>CM062816.1:1664777384-1666050408 GCA_031772625.1 Pinus tabuliformis | reverse complement strand
TTTGCAAAAGTAAAAATGTTTTCTTTGCTGAATGAGAACCTGAGTCCAGTACTTAGCCAATTCCTACCTCCTCCATCCTCCTACTTCCTCACACAATTATGATCCAATTCAAGATCCTAAACAATAGGGAAGTCCATGTTTCCTTGCACAATTACCAAGGAATTAATCTCGTAACTGCATGCAACAATTGTGCACTCAACTAGTATACAAATAATGTTACACTAGCCTTTGTATCCTCCAATCTAGCTTTGCAATTTGAATTTCATACATGTATGGGATATTTTGGGTTGATTGATTAGTTAACTAATCGATCTATAAGTTATGATACTATCTCACTGCTCAACTGACATTCAATTGGTAATATTAATTGTTAGAGGTTAGTTAACTAAGTAGAACTGAAAATAACTAAACTAGATTGCTAAAATTTAGAAATCAATACATGCATGACTGAACTCCAAGCCCACTAACTCGAATTTGTTGATCTAACTGAGTGAAAAGAGCCATGTCACACTAGTTAACTACCTCCAGATTTTATAGCTGATGTGGAATTTTGATTTACTCAATTTGACTAAGGCTAAATTCAAATTGAGCCTTTCTTGCTACACTTTCTAACAACAAAATTCACCTCCTTCACACCCTAGTATTATGGACATCCTAGAGCCTCATTTTCCTCAACAGAAACACATTAAACACAATGGTTGATATCCCAATCTCCCTAGGCCTGCATCGAATTGCTACCACTAGTCGTTTAATTCCTATCATTTAGTTCCTCCACTAATTGTTGCACCTCAGGAACCTTCAACACTTTCATAGGCCATGTCCTCTAGTCCTCACCAACCCATTAAATCTCCTCCTCACATTGTGGTAGGAAAGATTCATATATCCTTTATGCATACATTTTCTCCTTCGAAGGCCACTTCAACCCACTCACATACTATTACCTCAAGAGTAGATGGGGAGTGAAATAGAGAAATATATTTCTAGGATATGTACCCAGAGATACAAGGGGAAGAGATAAGTTAAGGGGAAGGAAACATGATTAGTTCTAGAATGAGCCTAGAGTTATCATGACATGTTCTGTTCTATTTTATCTTAATTGTTCTGTTTACCTTTATTTGTACATATTACAATTTACAACACATTATATTTTTTGACAACATGCTATTTTTTATGACATTTCTATTTATGGGTGGCACAAGAGCTATTTCATATGGTTTTTTATATGATGATGTGTAATGTGATGTTCTACATTCATGATTTTACGATGATAATATTATTTGATGATGTCATATTTATAAATTGTTTATTTTCATGGCAGTCACAAGGTTTTAAGAGGACATTTGATTAAAGATATTATTGGGGACCCCACCAACTACATAACTTAAATTAATAAAAATACTCCTTCTAGATTACCCTCTCTTCAATTTAGAAAGAAAAAGTTTAACTTAATGAGAGCATTAGTCATAGAATAGGTGTTCCCTCCAACTTCCCAAGGAGGATACACAACCAGTGAGAGGGCACAAAAGGAGGGGATGTAAAATAAGAGTGAGTAAAGGTATTCTTAAGTTTTAATAGTTTTCATTTTTCCCCTGATAAATTTTATTCTTGTGTACAAGGGATTACTTGTTTCTATGACATTGAAATAATTTGAGGAGTGATAAGAAGGAAGTAAGCACATTAGTCATAGATTTATGTGTTCAAGGTTGTTCATTCTTTATTGCATTATTTTTTTATATTAGAAGGTCTAATATGTTTTATATCAATGATAATGGGTGCACGTTTTGCAAAATTATTTTCTTATTAAAAAATATTAGAGAGGTACATGTCTTTCTAACCAGTTTGTGTTGTAGTTAGAATTACCCAACCATAAGGATCTATTTCTCCACTATCATTTCCCAAGGATCACCAGATAGATGTGTGCAATATGTATGTGGTACATTTACAACCAGATTCCAAACCAATATCTATATCATAAAAACCCTAACATAACATGCAAAAAGAAGGTGAGAGAGCGCATCTATCAAATCCATATTGAAAAATTAGTTGATGCAATCAGCTTAGGTGATGCTCCACCTCTTGATCTCCAATATCCTGCACATAAGAAACCAACATACAAATACCCAAAACCTTCCTACAAAATTAGATCAATATGATAACAATTGATGAATGAGCATTAGAAGAACATGAACAACATGTATATGTGATTAACACCAGGGACACAAGAGTAAGGGAATCATTATTGCATGAAGTACATAGAGAGTGTACCTCAAACATGAGATGAACCTCCACTTCTCCTTGCAACCTACTCTCTCCCTCCTAAAAAGGATAGTTCCTCTTGATAGGGTGATATTATATAGCTTCATTCTATTCTCTGTGAGAATGTATCTAGGCACCTAAGGGCTTGAGAAATTAGGAAAATTCTACAATAATGGAACCTTAACCAATTCATACACAAGTGGATCAAGTTGATCTCCATGGGAATGACAAACTGTAGAACCCCTTTTCTCAATTATGAGATTTGATCAATTATGAAATAATTATTATTTCATAATTATGAACTTTTTATGAATAATTATGAGAAATTACTCAATTATGTAATTTCACCCTTTTAACATGGAATAATTTCCACATATGTAAATTAAAATATGAAAGGGGATCCATTCTAGCCAACAACTGAGGTAAGTTGAACTTGGGTTTCTCTCATTATAGTGTAGTGGAAAATATTGTCATAACAATTTATCTTGGATATTTTTGGCACTTAGTTGCTTATGTGTGAGTCTGTAATATCTTAGGAATCTTGAATAGATTTTGGTCCAAATTTTTGCAGGAATATGCCAAAAATGTTTTTTGTAATCTCATTTTATTTAACAAAAAAAAACGTTTGAAAAGCTCTATCATTGTCGCATACATCTCTAAAAATTATATGTTTTATTTCATGAATTTATGAGAAGAAATGTTAGCATATATTACTCAAATTGTTGGATAATTTGGACCAATTCTTAATGTACTAGCACAATCCTATGGTTGATGAAGTACTATTATAAATTTTCCAAATAATTTATTTATTAGTTTGTTTTAAACGTTATGTTCTGCAAATTTAGTTTAGTTGTACAATGTGCATTTTTTATAAATACTTGTTTAAATCTTAGTTATCTACTATATATAGTTTCTTTCTTTATTTCAATATAGTATTTTATTGTACACAATTAGGATTGAAACACTTAGGGAATTAAACATTGGGATTTCTCCCATTATCCTACCTTCCCTATGAGATTCAAGGGTGTTTTCAACAAATCATATAAACTTTGCTCACTATGAGCCTATAGTTTAGTCATTTAGCTAATGGGTTATAGGAATGCACGTCTCCATAATATGTTAATGGTTAGCTTCTCACATCTTCAATCCCAAGTTCACCTCTCTTCACTCTAAGTTGCATTTGAGTTGGTATGACCATATAAGCATCATGGAAATACATGTATTCAAGCATGAAATATCTATAGATAAAATAATCACCATGATTTCTTCACTTTTTTCAAATAAGTGGCCCATAAAAAAACCATGTCACCAATTTAGTATACATAATACCCATATTCGTGCAATTGTACATTTTTTTTTTTATTGGTAGGCATCACGATAAACACTTGGCCATATTCTCATCATTTCGATATGGTGCAATAACAATAGGTACATCACCACAAGTACAACTTAAAGTATTAATCAATATGTTCTCGTTCAAATTCAAAAGTTTGAAGACTATGTTGAATATTCTAAATAAGAATGCCATTAATACAAACTTTCATACAGTATGCATAGGCCATATAGTTGTACCAAATTGTTTTTTTATTTGTATTCATCACAAAAAGTACTAGGTGATATTCTCATCATTGCTCCATGGTGAGATAACAATATATACATCACCACAACTACAGCTACAACTTAAAATATTAATCAATATGTGCTTGTTCAAATTTAAAAGTTTGAAGATTAAGTTGAATATGCTAAATAATAACACCATTAATCCACAATGATATCATCATAGCAAAATCACATACCATCCTTCACAATAATAAATCTCAATCATGACCCGGTCAAACTAGATCCTCTCGAATGTGCATCTCTTTCCATGTTACAATTAGATGTAGTCCCTTTATATAAGAGGGAAATATTTATATTATTTATTTTATCCATTATTTTCACATTCATTAAATGCATGTCCCCATGCATTGACCCAAAATCCATAAACCCATGCATACTTGCATGTCTTAAAGGAAATGATGCCACCCATGTCTTTTTTATAACCATAGTGTAATTCTATCATGCTAGGTATAGTTGCATAAGGTAAGGATCCATTCACATTTCCAAATACAACATTCCAAAATAACTTGCATCACATTAAATCTCAAATACAATTTTTATACTAAACATGTGTTCAAACTACATAGAAACCTTTAGCTTCAGTTTTCAAACTAGAATGTTTTACATAAACCTTTGCCTCACCTATTCATGACCTTGATGGTGTAAATTTCATATACATCAGTTAAATAACTCCACAAATGAATTGAGTGAAACTAAATCATGAAATATTTGGTACCTCTTATGTGCTCATTTCGCACAAGAACTTGCAACATCATGTTCATCCTTTCCATACTTTATTTAAAAAAATCTCCATGTATGCCAAACTTGTATCTCCTCGTGAAGAATCTCAACTAGTAAAAATATTGTGTCAATTTGTACCATGATGGACATAAACCAAATCAAATATAGTTCTCTATAAATTTCATTATTTTCTTTATGAATGCTTCATAGATCAACTTAGAGTAATATTGAACAAATAATGTGCCACACTCATGATCATCACTGACATAAAATTGGTACCCCTTAATCACATTACGTGATTCTTGAGTGTTATCCCCATGATAGACATTCTTGTGCATGTTTATACAAGACATGCATGAATATAGACATCTGCACATATAATTCATGCATTAGTAGAACTTTAATGTTAGTGCAAAATACCATAGATAATTAATGTGTGAGTGTGTGTTTGTGTGTGTGTGAGAGAGAGTATAGGAGCTAAAAATAAAATACCTATTTAGAATGATAGCGCTCACTTTGTATCTCTATCTATGGATACAATATATAATTTTTGGAAAAGTTTATCCCTAATAATATTACACCTAGCTTGAATACCTCATGATACTGTCTAAATTGGGGAGATTTCCACTTAGACGTATGATAATGTTTGATATTTTTATAAATGTACTTTTGAAACTTCCACATGAACTTTAAAATAGAGATATCATCCTGAAGCAAGTTTATCTTGATAAAATCCATAGCTAAAGAAGAGAAACAATCCATATTAATATACTTATATCTCTTCCATTTTCCCATGATATATGAAAATCCAAGGTTTACAGAATTCATAAGAAAATTCTTATTGAATCAATCCAGATTAGATCATTATATTATTTTTCATCCATATTAATTTGTTGAAAGTGGAAAAAGAGGAGGAATCATCTCACATGACTATTTTTACTGGTGAGACCCAATTGAAAAATTAGGGTATGAAACCTTCTAGGAGAATTTTGAGGCATCAAACATAATTTTTTTGGGTAAAACTTTTCTTTTTCATCTTAGCACATTTTTTCCCATTCTACACATAAATAACTTTCCAAGGGCACAAGAATCACATCAATCAGAGTATATATGCAATTGTTATGCAACTTAGAAGTTGACTTTCTTGTTTAAATCACCATAATTTGAGAGGGTGTCACATCAACCCCTGTCGCTCAAGAAAAACATGCTATATACATGATCATGAAGAATAATACTCTAGAAGAGTCCATATTGTAACTCTGGTTAAGAGTTTAGGGAGTCAAACCTAACCACTAGTAGGTTATCAAGTTGCATTATAATTGGGCCACTAGGAGGAAAAGGGGTTCCATTCCTTTAAAGTGCATTTGCTCCATAGACAAGCATAGTAGACAAGAGAGATAGGGATATAGAACATAGAGAGTAGTTCTACAATGTTGTAGCCCAAGAGCCACAATCCTTACTTCTTTATGCTTGTGTTGTAAACAAATTTCTGGATTCATCCCATTCATTATATTTACCATCGATGCTTCGAAATAGCAACTATGGTTCATATTCAAGATGAAAAATATATGAAAAACTGAACTACCCAAGTTATTAATAAATAGATAAAGGATGTGAAAATAAAATTCAACAATAACCCTAAAATTACAAATATCATTATTAATTAGACTTTTAGGAATTTTATTTAGGAGATTAAAGTTAATAATTTAAATGGTAATAATGAGATAATAGGAATGTGAGAATTAAAAAATTCATATTAGATTATATGATATTAGTAAGTATTCAAAATATAATAAAATGATAATGGGAATCAAGAAAATGTATATATATATATATATATATATATATATATATATGTATATATATATTTATATTTAAATTTATGGTGTTTTGTTAAAAGAAAATGTTGATTAATAGATTATAATGTTATTAATTATGTGGTTTTATTTGAAGGGGTTATATATTCTCAAACTTATGTGTCATATTATGAAAAATATATAAAGGGATGGCATTTTCTGTTTAGAGAAAGAGATAATAGTTGTCTCACCTTACAGTTGGGTTCTCTCCCAAAAGGGTTTCCCAACTTATATCCTATGCCAATCGTGGTTTATGATTTTTTATTTTGTTCTTCTCTATTTATAAATTATTATAATTTGCATGTACATGTAATAGATAGTAATTTACATATCCATAAATATAATGAGAAATAAACCCTCAATGTAGAATTCAAATTTCTAAGTATAATTTTATCATATTTGTTGTGACGAACTATCTAGTGGAATATCCACATAAGTTTATAGATAATATTGATATCATAGTAGATTTCTTTGGGTATATTGTTTATATTTGTAGGGGATATAGATTGACTAAGACAAAAATTGTAAAACCCTAGTCATGGCTAACGAATCTATGAAGAACCATTGTGATCTTGTAGGGAGACGTTTTCATGGTTGGAAGCATAAGTCACAAATATAAACCATAACATGGACCTCCTTGTGATGGTCCTAATCGATAAGCTTAGGCTATTCAGAGAATATGGAGGATATAATGTAAAGGATTCATTAGAGTGGAGATCAAGAGATTAAGAAGAAACAAAGAATAATCCAAAGAAAGTATTTGACGAAGATCAAGCCAGTTCAAGTGTCGTAAACCATTCATAGTTCCTATTCAAAGTGGAAGTGAATTTTTATATAAAGTCATATCAAGGTGATATTGATTATGTGATGTTAAATCACTACTTGCAACAATTATAAGTTTATTTCACTCTTCATCATATAGAGGAAGAATACAAGATTTCATTTTCATGGCTAAAATTAGAGGGATATGCCTTGAACTAGTGGGAAATCCACACAAAGACCTTGAGGTTGGAGGGAGACCCTCTAGTGAGTAAGTAAGAGGAATTTAAAACCCTCATAAACTCACAATTTTACCCTATCATATATGTAGAGGACCAATGAATCTGGTGGTAATATTTCAGAAAGAAGCAAGGAAAAAGTGTACATGAGTACACCATACAATTTAGAAAAATGGCCATAATGTTGGTATCTCCTAAAATAACCTAGATGTACTCCTAAATTACCTTTGGGGTCTACATAGAAATCTGCAGAAGCAAGTGAATGTTCAAGTTCAGATCAATGGACATGTCTTGTGTACAAGAACAATACCTAGAGAAATATCTCTAAAGAAAGGGAAATCAAGTGGATTGATTCAAAAAGAGAAACAAGGTGATTCTGAGGATGGGAAGAAGAAGTGAAAAAGATGAAAATATAAAAATATGGAAGCCATAACACAGTAGTGAAAATATCCTAGTAACCACTACAACCACTGCAACATTGACGTTCATATAGAGGAGAAGTGTTAGAATTTTCATCTAAAGTTTAACCTGAAGAACACAAATAAAGACAATAAGAAGAAGAATTTAACGGTCACTAATTCAAGAAACTAGGTTGAAAGCAGCTTGGATGTGGATGAGAAGATCACTTGCACATCAGTACAGAAGGAGGTGAATCTGAGTAGCCTTCAACAACAAAAAGAGAATGAAAATACTAGTCTCTTACATATAAAGATACAAGTTAAAAATACAAATATTGATCCTTGGTTTAACTTAGGATTCAAGTGTTTCTCATTGCAGCAGATCTGGTCAACAAATTTGGATTGGAATTTCATGAGCATTCAAGACAATATCCATTGGGATTGGTAAACAAGGATGTAGTGGTAAACATAACAAATGGTGCAAAATTAGATTTGATATCAATGCTAATTTCATTGAAGTAAAACTAGATGTAGTTCCCCTTGATATATGTGGAGTGGTGTTTTGAAGTCCCTACATATACATGTGAGATCCAATCTTCATGTGGAGAGCTAACCAGTGTTAGCTCGTAAAGGATGTAAAAAAATTCACCATCAATCCACACAAAGGAAAGTTGAAAATTTCACTCGTAAATTCAATTAGCAAGAAGTATTGTTTATTATTGTCAAGAGAAAATCAATTTATATAAGAGTTAGTAAGAGCAAAGTCATCCCTTGAGGGGTGTATCGAGAAATAGAAACAACAATTGGAAGATTATCTACAAGCATATGGGGATATGTTATATGAGCCTAAATGAATACCACCAAAAAGGGAAGTGGAGAATGAGATCCATATATTTCTAGACTCTCCATACAAACATTAGTCTATACATGAATTTTATTATAGAAGCAAGTTAGGTGAAGAAACAATTGTGACAATTAGTAGAACAGGGTGTTGGTCAAGGTTATCATTGATGTCAATGAGGAATTATTGGAGATGGAAAATATTCTTGTGATACATGCCTTAAACCTTTTCGTGATGTTTCCATAACTACATGAAAAAAACCCTAATTTCATTTATTCCCTAGATTGGTGATGCATGATCTAAATGCCCATAATACTCTAGAAGATGCCTTATCCCTAACACATTGATGCAATTCCTAATACTTATGATGCCCTTAAGATACATGAATGGAAGCCTACGCGTATGGAACCCTAAGCCTATGAAGAAGACCTTCACATACATGAATGAAGCCATAATCCTGATAAATAAGCCCTTTCCCTAATGTCCATGAAAAGCCTTAGATCATTGATGATGAAGCCTTAAATTAAGATGCCCATGATACCTTTAACTAAGCCCTAATCCTAGTTAGCTTGATGGCATAATTTTATAAATAAGGAGCCCTAAACATTGAATGCATAAAACTAAAATCCTTATTTGTCTAGATCGAACAAACATCTAGCTTGAGCGACAGTCAGCTGAGTGGAAGGATCAATAAGGAGACTCGTAGTATTTCAAACTAGGTTTTGTGAAATTTTTTTATTGTTAGTAACTTTATTTCAAGATTGGATTACAAGCATTTTGAGAGCTCAAACAATGAGTTGTTTAGTGACAATGATCAGACCTATAGCAAGAGACAACCTTGTAGACTAAGCTCATATTAACCTTAGAACTTGTGGAGGATAGATATGTGGCAGCCATGTATGGGAGCTCATTTAAGGCTCAGATTGGTTGCAAATTAATGTGAAGGCATAAAATTCCCATTAGTACCTTGGACTTATGATACATGTAAGGACAATCACCTATTAGGCTCAGATCAATGAGACAATCACTTAGAGGAGCTATGTTCTGTAGCTTGCATAGGACTATTACTATTGCAATAGTATGGATTGCTAACGAGACATTATAGCTTGGTATGTATAAATTCTTCCCATGGTAGCTCAATTGATTAAAGGAGTCATGTACTTGTTTGGAGAAAAAATTATTACAGTGGTTTTGGGCATCATATTTGAGCCAATTCTTTTAAAACATTGTTAGAACATCCCTGAAATCTTGCATACCTTGAGTTAGTGTTGAAGAATTGCAGAATCTGATCTTGGAGTCAATCTTAGAGACGTGATGCTTTGTTGAAACTCTCATGAGGTGACTTTTGAGAAAGTGTTTGGGTGACATGAAGAGTAGTGGTGACACCTTTTGAGAATACAAGGTTGTCATTGATGAAGTGATTTGGAGAAGGCATTGCTGAAGAGATTGCGAGGGCTCATTGAACAAGATATTGGGAGCCATGAAGAATCATCAAACGTATCCTAAAATATTAAAGTTAGAGGTTGGAGCCTCATAGAGACAATGTTGGTGCCTTGGAAGATAGGGTTGGAACCCTAGTGGATAGGAGTATTCAAGAGACCAGGTTGGAGCCTGTACCATAGATAGGGTTGGAGCCCTAGAAGTTGGTCCCTCAAAGTGACAAATTTGGAGCCTTGGGAAGTCCAAGTCGGTGCTTGGCATAATATAGGTTGGATCCTGGGAAATTGAAGATTGGTGTCTTCATCTAGGGTTGGATCCATACACTATTATTGCACTCAATATATTTGATTAATAAAATTATTTATTCTATCATTGTTCATTTTATGTTCTAATTATAAGTGATCTAACTAGTGAAAAATAATAATTGAAAAGAAATATTGATTCACCCCCCATCTCAATATTTCCAACAATTCGTAACAGATCCAATACCTTTTCTCATAAGCCTAACAACTTGAAGGTTGATCCTTAGAAATCAAATGGAAAATCCAAGGAAGAAAGCCTCCAATCCTTCTAAAGATGTCTCTTCCTCATCTGTGAAAACTAAAGACAATCAAATTGGGAAAGTTCCACTGTTCAATGGAAACTTTGATATATGGAAGGTAAGAATGAGAAATTTATTAACCGCTGAAGGCAATGAAGTTTGGGAATCAGCTAATACTAAAATATCGATGGAAGATGAATCCAAGGACTATAATACAAAAATGATGAAGGAAATATTGAATGGGCTACCATATGCTATGAAGACCAAAGTGGAGAAATTTTCATCGACAAAAGGTATGCGGGAAAAACTTCAAGATCTTCACTCAAAAGGAGCATTGACCATGACTGCTAGTCAAGAAGATGATGGAAAGAAAGAATGAAATCCAGAACCCATTAGGGAAGCTGAAAATAAGAGTGAAGACATTAAGGCCAAGAAAGATCTAGAAGATGAAGAAAATAAACATGACTTCAAAGAAGATCTCAGGTGAAGCTTGTAGCTTCCCTAGAAGAGATTAGTAGTTTGAAAAAGGAAAATGAAAAGCTTAAGAAGAAATTATAAAATTGTTACCATACCCTTGACAAGACAAGGAAGAAAGTTGACCTGTTTAAGCTTCAGGGACAAGAAAAAGATAAGGAGCTCACCAAGGTAAAGGAGGATTGTCCTTAAAACAAGAAAATACATCATGAAGAAGTCATATCCATGAAAAATCAATTAGATAAAGAAAATAAAAGGGAAAACCCTTTGTCAAGCCATCTTGAATAGAGACATGTGGACTTGAACAAACTTGAAGCAAAAATTGGTCAATACAAAGAAGAGGTCTCCTCCCTTAAATCTGAACTGGACGAATCAAAGAAACAAGCACAAGGAGATGAAAAGATGATGGAATTTTTGACCCTCCTAGAAGGACAAGTCGATGAAGCATAAAAGGAAAGAAATTCCATGACATGCCAACTTGAAGAAAATGATGAAGATATCTCCAAATTAAAATTTGATGTCACCTCACTTAAGGCCCAATCACGTGAAGCAACCAAGATGAAGGAAGAAATGGAGAACCCTCTAGAAAATGAGGATGAAGAATGCAATATGATTAAATAATAAATTGATATCCTAATGAAATAATTTGATCATCTAAACAATATTCTAAAGAGATCTCAAACCCTAAATGACATATTAAGTCATCAAATATATCCTCTTGATAAGTCAGGTCTTGGTTATGCAGGTGAACCCTCAAACAAAAATTATGCAAACCCTAATGCATGAAACAACAAGGATGTGGAGAATCTTGGAATAAATATTGATGCCCCCACTTCCAACAAAATCAAGGAGAAGAGTCAAGATGACACTGGAAGAAACCCTCCTCCAAGAAGATATGCAGATAGTGTCAAATGTACAAGAGGCAATGGATATCATCAAAGGATCCTAAGGCATAATAACTTTAGAATAACATCAAGTAAATCTCCATCCTCCAGGTACCAAAGTATATTTCTTGGTTTTTGTTATTCTTGTACAAATTTTAGGCACATGGAAAAGGATTGTAGGGAAACCACAAGGACAAATATAATGGTCCCCATCAGTTTCACAGAAGAAAATTTGCAAGAGCAAATTATGCTACCTCATTTACGTATGAAACTGAATGCTAAAAATGTCATAATATTGGTCATATGGCTCGTAATTGTAACTTGAATTGGGTCCCCAAACAAGATAAAATCATCACTACCGAGCATGAAAGGAAAGTTACAAAATTATGGAGAAGGAAGCAAATTGGATCAGAAAATGTCTTAAACACTCAAGGAATCAACCCATATTGTTGATATGGAAAGTACATCTTTGGAAGATATGATATTCCAAATTTTGATGATCAGACTCTGCTAAAAAGGATGCCATGCATACTGTTATGGGGAGCTTGTGATTCTTGACCATTCTTACTAAATATTTCTAAACCTTGATGAGTCACACATGGACCACATTGCCAGAAGCAAGAGCACCTTGATAGGGGGAGCGACATATCTATCATCGAGAACTATCATTGATGAAGAAAATATGCTGGGAGAAGCATATCAAGAAGCAAATTCATAGGGGGGGTACTTTGGAACCCCATTTTCCATTGATGTCAGTGGCAGAGAGAATGTTGAAAGGAAAGAATATTTCCATCAATGACAAAAGGGGGAGATTGTTGGTCAAGGTTGTGGTTGATGTCAATATGGAATTATTGGATATGGAAAATATTATTGTGATACATGCCTTAAACCCTTTCATGATGTTTCCCTAAATACATGAGAAAACCCTAAGTTTATTTATGCCCTAGATTGGTGATGCATGATCGAAATGCCCATAATACTCTAGAAGATTCCTTAGCCCTAACAGATCAATGCAAGTCTTAATACTTATGATTCCCTTAAGATACATGAATGGAAGCCTATGTGTATGGAACCCTAAGCCTATGAAGAATACCTTCACATACATGAATGAATCCCAAATCCTAATGAAGAATCCCTTGCCTTAATGTCCATGAAAAGCCTTCGACCATTGATGATGAACCCTTAAATGAATATTCCCATGAAGACATATTGAAAAGGCACCCTAGTCTTGTTGATTCCTGTGATACCTGTAAAGAAGATCTAATCCTAATCAACTTGATGGCCTAATTCTATAAAGAAGGATCCCTAAACATTGAATGCCTAAAACTAAAATCCTAATGGATCCCATAAATAAAATAATAATTAAATTCTCACAAAATTAAATTTGTTGGTGGTAAAATGACCCTATTTAAGGATGAGATTGGCATAGGAGCGTAGAGGATTTTTTCCTCTTTCTAATGAGCTATTACATGCCCCAAACTCCCTACCGTTGAAGAGAAAATGAATTTTTAAGTTCAAAAATAATATTTTTTAATGCTAGCTGACCTAAACTTGCCTGTCTAAGTCGGCTTGACCACCATGAGACGTGTCCCCTCATTTCTAGTCAAAAACCACTATATATACAAGGTTGGATTTGTAATTTAAGAAATCAATTTTGGCAAAGAATATTATAGGAATTCAGAGAAGGGGCATTGAAGCAAGAAGGTTGAGGAGAGCTAAAAGAAGTTCATTATTAGGGATTTTTCATTGATTGGGACTAGCTAGGAACTTGATTTTTGTTGGATAGTAAGGGATCAAAATTGTGGAGAGTCTCCTATAAGAATTTGAGACAGAGAGTAGTCATCTATGAAGACTTTTTCTCAAACCTGTGTCTCTTCTATCCTAGAATTTTAGATAGCTCACTCATTACAGATCAAACAGTCATCTAGCTTGAGTGACACTCACCTCGGTGGAAGGATTAGTAAGGAGACTCGTAGTGTTTTGGACTAGGTTTTGTGAAAAAAGTGTTGTTAGTAACCTTCTTTCAATCTTTTATTGCAAACTTTTTGAGAGCTCAAACAATGAGATCTTTAGTGATAAGGTTCAGACCTATAGCAAGACACAGCCTTGTGGTCTTAGCTTAGATTAGCCTTATAACCTGTGGAGGAAATGTCTTTGGTAGCCACATGTGGCAGCTCATTTAAGGCTCAAATAGGTAGTAAATTAACTTATGGTGAAGGCCCATAATTACCATCATTACCTCGAACTTGTGACAGGTGTAAAGACAGTCACCTGTTAGGCTCAGATAAGTGAGATAGTCAATTAGAGGAGCTATGTTCTATAGCTTGCAGAGGAATGTTACTATTGTAGTAGTTTGGATTTCTAAGGAGACATTACAATTCAATGTGTAGATGTTATTCATATGGCAGCTCAATTGATTAAAGAAGTCCTAAACCTGTTTGGAGAACAATATTATTACATTGGTTTTGGGCATCATATTTAAGCAGTTTCATTTGAAAGATTGTTGGAACATCCCTTAAGTCTTGTATATCTTGAGGTAGTGTTGAATAATTGCAAAATCTGATCTTGGAGTCAACCTTGGTGACATTATTCCTTGTTGAATCACTCATGAGGTGACCTTGGAGAAAGTGTTTGGGTGAAATGAAGAGTAGTGGTGACACCTTCTTAGAAGACAAGGTTTTCATTGATGAAGTGATCAGGAGAAGGCATTGCTAAAGAGATTGAGAGTGCTCGTTGAAGAAGATATTCAGCGCTGTGAAGAATAATCAAACTTATCTTATCAAATTGAAGTTAGAGGTTGGATCCTCATAGAGACAAGGTTGGTTCCTTGAAAGATAGGGTTGGAGTCTTAGAGGATAGGATTCCTCAAGAGACGAGGTTGGAGCTTGTACTAGAGATAGGGCTAGAGCCGTAGAGGTCGGTGCATCAAAGTGACAAGGTTGGAGCATTCATAAGTCCAAGTCGGTACTCAGCATAATACAAGTTGCAGCCTGGGAAATTGAAGATTGGTGTATTCATCTACGGTTGGAGCCTGTTACACAGTATTTTGTCACGACTCCTACACTTCCCTATGACATACCTTGAAGTTCCCGAAACATGATCATTATATAGTATACTCATCCATGTATACAACTCAGATCCCCCATTTAACTTTGTTTGGAGAATCTATGGAGCTTTCCTTGAAGAAATAGCTCTTAAAACCCTAAAATGAGGGCTATCACCCTTATGAAGCTCAAAACCACGATGATCACCTATTGCACCGTGTTAAGCTAGTGATGGAATCACTATGTTCTCCTTCATACCCACGATGGTCTCAAAAAGGAAGTTTTCCCAAAGAGGATGAGAAGCTTTGTGATCTAGAAGCTCCAGAGTGGTGAGATGGAGGTGGTTTCACATAGATGAGGTCAAATCCTCCTAATTTGACCTCTTGGTCTCATTCCTATGAGAAACCTCCTTAAGATGTGGTACTAATCCTATCTTTGGAGGAGTCCTAACTCCCTCTCCCAGCCTATAAATTCCTCCTGTCCGATTCCCAAATGGTTAATCTATGTCCATTTGCACCCCTATGCTGAGCTTGTTCTTAGAGGTTATTCATTAGACTTGGAGAAGGAGTGTTTGGAGAGTTTCTTGGCTTGGACTTGGATTACCACTCAAGGAGAGCCTTTCAACATCAAGGCTATGGTTGTAAGCTTCCCTTTATTCTTTAAATAATAATACAACTGCTGGTTCATCTTCCCAAAATATATATGTTCATGTATGTATTGGCTTGGCATTCCTTGATCAGCTAAGTAGGTTATTATTGGATTTTCTATTGGTTTTGGCGTGCTTTGTTGTTTCTCGGTTACTTGTGTAGGTACATAAGTACTGAAAGCAGTAGGAAGAAGTTTGTGACACAAGCGGTTCGGGGATCTCAACAAAGGAAATCAGAATAGCATCAGAGCAAGGTAGGCCATCTCTCTTGTTCTACTTTTCAATTAGGATCTAGGAAGATGTCTAGTGATTGTCACTTCGATTGTTAGACCCACTCATTGGGCTAGAGGGATCATCTATGTCTGCAGAGAGGATTAACCTTGTCAACAAAATGGCGACTCTACTGGGAACCTATGACCCTTTCCTTCAATTCCTTCACCCTGATCTTTTGTTTAGTTTCACCAACCGTCGAATTTTCGGCTTGTCTACATCAGTCTGGGTGTATACCATCACTTATTACTGCCTTAGAGTGCTAACTCTATATTGTTTCTTAGAATGGTTTTAGTTTTTTCCCATATTCCTCGCCCATCACAGGTTTACCCTTTACATTCACAATGGCATTGCAGTTTTTACCTTTACAGTCACAATGCAAAAAAAATTCTTCATTTTTTGGTCATGCTGAAATCATCCCTACTTTTGCTATACAAAGTAGTGATGCCATCGTGGGTTTTCCTATGCAAAGTAGCAATAATCGTGGGTCTGGGTGATGATCCTTGAATGTGGGAATTTTTGAGGTTTCTTCCTAAGAATCTAGTGTGTCTTGGTCCCTAAGGTCTTTTCCTATCCTATATGCTTGGATCCGCCAATGTTTTGATTGATTGGCTTGATTAATTTTCAAAATTTGTCTCAATGGCTTCGAAGTGAAATCTGACTGAGTTCTAGGGCTTCTAGTCAATTGGTGATCACTTGATTCTTGTTGGTGTCATCGAGATGCTTGCTTGTTGATTGATTGAGTGTTGTTTTCTATGGAAATCATTGAAAACATGATTTTGCATTTGTTTTAGCTTGTAGTTTGAAATTTACTTTTCGTGAAAATGCATTAGATTAGTTGCATTGAAAAGTTATTTTTTGAGATTCATCATTGAAAACAGATCACATTTTTTCGATGATTGAAAGATAAAAACTATATTAGGTGCATCAAATCATTCAAATCGAAAAGAAAATCATAATTCATCTAAATGCATCTTAGTAAAGTAAAACCATTTTTCTTTCGAAAAATTTTCATTTAGGATAGTGAAAACTTAAAATCTTTTTTTACTTTTGGCATTGCGTTTTGAAGATGAAAGTGAAATTTAGTGTAAGGCATTTTGCATGATGCATTATTAATTGAAATTTTTTCCCTTGGTTAGTCTATATTTCAACGAAATGTTTTCCTTTTCTCATATAGTTGCATCATAGGTATTCAGGTAATGTCGTTTTGAGCCCAAAACTGAAACTTAATTGAAGATAGATTTTAAAATCTATTAATTAATCTAAGGGGAATTTCAAAAATTAATGTTCATATTTAGTGGTCTAGGTTAGAGACGTGTTCCAACATCCTTAAAACTTATCAGATGTCATTTGCTTTTGCATTAGATAGTGCTAGCTCCATGTACCGTTGAGTATAAAAAGGGAGACCCTCATAGGTTGTAAACCTTTATCCATAGGATGACAAGTCTGCCACCTTGTAAACATGATACACCAAACACAGCATTCGGGGATATTTCCTGCATGTACGTCAAGTCCTTGGTAAATTTATTTGTTGAGGTGTATATTGCAGTTCACGGTTACTTGGTACTCCTTTTGCCTAGAATCGTTGGAGTGGTCATTTCGATCTTTTCTGACTCTTTAAATTTTAAAAGATCATCGAGCACTTGTCCTTTCAAGCTCACTAAACTTACGAAAGTGACTAGAGTCACATTTTCATCCTTTTATCGACTCTTAAAACATGAAAAGACAATGTTTTGTTTCCAATTATAAAATTAATTGACCGCAGAACAACATTCTTTGTGTGGAAATACACCTTAGTAGATCTTAGGTTGATACCAATGGCAACCTTTCTCGATTCTAATAATCAAGGAAACCCCTCTGACAAGAATCCTAGTACTTTTCCTTCTTTTAGAAATATTGGTGCTCCTCATATGGGACGTTGTCCCTTCCTGGATTGACCATTGGTCTGCCAGTTTGATTATTTTTCAACCTCGGTTGTTCCAAGTGTCCAAACTGCTTTTCAACCATGTTCTCCTCCACTTGTACAACATCAACCTCATGTTGATTCTAAAGTTGACCTCTTTCCTTCTTTGCCTATTTCTTCACCTCGTTCTTCCTCCTCACCTAGTGAAAGTCTAGATTCTAGTAACCTAGACGTGAAGAAGAAGAAGAAGAGGACGAAGAAGAAGAAGAAAAATAAGCTAGGGGAAACCAAGTAGCCATTGCTACGGATGCAGCTAATGAAGAAAAATCTTCCAACCAGCCCCAGAAAGTAAAATTCCCTTGAATTTTATCTAAGAGTGACCACCTTCTTAGAAATTGTCCTCGTATTCCTAAGGTTTTAAAAGTGTGGTCTTCAAGTTCACATCGAATTTTGGCATCAGCCTCTAATGATCATGTTGGTGATAAACCCTCAACTAGTAATAATAAATCCCATGGGAAAAAGGGAAAAGTCAAATTTCCCTGTAAGTTGTGTGAAAGTAATCATCACATTCACCTTTGTACTTTAATGGATGAAGCTTCCAAAGAGTTGGAAAATCTTATAGCTTCTCAACCTCATGTTGTAGTTGGCTATCGAAAGATTTCCCCTGATCCTTCACTAGTTGATCCAATGATTGATCAAAATTCGTCTTTGGTCAACCCCACTCTCTCTGAAAGTGAGTCTTGTGAGTTTGTTCTCGACTCACCATTGATTGAGAAAATGGTAGACTTGAACCCACCTTCAGTTAATCGTACCTTTCTGGTAGAGAGTGAGCCTCATACTACTCAGGTTCTTCTGGTTTCTTCAGTTTCAAATGGATCAGAGGGAAATCCTCCTATTCCTGAGGTGCATGAGATAATTTCTCTGGTTCCCATAGAGCAAGAGGGAAGCTCTCACGTTCCTACGACACCCCCTCCAAGTAGTTTAGTCACTTCTTTTGATTGGATTCGACTGGCAGGATATCGTCTTCCATATTATGTGCCTTTCCAGATCACGGGACATGCTTACCATATGGTCATACCTATCAGAGTCGTAGATGACAGTTCATCTATCAGCATCCTCTCCTCAACTGCTTGGAAATATTTGGGTTCTCCTCAGCTTGTCCTCGTCAACTAGAATATGTTAGCTTTTAACAGAGGAACCAATCAACCGTTGGGGATCCTTCCTAAGTTTCCTATTACTTTGGGAGGAAAGACTATCTATATAGACGTGATGGTTGTCCAAGGCCCTTTAGATTTTAATCTACTCCTTGGTCGTGACTATGTTTATGTCATGGGAGATCTTGTTTCTTCTCTCTTTTGAGTGATGTGTTTCCCGCATGAAGGAAGCATTGTGATCATTGATCAACTTACATTCATTATTCCTCAATTAGCTCCCCATCAACCATAATCCCTAAATTGTTCTCATATGCAAGTGGTATCACCCTCGCCACAGGTTAATTACATGGACACCTATTCCATGCTCACATCTACTAATGATCTAGTAGGTGATGTAGTACATTATGTAGTGGGGGAACTGGAACCCAAATTTTACATTGGATCCCTAGACATGTATCCCTTCCAGAGTTTTGTTCTCCCATCTGATGAGAAAATATTAGAAGCCATGACCTCTGTTGGTTTGTGATCAAGGGTTTGGAGCAGAGTCCCTTGTCTTGTGTCAAGCTCGTTAAAAAATGAAACAAGGACCATGGAGCGGGATTCCTTATCTTGTGTCAATCTCCTTAAAAAATGAAACAAGGGAACAGAGTAGGGTTCCTTGTCTTATGTCAAGCTCCTTAAAAAATGAAACAAGGGAATGGAGTAGAGTTCCCTGTCTTGTGTCAAGCTCCTTAAAAAATGAAGCAAGGGAATGGAGCAAGTTCCTTGTCTTGTGCCAAGCTCCTGAAAAAATGAAACAAGGGAAATGAGGATAGTTCTTTTACTATTTCAACCTCGCTAAAAAATTAAATCGGTCTCTATGAACATGATTCTTTTCCTATGTCAAACTCATTAGAAAATGAAACAAATCCATTTCCAATTCAAGTCTTCGATTAGATATCATAAAATCCTAGTCGAGTCTTTCACTTGATCTTGTAAGTGAAACTTCTTTCCATCCACTTAGGTGAATGAAATGAATCTTGGGGGACATGGACCTCGAATTGAGTCATTATGTTGGGGGAATGCAAACTTAATTCAAGCACAGTTTGTTTCCATTTCAATCTTGTGTAAAAATTAAAACAAATCCAAGCATAGTTTGTCTCTGTTTCAAGCTTGTGTAAAAAATGAAACCATTCCCACTTTACATCTCGTGAATGTTGTTCCTATCAGCCGATTTTTGTTAGATAAGACTTGGTTCTTTCATTCCATCATCACCCTCTCTTTGGCCGATCATATGCTTTCACTTGGTTATTTTACCCTTGCCTAAGGAACATTTGCGATGAGTGGTCTTATTAGCCAGCCTCTTGACCATTACATGTTTTGAGCAGTTCCATCATTACCAAAACTAGCTTCTATCCTTTTCTACCACTCATTCCTCCAGGTGGAGTCCTCTTTTAGATCTTTTTAGACTCCAAAAATATGAAAATGTTGTCGAGTACTTGTCATTTCAAACTCGTTAAAGTAAATGAATTGGTGTCTACTTAGTATAATTTAACCCTTTTCTGGATTGAGATAGACTATCTTCTGAAAAAGGAACACCTTAGTGAAACATGGCTAGGAGGTTCTCTCGAATATTGTTTTCTACCTTTTCAGATTCGAGATACAAATTACGAAAATGAACATGATGGAGTTTTCTTTTTCGCCTCTTTTTTCAAGCTATCTAAATATGAAAAAGTTACCGAGTTATTCTTACATCAAACTGATTAAAATTTTATGATGACAGACTCATCACCATGATGAGATCTAGCTTCTCCTTCCTAGGGCTTGTAAAGCTTACTAGGATGGATTCATCTGAAGGGTGAATTTATACAACAAGCATATAGTATCCTCTTAAAGATTGTGTAAAAATAAAGAGTTACTCACTAGAAATAGTGGGGGGGAAATGAAGATGAAACATCCTTTGTATAGGCAATATGTCACTCTTGAACATGACACTCTTTTGCTCTCGTGTCGGGTTTGGGATATCATTACTCAGTCACTTGTCCCCCCGAGTTTGGGTGATCTATTTTGTCTCTCATTTGACTATTCTACCTCATCATTATGACCCTTGGTCCTATGTTGAGTCTAATTCTGCCACACTCTGGACTCGTGTCGCCAATATGTTCAAGAGAAGTCGAATCCGCAATTATTTACCTATACATCGTTTGAGTCATTATTAGAGTCTTGAAAATTATTCCACTTTATTCCTTGTTTCATATCGATGATGAGGGAATCATTATGAACCTCCTTCGACTGGTCACTTCCTGTCGACTTCAGCTCATTATCCAGGAAGATGACTTAGAAACTCCCTTTCATTACCTTAGAGATTGCATGCCTTAATGGAAAGTTCTTCGCATCCGACGACAGGTCATCATTATTGGCTTTCGATCGGGTGAGTCCACGAGTGTTTGACCTCAACTTTATTATCAAATTCATGGATTGTACTATTGCACCTTGAGAGCCATTGTCATTATTGGAGGTTTCTCTCATAACTGTTAACGGTCCACATCATTGGCCATTAATCAAGTGGTTTTCTAGCATGTTCGACTTCAACACGTTTATTTGCATGTTAGGATTTGTACATTGATCGGGTCGGGATGGAGCGTAAGACCCTGAGTCTTGTCTGTTATGACTCAGGTTGCATGGAGTTATATGTCATTCATGATTGTACACATGTTTCTACTATACGGATGGCTATGACCATACTGTGAGACTTTATATTTATGATGATCCTTTTTATCTGGATGGCTGTGCCCATACCATGGATCTTTTCATATAGTCTTCATCATCCAGATGGCTGTGTCCATGTTGTGGATTCATGTCTTGATCTCAAATATGTATATGTATATGCATCCTTGATTTGTAGGTCTCCTGACTGTGCGTGTCCTCGTCCTTGCCAAAAGCTTGTAAAGCATCTCAACCATCACTCCTCATTCTTCCTTCATGCTTTAGAGGGCATCTGTTACATAGTATTTTGTCACGCCTCCTACACTTCCTTATGACATACCCTGAAGTGATCAAAACATGATCATTATATAGTATAATCATCCATGTATACAACTCAGATCCCTCCTTTAACTTTGCTTGGAAAACCTCTAGAGCTTTCCCTGAAGAAATAGCTCTTAAAAACCTAAAATGAGGGTCATTTCCCTTATGAAGCTCAAAACGGTGATGATCGCCTATTGCACCATGTTAAGTCAGCAATGGAATCACTCTGTTCTCTTTCATACTCGCAATGGTCTCAAAAAGGAAGTTTTCCCAAAGAGGATGAGAATCTTCGTGATCTAGAAGCTTCTAGAGCGGCAAGTTGGAGGTGGTTTCGCATAGATGAGGTTGAATCCTCCTAATTTGACCTCTTGGTCTCATCCGTATGAGATACCTCCTTAAGATGTGGGTCTAATCCTATATTTGGAGGAGTACTAACTCCCTCTCCTAGCCTATAAATTCCTCCTCTCCCATTCCCAAATGGTTGATCTATGTCCATTTTCACCCCTATGCTCAGCTTGTGCTTAGAGGCTATTCATTAGACTTGGAGAAGGAGTGTTTGGAGAGTTTCTTGTCTTGGACTTGGATTACCACTCAAGGAAAGTATTTCAACATCAAGGCTATGTTGGAAATAATACTGAGAGGGGGGTGAATCAGTATTATCAGATTAATCAAACTTTTTAAATGCTCAGAAACATATACGCTACTTCAGTTAAGTGAACCAGCGTGTACATGCTACTGTGACGAAGTAAAACAGCGTATAAGAAGAAAACTCACAATTTAGTTAGCTTATTCTTCAATTAAGTGCATCAGGACATTATTCATCACATTAACAGTAAACATGTGCAGTATAACAGAACAGATAAAAAGCCACACACATGAACACCAAGATATAAGGTGGAAACCCAATGTGGGTGAAAACCACCTGCTGCAAGTTGTCTCTATCTTTCTTTAATATGAAACTTCAGTTTACAATCTTTTGTACTGGTGCAGCCTTATACCAGTACGCAGGCTACAACCTGCAGAAGGCTTCAACCTTCTCTCGTTCTCCAAACTTCCTTGGAAGGGAGCTCCAACCCCCTTTGCTCTTGTACTAGCCAAGATACTAGTACGTAGGTGCTGACCTACAATCTTCCTTCTTTCAGGTATCACTTTTCATACATTTTCAGACTTGGATATTCCTGAAGCACAACATTACAATCTGAAGACCACAATTCATTCAATTTCCACAACAGATCATTGAAGCATAAAACAACCAAACTTTGAATCACTGAACCACTGAACCCTGTCAATCACCAGTTACCAGAACACAGAGCAGACTACAGAACTCTGCAATAACAGTCAGACCCCACTGTAAACCCAAAATCAAGCTTCAAAAGATATACGCTACTTTAATGAGCAAAACCCGCGTATACACGCGCTTTTACCGAAGCCAACCTGCGTACAGATCTAAAAATAAACTTTCTCAATTTGCAGCTGTACCAGACATTAGTTAGACCCAGAACGTAACATTGCGACAATATGCAGATCTAGAAATACGCATAATCAACCATATCATGATAGTGCATTTCAAAACATTAGATCCCGATCTATCCTTAGATCTAGTCTTCCATCAACCGATGTGATCTCTCCTTGGCTTAGATCAAGCAACTCAGAACCTGCATATCAGATCTCTTTCTCTCTTAGATATTCAAGCCTTGTCGAAAGATGATTTTGCCTAATGATCTTCTTCTCCTTATATAGCCTTAGGCCTTTCTCAATACCAAGAGCCAAAACCATAGTAACACAATACCATCAACTTTAAAACTAGGGATCGACACGCCTGTCGAGACATAATGGTCTGAAATCATAGGCACAACTTCCAAGGACTAACCACCATGAACCAAAGGAACCTTTCCACATACACGCGCTTTTTCTGAATCGAACTAGCGTGTACACGCGACTTGGGCTTAACGAAACGGCGTGTATGAGCTTCCTTGGCATGCTGTACTGAGATCTGTCTTCTGATTAAGTTGCCATCACCTGTACCAACCTCTGAGCACCTGTACCATCCTCTGAGTGAGTTGCCATCAAGGACAACACTTGAATCATAATGCCAACAATCTCCCCCTTTGCGTGTATGAGCTTCCTTGGCATGCTGTACTGAGATCTGTCTTCTGATTAAGTTGCCATCACCTGTACCAACCTCTGAGCACCTGTACCATCCTCTGAGTGAGTTGCCATCAAGGACAACACTTGAATCATAATGCCAACAATCTCCCCCTTTGGACTTGATGGCAACCACCACACCAAGTCACTCTCCCCCTTTGACATCAAGGGCAAAGGGCTGTGCTCCCCCTGAGGACATGCTGAAACCTCTGCTTGGCTGTGCTGACTCGTGCTCCCCCTGACAGTAGGCCAGATCTGCAAAAGATGTTCTTCAACAAGAACCAAGACTTATACACCATAAGGGACCTTCCTATCACCAAAGGACTCAATACATACATCCATAACATATCAGAAACAACCAATTATATTACAGCATTCATCCCAGGCATAGTGGGGAAACCAACATAGGCCGTTACATGACCTTGACACCATAAAAGAGATATGACAAGAGAGATACATGACATAGAGACAACAGATCTAGACCAAGACTTAGGAAAGGCACCAGCAGTATCTGATAAACATCTTGTTAGATCAGCAACCAGAATTTCTTTCTGAGCTCCTTCTCCTGAAACCAAAACATCTGAATGCCAACAATGCTTTATGAGACTTTTAAGCTGCTCCCCCTGAACCTGTGCCTGTTGCACTCCCTGAAACTGTGCTTGAAGAATTCTGACATTCCCATTGCTGTTCAGAACTTCAGAGTTTTTCCCTTGCTGTTCAGAACTTCATATACGCGATTTATCCTGTATAAAACAGCGTATGTACGCGGATATTCTTACTGAAACAAGCGTCCAGTATACACGCGACTTACCCAACATGAATCCGCGTATATACGCGCATATCCCTTCCGTAACCTGCGTATACCAACTTTTTGTAGAACAAACAAACTTTAACAACAGGATGAAGCATCAACTACTCCCAGCTTTTGTCTGAGATATTCAAAAGTTTCCCTGGGCAGTGGCTTTGTGAGAATATCGGCAACTTGCTCCTTAGAAGGAACATACTCCAACTTGACCTTCTGCTCAAGCACTTGTTCCCGAAGAAAATGGTACTTGATTGGTATGTGCTTGGTCTTTGAGTGCATGACTGGATTCTTTGAAATGCTGATTGCACTTGTATTATCACATAAGATAGAGACAGGTGGAGTGCAAGTGATTTGAAAGTCCTGCAAGGTCTGCATCATCCAAAGAAGTTGTGTGCAACAAGATGCTGCAGCCACATATTCTGCTTCAGCTGTAGATAAGGCAATCGAACTTTGTTTCTTGCTGAACCAAGATACTAATCTGGAACCCATGAAGAAAGCACCTCCACTTGTGCTTTTCCTATCATCCACACTTCCAGCCCAATCTGCATCTGTGTAAGCATGAAGAGTGAGATCTGTATTTCTAGGATACCATAAGCCATAGTTTTGGGTCCCTTGAAGATATTTGAAGATTCTTTTGACTGCCTGAAGATGAGTTTCCTTTGGGTTGGCTTGAAATCTTCCAACCATTCCTACTGCATGTGTAATATCTGGTCGAGTACCTGTCAAATAAAGCAAACTCCCAATCATGGATCTATAAGTGGGTTGGTGGACTGCTGCTGATTCATCATTTGCACTGAGGCTGCATCCTGTAACCATGGGTGTACATACTGGCTTTGACTCTTCCATGCCATACTTCTTCAAGATCTGCTTGAGGTATTTGGTTTGAGACAAGAAGATACCTCCTTCATTTTGTTGGATTTGCAATCCAAGAAAATATGTCAATTCTCCAAGAAGTGACATTTCGAATTCTTTCTGCATAACCAAGGCAAAGTTTTGACTCATAGTCTCTTCATTGCTGCCAAAAATAATATCATCTACATAAACAACAAGAATTAGCAATTTGTTATTTTCAACTTTTATATAGAGATTGCTATCTGCTGATCCTTTTGAAAAGCCTTGTTGGTGAAGATATTTGTCCAACCGATAGTACCAAGCCCTTGGAGCTTGTTTGAGCCCATAGAGTGCCTTTTTCAATCTGCATACAAGGTTTGGATCATTCCCAAGAATGAACCCATCTGGCTGCTCAATATATACTTCTTCTTCTAAGTCTCCATTCAGGAAGGCTGATTTCACGTCCATTTGAAATACCTTGAAGTTTTGAAAGCTTGAGAGAGCAAGGAACATTCGGATGGCCTCTAGTCTTGCCACAGGAGCAAAGGTCTCTTCAAAATCTATTCCTTCTTGCTGTGCATACCCTTTACAAACAAGTCTGGCCTTGTTTCTAATTACTTCTCCATTTTCATTTAACTTATTCTTGAAGACCCATTTTGTTCCTATTACATTCTTATCTTTTGGTCTAGGAACTAATTCCCAAGTGTTGTTCCTTTCGATTTGCTCAAGTTCTTCATCCATTGCTTTGACCCAACATTCATCTTTGCATGCTTCTTTCACATTTTGTGGTTCAATGGAGGAGAGTAGAGCCAAGTAGCTTGAAGCTTCTGCAAGTGTCCTTCTTGTTTGTACTCCTGCTTCTTTCTGCCCCACAATCTGAGTTTCTGGATGATTCTTTTGGACATATCTGGATGGAGTCTTCTCTTCTATTCTTGTCTGCTCCTCTGGTTCTTCTTGAGATTCTTCTTCTTCTTGAGGTTCTTCTTCTTCATCATTTCGCCTTTGAGAGTAACCTTCATCTTCTTCAATGTCTTCATGATGAACTTGCCTAGGAATATATCCCTTCTCATCAACCACTATATCAATACTGTCAACAATTCTGCCAAGTCTTTTATTGTAGCACTTGTATGCTTTGCTATGTGGAGAATAACCAAGAAGAATGCCCTCATCTGCTCTAGGTTCAAGTTTGCCAAGTTGCTCATCAGTATTCTTAATATAACATTTGCTCCCAAAGATTTTGAAATGCTTCACGGAAGGAGTTTTACCACTCCAAAGCTCATGAGGTGTTTGAGTGCTGTTTACTCGGACATTTGTTTTGTTAAGAATGATAACAGCAGCATGTGCAGCTTCACCCCAGAAGGTTGCAGGAGTACCTGATTCATCGAGCATAGCACGAGCCATTTGTTGGATAGTTCTGTTCATTCTTTCCACAACCCCATTTTGCTGAGGAGTTCTAGCTGTAGAGAATTCTCTTCTTATCCCATGTTCATCGCAGAAATCGAAAAATTCATTTGATGTGAACTCCCCACCTCTGTCAGATCTGAGGCACTTAATTTTGTGTCCTGATTCATTTTCAGCCAATGCTTTGAAGGATTTGAATTTTTCGAATGCTTCATCTTTGTGCTTCATAAGCCCTAACCAAACAAACCTTGAGAAATCATCAATGAATAATATCAGATATTCTTCTCCTCGAGGTGTCCTTTTCCTAAATGGACCACATACATCTGTATGGACTAGCTCAAGAGGCAAGCTAGCTGATCCTTCCTTCTCTGGAAAGTTAGTTCTGGTTTGCTTTCCAAACTGACAAGATTTGCATATGGTGTTGTCTGGAATTTTGATATCTGGAAGATCGCGAACTGCCTGATATTTGCATGCTTTCCTTATTTGTGAGAAGCTTAGATGTCCCAACCTTCGATGCCATAACCAGTGCTCTTCATCCTTGCTAAGATAGCATTGTTGTTGTCCTTCTTCAAATATGTACAGATTATTTGGAGTTCTTTTGCCTTTGAGAACTGTTTTACCTGTATCAAGATCACGAACAAGACATCCATTCGATCTGAAAATAACCTCGGTTTTTTGATCACACATCTGGCTGACACTTAGAAGATTATGCTTCAATCCATCAACATACAAAACATTTCCAGCCTTGACCTTTTCTTTCAAAGGAGCAATACCTTTTCCTTTTATAGTTGCAGGAGTATCATTTCCAAAAGAAACTTTCTTTCCCTTTTCTAAAGTAGAATAAGATTCAAGTTTTTCTTTATCACCTGTCATATGTTTCGAACATCCACTGTCAATGTACCATAGATTTTCCTGTCCTTCTGCATAAAACGCTATCCCACATCTTTCTGTCTGAGGTTCTTTTATTCTCCATTTTTTGGTGCTCGTGGCTTGTTCCTTTTTCTCCTGAAACCTGCTCCTGCATTCAGATTCTTTATGACCAAAATTATTGCAAATAGAACATTCAACTTCATTTTCAAGAACCGAAAAGTTGTTATAGGTCCTCTTTGTAATCCCTGTCATACTTCTTTGTTTTTGAGCTTCCCTAGTCATGATTGTTTTATATGCAACACATTGAGCTGCTTTGTGACCAAAGTTATGGCAAGAAAAGCATTGTCCATTGAAGAAGCTTCTGCGGTTATTGAATCTACCAGCCAACTGATTGTAATTTCTATTTTCATCTATTCTTGTGCCAAACTGAGAAGATTTTACCTGTGGTTGGTTGTAGCTTTTGTTCACCCTTAAGAAGGATTGTCCCTGATAGTTTCTGTTTGTAATTCGTCCCTGCTTTACCTGATTATCTTCATTGTTCTTCTGCTCATTTCTTCTTGCTGCATCAAGATAACTTTTTGAGGTGGATGCTTGAGAGGTTTCTCCATTATAGCCCAAACCTGTCTTGTTTAGAGGAGACCGCTGCACATTGATAATCTCATCCAAAGTTTCAGATCCTTTGACAAACTTAAGATTAATAGTTTTTGTTTTCTCAATTTCTTTTCTGAGACCAACAATTTCACCTTCTAGTTTTTCAAGATGTTTTTCCTTTTCATCAATTTGAAATTGCAAAGTATCAATGATCACACTCTTTTCTTCTATGCATCTCTTGAGTCTAGTAATTTCATTATAGAGATTATCCACATCTACAGCATCCTCATAATCATCATCTTCAAATGCCATTAATAGCTTATATTTATTACCTTGTTCATCTTCATCACTGTTTGATAAGCCATCACTATCTTCATGGGTGTAGTAGCTTTTCTTATTTGCACTTTGTTTCTTATTCCATCTAGCAGGTTCTTTTCCTTTATCCTTATTAGGACATTTTGCAGCATAATGACCTACTCTTCCACAAGCAAAGCATTTGAAAGGTAGCTTACCTCTGAACCTTCCAGCACCCCTTTGAAGATTTCTGACAAAGTTTGATTTTTCTTCCTCTTCTTCTGGAACATGGCTTGCTTCATAGTAATCTTCTTTTCTTGATGCCTTAAAAGCAGCTTCCCTTCTGTCTGATGGACCTCCCTTTCTCATTTCATAAGCAGTTAGAATTCCATGTAGCTGAGACATAGTGAGAACTTTGAGATTTTCCTTTTCTTCTATTGCAGATACTTTAGATTCAAACTTGGGGGATAATGATCTTAGAATCTTTTGAACTACTATAGTCTCTTTTATTTCTTCACCCAATTTTTCATACAATTAACAATCTCATCTACCCGAAGAAAATAATTAGCCACACTTTCATCATTATACATCTTGAGGGTCTCATATTGAATCCTGAGAGTTTGAAGTTTAGCTTGCTTTACCTGTTCATCTCCTTCATAGCTAGTGATCATTTTGTCCCATATCTCTTTTGCTGATTTGAAGTGCATGACCTTCATGAATTCTGTTTGAGATATACTTCCTAATAGAGTACTGACTGCTTTTGCATTTGTTTCATATGCCTTTTTCTCAGCTGGATCTGTAGGAGTAGCTGAAGGAAAAGCATAGCCTGTTTCTACAATGTCCCAAACTTCTGTACCAAGAGATTGAAGATATGCAGTAACTCTTACCTTCCAATAATTGAAATTTGTTCCATCAAAAACCGGTGGCCTGATTGATGCTTCTTTCTCGTAGTTGCTCATGATGAATGATCTTCCTTCAAGCGATCAAGCTTCTCTGAAGGACCTGCTCTGATACCAATTGTTGGAAATAATACTGAGAGGGGGGGTGAATCAGTATTATCAGATTAATCAAACTTTTTAAATGCTCAGAAACATATACGCTACTTCAGTTAAGTGAACCAGCGTGTACACGCTACTGTGACGAAGTAAAACAGCGTATAAGAAGAAAACTCACAATTTAGTTAGCTTATTCTTCAATTAAGTGCATCAGGACATTATTCATCACATTAACAGTAAACATGTGCAGTATAACAGAACAGATAAAAAGCCACACACATGAACACCAAGATATAAGGTGGAAACCCAATGTGGGTGAAAACCACCTGCTGCAAGTTGTCTCTATCTTTCTTTAATATGAAACTTCAGTTTACAATCTTTTGTACTGGTGCAGCCTTATACCAGTACGCAGGCTACAACCTGCAGAAGGCTTCAACCTTCTCTCGTTCTCCAAACTTCCTTGGAAGGGAGCTCCAACCCCCTTTGCTCTTGTACTAGCCAAGATACTAGTACGTAGGTGCTGACCTACAATCTTCCTTCTTTCAGGTATCACTTTTCATACATTTTCAGACTTGGATATTCCTGAAGCACAACATTACAATCTGAAGACCACAATTCATTCAATTTCCACAACAGATCATTGAAGCATAAAACAACCAAACTTTGAATCACTGAACCACTGAACCCTGTCAATCACCAGTTACCAGAACACAGAGCAGACTACAGAACTCTGTAATAACAGTCAGACCCCACTGTAAACCCAAAATCAAGCTTCAAAAGATATACGCTACTTTAATGAGCAAAACCCGCGTATACACGCGCTTTTACCGAAGCCAACCTGCGTACAGATCTAAAAATAAACTTTCTCAATTTGCAGCTGTACCAGACATTAGTTAGACCCAGAACGTAACATTGCGACAATATGCAGATCTAGAAATACGCATAATCAACCATATCATGATAGTGCATTTCAAACCATTAGATCCCGATCTATCCTTAGATCTAGTCTTCCATCAACCGATGTGATCTCTCCTTGGCTTAGATCAAGCAACTCAGAACCTGCATATCAGATCTCTTTCTCTCTTAGATATTCAAGCCTTGTCGAAAGATGATTTTGCCTAATGATATTCTTCTCCTTATACAGCCTTAGGCCTTTCTCAATACCAAGAGCCAAAACCATAGTAACACAATACCATCAACTTTAAAACTAGGGATCGACACGCCTGTCGAGACATAATGGTCCGAAATCATAGGCACAACTTCCAAGGACTAACCACCATGAACCAAAGGAACCTTTCCACATACACGTGCTTTTTCTGAATCGAACTAGCGTGTACACGCGACTTGGGCTTAACGAAACGGCGTGTATGAGCTTCCTTGGCATGCTGTACTGAGATCTGTCTTCTGATTAAGTTGCCATCACCTGTACCAACCTCTGAGCACCTGTACCATCCTCTGAGTGAGTTGCCATCAAGGACAACACTTGAATCATAATGCCAACAATCTCCCCCTTTGCGTGTATGAGCTTCCTTGGCATGCTGTACTGAGATCTGTCTTCTGATTAAGTTGCCATCACCTGTACCAACCTCTGAGCACCTGTACCATCCTCTGAGTGAGTTGCCATCAAGGACAACACTTGAATCATAATGCCAACAGGCTATGGTTGTAAGTTTCCCTTTATTCTTTAAATAATAATACAATTGCTGGTTCATCTTCCCAAAATATATATGTTCATGTATGTATTGGCTTGGCATTCCTTGATCAGCTACGGAGGTTATTATTGGATTTTCTATTGGTTTTGGCATGCTTTGTTGTCTCTTGATTACTTGTGTAGGTACATAAGTGCTGAAAGAAGCAGGAACAAGTCCGTGACACAAGTGGTTCGAGGATCTCAACAAAGGAAATCAGAATAACATCAGAGCAAGGTAGGCCATCTCTCTTGTTCTACTTTTCAATTATGATCTAGGAAGATGTCTAGTTGATTGTCACTTTAGTTGCTAGACCCACTCATTGGGATAGAGGGATTGTCTCTATCCATAGAGAGGATTAACCTTATCAATAGAGCCCTACACTATTATTGTACTCAATATATCTGATTAATAAAATTATTTATTATATCATTTTTCATTTTTTGTTCTAATTATAAGTGATCTAACTGGTAAAAAATAACAATTGAATAGAAATATTGATTCACCCCCCTCTTAGTATTTCCAATGCAGGATGTCATTTGAATGAGTACAACACCATGTTGGTAAACCATCACCATTATTCCAAAGAAGGATGGGACTTGGTGGATGTGTATAGATTATAGTTTGTTGAACAAATTATGTTCAAGAATAGGTGCCCCTACCCAAAATAGATGATCTATTGGATTAGTTGTAGAAAGTGAAATACTTCATTGATATGGACATAAAGTTTGAATATGATGAGTTAGAGTTAGAGAAGAAGATACATTGAAAACCACCTTCAAAACCAAGCAAGGTTTGCATGAGTGGTTAGTCATGGCATTTGACCTATGCAATGCACCAACTAAATTTATCAGGTTAATGAATGATATACTACACCCTTTTATAGATTCATTTGTTATTATCTATTTGGATGATATAATATTATAAAATTATACATAGGAGCAACATATATCACTTTTTCCATAGGTGTTAGAAACATTAAACAAGCACCCACTGCTAGAAAAATTTAAGAAGTGTGAATTTGAAAAAATGTTCTTTGGTGTATTTTGGGGAATGTGATACGTGCAGGTGAACTAAAGATAGATCCTACCAATATGGAGTCCATCATGAAGTGGTCAGTGCCTAATAATGTTTCTAAGGTTAGGAATTTTTTTTGGGAAACACAACATCTAAGGAAATTCATAGCCTCATTTTCAGTAGTAGAAAAACCACTCCACACCATAAAATCAAGTGGAAAAAGTTTCCTATGGGGAAAGGGTCAGGAAAGGGCCTTTGAGGAGCTAAATATGAATATTACTCAAGCACCATGTAATGGCCCTGGTTAAAAATCCATGTAATAAATTTAATAAAAGCAAAAATAAGACGAGGGACATGGGGCACATATCCCAAGCTGAATGTTGGGAAAAGACATAGCGATGGGGATCACTGGTGATTAATAAATGGCTATGGAAATTGGAAAAGTAAATGAGAAAGGAAAAGAGGCATTAATTGGCATTTTATTTATGAAAATAATGGATATTAGGAGAAAATGAAGGTGAAAGGTCACAGGTTGTATGTGAGGAGGAAAATGATGGAAAATAATGGAAATTTAAGAAAATAGAGGCCTCATTAATAAAAAGGCTTCTAGGGATCAATTCATACCTTTTTTAGTTTTAGCTTGGATATCTCTCTTTATTCTCTCTCTCACATACTCTTACAAACTTAGAGTTCTTGGAGAACTTTTGGAGGAGTTTGGTCATTCTTTGGATTTGGAGCAAGAAGGAAAAGGAAAAGTAGGAAAGCGCAAGGGAACAATAAGATTAGCTGCTACAGTAGGTTACTTTGTAGGTATGGAGTTTCATGTATGATTTCCTTTCTAGTTTTGGCATGGATGGCATATGCATGTGGTTATTTGGTTATGATATGTCATTGGCATGAAATATTGCCTAGATTGATAGTGGTTTTGCCTAGCCCTGCCATTTCCTGGATAGCCATGGTGTTGTTGGTTTTCCCTTTTGTTTCTTAATGGTTCTCATGTTCCTTATGGTTGTGGGTTGAGTTACTAGTTCCTGGAAGCCTTGGTTGGAAAAACACTTTGGAAACCCTGTAACAACTTGGGTTTAGTTGCTAGTCTTGTAATCCTTGGTTGGAAAAATGCTCTAGAGCCCTTGTTGGTTTCAGTTACTAGTCATGGAAGCATTGGTTGGACAAACACTCTGGAGCACAATGATAGTTGTGGGTTGAGTTACTAGTCCTGGAAGTTGGGTTGGAACAAACACTCTCTAGCCCTGGAAAACTTGGGTAGAGACCGATCTGGTGATGGTTAGTGATGTCCAACAATGAGGTGGAATCACTGGTTGAGGGTTTAGGTGGTATGGCCTTTTAGAGCCTTGGTAAGGGTTTTGTTTCATTTATTCCATGAGATCCCACCTTCATTCTTGGAATATGGTGCATGGGTGATTGGCTGAAGAGAGATTTGGTTCAACCCAATCTATGGTCAGGTGGTATGTGGAAGTCCCTCACTTGGTTGGATCTTTCATATTTTAATAAGAGATATTTTCCTCTTATATTTTATGTGTAAATGTACTTGTTATTATGTGGCTTTAATATTTGTTCTATCATTGATATTTCTTTGATTATATGCTAGTTATAAGAATGGTTTATGAAAAAGTTGAGTTATGGCTCTCATCATGTTTTGGTTAGTAAATGAAATTTTAATGAATGTATGACCTAATAGATGATAATGCAGTTGTTGTGAGATGGCATAAAACATTCTTGACAAATCTTAGATAACTATGAGGCCCCTATGTTTAGATGTGTATTTATGACTAGTACATTACATGTTCATGATGTGTTTGCTGAAATTCCTACCATGGTTATGATGAGTTAGGCCAATTCCTTGTTCAAGTTTTGCATTAGAGGCCTTGTGTTCTTGTTATTTATCTCTTCTGAGTGTTTCATCAAGTTCAGGGCAAAGGTCTAAATCCTAGCCCTGAAAAAGTGACTTAGATATCGCAGTCGCTGACATAGAACTAGATGGAAAAGAAAACAATTGTTGGGAAGCAAGCATGTGGGAGTGACTAGAGTGTTTTAGTCACATGGAGGGCTTGTCATGGGATTGAATGGGGGTTTAGTTTGGTTTAAAAGTACGTTAACTTAGGGGTTGCACACCTGGGGTGGTAGGTTAGCTCCTAGGGGTCATGTAGCACCTGAGGGAGGTTTGTACAATTTTGGCTCATCGGTTCCACTTCCTTAACTGCACTTAGGGAGTTGAATCATATCATAGTAACTCTTTGTCACATATTTACCTTAGTGGACTAGTAAGCTTAGGTAAGGGTAGGAGGATGGCGTTACAGATTGGTATCAGAGCTTCTAGGTTTAACACTTGGATTGGATAGGAAGAATGTGCTTGTCTTGCATGCATGTAGTTTGTATATGTGCTTGTTATATATTCATGGTGGTGGTAATTGTTATAGTTGTGTTGTCTTGTACAATTTGATGATGTTGTTGTTGGGATGTGTTTGTCATGCATACATGTCGGTTGTATATATGTTTGTTATGCATATCAGTGTCTATTTGTTGGTTACACATGTAGTTTTATGGTTATGGTTATGATTGTCATGTATGAGGTCATTGTATGCAGTTGTTGTTGTCATGCATGATGTTGGTATATTTATTTTATTATATATATATATATATATATATATATATATATATATATATATATATATATATATATATATATATATATATATATATATATATATATACATGCATATGTTATGCTAATATAGATTGATTTGTGCGGACGAGATAGCCTCCCCTAAACTTCACTGAGGTACATATGAATTTGATATATTTTGTTATCTAACATGGTATGTTTGCAAGAAGTAAAGGATCAAATATGACGAAAATGATGGTAGACTACAATTCACGTGACTCTTCATACAAATCTTATGAGCAACATGGTGATGAGTACTCCCCTCACATAGCAAATACATTGAGAAGTTTGAAGGAAAAGATAAGAAGTTGCAAAGCATATAACGAAAAAATAATTCAGTCGCATGATAGAATTGCTAGGGCATAGGAGAAAAAAACAAAGGTCAATGAAATTATCCTTCAGAGTTTGTTAGATTTTAGAGACATGGATAGCCAAGGATCAGTCATAAGCAGGAGGAAAGGACGAATGGTGAATGGTAAAAGGTTTCACGGTGGGCACATGTTAGAGAGTGACAATACCATTAGAGATGGAAGGTTCTTGGATAGACCTAATAGACAAGGTAGTGGGCATGGGATTTACTCTAGTTCTGGTTTCGACAAGTATCATGGTCATCACCACTATCATCCTTATAGGAGGTGTGATAGGGGATATTTGTCGAATGAGTTCAAGAAATGAAAGCCACTTAAATTTGATGGAGAAATGAAGAATTCACAAGATGGAGAAGCATGGTTACTTGGGATAAATACATTCTTCGGATTATATGATTACTCAGAGAAAATGAAGGCCAAAATAGCTAAGTTCTGTCTTAAAGGAAAATCATAGATTTGGTGGGAAGATGTAAATAATGTCAGGGGAATTTGGGAAGATGAGTTAACTTGGAGTGTGTTTGAGAGACTTCTTAGGAATAAGTATCTATCAGAGAGATACTATGATGACATGGAAAAAGAATTCTATGAGCTGAAGATGGGACCCATGACCGATGAGGAGTACACTAGAAGATTCTTGGAGGTATTGAAATATGTCCCTTATCTTAAGAAGGAGAAAGTGAAGATTCATAGATTCATCAGTGGGTTTCTAGTAGCATTCAAAGACAAGATTTAGTTTGATGAGCCTAGATCACTGGTGGAAGCCATCAAAAAGTTTAAACATTGTTATGAGAAATCGAAGTGCAGATCTAAGACTAAGCAGGATTAGAAAGGTAATGAGAAGAATAAAGGGAAATGGGATAAGAAGCGAACTATACCTCATGACACGGGTAACAAAGAGAATGAAATTCCATCTAAGAAGTTAAATGCATCTAACATAGGACAGGGATTTCAGTTTCAAGATCAACACAAGGGTGATGGTAGGAAGCCATTACAGTGGTGGACTTGTGGAAAGGATCATCGCAGGAGATATTTTCAACAAAATCATAGTGGAATACCACAAATTTACATTTCTCAAGAGGCACAAATAGTGGGGGATGTTGGACAGAGTATTGCACAGAGTATTACGTTGTATGACATATGTGCTTACACCATACATGATTATCCAGGCTTACGAGATTTCTCTAGTAAATTACATTCTTATTGATTTTTTTAGTAACAATATTGTTTCACATATTAATTTAATTCGTTACAGTTGTTCATATCTTCATGGTCACTAATGTGAAATCCTATATATAATAATTTCATAGGTCTTGTAACTAAAGGGTATCATCAATGTAAATGTTGTGGACCTTCTTTGAAGGCTAGGTGGTCCAACCACCTATGAAAGCCACTGTATGCCTGGTCCAAGGTATTCCTCCCAGAAGAACACACTTACAAAAGAGAAACATCTGCTTTCAACGGTAACCCAAAGAGAATCCAAAGGCTTGAAATAATGACACTAGCTAGATGGCTTAGAGAATATGAGATAGAGAAGGAGAACGAGTTTGAAATTTTTTTCGATTCAAATGGGGAGCCTATGTTCAATGATATATATTTATTCGACACCTATTTTGAGAAATTTCCCATTGGGATGAAAAGGAAATCCATATTTTATGAGCTCCCATATTGGCAGAATCTTAAGATTTCCCACTTACTAGATTACATGCATATATTTAAAAATGTTTCATCTTCTTTATGGAAGCACATATGATAAAAAAAAAGTGACATATTAGCTATTAGGAGACATATTATTTCTTCAAAAAATAAAAGGAAACATTGGCCAAGACAAGAAAGTAGAGGAGAGGCTTGCCCCTCTTGGTATTTCAAAGAAGGTGATGTCCCATTGATTTTAAATAAATATGATTTTTCTTTGGCAAAGGAAGTTAAAATGAATGTGAGGGTGCCTTCTTTATATGGGTCTTCACTATAGTGTTGCTTCACTATGGATGACCATTTGTCGGGGTCAAAATCGCATGACTATTTGAACCTTATAAGAGTGCATATGTCAAAGACATGATTTTTTTAAATGTATATTTTATTTTTATGTAATGGGATATTTTATAATTAATTTTTGTATAATGTACTATTCATTGTGTAGTGTCATTATCCTCTACTCGTGTGTGGGTGTGTGAACCATGAATTCTCCCAAGAACTACGACGTGTTGTATATAAATTATCTACATTTGTAGTTTAGATCAAATCAAAGGAGATTCATATGGCTAGCATTGCACGGTGTCGTCAAGAGACAATTGAGATTGTTTATTTGTTTGAGAAGGAATTGCCAACGAGTTTCATGGACTTGAAAGTTCATCTTCTAATTCACCTATTAAATGAGGTTGAATTAGTTGGGCTCATTTCTTATCATTGGATGTTTTTCTTAGAGAAGTACATGAATAAATTGAAAGGTTTTGCTCGATAGAGGGAAAAACCCAAGGGTTCTATGGCCGAGGGGTATATATCATATGAGTATTTCTATTATGCCAGTGAGTACATCAAGGAGATCGACAACAAACTAGGTGCGATGATTTGGGATGACAAAAGGGATGAAGAAAAAATAGAATGGGAGCTTCTCGAAATGAATGGAAAGAGGTGCATGATAAAGAGTAAGTGCATGCTTGTCGTTTGTCAAATTACTACACAATAACTATTCACACTAAACCTCACATTAATGCATATTTTGATCTCATACGCTTTATATATATATATATATATATATATATATATATATATATATATATATATATATATATATATATATATATTGCAACAGATTTCTGATAGGCTTCGTGTAGATTGTACTTCCAGTAGGCTAGATGCATTTTGGGTACGGGAAAAGTATTTTGTTGCACTACCTTACAAAGAAGGATATGTTCCTAGGCCACGAAAAGATAGTGCAAATCATATGAGTCCGAAAGAGCAAGAATTGTGCAAAGCAGAAATTGAACAACTATTAGAACAGAAGCTTATTGAACCTTGTAAGAGCCCTTGGGCTTGCCTTGCTTTTTATGTCAATAAGCATAGTGAGCAGAAAAGAGGTAAGAAAAGACTTGTGATTAATTATAAAGCATTGAATGATGCTCTTCTTCCTATTAGATATCCTCTACCTAACAAGGAATTGTTACTTGCTAAGATTGCTAATGCTAATGTGTTTAGCAAGTTTGATCTTAAAAGTGGATTTTGGCAGATTGGTATTATTCCTGCTGACAGATATAAAACAGCTTTCAATATTCCTCATGGCCAATATTAATGGACTGTGATGCCCTTTGGTCTGAAAAATGCTCCATCTGAATTCCAAAAAAGAATGGAAGACATTTTTGGTGGGGTAGAGTACATTATTATATATCTTGATGATTTGCTTAGTAGAGATGTAAATATGCACAAGGTCCATTTAGAACAGTTCTACCAGCTTGTATATAAGCATGGCTTGGTACTTTCAGAGACAGAAGAAGAATTTCAAATTGGGAAAGTCAAGATTGACTACTTGGGTTTACACATAGAAAAAGGACATGTAGAACTTCAGCCACATGTGCTAACCCATCTATTGAAATTTCTTGATATATTATTACTGATGTGAAAGCACTGCAGAGATTTCTTGGATGTCTGAATTACTTAAGGAATTTTTATGCTAAGCAATCAGAAGACACAAAGATACTGCTGAACAGACTAAAGAAGAAAGTTGTGAGTTGGACAGATGAGATGACAACATCAGTAATTAGTATTAATAGTAAGCTTAATGATTTGCCAAAACTTAAGCTTCCTGATACTGATCTTCCTTTTATACTTGAGGTAGATGCTTTTGAGCACACTTGGGCTGCAATTTTGTTACAAAAGCGTGGAAGAAATGAACTGGTTTGTGCCTATTCCTCAGGATCTTTTGATGATACAGAGAAAAAGTATCCTTCATCTCATAAGGAAATACTTGCAGTAAAGAGAGGAATAAAGAGATTTCACTTGTTCTTGAAAAGTGTTAAATTTATTGTCAGAATAGACTTAAAGCATATGAAACAGTGCTGGCAAACAAAAGATTGTTAGAACAAGGCAGTACCAGAGTGCTGAGGTGGGCACTATGGCTTGAGGGTTTTGATTTTGATATTGTTTACAAGTCTGGTGCAAAAAATTAGCTTGCTGACATGCTTACCAAAGAAGGTGCTCAAGAAATCAAATAAATCAAGATGTTCAGACCTCTTCACCAGCATGAAGCTTCTACAATTCAGTCCAATCATGTCAAGTCTAGTAGAGTCACGTATGTCACAGTCTGTAGTAACTTTCGTTATGAGTTTTGTCTAGAATGTCTTTCAAAACAGTTCCTAATCTTACCATTATGCCTGAGACAGATCATTTTGCAAAAATGGTTTGACTCTGAAGAGTCTAGATGGTCATATACAAAAGAGTTACCATATAGGATTAGGCCATGGCGTGTTTATTATGCATTGTCTAGAGAACTAGATCCTGTTTATTTTGGATGCATTCAAAATACTAACTGGACATGGTCAGACTATTTCTATATTCATCAGAGAGCTAGGATACATGGTTTGGTTAAGGTCATATTTTATGCAGCAGCTATAGACCCTACTAACAATTGGTGGAGTCCATGGTTTAAGCTATTTATGTTTAGGTATTTTCCCAGAGCTAAAAATATTTTTGATAGGACTTTTGCTGAGTTTGTCAGAATTCTCCATTGGGAAATGCATGTAGCTATCCAGAATGATTATGTCATAGAGTTTGAGTTCATCCACCGCCACACAATTGTCATTCCAAATGAAGAAGATGAGTCCTTTAAGCTTTCCGTCAGATTTAGAGGATTGATATCAGTGGACGAGCAAGACAGGCCTCCATTCATGTACACATTTCCATTCTTTTGTTGTACCAGAGATGCCGCACCATATTGGCTAGATGAATCTGTACCATACGAAGTGCTTGCTCCAGATAATGAAGAACTAATTAATGAATTAATAGAACTTGACCAAACCAGACTTGGTCATATTGATCAAGTTGTCCCAGATACTCATGCACATGATTATGATGATAGAGCTAACAATGATTGATTGGAAGGATCAATCAGATGATATCCTTCCATATCCTGCTTTATTTGTACATATATTGTTTTCTGGTTTCCATGGGATTTAGTCCGAATAAAATCTCCACTGTGTAATTACTTTTGTAAAAGAGCCGATGTCCTAGAGTCCAACCATCTTTTCGTTTTTAGATATATCATGATTCGGTCCCCATATGGCCTAGCCTCCAAGCGACGAGATAAAAAGTGGTTGTCCCCCCTTGCCCGAATCTTTAGAATTGTTCATTACTTTTTGTACAAGGTCCTTTCGTGATAGACATCTTGCATGATGTTCTAGCTGAAAGTTGGATTCTTTTGGTTTCAAGTTCCCAGTAAAAGTTTTCACCGGATGACCTGCTAGGATATTATAAATACTAGCATTGTAAGTTCATTTGGAGGAGGAGTTTTGGAGAGTTTTAGAGAGTCTGAGAAGTTTGAGTCTGAGTGAAGTCTCCCTGCTCTGCATCTGTGAGAAGTTTTCTCAATCTGCTTGCACCACGGAGTTTTAACTCTATAGTCTGTGATGTTAGTTTTCGTCTTTTGAGTCTGTCTGAGACTAAGTCTCCCTACTCTGCATCTGCGAGAAGTTTTATCGATCTGCTTGCATCACGGAGTGCTATTCTCATATTTGGATGTCTATAATTACCTGAGAAGTTAATATAAACTGAGCATGTTTTATTCTCAGTCTATGCCTGGTAAAATTCCTGATCTCATTAATTAGTACATAGTAGATCATAAAGTGAATTTGGAAGGACAATCATTTGCAGCTATTCACCAAATGATTGTCACAAATTTGCAGAAAGAATGTGCAGAAAGCAAAGCTAAGAAGAATTTTTCCAAACAGATGCACTTTAGCACAAAGCTTTGCAATAATTTCAAAGAAACCTATAATTTTAGTTGTCATAAGAAAAGCAAAAGAAAGGTTTCTAAAAAGACAAAGTTTGACAAGTCCTGCTCTTGCAAGAATGATAAATACTTTCCTAAGAAGAAAAATTACTTTCCTTCCAAAAGATCATTTAAAGGAAGAAGGGTAGTATTTAGGAAAAGATAAAAAAATTCTAAAAGCGTTGTGTGTTTTATTTGTGGTAAAGAAGGTCATTATGCTAACACTTGAAGTGAAAGAAAAGATAGGAACCAGATGAAGATAATGAATATCTTTTTGACAATCCACGATTCGCAAGATTGGGATCTCATATCTCACTCTGATGGAGAATATTTTGAAGTTTCAAGTTCTTCTTCAGAATCTTCAGTTAATGAAATTCCTGAAATCAGGATTAACAATTGATTCAAAATCATCTGATTCTGATGAAACTTTCATTCTTGATATTAAAATGTTCAGTTTAAAATCTTCAGGAGATATACAAGCAAAGATTGCAGCAGTCAAAGCTGATCTCGCACAGTTAGATCCAGTCCAGTTTACAGCAAGAAGAAGATTGACTGAAAAACTTGAGAATCTTGAGAAACAATTGCCATCTAAAAAGAAAGAAAGATTTTCAAAAGGAGAAAGAGATGAGGATGAGTTCATCGAAAGAGAGTTTGATTCAATGTTCAAACCTTTGCAGATTTCCGTATCTCCAGGTATGAATCAAATTGATGCTCTCAAGAAAAAGATCACAGATTTGGAATCTTCAATTCATCATACAAGGTCGGAAATTATACAGCTGTCATCCAAGCTTCAATTACTTATTTCTGATTATGATGATTGTAATTCTAAATTAACAAGTTTACTGATGAAAAATGTTCCAGTTATTGAAGAAATATCCCCAAAGAAAAATGTTGAGCAGTTTAATGTTATGGGCATTGGAGATAGAGTGGTTATTCCAATAAGAATTAAAGTCCCTAGCATTAAACCTTATACTTTGGATGCTCAAATAGATTCTGGTGCTATGAGTAGCTGCTGCAAATACAAAGCCATTCCACATTATTATTGGCAACCTACTAAACTCCAATTCAGGGCTATCACTGGTGATTTAATGGAAATAGGTCACATAGCTCTTGAATTTCCCATTTTCTTGAATGATGTACAGGTTTTTGTCACTTTGTATAGTTTTGATACTGGTGCTGACATTTTGTTAGGACAACATTTTCTGAAGAAATATTTGCCAGTCACTTTTGGGAAAGATTATGTTATATTCTCCACCACTGTTGGTCCTATCACAGTGCTTGCTTCCAGTGACTACAAAATCAACGTGCGGCCTGAAGATGAGGATCCTCTCCAGTATAGTCTACAAGATCTGACCAAGATTAGTAAGATTGTCAAAAATGCAAAGTTACATGGTCCCAAGACTTTGCAACAGATTTCTGATAGGCTTCGTTCAGATTTTACTTCCAGTAGGCCAGATGCATTTTGGGTACGGGAAAAGCATTTTGTTGCACTACCTTACAAAGAAGGATATGTTCCTAGGCCACAAAAAGCTAGTGCAAATCATATGAGTCCAAAAGAGCAAGAATTGTGCAAAGCAGAAATTGAACAGTTGTTAGAACAGAAGCTTATTGAACCCTGTAAGAGCCCTTGGGCTTGCCCTGCTTTTTATGTCAATAAGCACAGTGAGCAGAAAAGAGGTAAGAAAAGACTTGTGATTAATTATAAAGCATTGAATGATGCTCTTCTTCCTATTAGATATCCTCTGCCTAACAAGGAATTGTTACTTGCTAAGATTGCTAATGCTAATGTGTTTAGCAAGTTTGATTTTAAAAGTGGAATTTGGCAGATTAGTATTATTCCTACTAACAGATATAAAACAGCTTTCACTGTTCCTCATCGCCAATATCAATGGACTGTGATGCCCTTTGGTCTAAAAAATGCTTCATCTGAATTCCAAAAAAGAATGGAAGACATTTTTGGTGGGGTAGAGTACATTATTATATATATTTATGATTTGCTTGCATTTAGTAGAGATGTAAATATGCACAAGGTCCATTTAGAACAGTTCTACCAACTTGTATATAAGCATGGCTTGGTACTTTCAGATACAGAAGAAAAATTTCAAATTGGGAAAGTTAAGATTGACTACTTGGGTTTACACATAGAAAAAGGACATGTAGAACTTCAACCACATGTGCTAACCCATCTATTGAAATTTCCTGATATTATTACTGATGTGAAAACACTGCAGAGATTTCTTGGATGTCTGAATTAAATAAGGAATTTTTATGCTAAGCAATCAGAAGACACAAAGATACTACTGAACAGACTAAAGAAGAAAGCTGTGAGTTGGACAGATGAGATGACAGTAGCAATAATTAGTATTAAGAGTAAGCTTAATGATTTGCCAAAACTTAAGCTTCCTGATACTAATCTTCCTTTTATACTTGAGACAGATGCTTCTGATCACACTTGGGCTGCAGTTTTTTTACAAAAGCATGGAAGAAAAGAACTGGTTTGTGCCTATTCCTCATGATCTTTTGATGATACAGAGAAAAAGTATCCTTCATCTCATAAGGAAATACTTGCAGTAAAGAGAGGAATAAAGAGATTTCACTTGTTCTTGAAAAGTGTTAAATTTATTGTCAGAACAAACTTAAAGCATATGAAACAGATGCTGGCAAACAAAAGATTGTTAGAACAAGGCACTACCAGAGTGCTGAGGTGGGCACTATGGCTTGAGGGTTTTGATTTTGATATTGTTTACAAGTCTGGTGCAGAAAATTATCTTGCTGAAATGCTTACCAGAGAAGGTTCTCAAGAAATCAAAGAAATCAAGATGTTCAGACCTCTTCACCATCATGAAGCTTCTACAAGTCAGTCCAGTCATGTCAAGTCTAGTAGAGTCACGTATGTCACAGTCTGTAGTAACTATCATTATGAGTTTTGTCTAGAATGTCTTTCAAAACAGTTCATAATCTTACCATTATGCCTGAGATAGATCATTTTGCAAAAATGGTTTGACTCTAAAGAGTCTAGATGGTCATATACAAAAGAGTTACCATATAGGATTAGGCCATGGTGTGTTTATTATGCATTGTCTAGAGAACCAGATCCTGTTTATTTTGTATGCATTCAAAATACTAACTGGACATGGTCAGACTATTTCTCTATTCATCAGAGAGCTAGGATACATGGTTCGGTTAAGGTCATATTTTATGCAGCAGCTATAGACCCTGCTAACAATTGGTGGAGTCCATGGTTTAAGCTATTTATGTTTAGGTATTTTCCCAGAGCTAAAAATATTTTTGATAGGACTTTTGCTGAGTTTGTCAGAATTCTCCATTGGGAAATGCACATGTAGCTGTCCAGAATGATTATGTCATAGAGTTTGAGTTCATCCACCACCACACAATTGTCATTCCAAATGAAGAAGATGAGTCCTTTAAGCTTTCCGTCAGATTTAGAGGATTGATATCAGTGGACGAGCAAGACAGTCCTCCATTTATGTACACATTTCCATTCTTTTGTTGTACCAGAGATGCCGCACCATATTGGCTAGATGAATCTGTACCATACGAAGTGCTTGCTCCAGATAATGAAGAACTAATTAATGAATTAATAGAACTTGACCAAACCAGACTTGGTCAAGTTTTATTAATTCATTAATTAGTTCTTCATTATCTGGAGCAAGCACTTCATATGGTACAGATTCATTTAGCCAATATGGTGTGACATCTTTGGTACAACAAAAGAAGTGAAATGTGTACATGAATGAAGGCCTGTCTTTATATATATATATAGATATATATATCTGTGTGTGTGTGTTGGTTTTATTTCATCAGTGAATTTAGAAATTGAATCCATCAACAAATTCATTCTTTACAATATGGAAGTGACATAACTGTGGGTCAGATTGTACAAAGAGAAGAGGAGGAAATGGGACAGTGACAGGAAATATTTCAAACAGTTTAATGGTAGACGAATGCCTTATCTTGATCATTAAAAATAAAATATGCTAATGACATGCCCTAACAGTTGGGTTGTTGATCAAGTCAAAGAGAAATATGGTGCATTTAGTTGTTACTCGCGTGCTAAAGAGGATGTGCTAAACATAGGGATTGGGTGCAAAAACTTAGTAATTATAATATATTTTTGTACAATATGTAACTTCATAGTGCACCTTTTAATTGTAACATATTATATATTTTATATCTTTAATTATGTTCCGGTTATTAGACACATGACACTATGATTTTTTCGCTTTTTTATATGTGCATTTGTTCCCATCTATGTGGGCATATGAACATAATTTTTACATGGATGATTTCGATGATGGATGCATGACACAAGACTGTGGAGTGGAAGTCAAGTTTGACTAATCTAGTCGTGCTAGCCACCACGATCAAGACCTAATGCAAGGGACATTAGGTTACATTGGAAAGATACAAGAAATATATCAATGGAATTCTCTTAATTCCAATGTGTTATTTTTAGGTGCAAGTGGTGGGTTACTTTGATCAGAATAACATAAAGGAAGATCGTGATAGTGAATTGATATCTATCAACTCTAGAAAGATGTGGCATGAAGCTAGGGAGCCTTATGTTTTCCCAAAGTACTGCAACTAGGTGTATTTTACCCAGATGTGTTAGATAGGGATTGGTGGTTCATATTAAGACACGATCATAGATCAAAACATGTTTTTGAGAACAACAGTGTTATCATGCCAAGTGTCGAGGAAGATAATCAAGGTGATGACAATGGAGAGTGATATGTACTTGTGTTATTTTATCATTTATATTGTTGTTGTATGTTTTTGTTTTCATTATTTCACTAAGTATTTCCAATTGTTGTTGCTCCCTCTACTAACATATTTGCTACATGATTGACATATAAAATACATCAGCCTCATACACTAAATACATTATTATTTTATTAAATGAAAAATGGATTTATTAATATCGAAACATAACTGTCAATTAGAAAAAAAAAAAAGACATTATCATTATGCCAAAAACACAATCATGCACCGACTCTAGTGCACTGTCAAACATAACTGCATCATAGATGGTGCACACATACCTATGATGCACCATTGTTGGTTCACAAATTTAATTTTTTGTAGTGGTGCACCATACGTATAACATTTTTGCACTGGGAAAAACGTTCACGTTATCTAATGCACAGATATATAGCTATATTTTTAAATATTATTTAGGTTGTGCGTTGGGTAAATATGATAGCACCGGTAAGATTAGAACATACCAAGCACACTGCATTTGTGATGCTGATTAGGAGGCATTTGTTTGAGTTTCAAATAGGCTTGGTGATGCATGTTTTTTTCTTGTTTAGGTTATGTAAAATAAATATCTATTGTTTATGTATTTGTAACTAAATTATTTAAAGTAGACATGTCTTTATCATTGTCAACATGATGTAATATTAGCTAGGGAAATTTGAAAAACATGAATTTTAGTGAATATCTCATGATAGTTTAATTTGTATGATTTAAGTCATATTTATTATTAAAAAGAGTTAAATTAAGAATCAACATAGCGTCAAAATGTTATATCTTTATTACTAGAAAAATGTTCACTTGCCTCTTTAAGGGAGAACTTCCAATATACCAAAACCCCAACTACAAATAACTTTATCACTAGACTTATTTTACATTTCTTTATCCTCATCTTTATATAGAGAAATTTTTAATTTAATTTGGTAAGAGTTGCTATAAAGATTAAATTTAAATTGCTTGAAAAACTGATAGCTTTAGTAATAAAATAAATTTGATAAAAATATGATTTTTAAGTTGTATTAAATCTAAATTAATTGCACCGAGAGGTGCTCTAGAGCTCAATATTAGAGAGATGTTGTCACATAAGGTTACATTTAAAAATTGTAAAATAACAACCGAAATTAACAAATTAACAAATAGTAATAATAAAATAAATTAATGTCTGCCATAATTACAATACTTCAATTTACACCTTAATCTTATATAAATTTATGAGCTCCATAGTGAAACAAGTCGTTGGGCAGTTCCTAAAACACCATGGATGGAAAGGTTCTGCCATCTTTGTGAGAATACGAACATCGAGGATGAAAATCACTTCCTCTTAGAGTGACTCGCGTACAACCACATTAGATCTCATTTTCAAAATCTTTGTTGCAATACTAACCTTCCTAGCCTTTTACGTTGTCAAAATTCTGGTGAGCTCGGGAGGCTTCTCTCCAAGCCTTTTGAGCATAGGAATAAAATTTTAAATCAAACTAAATAATTCATTTCTTTAGGTCCAATAGACCAAAGTTTGGTCTTAGTGGACGTTAACCATCATCATCATCATCATCATATAGAGATATAATGTATCCAAAAGTAAAAAAAAAAAAGGAATTATCTTTTATTATGAGGAAGAAAAGGAAATGAGTAAAAAAAAGTATAATTTACTTTTTACTGCAAAGAAAAAATGTATTTTTTTTGCATGACAAGAAATAATATTATTGATAGCACATTATGTGTAATTCATTCTATGTTCCATTTACATGTGATATTTAAAACAAAAACATATTTATAACAAAAAATATTTACTCACAACCATAAGTAAATATTTCATTGTGCATATTAAATAACATAATTTTATAGATACTTTATATAGAGAAAAATAAAGTAATTTAAATTGAAATTTTTCTTATATTTTTACTTCAGTGAGAAAGAATGAGAGAATTGTAACTATTCGATTAATTGTTGTTTTCTAATTCAATGTATGAGGGATATTTGTAAAATTTTCAATGTTTAATATGGATTTGATATGTAATATTAATTTAGAAAATATTATTAATAAAAATAATTAATTGTATACACACAGGAAAAAAATATGAGGGACCATATTTTAACAAATATGAGGGCCCATATTTTAACATTTTAATACGGAGAACATGAATTATAAATAAAATATTTCAATGTCAACTACATATATATTAATATGCTAGGTGCCTTGATCCACCAAGCGCCTAGAGGGATTAAATCTCTTTTCACTCAAAAATATGTTTGCATCTCAAGAAATTTGATCCCTCTCAGCCCTTGGTAGGTCTAGAGTTAAGATGGATCTAGGCTGCATGTTGTAAAAAAAATTTGACTTAAGTTTTTAAATTTAACAATAGATTGAATTTTATAAACTAATATTGAATTAGTTAAATTGTATTTTTGAATAATTTATTATTAATAAAATTTTATATTAAAAATTGATTGAGTTACACATTTTCATCCTTTTAAGAACTAACTAAATTAGTTTACCTTTAATTATGTTATCATTGTGAGTATTGAAATATTTTACTAATTAAGCTAGATTGAATATCAACTAACTATCTAAGCAATAGAAAAATATTTATCGTAATTTTACAATCATTGTTCCAACCATACTAAACTTTCTAATTTATAAAAATATATTTGCATTTTTATTAAAGTAAGTCATTTTTACATGCAATTTCATATATAAAAGTTTGATATAAATTCACCAATACATAATCTATTGTAAAAATCATTTCATAAAAAAAAACATCATGACGATAATCATCTAACAAACATAAACATCATCTAAGATACACATTCAAATTCACTACCATCATCTAATTATATAAACTTTTATTAGCACGTATAAACATCATTATCTAACACACAAATCTAATAATCTAACAAGGCATCATCATCATGATCACATCTAACAAAACAAAAACATTGTAATCTAACATTATCACCACACACATCTTCAAATTAATATACATCTCATGTCAAATAACTGCTATCACATACACATCTATCTGCAAGAACATTAAATGGAAATATCTAACATGACTTAACAATATACACATCAAAACCAACATATAAATTAAGTACATAAATATGAACAAAAAAAAATGATATATATATATATATATATATATATATATATATATATATATATATATATATATATATATATATATATCAAGAATTCAAATAACTAAATCATGAAGTCAAATAAGTGCAATCAAATATTTGATACAATAGACATAGTAGTGCTTGCACCCTGGTCTGCAATAGAAGATGATGGATAGTCAACTACTGCATGATGAAGTACATCTGTCGAACTGACATGAGGTGGAGGAAAACTAAGATGTGGATGGCTTGAAATAGAAGGACGTGGTTGGTATTATGAAGAAGGTGGTCAACTTTCTTTATCAAGAGAGACATACAGAACATCCTCTAACTCTGGAATCTCGACATCATCAGGCGACTAATCAGAAGGTGTACTACCAGAAGGATCACCGTCACCCTGATGAACATGATATGATGGGGTGGCAGCACTAGAATCATCATCATCACCATCCTCGTCATCATGATCATGATCATCACCCTCATCATCATGATCAGGATCATCACCCTCATCATCATCATGACCACCCTCATCATCTAATAGATGTGCTACGTCATGATGCCCTGCAACCCTCATCATTGCCAGTGTCCTACTAGCTCTGATGACATGTCACATAAGAGACATCAAATCCTGTGGATAATTCCTTTAGAGATCCACGGACATCGGATCTGCACTGATGTCTCAAGGCATCGCAAGATAGACTCCCTACGGAACCAAAACTCTGACCAATCTATCACAATAGTCCATTTAACACGCATAGTAGGCCTTCACTCCTCACCCTAACCCTCACCCTCTTAGACCTCTCCCATCTCCTCATCTCCTCCATCTGGCAGTGAGGGACGAGGAATGTCCTATCATATGAGATGATGTCTACAAAATATATAGTAGACAAAATTAATTAGACAGTTTCATTAAAATTTTTAATAAAATAAGTCAAAGCACATGCTAGAATAAATTATATTCTAATTCACTAAAACAAGAAAATGAAACTAGATTAATTTAAAGAAAACATTAATATTACCTCTATCATATGGAGGCTCATCTACTATGAAGAAGATGTTGGGACACCCTCTCTAATCAGTCCTCGCGTACAAATACCCCAAGAAGAAAAATGCATGGTCATCCACACTGGCCAATAACTCTTGTGCGTTGTCCGAAATCCTGATCGGAAACTTTGGCATGCCCCTCTTGGGCGTCATCTGCGCCCACATGCCCATATGGGCCTCAGTGATCGGGCTAGGAGGATGATGATCAAGTGTAGGCCTTGTCTCTAGGAACCTCATAAAAAATATAAATAAAAATGTCAGAATAAAAAGTGAGAGTCTCCCTCCCTTGTCTTGACAACACATGACATCTATCTAAAGTCATGCGAAACTGCGTCAAAAAAATGGAAGACCATCTGATGTAACATGAACACTCTATAAAAGAATAAACCTAATACAAAAGAGGGCATATAATGTAGTGGCCATCACCACAAGAATGTGAAATGGTATAGACTAATAATTATATGCACCTAGCCTCCTCAGTAGAAAAAGAAGAAATATGTAGTTGTCAACCACAGACCTAAAAATATGATGGGCAGACTGCATGAGGCCTAACATATCTCAGAGTGTATGTACGCTAACTCTTAGGTGCAACACCATAGGGAAAATAAGGGAAGTGGGGAAACTCCTCCCCTCACCTGGATAGGCCAATGATAAAGTAAATGTCCTCCTCAGTACGCCTATACCACAACTCAGGACTGACATTGTGTTGCGGCCTCAGAATTCTGCTGCCCTTGGGGAATAACCACCCGGTCCGAACCTTAATAGAACTCCTTTTCTGTTTAAAGTGGTGGCTTCGACTGGGGATAATGGGACCAGTTTCCCAGAGTGGATTTTAATATGAGAGTGGGTGGTTCACGAGTGATTGCAATAGGATAATGATAATATAAATGACCTATTCTCTCATGCAAATTTATAACTAACTTATTCTAATATAAAATGGGTATTTCTGTGTGGTATGCGATCTAGAAAGATATCTGCTTAACATGTGATAATAAATATCAATCACACATAAACATAGATGATAAAGTATAAAGATAATTTCTTCGACTAAATAGTTAGTGAAAGAAATTTATAAAATATATCACATATATGAAGAATTATATATGAAAATCAACAATTTCAGCTAGGCATCATACAATAGTGCAATTAATGCTTAACAAAAAGGATAAAACTCAAATTAAACAAAAGTAAAGTTTTGTCACTAATTAGACAAAAACATATTCAACCATACAAGATAATAGTACCATATGTGCGAAGTTCTACTCATTTGACTAATGACATGGATCAACTCCTTTCTTCAAATCAAAATATCTCCCAAGAACACAATAGTTCATCAAAAAAGGAAAGTAGTCTGATATCTAAAAGAAATGATCATGTTCCATGATTTCACCAAAACATTCACAAACTTACAAAAGTGAATTCTTTGCAATTCTTTTTGAGAAAATTCTAGACCCTTCTCTAAATGCATGAGAAGGGTATAAATACTATTCTAACTAATGTGCCAAAATAGATTATACAAAAATTTGAGGAGGTTTCAAACAACCTTCCTCCTAACTAGTTAACTAACTCTAAAAATAAACAGTGGCTTGATGATCAGAGGCTAATATGATGATTTTCTGTCTGCTAAATTGTCCTTCAAATCACATATATCGGTCATTAGTTTGACTTGAGGAGGTGCCCTAAAATGTGTCTTGAGCTGTCCTGCGAAAATCACATCAGTGAGAGGTGGCAGCAGCCACTGAGTCATATGAAGTGAGCACTTAAGGGTCATGATTTGGTTGTGCAGGTTGACGAGGTATTTCTAATACGAATCCCAGTGAGTCTTGATCAATTTTACGATTGCTTCCCTTTGAGTCTCTGCCTTTTCCTGCCAACTTTTATGAAAAGCACCTAAATTGGGCATTTCTTTTAAATTGCTTTCCTTTACTAGGTTGGTGAAAAAAAAAGAGTTGTCCACCGCCTTGATTATATTATTCAATACCGCAACTGCCCTTGCCACTGCTAACTTAGCTTGCTTCATTCTCGTGTCCCAATCCATGAAAATAATGTCTTTTTGTGTCTCCTCAATCTCAGGCAGACTGGCTTTCCTTCCATCTTCTGTTTCCTACCATTCAATGAACTCTGAGATTCTGGTGTTCAAATCAGTAAACTCGGTTCTCTGGTCGATCACCTTATCTGTTAGCTAGTCGCTAGTGATCAGATAAGGAGTAATGTGTGACATCTTTTGGCAGAAGTGCTCTTGTTGTTTCATCAGGAGGGAATTCAGTTCCAACGGTTCTTTAACGAACTCCTCGGTAGTAGGAGATTTCTTATATATTTCCATGCTTTCTGCAATTCTTGGAGTTGCATGTTTTTGGCCGATATATCGGCTTCATGGCTTATATTTAGGACCTCCATGCTCTGTTGCAATTGGGAAAGCTTCTCAGCTGCTTGCCTATTCACACTTGATTTCTCTGTTTCAAGCTGTTGCTCAAGTTGTGAAATCCTCTCCTCCTTTTCTCTCAACAAAGTAGAGACTTCAGTAGCTTTGTCCATGGTGGCTGTTGCATATGCTCCCGTGAACTGTGATAATCTAGTCAATTTCTCAGCTGGGTTGAAAGGAATGTCCCTCCAAACTATGTCCATTGGCTCATTTCTAGGTGGGAGCTCGGGTGTTTCTACCCTTTTCCTTTTCCTTTGTCTTCTTACTACAACCTTGTGGAGCGGGCTATAGAAAACATGAAGTGGATGGATTTCATTCACTTTCAAGACAATCTTTGATGTGGGCAGAGCAGGGATAATCTCAGTCTGCTAGGATGTTGTCGCCTGCTCATCCATAGGCTTGGACTACTCATCCATAAAATTGGACTCTGTATTCTCCTGAATATGCAGAGGAGTTTGACACTCCATTGTTTCTTGGGTATCTGTCATTTTGGGAGTGCCTTGTAGTTTTTTATTAAGTTGATCCCACTCCTGCTCCAAACTGTTGCTTTTGACCTCTGTAATGATTTCTTTAGGTGGGGTGCTCATAACTTGTTTCTCTTCTCACTTCCTGCTGGACTCTGTTGTATTATCTGTGTCCTGGGCCTTCCCTGTATCTGGTGTTTTCTCAGTATTCACCTAAATTCTATGCGAGAACTAGGTCCTTCAATGGTAACAGTCACAATGGGCATAGGATTATCTTCGATCTTCAACAAGTGCATTGGGATTACATCGAGCCTTTCATTTGAATTCCCAAATTTTTTCAAAATCTTTAGGACTCAGGTTGCCTTTAGCCCATTCAAACGCATGTTCGAAGGATTTAGCCGACTGTAATAGGTGTTCAAAATTGTTACCCACATGGTTGTATGGCTTGATCTTTACCGCAGTAGTTATGTTATATGCTACCTTGTCTGTATCAAATTGCCTTTTTGGCAAAGTATGAAGCCTGAGGGATTCCATGCTTACTGTCTCCTTAATTGCATGACTAAAATTTTCTAAAGAAAAATAACCGCATTTGACAGGAAAAGAGGGCCATAATAACTTCTTTCTTTCTTTGATGACTTTAGTTATGCCTTTTCCCACGGTCTGGTGGGTGATTTCCCTTCCCAACAATTTTTCAGAAACATGCAAAGAAAGGACATGTGGGTCAGCTGTGCTACCAAAAACCCTCATGTAGGTGAACCATTCTTCAATAAAATCTTTTCCGACAGCTAGAAGGTCTATAGCGGCTTCTTGGGAAAATCTGGGGGATTTCTTATTGAAAATTATTTGATGCAGGGGCAAAATAACAACATGACATATTTTATAGAAATGGGGTATATAATGGGATTCCCATATTTTCTTATGACCGATATGGATAGGGTAGGGGTCCTGTAAGGTCCATTTCCAACCCATGGTTGGAAATGTAGTGCAAAAACGTATGACATCCATAATGTAGGCACTAAAATAGAATGGAGAAACGTTCGCTGGAGGGGAGGATCTCTTCTATCGATATTGAGTAATGATGGTGGCTATGTTATCAGATAGGATGGTGGCCAAATTCATGATGTGTGATTAACTCAGGCATCAATCAGAGGACTCCATTCTATGGAAAGCTTAGTATTATTGGGTAACCCATATAGTGTACATAACATAACAGCTTCATAGTTGTAGGGGTTTTCCAAAGGGGCTATAGCGTACATACCCGATTTGTCAAATTTGAATTTGTTCTCCAATACTCTCCAGCCCTAAATCAACTTGAAGGGGTCTTGGTTCTTCTTTGCAAAGTTGGCCACATATGTCTTGTCATATATATCTTAAGGGTGAGGTATATGGTACATTTTCTTTAGGTCCTCTGCTCTGAATGACGACATGAGTTCCATTCTTGAATTCCTGAATTGCCTGACTTCAATGGTGAGGTTTTCGACCACCCACCTGATCATATCAGTGTATGGGAGGATTTTATCCCTCGCTTCTATCCTATGAAGGAAAGAACAGACAACATCCTTGAATTAAAGTCCCGAAGGTCTTGTTGAGTCAGTTGTTGCTCTTGTGATAATGATCTTGGGACACTTGTCCTTAAGGATATTTTATATGACCTCCCAAGTTGTTGCTCCTTTGTCAGCACTACATATTGTATAAGAGAATATAGGATCCATCTCTGTAAAATCGGATTCAACAACACTCTGCTTTTTCTATTTCTGCATCACCTTCCCCAATGACATGTCTTTTGTAGCTTGCCTGAACTGGACAAGATATATTAGCACAGATGGTGTTGAGTAATTAAGAAAAGATTTTCTGAAACAACTTTGGATCTTGAGAAAGTTTTAAATGAGATACTCAACGTTAACTACCCATAACTTGGAAAATCATTACCTCTCCTCAGGCCACTAAACATTTATTAACCTGTCAATCATTCGTTTTTATATTAAAACACAATTATTTCACACACTTACCACTCTTATTCGCACATCACAATCTTTAAAAGGATGCAATATAGTGTTGCTATCTCTATAAGGCAAAATGCGATTCCAATTGTTGCAATATCGTATTTCACAAATCGTTAATGGATGTTGTAGTGGCATAGCTTAATTATTTGTGTTTTTTGCGAAATGCAATCTGTGAAATAACAAGGTGCTTTTGACCGGGATATCGCAATGGGAGGTTTTATCACGCATCGCAAGTTTTTAAAGGTGTTTTATGATCATCACATGGAAAAGCGTGAATTGTGATTTACGATGAGGATCACTTCCTTGGGTTGTTTTGCAAGATTATTTCAAGGCAATTTCTTAGAGTTAGGTTTTATTATCCTAAGACTAAAAATTGAAGAAGGGTCCCCATTTATATCTCTAACCTTAACTATTGTTATTCATAAATGGGGGGGGGGTTGTTTCATAGTACAACAATTGGCGATTCACTTGGGAGAATGAATTATCTCTCAGTAGTTTTCTAAAATTTCTAAAACTTTCAAAGTAATTAGAGTTATAGGAATAATAATTACATGAGTTATAAAGTAAGCAACATTTCTCTAGAATCATAATCACTTAATCTATTTATTCAACTACTTTACTCTTGTAATGATAAAAATACAAATGTTTACATAAGTCAATAATAAGATTTAAAGTGATATAGTAGGTGTTTTCTACAGATTAGTTTTTGGCGTTTATTCATTTATCATAGATAGAGCCTCTACTTCTAGCAGGCATTCATAGCCTTGACAAGGTTATCTTTTAACATTGAATCTCACTTAGATCTTGTCCTTTTTCCTTTTTAATATAATATTTTCTTTTAGGTTTCTTAAAAGACATTGTCTAGTCTTGGTATAATGGCAATGCCATTCATTGGTTGTAACTAAAATGAACAAGTTTTCTCTTGATGAGACCCCTTGTCTTTTGATCGATGAGATCATTGGCTATTACCCTATTTTGATATGTAGTATTGGTAATATCAGTTTAATTATTTCCCTATGAGCATGGTAAACAAGCTCGTAATGAGACTTTTTATCTTCTAAGTTTTGTATATTTTAGAATTACACTCTGAAAAAAGGAAAATTTTATTAGATGGGGTGAATCATTGGCTCTTTTAAGAGTTTTGGATGATAATGATAGAGTTTTAAGATACTCATCTGCAGAAATTCCTTACTAGGTTAAAGATTCTTTTCTTGACTGATAACAAAACATTCATACTCTAAAAAGATAAGAGTTTATTCATAGAATAAATGTTTTTTAGTAAGATCAAGTTTTTCCAAAGAAATCAGGTTTACTTTGGTACTCAAATGTCCTAATTATTTCTTTTAACCTTTACTTACAGAAGCGAAAAATCAGAAATATTATCAAAGATTTTATTTTGACAAGCCAAAAGTAAATACTACTTAACCTTTATTTTCCTAAGAATCTTAAAGGCGATATGATACAAAATTGGAAGAGGCTATCTTCTAAGAAAAGTATTTTTTCAAGATTTTCCCATTAACGGGCAAAGAATCCTTCTTACCGGACAAGTCTTGTAGAAGAAATATTGATTGTCCAATTTTCTCAATGATTTGAAAAGGGCCAAGCCATAGTCTTTGGAATTTGGTATGTTTACCTTTTTCCTCGTGTGCTTTGTCCCATTTCAAAACCAAATCACCTACTTCAAAAGTTTTTTGACTGGCAGAGGTTGTATCAAAAGAGGCTTTGACTAATTGTTGATGATGGAAGTGGGTTGCTTTGGCCTTTTCTCGTTCTTCTTCAAGCTTAAGAATCTGAAACTGTCTAGCTTGGAGAGAAGAAGAAGGGTTTTCATCGATGAATTGCATTAGGGCAAGAGATGGGATTGCTATATTTGTGGGAATAACAACTTCTTTTCCATAAACTAAAGAAAAAGGAGAAGAACCGATAGAGGCCTTCTGTGTAATTATGTCTTCCCATAGAGAAAATGTCAATGCTTTGTACCAATTCCTATGATTTTGCTCAATAGTCCTTTTGATAATTCTGCTGAGGTTTTTGTTCGTTGATTTTGCTAATCCATTACCTTATGGATAATAGTTGACTGAATATTTCAATTTAAAGCCTCACTTTAGAGCAAATTATACCATTGCATTTCCAGAAAAGTAAGATGCATTATTAAACATTAAAGTTGAGGGTAAGCCAAACCTAGTAATTATGTACTAATCAATGAAGTTCGTAATGATTTCCATATTAGATATCTTTAGGGGGATAGCTTCTACCCATTTTGTAAATAATCAGTAGCTGTAAGTATGAATCTATGCTATTTGGAAGAGTTAGGAACAATCTCACCAATTATGTCTAATCCCCATTGTTCGAATGGTTGTTGGATGTTTTCTGGTTGCAAAGGAAATGCTGGCTTCCTTTCTCTTTTGACTGTGGTTTGAAAAGTTTTACACTTTCTTGCATATTAATGTGCATCCTTAAATATTGTTGGCCAATAATATCCTACATGCAAGATTTTGTGAGCTATGGTATTTCCTCTGAAATGTCCTCCAGCTAGTCCATCATGTAATTCCTGCATGACCTTTTCAGCTTCAAGTTTCTCCAAGCATCTTAGCAATACTGAATCATAACTTTTTCTAAACAATACATCATTGACTAATTCATACTAATTTGATTTCAACCTATTATCACCTGGATTGAACCTCAGCCTGAAAGAAGGCAATGCCACGGTAACCACAAACCACGCTTAGCCAAGTAGCTAGCCATACTAGGCCAGGAGAGGGCTCTCTTCGTAAGGATCTCAGTCAAAGATGACTGGATCAGGTAAAGGATTTTAGGCTAGGTATAGCAGCACGAATTTTTGATTGGATTTTAAAGGGGTTTTGCCGTATCAGGAGGAGTTGGATAGTTTAGGTCGAACTGCAGGGTGTTCAATGGGGAAAGGTAGGCATAGGCTTTAACACTCAAGGGCTTGATGGGGTGAGACGTTTTACATTGGTGAGAAGCTAATAAGGGCATGTGAAAACCATGGATCCTTCCTAGACTGCAGAAAACATGAAATGGTGAATGGTTTCCCAAGGCAGAGCACTGATGTAATGAATTCTTCCTATCAACTTGAAAACATTCAACTAGAAGCAATGAAATGATTAACGGAATACATAAAACAAATTGAAATATGATTACAAAAGAAGAAACTATACTAAAACTCCATACCACATGGATCCCATAAAAATAGCTGCAATTCTTATTAATCTCCTGCCCAACTGCTACAAATGGTGTACAATCAAGGTCTGAGCATCCAGCTGAGTCCAACCCTTTACAATGAGAAAGAAGAATAAAATATAGACATGAATTCAACCTCCTCCCATCCTCAAGGGTCGAATCCATAATATGAGGAGCTAATATAACTAATACTGAACAAGAAATAGGAATATAGGCATCATCAACAACTTGCCTCTAAAAGTGAAAAACTGATCCATTTGAGCTCAAACTAACTTCTAAGGCAATGAATCTACCCTCTATTACTATTTATCTATCATAATTACATGACAAGTCATCATTTACAAAGGTAAATTATCCTCCATGAGAGATAATCCATGATCATAGCCAAAAACTGGAAAAATAGGCATCCTTAGCAAAATCTGCCCTATGCGCAGCGCCACTGGCCCAACACGTAGCGCCACTTTCAAGTCCATTTTGGAGGCCTTCCTGGAATCCAAATTGAGCCCATGATAGCTCATTGGAAAGGCCTTAAAGTATAATTTCCAAAACCCCTAGAATTTTAGAATTTGAAGCTCATTTGTCCCCTCAAAACTTGATTCTCCCAAGACTGCTTCTGTGTGTCCAAAAAGTGGTAGAAAGGTCATTTTTAGGGTGTTTTTTAGACCTTTTGGTGGACCAGTTTTGCGCCAAAAACTTTGAAAATCACTAGGGTGCATGTCCTCATCACTATAAATTGAAAAATCAAAACCATTTCTCATTTGGGTGCCCCTAGGAAAAGCACAGCATTAGCGTCTATGCAGTTTTCCTGTGTGTAGAATTTCAAAATTTGCAAATGACAAAAATTTCTCCAAACTTGTTCAAAATTGGTGAGAAGAACCATCATCAAGTGTCTTGATGAGACAAGGAATCTTCAACAAGAATCATAAGCCTATCCTTCTCCCTTGTGTGGTTTTCTCTTTTACCTAGCTCTATCTTTTGAGGTGTCACTGCCTGTGTTTTCCTCCTCCTCATAGTCTCAGTCCTCTCTCTCCATGTTTGCAGGGTTGAGGTTATATGAAGGGAATGAGTGAAAGTGTTTTAGGATTTAGGGGATGGGAGATGAGCTTATGGGCTAGAAATGAATGATGGAGTAGGAAATGAGAGGGAGGGCTTGTTTTGATTTTCCCTTGGGGAAGAGGGATAAAAGGGATGGAAATGATATGGAATAGGGGTAAATGGATAAAGGGATAAGGGGATAGGGAAATAGGGATAGGGAAAGAGTTTAGAGCTATAGGATAAGTGATAGGAGGAACAATGAGGGTTTAGGGTTTTAGGCATCACTAGGGAGATTTTTAGGGTTTTATATTTATCATGGAGAATTATGCTTAAGATGTTGATATGCAAACCAAAACTGTAGCAAAGAAGGTCAACTTACTTGCAATGAAGGTAAGAGGGAATGATTTGGAGGTTTATTGAAGATTTGAGGCTTTTCTAGCCCTCATGCTCAACGCGCAACGCCAGTGCACAGACGCGTAGCGCCACCATAGAAGCGCAACGCTAGTGTAAAATTACACTGCGAAATTTTGTCAGACACGCAGTGTCGGTCTCAACACACAGCGCCAAGCCCTCAATGCGCAACGCCACTTCCATCTCACTTTGAATGCCTTCCCAATTTCCAAATTAGGCAAGGATAGCTTGTTGAAAAGCTTGTAGAGTTTACTTTCCAGAACATCTTGAATTTTTCAATTTGGAGCTCATTTACCCTGTCAAAAGCTCAATCTCCCAAGACTGGTCAAAATGTGTAGAATGAGGTTGCCAAAATGTAGAGTATTGTTTCAATAAACTTTTGGAGGTCTTTCTCAACTCCAAATTGAGCTCATGATAGCTCATTGGAAAGCCATCCGTGTCTAGTTATCATTAGACTCATCAAGCAAGTCATTTGGTCACTCTAGCAAGGAGAAATTTTGATTTTCCCAAGGTCACTCTAGAAGTGCAACAACTCTCTTGTAGCAACTGTATTTTTGAGATTTCTCTAAAACCATGAAACCTGTGTAAAAAGTGAAGGACGTTTTCTTCCTTGGCCTATTATGCACAAAACCTCTCTCACTTTTTCCAAATTCTTCCCTGTTTGGTCTAAAACATGGTTTGAAGAAAAACCGGCCCTATGTGTGGCACATGATTTGTCCCTTGGAATGACTTATTGAAAAACAATGGAGACATGATGGGTATGAGTTGGAATGGCCTCATACTCGTTGAAATGACCACCCTTATGCCTCATATACTTAGATGTCTCTGATTTCATAGCCAACCCTAGCTGAATGGATGAGGAAATTAGGGTTAGTGCTTGTGGAAAATGATGATTTGGAAACCCTTGGGAAAAAACAACTCCCTTTGGCATGCACTTAACCCTTTGAAAATTTACCCTTTCACTTAACTATTTCCTTTGAAAAATTGATCTTTTGATGGTCTGGCATCTTTGGAACACCGAGTTAACAATTTGGGATGGTGAATTTATTACATTTGAAATACATTAAATTACATAATGAAATAAGCATTTCTCCTTACAAATCATCTTCACATGGTGAAGGGATGTTATTTGATCACCCTTTACTTGTTGGTCTTATGCAATGGAATGGAACCTTGGCAACCCTAATGACCTAATGAAACCTTGAAAAACCCTAAAGACCTAATGAGACCTTGAAGGACTGAATTTCAAGATGACATAATGACCTCATGACTGATACAAATGGCATGATAAAAATAACTTTATGGATGATGTACAGTCAACAAGATATGGAACTAGGCCAGAAAGTAATCACATTTAGGGAAGAGTGATGTTTTTGGACAAGGACTACCATTAGTGACCTTTTTTTTTTTTGCATGACCTAGTGGAATGATAAAAAAATTATGAATCAAACCCTTAAAATGATATGAAAAGAGGATTTTTGATCGCTGATGGTAGGATTCAAATATTGACACTAACACAACCTTAAGGCACGCTTTTCTTTATAATTAAGATGCATAGGAGCATATCCATTCTTCAAATAAAATTTCAAATCAGCATATTGTGGTTGTGTATCATTGAGGATTACCTTTGATATTTTCACTTCATTACCTTGATCTTCTTCTGCTGATAACTGGGAAGCTCTTATTAACATACTACAGAAACCTTGGCCCCTAACAATTTTAGCTGGCTGGATTTCTACATCATATTCTTGAAGCGCAGTAACCCAATTGGTTCTTTTCTCCCTTACTTCTCTTTGGATTAATAATTGTCTTACTGCAGGGTAGGGTCCTACTGTATTTGTATGGGGTTTGAGAAGAAAAGGTTTGAAATGATTCAAGATTTTAAAACAACAAATGCTTGTTTCTCAAGAGCTAAATAATATAACTTGGCACCTTGGAAGTTAGAACTGAAAAAAGAGATGGGTGCCTCAATATTTTCATTGTTCAGCCGTGTTAAAACTATTGCATATGATGTATTGGATGAAAAAGTATATAATACAAAGGTTTGAGAAAGTCAGAAGTTGTTAGTGAAGGAGCATTAATAATGTATTTTTTAATCAACTCAAATGACTCCCTTTCATGTCTGCCCCATTTGAAAATTGCGTTTTTTCGTATCATTGTCTGAAGGGGTAAGACAATCTGTGAAAAATCTGGAAGAAATCTTTTTACAAAATTAATTTTCCTAGGAACAATTACATAGTATTTTTGTTATGTGGGAGAGGAATCTTTTCGATCTCTTGGACGCTATCGGGATCAATTTGAATCCTTTCTTTGGACACTATAAACCCAAGGAGTTTTCCTTCTGGTAAAGCAAAATAAGATTTTCTGGATTTAAGGAAATGCCATATTTCTTGCGTCTTTGAAAAATGTGCTTCAGGTCACTTAAATTATCGTTCCTATCCTTAGAATAGATTTTGATTGAATCTAAGTAATTAAAAACTTGTTTATTAATTAGACCTTTAAAAGCAATATCCATAACACATTGAAATGTGGCACCTGCATTAATGAGTCCGAAAGGAATCTTCTGATAGGCGTATGTTACCCACTTGGTCTTGAATGTTGTTTTTAATCTGTCATCTGGATGCACAAGAATTTGATTATATCCTAAGAATCCATTTAGAAAATACATTAATTTAGAACCTGAAACTGATTGCAATAGCTGCTCCATGGTTGGCAAAGGAAAGTTATCTTTTTGACAAGCGTTATTCAAGTTCCTAAAATCAATAAAAATCCCAATATCACCATTCTTTTTCCTTACATGCACCATATTTGATACCCACTTAGAGTGTCTAACAGGGAAGATTATTTTGGCTTTTAGAAGCTTGTTCAATTCGGATTTGATTTGACTCTCAAGGTTTGGGTGAATTTTGCGAAGCTTCTGTTGAACTGGATTTTTGTTCAAAGTCATAGGTATGGTATGTTGAATCACAGAGGTATCATAGGTTTTGAGATCTGTGTAATCCCAGGCAAAGACACCTTTGTATGTTTTCAACAACTTAATGAATTATATTCTTTCTTCTGATGATAGGCCAAGACATAGGTTGACATTTTGAGGTTTTTCTGTTGACCCTAAATTTACTATTTTAAATCTCAAAGTAGAACTTTGAGTTTTGGAGTTAGTATCTTTCTTGAATCTATCCTTTAGATCATAGAGATCTTCCATCTTAACTACAGACTTCGGGATTGGGTTTTGATTATGATCATTTTTAATTTGCAAATCATGCTCTTGTTCATCTATGATCTATTCCTCATAGGACCCTTCTGATGTAAGGAAATTAACTATATCTACATCGTTATTTAATACTCTCCAATTTGTTACATTATCGGGAATAGATGGCCTAAATATTAACTCTATTGAAAATCTATCTGGACTGAAATCTTCCGAGGGTATAAGCTTATATGCCACATTAGCAAGTAAGTCAACACTTTCGTTTTGCATTCTAGGAACTGAAGAAATGTTAAAGGCAAAGAAGTAAGAAGTCAAATTCTGGGCTAATGATTGATAATGTTTAAGGTGCCCAGAAACACAATGAATTGTATTTCTTACCTACTTCACAATTATTTCAGAATCACCATAGACTTGCAGATATTTGACATTAAGGCCAATGGCTTTATACAGTCCTTAGATCAATGTTTCATATTCAACGATATTATTGGTGCAATGAAATTCAAGTTTGAAGTCTAACATGGTTTTCTCTCCTTGCAGATTGATCAAAATGCATCCTACACTTGCACCGTCTTTAGATTTGGAACTGTCAAAATAGAGAGTCCAGAACAAAGTATTATTTGAAATTTTATCCACTAAATTTACACACTTGGAAGCATCTGTTTGTGAAAACAAATTCTATTTGAGACACTACGCTGTTATTTGGAAAGGGATACCTCTGAGCATTAAAGGATCCCAAAAATGACTTAGTTGAGTAATTTCCAATGATGTTATTGGTGAAGACAACAGGTTCATTGCTTCCCTCAAGGTTAGTGACTGTATATTTCATGAACTTTTCTCGGTATACCCTGATTTGGTTTGGTTTACCATTATGTGGAAACTACATGTGAGATCAATTAGTTGTGAAGTAACCATGCAACTTTTTAGACCAATCCCTACTTAAGATTAAACCATAAAATTCAGGGATATCAGCCACTAAAATATCAATTATTTGGGAAACTTTTGGATTAGAGGAAAGCCTAATTGAAATTGATGTTATTTCTCCAAGTACCTCTACTTTTGTCCTGTCTAATTGAACTATGTGTACTACATATTTTCGAGGTGTAATATTTAATTTGGTGCACACAGCTCTTGGCATAATATTTGAAGAGGCTCTTGAATCAACAAGGCAGTTATGAACATTTCTGTTGAAAATTTCGTAAGTGAGCAGAAATGGAGGAATATGAGAAATAGATCTATCACCGATTAGGACTAAATCTGAAGGATCTACTTTGTTGGAAGATGATGGAGGTTTTCCCATATTGCAAGCAGCTTGGGTAACTACAGAAAATGGTAGAGGGGATACAGGAACTGCTTTTAACTCTCTTAATAAATTTTTTGTTGTTGCTTAAGTTTAGTGAGTTCATGTAATGAAATGTTTGCTCTAGTCTTTTTCATGTCTTTGACTATATTGTATTCCACTATGTCTGAGATTACCAATGTTTTGGAAGTATTTGGAGGATCTAGAGGAACAAGATCAGTTTGGCTAGTCTTATATTTCTTACTTACTATTTTCTCCTTTAAATTAGTAGTTTTTTGTTTCTAATTTATGATAGACATGTAAGGAAAGTTTTTACTTCTTGTAGTCAATGGCATATCTTGTGCCTCTTCTTCAGTTGGGAGGTTGAAATCCCACATTCCATTTAATTCAACTTCTTCTTCCGTTTCGTTTTCCTCTTCGGTTGGTGAGTCTTCTTCTGCTTCTTGATCAGACTCAACATTTGAAATGGTGTTTGGGGGTTGTGATGCAAAAGAAGGATTCCTTTTAAATGAGTGAAAAGGTTTCTTGGGAGCAGAGGATTCTGCAACCTGTTTCTTGATTTCGACCATTTCATTAGACATTGTTTTTAACACTTTTTGAAGGCCTTCAAGATTTAAAGGGTCCTTTGAATCTTTCTTTTTAGAATCATCCTTAAATGTTACTTTCTTTGAATTCATCTCGTCTATTTATGATCTCTTTTCCAAAGCTATAATCCTTCTTTCAATAGACAAGCCTTCTTTCATGTTTTATACAAGGGAAGCCTTATTGGCTCTACCACGAAAATCACAATATTAGAAGGAAGAGACGATGTGCACCATTATATTTGTACATCTACTGCAGGTTTTGAGGCAACTGGGATTTTATTTAGTAATTTGTTAAATCTGGAGTTGAATTCTTTGATCCTTTCATCTAAATTATATTTTAAGTTCGAAAGATCAGTGACCAAGGATGCTATGGTCTTGTCATCACCAAATTTTGCAAGGAATACGTCTTGAAAAGTATCCCAGTCACTAATGGAACCTGCTAGAAGGGAAAAATACCAAGATCCAGTAGATCCTTGGAAGGTATAAGGGAACAGTCGGATTACAACATCTTCATGTGGAACTCCATTAAGATCCATGGCTAACATAAATTTATTTAGATGTTCTTCAGCCCGAAGACCATCATTGAGATTATACTTCGGTAGCCATTTTTCTGGGTTTGCTGGGAGTGCATTTGGATTTGCAACCAAGACAACACCAGGGTTTGTCCAAGGTTGAGCGGGTTGATTGGCCATAACTTGAGTTGGAGACTGAGAATATGGGAAGGTCAGTCCAAAAGTAGGTATAGATGGCGAAGAACTTACTATTGGGTTAGTACTACTAGTGGTAGTACTAATTGGAGAAGTGGATAGTTGAGAAGTTGTGGATTGAGTAGAAGTGAATGGGGAAGTGAATGGATGGAAAGGTGATGTGATCTCACTGGTATCTGATTTAGATCTTGGTGAGGTAACTTTCCTACATTGTGGAGGGATGGGGAACTCAAAAGGGGTTACTCCAAGCCTTTCACTTTGTAATCTAGTTAATACACGAGTTTTTTGTAATAAGGAAGTAACACTTTCTTCAGAAACTTTGAGCCTCTTTGGTTTCTCAGCAAGAATGGATATCTGTTCCAATTTTTGTATCATAGAATGGACTTCAGGAGACTCGGTAGTGTAATTTGGGGAAGGTGGTTGTCCTACTACTTCAGGAAATTAGGGAGATGTTTCTATAACTTCAGATTTATGATTAGGAGATTCTGAATGAGATCTAGAAGGTGTAGAAGTTGTGGAGGGATTTTGACTCTTATGAATGTTTTTCGATTGATAGTTAGTTTTATATGCCATTCATAGTCAGATAGCCCTCTTTCTAGTGCCAAAATGTTGGGGCCTCAGAATTATGTTTCCCCAACATGGGGGATAACCACCGAGTGTGGACCTTATGACAACTCCTTTTCCGATTAAAGTGGTGGTTCTGACTGGGGATGATGGGACCAATTTTCCAGTGTGGGTTTTAATATGAGAGTGGGTGGTTCACGAGTGATTGCAATAGGATAATGATAATCTAAATGACCTATTCTATCATGCAAATCTCTAACTAAGTTAATCTAATATAAACCTGGGTATTTCTGTGTGGTATGCGATCTACAAATAAATCTTCTTAACATGTGATAATAAATATAAATCACGCATAAACAAAGATGATAACATATAAAGATAATTTCTTTGACTAAATAGTTAGTCAAATAAATATATAAAATATATCGCATATATGATGAGTTATATATGAAAATCAACAATTTCAGCTAGGCATCATACAATAGTGAAATTAATGCTTAACAAAAAGGATAACTCTCACATACAATTCATGAAAGTAAATTGTTGTCACTAATTAAAAAAAACAGAATATATCATACAAGATAATAGTACCATATGTGTGAAGTCCTGATCATTTGACTAATGACATGTATCAACTCCTTACTTCAAATCAAATTATCTCCCAAGAACACAATAGTGCATCAACAAAGGAAAGCAGTATGATATCTAAAAGGAACGATCATGTTCCATAATTTCACCAAAGCATTCACAAAATTACAAAAGTGCATTCTTTGCAAATGTTTTTGATAAAATTTTGGGTCTTCTCTAAATGCATGAGAAGGGTATAAATAATATTCTAACTAATGTGAAAAATAGATTATACAAAAGTTTGAGGAGGTTTCAAACAACCTTCCTCCTAACTAGTTAACTAACTCTAAAAATAAACAGTGGCTTGATGATCAAAGGTTAAGATGATGATTTGTTGTTTGCTAGCTTGTCATTTAAATCACATATATCGGTCATTGGTTTGAGTTAAGGAGGTGCCCCAAAATGTGTCCTGAGCTGTCTTGCGAAAATCGCATCAGTGAGAAGTGGCCGCATCTGCTGAGTCGTATGAAGTGAGTAGCTAAGGGTCATGATTTGGCTATGTGGGTTGACAAGGTATTGCCAATATGAATCCTAGTCTGTCTTGGTCAATTTTCTGATTGCTTCCCTTTGAGTTTCTACCTTTTCCTGCCAGATTTTATGCAAAGCACCTAAATCAGGCATTTCTTTTAGATTTCCTTCCTTTACCAAGTTGGTGACAAACAGGGTGTGGTTCACCACCTTGATTATATTCTTCGATACCCGAGCTTCCCTTGCCACTGCTAGCTCAGCTTGCTTGATTCTTGCGTCCCAATCCATGAAAAGAATGTCTTTGTGTGCCTCCTCAATCTCAGGTAGATTGGATTTCCTTTTGTCTTTTGTTTCCTTCCATTCGATGAAATCTGAGATTCTGGTGTTCAAATTAGTAAAATCGGTTCTATGGTCGATTGCCTTATCTGTTAGTTCGTTGCTATTGATCAGATAAGGATTAATGTGTGACATCTTTTGGCAGAAGTTCTCTTGTTGTTTCATCAGGAGGGAATTCAATTCCAGTACCTCTTTAACGAACTCCTCGGTAGTAGGAACTTCCTTATATACTTGCTGCAATTCTTGGAGTTGCATGTTTTTGGCTAATATATCGGCTTCATGGCTTATCTTCAGGACCTCCATGATCTGTTGAAATTGGGCAAGCTGCTCAACTGCTTCCCTGTTCACACTTGCTTTCTCTATTTCGAGCTTCTGCTCAAGCTGTGCAATCCTCTCCTCCTTTTCTCTCAACAAAGTAGAGACTTCAGTAGCTTCGTCCATGGTGGTCATTGCATATGATCCCATGAACTGTAACAATCTAGTCAAGTTATCAGTTGGGTTGAAAGGAATGTCCCTCCAAACTATATCCATTGGCTCATTTCCAGGTGGGAGCTCAAGTGTTTCTACCCTTTTCCTTTTCCTCTGTCTTCTTACTACAAACTTGTGGAGCGGGCTGTAGAAAACATCAAGTGGAGGGATTTCAGTCACTTTCAATACAGTCTTTGATGTGGGCAGAGCAGGGATAATCTCAGCCTACTGGGATGTTATCGCCTGCTCATCCATAGGCTTGGAGTGCTCATCCATAGACTTGGACTCTGTATTCTCCTAAATATGTAGAGGATCTTGACACTCCATTATTTCTTGGGTATCTATCATTTTGGGAGTCTCTTGTAATTTTTTATTAAAAATCCACTCTTGCTCCAAGCTACTGCTTTTGACCTCTGAACTGATTTCTTTAGGTGGGGTGCTCATAACCTGTTTCTCGGCTGACTTCCTACTAGACCCAACTCTATTATATGTGTCTTGGGCCTTCCCTATATCTGGTATTTCCTTAATATTCACCTGATATTCTATGTGAGAACGAGGTCTTTCATTGTTAACAGTCACACTGGGCATAGGCTTATCTTCGATCTTCAACAAGTGCATTGGGATTACTTTGAGCCTTTCATTTCTGAATTCCCGAAATTTTTCAAAATCTTCAGGACTTAGGTTGGCTTTAGCCCATTTGAACACTTGTTCGAAGGATTCAGCCAATTGTAACAAGTCTTCAAAATTATTGTCCTCATGGTTGTATGGCTTGAGCTTTACCGCAGTAGTGATGTTATATGCTACCTTGTCTAGATCAAATTGCCTTTTCGGCAAAGTATGAAGCCTGAGGGCTTCCATGCTTACTGACTCCTTAATCGCATGATTAAAATTTTCTAAAGAAAAAGAACTGCACTTGACAGGAAAAGAGGGCCATAATAACTTCTTGCTTTCTTTGAGAACTTTAGTTAGGCCTTTTCCCACAGTCTGGTGGGCGATTTCCCTTGCCAACAATTTATCAAAAACATACAAAGGAAGGACATGTGGGTCGGTTGTGCTACCAAAAACCCTAATATAGGTGAACCATTCTTCAATAAAATATTTGCTGACAGCTAGAAGGTCTGTAGTGGCTTCTTGGGAAAACCTGGGGGCTTTCTTATTGAAAATTATTTGATGTAGGGGAAAAATAATAGCATGACATATTTTATAGAAATGGGGTATATAATGGGATTCCCATATTTTCTTATGACTGAGATGGATAGGGTAGGGGTCCTGTAAGGTCCATTTCCAACCCATGGTTGGAAATGTAGTGTAGAAACAGATGGCGTCCATAATGTAGGCACTAAAATAGAATGGAGGAAGGTTCTCTGGAGAGGAGGATCTCTTCTGTCAATATTCGGTAATGATGGTGGCTAGGTTATCAGATAGGATGGTGGCCCAATTCATGATGTGTGAATTAACGCAAGCATCAATCAGAGGAATCCATTATATGGAAAACTTAGTATTATTGGGTAACCCATATAGTCTACATAACATAGCAACTACATAGTTGTAGGGTTTTGCTAAAGGGGATATAGCATACATACCTGATTTGTCAAATTTGAATTTGTTCTCCAATACTCTCTAGCCCTGAATCAACTTGAGGGAGTCTTGGTTCTTCTTTGCGAAGTTTGCCACGTACGTCTTGTCATATATATCCTGAGGGTTAGGTATATGGTACATTTTCTTCAGGTCCTCTGCTCTGAATGACCCCATGAGTTCCATTCTTGAATTCCTAAATTTCCTATCTTCAATGGTGAGGTTTTTGACCACCCACCAATCATATTAGTGTATGGGAGTATTTTAGCCCTCACTCCTATCGTATGAAGCAAAGAACAGGAAGCATCCTTGAAATGAAGTCCTGAAGGTCTTGTTGAGTCAGTTGTTTCTCTTGTGACAGTAATCTTGGGACACTCGTCCCCAAGTATTGTATATGACCACCCAAGCTGTTGCTCCTCGATCAACACTGTAGACTGTATCAGAGAATATAGGAGCCATCTCTGTAAACTCAGATTCAACAATGCTCTGCTTTTTCTGTTTCTGCATCACCTTCCCCAATAACACATCTTTTGTAGCTTGCCTGAAATGGATAAGATATATCAGCACAGATGGTGTCGGGGAATTAAGACTGAAATATTTTCTGAAATGAATTTGGATCGTGAGAAAGGTTTAAATGAGATACTCAACATTAACTACCCATAACTTGGAAAATCATTACCTCTCCTTGGGCCGCTAAATATCTATTAACCTGTTAATTCGTTTGTTTTTATATTAAAACACAATTATTTCACATGCTTACTACTTTTATTCGCACATCACAATCTTTAAAAGGATGCAATATAGTGTTTCCTGCTCTATAAGGCGAAATGCAATTGCGATTGTCGCAATATCACATTTCGCAAATCATTAATGGATGTCATAGTGGCATAGCTTAATTACTTGCGATTTTTGTGAAGTGTGATTTGCGAAATAACAAGGTGCTTTTGATCGAGATATCATAGCGGGAGGTTTGATCGCGCATCGCAATTTTTTAAAGGTGTTTTATGATCATCACATGGAAAAGCGCGATTTGCTATTTACGATGAGGATCACATCCTTGGGTTGTTTTGCAAGATTTTTTCAAGGCAATTTCTTAGAGTTAGGTTTTATTATCCTAAGACTAAAAATTTAAAAAGGGTCCCCATTTATATCTCTAACCTTAACTATTGTTATTCATAAATGGGGGGGTTGTTTCATAGTACAACACACTGAAATCTTGAGGCTAGACATTCCATTGGTGGATCAGATGTGTCAATAGGATAGAGTGTTCCTTTAGAGATGTACCCTCCTCATAGTACTTGAGGAGGACTACATTCCTCAAGAATGCTCGGGTCACTGTAGTAATAGGGTGAGTGTATAAATCCCTCTCCTTATCTCTCACCTACCATGGTCGGACCATATTCTATGGGCCCACTTGTTTCTCCTACTCCTGCTGCTGCTCCCTTTACTAACATCTCTGCTACATGATTGACATATAAAGTACATCAACCTCATACATAAAATACAATTTTTTTATTAAATGAAACATGAATTTATAACTATGGAAACATAACATTCAATCTAAAAAAATATTGCCGGTGCACTCAAAACACAGTCATGGATCGTTTCCAATGCACTTTCAACTATAACAGCATCGGTAACTGTGTGTACATAAGTATGATTCACCATGGGTGTTTAAGAAATTTAACTTTTCATAGCGGTGCGCCATACTTGTGCATTGGTGTGCACATATAATGTGTTGGCACTAGAACGATACGTTCAGGTTATCAAATGCACCGAGCTATACAAATATTTTAAAATATTTATTTACCATGTGTTTGGTAAATATAAATGCACTGGGAGTGATGCACAGACACACAGTCTATCACATATTTCCTGGTGCGTCTATATTTGCAAAATGAACTGCCACAACAATGGTGCATTATGGTCACACACTTGAACACAGTGCACCCTATAAATTTACAAGGCGCACCACACCCAGTGTGAGGCAAACAAATTTAGTGCACCACACATTGATTTTTTTTTTTGAAAAAAAATGGAAAATTCAACTTAATTTGCAATTGTAATATGCTAAAAACTTAAATTAGAATGAAACATGGATATTACCTGGACATTTGGTCATTAGGGAGGCATTGTGGACACATAATGGAGAAAAAAAAAATTCACACCATTTGAAAAAATTGGAAACTCAAATAGTGAGCATGGTACGTAAAGATGGTGAGAAAGAGAAGCATCGATGTCAAGGTGCTTGGACGTGGCAAGAGTGGCGTCGATGCTTCAAAGCTCTACCACACTGTAGATGGTAAAAATGAAAATTACAGCCAAGAGGGATTTTTTTATTTAACCCTCCTTCGGTGCGTTTCACGAAGCGCACCAGGGTAGGCTATATCCAAAAGAACTGTGTTTTTTTTTAATTTAAAATTATCATTGTGATTTATCCAGATGCACTAGGGATATATGTTACTGGTAATGCACCAATGTTGTGCTTTTACAATAACACTGGTCTTTTTTTAGAAATTAGAAACCATTTATCAGTACGCTTTATAAGATGCTCTTGGGCGACGTTAAATGTTTATCGCACTAGGACATCATTGTATAATGGCACTGGTACATTTTACTATATGAAGGAGTGTAGTGCTAGCGATTTTTCAAGCACCAATGTGTTTGGGTTTTTAGTGCACTGTGATTTTTTATTTTCCAAAAAACAAATTCTACGATGCATCATGTTATATGCAGCCTGGTGCATGTATTGATAATAAATCACCCGCCCACCCAACTTCAGTAGTGACCTCCGCTACAAATGGATTCTTGGACTATTTTTATAAGGGCCTCCACAAAAATCTACGCTAGAAGGCCTTTTCCTTGTAGTGTTATTTTTAGAAGGCTCTAGCTTATTTCTCTTATCCTTGGGTACATGTATGAACATTGGACAACCAAAGATTTGTATATGTTCAAACTATGGTTTCTAACTAGTGAATGCTTCTTCAGGAGTATTGTCTTCTATAATTCAATGACAACTTATATTTAGAATGTAAACAATTGTCATAACTTCTTCCCCTGACAAGAACATTCGTACATGTTAATCATGTGTCATCGCCTTCATAAAATATTCAATAGATATATATTCTTTCATTCGACTACTCCATTCTATTGAGGATTATAGGGAATTATCATCTCCCTCTTAATACCAACTTCGTTATAGAAGAGAATGAGTTCCATGGCGATATACTCTACTCCATTATTTGATCTTAGGATCTTGATTCTCTTCCTTGTCTCATTCTCCACTTCAGCTTTAAATTCTTGGAACATTCTCAAAACTTCATCTTTTGACTTCATGAGATAGATCGAAGTCTCATGAGAGAAGTCATTGATAAAGGAAACATAGTATAGATCACTTCTAAGAGATTTCATCAGCATGGGACCACACACATCGGAGTGGAATATGCCCATAATCTCTTTGGACATGTGATCACTACTTGGAAAGGGTTCCTTAACATTGTTTCCAAGATAATAACCCTTACACACACCTTTATGATCAATCTGCAAATATGGTACACCTAAAATAATCTACTTCAAATATGGAAAGGTTCTATAATAAATATGTGCATATCTAAAATGACATAGCTCACTAGGATTAATATCATTATGCACCAAAGCTTGGGAAAATTTCCCTAGGTGTTTATTCAATCTTCCTTCATGAATCCCAATAATCGTATCAAAGCTTATACTAGAGCCCTTGTCCCACACAAGGACTTCCCCATCAATGAAGGCTACTCTATCTTCCAAAAAATTAAATTGAAACCCAATTCATTTTCAAGCCCAGGACATAGATTATGTTACTCAAGTGATTGCTTTCACCTGTTTCCAACTCAATGGATGTTGTCCTTGTTCATTTGACTACATAATTGTTGTTGTCTCTAAGCTTCACCCTTTTCCTAATCCTCATTCCATCAAACTTGTAAGATAATCACACTCTATTGTCATATGTCTTAAATGTCCATTGTCGATTAGCCATATGTTGTTGTCATCTACAAGAGATCTTGTAAGTACGAAATAATAGAAGTGGTCTTTATCTCCTTCAACTTTGGTTATCTTGGAATGTTCTTCAAATTATGCCATTGTAGTTAGCTAATTTCCTCTTTTCTTCCTATTTGGGCTTTGAAGTGACCAAATTTGTTGCAACGAAAACATTGAATTTGTGACATATTTGTATTCCTCTGAGAATTAGGTCTTCTATCAAAATCCTTTTTTTCTTCTGAAAACTATACTTCTTTCTTCCTCGAGCTTTATTGAAATAGGTTGCAAAGGGTTGAGAATATTCTTCTTCCTTTGGATTCCTTTCTCTAAATAAAATTCTTAACTCTTCTTGAGAATAATATTCCCATAGTTCTTTTAAACTTAGAGCTTTGTTTTGTTTGCTTATACCTGTTGCAAGTGAATCCTAAGAATGTGGTAGTCCATTAAGTGGCAAGGGCATAAGTTCTTTATGAGAATCAATTTAATCAATAGCTTGTAGCTAATCTCTTAGTTGAGAAATCCTCACAAAGTATGAAGCCAATGCATCATTCTTTGTAATTCTTATATCAAAGAGCTCATTTCTCCTTCTCATGACATGGCCAGTACTGTTGATAGTATACAAATTACTTAGGGCATCATACATCTTCTATGAATTATCAAGCTTTGATATATATGGAATGAAATGATCTGTGATGGAGTCCACAATTATTCTCATGGTAGTGATGTCATCCTTCTTGTACATCTTCTTTCCTACTTCATATGTGGGTTTAGTCACCTTTCCTCGCACAATTTCCAAAAGATATTTTGTTGTGAGAATTAGGTTGATTCTTGTCTTCCAAGCCCTAAAGTTAGTAGCCCTCTCTAGATTGTTCTCTAATTTCATAGTATAAGGCATGGATGTAACTTGAATATAGATCTAGGGTTTCTTTAAAGTGATCTCAAGATAGGGTTTCTCAAGGAGTGATTTATGTGCTCTTTCCTTCACCAAGGCTCTGATACCATGTTTATTTTTTAGAACAATATATTTAAGTATGAAACTTGATAATTAATTCCAATGATATAGGTTATTATTTTCTCTTTCAAGGTATCATTAAGAAATTATACATTTATAAATTCAACCATAGGAACACTTGCGAAATAGAGATCACAATGCATAAAGAGACAAGAATATTTTTACCATGGGAAAACCCATGATGGAAAAAAAAACCAACCAACATTTTTCTTTGAGATTCAATGCAATAAGTGATACATCAAAGTCAACTAACTAGCATATTACCAATCAACAAGAGCTAAGTCAACCCTCCATGAAATCCAAGGCAAGAAACCTCAATTCTATTCACAACAAGGTCTAAAATAAGATTTGCAACAAATATCGAAGAGGGTCGAAATTCATTCTTTGTCTTAGCCTCAGAACTCAGAATGTGCCAAGAGTTTTAGGCCTCAGATTTGCACACTTATACCACAAAACCTTCACACTCTACCATATAATGATATCACAAATTGTGTGCCTCAGATTTACACACTATGGCATAGATACTTCACACTATACCACAAAGAGATATACCTCAAGAAAATGTCTAGAACTCGACCTCATTTGATCACTAGAGTGAGGGCTATAAGATGATATTTCTCCTTTTCATTTTTTCCTTCAAATACTCCTAGTCTTGTTCATTTGAATAGAGATATATGTGTGATCCAAAGATTGTCCTTAGAGGAGAGTGAATAGCCTTATTTATAGTCTTTCAATTATGCGGATAAGTGTGTCTCATGGGCAAGTCAACATGACTCTAGGAGGGATGACTTAGTTTCTCGTGGAGGAAAAATACAAATTCAAATTTTTCATTTTTCCCTCTCTCAATGAGCCTTATAATATTTTTATTTTTAATGCAAAATAAATATTTTTATTTTTCTTACAAGCATGAAGAACATGCCTCAAATAAATTTTATTTTACAAATATAATTTATATTTCAATATTACAAATACAAATGAATATATTATGAATACCAGTCATAGCTATAAAATTCAATAAACCAAAGGTTATATTGAAGAAATTAAGTGCAATATCAGAGTTAAGAAAGGATGTCCCTTATGCCCTACCCTTTTGGACTTTTACATTGATAAGCTAGAAGAGTGCTTGGAAGTTGTAGGATGTTATAGCCCCAAGATCGCTATAATAGTCATTACTCTTCTCCTTTATGCTGAAGATGTTGTTCTTCTAGCGAGAGTCCATGATGATCTTGACAAGAAGCTGAGAATCCTCCATGATTACTTCTCCAAGATGGTTATGATTGCTAATATCGACAAGACAAAAGTCATGATAATTAAATAAAAAAAATATCAACTATGATGATTCAGTTATGATAACAATTACTTGGAGGAGGTTTCTTCATACAAATATTTAGGTATTGACACTCATCATTAACTCAAGTAGAATTATAGCCTTGAGAAAAAGATAATAGGTGGTTGGAAAGCTTATTATGAGCTTGAAAACAATTGTAAGTTAATATCTATCTTTAGGTATGGAGTAAAAAAAGGTTCCTCTTTGAGACACTCCTCACCCCTGTTATTTTATATGGATGTGAGGTTTGGAGTGTAGTGTATCTAGAGAGTTGTGGAGGAATATTGAGCTAATCCAAAAGAAATTTATAACCTACAACCTCAAGATTAAAAGAAATACTGCCTATACTATCCTCTTGATTGAATCCAACCTTTCTCCCATTGAAATCATGGCTATGTTAAGGTATCTGATGTATAAGAAGAATCTTTACAACATCGAAGCCAAAAGGTTCCCCAAAATTGCTTCTAACTCTAGCTAAAACCCCCACCTCTGGCTCAAGGGAGTTTGACTTATGGTTGCCCAGTGTTGGCTCAACCATTAGGGGATAAAGGAGGGTATCTTCTTAGAGAATAAGGATAATATTAAAAATACTATTACTTCCAAATTTAAGGATAAGTTGTGGGATGATAAGGAGTTAGAGTGAAAAAGGAACCTTAGGTATTATGAGGAGGTGATTAACCCCAATCTTGCTAACCAAAATTATTTTTCTGTCTTGACCAATGTTTATAAAAAAATGAACATTGCAAATATAAGAACTAATTCTCATGACCTTTGAAGTGAAACCGATCTTTGGTTAATTCTGAAAACATAATGGGACGAAAGATTCTGTCACCTTTGCGATACTAAGAGGGTTGAAGATGAAAACCAATTTCTCTTAGATTTCCTAGCTCTTACTCACGTCCAATCTCATTTCCAAAACCTTTGCCTCACTACCAACCTTCTTGACTTGTTAGGTCAACAAAACTATAGTGATCTAAGAATGCTTTTCTCCTTTCTTTTTGATCATAGAAATAAAATATTAAAGAGTCTCAATTAACCTCTTACTTTCTTAAGGTCCCATAAACCATATTGGTCTTAATGGACATTAAGCATCATCATCATAATGAGTAACACTGGAAAGACATACCTCCTATTGGAGTCTAGGAACCCAGTTCCAATTTCTAGCAGTGTTGAGACGTCTCAGTCTTAAAATGAATTATAAACTTTTAACATCTTAAACTAAACTATGAACTTCTAATATATAACTTGTAAATTGTTACATAAATTCAGAAAGATTACTAATTCCTTGTGAACCAAAAATAATTCAAAAAAACAACTAGTAAACCGATAAAAAGATTTTGCAAACCGAAATTACACAACCTATGTTACTCTTTCCATCAAAGTGAGCATAGTTTATAATAGTTTTAGTATTTTTTTCATGAGTTCACATGTATTTTAACGTTCTCTAACATGTCCGATCTCGTCTGTCCTCTTGACTTCACATATTTCTTATCATTACATTATCCTATGAGGATGCATTAGTGTTGGTTTTTGCACTAACATATTTTTATACCTTTATATTCAATAATATAAATCTATCAATCAGATATTAGCCTTTTGTCCAGCATTAAAAAGAGACCAAAGATATCAGAAACGTGCCACCGCAAAATAATGATTAGAAATCTAGACGATGGTTGCGTCTTCTATTACGTATGGAATATTACTATTAAATGTGTTGCTTACATAGGGCGGCCTTATAGAACTAAAGAATCTTGGCACGAGTGAGGATAGCTAATTTATATTATTTTAAAAATATTAATTATTTATTTTCCCAAAATTAGGTTTAATAAATTAATTTAAATGATTAAGTGTTTTAGATTTTATGTGAAAGATCTCGAAATTAAATTATTGTTGGGTTTACAAAATATTGAAGGCATTCTATTAACAGTATTATTTTTATTCTAATTAACGTAATAATTTTATTCTAAATGCAAAGTCTGAAATCCCTTCCACAAAAACTCCTGAAACCCTTAAAGTCCATATCCAAATTCATTTCATGACTTTATTTTTATAATAAATAATAAATAAAGTGAATAAAGATGTTGGTTGTTGAATTGAGGCTTCTGTGATCCATATTAGGTTAGAGAGATTTTTTGGCATAAATCACAAAATATTTCATTTGTCGACGACCCGTTTCGAACCAACAAGTGTGGTTCATCGTCAGGACAAGTTGAATGAGCAGATCAGGCTTAGCATGTTAAATAGATAGAGCAGAAACCCCAATGGATATGACCAGGTAGCAGCTATATTGACAACCAGGTAACAGCTATATTGACAATGGCTAGATTTGACAGGATAAGGGGAATAACCAATATTTAAATAAAAATTAACCAGGGTAGTTGAATTCTTAAAACTAAATTGGCCCTTTTTAACCACTTATAAATATATCTCAAAATTAATCATAACCTAAAATAATTTACATAACTAGTTAGTTAACAAAGTTGATATATCTAAAAAGATAGAGTAACTAATAGTTAATTATAGAAATCATTAAATATGGAAACCCATAAATATCTAGATGTATAAGTCAAAGGGACTATTCCATCTATTAATAAATATTCAAATAATTATAAACTAAATCAATTTTAATAATAGTTAAATAAAAAAGTTAACCAAATAAAAAGTAATAGGGTAATTTCAAATTATGATATTATAAATATACATATAAAATATAAACTAAATTAATTTAAATATTTAGAGTAGTTAATTATAAAGTTATACATATTAGGGTAATACATAAGTAGTAAGTTATGCTATTAATTACATTTATAAACTTAAAAATAAATTAATTAAAAACAAATTAAAATTAATTCCAAGGTTTAGTTAAATAAAAATTGGAGTAGTTTAAGGGTTAAAAAATAAATAAAATAATAAAATAATAAAATAAAAATAAAAATAAATAAATAAATAATAAATAAATAAATAATAAATAAAATAATAAATAAATAAATAAAATAAATAAAAATAAAAAATAAAAATAAATAAAAATAAAAATAAAAGAAAAATAAATAAATTAAAAAAAATAAATTAAACTCAAAATAAAAGGTTAAAATGATGATGATGATGATGGTGGTGGTTAACTTCCGCTAAGACCAAACATTGGTCTATCGGACCTAAAAAAACAAATTATTTATTTTGATTTAAGATTTTATTCCTATGCTCAAAAATCTTGGAGAGAAGCCTCCCGAGCTCACTATAATTTTGACATTGTAAAAGGCTAGGAAGGCCAGTATTGTAACAAAGATTGTGAAATTGAGATCTAAAGTGGTTGTACGTGGGGCACTCTAAGAGGAAGTGGTTTTCATCCTCGATGTTCCTATTCTCACATATATGGCAGATCCTTTCCATCCATGGCGTTTTAGGAACTACCCAACGACCTATTTCACTATGGAGCTCATGAGAATTCGTTCTAATCTTTGCTATATTAATTTTCTTCTTTGAGCTAGTTAAAATAGAGAGATACTTTTGATCTTCTTGGGTGGGGTTGATGACCTTCTTATAATAACTTAATTTTCTTTTAGCCGCTAAATCTTTCTCACACCACATTTTTTCTTTGAACTTAGAAGTAACAATATCTTTAATGTTATTTATGTTTTGCAATGCATCATTCTCGTTGATCTCCCAATAGTTTAACCAGGCCCTTGTGTCTTTATGCCACCCCCGATTGAGCCTTAGGTGGTTTTGGCTGGAATTTAAAGCTAGCTTAGGAAGTCTATGATCATCTTTGTTATTGAGTTTGTGCTTGTACAACAAAAACCTAATCATAGCTAGGCTCTCAATAGGGGAAATACCTGCTTCTATAAGGAGAATAGGATAGGGTGTATTACTTTTAATTTTCAGGTTATGAGTTATAAAATGCTTCTGGATTTGCTCAATATTTCTCCATTATTCTCTGGAGATGCTGCAACCCCAAACCTGACAGCCATATAAGATAACAGGAGTGACTAAAGTTTCAAAGAGGAACTTCTTTTTATCCCACATTACAAGGTTTGTTGTTTTACAATTATTTTCAAGACCAGATAAGCTTTCCACCCCCCATTAATCCTTTTCTCAATGCTATGGTTCCAGTTGAGCTTGTGATGAATATCAATTCCTAGGTACTTGTAAGAATACACTTCCTCCAAGTTATTATTGTCATACATAAAATTAGCATAAGTGTCCTTCTTGGATTTGATAATCATAACTTTTGTTTTGTCAGTGTTAATAGTCATACCCATGGTAGAGCAGAAATCCTTAAGAAGCCTGAGTTGCTTATCAAGATCAGATGGGCACCTTGCCCAAAGAACAATATCGTCAGCATAGAGAAGAAGGATGACGACTACCCCAACTAAGATCGTGCCATCACATCCTGCTTCCTCTAAATAGCCTTCGAGCTTATCGATGTAAATGCCAAATAGGGTAGGGGAGAGGGGGAAACCTTGTTTAACTCCAATGTTACACTTAATATCTTTCGACCACCCCTCATTGCTCTTTAGCTTGGCAATTACATTCTCGTATAACCTTATAGCGGCAACTCGCAACTCAAGAGGAACCTTTAGCTCTTCTAATCTATTCCAAAGGTTGTATCTAGGAACCGTATCGAAAGCCTTTCTAAAGTCCACAAAGCAACAAAATAAATTGGATTTATCATTATGACATTCCTCCACAATGATCCTAAGCGTAAAAAGGTGGTCTATTGTTGAGTGATGTCTTCTGAAACCTGCGTGGCCTTTAGCCTGCTTACCTTCACTTTCAAGCCATATGCTTAACTTATTTTCCAAAATACTACCATATAACTTGGCTAAGAGAGGGCTGATCATAATTGTCCGATAATTGGAGGGGTTATTTGTATCCCCACTTTTAAAAATAGGGATAATGAGGCTCTTAGTACAAGGTTTAGGGAACCCTTGCTTGACTACTTGATTGAAAAGCTTGTGGACGTGGGGGATGAGGACAAGACCTCCAATTTTTAAGATTTCCACCTAGTAACCTTCAATGTCCTTAGCTTTCCCATTAGCGAGGCGATTAACCCAAAACTTAATGTCTTCTAAAGAGAAAACTTCTTTCCTTGTGAGCAGGGTTTCCAAATTATCCATGACATTTGGAGATTCATAAAGCTTTTTAAGATAGGAATTCCAATCGTGAAGAGCAATTTTATTATTATCTTTAGTCTTCCTACTTAGAACCTGCCTCCAAAATTTCTTAGGAGCTACCTTAGAGAGGTGTAAGAGATTCTCCTGTCTTTGACCAGTGTACTGCCTGCTTTTCCTTTTAGTTAGGGCTTTATATATTTTTATCTTGTCCATTTTAAGAGATTCATCAACAACTTCCTTAATTGCTCTCCTCGCACTTTTACAATCTTTGTCATACCATGGATTGGTTTTGCTATTTCTTTTATTATTTGAAACTTCAATTGAGAACTCGTTAATATAATATGAGAGGGTTGTAGTAAAATTATGATAGAGGTCTTCTATGTTGTCTATACTAGATAAAGGAAGCAAATTAGTTTTTAATTCATTTAGAAAGAGATCATTTTTATTTCTATCAAATATTAAGTTCTTTTGGTTGTAAGTATTATTTTTAGTTATTAGAATAAAAAGGGGTTGCCACAATACCTAAGACTATATGAACCTCAAGGAACAAAGGTTGAAAAAAAAAAAAAAAAAATCCTAGAAGTCCACAGGGAAAAACAAACCAAAGGGAAGGGAAGGCAGGAAGACCACAACTAGGAGGAGAGGGCTGGGGTCCAACAACTATTGATCTTCCAGCCATCCTCTCTATTAAGATTGTTTGGTCTTTTTTCGATCTCAAGCGCTTCCCTAAATTTCCGGTGATGGAAATGGGACACACTAGCAATCACACTGGCCTCCTTGATGTAGACATGATGATTGGTTTTCTCCACATGCTCTGCTAAAGCAGAAGACTTGGCCCTTCTATACTTGAGGTCAGCTGCGTGCTCACTAATCCTTTTTATTCTAATAACATAAAGATTTTAACTTGTAATTATTCCTTGATCATTTTAACCTTTTATTTTGAGTTTAAAATTTTATTTATTTATTTATTTTTTAATTTATTTACTTTTTAATTTATTTTAATTTATTATTTATTTATATTTTATTTATTTATTTATATTTATTTATTTATTTATATTTATATTTTATTTATTTATGTTTTTTTTTTAACCCTCAAATTACTCCCATTTTTATTTAACTAAATCTTGGAATTAATTTTAATTTGTTTTTATTTAATTTATTTTTAAGATTATAAATGTAATTAATAACATAACTTACTATTTATGTATTACCCTAATATGTATAACTTTTATAATTAACTACTCTAAATATTTAGATTTAATAACTTGAATATCTTACTATTTATTTAAATTAATTTAGTTTATATATATATATATATATATATATATAATATCATAATTTGAAATTACCCTATTACTCTTTATTGGGTTCACTTCTTTATTTAACTATTATTAAAATTGATTTAGTTTATAATTATTTGAATATTTATTAATAGATGGAATAGTCCCTTTGACTTATATATCTAGATATTTATGGGTTTTCATATTTAATGATTTCTATAATTAATTATTAGTTACTCTATCTTTTTAGATATATCAATTTTGTTAATTAACTAGTTATGTAAATTATTTTAGGTTATGATTAATTTTGAGATATATTTATAAGTGGTTAAAAATGGCCCATTTACTTTTAAGAATTCAACTACCCTAGTTAATTTTTATTTAAATATTGGTTATTCTCTTTATCGTGTCAAATCTAGCCATTGTCAATATAGCCGTTACCTGGTCATAGCCGTTGGGGTTTCTGCTCTATCTATTTAACATGCTAAGCCTGATCTGCTCATTCATCTTGTCCTGATGATGAACCACAATTGTTGGTTCGAAACGCGTCGACAAATGAAATATTTTGTAATTTACGCCAAAAAATCTCTTTTAAAAAAGTTGGTTATTCACTATATTTTATACAAAATAATTTAAGAAATGTTTGCGTTGTTTTTTTAAGCACAACTTGCAGTGGCGTTGGTTACTATAGTTTATATTAAAATAATTAAAAAATGTGTTTCGATATTTTTTAACTTACAAATTGTATGACGTTCGTTATTCCTATATTTTATATGAAATAATTAAAAGTTTTTTAACTTACAAATTGTGGGACGTTCGTTATTCCTATATTTTATATATAATAATTAAAAAATGTATTTGCTTTGTTTTTCACCTACGGCTTGCAGTGACGTCGCTATGATGTCTATTTTTATCAATTGTGTGTACATCGAATGTAGCTATTTAATCAAAATAAATGTATGGAAATTAGACTGTCGCTTTTTAAAGCGATTTTAAAAATTAAGTTTATAAAACAGTGAATTCAATTTTTAAACTTATATAAAAGGATGAAGCATGAAGAATGATTCTAAGAAACCAAAAACAATATATATATATATATATATATATTACTTTCATACAGTGAACATTTTTTCAGTACCCACCAGAAGTTACAATACATATATTTTAAAAGGTTAAAGAGCTATATTCGATTTTATTAATAAAAGGAAGCATTTTTTTTATTGTGCCCAAGGGTGGTGGGCATTAAACCCAAAAAAAAAAAGTGGATTTAATGGTTAATACCCACCAGAAGTTAAAATATAATACATATATTTTAAAAGTTAAAGAACTATATTCGATTTTATTAATAAAAGGAAGTATTTTTTTATTGTGCCCAAGGGTGGTGGGCATTAAACAAAAAAAATAGTGGATTTAATGGTTAATAGTAGTCTTCTAGATTAATTTAGTAAAATTAAATTTTTCTAATAATTTTTAATTGTAAATTTAAGTTTTTTTTATTCATATTATATCTAGATAATTTCTACCAAAAAAAACTCTTCTTAACTTTTAATTATTAATTTTTTTTTTCAAATTATTTTGAAAAATCTATATATCTATATATATATATATATATATATATATATATATATATATAATATTAAACTATAATAACATTTATTTTATTATATATTAATTAAAAAAAATCAATTTTATATTTTAATAAAATTCTTTAACGAGCAGATATAATACACCCATCAACCAAAAGAAATATAAAAACAACACATCAAAGGTTAAATAAATAAATAAAACTTCTTCAAATCCCAAAACTCTTGTTAATAAAGAAGATGCTAAATTGGCATGATAAATAATAATAAATCAAACAAAACTCTTGCAAAAAAAATTGACATCATATATAAATAACATAGCAAGCAATACAATCATAACCACCTTAAAAAAATAAATACATAAACATTAAAAAGGTATATGTCATCATACACAAATAACAAAACAAGAAATACAATTATAGCAAACTTAAAAAACATTAAAAATGTATATGATAAAGAATAAAATGTTTTTTTTGGAAATTAATCCAATATATTGAAAATAACAACCGCATCAAACTCTTCCTATCACAAGCATTCGTATCATTTATTGTGCCATTTAGCACAACGGAGAATACACTGCTACGTATCATCGACTAGGAGTGATAACAATGGAGCGATAACAAATTATTGACCCTAAATCAGTTAATCAAATTTTTTTATTTATAGTGGATAGAGTATAGATGTTGCATTCAACCAATCCATGATGTTAACTTAACATCGCAGTGGAATGAGAGTAATAGATAACAAGAGAAAAAAAGAATATATTCAGAGTAATGGTTGAAATATGTTCATGAAAAACAAAGATCTAATTCAAATGGTTGAAAAAAATATATATATAATATTTAAAAAAAATATTTATTATTTTCTTGAGATTTAAATAAAAAATTGCATATAATATATAAAAAGTTTTTATGCATTATTTTAGAAAATTATCATTTTTTTATATTAATATATACTAAGGTATGGGTTTAAGAGTTAGCTTAAGTGATTTAGAGTTGAAGTTCTTTTTTCATTTTCTTAAGGCCTCGTGATATATTCCGAAATTTCTTATACTTTCTTTAATATATATATATATATTTTAAATTTTTAAAAATATATATAAATTATAAAAAAAAAATAATCTTGCTAAACAAATAATTAAAATAAATGATTTAATTTAAGACTTTAAAAATAAACAAATCTAATATCAAATTTTCCAAAAACAAAGATTCATGTTATGTAACACAATGGAGAATGCACTTTTATACCTAATGCGCATGGAACCATAACAAATTATTAGTTGTACATTATCATTTCTAGTCAAGAGTGCATAGAGTCTAGATGTTTGCATGAAGGAGAGGAAAATGACTCTAATTTTATTTTGTTGGCACAAAAATAAAAATAGGGTCGAGACCTCAGGTTCGGGCACAAGGGCCAACAAGGCTTCGTTGTAGTCTAGCACAAAGTTGACATTTTCACCTTACCCAAATTAGGTAAGGAGTCTCACCTGAGGCGTGTCATGACCTTAGTTAGACAAGGTTGAAATCTAGTATCATGTAGAATCATATCGAGAACCAAAGAACACTGAATCATTCTATAGGGAAGTCTGATTGCAACAAGCCATACATGTTGTAAAAGGGATATTACTTAAATATACACATACGTAAAAATTTAAAGGAGCCAAATTAACATGAAACTAACACAAGATGGTCCCCAATAGTAGTCTTTATCATTAATACGAATAGAAAATGCATTACATTAGGCTCGATGCCTCTTTCCAACATACAAAACTCTAGACAGAACAAAACATAGGCATATGGAACAACAGATGCAGAGTGGTTCTCCTAGCTCCGTGACAACAACAACCCTTTATAGTTCTCCTTTTTGCCTTTTGACTTGTTCTTCCTTCTCTCTGCACGCCAACTTGGACTGTTAGTTCCTTCTAAGGCTCTTTGCCTTCTCCCTTGCTCAGTTGTCTCCATTCTTCGACTGTCCTTGCTTTCTTCCTGCTTCGTTGTATCTACTCCTTTTTTTTGTCCCTCCACAACTGCTAGTATTCCACGAGTTCCTTCCTTTTTCCCATTTGTTATTCCTGAAACTTTCCGACAACCATTTCCACCACTTCTCGCCAGCCTTTTGACTCCTCTACAAAACTTCTTAATTCTTCCAAAAACGAAGGCCGCAAGAGGCCTCGACTATAGTCTATTGACTCGTCCCCGAGTCTATCTTCATTCAGTGTCATCAGTGCTACTGATGGTTCTACAATTAGTCTTGTTGTTGATGTTTCAACTGGTGTTTCCTCTTGGATGGTCTCTTTAAAAGAATTCCCAAACTTAGGGACATAATCTATGGTTGCTTAACGAAATTGGGTGTACTCATTGATCCCTACCTACCATATTCATGTGATTGTAGTTGTATGTCCGCAGAACTCATATGTAGCGTTAGATGTCGGTCTGGCTAGCTGTGTTATCAACAAATAAGTCCATTATGCATCAATGTCATCACTTAGTTGTTGCAATGTCTCTAGGTGAGTTTTAGCTGGCAGTCAGAGGTATCGAAGTATATTCTTTGTCTTGGAAGACTCATCTTCTATATGTTGAATGTGGGCCTCCAGAGGGTTTATCTCTGCCCTGATCGTCTTATGTTGGTATTTGTCTTTGGTGTTCCTGGCATCATTGACGAGTTGATTGACTCGATTATGGAGGGGGTATACCGGTTGGTTCTTCTTTGCAAGGTAGCCCAACCAGTCGTGAACTTGTTGCAAGAGAGTGTAGGCCTCATTCGCAACATTGAAAATGAAGTCTTTTAGGGCGGTTGCATCAATTATATCATGCTTTATTTTTAGTTGCATATGTCGTGGCAGGGTACAACAACACACTTCTTTTTGTCGCGATGGTTTTCTTGAGTTCTCGGTTGCTAGATATTAAATCATGGCATGTGGCTTGGATATGGTCACCACATTTGACAATTGTTCAAGCTAAAAAGTATTCTGGTGCATTGGTCACAACATCAAAAGCTGAAGGCCACAATATCTGAAATTTTGTGGTGATATGCTCTAGCTTCCCTTGAAGTTGTTACTTATCTTGGTAGAGCTGATCATTCTATGCTTTCAGTCTAGCAATTTGTTGTTGTTGTCCATGCTCAACAATTAAATCATTGTGCAATGTCGCAGATCTTTGTGTGGCTAGTTGAATAAAATTAAATGATTGGGTTGAGCACCAACCCTGGAGATCATCTTGGTTCATGGTGGAGGGTTTTGGAACTGACTTTACAAGGGCTTTTCACTGGTGACAAGCTTCTCTGAGTGTTTGAGGGGAGACGTAGCCTATTGTGAAGGTTTAGGCGATGGTGGAGTGGTTTTTATGGAAACGAGGAGCGTTGGAATTAAAGGAAACAGATGCAGCGGTAATGATATTGGGCTGATAGTGGTGGTGACTGGTTGGGTAATAATTGGTCGCATGCCCAAAATTGGACCCAACTATAGTAATAAAGACATCATGAAAGTGGTGATGAATTTTTCACTGGAGACTTTCGTGATGGACTGGATAAGAGAGTCAACCTCCATGTCCATCTTCATTCCCAACAATGTCCCAAAGGGTACAGTATCTGAAATGGTGGAGAATGTAGATTTTGTATGCGGTGATGGGTTGCGTGACCTAGATGATGCAACTGAAGTGGACAGTGGAATTTCCTCAACAATGGGCGAGGTAGTATGGGATTGGGGTTCTTCAAATGTGAGATCTACAATGTGACTGACAGGGGTGGATTGTTGCTTGTTGGACCCAACAGGAGGTTGGTAGGCTTGGACTAGGAATGGGGCCCTACTATCAATAATGTAGCAACTAAAGGAGCAATAATTAATGGATCCTGATGTCTCAAACCTTGAAACTCAGAAAAGGTGGAAAACAAGCCTGTTGAGACTTTGATGTTGGTGATGGTTTCCTTCAGATAGCTCATTTGTTTCTTTAGTTGTTTGATGGCCAGTTGCAGCTCCTCCTTGGCCAAGCACTTTCTGGAATCCGTAATTATTTCTCCCGACAGAGGGTGGGGTACCATCCCTTTGAATAAATGGATGTGTTTGGCTTCTCAAATCTCCCTTGCAAGGTCTAGCCATGAACCGACCTCTGTATGAATGCTTTGGTGGTCAACATAAACTTTTGGTGTCTCATATGAAAGGTGTGAGGGTGAACACAATGCGACCTTGTCCAACTGTTGCCATAACTAACACCAAACCAAATTTCGGATGAGTACTCGTCAAGGAGTGACCTTGGGACCCTTTCTGCAACCTTGATGATTTCTAACATTTTCTTGTACGAGCTGATGAAGGAAGCCTTGTTTTCCTTGTTTCTTATTGCTTGTCTATCATCTCAGAGTGGAGCTGATAGACAAAATATAGGGGGCTGGTATATGATCTTGGAATGACAAACTTAGCAACTCTAAACACCTTGGCTTCAAACTCTAAAGAATTAGGCATTGCCATGTAGATTAAGTAGACCATCTTGAAATGAAATTTCTGATGAGACCTCCTAACTAATTACTACACCAACTTTCCTTATGCATACTTAATCATGTTAATTTTGTCATTGGTTGGACTGGATTTGACTTAGATGACACAATACTGAAAAATGAAAGGTATAGTTGATGCTTAATTATGTTATCATGATGGAAGTCGCTTAGGAATTGATTATGGCTATTATGGGAAATATTTAACGTAAATATGGGCCGAAACCATAAATTATTGTCTGATTATTATGGAAATGAAACTTAACACGTGTGCGCCCCCCCTTACCACAATCAATTACGGTGGGGTGGTAGATAATATGCAACTGTAAGAGACCTAACAAAATATTTATTTTGAAATGTAAAGAACTAACTGACCAAAGAAATTGGCGTGGCTAGTGACGAATGAACTAAATGAATCCTACCTACTCCTACCTATGGTCTCCTTTTAGAGATCTAATTAATTATGAGTAACATTGTTTGAACTATGGAAGAGTTTCAGGCATCCACCGTTCGCCCATACTGGTAGAAATACACCATCTAGTTGTGCGATATTAACAACTCTTGACTATTTTACTTCTACAACATCAAGCGGCCCTAACCAATGCATCTACAACTTTCCAGGAAACTTCAAGAACTCACTATCATAGAATAAAACATGTCCTCCTACTATGAATGACTTTCTCTTAATATGTATGTCATGACATGCCTTATGGCTTTACTTTTCAACCATTTGATGGAAATATTCCATAAACCTAGCCTCATCAAGCTCCAAACGTTTGTCTAACCTTTTCTGAATTGATTCCTCCTCTATCATATGAGTGGGCTCAGCTATGAAAATGCTGGGAATAGAAAATTCAGTCGATACTGCAACCTTCTGTCCATACACAAGCTGGTAAAGTGTATGCTTGTCTAAACGCTTAATAGTTGTGAAGTATTCCCATAGAGCCACTGATACCCTCTCATCCCAATCATATTGGTTGGCTGAGCATATATTGGTCAAACCCTTCTCCAATATCTTGATCAAGGCTTTCACTCTACCATTTTCCTGAGGGTGATAGGGGCTGCTTGTATGGTGTTGTATCATGAAGTTCTGAAGTAAGGAGTCAACTGCTTCATTTATAAGGTGGGTTGCCTAATCACTAGTGAGACTCCTCGGGCGCCCAAATCTAGATATGATATTCTCGAATATGAATTTTGGTGGTAGTATCTGTAGTACATTCCTTAACCAGCGTTGCCTCTACCCATCTCGTGAGGTACTCTATTGTGGTGATGATATACCTAGTGTGAGAGTGACGCGTCGGTGGGTTGGTTGGTCCTATGAAGTCGATCAACCTTTTCTCAAATATCTATAGCGCACATACTGGATGCAATGGAATTTCATCACGATGTGACAGTCTCCCAACCCTTTGGAAAATATCACAACCTTTGCATATTTGAAAATCGTCCACCACCATAGTTCTGCCTACAGTACATTCCTTATGGTAGCCTTTCCTCCAACATGTCCACCTGAAAATCTTGAATGGCACTCCCATAAGACATTATGTCTCTCATGCTGAAGGGCACATCTGTGTAATACAGGATCAAGGCCCAATTTATACAGTTTCACAGTAATCAATTGATAATTGACAACTCGGATGACCATATGTCTTTTTTGTGTGGTTGCGGATTCTTTCGGACATTTACCTATAGCTAAAAAGGTTTCAACGTCTTCCAAGTAATATGGGACTGCTTCTATTCGGAATAGATTAGCGTCTAATAGTTGATCATCAAGGGGTCCTCCACTTTCTCTCGATTGTAGCCATGATAGGTGATCAGGTCCCACATTCAATCATCTAGGCTTAACAATTACTTCAAATGTGAATTCCTGGAATAAAAAAAGAGATCTACAAATTTTTACTTCAAGTACAAGCTTGTTCACTAATTTTTTTGAAATAGAATGGTTAGTGAAAAACTTGAATAGGCCTCTTAGCAAGTAGTGTCTGAATTTTTGAAGTGAATATACCAGCCCCAGTGCCTCCCGCTTAGTTGTGGTATAGTTATTTTCTATTGTGGAAAATTTTATGTTGAAAAAATAAATTTGGTGGTCGAGGTTCCCTTTCCCCAGCTGAGCCAGAATAGTACCTAAAGCAATTCCTGATACATCAATGTGTACGTGGAACTGTTTGTTCCAATATTGGTAGAGTAGGATCGACACACTTGCTAGTTTTTCCTTCAGTATATTGAGTTTAGCATCACATTCTTCCAACCACATGAATCGTTCATCCTTCCCTAATAGCTTCTCCATAGGTGTAGTAATCGAGGCATAGTTGTGGATAAACCTCTTGTAGTACTCGGTATGTCCCAAGGTGGATCTAAGCCATTTTACACTTCTGGGTAGGTCCATATTCATTATTTCTGCAACCTTAGCAAGGTCTACACACACTCTTTCCTTGTACACTATGTGGCCCAAGAGCATGCCAAAAGGGACTGCAAATATGAAATTTTTCAAATTCAATGAGATATCCAACTGTCTACATCGATCAAACATGATTCTAAGTAGAGTGGAGTGTTTCTTCAGCAGACTATATACCATCCAGTCATCCATATAAACTTCTAGGAACCTATGGATGTAATCCCTAAAGGTGGAAATACCAATCCTTGAAAAAACCACAAGTTCATTATTTAGTATGAATGACATAACATGATATGCATAGAATCTCCATTGCGTGGTAAATGTAATTTTCTTCTTATCCTCCTCCGTGATCCTGACTTGGTGATAACCAGAGAATCAATTTGTAAATGAATAGACTTCATTCCCTGCCACATTATATAAAACTTCATCACTAACTGGAGTAGGAAATGGATCATGCACACAAGCATTGTTCAAAATATGGTATTCAACACAAACCTTTTTCTCTATAGAGTCTTTCTTATTTTTTATCACAATCAGACTTACCCACTTTGCCTCATCCACTAGAAATATAAGCCCTGCTGCTAGCATTTAATCCATATCTTTTTTCACTTTCTTCTTAACTATTGGGTTCAGTTTGTATGGTCAATGCTTTACTGGCTTTGCATTTGGTTTTAGGATGATTTTCATTTTCCCTAGTTCTCCCTTAATCCCCTTCAATTTTGCAACAGATGAAGGGAACAACTCTTCATACTCTTTGAAAATATACTTTGTAGTATCCTCATCCCAATAATCTCCAATTGAGGTTAACTTTGGTTTTTCATCAGTCCCAATGTTATGCTTTTGCACCTTCAATGGGAATAAGTGTGGAGCATCGATCATAGGTCCATCCTTGATGTCCCATTCCCCTTCAGTTTCGTGGAATGACAAATATCATAATTCCTCCAGATCATCCTCATTTGGTTCTTTGTCTACCTTCCCACGGGCTACATATTCATGATATCCAGACTCATAGATATGCTCTAAAGTCTTTTGATTTATGAACCCCTCTATTAGCTAACCTGTTGTAAGAGGAATCCACTTCATAGCTTGCTATGCCTCAATTAGCCTCTTGTTTCTATCTGAGAAAGAAAATTTCTTGACAATCTGATCAACCAAATTATCCCAATCTCTAGTTTGTCTCCTTATTTCTTCTTGGACATACCAATATTCTGGAAAGGTTCCCAGGGTGTGTATAAAACCATGCACCCACAAATATTTTGGAACTCCATCTCGGTTCCATCTATCCTTACAATTTTGCAAATGTTGTTGAGGGTCAGAGTCCCCCCATACTTGACAAAATATTGAGGGTACTCCTCCACTTGTATGAATCTTACTTCCATGGCTATTTTGATATTCTCCCATTCTCATAGGTAGTTATGGTGAACTCCCCACCACCTTTGTAGTGTCGCTTGTAATGCAATAGTTAGTAGAGGCACTTTGTGTTATTCAAGAACAGTTTCATCAATCCTATTGATAAAAAAATTTACTAAATCTATACCATTAAAGATATGGAAGTGCTATACCTCAGTGCCAATCTAATTGATCCAACATATTTTTGCACAACATCTAGTGTTGAGCTCATATCCACCCTGTTGCCAATCGTCCCAAGTGACTTCTTAGCCAACCTTTGAACTCTAAATGCTCCTCCAGCTCATAGACCCCTTAGTTGTTGGGTTGATGTAGTCCTCCCTTATTCATGTTGTTAGTATATACAGTTTATCTAACAATCTTGGCTCTTCCCTGTCATCTTTTGGTTTTGTGAATCTTGGTCCCTCATAGAGGTCTAGAGGTTGAATCACCCTAACCCCTTCTACCTCAAAATTCACTAGTTCCTTCTTCAAATCGATTATGGTGTAGTTCTCAAAGGCTTAGTCTATCCAAAGTAGTGCTAAGTAGGGGTCATTGTCCCCCATGATGTCTATTACTTCAAAGTCTACATGGGTCTTCACCCGCACTACATCCACTTCCATGTCTTCCAGTCGACCAATTGGGAGGACACAATATTGACTTTCCATATGCAGCTAAACTGGCGAAAACATCAATTGAGGTTTTCCCAGGGCTTGCCATGTTTTCCTTAGAAAAATGTTGACATATGAGCCTAGATCCAACATAGCTTCCTCAATATGGAACCTCGTAATATTAGAATCAATCGAGAACTCTCTTCCCATTCCCTTCTTGTTCCTCTGTAGCCTCCTAGAGTGTCTTTCAGGTAGGTTGGCAGTGATGAATCCTCCTCAACATCCCCGTTTGGGATGGCCTCTTTCAGACTTTTTTGCAACCACCCCAACATCTAGTCATCATTCATGATCTGCAAAAATAACCTGAATCATTCTTTGATGGGTCGGACTTCAAACTGTGGTAGGTTTGGGATCTTAGTTTTAAGATATTCTGACTGCTTCTTCTGTGACCCTTCACCTCCTGTCAGATTGTTGAAATTTTTTTGTGGCTTCCTAGTAATATTTCTTCTGCTTCTCATGGTCATATGAGCACTTTTGGGATGCGAGCCTTATAATCTTGGACTATTTCGTGGCTCCTAGATCAACTCGAGTTTTTTTTCCTCCATGTTTGACTATATTGATATTTGAGAGGGGGGATTCCTATGGCAACCTTGGCTCTTCATTAATTAAGTTTTCTCCCCTCTGACATTTGTGCTTTTCCCATCTTGCAATTAGTTCTGGACAATCCTCTCTTACATGTGCATTGACCCTACACCGAGAGCACCATTGTCTTCTTGGTAGTGGGAAATTTTGTGCAACATTCCCTTCCTATTCGTAGTTGTAACAGTGAACTGAACCTCTACCTCTTGCCATTCCTACCCTTGTTCCTCCTCTTCCTCATCCTCGAGGAGTCTCATTGACTCGGAAGGTTGATCGGTCTAACTAATCAACTAGAGAATCCAGTGCTCTACAATGGTTAGTATGGTGAGTTGTTGAAGCACATAATTCACAATAATTTTTATTTAGAACATTGGATGATTTTTGTGATGAGCACCCATATTGCAGCAAGAATGCTGCAACTCCTTGGGCTACTAGCTTTACTTTATCAACCCGGGGTTTGTATAAACTTGGAGGTGACAGTGCAGTATACACAAGTAAAAGTGATGGTTCTGCCTTTTGTCACTGTTCAGCTAGCGAGAGACCACTAGGGTTTTCAAGGTAGACTTCTATGGGTTCAGAAGAAGCTTTATAAATAATGAAATAAAGAGGAATATATTCTATGAGAAATATTATCTACTGCAATAATGAAAGAGACCGAAACTCAATGCTAAAACACACCATTTCCTAATTAACTGCTAAGAAACTATACTTTACAATAATACCAAGCTAACATGTATGAAATGATACTGTCCTAAGAATGGAACTTTCAAAACATCCAACATCACCACTATGCATGTAAAGGATTGAAATAAATATGTTTTGTCTTTTTGTTCTTTTTATGGAAAATCAAGTGTCAAAGCTAATCTCTTTTGGTGATGTGGCAGGTGGCTTAGTGATGCTGGTGGATGGTTGGAAGGTTTAGGAGATGGTTGGAAGATTTGGGAGACCCTTGGGTGACCTGGAATGGTTTCCTAGAGGTTTTCCTTCAATTTTACCTCAAAATAGGCCACTACAAGAAAGCCTACAAGATGTACTAGAAACCTACAAGATTCCCTATATTTCTACAGTATACATCCAAGAGAAAAACAATGGTTGATGGAGGTGATGGAAGGTTTAGGGAAAGTGGTGGATGGGTGGAATGGAATGAGAAAATGCCTAGGATCACTCATAACTCAAAACCAAGGTTAGGAGATGGTTGGATTTTCTCAACATGCTTGGAAGAATTTCTATGTAAAATGATGAGATTGGTGAAGATCTTGGTGAAAGCAAGGAATGATTATGGATGGATGAAGTTGGAAGGTGGTCAGCTGCTATGATATCTCTTTATACTTCTGAAGCACCTGCTCTACATCAAACATTTATAATTTCCAAAAAGTCATGTAAACAAGAAGAATTCTAACAAGCTAGAAAAGTAGAATTTAATGAGGTAGCTGTCTACTTCATGCATGAGGAAAATTGCTGAATAAAATGGAATCATGGATGAGATCTACTATAAGACTGAATATGGAAAAGATGGTAATTAAATCCTACACTTGCAAACCTGATCAAATGCTAGTTCAGGTATGTTGGAAATAATGCTGAGGGGGGGGGGGGGTGAATTAGTATTATGATTATCAGATGAATAATTTAATTTTCAAAAAGTGATTTGTATACACTGCTTCAACTCAGTGAACTAGTTTGTATACGTAACTATACTTAATGAAACCAGCATATATGCAGATATCTTTTGATTTACCCAAATTATCATGTAGTGAAATTTAATCAGTATATCATGAATTCATTAAACAGTGCAGTAAAAGCAGAATAAAGCATCACACATAATCAACACACATAAACACCAAGATATAAGGTGGAAACCCAATGTGGGTGAAAACCACCTGCTGCAATCGTCTCTGTCTTCTTTTAATAATAAGAAAATTATGTTTACAATTTTTGTACTAGTGCAGCCTTATACCAGTACACAGGCTTCTACCTACAGAAGGCTACAACCTTCTCTTGTTCTCCAGCTTCTACTGGAAGGGAGCTACAAACCCTTAGCTCTTGTACTAGCTGATATGTTTACTAGTACGTAGGTGCCAGTCTATAGAAGGCTACAACATTCTCCTTTCTTCCAGGGACCATGTTTTATAAATTTTTAGATTGGATCCATCAACAACATCATTAAATCATCAAATATATTTGCATCAACCAATCTCCTATTGAACCAACCACAACAGAATCAATCAATCACTTTGACAACCCATCAATCTGATCTTTTAAAATGCTGTCACCAGAATACAGTAACTAGAACCTAATCCAAAACCTAGAACACTGCAACAACAAACAGTAGCAACTAAAACATATATTATAAGGTATACGCTACTTTCATGTTTCGAACCTACGTGTACATGTGCTTTCCTCAAAGCCAACCAGTGTAGACATCTGCAAATATTAATTCATAATTCTACAGCTATACCAGACTTTAGTTATACCCAGATCATATCATTTATAGAATAATATACGTGTCATAATTTAGATATGAGCAAAAACACATAATGATAGTTCATTTTATGCCTTAAGATCCTGATCCATCATTAGATCTTATCCCCCAACAACCACTAAGGTTCCTCCTTGGTTTAGATCTAGCAATTCACCATAACCTAGTAACCTGCATACTAGATCTCACTCTTCATCAAATATTCAATGCTTGAGTACCTTGGTCTAATGATATTCTCCTCCTTTTATAGTTTTAGGCCTTTCTCAATACCATGGACCAAAACCACTTAGAACCAATACCTTGGATCAAATACCTAGGGTCAATACCTCGAACCCGCTACCTTGGACCAATACCATGGATCAAAATACCATGGACGAAATACTTCGGACCAAAAACTTAGTTTTCTAAGGTATACATGCTTTTCCTTTTGTGAAAGTGCATGTGTACATATACGCGACTTGTATACAGTGAACCCACATGTATACGCATCTTGGCCAATGGTGAACCTGCGTATACCTCTCTTCCTTCATTCTATGAAGTTTGATTTGTAACTCTGAGCTGTTAACATGTTGTATTGTGATCTATCATCTGAGAGAGTTTACATCAAGGACAGCACCTGTGTCATAATGCCAACAATCTCCCCCTTTATACTTGATGGAAACAACCACACCAAGTCACTCTCCCCCTTTGACATCAAGGGGAAAGGGTCATGCTCCCCCTGAGTGCATGTTGAATTCTATGATATGCTGAAGTGTGCTAATTGAGCTCCCATGATCGAGTCCATGCTCCCCCTAAGCACAAGCAAGGTCTACAAACAGATGTTCTAAAAGAGGAACATGACTCTATACATGCATCACTAATGACCTTCCTATTACCAATGACTCATACATACATCCATCGCCCAACCAGGTGGGGATATACCAAATTTGACTCATCCACCCAACCAAGTGGGGATATATCAATTGTTTATACATGTCAAAAATAGGAAACATTACATCATCCATCCCATGCATAGTGGGGTTACAAATTAGGTCTTTTTCATGATCGTTACATTAAAAGATACACATGACATATATAACAGAGACCAAATATCTTAAACAAGACCATGATAGTCATCAACAGCATCTGTCAATCAACATCTAGACCATCAACCATGTTCCTCCCCTGAAGTTGTTCCACCTGAAACAAAATCTGCACCGAGATCTTCTAAGATAATGCCAACAATGAAATATTAGAAGCATATGCTCCCCCTAAACCTGTGTCAGATGTTCATTGTCAGATTTGATCATTTTATATATCAGAAGAGTTATCAAGGCATCATCATCAATAAGATATATATCAAGTTATCAACAACTTATGTGAGCCAACACATTTCCACATGTCATCAATAGACTGTAACCATCATCAAGCAGAGCAAATAATTCACTGAACCATATCAGACCCCTTTCTCCTGAGTCTGGCCCACTGCTTTTCCTCAAACTAACATACACGTGATTATATCCATAGAAACCTGCGTATATACGTGACTACACTTCATGAAACTCACGTATAACCACCTTTCTCTGAAGAACATAGGATTTAACAGCAGGATGATGCAGTAACTATTCCCAGCTTTTTTCTGAGATATACAAATGACTCTCTGGGTAGCGGTTTAGTGAATATATCAGCAGCCTGTTCTTTGGAGGGAACATACTCCAATTTGACCTTTTGTTCAAGCACTTGTTCACGTAGAAAATGATATTTGATGGGTATGTGCTTGGTCTTGGAGTGCATGACTGGATTCTTTGAAATACTGATGGAACTTGTATTATCACATAGAATGGAGATGGGTGGAGTACATGTGATCTGAATGTCTTGCAAGGTTTTCATCATCCAAATTAGTTGTGTGCAGCAAGATGAAACAACCACGTATTCTGTTTCAGTTGTAGATAATGCAATTGAACTTTGTTTCTTGTTGAACCAAGACACTAACCTGGAACCCATATAGAATGCACCACCACTAATGTTTGTTTGTTTGTTTGTTTTTTTGTCATCAACAATTCCTGCCCAATTTGTATCTGTATATGCATGAAGTGTAAGATCTGTATCTCTAGGATACCATAAACCAAAGTTCTGTGTTCCTTGAAGATATTTGAAAATCCTTTTGACTGCTTGAAGGTGTGTTTCCTTAGGATTTGCTTGGAATCTTCCAGCTATTCCTACTACATGCACGATGTCTGGTCGGGTACCTGTTAGATAAAGCAGACTGCCAATCATGGGTCTGTAAGTTGGTTGATGTACTGCTGCTGATTCATCATTTGAGCTAAGATTGCACCCTGTTACCATTGGGGTACATACTGGTTTAGAATCTTCCATGCTGTACTTTTTCAAGATCTGTTTGAGATATTTGGTTTGTGAGAGAAAAAGACCATCTTTATTTTGTTGAACTTATAGACCAAGAAAGTAGGTAAGCTCACAAAGCAAGGACATTTCAAATTCTTGCTGCATTACTGAGGCAAAATTTTGACTCATGCATCCTTAATTGCTACCAAAAATGATATCATCAACATACACAACAATTATTAGCAATTTATGAGTGTCCATCTTTGTATATAGATCTCTATTTTCTGACCCCTTTGAAAAGCCCTGTTGATGGAGATATTTGTCAAGATGGTAATACCATGCCCTTGGAGCCTGTTTTAGACCATAGAGATCTTTTCTGAGTTTGCATACAAGTTTTGCATCATTTCCAAGTATGAATCCTTCTGTTTGTTCAATATAGACTTCTTCTTCTAATTCTCCATTAAGAAAGGTTGATTTTACATCCATTTGGTATACTTTGAATTTCTGAAAACTAGAAAGGGCAAGAAACATTCTTATGGCTTCAAGTCTAGCAACAGGTGCAAAAGTTTCTGCAAAATCTATACCTTCTTCTTGAGCATATCATTTACAAAAAAGTCTGGCCTTGTTTCTAATAACTTCTCCATTTTTGTTCAACTTGTTTTTGAATATCCATTTAGTTCCTATGATATTCTTATCATGAGGTCTAGGAACTAATTCCCAAGTATTATTCTTTTCAATTTGCTCAAGTTCTTCATTCATGGCCTTGACCCAACATTCATCTTTGCATGCTTCATTTACATTTTGAGGTTCGGTGGAAGATAGTAATGCTAGATAGCTTGAGGCTTCGGCAATGGTTCTTCTTGTCTACACACCTACCCCTTTTTCCCCTAAAATTTGAATTTCCAGGTGATTTTTTTGAACATACCTGGACGGAGTCTTTTCTTTTATCGTTATCTCTTCTTCTGGTGCTTCATTGGTTTCTTCTTTAGAATCAATGTGATTTGATGTGGGAAAATGTTCCTCATCTTCTTCATTGTCATAACCTTCAGTTTTTACCTGTTTTGTATTTTTGCATGCTTCATCAACCACAACATCAATACTTTCAATAATTTTCCCAAGTCTTTTAATAAGAAATTTATATCCTTTACTTCGGGAAGAGTAGCCAAGAACTATACCTTCATCTTCTCTGGGTTTAAACTTACCAATTTTTTCATCAGTGCTTTTGATGTAACATTTGCTTCCAAAAATTTTGAAGTATTTTATAGTGGGAGTCTTACCATACCAAAGTTCATGTGGAGTTTGAGTGTTGTTTACCCAAACATTTGCTTGGTTGAGAATAGTGACGGCGACGAATGCAACTTCACCCCAGAAGGTTGTAGGAGTTCCAAATTAATCTAGCATAGCACAAGCCATTTGTTGAATAGTTCTGTTCATCCTTTCTACCACTCCATTTTGCTGAGGAGTCGTTGTGGTGGAGAACTTCCTTTTTATTCCATGTTTTTCACAAAAGTCAAAGAATTCATCTGAGGTAAATTCCCCTCCTCGATTAGATCTGCAGCATTTGATTTTGCAATCTGATTCATTTTCAACCAAAGCTTTGAATGCTTTGAACTTTTCAAATGCTTCATCTTTATGTTTTAGAAGACCTGTCCAACACATTCTAGAAAAATCATCAATGAATAATATAAAGTATTCTTCTCCACGAGGTGACTTTTTCCTTGATGGTCCACATAAATCAGTATGAAAAAGTTCAAGAGGCTTACTAGCTGACCCTTCCTTTTCGATGAAGTGAGATCTGGTTTTCTTACTGAATTGACATGATTTGCATATAGTATTTTCAGGAATGTTGATATCTAGAAGATCACGAACAACATAGAATTTGCATGCTCTTCTTATTTGAGAAAAGCTTAGATGCCCAATTTTCTGTGCCATAGCTAGTTTTCATCATTTTTGCTTAGATAGCACTGTTGGTGTCCTCCCTTGAGTATGTATAGTTTATTTGGAGTTCTTGTACCTTTGATCACAGTTTCCCCCGTATCAAGCTCACGAACAACACATCCATTTGATCGAAACACTACTTCATTTCCTTGATCACACATTTGAATCACACTCAACAGGTTATGCTTTAAGCCATCAACATACACAACATTCCCAGCTTTAACTTTTTCTTTCAAGAAAATAGAGCCTTTACCTTTGATGAGAGCAGGATTGTCATTTCTAAATGTGACACTCTTTTCCTTTTCAAAGGAATTATATGAGTGTAATTTTTCTTTGTCACCTGTCATGTGTTTTGAGCATCCATTGTTGATGTAACACAGGTTTTCTTGTCCTTCTACATACAAGGCTATACCACATCTTTCTGTTTGTGGTTATTTCTTTCTCCATATTTTAGGATTTAATGGAGTTTGCTCCTTTTGAGATATTTTCTGAAATTTACTCCTGCATTTAGATTCTTCATGGCCAAAGTTGTTACAGATTGAGCATTCTATTTCATTTTCAAAAAGAGAAAAGTTATTATAGGAACTTTTCTTGATCCCTGTCGTATTCCTTTGATTTCGTGTTTCTCTAGTCATGATGGTTTTGTAAGCAACACATTGAGCAGCTTTGTGTCCAAAATTATGACATGAGAAACATTGACCATTAAAAAAGTTCGTGTGATTATCGAATCTACTGACCTGGTGATTGTAGTTTCTATTGATATTTGTCTTTGAAGCAAACTGAGTACGATTTACCTGTGGTTTATTGTGGCTTCTGTTCATCCTTGAAGTAAATTGAGCCTGATTTACTTGGTGATTTGCTTCATGCCTTTGCTGACGATTGTCAAACTGTTCATTGCTCTTTGCTGCATCAAGATAGATTTTAGTGGAGGTTGACGGCTTCTGTGATTGAGATGCTTCTTCAGTGTTATAGACATTTTTGTGCCTTACAGCATTGAGCATGAAATGTCCATAATCCAAGGGATCCAAAGTCCCTAAAAGAGTTGTTCCTGCCCCTAAAGGAACAAGGTCAACCAATGACAGCTTCTCCCAGAAGTTCTCCACCAAAAACCACTCAGAAACAGTCAATTCAGGATCAATTCAGATGCTCTACTAGCTGCCTGCGTTGCAATGCACCCCAGTACACTAGCTAGGTGCGTTGCAACGCACCTAAAAGCACTACCAGGGTGCGCTGAGCGAGAAATGCCAAATGGCAATGTCATTCCGCAAGGTGTACAGACACTGGAAGCTTCCAGAATCTTCCTCAATGACACTTGCCTCAATGAATTCGACTAGTGATGAGTAAGAGGCTCTCAACCTCCAAGTGGAAGCAAGAAATGACAGAGAGAAGCCACAAGTCAAAACATAAGCTGACTCATCCTCTCTGCTTACATCTATATATGGATCTCTCACCCAGAGGTCCTGGAGGCTGGAATTTTGTACTTTGCAGAGAATTGCTGTTGGTTTGAGATTGAGATTAGTATTGGGTGATTTATGCTTTGTTGGAGGAGAGGAAGGGATTCCTTTGCTGGGAGGTAGATGCTGGATCGGGACTCACTTGGTTGTATCTCCTCTTGGACTTTATTATCATATCAATAAAACTATTTGAGTTTCTCCTATATGCTTGTATACCAATGATGTTTTGTTATATTTGCATGTTTAGTTTAATCTGATCCTAAACTAGTTATGAATGTAAATCTATGTCTTTTGTGTAGTTTTCCTCTCTTGTGATCTTGCAGGAACTTGGTGAAGCTGGACCAGTGAAGGAGCAAGCAGCGGGAAGCGAACAAAGGAGAGAACGATTGGATCGAAAAACTAGCGGAAGACATCGGTTAGTTACATCCTTCTTCTCTATTTACATTTCATAAAGAAGAATATGAAGATAGTTTTCCTTGTTTGTTGCTAAGGCACTATCACACCTTAGAGTGGGATAGGGGCATTCCGAATTGGATACTTTTCCCAACAACAAATTGGCGACTCCACTGGGGATTGTATCTTGTTAGTTTATTTTTGTTTCTATTGTTGTTCTTCTCATAAACTCAGGAGTGCCGAATCGAACTGCATTTGCCATTTTCAAATGCAAAGTAGAGATCTGCTACTCTAGTCCATTCACTGGGCCTGTTTATGATCTGAACAGCTGATCCACAAGTGCTCTAACAGCCCTTTGTGATAGATCTTAGTCCTCCTTTAAATCATCCCTCTAATTGTACCTAATTGATAGCTTTTATCCGGCCAAAAACTGTAGATTAAACTGCAAACCGTGACCCAGAACCCAGAAACAAATTCTCGTTTCTGCTTCAGCGCAGACTCTGTGAAGAGGTTCTGCATTTCAACGCAGGTCCCGTGAAGGCTACCTGCACTGAAGTTCAGTTTCTCTGTGCTGGGGGTGCGCTGATCAGCCTTTGCCTTGTGCAGTTGTGGTTCCCTGCTTCTTTTGCTCAGTTTTATCTCTGTTTTTTGCAGCCTATTATCAGTGTGTGTACCTATCTGAAACCCCTTTTCTTTGCCTCAATTCCGCCTCAGTTGTATAAAGAAACTGTATTTGTTCTTTGTGTATTTGTTACATCATTTGCAGTTTCCCATCACGAAAGTAAACTAGTCATACTGTCGCCCTTAGATCTAGACCTGTCATAAGTGTCGTTTTGATCTTAGGAGTGAGTTTGTTTGCTGTTCACAGTTGATTACGCTTTTACTTTTGTCTTTTAGTTTGAATTTATGCATTTCTAGTGTCGAAACAAGTAAATCATAAAGTGTCATAATCGTCTTTTTGATTTCGAAAAGGAAACTTGTTTGTGTGTTCACTTGAAATCGAATTCAAATTTGTACAACAACTTTCTTTTTAGGCATCAATATTAAGAAAGTGAAAACAAATACATGCACAAGTGCATTTTCATTTTGACAGTTTGTATGATGATTTAGGAAAAGTGCATTTACAGTGTGCTCTATGCTCTTTGAGAAAAGATGGTGTCTTTCTTTTCCCCTTGTAGCTAGGATTTTCATTGTTGAAAAGATACAAAAGCTTGCTTATCATCTTTAGACTGCATTTAGGAATTGTATCATACATCTCGTGGTGATCCAAAAAGGCAAACTTCTAAGAAAGATCAACCTAAAATAAATTGAATGAACTTAACAACGCTTTGTAACTTAACGCACAACATAGAGGTCTAGGCTAGAGACGTGTTCCGGCGTCATAAAACCTGGTAACTGTTGCCTCACTGATGGTTGGGTGATTCCTCCTGAGAGACATTAAGTGCCAGTACGGATTGTGCTCCCACGTACCGTCGAGTATATATTGGGAGACCCCTATAGGCATAAAACCTTTATCCATAGGAAACCGTGTCGGCCGCCCTACTGATCGCAATGCACTGAACACAGCATTCGGGAAGATTGACCGCCCGTACCCTAAAAAGTATTCTGCGGTTTTGCGATTGGTTTGGCACACCCTCTACCTAGATCTCCAGAGCAGTTCCTTTTGGCCTTTTTCAGACTCTATAACGGAAAAAGTCCATCCGAGCATTTGTCACTTCGGGCTCGTTAAAACATCGAAGGTGACTAGAGTCATCTTTTGCTTTTTCTCGACTCTTTAAAATTGAAAAAGCAAGTTGTGTCTAAGCGTCGTTAAAATTTATTTTAAACGGAATAATCACCCCTTTTTCCTGCGTTGATCTTTAGGTTGAGAAAATGGAGCCTACCAACCAAGGAATTCCCCTTGGTGGAAATCCTAGTCCCTTCTCCTCTTGGGGAGATGTTGGTGCGCCCCATATGGCCACATTGTCGCTTCCAGGACTGACAATTGGCCTGCCGGTCTGGCTTTTCTCAACCAATGTCGTTCAGAACACCACCATTCCTGAACAGTCGAATTAGCAGTTAGACGAATCCAGAATTTCCCACCAACCTTCTACTTCCTCTAATTCTTCCTCTCTTCCTTCCTCTTCGCGTGACGGGACTGGTAAAACTAAAAACCAAGTTCCTAAGGAGAAGAAGGAAAAGAAGAAGAAAGAGAAAAAGAAAAAGGAGCCAAAGGCAAATAAGGGAAAACAAGTGTCGTCTAATGAAAATCCACACACAGCACCGACCAGGCCTAAATCGCCATGTGTCATCTGCAAGGGAGACCACTTTCACAGAGATTGTCCTTGCATCCCTCGGATACTAAGGGACTGGTCTCCCCGTTTGCACAATCCGGTGTCGTCAACCTCTGATGGCCATGTTGAAAGTACACCGTCAACTAGCGAAAGTGAAGTCCTAGGACAAAAAGGGAGAGCTAGACCTCCCTGTAGACTGTGCGAAGGCAACCATGCCCTCCACCGTTGTCCCTTCTTAGACGAGGCTAAAAGAGTCTTGGAAGATCGTCCGGTTTCACCGTTACGACTTCCTCCTGGATATAAAAAACTCTTGCCGAGTCCTTCGTTAGTTGAGAATCCAGCTGGCTCGCTCAAGTGGTCAGCTGAAGCGTCTATCATTGAAGATAAACCAACTGAATCCATACCAGACGAAAGTCAAAAGGTCGAGGCGGTAGTTGACCCGGTTTTGCCTTCAGAGGAATTATCTTCGAATGATACAGTCACTGAAGAGAATAAGAATGACACCATGCAAATTCTCTTCATCAACACAGACTCCGATGAACACGGGGGCAACCCACCCATTCCTTTATCGCAGGAAGGAAGTTCGTCAGAGCCATACCCACCGTCTACTCGGTCCCACCTCCAAGCAACCTAGTTGTATCCTTCGATTGGAACCAACTAGGCAGGCCCCGTTTGCCAGCAAGCATACCATTCAGAATTATCGTCCAAATATACAGAATGGTCATGGTTGGTACCATCATTGATGAGGGGGCATCTGTGAGTATCCTTTCCTCTATTGCTTGGAAAGCGCTTGGTTCGCCATCGCTTTTGCCTGAGATGAGAAATCTGACAGGCTTTGATAAAGGAACCAGTCGACCTTTAGGGATCCTCCCCAATGTGCCCATAACATTGAAAGGGAAGACCGTTCAAATGAACGTGATGGTCATTCAAGGACCCTTGGATTATAACCTACTCCTTGGACGAGACTATATATATTGCATGGGAGCCATCATCTCCTCACTCTTTAGAGTAATGTGTTTTCCGCACGAAGGAAGAGTGGTCAAGCTCGTGGACCAACTTTCATTTCCCGGATCACGCATCGCAAATAGTCATATACCATCCCTAAATGGTCTCTTCACGCAAGAAATGTCTCAACCTACGGTCCGTCCTCCCGATGAGCGTGAGTGATTCGGAAGGATATGACTGGAACCCAGGGGGCATGCGTCCTGGTCTGCTTCGGCAGGAAAACTTTGGGTATAGGGTAGGTTTCCGCGGGAGAATATGACTAGTCCGTACCCCGTCCGTGATTGGAAGAGGGGTTGTTCTAGAATAAGATTCTTTTGTCAAAGTTATGTGAAAGGGCGGGCGTCGTCATTCACCTTTGTTCATCTCGGTGGACATCGCCGAAGAAGTGTTTTGTTTGAAAGATTAATGGAACAATCTTTGGGTAACCTGAAAGAGGTAGGCCTCTCTCGGTAAAACAAATGTTTTGGCGGAAGTGAAGTAGGGGTAACCTTGAAATCGTACTTTATACCTGGGGGCATGCAAACCTTTTGGAGTGCAAGCAAAGAGCGGTTATTTATCTGTTTTTTGGATTAGTCGTTTCCTAACTTGCATAAAGAAAGGATTCCGGAGCAAAGCTTTGTAAGGCGCAAGCTCCATAAAAAATGGAATCTTAAATGAGACATTCTTATCATACGACTGGATAATCGAGCAGTTTTAGCACATAGTTCATGCTCGTTAAAAAATAAACATAAGACCGAGCAAGTGTTTCAATCCGCGTTTAAGCTCGTTAAAAAATGAACTACCCTCTGGTAAATAACCACCGTGAATGTAACATTTATCATCCATTAAAGCCTTGGTCGTGTTTGCACCGTCACCTCCACTTTTCCATTGGCCGATCATTCACCTCCATTTGATTGTTTACCCATTTTGAGGAACAGCTGCGAAGAGTGATTTCACTAGCCATCCTTGTGACACTGCCGTGATTGGAAAATTCCAACCCTTACCTGGAATCAGCTGCTACCCATTTTATCACTCGTTCCTCAAAAGACGAGTCTTCTTTAAGCTCTTTTCATCTGACTCATAAAATATGAAAAGATTGCCGAGTTTTGGCCTTCCAGCTCGTTAAAGCGACCGGAAGTGCTATCCCTCCTCTAGATTTTAATCTTTTTGGACCTGAGGGATTATTGCACAAAAAGATCGAGTGCTTGTTTTGTTCGGCTCGTTAAAACTATCGAAAATTCATCCCTTCTGTATTGTTTTATACTTTTTCGGACTTAAGGGATTAGATGACGAAAAAGGAATTTTGGAGTTAACTTTACGTACCTTTTCAGACTCTCTAAAAATGAAAAGGACCGAGTTATCTTTGTCGTTAGACTCGTTAAAAAGATCAATAGCGACAAACTTGTCTTTAGACGAGAACGAGTTTCACTATCGCTAGGCTCGTTAAAACATAGTGATGGGTTTGCCCGAAGGGCAAATTATAGAAAAAGCATATGTTATCCTCCTCAATATTGACAAAAATAAAGAGGTACTGGTCAGAAATGACTGGGGAAAAATTGGGAAGAAACTCAAAGAACCTTTATTGGTAGCAAGTCGCTCTTGAACATGACACTTCCGCTCCGTGCCTGAGTCGGGTTGGGTTGTTTCATTCACCGGTCACATCACCATGGTCTCGCCATACCATCCATCTTTGGGGTAAATGCTACCAATCCATCACATAAGTGTCGCCGATATGTTCAAGAGAAGTCATCCAGAGAAGTCAACCGTGTCCCATCCACTACCATACATTATCCTTCATTCTTTCATGACCGCCACCCTGAACCATATATCATCAGATCATTTTCACCTCCATCAAAATCATTTGCTCCGTTCCGTGTCACTGGTGTGGGATACATCAAGGCCCTCCTTTGACGGATCGCTTCTTGTCGACATCAGCTCATTATCCAAGAAGTTGATCTAGGAACACCCCCTTCAGTACTTTGAAGCTTGCATGCCTCAATGGCAAGTTTCTCACTTCCGGCGACAGGTATACATCAATGACCTTCGACCGAAAGATTTTGCGTGGTGTTTGACGTCAAGTCCTTTATTCACACCACGTGAATTGTACTGCAGTACCTTGAGGGTCATTATCATTATCGGTGATTCCTCTCGCGCTTGTTAACAGTTTACATCATCGACTGGTAATCAAGCGATGTCTTTCCATGTTCGACTTCAAAACATTTCTCACATGGATCGACTTGTACTTAGAGTGAAGATCGGACGAGTTTGAAGACCCCGGATCTAGTTTCATCCATCCGGGCTGCGATATATATTCAGGAAAGATAAAGACATTGACATGTACAGCATTGCAGCAGATAATCATCCTACCAAAAGGATGATGATTTCATCAAAATCATCAGTCTACCATCAGACGATTGTCTGTTCTATGTACAGAAAAATGAATTTATAAAGCTGAGCATGGGAATGCCCGCCTCAGCTAGATCATGAAAACAGTATGAAAAATAATGTGTTGTATTGTATCTTATTACAGGTCTCCTCCCAGCATTGGAAGAACTTCGGATCCTCCTAATAAAGCATTTCACCCGATAAACGGCCTCATACTTTAGGGGGCAACTGTTATAGACATTTTTGTGCCTTACAGCATTGAGCATGAAATGTCCATAATCCAAGGGATCCAAGGTCCCTAAAAGAGTTGTTCCTGCCCCTAAAGGAACAAGGTCAACCAATGACAGCTTCTCCCAGAAGTTCTCCACCAAAAACCACTCAGAAACAGTCAATTCAGGATCAATTCAGATGCTCTACTAGCTGCCTGCGTTGCAATGCACCCCAATACACTAGCTAGGTGTGTTGCAACGCACCTAAAAGCACTACCAGGGTGCGCTGAGCGAGAAATGCCAAATGGCAATGTCATTCTGCAAGGTGTACAGACACTGGAAGCTTCCAGAATCTTCCTCAATGACACTTGCCTCAATGAATTCGACTAGTGATGAGTAAGAGGCTCTCAACCTCCAAGTGGAAGCAAGAACTGACAAAGAGAAGCCACAAGTCAAAACATAAGCTGACTCATCCTCTCTGCTTACATCTATATATGGATCTCTCACCCAGAGGTCCTGGAGGCTGGAATTTTGTACTTTGCAGAGAATTGCTGTTGGTTTGAGATTGAGATTAGTATTGGGTGATTTATGCTTTGTTGGAGGAGAGGAAGGGATTCCTTTGCTGGGAGGTAGATGCTGGATCGGGACTCACTTGGTTGTATCTCCTCTTGGACTTTATTATCATATCAATAAAACTATTTGAGTTTCTCCTATATGCTTGTATACCAATGATGTTTTGTTATGTTTGCATGTTTAGTTTAATCTGATCCTAAACTAGTTATGAATGTAAATCTATGTATTTTGTGTAGTTTTCCTCTCTTGTGATCTTGCAGGAACTTGGTGAAGCTGGACCAGTGAAGGAGCAAGCAGCGGGAAGCGAACAAAGGAGAGAACGATTGGATCGACAAACTAGCGGAAGACATCAGTTAGTTACATCCTTCTTCTCTATTTACATTTCATAAAGAAGAATATGAAGATAGTTTTCCTTGTTTGTTGCTAAGGCACTATCACACCTTAGAGTGGGATAGGGGCATTCCGAATTGGATACTTTTCCCAACAACATTCAGTATATCCAAGACCTGTCTTTATCCAAGGAGAATGCTTCACTTTGGTAATTTCATTTAAGGTTTCTGATCCTTTAGCAAATCTAAGATTGATAGCTTCTGTTTTCTCAAGATCCTTTCTTAGACCCACAATTTCACATTCTAGTTTTTCATTGTGTTTTTCTCTTTCAGCAAGTTGGTATGTCAAGGTATCTATAATCATATTCTTTTCTTCTAAATAGAGTTTGAGTTTAGAGATTTCTTCATAAAGGTCATCTTCATCTAAAGCATCCAAAAAATCATCATCTTCATAAGCCATCAGAAGTCTATAGTCATTATTATTTTCATCTTCATCACTATTTGATAGACCATCACTATCTTCATGAGTATAGTAGCTCTTTTTACTTACACTTTGTTTTCTATTCCATTTTGCAGATTCCTTCCCTTTATCATATTTATCTTTATGCGGACATTTGGTAGCATAATGACCAACTGTACCACATGCAAAACATTTGAAAGGTAGTTTACCTTTGAATCTTCCGGAACCCCATTGAAGCCTCTTGGCAAACTTTACTTCCTCTTGTTCTTTTGAAATATGTCCCGATTCATTGAGTTCTTCTTTTCCTTTTGCTGAAGCTTTAAATTCAGATTCTCTCATATCTGATGGACCTACTTTTCTCATCTCAAAGGAAGTTAAGATTCCGTGAAGCTGTGTCATAGTAATAGTCTGTAGATCCTACTTTTCTTCTATGGCAGATATTTTTGATTCAAATTTAGCCGATAAGGATCTTAAAACTTTTTCAACTAAGGTAACTTCCTTTATCTCTTCACCCAGATTCTTCATGTAATTAACAACCTCATCTATACATAAGAAGTAATTAGCTATACTTTCATCATTGTGCATCTTGAGAGTTTCATATTGAATTCTAAGAGCTTGCAGTTTAACATGTTTTACCTAAGAGTCTCCTTCGTAGCTTAAAACGATTTTGTCCCATATTTCTTTGGCTGATTTGAGTTGCATAACTTTGACAAACTTTGATTGTCACAGACTTCCTAATAATGTATTAACAACCTTGGAATTGATTGCATATTGTTTTTTACCTATCGTATCTGTAGGAATTGTTGATGGAAATGTATATCTTCCTTCTATGATTTCCCAGACATCTATTCCAAGAGATTGAAGATAGGTTGTGGTTCTTACCTTCCAATAAATGAAGTTGCTCCCATCAAAGATTGGCAGTCTGATGGATCCCCCGCTTTCTTGATTACTCATGATGATGGATCTACCTTAAAGCGATCAAGCTTCTTCTGAAGGACTTGCTCTGATGCCAATTGTTGGAAATAATATTGAGAGGGAGGGTGAATCAGTATTATCAGATCAATAATTTAAGTTTCAAAAAATGATTTGTATATGCTACTTCAACTCAGTGAACTAGCGTGTATACGCAACTATACTTAGTGAAACCAGCATATATGCAGAGATCTTTTGATTTACCCAAATTATCATGTAGTGAACTTTAATCAGTATATCAGGAATTCATTAGATAGTGCAGTAAAAGCAGAATAAAGCATCACACATAAGCAACACACATAAACACCAAGATATAAGGTGGAAACCAAATGTGGGTGAAAACCACCCGCTGCAATCGTCTCTGTCATCTTTTACTAATAAGAAAATTCTGTTTACAATTTTTGTACTGGTGCAGCCTTATACTAGTACGCAAGCTTCTACCTGCAGAAGGCTACAACCTTCTCTCATTCTCCAGCTTCTACAGGAAGGGAGCTACAACCCCTAGCTCTTGTACTAGCTAATATGTTTACTAGTACATAGGTTGCAGCCTACAGAAAGCTACAACCTTCTCCTTTCTTCCAGGGACCACGTTTCATAAATTTTTAGAATGGATCTATCAACAACATCATTCAATCATCAAATATATCTGCATCAACCAATCTCCTATTGAACCAACCAAAACCAAATCAATCAATCACGTTGACAACCCATCAATTTGATCTTTTAGAATGTTGTCACCAGGATATAGTAACCAGAACCCAAGCCAGAACCTAGAACATCACAACAACAAACAACAACAACTAAAACATAGATTATAAGGTATACACTACTTTCATGTGCCGAACCTGCATGTACACACGCTTTCCTCAAAGCCAACCAGCGTATACATCTGCAAATATTAATTCATAATTTTGCAGCTATACCAGACTTCAGTTATACCTAGATCATATCATTTACAAAATAATATATGTGTTAGAATTCAGATATGAGCAAAAACACATAATGATAGTACATTTTACGCCTTAAGATCCCAATCCATCATTAGATCTTATCCTCCATCAACTGTTAAGGTTCCTCCTTGGTTCAGATCCAAAAATGCACCATAACCCAATAACCTTCATACTAGATCTCAATCTTCATCAGATATTCAATGCTTGAGTACCTTGGCCTAATGATCTTCTCCTCCTTTTATAGTTTTAGGCCTTTCTCAATACCATGCACCAAAACCACTCAGAACTAATACCTTGGATCAAATACCTAGGGTCAATACCTCAGACTTGATACCTTGGACCAATACCATGGATCAAAACACCATGGACCAAATACTTCAGACCAAAAACTTAGTTTTCCAAGGTATACACACTTTTCTTTTGTGAAAGTGCATGTGTACGTATACGCGACTTGTATACAGTGAACCTGCGTGTATACACGGCTTGGCCAATGGTGAACCTGCGTATACCTCTCTTCCTTCATTCTGTGAGTTCTAATCTGTAACTCTGAGTTGTTAACCTGTTGTATTGTGATCTATCATCTGAGAGAGTTCCAATCAAGGAAAACACCTATGTCAGAATGCCAACAAGGTATAGTAAGCTCTAAATCTTTGAGAAAATGGAAATTTGTCTTTTTCGACCTGTATAACGATCTTTTCCTCAAATCATGATCCCTGAGGCAAGAGGTGAGGCCAAGACACCTACTGAAAGCTTTGCGGTTCTCCTTTTACCCCTTCTAACCTACTACTGAATTAAAGCACAAATGGAAGCAAACTAATAAACAACTAATCAAATCTACATTACTTGCAATGAAATACTTCTAAAGACAATTTAACAATGAATCTATGAAACTAAGCCAAGCATACAGATACAAGAAGAGGAGCCTTTTCTACTAGGATTGGGCCCTAACCCAAGAGCTTCATCCCTCTGAGTTAACGTAGTGCTGCATCAAGAAAAATCTCATTTTCATTATCAAAACAGAAAATTACATCAATGTCTTCCACAAGTATGGAGCTCGAAAATAACTAGAGTTTTTACCACAAAAATTAGAGTCCTAACGGGGCTCTAGGTCTCTCTACTTATACAATTGAAGTCCCCAATGACTTCCTTAAATCTAGGGAGGCTCGGCTCCCAAACTCGAGATGAACTAACTCTTTGTCTATCACTTGCTCGGCTGCCTTTTGATCTTCATGACTTGGCTTATTGCACTCCGATATGGTGTGATTAATGGAGGAATATTTGAATGGGAGAGGAGTTAGTGAGGATGATTTACCTCCTACAATCTCTCTCCCTTGTCCCATTCGAGTTTGAAAACTTAGTCTTGCCAAAATTCCTTGATTTTCTCTTCCAAATCTGCATTCAATGCATATTAATCCACTAGGCATAATATCTCTCTTTAACTCATCTCATTAAACAAAATATAATCAAAACATGTAATAAATTGTGAGAAGAGTTGATTTGACTAGCTAGGAGGTGAATTAAGACCCATATAGTTACCCAATGATGAGGCTCATCATCAGGCCCTAGTGAAAGTGTTGCTCACCCTCTAAGCAACTCAATCAATATCCATGTCTTTCATAGCTCTAGTGACCTCCCTGACATCCCATTCTTCTACTGTGGTTTCCTCTTCTTGTGCATAGAATCCTACCTTCTTTTCTACCTCCTCCCATCACTTTCTTTCTTCTTCTTCCTTCCTTCCTTCTAACATCCCCAAGAGCAGTGGTGGACTGATTCTCAAGCCAATCCAATTGACTTTGAGCCTTTGGATGGATTGCTTGTACATGGGTGTCCTATTTAGTGCTTCTCTCATCCTTTGAGGAGAGTGGTACTCTCTAATCTTGAAACTGTATGGCAAAGTATTCCATCTCCTTAGGCAAGCTTGCATGCTATCATCCCCTAACAATCTGAACATGTCCTCAAAATGTGTAATTGCTTGCTCTTGGGCAACAAGATACCTGGGTGCAAGTTGAGGATCATTTGCAATTAAATTATGTGTACTGATGAGAGCCATTGGATTGGACTGCTCAGCTTTGATCTTAAGAGGCTTTGTTTGTTCCCTTGCCAATATTCTCTTCATTTCTACAGACCTTGCTTCCTCATGGTTCATCCATGATGCAAAATCCATCAACTATAAATCCCCTAGCTTTGCATTAGTGTCCCATACATTCATATATGTCAAAGCCATGTTGTGCAAGTAGAAATCAGACATCTTAGCCCTATCTTCCAATGTGCTTTGATCACAAAGATAAATGAACTGTATATAATCCTGGAATGGCATAGTGCCTCTCTATGCTAGGGTCTTGATTTGGAACTGCAGCCACTGTTCCTTAAGGGATAGTGCATAGGAATTAGCTGGCATCCTGCACTAGATTGCTTCCAAAGATAGACTAGCCATGGATGCCAATTGATTCTCTATTTCTTGCAGCTGTCCTTTCAACCATGCATTTTCTACCTCCAATTGATTTTTCATTATGGCCTCTCTATCCCTCAAGCTACTTAGTTCTCTTCCCATCTCTTTAGGCTTCTCCTCCATGTGACCAATGTCCTCCACTCCCTTGGACTTGGCAATCTGCATCCATCTATGAGTTCTTGCTCTTTCTTTCTCAATCTCAAAGAATAATGGAATTGAAATTTTTTGTGGAATGACCCCGCCCCCTCAATAAATCTGTAGTAGGAGTCAAGGTTAGGTTGAGGACTAGGTTCCCTTAGCTCTAGGTCCTCTCTCTTAGTTTCTTGCTACATACTTCCTTCCTTATCTAATTTTTGAGTTTCCTGTAGGTTTAGCAGAGTCTCTTGTAGGACTGCCTCTGCTTCCGACAGGCCCTGTTGTGTATCATGTGGGATGTATTTTCCTTTGGATGAGGTAGATCTAGTTATAGGCATTCTCACATAGGTGATAGGAGACTTAGGGGAGGATTGTGCTAAGGATCCTTCTTCTTGAGTTTTTATAGGAGGAGCCATATTCTCTGTTGTTTAGGTGAGTCCTCAATAGCAATGGGAACCTTGGATGGAGTTTGGGGATTTTCTGCCTTATCCTTGTACTTTTCCTTGTTCTAAAGTATAAGGGGGTTTGCCTCTGTCTTTTCCTTTTTTGTTTGATAGGGGTGTTAAGGGCAGCTGTTGCCTCTCTCTCAATGAGTTCTGGATAGTGGAATGAGGGAGAGAGAAAAATCTCGGGCCACTTCATCATCATACCCCCTCAATTTCTCAAAATACCCCATCCAATTATGCCTCGTGAAGATTTATAGCACAGGAGGGTGTTGGTGAATCCTCACAGTGCTAATGGGCTCCCTTCTATTAAATCCCCTTGCCATTTTGTCTAGTGAATTTTGAGGAGCAGATATGGTTGATACAAATTTTAATGCAAGAGGAAATGGGACTGAAATACTTGAGGATACAATTCCCTTACACAGCTATCAAATTCACTCAAACTAGGAGATTTTTCTATTCTATTTGTTGGAAATAATACTGAGAGGGGGGTGAATCAATATTATCAAGTCAATTATTTCTTTTTAAACCCAGATCATATACACTACTTTAGTTAGATAAAACTGCATATATAAGCAACTACAGAGAAGGAAACCCGCGTATACAATGCAGACTTGTAATGTTGATCATTAATCTGTGAGTCAGAATCAAATAAACAGTAACCAGAAACAGTAAAACAGAGCTGAAGACAATCACACATAAGAACACAAGATATAAGGTGGAAACCCAATGTGGGTGAAAACCACCTGCTACAATTCGTCTCTATCTTCCTTTAATTAGAAACTTCTTTTTACAATGTACTGGTGCAGTCCTTTACCAGTACGCAGGCTACAACCTGTAGAGAGCTACAACCCTCTCTCGTTCTCCAGCTTCTCTTGGAAGGGAGCTACAACCCCCTTAGCTCTTGCACTAGCCAAGATACTAGTACGTAGGTGCTGGCCTACTAAAGGCTACAACCTTCTCTTTCTTCCAGGGACCACGTTTCATAAAATTTCAGACTGGATCCATGAACATCAATCAATCATCAAGAATTTCTGCATCAAACAATCTCCTTTTCACCAATTAGAACTGAATCAAGTAGACACTTCTCTGACAGCTGTACCCAGAACACAGTAACAGTAATCACACACCAAATTCTAAACCCAGAACACTGCACCAACAAACAAAAGCCGCTAGAACAAAACTCAAGAGATGTACACTACTTCAATAACCAGAAACCTGCATGCATACGCTTCTGTGTTTGGACCAACTTGCGTATATGCTGTTTTTACTCACAGAACCAGCGTGTATACGCACCTTCACTTCACTGAACCTGGGTACAGATCTATAAAGGGTAATTCACTCTTTCAAATATTCAGACACTAATTAACCCAGATTATCCGATTTATAGATCAAGCATGCACCACATATAACAGATCAAAATCATACAAAGATACTATTATTCAAGCCTTAATATTATGACCCATCAATAGAACTTATCCTTCTCTTTGCGCTAAGGTTCCTCCTTCATTCAGATCCAGATCTGCACCATAACCCCAATCACCAATATTTCAGATCTAGCACTTATTAGATATTCAATTAATTTAGATCATCCTTTGCCAAATGATCTCCTTCCTATTTTATAGTCTTAGGCCTTTCACAATACCACGGTCCAAAACCATAATAAAACAATACCATGGACCCAATACTTGGGATCAACACTTCTGACGAGATACCGTGGCCCAAAACCATAGGTTCAATTTCCAAGGACTAAATACCACGGACCAAAAGTAAGTTCTCCAACATGTACGCGCTTTTCCTTGTGTGAAAGTGCATGTATATGCATACGCGCATTTGTAACGCATAACCCGTGTGTATACGCGTCTTCATCTAGGTGAACCTGCGTATATGTCTTTTCCTTCATTCTGAAAGCCTGAATTGAGATTTTTGACCAGAGAGAGTTGCCATCAAGGACAACACCTGTGCCATAGCTCCAAACCTGTGCCATAATGCCAACACTATTCACTTGGGAAAATGGAAGGAAATGTAGAGCCTACCTCCTCATGGTGTTTGTTGTAGCCAACACCTGTGTTTTCCCCTATGAAACTGCTCTCGACCAATCCTGTAAACTGTCTGACTGTATCCTGTATGATTCTTGTGTGATCTTGTAGGAAGTCCTATGTGATCCTGTAGGAAGTCCTATGTGGGAAAAAGATGGAATTTTTATCTTCTGTAGGTTTCTTGGGTACGAGGTCGATTTTTCTAGAGTAAGCCTCAAGGCGATGAATGCATGAGTGCATGGGGATCAATGATTATTTCCTCTTATTGTCGAGTTGAGTGAGGTGGTGTGCTGGCAACTGAGGTACATTTTTGGTCCCCACTACCACCTCATCATTCCCATCTCCTCATAATCAACTCTGACTTCGGGCATCCGTAGGCTTAACTGCTTTCGTCCTCCTCCTCTTTTTTTACTTGGCTGCTGCCACATGTGGAAGGACCAACTGTCTTGGCTTTGTTGACTGAATGAAGGTGGCCAAGTTAACTGGCCACCTTTCGCTTATAAACCAAGTTGATCACAACCTTTACATCTTTTGACTACATTATGCAAATGAGAGAGTGAAGTGAGATACTTACTCATGGTGATAATACCTTATTGTAGTTTGTTGAAGACATGAGGTGCTTGCTATATGTTGGCTGCATGTTATTTTTCCTTCATTTTTTATTGCCCTTTGATGATTCCCTTGATGTGCAGGGACTTGGTGTTGAAGATGATGGTGTTTTTGCTACTCTAGAGCTTCTTCTACCCTTGGATCTTCATGCTGGAAGCTTGCTGCAACTCATGATTTTTATTCTATGGGATAGGCTACTACAGGATTTCCTACAAGATGTCATGTAGCTGCTTCTCCCTCAGTGTTGTTAATCATTTCCTTTGCTGGGACTTTGAGGATGATGACATGGATAGAGAGGAGGTCTATGAGTGTGAATAATGAGAAGTACACTCAGGTATTGTTCTCCTCTACTCCCTGTTTCATTTTCCTCTGTGTTTTCTCTTGAAGGCTATGAAATGTTTTTGAAAATTGATTTTCTTTTAATGATGAATGCAGGGGTGATCAAGGTGGAGAGAGGTATGGTAACGAAGTTGTGATGTAGGGATTTTATTTTTTTGACATTTCCATGTCATTTTATCGCCCTAGGGTTACTCCCTTCAGGATTCCCAAGCCACTGTAATTCCCACAGGATCATCCTATAGGTTTTCAGAGGATCCTGTTGGTTTACACGGGATCCTGTAGAAAACACAATACCCTTGTAAACTGAAGCAAATGAGTGAAAAAAATGAAAGAAATGGTGGAGTGATGAATGATAATGGATGGAGAAATAAAAATGTGAGTTAAATAGGTCCCTTTTAGTTCTCCTTTATTCTCTGATCGTCCTCCTGCTGACTTGCAAACAAATTTATTTTTTTTGCATGATTTTTATTTTCTGTCTCTTTTTTTTTCTTTTTTTTTTAAAACAACTAGTTTGCCTCCAAGAGGTTTTCATCCTAGTTGTTTTCCCTGGGTACCTCAAGAGAGGTTTTCACCTAGAGATATTTTTTTTCTCTCTCTCTCTCTCTCTCTCTCTCTCTCTCTCTCTCTCTCTTTTTCTCTTTTCGACACCATTGGGTCGCCCCAAGAGGTTTTCAACCCAGTAGTGGGACTCAAGAACCTTATGGAGGTTTTCACCCGAGTCTCCTTATTTTTTTTTTTTTTTTTCTTAGTGACTTGATGAGGCAAGAGTCGAGACTTGCTCCACCACCATCACTATTTTATTGATACGATCAATGAAATCTTGCTTTGATAATGGTCTTTTGTAGACTTTCAATCTATGTCCATTAACAAGTAAAGGAATGGTCTCTACATCTATGGTTCTGATCTGCACTGGACCATTATCATGACATCTTTATATAACATAAGGCCCTAACCATATTGTCCTTAACTTGCCCTTAAAATCTTTATATATGGAATTATATAACAAATCCCAATCACCTTCTTGAAATTGCTTATCCTTGATGTTCTTATCATGCTAGATATTCATCTAAAGTTGAGTTATCTTTGTGTGTAGGAGGGCTTGCATTCTGAACTCATCGAAACCATTCAACTGGAGCAACCTCTATTTTGGTGCATTGCTAAGATATAGATCTAATTGGGCTACCATCCTTAATGTTTTATACTAAAATTCAATGGAGATCATGGCCTTTTTCCCGTAGACCAACTCATAAGGTGTGAATCCAGTGGTGGTCTTCTAGGTGGTATTATAGGCCCAGGTGGCCTCAACTAGTCTATCTACCCAATCTTTCATACTGCTGCTAACCACTTTGGTCAATATTTCTTCCAGCGCTCTGTTGGTCACCTCCACTTTCCATTAGCTTGTGGGTAATATGGAGTGGAAGTCCTATGCTTGATCTTGTGCTGGATGAGAATGTATTCAACCATGCTAGAGGTAAACTGGTTGCCTTGATCAGTGACTAGTTCTCTAGGGTACCCAAATTTTTAAAATACATTCTCCCTTAAGAAATCATCCACCTTCTCCTCTGTTGCTACCTTATTTTCCTTGGATTCAGCCCACTTAGTTAGATAGTAAGTGCACACAATGATGTACTACTTTTTCTTGTAAGGAGGGTCAATAAGTCCAACGAAGTCCATGCCCCACTTGTCAAATGGCTCGAAAATCACTTGAGGCTATAGAGGCATTTCATCTCTTGGAGTAGGCCTTCCCATCCTTTGGCACCGATAACATTGACTAGTATATCTTTTCACATCTTGATGAAGAGTGGGCCAATAATAACTAGCTTGCTACACTTTAAAGGTTGTCCTTTTTGCTGTAAAGTAACCTCCACAAGGTCCATCATGACAGGTCAGAAGGATGTCAAAGAATTCCTCCTCCCTGACACACCTTCTCAGAATTTGATCTGGGCCAAGTTTGAAGAGGTTGCCCCCAATCTAGGTGAAGGGGTCACTCTTCCTCACAATCTTGCTTTTCTCTTTAGAGGACAAATTCAGTGGGAACTGTGTAGATACCAAATAGTTTGCTATGTCAGCAAACCATGGAGAGAGAACTGAGATGGTGAATAAGTGCTCATTTGGTAACTGATCATCAACCATTCCCTCCTCACTTGCAGGCAAAATTAATTTGGACAAAAAGTCTGCAACATCATTTTCCTTGCTAGGCTTATCAACAATAGTTAGATAAAAATGCAAAATGCTGTAATAAAAGAACCATCTAATAATATGGGCATTCACATTAGGTTTATTCATTAAATATTTGATTGCAACATGGTCAGTATCTAAAAATGTTTGATAGCCTCTAATATAATGCCTAAATTTGTTCAATGAATGCACAACAGCCAGGAGCTCCTTTTTGGTCACTGTGTAGTTCAGTTCGACCTTTGATAGATTCTCACTGATAAAGTAAATGGCACAAGGTAATTTATCATCCATATAGCCTAGGGCTGATCCTATGGCTTTGTGTGAGGCATCAGCATGAATATGAAAAGGAAGGCCCCAATTTTGGCCTCGGAGAATCAGTGCAGTGGTTAACTTGTCCTTCAGGGTGTCCAAGGCCTCTTGACAACTTCTTGACCATATAAACTTAGAGTCTTTGGCCAAAAACCCAAATAGAGGAGAAGCCAAATTGCTAAAGTCCTTTATGAACCTTCAGTAGTATCCAGTTAACCCTAGGAAACTCCTGACATTTCTTTGTTTTTGTGGAGGTGGGACCCTTTGGATGATAACTATTTTGTTTGGGTCCACCTACAGTCCTTTATGAGATATTGAATGACCTAGCACGGTTCGTGTAGTCATCAAGAATTCACATTTTTCGAGACTGAGAGATAGGTTCATTTCAATGAATTTGTGTAGCACCTTACCTAGGTTGGACAGAGCCTCCTTGAAATCACATCCATAAGGTGTAAAATCATCCATATAAATTTCTACCGCATCATGGACTAACTCGACAAAGATACTCAAGAGTGCTCTCTGGAAAGTGGCGGGAGCATTGCATAAGCCAAAAGGAAGGACCCTATAGGAGAAAGTACCCCAAGGACAAGTGCAGTTGGTTTTATCCTAGTCTTCCAGGCTGATCTAGATTTTATTGTACCCACTAAATCCATCTAGGAAAGGGAAAAGCTTTTTCCTTGCCAGGCCATCTAGCACTTGGTTGATGAAAGGTAGAGGGAAATGGTCCTTCTTTGTGGCTTTGTTTAACACCCTATAATCAACACAAATCCTTCACTTACCATTTTTATTCGGAAGCAACACCAAAGGAGAGACCCACTCACTATCAGAGATAGGGTAAATGAATCCTGCATCTAGCAGTTTTTGCAGTTATTCTTTGACTATATCTTTAAGAGGTGGATTCATCCTCCTTTAGGGTTGTTGGATTGGCTTGCAACCTTATTTGATATAAATGTGGTGAGTACACACTGAGGGGTGCACTCCCTTCATTTCTTTGTAACTCCAAGCGAAGGCATCTAGATGTTCCTTTAGCATGTTACACAACTTTTCTTCTTGGAGGACAGAGAGAGATGGATTCATTTTCAAGACTCTCTTAGGGCCGAATTCTATGGTTTTGACATGGAGAGGGTTGGGATCGGCTAAGCATAGATAAATTTGATGGCTGGTTTGGGTTTCTTTTAATACTTCTTCTAAGGACAATGCACTGGGAGTTGGACTTTGGAGTATTTGTTTAATCAAATCATGTTCATCCTGTTATCCACCTCCCATGGTTGTATCTAAGGTATAAATTAGTTGGGCAGAATAAACTTCATCGTCTTCCTCCTCTTCCAGCCACAAGGGTAACTCATGTTCTAGAGATGGCTGAACAAGAGGGTATAGGACTAACTTCTTAGACATATTCCCATTCTTGATGGTCATATTTCTAGTTCTGCAACTAATGTAAGCATCGGCAGTGGCTAACTAGGTCCTCCCAAGGATGAGAGGGTAAATAGTAAGCTTAGTATTAGGCTGGAGAACTAGGAAATCTGTAGGGCATTGGAGACCATCACATCCTCCACAATCCCCTCAGGGGTCACTATGGAGCGGTCTGCAAGTTACAGAACTGTTGTGGTCTTTCTCAATGAACCTTGGAGGTTGAGCTTGAGCATGGTGTCCTTGGTCATCACATTAATGGAAGCCCCAATATTGATCAGAGTGTGTGGGACAATGGTGCCATTGATGTGCACATCTACTACAGGGCTTCCAAGGTCCAAATACGTTGGAAATATTACATGCCTCAACATTAAGTCAGACAGATTTCCAATGACATTAATTGTAGGGGCATCTCTTCTTCGCCTCCCTGGATGCTTAAATCACTTCTCCTTAATCAACTTGTTGTAAATAGGTACATCTTTAATAGCTTGTAGAAGTGGAATTTTGACACATAGGTTTTTTAATTCCCCCAGAATTTTAGTCTCTTCTGGGGTAGGCTGGAGTGGTTGGGTTAATCTCTTAGGAAAGGGTGGAGGATTTAATTCAAGCACACTTTCCTCTCTTTCTTCCTCAACCTCCCTAGGTGGAGGTAGAGGTTGGTTGTCTGGGAGTACTCTCCTAGATCTCAGGTTGATTTCCTGAATCTCCACAGCATGAGCTAGTTATGATGTCTCTCCATTGTATACTTTCTGTGCCTATCTGTTGTTCGGGTTTGGATTTGGCTGGGCAGGCATCTGGGATTATTTAGGTGGAGATGAGGGTAAAAGTTGTGGTTGGGCAGGTGGTGAAGGCAACAAAGCTGTAACATTGTTGTATTGGGGCCTCCACCCCTGGGGCGGTGCATTCCACTGAGGTTGTGGTGGAGCATATGGTTGAAATGACTGGCTGGCTAGATAGGAATGATATTGAGGTGCAAAGGACCAAGGAGGAGGTGTAGATTAGGAAGGATGAGCAGGGGGCCCCCAAAAAGGTATGGATGTGGTCTGATTGGGGTTGTAATATGCATGGGATGACCCTTGCATGCCCTGCTGGTATGGCCTAGGCCCATGAGGTCTCCTTTGGTTTATGTAGCAAAGCTGTTCAGTGACCCCTTCAGCTCCTTGATATACAGCTTTGAGTCTATGTAAAGAGGGGCACTTGTATGTGGAGTGGTTTTCTTCACAGACTGAGCAAATTTCAATAGAATTCAATGGACATTCGTTCCTAGGGTGCCTCTTGGTGCATCTAGGACAGAAAATGGCCAAGGCTCTCTCTGGTTCCTCCTGCTTTCTCTTAATGTGCATAGTGTCCATCTGTAGGGAAAGGGTTTGCAACATATCGCTCTTGAAATCATCCAACACGTTTCCAATTCCACCGTTGATGGATGAATTGGAAGAGGATGCACTAACCATTGGTTGACTACCCCTACCCTTTTTCCTAGCTGTCCTAGAATGGTTTCTAAAGACAGTCTTGATATACTCATAGGGTAATTGGTAGATATCCCCTCCAGCTAACAAGTGTACGGTACCCAGAAGATATTCCCTTACTCCTTTAAGAAGGACTGGCTTTAGTGACTCAGGGTCAAGTGTGCACTGGTCCCTTTTGTAACTAAGCTGTAATTTTTCTTCATAATACTCTAGGGATTCATCATTGCCTAAGGTCATCCTAAAAATTTCCTCTTTAGTGTCTTTAGACCTACAATAGTCTCGATACTTTTTGTTGAAGGCTTGTTGCATCTTAGTCCAAATTGTGATGTTATCTCCAGGTAAACCCATGAACAAATGCAAAGCTACATCCTTGAGGGTAGATGGAAATAGTTTCAACTTTTTCTCACCATTTGTATAGTCATAGTTTCAGCATATGACAAACACAAATAAGAAAGTGTCTAGATCTTCTGTGGTTAGGCCATGGAAATGAGGAAGGGCAGAGGGGCTTATATTTTTCATCTTAGTGTCCCAATTGGTTTCCTTGATGGGGAAGGCACCCTCACTTCTTTCTCTATTTCCTCTGTCATTTCTGTTTTTAGCCATTGGTTTAGTAGGAATGGGTTCTTCTTCTTCTTATTACCCTGTAGGTTCTTCAAATATGTATAGTTGCTGACCTAAGGGTTCCTCCAGTTCACAACCACTGAAGAAGAGGGAAGGTTGGCTGTTTGATGCAGTGGGGGTATTTGGCAAAAATTTCCCTAAGTTATCCCTATTCCTACGAGGCATGAAAAAAAATGTTTTTGTTTTGTTTTGATTTTTTCAAACTTGGAAAGTATTTGCAGAATTGAAATTGCAGACTGAATGAAAACTACTGACTGAATGAAAAACTAATTTCTTGATTGAAATTTTACTTGCAGAATGGAAAGGAAAGCAAAGAATGCAGAATGAAAAAGGAAGCAAACTAAATTACTTTTGCAGAAATGAAACTAATAGCAGAATATTAGAAACAAGAAATAGAAGAAAGAAAGCTATAATCACATATTACTCAGACACCTCCCCGGCAACGGCGCGAAAAAGTGATGAGCACCAATATTGCAGCAAGAATGTTGCTACTCATAGGGCTACCAACTTTACTTTATCAACCTGGGGTTCGTACAAACTTGGAGGTGACAGTGTTGTATACACAAGTAAAAGTAATGGTTCTGCCTTTTATCACTGTTCAGCTGGTGAGAGACCACTAGGATTTTCAAGCCAGACTTTTATGGGTTTAGAATGAGCTTGATAACTAATGAAAGAAAGAGGAAGCTATTCTATGAGAAAGCTTATCTACTGCAATAATGAAAGAGATCGAAACTCAATGCTAAAACACACCATTTCTTAATTAACTACTAAGAAACTATGCTTTACAATAATGCCAAGCTAACAGTACGAAATTCTACTGTCCTAATAATGGAAGTTTCAAAACATCCAACATCACTGTTATGCATGTAAAGGACTGAAATAAATTTGTTTTGTCTTTTTATGGAAAATCAAGTGTGAAAGCTAATCTCTTTGGGTGATATGGCAGTGGATTAGTGATGTTGGTGGATGGTTGGAAGGTTTAGGAGATGGTTGGAAGATTTTGGAGACCCTTAGGTGACCTGGTGTGGCTTCCTAGACGTTTTCCCTCAATTCGGCCTCAAAACATGCCAATACAGGAAAACCTATAGGATGTACTAGAAACCTACAGGATTCCCTGTATTTCTACAGGATACAGTTGAGAGAAAAACAATGGTTGCTGGAGGTGATGGAAGGCATAGGGAAGGTGGTGGATGCGTGGAATGGAGTGAGAAAATGCCTAGGATCACTTAGAAATCAAAACCAAGGGTAGGATATGGTTGTATTTTCTCAACATGCTTGGAGGAATTTCTATGTAAAATGATGAGATTGGTGAAGGTCTTGGTGAAAGAAAGGAATGATTATGGATGGATGAAGTTGGAAGGTAGTTTCCTACTATGAGATCTCTTTATAATTCTTAAGCACCTTCTCTGCGTCAAAAATTTATAATTTCCAAAAAGTCATGTAAACAAGAAGAATTCTAACAAGCTAGAAAAGCAAAATTTAATGAGCTAGCAGTCTACTTCATGCATGAGGAAATTTTTTGAATAAAATGGAATCATGGATGATATCTACAGTAATACTGAAGATGAAAAACATGGTAATTAAATACTACACTTGAAAAACTGATGAAATTCTGGTTTAGGTACAGTAAACTCTAAATATTATGAGGAAATAGAAATCTATCTTTTTGGGGCTGCATAAGGGTCTTTTCCTCAAATCATGATCCCTGAGGGTAGAGGTGAGGCCAAGACATTACTGACAAATTTTTGGTGCTCCTTTTATCCATTCTAACCTGATACTTAAGTAAAGCACAAATGGAAGCAAACTAATAAACAACTAATCAAATCTACATTACTTGCAATGAAATACTTCTAAAGACAATTTAACCATGAATCTATGAAACTAGGTGAAGCATACAGATACAATAAGAGGAGTCTTTGCTGCTAGGTTTTGGCCCTAACCCAAGATATTTAGCCCTCTGAGTTAACTCAATGATGGATGAAGAAAAATCTCATTTTCATTATAAAAACAGAGAATTACATCAATGTCTTCCACAAGTATGGAGCTCGAAAACAACTAGAGTTTTTACCACAAAAATTTGAATCCTAATGAGGCTCTAGGCCTCTCTACTTATACAAGTGAAATCCCCAATGACTTCCTTAAATCTAGAGAGGGTCAACTCCCAAAATCGAGATGAACTAACTCTTTGTCTATCACTTGCTCGTCTTCCTTTTGATCTTCATGACTTGGCTGATTGCACTCCGAGTTGGTGTGATTAATGGAGGAATATTCAAATGGGGGAGGAGTAAATGAGGAGGATTTACCTCCTACAATCTCTCTCCCTTGTCCCATTTGATTTTCAAACCTTAGTCTTGCCAAAATTCGTTGATTTTCTCTTCCAAACCTGTATTCAATGCATATTAGTCCACTAGGCATAATATCTCACTTTAACTCATCTCATTAAACAAAATATAATCAAGACATGTAATAAATTGTGAGAAGAGTTGATTTGACTAGTTAGGAGGTGAATTAAGGCCGATATAATTACCCAATGATGAATCTCGTCATTTTGCAGTATTGGGCATAGGCAAAGGGGGTGCCCATATCCCCTGCATACCTCACAGTAGTCTAGTTGGTTTCACCCGCTATATAAACCTTGTGATCTGACTTGTGAAACTCTTGTTGCGAGCATATGCCTTGGTGGTTGTATTTGTGTAGATGTGGTATTTTCACCTCGCAACCTTAGACATTTTTTAGTAACATGACCTTCCACCAAGCAGGTTGTACACCATACGTTTGGTCATGTTTAGTGGGTTGGTTGCAAATCCTTCAACTTCTCTATTAGATTGACAATTTGATGTTATTGACCTAGAATGGACAGATCATGCGGTGTCGTTGCCCCCATTACTCATGTGAGTATCCTACCATAGATTCAATCTGAGTTGCTTGCTTGAGAGCATCTTGTAGTGTATCAATTTTTTGTTGCGATAATGGCGCATGAGTGAGAGGCAATAGTTCTTTGATAAACTAGTCCCTTTAATGGTTTTGATTTGTCGGGTAGCTTAGTTTACCAATTTCATCCTTAAATCTCTGCATCAGATCCCATGCAGTCTCTCCCTCCTATAGTTTTAGTTCTCATAGCTCTAATAACCCTTGCTGATTAGTATGTGGAATCTTAAATTCTTGGGCAAATTCTCTTTGAACATCATCCACAGTTGGATTCTGTTGTAACTCTGACCACTTTATGAACCATCTCAAGGCCCTTTCCATGAGAGTGGTTTGGAGCTCAATTAACTTCACATCATCTGGTGTTTGGCAGGCCCTCTAGATAGCTTTGGATAGATACTAGTGTTCTTCTATGTCATTGTTCCCTTCACCAGAGAACTCAGGATACCTAGTGAAAGATCCGGCCATTTTTTACTAAGCCTGTGCTAAGAGCACAAATCCTTGCAACCCAAGTTGTAGTGATCCTTTTAGACTCGTACCACTCCTACTAATTCCACTTCTACTAGCATTAGCATTGTAATTAGCATGCACACTGTGAACTCTTATAGTTTTCATTAACTTAGATAGGAATTTGTGAGGATTATGATGGAGTACTAGGGAAAGGTCAGCGGAGACACTACCTGAGCTTTGGGGAGGAAAATCGTTGATTCCTTTGGACACATAATATTCAGCAAATAATCTCCTTATAGAAAATTTCATGTCATCATATAGGCTTCCCTCCAAGTCTAGGTGGCTCTTTCCATCCAACATTTCCATTTCTACTAGCAGGGGTGGGTCACTGTCACCTTTCGGATCCATGACTGTTGTGGCCATCTTTTCCCTTCCCACTAAAATTCCTTCCATAATTTTTTCCTCTTTTGGATCTCTTAACACCTCTCTTACTTGGTGAAATCCCTTCTATCACCTTCTAATCACCTCCATATCACTTTCCCACCATTTCTCTGTTATCCATGCTCTCCTTTGCACTCTTAGATCCTTGGCCTTTCATAAGTCATCTACATCCATCCTCATGACATTCTCATAGTTCCCCACTTGGTAGCATCCCTCCCTTTAGGTCCTTCTCACAGTACTAGGTGTTTACGCTGCTATGCTCAGATTTTAAAACACCAACAAGGCCTCTTTCACCATTAAAACCTTAATCCACAGGGTAACCTCCTTTAGTAGCTTCCCTCACAAGCCCAATCAGAACACGAATTCAACCTTCGAAAAAGACTGATGAATTTCTATTGCAAACTCAATAATGTACCCCTATAGCATGGTATGTACCCAAAAATCTACCACTCTCGTCAAATTTGTATCAAGGCGGTTTAGCGTAGTAAGTTTCGCTTGAGTCCAGGTGCTACAAGATGGATTTTGTCCACTGGAATTTTCTTTCACTTACATTATCTACAACCAGTTGTAAATTTCTTCTGGGAATTTGCACCAAATATCTCGTATTGGTCACTAGCCGGTTCAGAGTATAGGATTTCCTCCTTCAGCTTCTTGATACTTCATCGACAGAGTTGAGCTTGCTGAGAAACAAATTGGTCCACTTTCTTATTCCACCAGTTTTGTAGTTCATTCTTAAATATCCCTGATACCATATTCCAAACCTCGCTTTTGAAATTTCAAGGTCTCAACAACGGAACCATTTGTTTGCACAAACATAACAATAGGGTTGAAACCCCTGGTTTGGGCAAAAGTGCCAACAAGGCTTCGATGTATTCTAGCACAATGCTGAAATTTTCACCTTACCCAGATTGGGTAAGGAGTCTCACTCAAGGCATGTCATGACCTTTGTTAGACGGGGGTTGAAATCTTGTATTAGGAAGAATCATATCAAGAACCAGAGAACATTGAATCATTCTACAAGGAAGTCTGATCGCAACAAGCCATACATGTTGTAAAAGAGATATTACTTAAATATACGCACACATAAAAAATTAAAGAGATAGATTAACATGCATCTAACACATGATGGTTCCTAATAGAATTCATTATCATTAATCTGAGTAGTGAATGCATTACATCAGGCTCAAGGCCTATTTCCAACATACAAAAATCTAGATGTTAATTTTTGCAACTGTAGTCAAATTCCACCATAGATAGATCAAATGATGAGATAATGATGGAATTAGATTCCTCTTTTCAAGAGGACCAAAATTGACCTAAATATCGGCCAATTTGGTCAAGCGGAAGTTAAGTTTTGAATTATTTTATTCATACATGTATTATGGAATGGGTCAGCCCTAACCACATGTGTAACTCCTTGGGTTAGCCTTAACTGCAAGTGGATCCTCAGGAAAGCCAATAAATAGAAGATACCTCAAGATCATTTCGACGCATTCGATCAATTTATATTATCTTCTCTTTTGTCTTGGTTCGCACACATTCGATGGAAGGATTTCGTGCAAGGGTCCGAAATCACAAGTGCAAGGTTCGCTCTGAGATAGGGTTTTCTCGTTTCTGGATGCTGGCATACAATAAGGCATTTTAGTCCCTAGATGCTGGCACATAATGGCCATGATAGAGTCTAGAGATCATTGGACACTGGCACAAAGGCTTATGGGAGCATCTGGGCTTCAGAGCCAGATATAGAGGTGTCGACCCCTGGATGTTCGCACAGAGTGGCCCTGAGAGTGTCCATGCTATCCTGGACGCATGAAAAGTAACTACAAGAGAGTGTCCATGGATTTTTTAGCAAATCTAGTGAGTTGGCCCTCAGACTCATGCATAGAATGGTCTGAGAGCATCCAGGCTTCCATAGACGTTGGCACACAATTCATAGAGAGCGTACATGACTGCTATAGATGACCGCACAATTCCTCCTCCCTGCATTCATAACTCATAGATGAGATTTCTATATTCCAATGATTTTGCTCAGTGACAACAATGTTCAACTCAGTGACAACAGTATCCAATGGTTGACTTCAGTTTTTGACAACACATTATGGCCATCAGTATGAGAGTTCTGATTTCAAGCATGATTAGATCTCTTTCATGGATACCATAGTTATTTTGTTATGTAGATAAAGTTACGGATCATTGTACTCTCATTTTCTATATCATTTGATGACAATCTAAGGAGAAGAATATTTGCAAGGGTTTTCCCCATAGTGGGTTATTCCCTGCTCTCAAACCAATCCTGGTGCCTCTATGTGTGTGCATTCTTTTCTTCTATTATTCCTTTTATGTTCCTTTTCATTGATGATGATGATGATGATGTTGATATTTGTATTTAATTGCATATGCTGATATATACTGGTGTAGATCTGAATAATGTAATGATGATATACTGTCAAATTAATTTATTAATGATGAAATGAAATTATCAAAGAAAAGAACAATGTGGCCCCATGAAAAATTAACATGGTATTAGAGCCAAGTTGAAGAAAACCCATGAAGATCACCCAGAGAATGACACTTTTGATGGATGCAAGAAGAGGATGGTGGAGACCTAAAGAATTCTAGGGTTTGAAGAAAATCCTAGGCAACTTTATTATTAGGTTTTGAATGATTCTATGAGGTTAGGGTTGGAGAGAAAACCCTAGTTTATGAAAACTATATAAGATATGGAACCTAGCTGGTCAATGTGAATATCCTCAAGCACTTGTGGGAGATTCGATGAAGTCCTATATGGGATAATCCCTAGCAAACTTGGTTGGATATTTGAAGACAAGATTGGTATATGGACCATGAACATTGATGGCTCTTGAAGATTGGTCAAAGAGGGAGAGGATCACTTTTCATTGATGATAAGTATTTCTTGACTTGTGATGTCTCTTACTTTTGTTTAGATTCATGGATCTTATTATTATGATTATTGTTTTGATCATTTCTTATACTTCCTACATGTATGTTTGAGTATATGGATGTATATAACCTCCTTGATGAGATGTGATTAGTAGATCCTTCTTGAGGATCATTTGAGATGTAGGAAATAAAGGCTAGATTTGGAAAGAGGTAAACATGTACTTGATGAAAGGATGACAAAGTGCTTCAAGAGGCCTATTTCTAATGGGAAGGTGCACATGTATTTAAATACCACAAGGTATGCATGGTATGTTGTGTTTCATCTATTGACTCGATAAGCCCTAAGGTATGATGATAATGTCTCTTTCTTTAATGGCTCATACATGCATATGAAATTAACTTGAATCTATGTTTCTGTTGATGGTGCTGGACTCTCCAACATGTAAGGGGATCTCCCCGGTAAGAAGTCCCAATTAGACCTCAGACCATTTGGTGTAGGAGTCCCAATAGTGGGTTGTATAGAAATGCCTTGACTATGATTTCGCACAGAGACAAGTAAGATAACTCTGTTGGTAGCAAGGGTGTGACCGTCGTAGTGAGTCAAGGAAGGTGCATGAGAGGTTCTAACACAAGTGGGTTGAGATGAGTGCACCCCTTGGAAACCTGTAATAGTACTCAGATGGGAAGGGAACACACGAGCGAAGATACATCACAAGTTGGAAAGAAAGTCAGCTGGCAATCCAAAGTGATGGTTAAACCAATCAACACATTTCAGAAAGATTCATACATACTCATATGGAACAGTCCATACATGCATGCGTAAGAAAGAAAATACATATGCCATTTAGAGTAAATGAGACAATTGGAATACAATAAAACATATGCATGAAATGTGTTGGCTCTTATTATATAAAGAAGTGTAAGTTCCAGTCATACAATACATCCATGTACACCCATTAGCCCTAATAGTGCAACGTTACATCCACATCTGCCTGCTCCTCCAAAGAGATGAACTAGCTCCGTGCAGTGGAAGAGCCAAGGCGCGTTACAATATTTTCCAAGCTCTCTCCAAGATAGTCTTATTGGAAGCTTGGCTGAACAAAAGCCTTTACAATGAGTTATGAGGTTCTATTCATAGAAAAGGGTGGGGTGACTCTTGACATTCCCCTTTGTGACAGTTCATCTACCCTCATAACTCTTCATCTACTCTATGACTGTTACACCCAACTATTGACACTTGAAATTCCACTTGACATGACGTTACATTACATTTCACATGTGCTCATGTGAGACGAAATGGCTTGAGAAAGCCATGCAAGACATCACTGACACTCAGTCTGTTGTGATGAGACCAACTCTTTGACATGCTTGTGATGGCCAAGGTGGTGAGATAATGCCAAACTTGGTCGTCCATGATGGTCTGCATGCACCCCGTGGTGACATCTTGCTGAAGCGAACTCTTGCCTACGTTCCATCCGATGCATTGGTATGGCTCCTTCATCAAAATCATCTGCTAATATGTGCATGGTCTTCTTGGGTGCATCTGAACTTCTCTCTTGGAAACCATTTTACCTACACTGCTGAGAGGAAGATGAACACCTGCAATACCTGTGGATATGGAAAAACTCTTGATAAGAAATCTATCAGTTGAAAACCAAAATGAACTTGGGAACTGACTTGCAACATACCTGTGTGACTGATCATGAAGGTTCCAAAATTTCGGCCAGGAGGTCGAGAGACTGACTGCCAAGACTACACAAGGCATAGTCTGGGTTGCCGAGAGACTGACTGATTTTTGGAACTATGAAATGCACATTCCAGTCTGGCTACTAACTACTGGAATTGTGCAATGTACAATCTCAGCTGGCAATGGCTACAGGCTTAGTGACTGCACTACACAAGTTTCTGGGCCAGTAGCCATTGTCCCTCAGAAATGTGCAAAATAGTCCTGGAGGATAGTGCTTGGGTAGAAATGTGCATTTCCTTAGAGGAAGATAGAGCCTTCCCTCTCAGGATTGCGCAATGTTGTCCTGGTGAGGCAGAGTTCGGGCCAAGGCTTCCTAGACTCGCCGACGGGCAACTGAAAGAAAATGTGGAAGTGGATGTCGAAATTTTGTCTACAAATCTAGTTCTATAAATCTGCTGCAAGTAAACCCAATAATGCAATATAACCAAAGAAAAATACAATAACCTACCTCTACTATCAATTTGCAGAAGCTTAAATGTTTGAGCAAGAACAAGATGAACACATATAACCAGAAGAAGAATCAATGCACATGAAACAGAGAAAATACTTAGGGGAAAGCCTAAGTTAAAAAACCCACTATCTGTATTATCATACAAGGTGGAAATATCAGCGAAAATCACATGGAATCTCATTTTTCGACGCGTTTCGAACCAACTAGTGTGGTTCATCGTCAGGACAAGATGAAGACACAGATCTAGCTCCTCATGCTAAATAGTCTGAGCAGAGCCTCCAACAGCTAGCATATCTAACGGCTAGTTTGACTTAAGGACAAGGGTCAAAATTATTATAATATTTTAATTCGTAAAAATAAATAAATTAAGGTAAATGGTACGAGACCTAATAATTAAAAACTATAAGTTAATTAATAATTAGTTACAAAAAAGGCCTAAAAATATAAATAATTATAATTTAAAAGTATTAAGAATAAAAGTTAATAATTAAAAATTATAATTTAATTAATAATTAAAAGGAAAATTAGTTAATTAAATGACCTAATGGATGAATAAAAATTATATGAGACCTAATAATTTTTTTTATAAGTTATAAGTTAATTAAAATAGAAGAAGGTAATTAATAATTTAAAAGGAAAATAAGTAAATTAAAGGATATATAAAATAATTTTATATAAAAGTATTATTAAAAAGTATGTAATTAAGGTAAATGGTACGAGACCTAATAAATCAAAACTATAAGTTAAATAATAAAAATGACCTTGAAAGGCCTAAAAAGTATAAATAATTTTATTTAAAAGTAATTAAGAATAAAAGGTACTAAAGAAAATCAAAGTTAATAATTAAAAATTATAATTTAATTAATAATTAAAAGGAAAATTAGTTAATCAAATGACCTAATGGATGAATAAAAAATTATAATCGGCATGAGACCTAATAAATAAAATTTTATAAGTTAATTAATAATTTAACAAGGAAATTGGTTAAAGGAAGAAAATATAATCTCAACTAAAAGTATTATTAAAATTGTAAGTTAATTAAAAAATTATAAGTTAGTTAATAATTTAAAAGGAAAATTAGTAAAATTAAATGCTATTGTAATATATAAATTAATTTTATATAAAGTATTATTACAATGAATGTTAAATAATAAAATGTAATTAGAAAAGGATCAAAAAGACCTTATAATAAAGGAAAAGTTAAATGTATAGAGTAATGTATAAATTAATTTTATTTAAAAATATTAGAAAAACAAAGGATGATAAGCAGTAAAGAATTAGAAAGGAAAATTAGTTTAAATAAATTAATCAATAAAAATAATAGGAATTAAAAAAAATAAAACATAAAAAAAAAAAAAAAAAAAAAAAAAAATAAAAATAAAATAAATAAATAAATAAATAAATAAAAATAAATAATAATAATAATAATAATAATAATAATAATAATAATAATAATAATAATAAATAGATAAATAAGTGAAAAATAAAGATAAAAGACACCAAAAACCAAAGAGGACGAAAAAACGACTAGGAAGAGAGGGTTGGGACCCAACACCTACTGACTTTCCAACCATCATCTCTATTGAGATTGCTTGGTCTCTTTTTGATCTCAAGCGCTTCCCTGAATTTTCGATGATGGAAATGCGAAACCTTAGCAATAACACTGGCTTCTTCAATACAAACATGATGATTGGTTTTCTCAGCATGTTCAGCCAAAGCGGAAGACTTAGATCTCCTATGCTTCAGATCTACTGCGTGCTCGCTAATCCTCTGATTAATGGAACGACCAGTCTCCCCAATATAGGGGGTCCCACAGGAACAAGGGATCATATAAACACCCTTCATATCTTTAGGGTCGATGGGATCCTTCGCCGATCTGAGGGACGAACGAATGGTGTTCAGGGGCCTGAAGGACACAGGGATACTATGTCTCCTGAGAATCCTACCAATTCTATCAGTGGTCCCTTGAACATAAGGAAGATGGACACCAGGAACACGATCTTTTGGTTCTCTTTTCGCCAGAAAATTCTTGGAAGCTTTAAGGAAAGCCCTATGACCCATGTATCTACTGTAACCATTCTCCACAAAGACATCCAGCAGATGGGATTTTTCCTTCTCAAAGCTCTTCTTGTCCGAGATCCTCAGGGCCCGAGTAGCAAGGGTACTAAGACACCCATCTTTTGAGTCGGGAAGTGGTGGGAACTGGCATGAAGATAATGCTCTGTATGAGTTTTCTTTCGAAACACTTGATGGGCGAGGGAACCATCATCATTCCTAGAAATAAGAATATCAAGGAAAGGAAGGCATCCCTCAACTTCCTGCTCCTTAGTGAACTTAATGGCTGAGGATTGCCTGTTAAGATGATCAAAGAAGAGATCAAGCTCATCCTGGCCATGAGACCAGATGACATTGGTGTCATCCACATACCTCTTCCATAGTTTAGGGAGGAGCCAGGAAGAGTTCAGAGCCTTGGACTCAAAATCTTCCATAAACAGATTAGCAACAACAGGGGAAAGGGGGGATCCCATTGCAACCCCACATGTTTGCTCGAAGAACTCCCCTTCAAAACTGAAGAAGGTGGAAGTAAGACAGATCTCAACCAACCTAGCCGTGTCAGGATCTGTTAGGTGGTTGATCACATCCATGGCCTCATTAATAGGGATGCAAGTGAATAGGGAGACAACATCAAAACTGACAAGAATGTCCCCAGGATCAAGCTTAATGTCCTTGAGCTCCTCGATAAAGGAAGCAGAGTCTTTTACGAAGGACTCCGTTCGACCAACAAGGGGCTTAAGCTTTAAAGCTAGGAACTTCGCAAGAAGATAGGTAGGACCCCCAATGGTGTTGACGATGGGTCTTAAGGGGGCTCCTTCCTTGTGAATCTTTGGGAGGCCATAGATTCTAGGAGTAATAGGGTTGCTTTCAATGAGCTTATGGCGCAAGGAACTCAATGAACCAATGGATTTAATGGCCAAAACCACATTTCTAGCAACCTTCTTCAAGGGATTTTTGGAAAGCTTTTTTGCCGAAATCTTTCTCTAACTTGATATGGATCACAGAAGCCTAAACTCGATTAAGGTGGAAATATATCAAGATTACACAAAGCCTTAGCTCTCATAGCTAGACAGCTCTTAGTACAATCCTCTTGGATGCTCACATGCAATAAAAGATTCTCACAAGCCTTCTCCTCTGCCCTCCAAGCCTCCTATTTCCTTGTGTAGTTTCTCCTGGGTGATCCTCCTATTACCAAGTGAAACACTGATCTCTCACATTGATCTCACACCCTGTCAGAACTGTGCAATCCTCAAGGAACCTCGTTCCTTCTGCATGCATGAGTTTCCTTTATAGGAGAAAACATGCAATTGATCATACACTATCCTTGACATTTAGCTAAATTAGGTCTTTCTCAGAATAGACATGCATGATTTTCTGATGAGGGTATCTTCAGTTATCTGGAGTACACTAGTTGAGTGCCTGCATGCATCAACTGACTGATAACTCACAATTAGTTCCTCAAACAGTTTGGAACTAATTTAACTGGACTTAACTCAGTAAACTGAGCTAACTAATTACAACTCAAATATAACTCAATCTTATCTCCTTAATTAAGGGATAATCTCCTCAATTTAAGGGATAACTATTACATGACTTCACAAAGACTTCTAACTTGAATTTCTCCAGCTAATTAATCCATAATGAATTAATTAATTATTCCCAAGCAGTTGGTGAGACTAAATTCAATTTTTAATTCAGAATTTTAATTCAAGGACAAATTTTAAATTGGAATATTCTAGATTCTATTTTTATCATTTCTTATTGCTATTTTCAAGACTCCCTCTCAACAAGAATGGAATTCAACTCGAACCAGATCGTGAACCTTTGGAATGTTATGCATGCAACACTTCTCTCTAGTGTTGTTGCTCTAGCAACTTCAGAAATAAAAAAAATCCAACCTGAATCAATATGATGCATCTGTCATCAAAGTCTCTAACTGTTATTGCCTATGTCAACTGAAAAATTTGCGCTTCTGTTGACTCTACCTTTTTGCCCTGTTGTCAATCCTTCTCTGCGATCTTCAGTATCTGACTGCTCTAGCGACATCACTTTGATCTTTGACTACATCAATCCCACTAATTCCTCCCGCTACTATGTACTTTGGGCTCCTGTAGCAAGGTATGATCCATGAGATAAAACCTCTCAATGGACCCTATCCAATTTCAGCCTTCTTTGGGACTATCACTTCACATCGCCCCACCTCACACCTGGAGGTATGGCTGCATGTGATCCCTCTGCCCACTTGACTCAAAATTTCGCCCTCCTAGAGGTCTCTGCATGAGTGGATGCCTTCACTCGGTCTCCTCTCAGCATCTCCAATTGTGGCTCTTTCACAATTGTCTGAGACTTCTTCTAGGGCTGCATGTTGAGAGGTAATTTATTCTCCCTCTCAACCACCAAGTCTCTAAAATTTGCCTTGCTCCTCAAAGTTTTGCATGCATCTTGAACCTTAAGAGCATATAGGTTCTTAACTCATGAACCAACCTGTTTCACCTGTCTCATGGTGATGTGTCTAAGGAAAACCTTTTCCTGACTAAAAAACACATTATAGCCTTTGTCCTCCAACATCGCGACTGATACCAAGTTCTTCTTTAGTCCAGGCACATACTTAACATTTGTCAAAGTGATATGAGCTCCATGCTCCCTCTGAAAAGCAACTGTGCCCACTCCTAAAACACTGTACCTTCCATCATCACCCATCTGTATGCACATCTTGAGGTCTTTCTCCTCCAAGGTACTGAATAAGCTTTTATCGCTGGTCATGTGGAATGAGGCTCCACTGTCAAGATCCCAACCATAACCCATCATCGATGACACCATGCATGCAATGAGGGTGAAGTCCATTTCAAACTAAGAGGCTAATGCCTCACCCTCAGATCCTTTCGAGGATCCCTTCATGGACTTCTTCGATGGGAAATTAGTTTCATAATGTCCCATCTCGTGACAATTAAAGCATATCACTTTAGACATGTCACCCTTCTTCCCTCCAACCTTGAAGTATGATATGAATTCAATTTGCACCTACAACCCCGAAATTCAAACTTCAAATTCACTTCTTTGCATACTATTCATTGCTCCGATAAACCTGGCTCTGATACCATGCAGAAATTCTGTCTACAAATCCAGTTCTATAGATCTGTTGCAGGTTAACTCGATAATGCAATATAACCAAAGCAAAATACAATAACCTACTTCTACTATCAATTTGCGGAAGCTTAAATGTTTGAGCAAGAACAAGCTGAACACATATAACCAGAAGAAGAATGAATTCACATGAAACACAGAAAATACTTAGGGGAAAGCCTAAGCTAAAAACCCCACTATATGTATTATCATACAAGGTGGAAATATATCAGGATTACAAAAAGCCTTAGCACTCATAGTTAGCTAGCTCTCAGTACAATCCTCCTGGATGCTCACATGCAATCAAAGCTTCTCACAAGCCTTCTCTCATGCCCTCCAAGCCTCCTATTTCATTTCGTAGTTTCTCCTGGGTGATCCTCCTATTACCAAGTGGAACACTGATCTCTCACACTGATCTCACACCCTGTGAGAACTACGCAATCCTAAAGGAACCTTGTTCCTTCTGCATGCATAAGTTTCCTTTATAGGAGAAAACATGCAATTGATAGTACACTATCCTTGAAATTTAGCTTAACTGGTTCTTTCTCAGAATAGACAAGCATGAGTTTCTGATGAGGGAATCTTTAGTTATCGGGAGTACACTAGTTGAGTGCATGCATGCATCAACTGACTGATAACTCACAATTAGTTCCTCAAACAATTTTGAACTAATTTAATTGGACTTAACTCAGTAAACTGAGCTAACTAATTACAACTCAAATATAACTCAATCCTATCTCCTTAACTAAGCGATAATCTCCTTAATTTAAGGGATAACTATTGCATGACTTCACAAAGACTTCTAACTTGAATTTCTCCAGCTAATTAATCCATAATGAATTAATTAATTATTTCCAAGCAGTGGGTGAGACTAAATTCGAATTTTATTTCAAGGACAAATTCATAATTGGAATATTCTGGATTCTATTTTTATCTTTTCTTGTTGCTATTTTCAACACTCCCTATCAATAAGAAAGGAATTCAACTCCATCTTGATCGCGAACCTTTGGAATGTTATGCATGCAACACTTCTCTCTATTTTTCTTGCTCCAGCAAATTTAGAAACAAAAAAAACATCCAACCTGAATCAATATGATGAATCTATCATCAAAGTCTCTGACTACTATTGCCTTTGTCAATTGAAAATTTGCGCTTCTGCTGACTCTGCCTTTTTGCATTGTTGTCAATCCTTCTCTGCAATCTTCAATATATGACTGCTCTAGCCTCTATCACTTTGATCTCTGACTACATCAATCGCACTAATTCCTCCCACTACTATGTACTTTGGGCTCCCGTAGCAAGGTACGATCCATGAGATAAAACCTCTCAATGGACCCTACCCAATTTCAACCTTCTTTGGGACTATCACTTCACATTTCCCCACCTCACACATGGAGGTATGGCTGAATGTGATCCCTCTACCCACTTGGCTCATAATTTCCCCCTACGAGAGGTCTCTTCATGAGTGGATGCCTTCACTCGGTCTCCTCTCAGCATCTCCAATTGTGGCTCCTCCAAAATTGTCTGAGACTTCTTCTGGGGCTGCATGTTGAGAGGTAATTTACTCTCCCTCTCAACCACCAAGTCTCTAACATTTGCCTTGCTCCTCAAGGTTTTGCATGCATCTTGAACCTCAAGAGCATATAGGTTCTTAACTCATGAACTGATTTGTTTCACCTATCTCGTGGTGATGTGTCTAAGGAAAACCTTTTCCTAACTAAAAAACACATCATAGCCTTTGTCCTCCAACATCGCGACTGATACCAAGTTCTTCTTCAGTCCAGGGACATTCTTCACATCGGTCAAGGTGATAGGAGCTCCATTCTCCCTCTGAAAAGCAACCATGCCCACTCTTGAAACACTATACCTTCCATCGTCACCCATCTCTATGTGCATCTTGAGGTCTTTCTCCTCCAAGGTACTAAATAAATTTTTATCGCTGGTCATGTGGAATGAGGCTCCATTGTCAAGCTACCAACCACAACCCATTTTCGATGACACCATGCATGCGATGAGGGTGAAGTCCATTTCGAACTAAGAGGATAATGCCTTACCTTCAGATCCTTCCGAGGATCCCTTCTTGGACTTCTTCAATGGGAGATTAGTTGCATAATGTCCCATCTGGTGACAATTAAAGCATCACACTTTAGACATGTCCCCCTTCTTCCCTTCAAAGTTGAAGTATGATATGAATTCGATTATCCCCTGCAACCCCGAACTTCAAACTTTGAATTCTCTTCTCCATATATTGTTCATAGCTTCAATAAACCTGGCTCTAATACCATGTAGAAATTCTGTCCACAAATCCAGTTCTGTAGATCTACTGTAGGTTAACCCGATAATGAAATATAACCAAAGAAAAATACAATAACCTACTTCTACTATCAATTTGCAGAAGCTTAAATGTTTTCACAAGAACAAGATGAACACATATAACCAGAAGAAGAATCAATGCACATTAAACACAAAAAATACTCAGGGGAAAGCCTAAGCTAAAAACCCCACTATCTTTATTATCATACAAGGTGGAAATATATCAAGATTACACAAAGCCTTAGCTCTCATAGCTAGCCATCTCTCAGTACAATTCTCCTGGATGCTCACAGACAATCAAATCTTCTCACAAGCCTTCTCCTCTACCCTCCAAGCCTCCTATTTCCTTGCGTAGTTTCTTCTGGGTGATCCTCCTATTACCAAGTGGAACATTGATCTCAGACCTTGTCAGAACTACACAATCCTCAAGGAACCTTGTTCCTTCTGCATGCATGAGTTTCCTTTATAGGAGAAAACATGCAACTGATAGTACACTATCCTTGACATTTAGCTCAACTGGGTCTTTCTCATAATAGACATGCATGAGTTTCTGATGAGGGAATCTTTAGTTATCTGGAGTACACTAGTTGAGTGCATGCATGCATCAACTGATTGATAAATCACAATTAGTTCCTAAAATAGTTTGGAACTAATTTAACTGGACTTCAGTAAATTGAGCTAACTTATTACAACTCAAATATAACTCAATCTTATCTCCTTAATTAAGGGATAATCTCCTTAATTTAAGGGATGACTGTTGCATGACTTCAATAAGACTTATAACTTGAATTTCTCTAACTAATTAATCCAAAATGAATTAATTAATTATTTCCAAGTAGTTGGTGAGACTAAATTCGAATTTTAATTCACAACTTTAATTCAAGGACAAATTTAAAACTGGAATATTATGGATTCTATTTTTATCTTTTCTTGTTGCTATTTTCAATTGTGAATGCATGGAGACACTAAGTTTAAGCATAAGTGAATGATCATGCATGCAAATGGTGAGTGACAGATTCGGAAAATGGAACAACATGCATGTGGGTGAGGCAAGTCGCTGAATCGATGACCGTTCATGAAAAAAGTTTCATGCATGCGACAACAGTGAGATGTTGTCAAAAATTGAAATGGTGTTAGTACATGCTACTATGTATCAAAAATATAGCAAGCACTCATTGAAATCAAGCAGACAACGTTCATATGAAGTGAAACACAAAAAGTGCCAAAAATTAAACACAAGTCATGGAAAGAGGGCTTACCCCAAAACAACTGAGCTGAATGTGCTGACAACTCCTAGATGTGATGTGCGATGTCAGAGCTACAAGGTTGCTATGAGGAATGAGCTTTGCAGCGTCCAGTTGATGATTTTTGATAACATCAAGGTTGTGACATGCATGCCACAAAGCTAGGGAAAGTGACACTTGGTGGGAGGTTTCTAAAACGATTCTTGCATGTAACCTCCAACTACTAAAAATAGATTAGTGAAACAAGGTTTGCCATTGCATGCTACCTTAGGAGAAGCAACCCATGCATGCAAGTCAACTCAGTTGCACATGCAAGAGACTACTTGACTACTGGGAGAAAATGCACATTTCTAGCTAGGATCTAGGCTGGCTGCCCAGCATATTTGCACAAATTCTAGGTAACGCATCTGACTGCTGCCTAGATTTGCACAAATTCTGGGCTGAGTAGCCCTACTGGGGAAAATTGTGCAATTTTCATTGTGAGTGTTGAATGCCAGACTTACGCAATTCTGGAGCCCAGCAGTCTGCCAGTCAGGATTGCGCAATTTCTGGAGGGAAGGCTGGTTTCTCTCCAGAATTGCACAATTTCTTGGGGGAGCTGCTTAGCCTGCAACTAGACTAAGTTCGGGTGATCAGCCTGTGAGGGGAATGCATCGAGTTGTGATCAACAGGTTGCCTTTGTGCAAGAAAAACACTAAAACTTGTGAACTTGATGAAACAAGGCAAACTGCTAATAAGGTTGGAAGGGAGGCTCTGAAACGAAGCTAAGGAAAAATTTTGGAGGGTGGTTGTAGCCGCTACAATGCTTGGTGACACACTTGTAAAACTCCAACTCTTTGAATGGACCTTGTTCATGAAAAAAAAGTCTAACTCCTCCAGTAGTATTGTTTAGTTCTCTGCTCCTCTTGGTTTCCATACCATCTTGATTGTAAGATGTAGCATTTGCCAAGATCTTTGTCGATTGACACACATTCCAAGCCAAGCCAACACAGTTGTTTCGATTGGCGTTGAGGGGTATATTGGTGCAGAATAAGTATAGTCATCAAAGGTGTTGCTCTGTTGCCATCAGGCCTGGATAGTACCGCGACAGAGTCACATAGGAACACAAGCATGGTTCCACTGCCAGCGAGCGTGGTCAGTACCCTGACAGAGTTACTTGCATCACCTCTCTACATAGGAAGCCTTTCTCTTCTTTCGCCTTATTGGTTTTTCATTTTTTTTTTCAATTTTTTTTCTCATTTTTCATTTTTTATTTTTGTAATTGTGCATAGCACTTATTCATTTCAGAGCCAGAAGAGGGATCCTGACTTATTGAGATCATAAGAGGTTCTTCCAATAGAGAAGTAATTTGTTCTACTTCTGACATGCCTTTTAAGCTTTTCCTCGTCACCTTACTCTACTTGACTGAGCTGACAAGGGTTAACCCAAAAACAATCGACTAGAGTAGGTGACACTAGTTAGCATACAAGCGTTATGTTTTCACCAAGGTTCACTTCAAACAGTATGTATTTTGCTTCGGCATATCATGGACTAAAAGTAGTAAGTTCTTCATACAGAGGTAAGATGACAGATACCCAAGTAGTGATAGTTGTACAAGGCCTCTTATACTTTACCCAGCTTGTTTCAAGAGTCATACATGGTTTCATCTAAAACTATCCTATGAACGAAACAAGCGAACTAACAAACAACAAAGCAAAGCAAGGGAAAAAGAAAAAACGAAAGCAAAGCAAGTAAGAAAACAAGAAAGCAGACAAACAAACAAACAAAGCAAGTAATAAAACAAGCATGCAAGCAAACAAATTGATAATTACTATCAACGATATAGGTTATTATTTTCTCCTTCAAGGTATCATTAAGAAATTATAAATTTAGAAATTCAACCATAGAAACACTTGAGGAATAGAGATCACAATGCACAAAGAGACAAGAATATTTTTACCATGAGAAAACCCATGATGGAAAAAAACCCAGCCAACATTTCCGTTTGAGAGTCAATGCAACAAGAGATACGTTAAATTCAACTAACTAGCAAGATGACCAACCAAAAAGAGCCAAATCAAACCTACACGAAATCCAAGGCAAGTAACCTTAATTCTATCCAAAACAAGGTCTAAAATAAGATCTGCAACAAATGTCCAAGAGGGTTGAAATTCATCCTTTGTCTTAGCCTCAAAACTCAGAAAATGCCATGGGATTTAGACCTCATATTTTCCCACTTATGCCATAGAACATTCAAACTCTACCAAAGAATGACATTAGAGATTTTGTGCCTCATATTTACACACTATGACATAAATACTCTGCATTATACCACAAAGAGATATATCTCAAGAAAATGTCCAGAACTTGACCTCCTTTGATCACTAGAGCGAGGGCTATAAGATGATATTTCTCCTTTTCATCTCTTTCCTTCAGATACTCCTAGTCTCCTTCATTTGAATAGATATATATGTGTGATCCAAAGTGTGTCCTTGGAGGAGAGTGAATAGCCTTATTTATAGTATTTCAATCATTTGAATAAGTGTGTCTCATGGGAAGGTTGACATGACTCTGGGAGGGACGACTTAGTCGCTTGTGGAGGCAAAATACAAATTCAAAATTTTCATTTTTCCCACTCTTGTTGAGCCTTATAATATTTTTATTTTTTTTAAAAGCATTAAGAACATGCCTCAAATAAATTTTCTTTTAAAAATATAATTTATATTCAATATTACAAATACAAATGAATATATTATGAAGACCAATCATAACTATAAAATTCAATAAACCAAGGGGTATACTGAAGAAATTAAATGCAATATCAGAGTTAAGAAAGGATGTCCCCTATCCCCTACCCTTTTTGACTTTTACATTGATAAGCTAGAAGAGTACTTGGAAGTTGTTAGATGTGATGACCCCAAGCTTGCTGGTATAGTCATTATTCTTCTCCTTTATGCTGACAATATCATTCTTTTAGTGAGAGTCCATCATGATATTGAAAAGAATCTTACAATCGTCCATGATTACTTCTCCAATATGGTTAAGATTGTTAATACCGACAAGACTAAAGTCATGATAATTGAATCCAAAAATATCAACTATGATAATTCATTTATGATAACCATTACTTGGAGAATGTTTATTCATACAAAAATTTAGGTATTAACACTCATCATTAACTAAATTAGAATTATATCCTTGAGAAAAATATAATAGGTGGTTGGAAAGCTTATTATGAGCTTGAAAACAATTGTAAGTTAATAGATCTTTAGGTATGGAGTAAAAAAATGTTCCTATTTGAGACTCTCCTCACCCCTGTTATTTTATATGGATGTGAAGTTTGGGGTTGTAGTGTATCTAGAGAGTTGTGGAGGAATATCGAGCTAATCGAAAAGAAATTTATAACCTACAACCTCAAGATTATAGGGAATACTTCCTATCATATCCTCTTGATTGAAGCCAACCTTTCTCCCATTGAAATCATGGCTATGCTGAGGTATTTGATTTATAAGAAGAAGCTTTACAACATTGAAGCCAAGAGGTTCTTGAAAATTTCTTCTAACTCTAGCCAAATCTCCCACCTCTGGCTTAAGGGAGGTTAGCATAAGGATGCCCAATGTTGGCTCAACCATTAGGGGATAAAAGAGGATATCTTCTTGGAGAATAACGATTTTATTAAAAATAATATTACTTCCAAATTTAAGGATAAGTTGTGTGATGATAAGGAGTTAGAGTGTAAAAGGAAGCTTAGGTATTATGAGGAGGTGATTAAACCCAATCTTGCTAACAAAAAATATTTTTCTGTCTTGGCTAGTGCTTATAAAAGAATGAACATTGCAAAGATAAGAACTAATTCTCATGAGCTTTGAAGTGAAGCCGGCTTTGGTTAATTCTGAAAACACAATGTGACGAAAGAGTTTGTCACTTTTGTGATACTAAGAGGGTTGAAGATGAAAACCAAATTCTCTTGGATTTTCCAACTCTTACTCAAATCCAACCTCATTTCCAAAACCTTTGCCTCACTACCAAACTTCTTGACTTGTTAAGTCAAAAAAAGTATAGTGATCTAAGAATACTTCTCTCCCTTCTTTTTTATCATAGAAAAAAATATTAAAGACTCTGAGTTAACCTCTTACTTTCCTAAGGTCCGATAGACCATATTGATCTTAGTGGGCATTAAACATCATCATCATAATGAGTACCACTCTAAGGATAGGCATCCTATTAGAGTCTGGGATCCCAGTTCCAATTCCTAGTAGCCTCGAGATGTCTTAGTCTTAGACTGAACTATAAGCTTCTAATATATATGACTTCTTAATTGTTATATATATCTAAAAAGATTACTAATTCCTCCTCAACCAAAATAATTTAGAAAATAACTAGTAAAAACATAAAAAGATTTTGCAAAGCCTATGTTACTCTTTCCATCAAAGTGGGCATAGTAGTTTATATAGTTTTAGTATTTTTTCCATGAGTTCTCCTATATTTTAGTGTTCTATAACATGTCCGATCTCTTCTGTCCTCTTGACTTCACATATTTCTTACCATTACATTATCCTATGGGGATGACTAGTGTTAGTTTTGGTTTTTGCATTAACATATTTTTATACCTTTATATTCAATAATATAAATCTATCAATCAGATATTAGCCTTTGTCAACCCTTACAAGGAGACCAAAGATATAAACGAGCCACCGCAAAAATAATGATTACAAAATCCACACGATGGTCTATTACGTATGGAATATTATTATTAAATTTGTTGCTTACATAGGGCTGCCTTATAGAACTAAAGAATCTTGGCGCGAGTGAGGATGGCTAATTTATATTATTTTTTAAATATTAATTATTTATTTTCACTAGTTTTAAGGAATTAGGTTTAATAAATTAAATTAAATGATTAAGCGTTTTAGATTTTATGCAAAAGTCCTCGAAATTAAACTATTGTTTGGTTTACAAGATATTGAAGGCATGCTGTTAACAGTAATATTTTTATTCTAATTAACTTGATACTTTTATTCTAAATGCAAAGTCTTTAATACCTTCCACATAAACCAAATGTAAAGTCCATACACAAACTCATTTCATGACTTTATTTTTATAATAAATAATAAATAAAGTGAATAATGACGTTGGTTATTCACTATATTTTATACGAAGTAATTTAAAAAATGTCTGCGTTGTTTTTTTAAGCACAACTTGCAGTGACGTTGCTATGACGTCTATTTTTATCAATTGTGTGTACATCGAATGTAGCTATTTAATCAAAATAAATGTATGGAAATTAAACTGTCGCTTTTTAAGCGATTTTAAAAATTAAGTTTATAAAACAGTGAATTCAATTTTTAATAAAAGGATGAAGCATGAAAATGATTCTAAGAAACCAAAATATATATATATATATATATATATATATATATATATATATATATATATATATATATATATTTTACTTTCATAGAGTAAACATTTTTTCAGTGCCCACCAGAAGGTACAATACATATATTTTAAAAGGTTAAATAGCTATATTCGATTTTATCAATAAAAGAAGCATTTTTTTATTGCCCAAGGGTTATAGGCATTTAAATAAAAAAATGGATTTAATTGTTAATAATAGTTTTTTGGATTAATTTGGTAAAATTAATTTTTTCTAGTAACTTTTTGGTGTGAATTTAAGTTTTTTTGATTTATATTACATTTGTGTGTTTTTTATTAAAAAACTATTTTTAATTTTTAATTGGTCAATTTTTTCCTTTAAATTATTTGAAAAATCTATAATATATAATATTAAACCATCATAATAAGATTTATTTTTTATTATACATTAATAAATAAATCAATTTTGTATTTTAATAAAATTCTTTAACTAGCAAAGTATGATACACCCATCCAACAAAAAAAAATATAAAAACAATCCATGAAATGTTAAATAAATAAATAAAACTTCTTCCAATCCCAAAATTTGAAACTCTTGTTAATAAAAAATATGTTAAATTAGCATTATGATACCTACTACCCATTCAACAAAAAAAAATATAAAAACAACACATCAAATGTTAAAGAAGTAAATAAAACCTCTTCAAATCCCAAAACTCTTAATAAAGAAGAGGCTAAATTAACATTATGCATAATAATAAAACAAACAAAACTCTTGCCAAAAAAATAAATTAACATCATATAAATAACATAGCAAGCAGGACCATTCTAAAAAAGCTTAAAAGATAAATACATAAACATTAAAAAGGTATATGTTAAACAAATAAACCCGACATACACAAATAACAAAACAAGCAAAACAAGCAAAATAATTATAGCCAACTTAAAAAATAAACCTTAAAAAAGTATATAAACAAATAAAATGATTTTTTGGGAAATTAATATATTGAAAATAACAACCGCACCAAACTCTTCCTATCACCAGCATTCCTATCATTTACCATTTAGCACAACGGAGAATACACTGCTACGCATCATCGGCTAGGAGTGATAACAATGGAGCGATAACAAAATATTGTCTCTAAAATCAGTTAATTTTAATTTTGATTTATAGTGGATAGGGTCTAGATGTTTCATTCAACCAATCCATGATGTTAACTTAACATCGGAGTGGAATGAGAAAAATCGATAATAAGAGAAAAGAGAATATATTCATGGTAATGGTTGAAATATATTCATGAAAAATAAAGATGTAATTCAAATGGTTGGAAAAAATAAATTATTATAATGTTTTTAAAATAATATTGAAATAAAAAGTTTCATATTATATATAAAAAAATTATATATTATATGAGAAAAGTTAATATTTTTTGTTATTAATTATGTTGTAAGGTGTTTTTCTATGGGAAGAACTCTCTTAGTTGTCACTCTATACCTCTTTGTACCATTAGATATAATGTTAGACGATTGAAAGTTATTTCACTATCATATCTTATTTTTTAACTATCAACCAAAACTTGATTTGTGAAATCGTTTGAATTGTTGATCTTTATTATAACCCATGAACATATTGCAGGTACCTTTACAGTCGCTGGAGTTACGAGTTTTTCTCCACTCTCAAATATTTCAAAGTCCATAGGAAAGTTGAAGCAATTGGAACATATCATGGTCCATGGCATTGGATTGCAAGTGCAGAACCACTGTTGTTCAACTGGGTAAAAAAACTTCTATTGCTTTGTTATCTTATGCCATCATCTCTTGTGGATATTTTAATTGCCCATGGCTAAAACCCTTTTATAGGTTTATTTTAGGGGCTTATTTTCCGTGATTAGTTAGCTCTATATGGTAATTTTGTAAATATGATACCTCTTCGAGAAGTGACCCTTCAATTATGAATTGTACCTATTGGTTTGGTGATTTAATAAAATAGTGATATGTATGTATTCTCACCAGTGAAAGAATTTCACCTTTCAAATTAATAGTATAGGCATTTAGTCTTTGTTAATGAAATTTATAATTTAGTAAATTTAATGGCATAGTCTAACTTATAGACAAAATGACCTTATACACAATATTTTTTTGATTAATTTTAACCAAAATCTCGCAAAGTTTTTTAAAAACTTAAGTTTACCTTGTTTAATATGTATAATTCTGAGTGTTGGAGGGGTTTTCCAAAGCGTTGAATCCATTTATACATTTAAACTATATTTTAAGCAACAAAACATGACCTATGGATCGATAGGAAAAGGGGAAAAACCACAGTTACCTAAGTAAGTGGTAAAACAACTAGATCCACCGAAACTTGAGCTGCAATGTATGATGTAGGAACATGAGCTTCTGCCAGAACACATACAAGAAAACCATGGAGAGCATGAGTACATTGCCAAGAAAACATGTGAATGACACAACCGTTAATGACTTAAGGAATTTAGACAAGAGTACTATAATCTTTCAAATTGGATTGCATTCGTTCATAAGGAATTCATCCCTTCCATCTATTAAAGTTCTTCAACGAGCCTCTCGATTAGACCCTTCTCTAGGTTCTGAATCTTGTTCCCTTGTTTTTGTTCCTGGTTCATCCGAATGTTAGTTGGCCCTAAGGGATTTTATTACAAAAGAGGGATTTTATACCTGGACAGCATAACCGACTTTGTCGGGTTCTTATTTTGTTTTATAATTCTTGAACTATGTAATACAATCTTCATTAATATTACATTGGTTGTTGACCTTTCTTTCAATTTGTACTCGATATAGGCATTAGTTACTACAATGTATTATGTTTTTATACATGCTTATCATTCTCATATACAAAAATTGAAACATATAGTTTGACACTAGATATTGTTTTTTAGGTGTGTGACACCTTCATTTATTTATGTGTAGGAGTATTGTTTCAATTAAAATATCTAGCAATAATTTTTATGTTGCACACGACGAGACTTACCCTTCCTTCATAGTCACAATGATAGTCTCTTTATTACAACCTTGTAGAATATCACTGGTCTGTTTAATATGACCTTGTAATATATTATCAGTTTTCTTGCATGTTGCAACAATTTATTTGCTGCCTATTTTATGGATTGGGTTATGATTGGAAATGAAAACTTTTGTGACCCACCCACATTCCTTTCTAACCACCCACATTTGGAAAGTGGTAAAAGTGAATGTGTTTGCTTCTCCCTTTGTTGATGGATATTTATCAGCAGGAATAGGCCCTAGATTTGCTTAATATTCTATAGAATCACCTCTAACAATTAAACTTACATGATTGGATGCATCATCATGGTTCCCCTTGACACTTTAGACTAAACTTTTGAAACTTCGGTAAGATATTTTAACTATGACAAGTGCTTAATTTCCAAGATAGCCCTTATGACTAGCCCCCCTTCGATCCCCAACTTTTCTAAGTCTCCTTTTCCATGTGTCCTCTCTTCTCCTTTGCAAATTTCTTTGCCTTTAATTGCTCCTTAGAACACACCTTTGATACAATATCTACTGCAGTTTGTGTTTTCCTGCTTTCCACTTAAGGTTCCTTATAATCCTCTTACTCCTACCTTGGATCTTTCATTTGCTTAGCCTGTTGTCGAAGGTTCCTTGCACATTTTTCCCACGTTTTATTCCTTTCCTAATTCTTCAGCCTAACTCTCACCTGATGTCATTACTTACCAACCGCAACGAACGTTATTGAACAAATAAACCCACTAGATAAGATTTCTTTCTTGGACTTCTCCACTGGTATGTGGGGAAGATTCGATCACCTGCACGTAGCTAGTACATCTCTTTGGAGGAGCAGGCAACTTTGGCTGTAACGTTCCACTGTTGGAGCTAGCGGGTTTACATGGATGCATTGTATGACTGGAACTTACACTTCTTAATAAAACAGAGCCAACATGGTTTCATGCATATGTTGTTATTGTAGTTGGACTATTCCAATTGCTGTAGCAATGTATGTTGTTTAACTTATGTAGTTGTGTATGAAATATTTTGTATGCAATTGTATGAATCTTGTTCCAGATGTGTTGTTGGTTTAACCATCACTTTGGGGGTGAAAACGTTTGACCTAGAAATGTTGTAGCAGGTTGTTAGCATAAAAAGAGTACAAATCTAGGTTCAATTAAGTAATCCACAACTTAATCAATAGAATCAACTGGAACATACACCTATATATCCCACCTGTACTTTTACTATCGATGTTAATATCAATCTTGGTCTTTGTCTCAATATCGATCCATACTTAACACACTATCATTACGTGATTGTTACCACTACATCACAGGTGCACTCTTCTTACATTTCATATACCATTGGAAATCCCTACCCTACATGATCATATAGAACTATACCAATATGGTGGCATCGTTGGTCCTCCATGCATTCTAGATCACATTGCAAACTAACCAATGCTACTCTACATCCTCCTTACCTTAATCATGAACTAGAGGCAGATGTAGGGATGACTTCCTTGGTTGGGTCATTATTATATTATGGTGACTTTGATTGAATACAAACCCTTGGGGTCATGGTTGTTGTACCACGAGTTTTGTGCCAACCACAACACTCACAAAACTATATATGTTTTGACTTTAAATCATTGATACACATTGAGATTTTGATCGTATAATTACGTATATAAATCAAGCTGTGATATATTTGATGAGGCTCATCAATAGGTATATTATATGGTTCACAATGTCATCCTCCATCTTATTAGATTATTTTTTTCTCACATTTATCTACAAACTTTGTTATATTATGCTTAGTGTGAGAGTAAAATATGTGTTGCTATGTCTTGTGGCCTAATGTGTGTTAAAATGTAGGAATTAGATCAATTTTGAGTTGATTTGATTGCAAGAACTCAGAGAAGACAGGAAAGAGATATTCTAGGGGGTATTCCACCTCCTTAACTCCTCCAATAAGTCGAAAACGCCCCACTTTATCTCATCAACTCGGTTTCATTGGCAGCCAAGCAGGCCGAGTTCATTGACAGCCAAGGCAGTGAAAGTCAAATAAGAGTTAGATCCACCTATTCTCGAGTTAGGGAGTCAAATATCCCTATTTTTTAGGGAGATGTTGGTGGCTTCACTTTTGTATAAATAAACAAGCTAAGGGACTCATTATGATTCAAAGTTTTATTGTAGCCAAGAGGCCATTGAGTTTAAGCACATTATTTTCATTATGTATTTGACACCCTTTGAATGATAATGAGAATCTCTGTTGTGATCCATCACTTAGTTGACTTAGAGGGATGAAGTTGTTGGGTTAAGGCCCAACCCTAGTAGTAGAAGTTCCTCTCTTGTATATATATCCTTAGTCTAGAATGTTGATTAATTGCTGAAGTTTATTCCTGTTTCTTTTAGCTTAGAAGAAAAATTATTTGTTACAGTTTAGTAGGGAAAATTCCATTAAAACTCCTGTGACAATGGCCCCTATCTCATCTCCCTCATGGGATCATGTTTAGAGGACCCCACTATCACAGCCCAAAAATAGAGTGTGATTTCTTGTTCATTGCATAGATCAAGTTCTAGCATTAGTTAGATAGTTGTTTATGATTTCTTGTAAATATTTACATTTTTTAATTTGATTCTCACGATTCTTTTAGCTTAGCAGGTAATACATTTCATAGATCAAGTTCTTAGCATTAGTTAGATAATCTTTTCCAAATTCAACTCATATTTTCCACATTGACTTGCAATAATTTGCAAATGAAAAGAGAAATAGGTGCATGTGTTATTTTAGGTTTTTTGGATCTACGAGCAAGGAACCCTTTCACCAAATCCATTTGGGTCTTCTCTACCTTCTTTTGATGCATTCCAACCCATGTTCTAGATCTATGTATTTTGGTCACCATGAGGAGCCGTCTTACCGCAAATCTTGCCTTCTTGAGGTATTGGGCTTGGCTAAGGGTGTTGATCAGCTTCCCTACATTACCCATAACCTTTATGTAACCTTCCAACAATTCATCTCACCATCCTTACCCTCCAAACCCTCTCAGCCAACTTCCTATAGCATTTCAGGACATCCTGTAGTAGTACAGGAATCCTGTAACAACATCATGTAGCACACCTGTAGTAGCTTGTTTTGATCTGCAATGATAGTATATCTTTGTTTAGGATTATTTTGACCCCTCAAGTTGGATTCCATGACCATAAGTGCCACCTAGACCAGTCCCTTCACTCCTTTTCCTTCCCTGCAATATCAGATAACATTAGTTCTTTCATTAATGAATTTAGCAGTTAGAACTTTCTTTCCTCTGCGAGTGTGAATTAGATAGTCAATGCATGCATTCTTGAATTACGAAATGATAGAATAATATTATGTTTTTAAGAAATATTGATAGCTAGATGATTGAGTGAAAGTTAGCATATTTTCCTTTCTGCAAATTAGCATAAGTTTCTTGTCCTTTCACAAATTTACAAGTTGACAACTTTCATTTTCTGAGTTGAAAAGCATTTACTTTCGTGACTGCACTAGGACTAGCCTTTACATTTTTCTTTCAATAGTTAGACTCCTTTCATTTCAATAGAGGAATGGTCTGGAACCCTAATGATCAAGTGACCATGAGTAGGATGATGCATCTACTCTGTATATAGCACTGTCACCTCTAAGTTTGTATGAAACCTCAAGTTGATAAAGTAAAGTTGGTAGCCTTAAGAGTTGCAACATTCTTGTTGCAATACTGAGGCCCATCACTTTTTGGCATTGTTATCTAAGAGGTGTCTAGGTAGATGTAATTTATACTTTTCTTTCTATTTTGCATTTAGTAGATAGATGTTATTCTTTCTTTCCTTTCTATTTTCCATTTGAGTTTGAAAAAAACACTTAAAAACAAAAACAAAAAATATTTCATGCCTCATAGGAATGAGAAACTTTAGGGAATTTATTGTCAAATACCCCCACACAATCAAACAATCAACCTTCACTCTTATTCGGTGATTGTCAACTTACCTCTTTCATTGTAGGGGAGTTAGAGGACCGCTTAGGTGAACAACCTGAGATCTTTAAAGAGCCTATTGGGGAAGAATAAGAAGAACCATTCCACATACCTACACCATGGCTAAAAATAGAAATGAGGGTGCTTTTCCCTTTAGAGAGACTAATGGAGACGCTAGGATGAAAAATATAATCCCTTGTGACCTTCCTCACTTTCATGGCTTGACCTCAGAGGACTGTGATTATTTTTTGTTTGAGTTTGTTGTTTTCTATAGAACTTATGTTTATACCTCTGATGAATAGAAGTTGAAGTTGTTCCCATCCACCCTTAAGGATTTAGCCTTACGCTGGTTCATGGGTCTACCTGGGGATAACATCACTACTTGGGCTCAAATGCAACAATCCTTTAACAACAAGTACATGGACTATTGTAGGTCCAAAGACACCAAAGAGGAAGTCTCTAGAATGAATCTTAGACCTGATGAATCCCTGGAAGACTATGAGGAAAGGTTCCAACTCAGTTGTAAAAGGGATAGATGAACCCTTGATCCTAAATCACTCAAGTTAGTCCTTAGAGGAATTAGGAAGGACATATTGGAAACCATAAACATGCTATCTTGAGGGGACATTTATCAACTACCCTATGACAACATCAATATAGTATTAACAAACCATTATAGGGTTGCTAGAAAGAAGGGTAGGGCTAGTCAAGCTTTGGTCGGTTCCTCGTCCTCCACCACATATATCAAGAATTAAATTGGAAACATGTTGGAGGACTTTAAAAGTGAAATGTTGTGCACCTTTTCTCTTCAAATGAACATCATGTAGATCAAAAGGAGACAAGAGGAAGAAGAGAGATACTTAGCTATCCTTTTCCCTAAATGCACTATAAGGCACCCCAGGAATGAATGTCCATTAAATGTTATAGAGGTCTGCTTGGTCTGTGAGGAAAACCATTCCACAAATAAGTGTCCTTCTTTTCCTAGATTAGAAGATGTATACCAAGGGGTAGAAGGTGGGCCTGAACAACTCTATTACATCAATCAAAGGAGGCCTCAAGGACCTTAGCCATACCAACAGAGCATGCAAGGTGCATCCTATTCCTATTACCATCCCAACCAAAATGCACCCATTCTCCTTTGGTATTTTCCTACTCATCCTTCATGGTCCACACATTCTCCTTGGCCTTATGCACCTCAGTATCCTCCCCAACCTGCCAATCAAAAATTTCAGCCATATGCTTCTACACATCGTCAATTGAATAACCCATCACAAGGTTGGAGGCCTCAATTCAAACAACCTCCTACTTTACTACCTCCACCTCCATCTCAACCACCACTCATTCATCCTACTCCACCCAAGAAACCTAAGATGCATGCTCAACCAAATATGAACTTGAACAACAAGTAGGCACAATAGGCCTATAGTGGAGAGACATCTTACCATTCCTATGCTATGGATTTAAGAAATCAACCTTATTTCTGGAAGAGTGCTCCCAGATAACCAACCTCCATCTCCACCTGAGGAGATTGAAGAGGAAAAGGAAGAGAGTGTTCGGAGGGACAAGCGGCTTCACATTCCTTGATTTTAGAAGCGCGTAGGTTAACTAAGGTAGGAACTATGGTTTCGTAGGGGTACGCCGCCCCGTCCAAATATGGGGACCTTCTCCTTTCGGCAATGACTGATTGACTATGATCGGCGGTGGATTGACGGTGGCTATAAGTTGTAAGATTACCAGTTCTTCTATTCTCTTATCTGGGGCATTAAGGATCTGACCTTCCTTTAGTGCCTTTTTAGACGATGCATGTTCATGCCATCCGATACACCTCACACATGGGAATGCTAAGCCTATTTCTCACTGCTTTCATTATTAGAACTAGTAAAGCCATATACTTGCCACGGAGGAACCGATTAAGTTAGACCTGCCAGATACGAGCTAGCCATATTCGCATTCTAGGAATAAGGTAGACCACCTAGACCAAAGTGGAGACCATTGCCACTGGGTCATTGCCAGTCTCTAGAATTGATGGAAGCTATAGTTAGTGCAGCTAGTATGTAAGCCAGTTTGTGCCAGTCTCATTTACATAAGGTCATTGGGAAGAGATGTTAGTCTTTGCCAGTTTCATTTAAGCCTTAAGGTATTCGGACGTGAGAGTGTGGAATGTGAAAGTAAGGCCCGGAAAAGGCGGCTCACACAGGCAGGTCGGAGGGTAACGAAAAGATGATATCTCCAGCCAGCCAGAATAGTCTATTAGCAGGCTCCCAGCGGGTCCTCATCTCGAGTCCTTTCCTCGTTCCAGCGGGATAAACTTGTTGGGTTGTGTTATATTCTTTCCACGTAGTTAATAGGGGGTTTGAAGGGCACCCGTAACCCCACTTTATGGGGTCTGGGGCAGCGCCCCGGAAAATTTTGGTTTTGGACCATATGTTAGGTTGGGCGGACCCACCTATGGTTTTGTGCATGATTTTCGCACATGTTTTTTGGACGCGATGGTTTTTGGTCCATGGTATTGGATGCTTCGGCATGTATAAATATGTATTGTAAAATTGAAAGGAACATAATGAAAAATCAAGCTGGTAGTCCCGGTTTTGGGATCCAGGGAAAAATCTCTGTGCATATGTGTTTTATGGGTTATGCTCTCACATTGTTTATTTTCTTTGTTTAAGAATTCGTATGCAGGTAATTTCTGTACAGGGTTAAAACCTACATTTGGTATCAGAGCTGTTTTGGCTTCAAGGGGACGCCTTTGTTGCTGAGGGGTTTCGCTCGGGCCTGTGGTAGACCCTGTTCAGTGGGAGATCTGCGAGATCGATTCTGGTGGTGAAAGAAGATGGAGAGTAGTGGAAAGATGGAGATTGAGAAGTTCAATGGTCAGAATTTTGAGTTGTGGAAACTCAAGATGGAGGATCTGTTGGTGGATAAAGATCAGTGGATCGTGATAGATCCGGGTACTAAACCATCAGGAGTGACCGATGAAGAATGGAAGAAGTTGGAACGGAAGGCAAAGAGCACAATACGATTGTGTGTCTCGGATTCAGTATTGCTGAATGTATCAGGGGAAGCTACGACAAAGGCTTTGTGGGTCAAGTTAGGGACTTTGTACCAATCTAAGTCTCTGGTGAATAAACTATTCCTGCAGAAAAAGCTGTATAACCTGAGGATGAAAGATGGAGACTCGGTGACAGAGCATCTGAATGCGTTTAATACTGTGGTAAGTCAGTTATTATCTGTTGATATTAAAATTTCAGATGAAGATAAGTGCATCAGTCTGTTGTGTTCTCTACCAGATTCGTGGGATAGTCTGGTTATTGCAATAGGTAGCAATGCAACTGCTTTGCAGTTTGATGAAATAGTCTCAGCCTTGCCGACGGAGGAGATGAGACGGAAAAATATGGACAACCAGAATGGTGATGCCTTGTCTGTACGAGGACGGTCCCAGAACAGAAACAAAAATAAGTCATCGAGTGGGAGATCTAAATCTAGAGGGAGATCTAAATCTAGAGGGAGATCTAAATCTCCAGGAAAACCTACAAAGGTGGTGTGCTGGAAATGCGGAAAGGAAGGACACTTCAGAAGGGATTGTAAATCTAAAGCTCCTAATAAAGGAAAGGGATTTGATGATGCTCCTTCTGCAGAGGCGAAAACCACCTCAGATGAAGGTGGGGATGTGTACTTGGCTTCTTCAAGTACACATGTAGATCATGAGGCATGGTTGATTGACTCAGGTGCATCCTTTCACTTCACTCCCCATAGAGAGTGGTTCTGCGAGTATGAGAAATACGATGGTGGTGATGTCTTCTTAGGAGATGATAGGAAGGCAAGAATCATTGGTTGGGGAAAAGTACAGTTGAAGTTGCAAGGTGGAAGGGTTAGAACACTTCCGGGTGTTCTACATATTCCTGCATTGGCCAGAAATCTGATTTCCGTAAGCAAGTTGGATGATGCAGGTGTAAAGACGGTGTTCGAGAAAGATACCTGCAAGATGGTTCGAGGAGCATTGATATTGATGCGGGGAGTTCGGATTGGAACTCTGTACAAGCTGCAAGCTAGCACTGTTGTTGATGGGTGCAATAGTTCTATGGTTCCTGAAAATGGAGTAGAAAATCTAGTGGTCTCTGGAGAGAAGACCATGTTGTGGCATCAAAGGCTTGGACATATTGGAGAGAAGGGCCTTCAAATACTTCATGGTAAAGGTATGGTAGAAGGTATGAATGATAGCTCTCTGGATTTTGATTTCTGTGAAAATTGTGTGTATGGGAAGCAAAATCGGGTGAGTTTCCCCTCTGGTGTTAAGAGGACGAAACAGATATTAGAGCTTGTGCACAGTGATGTGTTTGGACCTGTGAAGGTTCCATCACTGGGTAAGTCTGTGTACTATGTATCATTTATAGATGACTTCTCAAGGAATACATGGATATATTTCCTTAAGAAGAAATCTGAAGTCTTTGACAGGTTTAAAGAATTTAAGGCTCTGGTGGAAAATTAGACAGAGAAGAAGATAAAGGTGTTGAGGACAGATAATGGTGGAGAATTTTGCAGCAAGGAATTTGAAGAATTTTGTAAGAAGTGTGGTATAGCACGGCAGAATACTACTCCATATACACCTCAGCAAAATGGAGTCGCAGAAAGAATGAACAAGACATTGATGGAAAGGGCAAGAAGCATGCTCAGTGGTGCCGGGTTAGGACAGGAATTCTGGGTAGAGGCGGTGGATACTGCATGTTACCTGATCAACAGATCACCTTCATCAGTGTTGGAGGATAAGACTCCACAAGAAGTATGGACTGGTAAGAAACCCTCTCTTTCACATCTAAGGGTATTTGGATGTGATGCATATGTACATTTTCCAAAGGAGAAACTAACCAAGTTGGATAATAAATCTGAAAAGTGCATCTTTATTGGGTATAAGGATGGTTTAAAGGTTTCTAAGCTTTGGAACCCAGTCACACGGAAGGTTGTGTACAATCGATATGTGGTGTTCAGAGAGGTAAAAGATGTTATTCAACATGAAGTCCAACCAAAGGAACCTGAGAAGATAGAGTTTGAGCCAAAGGAGGAAGAATCAAACTCTGCAGCAGAGGAGGAATCAGAAGATGAAGAGCCACAAACTCCGGCTGTGAGAAGATTAGTTCGAGAAAGAAGGCAGCCAAAAAGGTATAGTCCATCTGCTTTCAGTTCAAATTTTTCTTTGTCTGTTACTGATAATGATCCCAGAACTGTGAAGGAAGCAGTGGATTCAGAGGATGGAAAACTCTAGAAAGAGGCCATGGTCGATGAAATGGCATCTTTGCACAAAAATGAGGCTTGTGATCTGGTGGAGTTGTCAGCTGGAAGGAAACCCATTGGCAGCAAATGGGTGTTCAAGAAGAAGACAAATGCAGAAGGAAAGGTGGAGAAATACAAAGCTCGGTTGGTAGCAAAAGGTTATTCCCAGGTGCCGGGAATTGATTTTGGTGATATTTTTTCTCCTGTTGCCAAGGTAACTTCTATTAGATTACTTTTATATGTTGCTACTGCTTTTGATTTTGAGGTAGAATAGATGGATGTGAAGACATCATTTCTTCATGGGGATTTGGAAGAGGAAATCTACATGAAGCAACCTGAAGGCTTTGCGGTGAAGGGTAAGAAAGAACTGGTATGCAAGTTAAAGAAGTCTTTGTATGGGTTAAAACAGTCACCAAGGATGTGGTATCAGAAATTTGATACATTTATACGGGGACTTGGCTTCACCAGAAGCAAAGCAGATCATTGTGTGTATTTTAATTTAATTGGTGACCGTATTATTTATCTGGTCTTGTATGTGGATGATATGTTGCTGGTTGGAAATGACAAAGAAATTATCCAGGATTTGAAGACCCAATTGTCCTCCAAATTCAACATGAAAGATCTTGGTGCTGTAAACTATATTTTGGGCATGGAAATTAAAAGAGATCGGTCAAAGAGGAAGCTTTGGTTAAACCAGAGGAAGTATGTCGAGACAATACTCCAGAGGTTTAATATGCAGGATAGTAAACCGGTGAAGGTTCCTATTCCTGTAGGTGTGAGGTTATCTGCTGAACAGTGTCCCAAGACACAAGAAGAGGAAGAGGACATGTCCCGTGTTCCATATGCAAGTGCAGTGGGTAGCCTGATGTATGCAATGGTCTGTACTAGACCAGACATTGCACATGCAGTGGGAGTATTGAGCAGGTTTATGTCAAAACCTGGGAAGGAGCACTGGACAACAGTGAAGCGGGTTTTCAGGTATTTGCGTGGCACTAGTGATTATGGTTTGTGCTACCAAGGAAGACCAGGATTGGACAGAGTGTTGGATATTCATGGCTTTGTTGATGCAGACTGGGCTGGAGATCTGGATCAGAGAAGATCTACAAGTGGGTATGTGTTTAACCTATTTGGAGGTGTAGTCAGTTGGATGAGTAAGAAACAATCTGTAGTGGCACTATCAACTACAGAGGCAGAATACATGGCAGCCACTCATGCAAGCAAGGAAGCAGTTTGGTTGCAGAGATTGTGTTCAAGTATGGGGTTAGTACAGGGAGCTATAAGAATAGAAGAGGCCAAAGCCAAGCATGGAAGAGGCCAAATTATAGGGTAAAATTGAATACCCGGAAATGGGCGTGGGGGATCCCCAATAAACCAACCAATAGATCTGAGGGGAGGAGGACCTCTTTCATTCTTGATAGACCCATACTTCAAGTATCTCATTGATAGACCCCTACTCTTCGCTTCTTGGTGAACTAAGAGAAGAAATCCCTCTTAATATATCGCTCAAGGCTGTGATACACCTCAAGCTTGCCCGAGCGATAAATAAAGAAGAGAGTGCTTTTTAGGATAACGACAATGCGCAAGCAGTACCTTCGATAGGATTGATCGAAGCGGCTTCGACCCTTCAGTCAGGTATGGTATAAAGCTTCGCTTATATGCAGCACAAATGAATTGATTCATTCACATATCGGGCGAGATCGGAATGGGTTCTCACCCATGCACTGCTTGAACCTGCTGAACGCCTTTGGGGTGGGGAGCTTGGCACCTGCGATCGGTTAAAAGCCCGATGCTCCAACAATAAATGGGAGTGGTGCCCACGCAATATTTATTTCATGTCATAGCTGAGTGATAGAGGAACGATGTGCATTCCATTAATGAAATAAAGAAAACAACTTCTCTTTTCTGAAAGCTGCCCCTTCCTTCCGCACCTTCTATTTATTTTAGGTCATACTTACAATGGGTGGAACCTTCTATATCATTTGGGGACTACTAAGATTGGTCTTTCTTCGTTGAAGCTTCAAGGCGCAGGTACGGACCAACTGGAATCACCGGAACGTAATTGTACGAACGAGACATCTTTCTCTCGTCTTCTCTGAGCCAACCCCTACCAGAATTAGGTAGACATTGGAAATAACCAATGGAATCAGCCAAAGCAATAGTTGAACCATCCCAAGCATTCGTAGAAAGGATTTACTCGGATCCGGTTCAACCACTTTACTTACGATATTTGTAGATCCGCTTCTTCCTCAGGCATGGCACTTCACTTGAGTTACATAATTTAGAATAGTTTGGTCCAAGTCCATCATGGCAATCGGAGCGTAGGTTAAGGAGTGAGCACGGTGGCAGGAATGAGTATCGTAGTTCATTCCAGAGGGATCAGGCATTGTTCTTTGAGGATTTGGGAACCGGGTGAAATTGATCAGTCTTAGGAGCATCATGACTCGGTATCGTTACTAGCAGTAAAGGACTCGAAGAATTGGTTATTCCTTCGGGGTAGTTAGTTTCCAATCAGCGGAGGTTTGATGCTTTGTCCCTTGCCCGATGCGGACAAGCAACTACGTTGATGGCAGCCTATTGTTCTTCAAGTTCCTCTCCTTATCAGTCGAGCGATGGCGGCCTTATTAATCGAGCATTCATTCATTTTACTTATTGGGTGGCCCCTCTCAAATAAGTAACTAAAAAAGTCACTTAACGTACCTCTCCCATAGGTCGAGAGTTCGACAGGCTCACCCTCACCCTTCCGGACCTTGCCCGGTGCGGACAAGCGACTACGTGACTTATAGAACTGGGCCCCCTCTCACCTACCTTTGTTTATATGAAATAACCTAACAGACCTCCTCTTTCTTAGGCTCCCGGCCCCTATGGTCGAGCCTACTGTAGTATCCTTATGGTGTATCAGCCCTTGATATCTCTCCAGGTGGGTCGATATTGGATTGAAAGGCCTTATGCCATGTAGCGTATATAATATATCTTTTCTGAAACCACTACGTATTGGTTGAAGGGGCAAACGTATTGTTCGGCAACCCCCCTCCCCTAAATGAATCCCCGCGGTGATTTAGTATTCCCCACCGAGACCCACCTACCTATCTGATTTGACGCCCACCTCTACCTATCTGACGAATCAAAGGGGGGGTTTTTTTCTCAAAAAAGAGACAAAGGAAAAGGAAATAACCGCTGGGGTTACCAGCGAACAACGTGGGAGTGTCCGAGTTGATCGGAGAAATGTGGATGGAGTTTCCGAGTTGATCGGAGAAAATGGATGCTGGGGATTGCTTACCGGATAACCGGATGCCACTATATATGCTGCTATTGAAATATGACTTTTCCAAATACAATTGACCGGTCCTCTCCTTAACAGTCGAGCCTACTGTAGCATCCTGGAAGACATTCTTCCTATTTGTGAGTGCCTTTTCTCGCGCATCCTCGTGCCCCCATTCTCACTTCCTTGGGTAAGGTCCCATCCCCCTCCCCCAGGGTATGCCATTCTCAACCATGGGTATGTTGTAAGGGCTGACAACTGGGCTATCAATTAGGAGGGACGACGCTATAAGGGAGCGTTGCCTTTTCCAAGGGAGCATTGCACTTTACTAAGGGATGGACCAAAAACCTCATACATAGAGAGAAAACAAAGGACCCGGAGGGCGCTTCTTGTAATCGGGAAGGAATATCTATTTTACGATGCTATCATCAATACAATCAATCAGAAACTATGAAACATAAACTAATAAACTACCAGAAAGAACTATATACAAGCTCTATATGAGATACATATCAACCAACCATACATCAATATCGAATTCAAACTAGGTATGGAATTAGTCACTCCGCTACCAGCTATGGAATAGTAAGGGGTGTCACTTTCTCTGGAACTAGAAAATAGACTGTACCTAGAACCCATTGGGTAAAATGCTACATGTGCTGCTTCTGAAACGAGTGAAACTGAAACTCAGTAAGCTATAGACGCTTAAGGATCTGCTACCTCCACCCTGACTACTGACTAAGATGCTTGTCTATATGATTTATATACGCGATACCACTAGTTACTATGAGTGTTATCAGATTGTGACTTATCATATTGTGAAATGGAGACCATTATCAAGAAAATCCACCTCCTTTTCTTGAAAGATTGATCCATCCTAACTAGCACACCCCAGAAGAGACTGAACTTCTCAGAGAATTGAAAATCTTGTGTGTTAAAATCCCACCCCTCCAAGCTGTCAAGCATGTTGCCATCTACAACAAGCTTAAAACAGAAATGCTTCAAACATCACGGGAAGAGAAAGAAAGACACACCTACCATCAATGGCATTGGTCAATTGTCTAATATAATGTCAGGAAGAGTGATTTGCCCAAAGTAACTTAGACCATGGAAGTCATGTGGTAGATGTACACATTGATGACATCATTGTCCTTGACATCTTGATTGATCTTGGGGTTGCCATTAAGGAGATGAATAAGGAAACCATGATAAAAATAAACCTCCAAGGATCTTTGAGAAAGACCACCATAGTTGTTGAGGGAAAAAGTCCCCTAGGGTTTTTGGTCAACACCCTAGTAGATCGGGGGTTATCTATAGTAAAAAACAAGCATTCCACACAGCCATGATACTTAAATGAGAAAACTATGCGAAGAGAGGTGCACCTGGGGGTCCTTCGTTCACGTAGTTCTAGCCAAGGTTCAAACCCTCTTAGAGTTCCTTTCGATCCTTAGACCTGGAAAACAACCAATTCAAAGAAGCATAGCAATATATGGACCAAGTATCATATAGAAATCAACTTCATAACATATTGAAAGGTAGTTAGTTATACAATTGAAACAATTATTCATACGTAAACCATAACATTAACATCATATGCATGAAGAATATTGATTTCGAGAACAAGACAAATGTTTCTTTATTGTAGATAACTAAAACAAAGCAAGGAATGATATCACCTAAATCATCCTCTCACTGGCTCCAAGCGGAACCATCCTCCGGGTCCATCCAATCCCAAGTCTTCAAAAGGCTCCTTCCATGACTCATACAAAGATATCTCAACTAGTGAAATAACATCAAAGCTCAAGGAAACAAGGGTTTCTTGTAATGGGGGGAGTACTGGAAGCACAAGGATCTTTAGAGCTAATCAGGGATAATCTCAGCAAAGTAATTTTCTCTCTATTCTCTCCTCCTTAGGCCTTCCCATTGAAGCCTTTTTATACTTCTCCCAAAGTAGTTTTTTAGTAGGTAATTCGTTGGGAAAAATTGGGCCATGGGCACTAATAGGTAATAAACAGGTAAAACCCATGAGATTCTCCACCCGAAATTAAGGAGATTTAATTTTTTTAAGTGTTTTAAGACATATATGTGGGTTGGGTATACACAGACTCGCGTACACACGCATTTAGCTCAGGGCAATGTCGCGTATAGGGAGTAAAACACAGTTTTTTAAGTATTTGGACCAAGTCTGGAAGGAGGGGTTTCCCTAGGCCATAAATGCAGCATCACAAAGATCAAGAGTGAGATTTGGAGCTATAACAGATGCCACCTAATATATGAGGTTAGAAGGGGTACATGATGGCCAAAATGTATTAAATACATGGAAAGAAAACCTGTCAAAAACTGAGAAGGACTTCACCAGATTTCAGCCTGCCAAGCCACAAAAGAAGATCAGAAAGAAACACTATCTGAGGTGGGCATACCCATGCTCAGAGAAAGTAAAGCATGTCCACATATAAAGTATAAGCGGATCCACTAAGTATACAAGTATAGAAGACTGGAAATACATAATGGATCATCTGATCATGATCGAACAAGTACATGTCTGAACATCACATATTAGAATGTCAATGATGCTGAAAGATGAAGTTGATCAATGATATCAAAGACTGATCCCAAAAGTACCAAATGAACATGATGGAATAAGGTGGTACTACACTGCAAACTTGGGTGCCAACATATAGAATGTCGCCATGAATGACTGCAACATATAAGGTGGAGTGGTATCAACTAGCAGCAACAGGAGCAACTGTCAAGTGAACCAATGAATGCTAATGCAACCCGAGGTCTTCATCAACCACCGTGGTACATTTCTATACAATGGGAATACATGATCTAAGGTCGACCATGTGAGAAATCGTTTGATTACCAGTCATTGATGTATATTGTTAACAAATGTGAGACTACTCACTGATATTGATAATGAGAGTCAAGGTACCCATTACAATCCAACAAGTGTGAATAGATGAGCTGGAGTCGAACACCTGTAAGAATCTATCAATCAGGAGACAATGATGGTTTCCCACTGTCGATAGCGAAGGATCTTCCACTAATGACTGCAAACCCCAAGGTACTGCTAAATGGACTCTAGACCTTTGCCCCAGAGCAATGAGTCGTAGTTTATGGGGAAATATCCGCTAGCAGGAAGGAATTAAGGCATCCTTCATCAATCTAGTGTGAGTGTAACTCGCAGGCCAATAATGTGGAAGGAATCGAATGAAAGAGATGTAGTAACCCAACCGAAGCACATTTCCGGCATACACAAGATGTGGCTAGCGCATGATAGAAACCCTCTGAACCAACCAATAATGAAAGCTGACACAGAGGTGAGGTATCCACCAATGGGGTCAAATGGAAACCAAGGTATTGCACAAATCCCAATGTGTGATAATGTAAGCTGACGTCAAACACAACGGAAACCACTTAGTCAAAGACCCATGATACTGATCGATACTGAGCACAAGGTGACCTATCAATAATGAAAATAAGGCTAGGGTGTGGCTCTAGGCCTGTCCTCAGAGCAAGATGTCATCGTCGATAAGGACAAGACCCGCCAGAAAGAAGTCAATGGAGACCTTCTCAAACTGGCATGAGTAAAGGACCAATATAACTGATGTGATGATAGACAAGACACTGACAACTAGGGATGGCCAACTGAAAAATGAGTCAAGAGACACCGCAGAGAGGCCAACTTAGGCTAACTTCCCTTGAACAAAAGCATGACTCAATGATGACTATGTGGCAGCATATGATGACTTTGTATAAGTTCGTCATGCAGGAGGCATGAACAAACTCTCCATATGATTGGAAGAGATAACCAATCAGAGGAGAACTGACTCAATAACAAGGTTGAGGCATACCTAAGTCAAACTAAATCCTGCGCAAATGGAGGCGACTTTGTTTTGAGTGCTTTGTTCAAGGGCGACACGACTGACTCTAGCTGCCAACAATAAACGCAAATATTGTCCCGTTCTCGCTCTTTTTTGGAATATATAATTTTTTGTCTTTTTCTTTAAGTTCAAAAAAGAATAAAATAATGCTATAGTATAGTGGAAAGAACGAGTGCCGATGAAATATATGATCTAGTTCCTGGAATTGGAACAATCCTTTGCTTAATGCAAGGAGGCGAAAACTGGTCGAAGACACTCAAAGATATGTTCCTTCCATGGGTTATAAGGTGTTGAGTTGCAAAAGCTAAGTGATTGAAAGTTTGATTTTGCAAATGACATGGCCAAAAAGTGGCTTAAACACGAGTCCAAGTGAAGCCATCTCAAGGCCAAAAGGTGAAAATAGTCAAAATGTAATGCAGTAGTACAACTCAACACGAAGTAACCTCTAGGGTATAAGGTTAGAACGAAGTGAAGAAGCAAAGAGGAATAAGTCTTCATCGGATAAGTCATGGCAGGACTATAGAGGACTCCCGAGCCTACTCAAATTGAAGCAGCATGGGCAAAAAATGTCAGTGAGGTGCTAACTATGATGCCCATGAAAAGGATGGATCTACCATCGTGCCATGGTTTAAAAAATTGGCGAGTGAAGATGGTTTACGAACCATAACATGATGGGATCGACTGTATGGCAAGTGTATCAACAAATGGAGGCTAGTATGCAAAATGCAATGGAAAAATGGCTTCCCTAACCTATATGCCAGTGAGAAAATGATACCTGCCATGATGGGTCTGCAATCATGGAACCATCTCGAAACTATTGAAAAAGCATCCAAAATGTCCTGAAAAACAAACCATTCTCGACATTCCAAGCTCCCAAGTTAAAAGTTACATGAGACAAAATAAAATCAAGTTTTGAAAAAATTTGACATTTTCAAAGCTTATAAAATAGTTTTTTGACTCACCATTGTTACTATTTGAGTTGAGAGCACAAGGAGTGGAGAAAAGAAGCAAACTTTTCCATTTGCTGAATTCGACCATTCAAATCTTCCCAAAATCACCAGGTAACCCTTAAACTTATCTTGCATTCATTTGTGATTGGTTTTAAAAAATTTAATTCAAGTTTCACCATTGAATTTATGTCAAAAAATTTGTTGCAACATATACTCAGGTTGGTTATATGCAACCTGCGTATACGCATGCTCTAGACGCAACTGTGTATGAAACAAACCCGTGTATATGCCATTAAAACTTCAAAACAAAAAACTAACTGTCCAAACTTGTTTTTTCTTCAGGATGCCAGTCACTTGGAGGGAAAGGGAGCATGCCACAGTGGATGATGAGGTTATGAACGATCCACAGGCCTTGGATGCCTTAAGAGGATGTAGTTTGCTAAAGTTCTTCAAAATGCCAAATATGAAGGCAAACACTCGCTTGCTTGAAATGCTCATTCACTACTGGAGCATCGAGGATGACTCATTCATGATTGATCAAATGCCACTGAAGATAGAGATTGAAGATATCTATTTCATCACAGGCCTTTCCTGGAGGGGAGAGGTAGTACATTCCACGGGCCGATCATGAGGTAGCCTCTCTATCGAGGACTATGTGCATATATATTGCCCGGGTCATCCAGAAAAGATTGGAAGCCAAATTCCAATCAAGCACATGGAGAGTTTATCATTGAGGATCATCCTGTTCACTATAGCCAGAGTGAATGGATCAACTTCCTTACACTAGGCATCACAGCTTGCCATGAGCTTGGCGGTAGACTGTCTCACCATAGTATTTGATTGGTGTACTCCTCTTCTCACCAACTTGAAGAGCCAACTATCATCTATTAAAAAGGGCCAAACCAAAAACTTTGGGTATGGGACCATTCTGTGCTCCTTCTTTTTTGAGAGGGTCTGAGTGCTACACCCTGGAGTACCAGTTCTGATCAGTAGCCCACAAGATCCATAGATGGGTAGGTGGGTTGTTCTGATGAAACGACTGGTAGGCGGGGACGTACCGCAGACAGCTTTTGACAATGATTTCTTCTCCTGGTGGGAGCAACAAATCATCACAGTGGATGATTACCCTTATGCCGGCCTGGACTTCTGGGGAGATCTAGATCTAACATTACCACCAACCGTAGCATGGGACAATATAGATAACAAATGTTTTTGATTTTATGATTTTTCAAGTATAAAATGAACTTGAAAAGTATTTTTGATAGGATTCAAATGACTAATATGATGATCATGTTCTAGATATTGGGCCAGTACGACTAGATGGATTCCCACGGCATGGACGTCGCGGTCGAGGTGCCGAAGAGGCAGCTGCCGATACAGAGCAACTCCTACACACAGTTCAGCGGCACTTGGTGAGATTAACTCACCGAGTACTGATGGAGGCTGTAGAGGATCTCCCTATAGACATGCAACGTCACGTGGTTGGCATGCCACGAGACTGGGTTTGGACTCTTAGGCATGTGGCCAAAGCAGTAGTCACATACTTAGCCGCTCATCCTGAGCTGGGGCATTAGATGTACTGGACATGATTATGGGCATTTGAGTCCCAATTTTTGTATATTATTTTGGACACACTTATGTACACTTGGGATGTTTTATGATATATATATATATATATATATATAGTTTCGACTTTTTGATGCTTGATTTTATTGTGATGAATGAATGATGTGCTAGTCTAAAGCTTGATTAGCGATAGAATTTGCTACCCAATTATGAGATCTTGGAATGTGAAAATAATTAATGTAAGTAAATGATCTTTGCAACAACCTCACCCTTAAATACTGGCGATATAAACATGGATCTATTACCCGATAAATGTTATTCAATTGTGACACTATCAGTTGTGAATCAAGATAGACTACCAATGAATCGATTCCATAAGAAATAGCTTCAGATAGTAAATTAATGACGGAAGTATACTCAGCCATATTATTTGATGCGGGACCAATGCATACTCCCCTTGACAGCATCAACTGATTAGTTGGATAGTAGATAACCCAAGCTGCGAAAGCAAGGTTTCGAGTGTGCCGACTAGCACCATCGGTGAATCCAAAATAGACCAAGTTATCCATCAACACCTGCCATAGTAGACCAAAAAGTGTTGATATCAAAAAACTCCCGATGAGGTATGTACAAAAATACAAAATGTACAAAGAAGCCATTGCCTAACTGCTAAGCAAAGTACTTCTTAAGGTAGAGCTTGTCAGGGGGTTCTGCCAACTTGCTCTTAGGGATGTTTATAGGTATAGTCATTGAACCAATCAATATATTACCTTCGGCAAAAAATTATGTTGGAGCCAAAGGAACCGTACAAACATCACTAGTAGGCAAATTGGAGGACCCAAACTCGACTTCATGCAAAGGAGGACGGAAATATAAATGATGATGTAAATCTTCCAATGGTCAATCTATAGCCATCATTGCTTCGAATATTGCTTCGTTAGATGGAAAAACAATATCCAAGCAATCCAAAGCAGAAGTGGAATCAAGGGTTTGAGAATGAGCCACATCACCATCTAACTCTTTCTTCGAAGTGTTTGGTCAATTTAGAGTGTCCTAAATTGCTATATTAATTGTCAATCCGGGAGTCGTAAACTGTTGAAGTGTGGCGCACTATATGTGCAAGATAATCTATTTCTTAACTTTTGTCGTTTTTTATTTTTATTTTGTTTTTGGGTTTATCTTTGTTGATTTCCTAATGTGATATGGAAATTCTAAAAGACAAGTATGAATGAAAATGTTCAAGGCAATGATGTCCTTTATAATGATTTCCAAAACTTCAAACTCTTCAAAAAAGTTTGAAAACATGCAATGATGAAATTAATTCCTAAAGGAAAATGAAAATGTGCCACTATTCTAATTAAACAAACAGTGAACTATTGATCATGAAACCATTATCCTTGCCATTGTCCAAATACAAAAGAAACTATACTCAAAGATGTTGGTCACTATAATTGTTTATTAATTAAACAGTCGAGTGCCACATAAATTGTCAACCCGGGAAAGTCTGATTATTTCAAAGGTGACTACGTACTGTATGTACTCGATTTTAATAGTATTAAAAGTTGTAGTATAAACAATTCATTCTCTGTTAAACCCCTACTTTGTGTTACAACAGTTATAATCTATTGCAGGAATGGAATAAGAACAAATAATTAATTAAAGAAAATAATTTTGCAAAAGGAAGTGATGGTTGTCCTGTAACAAAGGATCAGGACCCTATCCTCAGAGTAAGGACATTCAGCAACTGCCTCTGTTATCTAGTTCGCCAATACACTCTGTAAATCCTAGTCACCAGTGAGGCACTCATATACAACATCAATCGATTAAAAGAAAAATAGAGTCTCAGCAAAAGTAAAATATCATTAGAAGCAATACTTGTGAATAAGGTATGAATAGAGATCACACACAACACACAACAGAAAGAAGATGGGTGAATCTTGTGATGAAGGTGGGCCCTGTCCTTCTCACAAGATTCCCCAGGACACGAAAACTAAGGTGAAATACTTAGAACAGAACTTTATTCATCTGTCAATATACCATATTACAAGAAAGATTCAGTCTCATCCTACAATTCCTGTGTTACAGCTTGTTCATCCTCTCTCCATCTGTATCGCTTCTAATGTAGATGTCTCCTCTTTATAGAGGAGACATCTATTACAAAAGATTTTCATTATACATTCTAGTTTGACCCTTTGTACCAAAAATAGGGAAATCAGTTCCCGTTAACGGAATGCTGTTACAGTAATGTGGATCATGATTGTTACGACCAATGTAATAATCGATCGGATTCCTTTGCTGTTGCAGATCTGATACACAAATATCAACTGTCTCCTTGAGGTTCGCATGCTGTCCTTGCTGTTTCAGCTTCGAGGTTCATGCTATTCTTGCTGTTTCATCTTCACGGTTCGTACTATTTCCGCTGTTTCAACAACTACAAAATATGGTCCTGCCAGCTTTAGGCAGTTTCAAAAATTATTCAGCAACTTAGTCAACTTTTTCAAGGACCAATTATAAAGATAGCATGATTATGTGTTGAATAATTAAACATATAGCAATGAGGAGAGTTCCTGTATACCTTTTGGAATGATTAAGTCAAAACACTAGCAAAGGCTTTCAACTAAGGGTTGAAGAGGGTAATATAATGACAAAATATAAGGTCAAAAATAGACAATATGGGATCCTAACATCCCCCCTAACTGAAAATGTTGCATGTCCGCATGCAACGTCTACTCTGAACCTGAGTCGGAATACCGGGATGAACGGTATAAATTGCTTATGCAGTAACTGTAGAAGGTGTTGTCAACCATGTCTCTAAAGCCATGGACACTCTGAAGTTTCTTCCATGCTACCAACTCCTCCTGTTTGTTCAATTTAAATTGAGCCTTATATTGCTCTCCAGGGAGCCATAAGAGAGGGAAATGAAAGTGGTAACAAATCCATCTTTATTTAGCATAATCAGGTATGCGTGAGATTGCCGCCTGAAGATTGAGAGGATTGTAAGGATGATATTCCCGTCTTTCTTTAGGACAGTTTTCCCAGAATAGATTATTTTCTTTTATAGCTAGAGCTCCTTTAGTTTTCACATAATATTGACAGTCTTCCAAGACTGCTGCCTGCAGTTTCCTGATATGATCAGTCATCCCTAGCTCTCGTAGAATTCGTTGATGATCTGCAATAAAGATAGTTGCATTCTGTGGCTCTGAATGAATCCAGAGAAGACAGTTCTCCTCATTGTGTGCTGCAGACATAAAAGCATTCTGCCAAGTAAGCTGATTGGCCAAGAAGGAAGTAAAGGCTCTTATTTGGATATCGCCAACAAGAGGAAGTAAACTAATCTTTCTATCTTCAGGCATAGCCTCATTGTGAAGATAGAGTTCACACAGCAAGTTATGGTCACTATTTGGTGCTTCTGCAAAAGTATCAATAAATTGCTGCGGTGTAGAGACCTGGTGGGGTCTTCCATCCTTGATTGATTTTATTTGGAGGAACGCTAAGCGTTCTCTCAAAAATATAGAATAGTTAAAAGAGGGTTTCCCTATAGCGAGTAACCGCTGGACCAAGTCAAAGATGAGGGACAATCTGGCTTTTAATTTCTTATTCTCCTTATGCTGTGCACGAGACTATTCAAGCACTTCCCAATTTCTGTATGCATAGTTGAGCCATAATGACTTCTATTGCTAAAATGTCTTTCCTTGTGAGATCTCATATTCTGTCTTCCATGTGTCACTTAGTTCTTAAAAATTGGAAGTCTGTGCGTAAGCATTGCTGACACAGGAAGGTTCAGTCTGTGTATACATTGTTGTAAAAGACTTTGGTACTGGTTTCTGTTCTGTAACAACTTGGGTAGGCCGGGGTGGTTTTGTTTCTTCCTCTAAAATTCTTGAAGACCCTGCTGGTTCTTGTGTAATAGCAGGGTGTTCCTTTTTTACTATAACAGGACTGGCTCCAGACAATGGAACTCCAACTATCTTATATCCTGCTCGAGTATAGATATCACCACATTCACTGCACATGTATTCATTGTATTGTTCTTTTTCTGCACTCTTTTCAGCTGCAGATGCTACCTGAGCTAACATGTACAGATTGAGTTCCTTTTTATAGGTTTCCCTAGCCATTGTTAACTCTTGCTGATAAGCCTTAATTTCCGATTTCAAAAACTCATTTTCTTCCTGCAGGGAGGCTAGAGTAACCGGGGCTTCTGTAGTTGTAGGTTCTAATGGAGGAGAGAATTGTTGTTCGGCATCAACTTCATCATTTGTGTCCACAACAGGTGGTTCTTGTGTATCACCTGTTGGGTCAGTGGCTGGTTATTGTGTATCAGCCACATCTAGGGCATCTTTTTTTATCTCCAACAGGTGGTTCTTGTGTATCACCTGTTGGGTCAGTGGCTGGTTCTTGTGTATCCGCCACATCTAGGTCATCTTCTTTTTGTTCTCCAATAGGTGGTTCTTGTGTATCACCTGTTGGGTCAGTGGCTGGTTTTTGTGTAACAGCCACATACCCTATATCGTCTTGGGTGTCTACTTTAGATGTATTGGAAGCTGGTTCTTGTGGAGCAACTACCTCTGTTGAAAAAAATAATGTCACAAAATCGTGAACGCTCTGCATTTCGGCACCTGAGGGTGAGGAAGGTGAAGGTTCAGGGCTAGGTGGGATACGAGGATTTAGAATGACAGGTGGGGCATTTGGGATAATGGCCTCAGTTGCTGCAGACGACCTTGTTCGTTTCTGTGGTAGGGAATCAGGAGAAACAATAGTTTTTCTCTTACGATCACTTTTCCTCGGGGTAGGGGAATTATCAGAAATGGTGGCTTCCTTAACTGAGGCCCTGGTTCTTATTTTTAGTGGGGTTGCAGCTTGCTGTTGCTTTTTCCTCTTAAGGAAAGTGATGAGGGTATTGTCATCCGAATCATCGATGGGGATATGGACTATGGGAGTGGATGGTTCGGCTTTATTAAGGGGTGGGACCCGTTGCAGATTTTTAGTGCTCAATTGGGGTGTTTCTGCTGCTGGTTGCTGATTTTTGGTAGCTTGCTGGGAGTTTTCCTTGGATTGCTGGGAATTTTCTTCGTTTTGCTGAGGATTTTCCTCAGCTTGCTGAGGGGGGTTATTGAGGGGAGGTGGATTGTGTAGGGCAAAGCCTCTATTTATTATGAGCTGAACCAAACGATGGTGCGTGAGGCAGAGGAGTTGGTGCCTTGCGTTCACGGTATAGTGTGCCATATTTTTTAGACAGCCAAGCAGATAATAGGGCATATTTATTAGACGACCATGCCTCAAATGATTTAATAAAACAAAGTCATGTTGGTAGACTACCTAATAACGACCCTCGCAGGTGAAATAATGCTTAACAAATTCTGCAACCTTTGGCCATGGTGGTGGTAGTGATCGAAGTGCAACACCCCTGCCTTTGGTTTCAACATGCTCCCCTGGTAACAGAAAATCTTGCTGTGCATTGAGAATGAGGTGTTTCCTACTAAACCAGCGAATACCATTGGTTGGAAGTCCCGAAACTTGCGCTATGTTTTCCTTTGTTGCTGGAATTCGCACCCCTTGGATAGTGGAGTATCAAATTGCATGCAAATTCTAGAACCTGCTGTGAATCAAAATCCGGAAGTCTTCTGAAGTAATCCACCCATCCTGCTTGTAGAAAGATTTGGTATGCCTCCTGGTAGAGTTCTAGTAATGCCGTCGAGCCAGGTTTATGTCTCACAGCATCTCCTCCCATAGTTACTGTTTCAGACAAAATACAAAGTGCAGAGCTGAGTTGCCGAGGTCGAAACAGAGCAGAACGTTACAAATGAAAATATGACGTGATAAGGTACAAACGAGGTGGCTTAGATACTACCGCGAGAAATAGAGATGGTGGTGATTGGCGTGTCATGTAATGATTACAATATTTCGGTAATCCCCCCCAACTGCAGCTGAATGATATGGTTGGTGGTACGACGCTTTCGGTAGTCGTATCATTTATCTCCTCATTAACTACAATTTAATATTCACACTTAAACACGCATACCTTTATATTTACCTTTGGTTGTTGCGCTGAAAAGTATTATCTCATCCTTAATAGGTCGATGATCATTATAAAAAGGGTTTGTAAAGTATGAGGGTTTTTATACACAAGGTTTTCATTATTCACAGGAAGTAGTAGTGAAGGAACATAATTATCAAGATGAATGGCCGATTCCTTTAATGAAGAATGATATGTTTCTATCGGAGTAAAAGTTCATTCTCGGGAACAAAAATGGGGAAATTGGTGCTTTTTAGGAAAAATGGAAAAGATTGGTGTTTAAGCACTGGGATTTGGTGTTTCAGCAACGGGAAATGGTGTTTCAGCAACGAGAAATGTAAGAGGGAATGAATTATGATCGGAGTGACATGGCAATGCTTCCCAAGCCACAAATTAGTTCTTTCTATATTGGAATTTTTCTTCTCAGCCACCCTCTGAAGCTAAGATCTGCAAAATAAATAATTGTAACATGGAAACCCTTGAAACGGATTATTAGTTAAGAAATCTAATTTAAAAATAAATACATAAACAGAAAATTAAGTGCATTGAGGGATAGCAGGTTCCCCCAAAAAGACATAGCTTTGAAATCCTCTTTAGAAATAGGCTGTTGATACAAACGGAGTCGATACCCATTCACTAATAGTGGTGTTCTAGAATCATCAATTGTTAGGAGTCTGACTGTTCCATTTGGAAAAACAGTATCTACTTCATAAGGTACTAGCCACCTTGTTCTTAATTTACCTTGAAAATTTTCAAAACGGGAGTCATACAGTAGAGCCCAATTACCTTTTTGGAATTGCTTATGCTTAATAGTTTTGTCATGCCACCTGGTTCTTTGTTGTTGTGTCATGGTTGTTTGATGGATGGCATCCAACCTCTTTTCATCCAATTCCTGAAGCTGCTGCAACCTAGCTGTCTGTGCATCAGTCAAGTCAAGGTTAACAGCTAAAGCAGTCCTTAAGGTTTTGATTTCAAATTCCACAGGAAAAACAACATTGTTGACACCTAATCCGAAACGGATGGGTGAACTGGACAGTCATCAGGAAGATGAACTGATCCGTTGTATTTATGTATATAAATATGAGTTAGCTAATGAATAATAATATCAGTTTCTCTCCCGCTCATTCTGGAGTTACCCTGGCCTGACATGGTATTAGAGCACAGGTCCCAGAAATAGTTGTAACTCCTGCTATTCTGAGAGCTGCTCATACCTGAGCGCTGCTCTCTCCTGAGCGCTGCTCTGCTCTGACATCCTGAGCGCTACTCTGACTTTGATTCCCTGATGCGTTTCTGATTTTGAATTGATATTGAATGCCCTGCGCTCTCTGACTGCCAGAGACTGCGCCCTCTCAGATCATGAGTCATTGATAATGAATGCGCATAAGCATTGATGCGTTTCTGATTTTGAATTGATACTGAATGTGCGTTGTTCCTAGGATCAATTTTACGCCAAAGAGACTCCGGTTCTCCTGTGGGCTCATGCGTATTTCTGGGTTTAGAGTCTGTAGTTAGAACTAAACTGGAATTGGCTCTGTATTCATACTGCTTGAAACGGACGTGAGCCTCGGCTCCTCCCCCAAGATGTGCCATTGACTGCAAACTCGTAATTGCAATTCAAACGTCGCTCCTCTGCCTCCTTTGCTCATTCCTGTCTGCTAATGTTTGGAAAGAGTATTTTTTTCAGTCTAATGTAAACTTCGCTAAGAAAAAGGGTGATCCGGTCATTGATGACTGTCGTATGCAATTCACGCTTGTCTTTCATTGTGGCTTGCACGATACGACAGAAAGTATATTCAATTTGTGAGGCAGGCATTCACAAATCTTCACCTCGGTTCTGTTATAGATATGCACATGGTATCAAATATTTCCCATCGCACCTCTGAAGCCTGAAGCGTTGATGCGTTCCTCTGAAGCCTGAAGCGTTGATGCGTTTCTGGTATCGTGACCTGGTGCATTTGAACTGCTACATGTGTTTGAATGGTATGGTATTTTGTGATATATATCCACGGTGGAAAATTTCCTGCGTTTGTCGAAGTTATAGCATTTGCATTTCTCCCGAGAGTAGTATAAGTTGTGTTCAGTTGTGTTCTGAGTCGAGAGGAGTATCAGTTGTGTTCTGAGTCGATATTCACAGTAAGCATGTCTCTCGTTCCACGCCTCTTCGGTAGCTGATCAAGCGTTTTCGAATCCCGTGGGCTGGTTTGTGCTTACTGGAGCGGAGACCGAGAATGCTATTTAGTAAGCTATAAGTTATAACGACGGGAATGCTGTCATCAAGTTTCGACGTTCCGGTGCTTTTCACTTCATCAGCGGGGCTCCGGGCCACTTTGTAAAGGGGCAGAAACTAAGTTTGGTATGAAATCGTATGTATATGCCTTGTTAATGATTGCCTTGTTAATGTATTGCGTCGCTTGAGTGATAAACCGTGCTCTCTTTTTGCTGATAAACCGTGCTCTTTTTGCTGATAAAGCCCGTGCTCTTGGGTAATCATTGAGGTATCGACTGTGGTGCGGTTCCTCCAGAGTGGTTTACCCATTTCTAAAAATTGGTTGTCTGAGCATTGACATCAAGCTCCTACATATTTTGTTAATCTGTCCTGCAGTACATTTAAAGGGTTGAAGTAATATTTTATGGGCATTTATTACATTTAAAAGGTTGTTGAAGTGATATTTAGTACTTAATATTTGAAATACTGGATGTTTTTTATATCAAACATTGGAGGGATTTGAAGAAATAAATTTGGAGAAAATATGTTGCAGCTTGAAGTATTGAGGTACATATTGGAAGAGATTTGAAATTTTTGAGAATGCCCTTTTGAGTATAGTTTCACTGTACATCAGTAGAAGTTCTTTTTATCAGCAAAATTATTTTTCTATCAGCAAAAATAATTTTTGTTACAGTATGCATTCAAGAGAAAGAGGAAGATACTTCAGAGGCAGGGGGGGCAGACATTCTCAAGCAGAAAAGGCAGACTTACATTGCATTCGCTGCAAACGAAATGGATCTCATGATGCTTCTACATGCAAGCTACCATGGGAAAATATTGAGCAGAGAAGAAATCAACAGAAAGGTAAAACTGATGACACAGACAAAGGTAAAGCACCTGAATCCGCTCACTATATTGAGGCACAATGTAACATTGGAGTAAATGAAGATATGTTTAATGCTTCACTTACTTCTTCGAAAAATGACTGGTTGCTTGATTCAGGAGCAACCTGTCATATGACTCATAGGAAAGATTTTTTTGAAGATTTCACTGATAATGTTGATGGAGAAGTATACTTTGCAGATCAGTCAAAAATCAAGCCATCAGGGCTTGGCACAATCAGGCTTAAACTGTCTGGTCTTCCAGACTTTCTTCTGGATCATGTTCTATATCTCCCACAGCTCAAGAGAAACTTGCTGTCCCTGGTCCACATCCGCCAGCAAGGTCACTCCATTCACATGTTTGATGGCAAGCTTGAGGTAAGAAAGGCATCTGACCACTCACTTGTCATGAGGGGTATAGAAGAAGAAAGACTTCTTAAACTGCAAGGAACTTCTGCTCATGCACAACATTTCTCATATATTTCTCATCATGAAGAAGGTACACTTCCATCAAGTTTATTATGGCATGCTAGATTTGGACATTTAAACTATGATAGTCTCCGCTTGTTGAAGAAAAATGGTGTTGCTGGTTTGCCTACAATTCCTAGAAAACATAAGCAATGTGATGCTTGCATTCTAGGAAAGCATAGCAAACAGTCTTTTCATGATTCACATTCAAGAGCACATAGGAAACTTGAACTCATTCATTCAGATTTATGTGGTCCAATGCCTGTTTCTTCTGCAAATGGAAATAAGTATATCATGACATTTATTGATGATTACACCAGAATGTGTTGGGTTTATTTATTGAAGAACAAATCTGATGCTTTTCAAACATTCAAGAATTTTCATAAATGGATTGAAAATGATGCACAATCTCATATTGGGTCTATTCGCACTGATAATGGAAAAGAATATACATCAAATGAATTTGAACACTATCTTCGCCAAGATGGGATTAAACATCAAACAACTGTGCCTTATAATCCTCGACAGAATGGTGTAGCAGAAAGAATGAATAGAACAATCTTGAATATGGTACGATCCATGCTTTTCTTCAAAAATGTAAAGACAATGTTTTGGGCTGATGCTGTTCTATGTGCTGCATATATAAAGAATAGATGTCCATCTAGTAGTATAAGAAACAAGACTCCTTATGAATTGTGGTATGGACATGTTCCTTCGGTAAAACATCTCAGGATTTTTGGTTCCACCTGTTATGCTTTAATACCAAAGGTACATAGAAACAAACTTGGTGCTAGAAGTTGTAAGTGTATCTTCCTGGGGTATTCAAACACATCTAAAGCATACCGCCTCTATGATGAAGTAAATAAAAAGTTTGTTTTATCTAGAGATGTCATTTTTCTTGAATCATCCAAATCTGACAGTGTTGTTGAGCGGCAACTTGATCGCTTGGATAAATTCACAAAACCGAAATCATTTCAAGAGTTTGATAATCAGATTCCACATCTTGAAGGGGGGATTCCTATACTAGATCAACATGTGGAATCTTCTTCTGAAGAACAATCTCCCCTGCATGACACTCCAACAACGGATGATGCTTTAAGTGATGTAATTGATAGAATTGGGAGACTCAATCTTGATTCAGACCCAACTCAATCAACAGAGCAGCCTGGACCATCTCAGAAAGGTCCTCCAAAATGGCTGACAAAGACACTTGAAAGTGTTCATCCTGATGAAATTGGAAAAACAGGAACCAGAATTACAAACCGACAAGATGGAGGTGATGTAGATAACTCTAATTCACCTGTTGATATGGATGTTACTTATGATTGTGAATTGAACTTGTCTACAGATTTTGAACCAACTTCCTTCAAAGAAGCTGCTTCTCATGATGAATGGAAAGAAGCGATGCAGAAGGAGTATGATGCCCTCATAAAGAATGGCACTTGGAAGCTGGTTGATCCTCCATTTGGAACCAAACCAATTGGCTGCAAGTGGGTCTACAAGAACAAGTACAAAGCTGATGGCTCACTTGACAAGCACAAGGCTAGGCTTGTGGCAAAAGGTTTTGCACAGAAGGAAGGGGTCGATTATGAGGAAACTTTTTCCCCCACAGCAAAATGGGCCACCATCCGGACACTCTTTGCACTAGCTACTCAGAATGGTTGGAAAGTCCATCAAATGGATGTAAAAACTGCATTCTTGAATGGAGATCTAAAAGAGAATGTTTTTATGTCCCAGCCTGAAGGATTTGCTATGAAAGGACATGAACACAAAGTATGCAAACTTGTGAAGTCCTTGTATGGCCTCAAACAAGCACCACGAGCCTGGTATGAAAAACTAACTGAGCATCTTCTGAAACTCAACTTCAATCATTTTGATCTTGATGATGCAACTTTATTTATCAAGAAAGTTGGCAAAATAGTTGTATATCTTGTGGTATATGTAGATGATCTTTTAATGACAGGGAACAATGAAAGCTATATTGCATCCATAAAGAAAGAATTAGGAAATTTTTTTGAAATGACTGATTTGGGCTATGTTCATTACTATCTTGGCATTGAAGTAACCCAACATCCAAAGTCCATATTTCTTTCTCAAAAGAAATACATTGGAGATTTGTTAAATAGATTTGGCATGACAGAGTGCAATCCCCTTTGTACTCCAATGGAACAAAACTTGAAGCTCACATCTATTGAAGGAAAGGAATTTGAGGATGCAACAAAGTATAGACAGCTTGTAGGAAGTCTCATCTACCTCACTACTACCAGACCAGACATTTCATTTGCTGTTGGAATCCTCTCCAGGTTTATGCAAAAGCCTTGTGAGGGACATTGGTCTGCTGCAAAAAGAGTTCTAAGGTACTTGAAGGGAACTCAAGACCTTGGAATCAAGTATACACAGGTGGACGACTTCAACTTGATTGGATACTCTGATTCAGACTTCGATGGAGACAAAGAAACTGGGGTATCTACTTCAGGATATGCTATGAGTCTTGGATCAGGAGCTGTCTCTTGGAGATCACGCAAACAATCAGTACCAGCAGATTCCACAACAGAAGCAGAATATGTGGCAGCAGCTGAAGCAACGAAAGAAATTGTGTGGCTCAGGAAAATTCTTGAAGATTTGCAGGTAAAACAAATACAATCAACTCCACTCATGATTGATAACACATCTGCAATAAAGTTGGCCAAGAACCCAAAGTTCCATGATCGTGCTAAGAACATCAATACTAAATATCATCTGATCCGACATCATGTTGAGGCCAAAACAATCCATCTCCGTCATTGTTCCACAAACGAGCAAATTGCAGACATCTTCACCAAAGCGCTTGGAAGAGAAAAGCTTGAAAGATTTAGAACGATGCTTGGACTCACCAACATCCCTTCAGATTAAGGGGGGGAATGTTGACACCTAATCCGAAACAGATGGGTGAACTGGACAGTCATCAGGAAGATGAACTGATCCGTTGTATTTATGTATATAAATATGAGTTAGCTAATGAATAATAATATCAGTTTCTCTCCCGCTCATTCTGGAGTTACCCTGGCCTGACAAACATTTTTACCATAAACTAATTCATAAGGTGAAAAACCCATAGTGTTCCTCCAAGTAGTTCTGTAAGCCCATAATGCTTCAGGCAACCATTGAAACTAGTCCCTTCTATTTTCCTTTATTGTTTTTGTTAAAATGGCTTCTATGACTTTATTCGTACTTTCCACCTGCCCATTTGCCTGGGGGTGATAAGGTGTAGTCATTTTATGCTTAATGTGATATTTCTGGAGTGTATCTTTGAAGCCATGAGAGTTTAAAGGAGGTCCTCCATCTGTGACTAGCTCTCTAGGCAAACCAAACCTAACAAAGATTTCTTCAAATAAAAAAATTAACACTGATTCTTCATTAGCTTTGATGAATGCCTTAGCTTCTACCCATTTAGTCATATAATCTGTGCAAACCAGTATATAAACTCTTTGATTGGATGGAGGATTGATGGGACCTATAAAATATAGCGCCCATCTCTCAAAAGGTTCAAGTACTACCTGATGGTTGAGTGGCATTTCATCCCTGTGATTAGGTTGGCCCATTCTCTGACAGCTATCACAGGCCCTAACATATTTCTTTGCGTCCTTGAAAAGTGAGGGCCAATAATAACCCATTCTAAGAACTTTGTGTGCTGTTCTTTTATCCGCAAAATGCCCTCCACAAGGGCCATCGTGACAAGCCTTCAATATATCATAAACTTCGTCTTCTCTGATGCATCTTCGAATTTCCTGATTGAGTCCTGTGCGAAAAAGACACCCGCTTATCTAGCTGTACCTAGCACTTTGCTGAACAATCTTTCTTTTCTCTCTGTGTGATAGGTGTGATGGTAGTTTCCCTGCAACTAGGTAATTGGCAATGTCTGCATACCAAGGTGAGTGAGCAGATACTGCAAATAAATATTCGTCAGGAAAAGAATCATTGACTGGAATATTTTCATCAGTTTTTAAACGAGAAAGGAAATCAGCAACTACATTTTCTTTACCTGGTCGATCTACAATTGTGATATCAAATTCTTGCAATAATAATAACCATCTGGTAGCTCGAGCATTCATAACTAATTTGTTCATTAAATATTTAATGGCCGAGTGATCAGTATGCACAAAAGTAGTGTAACCGGTAATATAATGTCGAAACTTATTAATAGCATAAATGACTGCTAAGAATTCTTTCTTGGTGACTGTATAATTAAGTTCAGCAGGGGTCATATTTTTACTAATAAAATAGATAGCATAGGGAAGATTGTTTTCTTCTCGACCCAAGACAGCTCCAATTGCAGTATCTGAAGCATCAAAGGATATGTGAAAGGGGAGTGCCCAGTCAGGTCCTCTTAAAATGGGAGCTGTAGACAATTGATGTTTAAGTTCATTAAATGCCTTTTGACAACCATCAGTCCACTTAAATTCAACATTTTTCATAAGTAACACAAACAAAGGAGAAGCTATTTTAGAAATTTCCTTGATAAATCTTCTATAATATCCAGCATGTCCTAAAAAACTTCTTACATCAGTTTGTGTTTTAGGGATAGGAAGAGTCTGAATTACTTGTACTTTAGTCGGATCAACTTGAATTCCTAGGAATGAGATGAAGTGTCCCAATACAATACCTTGATTCATCATCATATGGCATTTTTCAGTACTTAAGGCAAGATGTGCTTCTATACATCATTTAAGTACTTTTTCAAGGTTCTGTAATGCATCTTCAAAAGTCACACCATAAGGAGTAAAGTCATTCATAAATATCTCTAAGGAATCATTAAGCATATCAGAAAAATCCCTATCACTGCTCTTTGAAATGTTGCTGGGGCATTACATAGTCCAAATGGAAGAACTCTATAGGCAAAAGTCCCCCATGGAATAGTAAAAGTTGTCTTGTCCTGATCTTGGGGTGCAATCTTGATCTGATTATATCCACTAAATCCATCAAAAAATGAAAAGTATCTCTTACCTGCCAAATTGTCTAGTACCTGATCAATAAATGGTAAGGGGAAATGGTCTTTCTGAGTGGCCTTATTTAGAGCTCTATAATCTACACACACCCTCCATTTCCCATTTTTCTTAGGTACAATTATTAATGGTGAAACCCATTCACTATCAGATATAGGATATATAAATCCTGCATTCAACAATTTTTGAAGTTCTTCCTTCACAATTTCCCTTAAATTGGGATTCATTCATCGTTGGGGCTGACAGACTAGGCGAGATCCTTCTTTAATATAAATATGATGAGTACATAATTCAGAAGAGATTCCCTTCATATCTGTGTAATCCCATGCGAATGCTTCTTTATTCTCACGGAGTAGCTTCATTAACTGTTGTGTTTCAGCATCTATTAGGTTAGGGTTTATATTTAATGTTTTGCTAGGTTCGATTTCTACTGTTATACTTTTGGAGGAGATACCAGCTGATGTCTGAGATAAATCTTCAGTTCTAAGGTTTTACTGGGATTCAGATTCCAAGATTGTAGTCAAGTGATCATGTATTTTAGAGTTAACCGAAGAAGGTTCATAAATAAATTTGCTAATTAATTCATCTTCGGTTGAATCTTTAAAAGTTAAAGCTTGTCTGACAATCAAGATGGGTTGGGTCTCATCATCCTCGTAATCTAACCATACAGAGTTATCATTATTAATCATAGGTGTAGCATGAGGGTAAAGAGTAAGCTGTTTGGTTTCACATCCATTAGAAATTGTCATTGAACCTGATATACAGCTGATGAAGGCATCTGCTGTAGCCAGCCAAGGTCTCCCTAAAATTAATGGATGACCCCCCAGCTTTGTTTTGGTCTGTAATACAACAAAATCAGCTGGGTAGTTCCAAGATTCGACTGAAATTATCAGGTCTTCAATGACTCCTTCAGGTTCGATTGTGGAGCGGTAAGCTAGCTCTAGAATGGTTGGGGTTTCCCTAATTACATTCTTTAACTGTAATAACTGTGCAGTTTCAACTGTCATGATGTTTATTACAGCACCCAGATCTACTAGAACTCTAGAAACAAAAGTTTTTCCAACCTGCACTGTGACTGTAGGATGACCAGGGTCACCATATTTCACAGGAGGGTTTTTTTCTGATATTAGAGCAGCTAGATCACCCATCACATGAAATGTGAGGGGATCCTTAGCTTTTCTTCCAGGTTTATTAATACAAATATCTCTAATAGTTCTAGCATAAATTGGTACATCTCTCAGTGCTTGTAAGAGTGGAATTTTAACATATAAATTCTGCAGTTCTCCTAAAAGATTAAAAGCAGGTGGCTCAAGTGTTTTGGTAAGAGCCAGACGTTAAGGGAATGGTGGCTCTACTGCTTCAGAGGTCTTATTAGAGGATGATTCAACTGTTTCAACATTCTTATTAGAGGATGATTCAACCGTTTCAACACTGTTATTAGATGACTTTTCTTTTCCAGTTTCTTATTTATCAGAATCGGAAGAAGTAATGTCATCAATAATGGGTTCAACTATTTTCCCAGAGCGTAAATGAATATCATTACATTACATAGGGGAAACATGCTGGTTTTGAATATCAATTACCTGCAGAGCTTTATTGTTACTTGGGTTGGGGTTAGGTTGTACAGGCAGCTGGGGTCTCATTATCTGATTATTCGGTGGAGCATTTGATGGTAAGGAGAGAGATTGCTGATACTGAGGAAATTGGTTTGGAAATGGGATCTGTTGAGCTATCTAATTTGGGTTCCATTGATTAAAATAGGATTGCTGTAGAGCCCAGGGATTCCATATCGTAGGATCAACAAAAGGAGGATTTGGTTGTTGCATGGGTGGGAAATTCATTTGATTAAAGGGTGGGTATTGCATTTGATTGAAGGGTGGGTAATTTCTTTGAAAAGGAGGATTATTATTCCAACGATTAAATGGCATGTTAGAATTCGTACGTTGTCCTCGTGGTTGCCATTGCCTCCTCTGTGTCAGCAGGTACACTGCTTTAGCTTCTTCTTCAGTTGGCTGCAGTGCTGCTTTTATTCCTAGCAAAGAAGGGCATTGTTGGGTCTCATGGTCCTTTTCACAAATAGTGCAAATTGGTACCTTGTCCAGTGGGCATTCCCTTAGTGGGTGTTTTTCTCTGCATTTAGAGCAGAAAATATCCAAAGCAGCTTCTGCCTCTGCCTGTTTCTTTTTGACCTGCAAGGTATCAATTTGTGAAGCAAAAGAGCTTAACATTTCAGTTTTAAATTCTTCAAGTAAGTTACCTATTTCGGCCCGTGTTGCTCCTCCACTTGATGATTTCTGGATTCTTGAGTATGTACTATCTTTTCTTTTTGGTCTGCTTGCTGCTCCTCTTGAACATCTCTTACAGAGGTTGACAATTTCATCATATGATTCCTTAGATATATCCCCTTTTCCAAGCATATTCAACATATCTAAACAATCATCTCGTACCCCTTTTAGCAGTATTGACTTAAGAATATCCTTACTCATATCCGGATGATCAGATCGCTGCAAATTATACTGTAGTCTTTCCACGAAGTCCTCCAGACTTTCGTCCTCCTTCTGAGTCATCTTAAATAATTCCTCCTTCCTTTCTCTTGTTCGGCAATAATCTTGGTATTTGGCTAGAAATTTCTCCTTCATCTGGTCCCATGTCGTAATCACATGAGCTCCCAAGCTCATAAACCATCTTAGTGCATTCCCTTTTAATGTAGCTGGAAACAATTTCAATTTTTGAGCAGCATTAACATAGTCATAGCTTCTACACAATATATCAAATTCAAAAAGAAACTCATCAGGATCTTCTGAGGATAAACCATGGAAATTGGGTAATGCTGAAAGTGGGATATTCTTCATAGGAGTTGCTCCTCTGGGGAGTTACCCAATAGGGAATTCCAGGGTGGAGAGAGAATTCTTTCCCCTTCCTTCTACTCTGTGACCTCCACCGAAAATTCATTCATTTTTATCCTCCATTGGTTGTTTTCCTGATGTGCTTGCCCAGTCTTCGGTGTTTTCTGTTGGACTTTCAATGTCCTGCACTGGTTCCTCCACTTTAGTCTCCTCTATTGGCTCCTCTATTGGTCCTTCGACTTCTTCCACCGATTCCTCAGTATATTCTGATGGTTCTATAACCCTCTCTGGTCCCACTACTTCCTCTATCTGATAGTCTGTTTGGAAAGAGTGTTGGGTTTGTGGCCTTCGAGAGCTTAACCTCTGGGATGTCTCAGCTTTTGAAATAATATCGTCAATGAAAGTTTTTCTTCCTCCTCCTTTGCCCTTGCTGCCTGTAAGGTTAGCCTTCCTGCATCCTCTCATGCACCCTGCATCTCTAAAAGAAAATCATTAATACTCTTAAAATCTTTGGTCATGTTCCCCGGAAACAGCGCCAAAATGTTGGTCACTTTAATTGTTTATTAATTAAATAGTCGAGTGCCACATAAATTGTCAACCCAGGAAAGTCTGATTATTTCAAAGGTGACTACATACTGTATGTACTCGATTTTAATAGTATTAAAAGCTGTAGTATAAACAATTCATTCTTTGTTAAACCCCTACTCTGTGTTACAGCAGTTATAATCTATTGCAGGAATGGAATAAGAACAGATAATTAATTAAAGAAAATAATTCTACAAAAGGACGTGATGGATGTCCTGCAACAAAGGATCAGGACCCTATCCTCAGAGTAAGGACATTCAACACCTGCCTCCGTTATCCAGTTCGCCAATACACTCTATAAATCCTAGTCACCGGTGAGGCACTCATATACAACATCAATCGATTAAAAGAAAAACAGAGTTTCAGCAAAAGTGAAATATCATCAGAAGCAATACTTGTGAACAAGGTATGAACAAAGATCACACACAACACACAACAGAAAGAAGATGGGTAAATTTTGTGATGAAGGTGGGCCCTGTCCTTCTCACAAGATTCCCCAGGACACGAAAACTAAGGTGAAATACTCAGAACAGAACTTTATTCATCTGTCAATATACCATATTACAAGAAAGATTCAGTCTCATCCTATAATTCCTGTGTTACAGCTTGTTCATCCTCTCTCCATCTGTATCCCTTCTAATGTAGATGTCTCCTCTTTATAGAGGAGACATCTATTACAAAATATTTTCATTATACATTCTAGTTTGACCCTTTGTATGAAAAATAGGGAAATCAATTCCCATTAACAAAATGCTGTTACAGTAATGTGGATCATGATCGTTACGACCAATGTAATTATCGATCGGATTCCTTTTCTGTTGCAGATCTGATACGCAAATCTCAACTGTCTCCTCGAGGTTCGTGCTGTTCTTGCTGTTTCATCTTCACGGTTCGTGCTGTTTCCGTTGTTTCAGCAACTGCAAAATATGGTCCTGCCAGCTTTAGGCAGTTTCAACAATTGTTCAACAACTTAGTCAACTTCAAGGATCAATTATAAAGATAGCATGATTATGTGTTGAATAATTAAACATATAGCAATGAGGAGAGTTACTGTATACCTTTTGGAATTATTAAGTCAAAACACTAGCAAAGGCTTTCAACTAAGGGTTGAAGAGGGTAATATAATGACAAAATATAAGGTCAAAAATAGACAATATGGGATCCTAACAAAAGAAATCCAAAAATTGCACGTAAAGTAAAGCTAAAATCAAATTACGTCAATTCATATTTTGACCCCTCACCATTAGTCTCGCTATGGCTTTCGGAGGTAATCATAAACAACCTGAGCAATCTGATATCTAATTTGCAGAAAAATAAACTAATATCAAATTACACACTCATACTTCAATCCCTCACCATTAGTCTCGCTATGGCTTTCGGAGGTAACTGATAATGACATGAGAAATTTAATATCTAACTTGTAGAAAAATAAACTAATATCAAATTACACACTCATACTTCAATCCCTCACCATTAGTCTCGCTATGGCTTTCAGAGGTAACTGATAATGATATGAGCAATTCAATAACTAACTTGCAGAAAAATAAACTAATATCAAATTACACACTCATACTTCAATCCCTGACCATTAGTCTTGCTATGGCTTCCGAAGGTAACTGATAATGACATGAGCAATTCAATATCTAATCTAACTAATAAAGCCAATGAACAAAACTGAAATAAACAAAATAGTACTGAAATTGAAAACTAAGAAAAATAAATCAGCAGAAGGACAAGACTGATTCCATGTCATTAGTCATTGTGGAGACTATATGCAAATTCCTGGGCTGCCTACTATAATCTGGAACAAAGACACTAATCAGTTAACGTCAGTATAAAGCATGAAAAATTATGGATAGAAATAAAACGTTAATACCATAAGAAATGCAATATATACAAGTGAATAACTATGGCATAATGAACGTAAGGGAACACAGCATGAAACTATACAGAAATAAACAAAACTTCGACGTGTGCAGGGGCCCTCTACACAACCTTGGGCAACAGCTATCAACCACTAATTGTGCTTATAAACAGTCTTCTCATATATTCAAAATGCAATCATAACAACAAAATAATGTCATGGCACAGTGGGCTCATTAACAATCAAAAATACATTACAAAGACTAACTACTATGCATATGGAAACACATTATTTATAGCAAACGTTTACATAACTGATTTCCTAAAAACTGTGTTGACAGAGGACACGTGAACAACAACATCCAGGGATCTAGCATCATGGCTGCCGTGATGATTAAATCTATTGAGGGTGGTTGTTGGATTCTCCTTATGGAGCAGTCTACATGTGTTGATATGTCCACGGAGATCTAGGAACGGCCACGTAAGTCTTCACGTGGTGAAAAATGGAGTCCTGTTACCGTAAGACTCTTCTTTTGACCACCACTTGACCCCCGTTGACTATGGCATCCTCTGATGAATTCGACTAAGCCAATAGGACTCGGTCCATTTCCACATCATTTCTAACTTTCCCATGTGGCTTGATTTGCCTGAAGACACCTGCAATATAGACTTTAACAAAAAGGCTGTGGAAAGTTGAACTGGCTACGGAAAGTGATAAGATTCCGCAGCTCAATGAGCAAAAATCTAATTCAAACTGTAGACACAAAACATAGTTAGGAAACCACTTTATGTGCTGTTTTAAACTCAATATGCAATGATGTTGACAGCTTAGGAGGTCCAGGTAAATGGAGAAAGCTACAAAGGTGTATAGGAAAGATGCAAGTTTGGGGCTCAACATACCCCCACTGTGAAGGTGTTGCATGTCCCCATGCAACCAAAATTTTGATCATCCTCCCTTTAGTCCATGTGCTCTGAAACTTTTGCCAATACATCCAGCCCTCTTTTCCTCTTCCTTGGTACTACTTCCATCCTGAGCTTCCTCATCAAGCATCTGAATTTGAGGTTGACAAGTGCTGTATTCAACCTCTTGCATTTCTTCTTCAATTTCCTATTCTTTTTCTGTCATAGTCCCAGATGTAACATAGTGTTCTAATGAATGATCTTGTCCAATCTGCTTTGCTCCTTTAATGCTTCATTTTCATTTTTAATATGTCTATTTAAAATCTCCAATTCAAAGTCTTCTTGTTTCAACGATTGGACTAGAGCTTCTTGTGCTGTGTGAGGCTGAGTGGATGACGTGCTTCGACCTGCAGCTATCTTCTCTAAGGATTCTATATAATCATACATCTCCTGTTGATTTGGGTCTACCTCAGGTGTAGCCTTCCTTGGGCTGACCCCAAAATCCTGTTGAGAGGGACTGATTTCTAACTCTGGCCGATAAGGACTCATGTCAACATCTGGTTGTGAAATGGAAGTATGGTGTGGGCTACGGCCAGGAGAGGTTGTTGGAGGCTTTTCTGGGGTTTCCCCCCCAAATCAATAAAGTGGGGCCCTTTGGTTTTTACTGTCTTTAATTTCCCTTAAGCCTAGAGCTTCTTCTTACATGCTGTGGACTAGTATCTTCCTCCCTACTCTGTTTTTCGTTTCGTTTCTTCTTGGCTACAACTGCTTGTTCTCGAAGAAAAGCTAATCTTTTAAATAGTTTTTGGTGGTCTTCTTTTTGAGAAGGCTCTGAAGTTTGATATACAATTTCTATGTTTCGTTTCCCTTTTGATTTTCCTTGGTTTCTATTCTTGGTTCTTTCTAGCCTCTCTTCTTGATCAACTTCTTTGGTTTTGCTAATAGGAGGGTCTTGAATTCTTGCACTTATCTTCTTTCTCCTATTTCTTCTTGCTGTACTGCTCTCAGGTACCTCAGGTGGCTCTTGAAAGTAGTTTCTCACCAAAAACCGATCCCAGGTGTCCCTATTTTTCTTCAATTGGTCTTCAATTAGAATTTTCACAAGCCCATGATGATACAAATGGGGCTCTATGTCTTCTATATTCTTTTGGACTGTTGTGCACATCTTTTTCAAGTTTAGCAATAAAAAGTAGGGCAGATTGAGGGTTTGGTTTTCTAAAAAGTTCATCAACAATCGGGTATGATACATATACATTGCCCCAAAATGGCCTTCACAAGTAATGAACTTTTGAATAATTAACAATAAGCTGGCCCACTCCTTTGTAAAGCATGGACAGGAATTCCTCGTTTGAATATAGTTACATCCATACCTAGATTGCGTAGTATGACTCTCCCAGCCTTCTCCTCAAAGCTCTTGTTCTTGAACCAGTGTTCAACTTCTCGGGGAAGTTATGTAGCAGTTGCTATGGATGTCTCGGTGATTGTAAACTAAAGGTCCCCAATTTCCACCTCCTGGCCATTAAAATACCTCGCAAAAGCTTTTGTAATCTCCTTATTGTGGCCCTTAAATTTTTGAATGAAACGTAGCCATCTTGCCTTTTTCAGTAAGTCTTTCACTTGTGGGTATCCTTCCAAAAACTTGGGCCCTTCCGGTTCTACCCTCAATAACAGACCCATCCTTCCTTCTGTTTTTAAAATTTGTCTGCGTGAGGAGGGTTTAGCGGAAGTGAGACGGCTGAGTTATAGGATTAAACGGAGTTTATGGAGAAAACCAGTGACTGTGAGTAGGAAACAGAGGACAGGCAGCGGAAGTGAATTGGTGAAATGGGCTGAAGGCTTATGTGAGAAATGTGGAAATGCAGTCATGATGTCAATAGAACAGTAGGGAGAGTAGAGTACATCCGGTAGAATTTTGAATTGGGTGGTTGTACAGTAGACGCAAACACGTTTATGAAACGGCTGCGGATTTTGTGTGGCTGAGAAGAGCCGTAGTCAAGTCGACCACATCCTCATGATTACAGGTGGAGTGTTAAAATGTGGCCAACACAAATTAAATCCGAAGGCTAATCATAAGACCATTTGGAAAATAAATGCATGATTCGTGGAGGAATGTCGTGGAATGGTTATGGAGGCTATCATGCCAATCATTGCATATAGTGGCGCTTATGGTTTAATAACTATGCAAAAATGTGCTTTAATTGCTATTTGAAATAAATTTTTACTCATACCATGGAAGTTTTGCCATTTGTTTGTCCATTAACCCTTTATCAACTGCTCCTTATTGATGCCTTTAAGTGCCTCCATGTCTTCATAATATGTCCTCAGTCATACCTGCATTTGATTTCATGATTATTGAACTAATAGCTTGACTGTCAATTTGAAAAACAGAGTGGTGGCTGTGGAAACTGCTTCTGGCTGCGGAAACTGGTTTCAGCTACGGAAACTGACACAACAACCATTTGACTGAATGAAGATGGATAAATGATGACTAAATGAATGGTCATAGAAACTTTTATTGGTGGAATGAGATGAAGTGAATGAAATAGAGTGGATTTAAATGAAGTGGAGTGGAATGAAAATGAAATGGAGTGAAATGAAAATGAGGTGAAGTGGAATGGAAATGGGAAAGAAAGAGATTTCTTTTTGGAAAATATAGGGTGTCAGAGGATTCTGATTTTCGCCCTGTATTTTCTATATAAGACTGCCAATTTGTGATTGGTTTTCAGGCTTATACAATATATATATATAGATATATTATTTATTTTTTTATTTTTTTATTTTTTTCAGAAATAGAAAGGAACAAAGGCTAGGCTGGTGGAGAAGAAGGATTCTTCTTCACTAGCCTTATTGCAGAACTATCTTGAAACACTTTGACAAATTCCTCTTTTGAGAGTGGCTTATGATAGACCTTTAATCTATGACCATTCACAATAAGAGGAGTTTGAAATTCATCAATGGTTTTGATTCTTACCGCTCCATGGCTAAATACTTTGTAAATCTCATATGGCCCAAGCCAATGAGTCTGAAATTTTCCTTTAAAATATTGAATCAAATAACAATGCTCAGTCTCCTTGAAACTTTTTCTCTTTGATGTATTTATCATGCCACTTAGCTCTTTGATATTGAACTAGATCAGTTCTTAGGATGGCTTCTTGTCTGATCTCATCTAGCTCATTCAACTGCTCCATTGTATGCTTTTGGGCTTCTGGTAGATCCATCCCCAACTGAACTGCCATCTTGAAATTTTTGACTTGAAACTCAATGGGGAGCAGGACTTCTTTCCCATAAACAAGTTCATAGGGAGAATGTCCTGTTGTATTCCTCCATGTAGTTCTATAGGCTCATAAGGCTTTAGGAAGCTTTTTTGCCCAATCTCTTCTAGGTAGATGAACAGTTTTGGTGATGATGCCTTCAATAACTTTGTTTGTAGACTCCACTTGGCCATTTTCTTGCAGATGGTAAGGAGTAGATTTTCTGTGCTTGATCTTGTATTATTTCATCAGCTTTTCCACTAGGTTAGATGTGAATTGACTTCCCTGATCTGTCACAATTTCTCTTGGAACACCAAAGTGAGTAAAAATATCCTCATAAAGAAAATTAACAACTGAATTTTCAGTAGCAGAAAGTAATGCTTTGGCTTCTACCCATTTAGTGACATAATCAATACATACCAATATATACTTCTTTTGTTTAGATGGTGGATTAATAGGTCCAATGAAATCTAAAGCCCATTTTTCAAAGGGTTCGATGAGTACCTGTGGTTGCAATGGCATTTCATTTGAAAGGGTCAGTTTCCCTACTCTTTGGCAGCTGTCACACCTTTTGACATATTCTTTTGCATCTTTGAAGAGGGAAGGCCAATGATATCCTAAAGAGAGGATTTTATAGGCTGTCCTTTTGTCAGCAAAGTGTCCGCCGCATGGTTCATCATGACATGCCTTGAGGATGTCAGGCATTTCATCTTCCCTAACACATCTTCTGATTACAAGATCTGGCCCTGTTTTAAACAATTCGTTAGAAATCCATGAATATTTTGAACTTTCTTGAATAATCTTTCTTCTTTCACTAGGGAATAGATGTAGAGGTAGTTTCCTTGTAACCAAATAGTTAGCAATATCTGCATACCAAGGGGTCTTAGTAGTTACTGCAAATAAATATTCATCCAGAAACTTATCCTTTACAAGAGAATCTTCTTTAGTATTCTGGATCCTAGACAAGAAATCAGCGACTGTATTTTGCTTCCCTGGTCTATCTAGCACAGTAATACTGAATTCTTGTAAAAGTAAGAGCCACCTTGTAACTCTGCCATTAGTAACAGGTTTGTTCATTAGATATCTAATCACAGAATGATCAGTATGGATAAAAGTTTCATAGCCTGTTATATAATGTCTAAACTTATTGATTGCATGAACAACAGCTAAGAACTCTTTCTCAGTTACAGTATAGTTCAACTCAGTGGGAGTCAAATTTTTATTGGTATAGTAAATGGCATAAGGAACTAGATCGTTTTGTCCCAACACATCTCCTAGAGCTGTATCTGAAGCATCTGTAGAAATATGGAAAGGAAGTTTCCAATTTGGTCCTCTCAAGATAGGTGCTTCAGATATTCTTGTCTTCAAAGTTTCAAATGCTGATTGGCAATCAGGATTCCATTTGAATTCACAGTCTTTTGTAAGCAATTTGAAGAGTGGAGATGCTATTTTAGTGAATTTCTCTATAAATCTTCTATAGTACCCAGTAAATCCCAGAAAACTTCTAACATCCTTTTGACAATTTGGAATAGGCAACTTGGAGATGACTTCAACTTTTGATCTATCGACTTTAATACCATCCCCTGAAATGTGATGTTCCAAAACAATACCTTCAGTAAACATCATAAAGCATTTTTCATGACTCAATGAAAGGTTTGTTTCTTTACATCTTATAAGGACTTTTTCCAAATTCTCTAATGCCTCTTCAAACGAATTACCATAAACTGTAAAATCATCCATATAAACCTCTACACAATCATGGATTAGATCAGAAAAGGTTCCTAGTACTGCTCTTTGGAATGTTGCAGGTGGATTACATAATCCAAAAGGAAGCACTCGATAAGCAAAAGTTCCCCATGGACAGGTAAATGTGGTCTTATCTTGATCTTCAGGTGCTACCTGAATTTGATTATAGCCACTAAAACCATCCAAGAACAAAAAGTACTTTTTGCCTGCTAGTGTATCTAATACCTGATCGATAAAGGGTAAAGGAAAGCGATCCTTCAAAGTTGCTTTATTCAATTCCCTGTAACCAATGCATACCCTCCATTTACCATTCTTTTTAGGTACTATAACCAAAGGAGAAACCCATCGGCTATCTGAAATTGGATAAATGAAGTTTACATTGAGTAGTTTTTGGAGCTCTTCTTTCACTATCTACCTAAGGTTTGGATTCATCCTTCTCTGAGGTTGTCTGGTTGGTCTACTATTTTCCTCAATGTAGATGTGATGAATGCAATCTTAGGGTCAATACCTTTCATATCAGTATACTCCCATGCAAATGTAGTAGAATGTTTTTGCAAGATTTTGGTTAGCTCTCCCTGTTGTGATTTTTCCAAATTTTTGTTGATATTCAATGTTTTACCTGGAAAAATCTCAATGGCAGAACTACCGAACTCTTCCATAGAGTAAAGAGACATTTGTCTTGATGATAAATACTCAATTTCAGAATCTAACTAAAATTGTGTGTGGTCATATTTTGAAGATGTTTCAGAATTTTCTAATGTGTTCAGAATTTGACTATCTTCACTAATTTCAAAAATAGTAAAGATAGGTTGTATAGTGTCCTCATCATCGACCCATTCATTATCTCCTACTTCTGTAATTGCTTTTGCTGGAGGATACAAATTGAACCTCTTTGTCGAATTACCATAAAAAATGTACATATCTCCAGATCTACAACTAATGAAAGCATCAGCTGTGGCTAGCCAAGGTCTTCCTAAGATGAGTGGGTTCCCTCCTAAATTACTCTTGGGAGTCAAAATCATGAAATCTACTAGATATTACCAAGAATCTAAGGAGACTTAAATATCTTCTAATACACCATCTGTTTTGATTATTGATCTATCTGCAAGTTGCAGTAAGGTAGGTGTAAAAACAAGATTAGGAAGTTTAAGCTGTTTCAGAGTCTGTCTACTCATAATGTTGATAGCAGCCCCTAAGTCAATCAAAGTATTTGGAATTTCTACCCCATTTATATGTGTTTTGACAATTGGACTACCAGGATCTACATATTTCTGCATGGTAATTTTTCCCATCATGATATCTGCAATTTTTCCTACCAGGTGGATTCTTCTTGTATCTCTTGGTTTTCTTCCTGGTCTTTTGAGACTCAACTCCTTTATTGTTTTTGCTAGAATAGGAATCTCCCTAATGGCTTGTAGTAAGGGGATCTTGATACAGACATTCTTTAATTCATCTAGGAAATCATAGTCAGGCAACAAGATTTGTTTTTCCACCCCTTTGTCAATTTGTAATCTTTCAGGGAAAGGAGGTGTGGATGAAGATGCAGGTTGCTCAACTATAGGAGTTGTGGGGGTTGACTCTTTTTCTTTTTCTTTTTGAGTGTTTGAGTTTTGAAGAGATGCTTCAGAACCTTTATTGGCTTTAAGAGAATCTTCCTCAGAAATACTTTGCTTTTGAGCATCTATAGAAGGTTTTTCTAAGACTCTACCAGACCTGAGTTGTACATCATTGAGAGGAACAATCATATAGGTAGGAAATTTTTGTCCTTCTACCATGTAAGAATTCTGAGGATTTTTATTATTTGGATTTGGCAATGGCTGGGATGGTAGTTGATTTGTCTTTTGTTGGAATGGAAGCAAGAGTTGAGAATTTGGATTTTTTTGAGAAGGTTGTTGTTGTGGAAATGGCAATGAAAGTTGTGGATTTTCATTTGGAAGTTGTGGAGCTTGTTGATTTTGAAAAGATGGAGGATATTGATAAAATTGAGCAAATCTCCCATAAGGATTTTGCATACCTTGTACCCATGATTGATATGGATTTTGAGATTGGGACCAAGGTTGTTGCCAAGGATTCCAATTTGGTGGAGGTTGAAAGTTCACGGGGTTGTTAAACCCTTGATTTTGTTGCCCTTGCCAAGGTCTGCTTGAAACAAAACAGAGACTCTATTGAATTTGGATCTTCTTGAAAGACAGCTTTGAGCCTAGGAATTGAAGGACAATCCTTGGTCTCATGGATTTCTGAGCAAATCATACATGTTTCTACAACTTTTTCATCCAAGGGGCATTCCCTTAGAGCATGTTTCTTCCTACATTTTGGACAAAAGATGGCCAAAGCTTCAGCTTCTGCCTTTTGCTTGTTTTGTATTTTAAGGGTGTCTAGTTGTTTACTAAGGCTCCCTAAAATATCAGTTTTGAACTCATCAAGCATATTTCCAATCTCTGCCCTACTTATTGATCCAATTGCATATTTGTTTGCTCTAATAAGAGAAGGATCTCTAGGCCCTTTTCCAGTTTTAGATTTTCCCCTCGAGAGATGGACACATAGTTCTGCTATGTCATGAAGTGGAAGTTGAGAAATATCTCCCTTTCCCATCATGTTTAAAATATCTATCCATTCATCTCTAATGGCTTTTAATAGAAGGGCTTTCAAGGTCTCCTCATCTAAGTTACTCATTTCTGCTCTTTTCACTTTGTATTGAAATCTTTCAAGTAAATCCTCCAAGTTTTCATCTTCTTTTTGCACCATTTTGAAAACCTCATCCTTACGGTTGGTGGGCTTGCAATAGTCCAGGTATCTATCCAAAAATGTTTGTTTCATATCATTCCAAGTCCTAATATATTGAGTGACTAATCCCATGAACCATTTCAAAGCAACTCCCTTCAATGTTGAAGGAAACAATTTGAGTTTTTGAGAGTCTTCCATATAGTCATAATTTTGGCACACGACCTCAAACTCAAATAGAAATGTTTCAGTATCGTCACTTCGCAACCCATAAAAGTTTGGGAGGACAGATGGTGAGATGTTTTTCATTATTGTACGAGATTCCTCATCAACTATAGGAAATCCAAACGAGTTATATCCATCCCTATTTCCCCCATTGTTACCTCTACCTCCTCCATTGTTTCCTCCTCGTCTACCTCTACCTCTACCTCCACCTCCTAATCCGTTTACTACTTCCTCTGTCATGATAGTTTCCTCAGAGATTTTAGAGTCCTATGGTTCTTCTATTAATGGTTAACGAGGAGGAATTTCTCCCTCTTCTTCTTCAGGTGATTCTACTTCTTTGATTACAATATGTTCCCCTGTAAAAGTGAAGAAAGGTTCTTTCCCTAAGTCAAATTTGATGGATAGTGTGGGAGAGTCTCCTAATTCAGTTACTGCCCCTTGAATTCCAAGAATCCTAAGGCTAGGAGTGTGAGTTGGAGATGATGGAGGTGTATCTTGTCTATGCCTTGAAGTAGATGGAGTTGTAAAAATCGAACTCTTGGCCCTAGCTATAAACCTTCCCCTAGAATCTCTTGCTCTATGCATGTCATTTTTATTTTTTATCTTCAAGTCGGGCTAATAATTCTCTTTCTGATGTTCCATTTCACTCTAGGTGCAAGAAGAGAGCATACTCAAGAAATTATTAAACTAATAACTCTCTTTTCTGATCCTCCAGATCACACTAGGTGCAAAAGGAGAGCATACTTTGAGAAGTTATCAATTTTTACCTTCCTTGAGAACTTTTTTTTTTAAGAGATTGGCTACCTAGCTACACTTCCCTGGCAACGGTGCCAAAATGTTTGGTCAATTTAGAGTTTCATAAATTGCTATATTAATTGTCAATCCGGGAGTCGTAAACTGTTGAAGTGTGGTGCACTATATGTGCAAGATAACCTATTTCTTACTTTTTGTCGTTTTTGATGTTTATTTTGTTTTTGGGTTTATCTTTGTTGATTTCCTAATGTGAGATGGAAATTCTAAAAGACAAATATGGATGAAAATGTTCAAGGCAATGATGTCCTTTATAATAATTTCCAAAACTTCAAACTCTTCAAAAAGGTTTTAAAACATGCAATGATGAAATTAATTCCTAAAGGAAAATGAAAATGTGCCACTATTCTAATTAAACAAACAATGAACTATTGATCATGAAACCATTATCCTTGCCACTGTCCAAATACAAAAGAAACTATACTCAAAATAATCCAAAAATTGCAAGTAAAGTAAAGCTAAAATCAAATTACGTCAATTCATATTCTGACCCCTCACCATTAGTCTCGCTATGGCTTTCGAAGGTAATCATAAACAACCTGAGCAATCTAATATCTAATTTGCAGAAAAATAAACTAATATCAAATTACACATTCATACTTCAATCCCTCACCATTAGTCTCACTATGGCTTTCGGAGGTAACTGATAATGACATGAGCAATTTAATATCTAACTTGCAAAAAAATAAACTAATATCAAATTACACACTCATACTTCAATCCCTCACCATTAGTCTCGCTATGGCTTTTGGAGGTAACTGATAATGACATGATCAATTCAATATCTAATCTAACTAATAAAGCCAATGAACAGAACTGAAATAAACAAAACAGTGCTGAAATTAAAAACTAAGAAAAATAAATCAGCAGAAGGACAAGACTGATTCCATGTAATTAGTCATTGTGGAAACTATATGCAAATGCCCGGGCTGCCTACTATAATCTGGAACAAAGACACTGATCAGTTAACAGTAGTATAAAGCATGAAAAATTATGGACAGAAATAAAACGTTAATACCATAAGAAATGCAATATATACATGTGAATAACTATGGCATAATGAATGTAAGGGAACACAACATGAAACTATACAGCAATAAACAAAACCTCGGTGTGTGCAGGGGCCCTCTGCACAACCTCGGGCAACAACTATCAACCACGAATTGTGCTTATAAACAGAGTCTTCTCATATATTCAAAATGCAGTCATAATAACAAAATAATGTCACGACACAGTGGGCTCGTTAATAGTCAACAATACATTACAAAGACTAACTACTATGCGTATGGAAACGCATTATTTATAGCAAACATTTACATAACTAATTTCCTAAAAACTGCGCTGACAGAGGACACGTGAACAACAACGTCCAGGGATCTAGCATCGTGGCTGCCATGATGATTAAATCTATTGAGGGTGGCTATTGGATTCGCCTTATGGTGCAGCCTACAAGTGTTGATCTGTCCCCAGAGATCTAAGAACAGCCACGCAAATCTTCATGTGGTGAAAAACAGAGTCCTATTACTGTAAGACTCTTTTGTTGACCACCTCTTGACCCCCATTGACTATGGCCTCCTCTGATGAATTCGACTGAGCCAATAGGACTCGGTCTATGTACACATCATTTACAACTTTCCCATGTGGCTTGACTTGCCTGAAGACACCTACAATATAGACTTTAACAAAAAGGCTGCGAAAAGTTGAATTGGCTGCGGAAAGTGACAAGATTCCGCAGCTTAATGAGCAAAAATCTAATTCAAACAACAGACACAAAACATAGTTAGGAAACCACTTTATGTTCTCTTTTAAACTCAATATGCAGTGATGTTGATAGCTTAGGAGGTCCAGGTAAATGGAAAAAGCTACAAAGGTGTATAGGAAAGATGCAAGTTTGGGGCTAAACATGAAGAAGGAGCGAGATGGTCATTTGTAGATTTATTGATAAATTCATATCGAAGCTCTGCTACAGACATAGGAGATTCTATTCCACCCACCCTCCCTTCATCTGATGTGGTCACAGATAAAGGAAAGGTCCCAAGATCTGAAAAATAGTGAGTTCGAACAAACTCTTTCTACAAAGGCTCCTTGGAGGATGAAATTGTATCTATTCTAGCTATAGGAGGTTGAAGATCAAAAGTACCCATCAATGAAGAGTACATCTCGACTCCTAGATTCTCAGTAGGTGGATGGGGGTTATCCACTAAGGGAATAGTAGAGTCTGAATTTGCTTGAGGATCGATTGGAGAATAATCAAATTGATCAACCTTAGCAATTTTCCCCTCATGAGGAAAGCAAATGACACAAAATAGAGTTCAAACAACGACATCCATTTTGTATATCTAGTTCCTTCCTAAGAGGAGATTGTAATCTAGGTTAGCATCGATGACTTCAACTTCGATATTAAGAGGGTTGAGAAGGCAAAGGGTTAGACAATGTGACCTGATTGGTAGGAGCAATTTGTAAAGATAACTGTTGCAATTCGCTCAACAAGTTCACTGCATTGGTGTCTATGGATCCAATGATACCATCCGCATGGGGACCTGGCTTCGACTTGGCTATATCAACCTTAGTCCCAGGAGCATCAGGCAAGATTTTCTATAGAATCCCAAAGTGAGAGTAAATCAATTCTAACTACTAGGCCCTAAAAATAGCTTGCTCTTCAGAATAGACTCCAAACAAAGAGACGTACTTAGAGATCTCAGGTTGTAAGGATTTCAAAAACCATTTGAGACGATATTCAGGAGGAATTTAGCTTTAATGAGCCTCTTTCTCTGTCTCCATTCCTGAATATGATCAAAAATGTGAGTTGTCGTATCCTGATGGAAATTGGCCAGAAGTTCAGTTCTGAGATCATAACGGACGGGCAACTGGAAATGATTTAGGAAAATGTTAGCCAAATTGGTAAATAATGTAAAGCTACCCCCTAGCAACTCTATATACCACTTGGCTGCATTGCTAGTTAAGGTGCGTTGAAAGGGTCTCAACCTAACCAAGTCATCAATGAGGGAGTTGGATGAGCACCACAAATGGAATGTGGTTCCCCTTGAACTTTTGAATGTCCAAAGGGAGTTTGGTTGGGACCAGAGGCCAGGCTGGATTGTATCTGATTGGATCATTTGTTAATTTCGTGAGATCTGAAAAATTCAACGTTGCTAGAAAAGGAAGCTTAGGAGGACCTTGGGGATTCCACCCAGATTGGGTGGAGTTCCCAAAGTTATGAAAATATTGGCCTGGATTTTGAAAGGAACCAAGTTGCCCGAAGTAATTTGTATAACCCGCTGAACCAAAAGGTGACCCTAATGGTCCAGCAAAACTCGGAGTTTGACCAACTCCAACTGAAACACCTACATAACCAGAGAAGCTCCCTCCTAAAGCATTATAAGGAGTTAATAACCCCTGATAAGGATTGAAAGTAGAAGCTAAGGGAGGAATACTTCGAAAATAACTAACTGTGGAGTATGACCTATTCCCTTGTTGGATAGAAAACGGATTCCAAGTTCCTATGCCACTAACCTCAGGATTAGTCCAACCTTGAAAGGGATTACTACCTTGACCTGTAGAGGAGAAAGGCATAGATCCTATCATTGGGTTGGAATGTGGTATGTGACCACTTCCAAAAGGAAAACCTTGAAATGAATCCAATCCACCCATCATGGATGTGGAGGCACTAAATGGAACTGATGGAATACCCTGTGAATGGGTGCCAAACGAGAAAAATCCAGAACTAGATGCATTGGCTTGGGAATTTCCACTCGTAGAAGGAATGGAGGTAGACCCAACTAAGGATGTGCTAGCAAAAGACCCAAATAAAGATGCAGAGGGGATGGAAATAGTTCCTCCCCCTTGTACTGATGTTGGAGTCTACATGGTTGTAGCATTTGTGGTAGAATCCATGCTTCCGGTGGTGGTCATCGAAGATAATTGCGTAATATGACCTGGACTTGACGGTCTATGTGTTAGAGTCCCAACATATTGTAATACGTCTGGATGATTAGAAGGTGGAAGAGAATTTGGAGCTGCTAATGACTCTGGGAGTTCTTCTACCTCAATGTTATCTTTCGATTGAAAGAGAACTCGAGAAAGAACTGGGGTGTTCCTCTCTAGTTCTGCGGAAGTACCAAGCCTATCTTGAACACTAATGCCCCAGGGGGAGGATCAATCCCCGATGCGTCGGCTGCCACAGGATGAAATCCACTGGTAGTATTACCTTTGTGCCTTCTAAGAGAAGGCTCTAAACTTGGTGGTGAAAGACCACGAAGTCTTCGAGACTGTCTAGGCGATTGGTCAGCCACTTTGAATTTTTTATTAAGATCTAATTAAAAACTCAAGAAAAAATGAAAGCTAGGCCAACTAAGAGCACAGAGCACACACTAAACAAGTCCCTAAAAGATATCAGCCGGTCAAACAACTTTCAAGTATTTCCGCTCTGGGTGATGAGGACCGGACACCAAAATATAGGAAAGTGAAGTAAGGGGCTTTCCGAAGATAGTCTGGGATAATGACGGCCTAGTCCTACCAGCAAAGGTAATAGAGGAAATTACACTGACTCCTAACAACAACCTATGCTGGTGCAAGCCCCAAAGCTTCGCAAGGGTGCCCTCTAGAAGTACTATTGAGAGTGATACAACGTCGACCTTAGGTGCCATGGGATTCCTGTCTGCAACCACTTGTGTAGATCCTTAGTAGAAGCAACTAAATTTACCAACTCGTGTCAAAAGCCAGGCAGAACAGTCTTGAGGTAAGATCCGACAAGTAGGAGAGGGGGTATCTATCTTCCTTATCTTCAAAAACCCTCGTGCTTAACTCCTAGATCGAAGATTTCCTGGTCTCCCTAACACTATTTGATTTGCATTCACTATTCAGACTTCTATGTTTGATAGTTTAAAGTGGCCTTGGAGAGTTTTCTCTCCACACACCTAATCCAAGGTCCTAAAATATCCTAAAACTTGTTGGTGTGCTTAAATTGACAATATAAAAAAGTTCTAGTATATTTTAATTAGCGCTTGTTTTTAAATGGGTTTTTTTTAAGTCAAGGGATAAGCAAAAATGAAACTTGTGGTGGTTTTTTGACGCAAAAGAAATTAATAAAAACCAAACTATACGCAAATGCACTTGTTTCATTCTTTGATGAAAGAAATTTCTACCAGGTTCTAAGGAACTTCTAAGAAAGCCATAAATTTCTCTTTTCTTTTATTTTAACAAGCTTCACACTCAAAAAAACTAACAAAAAACTATGGATTCCCTAAAAGATGCACGAACTATCCTAATGTAATGAGTATATGCTGATGCAAAAAAATTAAGCCTACACTAAAGCAAAGAATGAAAGTAACTTGTTTATCACTTCTAAATAGCCACTTAAGATGTTTAGATAGAATATAAGTTGCTAATGCTCATTTTCATCCAAACACTAAAAGCAAATCTCAAGACAAAAAAAACGCACTTTCACTCACAAAAAGAAACCAACTCAAAACAAGGCAAAAGAAAGAAAAAACCAAGTTTTCAAGAAGTTTTCTTCAAAAGCAAAATCAAAAACAACTTTTAAAAAGTGCTCTAAATACTATTGAAAACTTTAAGACCGAAGAATAAGCAACAAAAACACTTTGCAATTTGTCAACTCAAAATGGGTGACAACTCAACAAAATAGGTGTTTCAAGATGCTCTTAATGACCAAAAAGAAGCAAAAAAGAGCTTGGTGACAATGATCAAAAGATCAAGAAAGACAACTTTCAAAATCATCACTCAACAACTTTCAAAAAGCAAGAAAAAATGGCCACAAGATGCAGTTTTGACACAAAGCAAGAAGATCACAAAGATAAAGTTTGTCACAAAGATTGAAACGAATCTTTCTGCTCTGGAAGACTAGAACAACCAAGATTCTCAGAGAGAAGTCTCGTGTGCTCAAACACAAATGATGACACTTGCAAAAAAACAAATCAAGACCAAAACTTTCCACAACCAGAGAGAATTCGAAACGGGAAACTTGCTATAAAAACACAGATTGACAACCAAACTTGACTGCTTAGGAAAAACTGAGACCAACAAACAAATTTTATGAACAAGAAATATTTGAAAAAATCATGGAAAATTAGGTATACGCGACAGTGTCAATGTACAACTGCGTTTATACACGATTCAGCCAAAAGAAACCTGCGTATACGCGGGTTCATATGGGGAAACTTGTGTACATATGCTTTTGTAACCTAACAAAACTGCGTATATAACAACTCACAAGAAAAAGAAAAAAAGGGGTCTAAAGGAACTGATCAGACTTAAAGTCTAAGTTCCTATAGGAACAAACAACTCAGTTACAACAAGAAAATCAAAGGCTGAGCCTTGATTGGCTTAAATTAACTCAAACTAGGAACAAAAATACTGTTGTCCCCAGTGGAGTCGCCAATTCTGTTGAGGGACAAAGTCCCCTAGGGTTTTGGGTCAACACCCTAGTAGAGTGGGGGTTATCTATAGTAAAAAAAAGCATTCTACACAGCCATGATACTTAAATAAGCAAACTACGGGAAGAGAGGTGCACCTGGGGGTCCTTCATTCGGGTAGTTCCAACCAAGGTCCAAACTCTCTTGGAGTTCCTTTCGATCCTTAGACCTGCAAAACAACCATTTCAAAGAAGCATAGTGATATATGGACCAAGTATCATATAGAAATCAACTTCATAACATATTGAAAGGTAGTTAGTTATATAATTGAAACAGTTATTCATACGCAAACCATAACATTAACATCATATGCATGAAGAAGATTGATTCCGAGAACAAGACAAATGTTTCTTTATTGCAGATAACTAAAACAAAGAAAGGAATGGTATCACCTGAATCTTCCTCTCGCTGGTTCCAAGCGGAGCCATCCTCCGGATCCATCCAATCCCAAGTCTTCAAAAGGATCCTTCCATGACTCATACAAAGATATCTAAACTAGTGAAATAACATCAAAGCTCAAGGAAACAAGGGTTTCCTGTAATGGGGGGAGTGTTGGAAGCACAAGGATCTTCAGACCTGATCAGGGATAATCTAAGCAGAGAAATTTTCTCTCTATTCTCTCCTTCTTAGGCCTTCCCATTGAAGCCTTTTTATACTTCTCCCAAAGTAGTTTTTTAGTTGGGAATTTGTTGGGAATAGTTGGGCCACAGGCACTAATAGGTAATCAACAGGTAAAAACCATGATCTCTACCGAAAGTTAAGGAGATTTAATCTTTTTAAGTGTTTTAATACATATACGTGGGTTGGGTATACACAGACCTGTGTACACACGCATTTAGCTCAGGGCAATGTCGCGTATAGGGAGTAAAACACCATTTTTTAAGTATTTGGACCAGGTATGGAAGGAGGGGTTGCCCTAGGCCATAAATGCATCATCACAAACATCAAGAGTGAGATTTGGAGATATAACAACAGTGCTGCAACTTCCAAATAGGTTCGGAGTGGCTCCTAAGGGAGTTGTAGAATATGTAACGGTCTCTATTGATTCATGGGAGTATCCTGCTAACTTCCTAGTTCTCTAGCCCAAGACCAAATTCAATGGATATCCTCTCATCCTTGGAAGACCATGGCTAGCCACCATTGATTCTTATGTTGCAAAGATGGGAACTTGACCATTAGGAATGGACATTTGTCCAAACTGTTGGTATTGTACCCTCCTTCTCAACCATCCCTGGAGCATGACTGACCCTTATTGTTGGAAGAGGAGGAGGAACCATACCACATCCCATCCAATCTATACCCTAGATGCTATCATAGGAGGGGGGAACCTGATGAACATGATCTCATTGACCAAATCCTCCAAAACCAAACCCCCAACACCATGCCTCTTGACGAGCTTGTGAAGGAAACAGAGGGTAATCCTTAGACTGAGTTATGCCTAGTGGACCCAAGTTCTGCACCTGTAAAAATTGTAGAATTTTTTCCATATAAAACCTCGAAGATCAACCCCTCTCTCTCAACTAACCAAGAAGAGAAGTTGTGCAACATGCTGAGAGAAAACTTAGATGCCTTTACTTGGAGCTATAAATAAATTAAGGGAGTGCATCCTTCCATGTGTACTCATCACATCTACATCAAGGAAGGATGCAAGCCTGTGTCCCAACCTTAGAGGAAAATGAACCAAACCCTCAAAGACATAGTGAAGGAAGAGTTGCAAAAATTGTTGGATGCAGGGTTCATCTACCCCATCTTAGATAGTGAGTGGAACTCTACTCTAGTTTTGGTGCCAAAGAAGAATGGAAATTAGAGGATCTGTGTGGATTATAGAGAGCTAAACAAAGGCACTAAAAAAGAACATTTCCCTTTACCTTTCATTAATCAAGTATTAGATAGTCTTGCAGGGAAGAAGTTATTCTCATTCCTTGATGGATTCAGTGGTTACAATCAGATCTAGATCAGCCCAGGGGACCAAGATAAAACTACATTGACTTGTCGTTTGGGTACCTTTTCTTATAGGGTCCTTCATTTCAGATTGTGTACTGCCCTAGCCACTTTTCAAAAGGAAGTTACGAGCATCTTTGGTGAGCTAGTTCATGACTTTGTAGAGATCTACATGGACTATTTCACTCCCTATGGGTGTGACTTCTTGGAGGCTCTCTCTAACTTGGGGAAAGTCATAAATTAGTGAATTTAAATGAACCTCTCGCTTATTCCAGAGAGGTTTTTAGGTCCCTATAATACTAGTGATTCCCCCATTAATATTGTCAGTGTAACCCCTTATTGTTATTGTTGTGCCCTTGTTGTCCCCACATTGTTATTATTGTTCCCCATAGAAATCCACTATTGTTATTGTTGTCCCCTTATATTATTATTGTTATGTCGTCTTTGATTATATTGTGACCGCTTAGACTCCTATATATAGAAAGGAGGTTTTGGTCATTTGAAGCATTCAAGAATTGTTCATTTGTATAGTTTAAAGGAGTTTCCTCCCTCAAAGAGGATATGTTTTAAGTCATTGATCGATCTCTTTCTTCTATTTTGTGAGCTGGTTGCAACAATTGGTATCAGAGCTTTGGATTTTAGGGTTTCACTGCCTCAAACTGGTCATTGTGGAATTTTCACTATAATAATTTTTCTATGAGGTTTTAAAGCTGAAACTAAAACTCATTTGAGCCGAAATCATGGCGACCCTTGGGTTTGAATTTCAGACCTTCTATCACTATATTTTCGGAGATATGATCCAAGAAAGTTAGGGTTTTTGCAGGATCTCGAATTACATCCCAAACAAGTGACCATGAGAAAATTGTCATAACTTTCTCTCTGAATATCAGATTGAAATTTCGTAAGATAGTACATAAATAGGACGGACTATAGTTTTATGTGTATCATTTTCAAGTCTGAATGTTGAAATAGTGACACGTGGAACTTTGTACAAGCTCGCTCTACTAAAAAAGTGTATAATCAAGTCATCTTGGGAGATTCGACATAACTCTTTCTTGGATTCAATTTTGATCAGACTGGTGGCATTGGAAAGAGGACTCGGAAGGCTAGCATAGTTGGTATTTTTAGACCTTGGAGATTCGAAATTTCAGAGATACATCAGATTCAATATCAATATCATACAAATAAAAAAAAAGGTGTATAGTCTTTTTAAAAATTTGCATAAGTTTTTTTTGAAAATTTTGTTTGAAGTGATAGAAATGGAATATTGAAGAAAACTATCATTAGTTGATGCCCCAAAGAAAGAAAATGGAAATTCCTAGTAAGCAAACCGAAATATCTACTATGACATATGAAGAAGAGGAAGAAATGAAACATGATATATCAAAATTACAAGACCAAGTGCAACAAATTTGTCTCTCACAAAAATTATAGAAGCTAAGATGGATGGTTTGAAGAATGACATCAATGGTATGAAAGACAACATTGAATATTAGAAGAAAGACATGGAAGGGTGGAAGGAAGGTTTGACAAAGTTGCTACAAGAAAGACTTCCAAATGGCGAAAAGGTAGTAGAGAAAACTCATAATGAGAACAAAAGAAAGGTTAATCATGATTCGAAGAATGACAACATTGAAGATTTGAAGAAAGACGTGGATGGTTTGAAGGAAGGTCTGACAAAGTTGCTACAAGAAAGACTTCCTAGTGGAAAAAAGGTAGTAGAGGAAACTCATGATGAGAACAAAAGAAATGTTAATCATGATTTCATAGACTCTAACATTGAAATAAAGACCCACCACATTCCAAATATCGATATGAGAAAGTTTAATGGCAAGGATCCAGTAACATGGATACTACATATGGAACAATATTTCAATCTCCATAATGTGCAAAACACACAAAAGGTACGCATTGCAACTTTATATTTGGAACCCAATCAGTTTGTATGGTATCAATGGCTTTGCTCTTGTAAAAAAATTGTCACTTGGTCAATTTTTACGAACGAAATGATATCACATTATGAGGATACAAAGAGCAACACCTTCTTTAGCCAATTGATAAATCTCAAACAAAAGGGTTCAATGGTGGAGCACATTGAGGACTTCCAAATATTAAATATAAGGGTAAATGATATTCTAGAGGAGCACAAGATTGATGTTTTCATAGGGACTTTCAAGGATAACATCCACCATGAGGTTCGCCTTTGGGAACCTGATTCATTGGAGAAGGCATTCAGGTTAGCAAGAGACATTGAAAGAAAAATTATGGCAACAAGGAATCCTACCACTCATAATTAGAAAGATGGAAGTGTTGTTGCCCCTAAACTTCTACAACCTACAAGGTTGACACCACAACAATTGGAATAAAAAATAGAAAAGGGGCTTTGTTAGAGTTGTGATAACAAGTACACTATAGGTCATAAATGTGCTAAGAAGAAATTATTTTACATAGATTGTGAAGAGGAGGAAGAAAAGGAACAAGAAACATCAAAAGAAGAGGATATACATAAGGAATCAACCCTAGAGAAAGAAGAAATGAATCCAACCATATCTTGTAATACATTCACAGGAATTACTACTCAAACTCTCAAGATGGAAGGACATATCAAGAAGAAAAGGGTAATAGTGTTGATTGATTCGGGTAGTACCCATAATTTTATTCATTGTAAGATAGCTAAGGAATTGAATAGCTTCCTACATCCAGCACCAGAGTGTCAAGTGATGGTTTCAAACGGATGAACCATAAATTTCTCTAGAAAGTGCCATAATATCAAGCTATCCATGGGAGAATATGTATTGAATATTCCTATGATTTTATTCCAATGGGTGGTGTGGATGTTATACTAGGAGTCCAATGGCTACAATCTTTGGATATGATAGATTTTAATTTTCAAGAACTTTTCATGAAATTTTGTTGGGAAGGAAAGGAATTTGAATTAAGGGGTATCGCAGTGAAACTGGGAAGGATAATTAGCTCTAATGGCATGAAAAAGATTATAAAGAAATAACAACGAGGCATAATTGCACAATTATGTTCTCTAGAAGTTCCCACATTGAAATTATCTATTTCTCCATATCTCCAAGAAGTCTTGGACAATCATTCCAAGGGTTTTGAGACTCCCAAAGGCCTCCCACGTATTTGTGATCATGGTCATGGTATTCATTTGATTCCAGGGAGTGTTCCTCCAAACATTAGGCCTTATAGATATCCCTATGCCCAAAAGAGTGAAATTTAACATATGGTTGTATAAATGCTAGAGGTTGGTATAATTCAACCCAGTCAAAGTTGTTTCTCTACTCCAGTAGTATTGGAGCACAATAAGGATGGATCATGGTGCATGTATCTAGATTATAGGGAGCTCAACAAGCTCATTATTAAATATAAATTTCCCATTCCTATCATTGATGAATTATTGGATGAATTAGATGGAGCAGTTTACTTCACTAAGTTGGATCTTTGCTCAGGATATCATCAAATCAGAATGAAGATTGAAGACATTCTAAAAACAAAATTTAGAACTCATGAGGGTCATTATGAATTTTTGGTCATGCCTTTTGGCCTTACCAATGCACCTTCTACATTTCAAGGTTTGATGAATTCCATTTTCAAACCCTTCCTTATAAAATTTGTGTTAGTATTTTTTGACGATATAGTAATCTACAACAAGTCTTGGAAGGATCATGTTCAACATGTTGACAGGGTTGTCAAACTATTGAAGGACAAACAATTATATGCAAAAACCTCCAAATGTTTCTTTGGAGTACAGGAGGTGGAATATCTGGGTCATATTGTATCTCATGAAGGTGTTAAGGTAGACCTTATAAAAATTAAAGCCATTAAGGAATGGAAAATCCCCACATCCATAAAGCATTTATGAGTATTTCTTGTGTTGATACGGTATTATCGCAAGTTTTTTAAGAATTATGGGAAAACAGCAGCACCTCTAACAGCATTACCGAAGAAAGATACATTCTCTTGGACTCCAGAAGCAATGAAGGCCTTTGAATATCTTAAAGAGGCAATGTGCCAAACACCAGTCTTAACTATGCTAGACTTCACAAAAAACTTTTATTGTGGAATGTGATGCCTCAGGAAATGGGATTGGCATTGTTTTAATGCAAGAATGAAGACCCATTACTTTTGAAAGTTGTCCAATCAAAGGAAATTATTTACACAAAGCTATTTATGAGAAGGAAATGCTGGCAATGATACATGCACTTAAGAAATGGCAACCTTACCTAAAGGGAAGACACTTGAAGGTAAAAATGAATCATGATAGTCTTAAATACCTTTTAGAACAAAGATTATCTTCAGAAGAGCAACAAAAATGGGTCACAAAGATGTTGGGTTATGAGTTTGAAATTATGCACAAAAAATGGAAGCAAAATGTTGTTTCAAATGAACTCTCAAGAAAGGATGAGGATGTGAAATCATTACTTTGTGCCATCTCTATCATCCAACCAGACTGGGTAAATGAAGCAAGGGATGAATGGAGGAATGACGAAGAAGTGTGGGCACTCATTCAAAATTTGCAGCAAGATCCTAGTACATTTGATACATTTAGATGGAAATATGATTCATTATGGTACGAAGATGCTTATACCTCTATAAGAATTCCCAACTCAAGCAAAAGATTCTTCTAGAATTGCACACCTCTCCCTTAGGAGGGAACTCAATATTTTTAAAACTTACCATAGGGTTAAGAAGGAATTTTTTTGTTATGGCCTTAAATCTGATATTCAAAGGTTTGTGGTGGAATGTTCGGTTTACCAACAAAATAAAGATGAGACAATTAAGACCTCGGGTCAGTTACAACCTTTATCCATTCCAAGTCAATGTTGGGAGGAGGTTTCAATGGATTTTATCATAGGTTTACCCAAGTATGAAGGAAAGAGTGTCATCATGGTGGTAGTTGACAAAATTACCAAGTATGCACACTTTTGTGAATTATCTCATCCATTTAAAGCTTGTACAGTTTCTATTGCATTTATGGAAACAATTAAAAATCTACATGGAAACCCAAACATTATTGTAAGCGACAGAGATCCCATTTTCACTGGAAATTTTTGGACTGAATTATTTTCATGTCTGGGTAATCATTTAGCTCATAGTTCATCTTATCAACCCTAATCAGATGGGGAAATTGAGATAGTGAACAAATGTTTGGAATTATATCTTCATTGATTCACATCTGATAAACAAACACAATGGGTCAAGTGGTTGCCTTTGGCTGAATGGTGGTATAACACTTCCTTCCATACTACAACAAAAATGACCCCATTTATGGGACTGTATGGATATCATCCACCGTTTATCACAACATATTTAAGAGAAAATTCTAAGGTTCAAGCAGTGGAAGATCACATCGAGCATCAACAACAAGTTCTCCAAATCTTAAAGGATAACCTCACTTTGGTGTAGAATAGAATGAAAGAACAAGAAAATCAACATCGCATCGAAAGAAGTTTTGATGTAGGTGACTGGGTATTTCTACGACTACAACCATACAAACAAATGTCCCTCAATAAAGATAAGAAGGATAATAAATTATCACCAAAGTATTATGGTCCATACAAGGTGTTACAAAATATTGGTACTATGGCATACAAATTGGAGCTTCTTGCATCTTCTCGACTGCACCCACTTTTCCTTCTTTCATGCTTAAAGATGGTTATAGGTGACAAGCTCCCAGTTCAAACAATATTGCTAGAACTTGACGAGGAATGAAAAATCATATTGGAACCTGAAGCAGCCACAGAAGCAAGAACTCGGCAGCTACGAAATCGATCAATTTCAAAGTATCTCATTAAGTGTAAGAACTTAGCTGCTAAATATTTGACATGGGAGAATAAGAATTTTATACAGGAGCATCCAGAACTACTCAAGTGTTGAGGACAACACTTTTTTGAAGGAGAGGGTCATGTTAGGTCCCTATAATACTAGTGATTCTCCCATTACTATTGCCATTGTAGCTCCTTATTGTTATTGTTGTTCCCCTGTTGTCCCCACATTGTTATTATTGTGCCCCATAGAAACCCACTATTGTTATTGTTGTGCCCTCCTGGTTTTGGTCATTTGAATAATTTAAGAATTGTTCATTTGTTTAATGTAAAGGAGGTTTTCCCTCGAAGAGGCTATGTTTTAAGTTTTTGATCTATCTCTTTCTTCTATTTTGTGAGCTGGTTGCATAACAAAGATGTGGATTCTTGATTAATGCAAGGATTGTCCTTGGCATTCAATATCCCAGGAGGCAATACAAGTGGACCCAAACAAAATTGACATCATAAAAAGGGTCCCTACTCCTAAAAATCAGAGGAATGTTAGGAGATTCTTGGGCTTAGCTGGATATTATAGGAGATTTATCAAAGACCTTAGCAAAGTAGACTCACCATTTTTTGGATCGTTGGCCAAGGACTCTGAATTTTGCTGGTCAGATAGTTTTCAATGAGGCCCTAGAGATCTAGAAAGACAAATTAACTACTACACCTATACTTAGAGGCCCAAAGTGGTCTCTTCCTTTTCACATCCCTGATGATGCATCTGAAAAAGTTGTACGAGTAGCTCTAGGCCAGATAAATGACAAGTTTCCTTATGCCATTTACTTCATTAGCAAAAATATATCTAAGATTGAATTGAATTACACTGTAACTGAGAAGGAACTCCTAGCTATTGTCCACTCTTTGAACAAGTTTAGACACTACATCACTAGATATCAAACTTTTGTGCATACTGACCATGCAACTATCAAGTACTTAATGAACAAGCCTGATGTGAATTCTAGAATTATTAGATGGTTTCTTCTATTACAACAGTTTGATTTAACTATCATTGATAAGCCAGGTAAAGAAAATCTAGTTTTTCTATACTTGCTTTGCCTGTAGGTAATGAAGGGATGGTTGTTGTGGGGAAAAATGCCTATGCAGGACGATCCTATCCACCTAAGGCGTGATAGTTCCTTAGCAACAAACGAATGCAACTACTTCGGTTTCTTCCTTTATGAAATATGAAAGAGAGGAGATTGGTAGACTTACCGTTATCTTTCGGTTGTCCCTCGATCTAAATCCTCTCCCCTTTGTGTGTCCACAACTACTTGCCTCCTCACTTTTGCTCCCACGAGATCACAAGAGAACAACTACCTATGACAAGAGAACAGCTACATGCAACAAGAGAAGGACACAATACAAAGGCAAATATACATATTCATAAATGATTCAGGATTAGAAGTAAATCAAATACACTAATGCAAATCATACAATAAACACCAGCATATAGGAAAGAACCAAGAAGCTTTATTGATTGATAAACAGGGTTCAGGAAGAGATACAACCCATAGGGTTCCAACCCAGCATCTCCTTCCCAGCAGCAAGGAATTCCTTCTTCAGCCCCTTTCAAAAGCATAAACACCCAATGATCCAACCACAATCCAACAACAATTCTTTACAATACAATCCAACCTCCCTAGACCTCATGAGAGAGCTCTATATATAGGAGTTTTGGAGAAAGGATGAGTCAGCTTGAGGCTGGCATGAAGCTGACTAGTGTCCTCTCTCACTTCAGTTCTTGAGTCCACTTGGAGATTCTAACTTCCACTTGGAGATTTGGAACCTCTTACTCATCACCAGTCGAATTCCCTGATCCAAGTGTCATTTTGGAAGCTTCTTGGGCATTGACACCTTGAGGAATGAGTCTGCCACTTGTCCAAGTACGCTCAGCGCAGGTGGCCTTCTTTGCAGTTGACATTCAGCGCAGGTACAGAGTGGAGCACTTGACATTCAGCGCAGATGCTCAGTGGAGCAGTTGACATGATCCAGAAATTGCTTGTTTTTTAGTGTTTTCAGGTGGAGAACTTTTATAAACTGCTGTAGTTTGCTGGCCTTGTTCCTCTAGGGGTAGGAACAACATGTTTAGGGACTTTGGATCCCTTAATTATTGACATTTCATGCTCAGTGATGCAAGGCACAAAAATGTCTATAACAGTTGCCCCCTAAAGTATGAGGCCGTTTATTGGGTGAAATGCTTTATCCAGGGGAGTCCGAAGTTCATCCATTTGCTGGGAGGAGACCTGTAATAAGATACAATACAATACATTATGATTCATTCTGTTTTCATGATCTAGCTGAGGCGGGAATTCCCATGCTCAGCTTTATAAATACATTTTGGTACATAGAACAGACGATTGTCTGATGGTAGACTGATAGTTCTGGCGAAACTATCATCCTTTGAGAAGGATGATCATCTGCTGCAATGATGTACATATCAAATGTCTTTATTTTCCTGAATATATTATCGCAGCCCGGATGGATGAAACTAGATCCGGGGTCTTCAAACTCGTTCGATCTTCACTCTAAGTACAAGTCGATCCATGTGAGAATTTCGCTGAAGTCGAACATGGAAAGACATCGCTTGATTACCGGCCAATGATGTAAACCGTTAACAAGCGCAAGAGGAATCACCGATAATGATAATGACCCTCAAGGTACTGCAGTACAATTCACGTGGTGTGAATAAAGGACTTGGCGTCGAACACCACGCAAAATCTTTTGGTCGAAGGTCATTGATGTATACCTGTCGCCGGAAGTGAGAAACTTGCCATTGAGGCATGCAAGCTTCAAAGTACTGAAGGGGTTGTTCCTAGATCAACTTCTTGGATAATGAGCTGATGTCGACAAGAAGCGATCCGTCAAAGGAGGGCCTTAATGAATCCCACATTAGTGACACGGAACGGAGCTAATGATTTTAGTGGAGGTGAAAACAATCTGTGACATATGATTCAGGGTGGCGGTCATGAATGGATGAAGGATAATGTATGGCAGTGGACGGGACCTGGTTGACTCTTTCTGAACGACTTCTCTTGAACATATGGCGACACTGATGCGATGGATTGGTAGCATTACCCCAATTATGGATGGTGTGGCAAAGACCATGGTGATGTGACCAGTGAATGAAACAACCCAACCCGATGTGATACGGAGGAAAAGTGTCATGTTCAAGAGTGACCTACTACCATCAAAGACTTCTCGATTTTTCCCAATTTTTCCCCAGTCATTGCTGACCAGTACCTCTTTATTTTTGTCAAGCTTGAGGAGGATAACATATGCTTGTTCTATAACCTGCCCTTCGGGCAAGCCCATCGCTATGTTTTAATGAGCCTAGCGATAGGGAAACTCGTTCTCGTCTAAAGACAAGTTTGTCGCTATTTAATAATTTTAACGAGTCTAACGACAAGGAAAACTCGGCCCTTTTCATTTTGAGAGAGTTTGAAAAGGTACATAAAGTTAACTCCAAAATTCCTTTTTCATCATCTAATCCCTTAAGTCCGAAAAAGTATAAAACAATACAGAAGGGATGAGTTTTCGGTATTTTTAACGAGCCGAACAAAACAAGCGCTCGATCTTTTTGTGCAATAATCCCTCAGGTCCAAAAAGATTAAAATCTAGAGGAGGGATAGCTCTTCCTGTCCTTTAACGAGCTGGAAGGCCAAAACTCGGCAATCTTTTCATATTTTACGAGTCAATTGAAAAGAGCTTAAAGAAGACTCGTCTTTTGAGGAACGAGTGATAAACAGGGATAGCAACTGATTCCAGGTACAGGTTGGAATTTTCCAATCACGGCAGTGTCACAAGGATGGCTAGGTGAAATCACTCTTCGCAGCTGTTCCTCAAAATGGGTAAACAATCATATGGAGGTAAACGATCGGCCAAACGGACGGTGGAGGTGACGGTGCACAAACACGACCAAGGTCTTTTTACGGTTGATCAGGTTACATACTTAATGGTTATTTACCGGGAAGTTCATTTTTTAACGAGCTTAAACTTGCTCGAAAGCTTATGTTTATTTTTTAACGAGCATGAACTATGCTGCTAAAACTGCTCAAAAGCTTATGTTTATTTTTTAACGAGCATGAACTATGCTGCTAAAACTGCTCGAAAGCTTATGTTTATTTTTTAACGAGCATGAACTATGCTGCTAAAACTGCTCGAAATACCAGTCATAAGATAAGATTGTCTCATTGTGAGATCGCTATTTTTTAAGGAGCTTCATCTCACTACGCTTTGCTCCGCATCCTTTCTTTATGCAAGCTCGGAAACGACCAATCCTACGAGTTTAAAGGGTTAGACCTACAGGTTTAAAGGGAGGACCTAAAAATTTAAAAAATAAATAGTCGTCCCTTGCAAGCACTCCAAAAGGTTTGCATGCCCCCAGGTATAAAATATGATTTCAAAGCTGCCCCTCCTCCTTCTCACTTCTGTTTTTCTTTGGGTGTTCACAGCTACTTGTCATTGCAAGAGAAGAACACTTCTCAAAGACAAAACATTGGTGTTATTGAGGGAGGCTTACCTCTTTCTGGTTACCCAAATATTGTCTCGTTAGATCAAACACTTCCTTGGCCTACCTTTTTCAGGTTACCCAAAGATTGTTTTGTTAAACAAGACACTTCCTCGGCAATGCCTACCGAAATAGACAAAGATGGGTGACGGGCCCCGTCTTTCCCAAGTACCTTGACAAAAGAACCCTATTCTAGAACAACCCTCTTTCCTCCATGGACGGGGTACAGACTAGTCATATTCTTTCGCGGAAATCCTACCTTATACCCAGAGTTCTCCGCCGAAGCAGACCAGGGTGCATGCCCCCTGGGTTCCAGTCATGTCTTCCCGAATTACTCGCGCTTATCAGGAGGACGGACCGTGGGTTGAGAGACTTCTTGCATGAATAGACCATTTAGGGATGGTAAGCGACTATTTGCGATGTGTGATCCGGGAAACGAAAGTTGGTCCACGAGCTTGACCATTCTTCCTCCATCTGGAAAACACATTACTCTAAAGAGTGAGGAGACTACTGCTCCCATGCAATATATATAGTCTCGTCCAAGGAGTAGGTTATAATCCAAGGGTCCTTGAACGACCATCACGTTCACTTGAACGGTCTTCCCCTTCAGTGTTATGGGCACATTGGGGAGGATTCCTAAAGGGCGACTGGTTCCTTTATCAAAGCCTGATAGATTTCTTATTTCAGGAAAAAGCGCAGGCGAACCAAGCACTTTCCAAGCAATAGAGGAAAGGATACTCACAGATGCCCCCTCATCAATGATAGTGCCGGCCATCACCATTCTGTATATTTGACAAATAATTCTGAATGGTATACTAGCCGGCAACCAGGGTCTGCCTAGTTGGTTCCAATCAAAGGAAACAACCAGGTTGCTTGGTGGTGGGACCGAGTAAATGGCCGGATAGCGCTCTGATGAACTTCCTTCCTACGATAAAGGAATGGTGGCATTGCCCCCTTGATCATCAGAGTCAGTGCTGATGAAGAGAATCTGGATGGTGTCGTCTTGATTCTCCTCTGTGATGGTGTCATTCGAAGATGGAGCCTCTGAAGGCAAAACCGGGTCAACTGCCGTATCAACCTTTTGACTTTCGTCAGGCATGGATCCAGACGGTTCATCTTCAATGACAGGTGCTTCGGCTGACCACCTGGGTGGGTCAACCGGATTCTCAACTAGCGAGGGACTTGGCAAGAGTTTTTGATATCCAGGAGGAAGATTCGCTCGCAATATCGGGCGATCTTCCAGAACTCTTTTCGCCTCGTCTAAGAAGGGACATCGGTGGATGGCGTGATCGCCTTCACACAGTCTGTAGGGAAATTTAGCTTTCCCACTCTGTCCTGGAGCTTCACTCCCACTAGTTGACGGTGAACAATCGACATGGCTATCAGAGGTCGATGCTACCGAATTGTGTAGACGGGGAGACCAGTCTCTTAGTATCCAAGGGATACATGGACAATCTCTATGAAAGTGGTCTCCCCTGCATATGACGCATGGCGATTTAGGCCTTACGAGTGCGGTGTGTGGATTTTTGTTAGATGATGATTGTTTGCCCCCAGTCGCCTTAGGCTCTTTCTACTTCTTTTCTTTCTTCTTCTTCTCCTTTTTCTCCTTAGGAACTCGGTTCTTTGACCGACCAGTTCCGTCGAGCGAAGAGGAAGGAGGAGAGTAAGATGAAGTAGAAGGCTGGGAGGCAACTCTTGTCTAGTCTAACTGTTGACTCGACTGCTCAAGAATGGTGGCATTCTGAATGACATTGGTTGAAAAGAGCCAAACAGGTAGGCCAATTGTCAATCCTGGAAGCGACAATGTGGCCATGTGGGGCACACCAACATCTTCCCAAGAGGAGAAGGGACTAGGATTCCCACCAAGGGGAACTCCTTGGTTGGTGTGCTCCATCTTTTCAACCTAAAGATCAACGCAGGAATAAGGGTGATTGTTCCATTTAAAATAAATTGTTAACGACGCTTTTAGACACAACTTGCTTTTTTAGTTTTAAAGAGTCGAGAAAAAGCTAATGATGACTCTAGTCTCCTTCGATGTTTTAACTAGCCCGAAGTGACAAATGCTCGGTTGGACTTTTTCTGTTATAGAGTCTGAAAAAGGCCAAAAGAAACTGCTCTGGAGATCTAGGCAGAGGGTGTGCCAAACCTTTCGCGAAACCACAGAATACGTTTTACGGTACAGGTGGTCGATCTTCATGAATGCTGTGTTCACTGCATCGCGATCAGTAGGGCGGCCGACACGGCTTCCTAAAGATAAAGGATAAATGCCTATAGGGGTCTCCCAATATATACGCGACGGTACGTGGGAGCACAAGTCCGTATTAGTGCTATCGTCTCTCAGGAGGAATCACCCACCTTCGTAGAGATTGACAGTCACTACGTTTAACGACGCCGGAACACGTCTCTACCTAGACCTCTACTGTGAGCGTTATGTTGCAAAGCGTTGTTAGGTTCATTCAATGTATTTTAAGTTGATCTTTTTAAAGTTTGTCTTTCAGGATCACCACGAGATGTATTGGTACAAATTCCTAAATGCAGTCTAAGATGATAAGCAAGCTTTATAATCTTTCAACTTTGAAAATCCTAGCTACTAAGGGAAAAGAGAGCGACTATCTTTTCTCAAAGAGCAATCAGCACACTCTAATGCACTCTTCCTAAATCCAACATGCAAACTTATCAAAATGCAAATGCACAATGCAGGTGTTTGTTTTCACTTTCTTAGTATAAATGCCTACAAAGAAAGCTTTTTGCACAACTTCGAATTTGCTTTTAAATGACTGAAAATAAACAAGTTTATTTTTTCCCAAATCAGCAAGGGTAGAAGAGATTACAATCACTTTGTGATTTTTTGAAAGAAATACTTGTTTCGACACTTAAAAGTAACAAATTCAAACCAATAAGCAGAAGCAAATGATAAATCAAAAAACAGCCAATGAACTCTCTTCTAAGATCACAATCAATCACTCAATCAGATCTGAATCAAGACTACAGGATGACTATTTCGCTCATGCAAAGGAAAACTGTAAATGACGCCACAAACACATAAAAAAACTTACAGTCTTTTTGTACAAAAATGAGGTGGAATACAAGCAAAGAAAAGGGATTACAGATGTGGTACCTATGCTGGTTAAAGGCAACAAAAACAGAGATCAAAATAGGCAAAAGACAGCAAGGAAACCCAGCTGCACAAGGCCACACTGGTTCAGCGCAGGTGCAACACTGTCAGTTTGACATTCAGCGCAGGTAGCCTTCACGGGACCTGCGTTGAAATGCAGACTGCCTTCACAGTGCCTGCGCTGAAAGGAGAAACTCTCGTCTCTCTTGGTTTCCGGGTCATAAAATGCTCAAAAATCAACTGTTTCAGGCCAAATCAGAAACACAAGCAAGGTATAAACAGAGGGATACTTTGAAAGGGTACTAAAGACTATCACAAAGGATCATCAAGTCATTTATGAGTCCATTGTTGAGATCATAGACAAAAACCCAGTAAAGGATCAAAGCAGAAACATTCTACTTTGCAAAGCAGTTCGATTGTTGCTGTTGAGTCTATGAGGTAAACAATGATGCAAGCTCAAACAAAATGACTTAAAGCAAAGTTCTTCCCCAGCGGAGTTGCCAATTTGTTGTGGGGAAAAATGCCTATGCAGGACGATCCTATCCACCTAAGGCGTGATAGTGCCTTAGCAACAAACGAATGCAGCTACTTCGGTTTCTTCCTTTATGAAATATGAAAGAGAGGAGATTGGTAGACTTACCGTTATCTTTCGGTTGTCCCTCGATCTAAATCCTCTCCCCTTTGTGTGTCCATAGCTACTTGCCTCCTCACTTTTGCTCCCACGAGATCACAAGAGAACAGCTACCTGTGACAAGAGAACAGCTACATGCAACAAGAGAAGGACACAATACAAAGGCAAATATACATATTCATAAATGATTCAGGATTAGAAGTAAATCAAATACACTAATGCAAATCATACAATAAACACCAGCATATAGGAAAGAACCAAGAAGCTTTATTGATTGATAAACAGGGTTCAGGAAGAGATACAACCCATAGGGTTCCAACCCAGCATCTCCTTCCCAGCAGCAAGGAATTCCTTCTTCAGCCCCTTTCAAAAGCATAAACACCCAATGATCCAACCACAATCCAACAACAATTCTTTACAATACAATCCAGCCTCCCTAGACCTCATGAGAGAGCTCTATATATAGGAGTTTTGGAGAAAGGATGAGTCAGCTTAAGGCTGGCATGAAGCTGACTAGTGTCCTCTCTCACTTCAGTTCTTGAGTCCACTTGGAGATTCTAACTTCCACTTGGAGATTTGGAACCTCTTACTCATCACCAGTCGAATTCCCTGATCCAAGTGTCATTTTGGAAGCTTCTTGGGCATTGACACCTTGAGGAATGAGTCTGCCACTTGTCCAAGTACGCTCAGCGCAGGTGGCCTTCTTTGCAGTTGACATTCAGCGCAGGTACAGAGTGGAGCACTTGACATTCAGCGCAGATGCTCAGTGGAGCAGTTGACATGATCCAGAAATTGCTTGTTTTTTAGTGTTTTCAGGTGGAGAACTTTTATAAACTGCTGTGGTTTGCTGGCCTTGTTCCTCTAGGGGTAGGAACAACATGTTTAGGGACTTTGGATCCCTTAATTATTGACATTTCATGCTCAGTGATGCAAGGCACAAAAATGTCTATAACAATGGTTGAGGGTCAGCTGCTAGATGAGCACTTATTTCTATTTCAGTTCTCTCTCCATGGTTTGCTAATATAGCCAACTACCTAGTTGCTGCAAAATTCCGTCCAAACCTGTCAACCAAGGATAAGAGAATAATTGTAAGGAAGAGTGTCCCTTTCACTTGGATTGGGGGAAATCTCTTCAAGCTGGGATTGTATCAAGTCTTGAGAAGATTTTTTAGGGAAGAGGAAGTCTTTGAAATCCTCTCAACCTATCATCATGGGCCTTGTGGAGGTCACTTTACTGCCAATAGGACAACTTTCAAGGTTCCAAGATGTGTACTACTGGCGCACTCTCCACCAAGATGTAAGAAGATACACCAGTCAATGTGATCAGTGCCAGAGGATGGGGCCCACTCCAAAGGATGAAATTCCCTTGAAAACTTAGGTGGCTTTAAATCCATTTAACAAGTGGGGCATGGATTTCATTGGGTCAATTGATCCACAATTAGTGGAGAAAAGGTACATCGTTGTATGGACTAATTATTTGACAACGTGGGTTGAGAAAATAGTCGGGAAGGTAGCAACAGGGGAGAAAGTGACTAATATCTTAAGAGAGAATGGGTTCTACAAATTTAGGTACCCTAGAGAGCTAGTCACTGATCAAGGAGCTCAATTCACATCACCTCTGATTGAGAATTTGTTAAGGCAACATCATATGAAGCACAAAAAATCTACTTTCTATCATCCTCAAGCCAATGGAGAAGTAGAGGTCACGAATAGAGCATTAGAAGGCATCCTCACCAAGGCTGTGAGAAGTAGCAAGAAAGATTTTCCAGGCGGATTAGTGGAGGCCCCCTGGGCCTATAATACAACTTGGAAGACAACTACTGGTTTTAATGCCTACAACTTGGTTTATGGAAATAAGGCTCCACTCTCCATTGAGTTTGAGTACAATACCTTGAGAGTGGTATCACAATTGGATTTAAATGTTAAAAAAGCACAATAGGAGAATTTTCTCCAGTTAAATGGCTCAGGTGAATTCAGAATGCAGGCCCTCCTACACACTAAAGTTATCCAATTACAAAGCAAGGTATGACATGATAGGAACATCAAGGGCATGGTTTCTCAAGAAGGGGACTGGGCCCTGCTATATGAATCTCAGTTCAAAGACTTCAAAGGAAAATTGATGACAAGGTGGTTAGGCCCATACCTGATAGAGAAATTCCATGACAATGGAGCTGTTCAAATCAGGACCATTGATCAGGAAGGGATTCCCTTGTCAATGGCTACAAATTGAAAGTTTACAGAAATTCTATGTCCAAGGAAGATTTCATCATCACCATTAGCAGAGAAGTGAATGTGATTGGAAGTGTCCTACCTTCCAAGTCATAAAATGCCTAGTTACTATTTTCTTGTGACAAAAAAAGAAAAAATAATAAAAGGCTTGGATGAAAATATCCATGAGGCATTTGAGGCCAACTCTTGGGTTGAAAACCTCCTTGAAGCATCCTAGGAGTGAAAAAATAAAAAGGAAAATATAAAAGATCCCTAGGTGAAATCCTCCCTTAAGGCATTCAAGGAAGACATGTAGGTTGAAAGCCTCTCTCGAGGCAGCCTATGTGTCCCTGAAAAAAGGAGAAAAAGAGGAAGAATCAAAGGATAATGCTGTGACAAGGATTTACAACCTGACCATTAATAATTTCTGTAGTTTTCAAGTTTTGAGGACAATGGTAAATTACAATGATATATGGACAACATGCTCAAGTTCCATTCAATTTTTCCCTCCATCCACTCCATACTCTCCATGCAAACCATGTCCTCACCATTATCACCCATCCTCGGGTTCAAAATCTAATTTTCAGACCCTCTCTAGATTGCTACAGGATGTCCTATAACTCCTACAGGAAGATCCTCTAGCACTACAGGAAAGTCCTGAAATTCTAAAGGAAAAGGATCCGATTTGGAAAATGATAATGCATTACCTATCCAATGTTAATTGGGGTCCTCACACCTTGATCCATGACTAATCCATCCTCCATGCATCCCTGAGTCACAAAAATCATTTTTTTTCAAAACTAACTCTAAGCTTTGTCTCATCTAAAAATTTTCGAAAAAAAAATACACAGAGGACATTCCCTCCATTTCCACATCCCTTAACTACTCCATCAAGTCTCTAACATGTCACCCCAACCCCCTACACTCTTTCTTATCACTCTTGAAGTTGGAATGCCTTGAAAAACAAAAAATGGTTGCTACAGGATTTCCTATAGCACGTTGTGCCACTATTGCAATAAGCTTGGAACCTATTTTTTTCTTCCCATCAAGTTGAGGGGAAGACACCATCATTCTGAAGCACCCTTCCATTTGAAGAAATACTCTATAGTAGGAGCAAAAGCACTTGGGATATCAACAAAGCACTTGCACACATGAACATCACCAACAATCAAATACATAGTAGCGAAGAAACCATACTGAGAGAAAAAACATAGGAAGGTAACTCCCTGAGTAGCAACACGGAGAGCTAGCACTCCAGTATGCATCGATTAAGCACAAGGTAGGCAAATGTATGGTAACCTCTAAGCTCCTCACTATGTATAAAATAATGAAAAACGTATGAATGTCAAAGGTATTTTCATAAGCTGGGGGTGGCCAGTTTACTTGCCAACCCTTGATCAATGATCGAAAAGTGATTTATCAGTCATCATGAAATGTGGGAGTGTCACATTAGTCAACATCAATTAAGAGGGAGTGGGTGTTGATTACGAGGGATGAGAGAAAGATAACTACAAGTGGGACGACAATTCAAATGAGAAAAAATCATGCTTTTATCAAGTCATCACAGTGCTTCAAACCTTGGCCAAAAATAGCATATAACATACCAAAGCTCAAATTATCTTGCATCTTGACTCATTTCGAAATCAGTTAAGGTATGCACAAGCCTAGGAAGCTATAGAGAGGAGTCGAACTCCAATCTATCATTCTTACAGGAGGAAGCTACTTGAAGCTACAAGAAGCATAAAAAATTGCTACAAGAAACCTTCAAGGGTGCAAGAATGTTGTTAAGAGTTGATTTGGTCTTCAATTATTGTTATACCCATGATTCTTCTATCCATGAATTACATGTTGGTGCACCTTGAACACTGTTAGTGATAACAGTCATCTTGTGCGTTGAAAGAGTTTTTTTGGCTATAAAGTAGAAGGGATATACATAATTGTCATCAAATAGAGATTCCAACCCTCTATTCCCTTTGAATTCATGTCGGAGCTATCACAGGAAGAAACCCTCCTACACTTAATTGAAAATAGAGAAGAAGATGTGAGGTCTATTTAATATGAGAGAGCCTACAGATACTAAGAGAATTCACCTTCATCCCCCTGTAGTAGATATTTTCAGAAGGCATCAATGGTTAGGTTTCTTTGAGCTGCTAAAGGGATATGATGATGACATCACTTATGAATTTTCCATGGCCCTAAACTGTCAGGAAAGAGCTAGTTCGACCACTATGTTGAGCAGCTTATCCATTACTATCAATCTTGATCTGATTATTAGGGTGACAACCCTTCCCCTAGGGCTCCAATGGAGAAACGAATACAAGTCCAGCAGTGCCATTGCTAATAAGAATTTCTTCACTATTGATGAGAAACCAATTGAAGATAAAAATGGAGTCAGAAGGGAGAGCCTACCCTATCCCTGGGATGAGGTGGCCTACCATATCCTTAAGTTCATCTCTTGTGAAGGAAGACTAAGTGTAGTCTATGGCTACCAGTTCATATTGCTCCATGAACTGAGATTTCAAGCAAGATTGCTCGTATCCCAAAGAATCATTGTGTTTTATTTCCTCCTACATTCCATAATGGACGCAAGCTAGAAGATGAAAGAGGAAAAACAATAACACTTAGGCCACCATGGCCTCATCAAACTAATTGTGGAATATTCTTTGAATAAATTAAGGGTTCCTATCCTAGGGTTGACATTCAGGGATATGGATAAAGAAGAATTCCTTGACACTCAAGTCCTTGCACTTGGTGAGACCCCAACCTCTAGTGCTGAAGGAGAAGAGGCAAAGTCAGAATAAGAAGAAGAGGCACAGGTGGAAGGGGAATAAGAGGCAGAAGCAGAAGAGGAAGACGAGCCATAAGTAGAAGAGGAAGAAAAGGCAGAGAAAATAGAGGAGGAACAAGAGGAAAATGAAGAAGTTGAGAAAGAGAAAAATGAATAATAAGAGGAGGATCAGTAGGAAGAATCAAGCCCTTATAAAACCACTACATCTAGAGAAGAAGTCGTATCCCAGAGAAGATGAGATTTTCTCCTAGACCCACTAAAAAGGAGGAAGTTACTACCTTAGATGCATTGATCACACCAATAAAACCTAAGAATAAAAGGAAGAGGTAAACTCCCCTCTACTTCAAAACAAGGAAAAACATTATGATTAAACAAGGGAAGCCTCAAACCCCCACAAAGAACCCTATTACAATTGAAGAATCACTGAGTAAAATAGAGGAGCTAGAACCCATTGAAAATAAAGTTGAGGAAATAACATCTCTTGAAGCCATCTCAAAGACTCCCATAACCAATGTAAGAAGGCATGTTACTAGATCAACCTCCTATAAGAAACCCAAGGCACCTACCACACTCCAATAAAAATGAAAAGGGGAGCTACAAGAAAAAAAAGTCTACTACAAAAGACATAGAAAGTGCTATAGGAAAAGTAGAAAATGCCACAGGAAGAGAAGAAGTGACAGAAAGAAGGGAAAGAGGAAAAACAATGGTTATAGGAGTGGGCAACTTCTCAAAGAACATTTGAAAAATATCTTCTAGAGCTATAGGATCCTAGTCCACAACCCAATTTGAGCTCCTGTTACAAGTTCATTGAAGGAGGAAGAGTGATCCCACATAAATTTGTAGTCCCTTTCTTCTTTGAACTTGAAGCAGAAAGAGGAAGGACACATAGATGGATGCAAATTTCCAAATCCAAGAAGGTGGAAGATGTAGGCCTTATGGAAGAAAAACTGATAGAAATGGGCAAGGAGTTGAGTGAGTTAAGGTGTAGGGAGTAAAAAATGAGAACACAACTATAGGTAGAAAATAGATGGTTGAGGAAGAAATTGCAAGAGAAGGAAACCCAATTGGCCACAATGGCAAGCCTCTCCATGGAGGCATTACAATGCAGACTTCCATCCAAATCCTATGCACTTTTCCTCAAATACCAATGGATGTAGTTCTAGATCAAGACATTAGCACAACATGGGTCCATGCCATTCCAAGACTACAAGTAGTTCATTGAGTTGTGTGACAAGAGTAGCATTGAAGACAAAGTAAAATTAGCTGAATTCTACTTGCACAACCTCACCTTAACTAATATGAATGTTTGGGATCCCAATAGCAAATTGGGAGACTTGCAGATGATGGCCCTTGCATATTGGATGACACATGAGGAGGTGAAAGCTTAGGAGGTGAGGAAAGTATTAGCCAAAGAAGAAAAATAACCCCTCTACATTAGGGTAGAGAAGATAAGTTCCATGGTTGTAATGATCACTCACAACATAATTTCCAATGATGCTAATCTAGCACCTAGATACCTGGCCACCCAAGAGCAGGAAATCTCCCATTTTGAGGACACTTTGAGGCTGTTAGGGACATAGAGACAACAAACATGTTAGAGAAGATGGAATACCCTACAACATAGTCTCCATATCAGGGAGTATCACTCTTCTAAAAGGTTGAGGAATGCATTGGATAGAACACGTCTACATAAAAGGGCCATGCAAAGATTCAAGATCAACTAGACTAGAATAAAGCTCAGTCCACTTTTGCTATTGGGTTTATAGGAAGGAAGGAATGAAGAAAAGGAAAGGAAGTAGTGGGAAGAAAAAAATAAAATGTAGGCTTCTATCCTCAGGAAGGCACACCATCTGTAGAACATTTTGATGTCATAGAGGCCACCAGGGCCATGAAGGACATGGACCTAAATGACTAGGTTTCTCATAGGATGAGAAACAATTTCATTAGGGTGGTGATGATGAGGTTCATCAATAGGTATATTATATGGGTCACAATGCGATCCTCCAACTTATTAAATTATTATTTTCTCACATTTATCTATAAATGTCGCTATGTTATGCTTAGTGTGAGAGTAAAAGATGTGTTGTTATGTCTTGTGGCATAATGTGTGTTAAATGCAGGAATTGGAGCAATTTTGAGTTGAATTGAGTGCAAGAACTCAGAGTAGAAAAGAAAGAGAGATTCTAGGAGGTGGTCCACCTCCTTAACTCCTCCAATCAGTCAGATCCCCCACTCTATCTCATCAACTCGGTGTCATTGGTAGCCAAGAAGACTGAGTTCATTGACAACTGAGGTAGTGCAAGTCAAAGAAGAGTTAGATTCACCTATTCTCGAGTTAGGGAGTCAAATATCCCTATTTTCTAGGGATTTCTTGGTTGCTTTACTTCTGTATAAATAAAAAAGCTAAGGTACTCATTAGGATTCGAAGTTTTATTGTAGCCAAGAGGCCATTGAGATAAAGCACATTTCACTATTATTTTAATGATGTATTTGACACTTTTTGAATGATAATGAGAAGCTCTGTTTTGATCCAACACTAAGTTGACTAAGAGGGATGAAGCTCTAGGGTTAGGTACCAACCCTAAAAACAAAAGTTCATCTCTTGTATATATATCCTTAGTCTAGAATGTTGAAGTTTATTCTTGTTTATTTTAGCTTAGAAGATAAATTAGTTGTTACAGTTCAGTAGGGAAAAATCCATCAAAAATACTATGATAGTGACCCCTATCTCATCTACCTCATGGATCATAATTAAAGGACCCCACTGTCACAACCCAAAAACAAAGTGTGATTTCTTGTTCATTGCATAGATCAAGTTTTAGCATTAGTTAAATAGTTGTTTATGATTTATTAGAAATATTTACATTTGTTAATTTTCTTCTCATGATTGTTGTAACTTAGGAGGTAGTTCATTTCATAGATCAAGTTCTTAGCACTAGTTATATAAGATTTTCCAAATTCAACTCATATTTTCTACATTGACTTGCAATAATTTGCAAATTAAAAGAGAAACAGGTGCATGTGTTATTACAGGGATGTTAGATCTATAGTGTTATCACTCAGATTTTCCCTAAAGTTGTAAGAAGAGGGAAAGGGGTCCGAGGTAACCACAAACCAAATTTTAGGTATAGAATCTAGCCAATCTGTACCTAGAGAGGGCTATGTCTTTAAGATTTAGCTTGGGGGTTTTTCGTTGTGTTTGGGGGTGGAATTCAGGAGAAAATGGATAAAACTAAGGATTTCAAGCCATTGGGCTATGGAGTCAACTAGGGATGGCTTAACTGGATATGGTTTTTCAACAAAAGGATGGCTTCACAGGGCAAGATAGCTAAACAGGGAACAAATGGTAACTTTAAAGGATGGGATGGACTTAAAAGGGAAGAAGGGCAATTAAGAATCCTTCAACATGTTTTAAGAGGAGGGAACTTGAATGATCATTAATAAAAAGCAGTTAAGAATTTCTTATCAAATGACCAAAATGATAAACTAAGAAGCAGGAGCAATTAAGAATTCCTTACCTATGATAGTTTAGAAGAAAACATTTAGAATAAAAATGATTTTAAAGATAGATTGCACTTAAGCACTTTCTGAATTACACTTTTTCGTTTTAATATTCAGATATGGAACACAGTTGATATATTAAACAAGAAAACAATAACACATGAGATATAGATACTTATTTGTCCAGTGTTTGACACATGAATCTTGTGAAAAGTCCTTTGTATTATTCCTTCATCCAGCCAGCCATACAAAAATTGTCCAACAATACTTCTTTTCCAAAATAATCAGTCTTACAGAGATGTCTAAGAATCCACCCAAAATACTTCAAATGAAGAAGTATTCATACAAAAATTTACAGTAAAATATCTTATAACAAAGAGAGATATATTCTAGGATGAATAACTATATGTTACATGAAAGTAGAGACAGATGGTCTCGAATATAGAAGATAAAGGTAAACTGATGACTTGATGTCCCTATTTATGTGAACGAGCCGGAGGCAGGACCTATGATTGGGCATCTTGTTGTCTTTTTGTAATTATGTGCTGGTTGTTCTGCTTTTTATCTTCTTACTGATACTCTTTGACCTGTTCTAATACTCTTTACCTGTTTGATCCTTGTTTACCTTCTATTACCACCATTGACTATGGTAAATAATGAAAATTTACTTTTTTACCAAGGATAAATCAAAAAATTTCTGTCATATTTGTCCACCATTTTTCCTGTGGTATTCTGGCCCTTTAAAGATTCATAAAGATCTCATTAGCTTCGGTGTATTTGAAAAAATTAGGCTGAACTAGAAATAGATGTTTTATTTCATGCTCAACACAGAAAAGGTTCTATAGACTATTGTAGAGAACTCTGCTTGTAGGTAGTGCCTTTGGTGTAGATGCACTAGCTATGAGTTGGCCTAGTTGTCTGCATATTGAGCCAACTTGTCAACATAGTCTCTGTGTCTCATTAATTTATCATTAATAACTAAAGGACTCAGAAGTCCTTTGTTCTGCAAAATGCCAAATTTCTCCATAAAATCATTAATTTCTTCTTGTATGTTCTGGCATCTTTTTTCCAAATTCTGCATGAGAGATCTTTTGGTCAATACCTTCTTGACTTCTAGAACAGTCCCTGTTCTATCTTCAATGCCCAACTTTTCTAGTTGGTACTTATTTTTGCTGTTCAAAAAATTTATTAGCCTGATGGCTTCCTCAGGCTTCCTTCCTAATTCTTCCTTAGTTCTCTGAATCTCTTGCAGAGCAAGTTGCACTAAATCAATCTGTTCAAAAATTATTCGTATTGATGGACAAGCATCATTTATTGACTGAGTGATGTTGGTCCAAAGAAGTTTCCTACTGTCTACTAATGGCTTGTCAAAGGTGAGGTCCTTCTCTAGTGATTTCACCTGCTGAGCTAATCCTTTATTTTCCTTCACCTTTTTAGCAAAATTAATTTTGGAAAGATCATATTTCTGTTCTAAGGTAACAAATTGTTAATTTACCTTCTGCAATTCTGAGACTTGGAGCTTCATCTCCTCCATTGACTCTATTAATTCTTCTATGCTTAAACCTGAAGTATCTGCCTGTGCTGTTTCTACTGTTGTTGTTCCTGTAATTACTTCTGCTGTGACTAAGGGGACATTAGGTGCCAGAGCTGCTCCAAGTGTTGAAGGGACTACTATGGAGACTATTGGTATCACATTTTGAGGTTGGGAGCTCGACTCTCCCTACCTACTTTTCAATGATTTTTCCAATTCTTGTTTTGTCTCCTTCAACTGTTCATTAAGCTTAAGGACTAAGTCCATAAGTTCTTCTTCAAACTTCTTCTGAACAACTTCTGCAGTTTGAGGATGTCTTGATGGTGGCAATTTTAGTTGCTTTCTCAAGGTAGCTATGTCTTCATATTTTTTCTTTATTAAGGCCTCTGCTGCGCTTACATCTTTTGGGTTATGACCCAATCGAATCACTAACTCCTCCAAAGATTTAATTCTGTTGTCTTTAGCCTGTGAGGAGACTCTTTCCAACTGTAATTGAGTAGTTGAATTATTGAAATAATTTTCTAATCTTTGGGCCATCATAGCTTTACCAGTCGATGTTGAATATACCATCTGCCCTGTCTTCTTGTGTAACTCATTTTGATCTAAGGGGTAGATGTCTTTAGCCATGACCTCAAAATCGGTTTTGAGGTAATCTGCAACTAATTGAGGCTATTGTACTTTGGGTTTGAAAAAGCTCATTAGCATCTTACCTTCTTTGATGTCATAGGCTGACATCAACCTATTCTGATTGGTGGGAGCCATCTTCAAATACTGATTGTAGACCTGGATCCTCAATGGCTCATTCTTAGCCTTTATTTCTTTGAATTTCTTTTTAATATCCAGGTTCTCATTTCCTAGGGGCCTGAAGGATGACACTTCAGCACTTTGTTGTCTCTCCAGCTCCTGTCTCTATGAGCTAGAAGGTGTCCCACCTGCTGGGAAAGTTTGATGACTATCTACACCTTCTTTTCTTTGACTATCAACAGTTTCTTCAAAAAATTCCTCTTCCAAATGAGGATTTACCCTGTGCCTCTTAGCACCAGGCTGGTCTAATGGGCCATTGGCAGGGGTAGCTACTTCCCTGTCTCTCCTTTTGTTATTTTCGTCATTTAGAGGAGTCTGCAAAATTGGGGGTTCTCCCATGTTGACTTGAGTTGGATGAGCCTGTGTTTGGGCCTGCTCCTGAGAAGTTTCAGGCTGCTTAGACATGGTTGATTGTTCTGTAGCCTGAGTGCTTGTCTCTTTCTCTCTTCCCTGTGATGTTTCTGCTGGTGGTGTACTGGTCTCTTGTGAGTGCCTTTGTGAGGTATCAACTGTTGAGGCACTGATCCCTGATGCTGACTTTTGAGAAGTCTCAAAATGTACCTATCCAAAAGAATCCAGGTCAAGTGTTTTTTCAAGATCCTTCATTACATTTTCTATATTGACCTATTCACTATCTGTTTCTACTAGGGTTCCTTCCCTCCATTCATCCATATTAGCAAATTGCTCAATCTCTAGAATTCTGTGATGGAAGTATGGTGATAATCTATTTTTCATCCTTTTATCATAGATAAAACTATGAGGGTCATATGGAGTCCAAATAAAACTTTTGTTTAATTTCATATCATCTTCTAGCATTCGTTCTGCTTCTCTCCATGCTTCTCTAGTGTTGCAGACAAATGGGCCTATGTGATCCTTGATTCTGAGTTGTGCTTTTTTCTTGGCCTTAGTGAAATGTGTCAAATCTGAATGTATCATCTGTCTATAATATTCCAATGCAAACAGTCTCATTGAAACATATTTAGGTAGCTTGAATGGGGAAAGCTCACACCCATATACCCTGATTTCTGTGTGATTTTGGTATAAATACCAATCACCCACTTTGTACTATTTAGAGAGCTAAAGGATCCTTTTGATATCATCATTAATCCTGGGAGGGGAATTCCCTGTCAGCAAGGTGGTCATTGGGTGGACAAATTGATCAATGAACTCATTATAGGAATAAGGGCAAGCAAAAGTTTTATGGAAGATGGAAGTCCGAAAGATGACAGACCTTGGATTACCCTTGGTAGCAAGTTTCTTGATAGAAAATGGGAATTTTTCTGATTGGTGGTAAAGGATGAGGTGATATATGAAGGTGGAGTACTTAAAAACCTTCTCATTCTCCAGTCTCATGAACTGGTCATGAATTTTCTCAGCAATATAAGAGGCATACTCATATTTGACAGTACGAGGCTCTCCTGGGGTAAATATAGACATCATCACTAGGGTCAGTTCATGTACATATTCACTAGTGTTTAATCTCATGACTGCTGATATCATATCAACTATGATTTTGCCTGTATTTGTGAAGAAAACTGACATATAAGGAGGGGGATCTTTAGTTTGACACTGTTGTAATATAAAAGTCTGACAGAGGTGATTGAGCTCAGCTTGGGATAATTTGGTTGATTTCTCCAATAAATTTCCAATGGAAATGGGGGTAAGGGCCTGACTAGGGTGAAATTGCAACATCTCATTGATTGATTCAACAGTTATTGTGAATAGGACTGTTTGGTTAAGAGACATGACTACTCTGTGGATGGGGTCATAGTTTGCATCGCACTGATGGATTATATCAGGGAAAACATGCGTGAAGGGGAGAAAATACATTGTGAGGTTGGATTCCCACAGTCCCATGGCATCGTAGCCATTCAAATGGTTATCTCGGCATTGACAGAAGACTTTGAGGTGGCCTTTATCAGTGATTAGGTCTTTTATTTGGAAATCTTTGTCTGCCAGAGGCAAATAGTCTAAATCACGATGAGGAGTGGTAATGGGAGCAACATTTAGAGCTACCAGATTTTCCATACTGTGTCTTGTGGATTTCAGGAGGGAAACTGAGGTTTTTTAGGTGGAAATGATGAAATAGTAGGTCTGGGTACTTGAATTTACAAATGCAATAGCAGAATTGTGGCAAATTTTGGTTTTTTAATCAATTTGCAGTGAAAACAAGTATTCGTAGGGTTTTCTTGTCGGGGAATTGGTAAATACCTACTTTTTGGGGACAGGCAACGGAATGTAGGTACTGGGTGTAATTGAATGGCTTTGGGTGGCGTCAACTGTGAAGTTTGGAGTAGGTTGGCAGCTGAAAACTTAAGCTGGTTGACCGCGACATATTGTTTGCATGGGTGTACAGGTTCACAGAATAAAACAACGAGAATGACTTGTTTTGTTTTATACACAAAGTCAAGGTTTGGTGGGTTTTGGGTTTTGGATGGGTGACGTCAGTAGCAAACGACATGATGTTTTGTCATTTAGTTTGGAGGCGGTAAGTGGTTTATATCGCACCGCTTATGGGGAAGGGGCGGTATTTGGCCTCGAGCCAGTGATTCCATAGACTGCTCGACGCGTGGCAGAGGTACTGTATACAAAACCGCTTTGTGATCGCGCACTAACATGCGGTCGCAAAGGGTCATGCGATATGCACAACAACCATCAGATCTTGGGGACTTGATCGGACGACTGTCAAGGATATGAAGTGATGGGGATTTAATGAAGGCGGGCCCGATATATTTAAGGACTAATTAATCATATCGGGGGTGATGGGATTGGACGGGGAGGTTGTTAATTAACCGTGAGGGTTAATTAATCCCTTTTTAATGTGGTGGGGCTTAGGGCTGTTAATTAGTTACGGATTAACTAATTAATCCCTATTTACAATGGATTATGGTTATATTTTAACCAAAGGGGCAAAATATTAATATTTCGTGTTTTTTTTAATATAGTTACAATAATATGGGATCAGGTAAGTTTTATAGGGGATTTATATATTAATATGTTAATAGTTAATATGGCATTATGAAACAGAAAAGTGCTAAGTATAAAACATTTGAAGTGTGTAATTAAACTTAGGCTAAGGTGAAAAAGGAGGGTTTTAGTGGAGATATTTTAGTTTTCCTAAGTAAAATAGGATTTTACTTAGGAAAAAACTTATGAGGGGAATGAATGATTTTTATGAAGGGGTATGATGATTAATGAATGGTCTTAAGTACTTAGGCTTTATAAATTATTGGGCCAAGGGTCCGGTCCCTCCAGAAGTCAGAGAAATGCTCTGAGCCCCTCTAATTTGATAGATACCTTGGTACTTAGGGGAAATTAGTGAAAATTTAGGGAAAATGAATAGGGGAGTTAATTATTCTGACTTTGCTTGCTTGATATGTCTTTCATGTACTGCCTGCCTTTGCCTCATGGTGAAAATAAAATATTTACACATTTACACTTATCATTCATCACCTATTATTCTGCAACCATCATCTACCTACCCTACTTACTTTAACCTAGCATTTTTACTTCTTTATTTGGGTGCACTTAGACTGGCAAACCCTTATGAAACTTTCTTTTCTTTTACATGGCAATGCCTATCTAAGTCTACACTTATTACATCCAAGGGCTTAGATTAAATTGTTGAGCTCCTTTTTCACTCTACCTATCTACCGATCTGCCAAGATTGCACTGTTTGGTCAGATCTTTATTCTCTATTTCTACAACATGAAATTGAAATATGAACTTGTCAAGTTTAAACTATTTGACTATTCATAAATCATGGCATAAGTGAGAAACTGCACACAATTGTTTATTCTACAACAATAAAAAGTAGTGGCATTTAGACTTGCACACTTTCTTGGTCTTTCTTTTGTTGGGGCTCATTTTCTTTTCATTTTTTGACTATATTTTATTCTTTTTACCCTTTGATTTTTCTTTTAAGGTATATCCTCTTTACATTTTTTAAATTTTTTGATTTTTTGAAAATATGGAAAACCTTTGCAACAAGTAAAGGTATGAACATATTACATAGTTCATCAAGTCAATCATGATATATGACACCTATTGGTATAGGGGCATAATAGTGGCTCCACTTGGGGATGGCTTTTCCTGGTGGAAAGTCAAGAACAGTAGATCAAATGGCCTCTGAATGACTTTGATTGCACTCTGCAATCTTCTTCTGCTTGTGCCTTTATTATATGTATGCCAGTGATACTCCTGAAGCTTAGGGCCTTCTCTTTGGGCTTCAACTCCAACAAGTTACTGTCCAATCAAAACTGTGACAGTACAAAGGATATAGTATGTACATGTTAATAATCAGGGTAACATTAATAAGTAGGATCAAAGTAATGTTTTAACATCTGACCATTGACTGGTCCTTCTTCTACTTCTGTGCCATCCAAGTTTTTTAGAAAATATGTATTGTTTCCTTGGAGAGCATAGATGATATATGGTCCTTTCCATAGGAAATCAAACTTCCCATGTTTCCCCTTAGCTTCTCTCCTAGAATCCCATCTTAACACTTTATCTCCAAGGTAGAAATCTTCTGCCTTGGTTCTTTTGTCAAATATCTTTTTCAATTTCTCCTGTAACACTTGGGATCTTTGGTACACCCCCTCCTTGGTTTGCTGTAAATTGATGGTCTGGTTTATCCTTTTTTGTATATCATTAGGTTCCACTTGAGCTCCTTGGAGTATTTTCATTACAGGAACTCCTAATAATGAAGGAAATACAACCTCCATGCCATATACTAACTCATAAGGACCGGTGCCAATGGATTTTTTGGTTGTGAGCCTGTCTACCCATAGTGCATTTATCAGTTTCTTGTGCCAAGTCTTCTTGTTCTCCTCTAACAGTTTTTTAATGATATTAATAAGACTCTTATTGGAAGATTCAGCTAGTCCATTCCCTTGAGGGTAATAGGTCATGGAATGACCTAAGGTGATGTGATACTTGTTATAGAAACTGATCATCCTTTTTGATTTGAAAGTTGCAGCATTATCAGTTATGCTTTTAGCAGGGCAGCCAAACCTGGACAATATATCGGTCTCTAGGAATCCTATGGTCACTGTGTCATTAGCCTGTCTAGAGGGAATGGACTCTATCCATTTGGTAAAATACTCAGTGGCAGTGAGTACCCATTTATGTTGGCCTGAAGAGGATGGATGGATTTCTCCAATGAAGTCAAGACCCCATTGTTGGAAAGGTTTCTCAGTGGAAATGGGTTTCAGGGGTAAAGGAAACAACTTTCTCTTGCCTTAAAAAATTTGACATTTATGGCAAGAAGTGACAAATTTCTTCACATCTGTAAACAAGGTTGGCCAATAGAATCCAGCCCTTAGGATCTTATCTGCAGTTGATTTCCAATAGAGGTGTCCACCATAGTCTCCTGCATGAAATTCTTGGAGAGCCTTGTCAACTTCATCTTTTAATAAACATTTCAATAAAATTCCTTCATGATTTTTCCAAAAAAGGGTATTATCTAAGATAAAAAACATTGAAGCTTTCATTTTTAAAAACCTATTTTTTGTTCTAGATAACCCTGTAGGAGCCTACAGGTTTAGTAAAACATATATTACATCAGTATACCAAGGTGAGTCTGAAAAGGCCCGTCTAATTTGTCGAGTCGCCATCTCCTGTTCGTCATCCAGTTCACTTATATCCAAGGCTTGACAATTAGTTTCTATCATAAGTTTGACCAATCCCTATCCTTTTATTAGTTTTGTAGGTTTTATCTCTATATCATACTCTAAGATGGTAGCAATCCATTTACCTTTCTTGCCCTCAATTCCATCCTGAGCTAGGATGTCTTTGAGAACTGCATTAGGCACATAGGCTATCACATGAGAGTATAATATGTAGACTCTGAAGTCCTTAATGACTTTTACCAGTGCAAAAGCTTGTTTCTCCATTATTTTGTATTTTAGTGATAAATCTCTAAGTGCTTTACTAAAAAAGACTATGGTTTTTTCACATACCTGATCATCCTTTTGTAATAAAATAGTTTCTATGGTGTGTTCTGATGCAAAACAAAAAATGATGAAGTCTCTATCAAATTGAGGACTGGTGAGGACCGGTGTTCTTGTTAAGGCCATTTTAATTTCTTCAAATGATTGCTTGGCCTATACTGTCCATTTTATACTTGAATCCTTTTTATGCATGTTATTTAGTAATCTAATGAGTTTTGCTAAGTTAGAAATGAATCTTCTTAAAAATTTGATCTTCCCTAGGAAAGCTTGAAGTTCTTTAATACTTCTTGGATGAGGTATCTATAAAATTGCTTCTATTATGGCAGGGTCAATTTGAATGCCATCTTTGGAAATGATGTGACCCAAGAGTTTACCTTCCTCTAGGACAAACAAGGAATTCTTTGGATTCAAAGAAATATCATATTTTCTACATTTCAGAAATACTTGTCTGAGATGGTCCAAATGCCACTGATCTGATTTAGAAAAAATAGTTACATCATCCAGATATATAACAAGAAAATCATGAATCTCTTTGGTAAATGCAATGTCCATTGCTCTTTGGAAAGTTGCTCCTGCATTTTTGAGTCCAAATGGAATTTTGATGTACATAAAAGTGCCCCATGGTGTTGTAAAAGTAGTTTTCTCTTGGTCATCGGGATGAACTAGAGTCTGGTTATATCCTGAGAACGCACCTAAAAGTGAAATTCTAGAAGAACCTACTACCCTTTGCAAAATATGATCCATCTTAGGTAAAGGGTAATTATCTTTCAAAGAAACCTTATTCACATTTCTCATATCAACACATAATCGCGTTTCCCCAGTTTTCTTCCTAGTAGGTACTAGATTAGACACCCACTCTGAAAATCTTATAGGGGCAATTATCCCTACTTCATACATACATTTAATTTCTTTTTCGATCAATAATAATAATACAGGGTTGATTCTTGTGAGCTTTTGTTTAATTGGCTTCTGATTTTCTTTTAGAGGTATAGTATGCTGAATTATAGAGCTGTCATATGATTTCAAATCCTCATAACTCCAGGCAAAGACATTCTGGAACTCTCCCATGAGTTCAACATACTTTATCTTCTGATCAGAGGGTAAAGATTTTGATAGTTTTATTATTTTTGGATTTTCCTCTGTCCCTAAGTTATATTCTTCAATGTATGCTTTTAATGGTTCCATATTTGGTTTTTTGGGAATGTCATTGGAATCAAAGAGGTCTTCTAGAGGAGTTAATCGTTTGGGCAGATGATTGTCTTTTAGATCAATCTTTTAGATCAATAACCTCTGTTTCTTCAATTATTTCATCAAGGCCCATTTGTTTAAGGTCTTGAACTTCTTTTTTAGTGAATTTTGTGGGATGAAGCATTTGAGTTGAACTCTCTTCTGAACTGTTTACTTCTACCTCATCTATCTGATTTGAATTAATGATTGTGTCAACATCTGTGTAACTATTAGAAAAATATTCATCTAAAAGTAAAAATTTATTAATCTTCTCATCACTATCGAAAACTTGCCAGTTCTTCAGATTATTAGGGATAGCTAGCTTGTGCCTAATTTCAGCAGTAAACTGATGATTGGGTTAGAAAGGTAATTTGCATGTGTTGGAAAACATTGCGAGACTGTGGGCTTGCAAGTTGTGTTTTCTAGGGATTGTACCAAGTTGAGTTTCCATAAAAGTATTAAGAATCTCTATGACTATTCCTCTGTAGTATCCTAATCTAGGATCCCTAGTTAAATATTTCCCTTTTATCTGCTTAATGATTAATTCAGAATCTCCTATGATAGATACTCTAATTGCTCCTAATCTTTTGATCAATTTAAGACCCAGCAAGAGAGCTTCATACTCTGCCATATTATTGGTGCACTTAAAATTTAATCTGTAGGCATGGCCTTCAGCATGGTTGTTTTCTAGATTGTACACCCAAACTCCTAGTCCTGCCCCTAGTTTATTGATTGAGCCATCGAATTCTAAATGCCACAGATTTTCATGCTCATAATTAGTGTCAAGGGTGGTGGGATTTTGTTTAACAATGGAATCTGGTCTTTCATTCTCAACTGGTTTTTCTTGGTTATCTAATATTTCTTTGTTTTCAGAGATTTCCTGGATGTGAACACTTGACTTTCCTTTTTTAATTTCTTTTGGTTCTGCTGCTAAAACTTCTAAACCATTGGGAGGATTGGTTTCAGAATTATAAAGAATAAATGAGTCCATATCAGAGTGTACTAAGTAGATGGGAAAATTTTGTGTTTTTTCCTAACTACTTACTACATATTTCATCAATGTTTCTCTGTATTTCTTCGGTTGGCCAAAAACAGAGATAGTAGCATAAGACATGTCCAATTGAAGGGATCCCTAAAGCTTAGCACCCCAGGATCTAGACAATAACATGCCATATTTTGGTGGCATATCTGCTACCACTATATCCATTAAGATCGTCATTGCAGGGTATTGAAGCAATGAGACACACAAGTCATTTATCAGTCCTAAACATCTTACCTGACTAGAATCAAAAGAAAAGAGATCTTTGTATGGCCTGGTGATGTCAAGGTCTAGTTTTTCCATTACAGACATCAGCATTAGGTTATGTGATGCCCTAGAATCGAACATGGCATTGTGAAGGATTTTATCATGTATATTTAGGCTCACATAGAAGGGAGGGATTCCTCCTTCTAATGGTTTTCCATTCACTTATGGGCCAAAGATTAGTTTTGGTTGATCGTCAAAAACATTAACTGAGTCTTCAGTTCCAGTAATTTTTATGATCTGTTTATTTGAGCTCGGTAAGCATCATGTTTAGCTAATTCAGACAATGGAAAAACAATCTTTAGCTTGCTTACTTCAGTTTCCAGATTGAAATGTTTTTCAGTTTGGGCTTTTGTGTTTCGAACAGTGGGATTCTCTTTGTTTTGTATGTTTTCTATGTTTTTCTCCTTTTCAGGAGTGGAATTATAATTAACAGGTTCTCCTAAATCAACTTCTGGAGGTTCTTCCATAGTTCCCTTAGAAGGAAGGGGAATGGAAGGTTGTTTGTTGCTTGGTTGATTATCAGAGACATCTTCAATTATTGGATTAGAAGGATTAGGGTCTAATCTAGAAAGAATATGTACATGTGTAGTGATTGTCTTATGTTTTATGGATTGTTTCAGAGCCTTTTGCTTGTTTGATTCAGGAACTTCAATTCTTCTTCTCCTTAGGTTGTACTGCTTATGAACTTCAAAGATGGTTGTGTCATAACCTTCCCTAAAGTTGAATGATTCTCCTAACTGAGTTTGAAATTGTTTAAGAATGTGGGCCTCTTGATCCTCTTGAGTCAAGAAAACTTATTTTTCATTACTGAGTCCCATCAGATTTATTTGACTGTCATCTACTGGTTCATCAAAGTTTGAAACTTCTGCATAATTTTCCTGGAAAGGAAGTCTAATGTTTTGGTCTGGACCAGTCTCCCAAGTGTTCTGGTTTTGATTTTTTTATGAAATTGGGATTTCTCTCTATGTTGGTTGGCTGACCATCCCAGGGAGCCTTCCTTTCAATTGTCTCCACTTTGTCTCCTAGCCTATCCAGACCTTTAATTATGGCATCTAGTTTTTGTTCAAAGGGTGAGGATTCTTCCTTCAATGGTATTCTCCTTTCACTCCTAGCCTTATCTCTTTTTGACATCAGGTTGGATTCTACACTGACTGCTATGATTTTCATGTCTTCTAAAGTACGAGGAGCTCGTTCTCTTAGCTGGAAGGCCATGTCGAAATCAAATCCATCTGGGAATTTCTTTAAGGCTAAATTAGGTGGTGGTCTAAGATTTTCAGGGATGGCATTATAGACATTGTTAAAACTAGTGTAGTAATCCTGCACAGTTTCTTGAGTTCCTCTCTTTAGGTTTTCATACTCAGATAGAATCTGAAGGGGATCTTTCTTTTTCTCCCATCGGTTTAAGAATTGCCTATAAAGAGTTTCTAGGTTGTCTATACTATTTGCTGCTAGAGCTCTAAACCAGGTTCTAACTTCCCCAATTAGACTCTGAACAAATATTCTCATTCGCACATCATCAACATCTATTTCATAAATTTCAAAGTAATCAGTCATCTTTTTGGTGTGTTTTTGGGCTGTATCGGTACTAGTACCATCAAATTGAGTGATCTTACTTTGGTAATCCTAGGGCATGGCACCTAAGTTCACTGGTAGTACCAGGGGGGTAAATATGTTTGCCATGGCTATAGGTAATGGCGAAACAATAGCTAGTGTTGGGATAACAATGGGTGTTTGAGTTGTGGATGGAGGACTGGAGGTGATGTGCTGATGTGGAGTGGTTTGAGCTTGAGATGTATGAGGAAATGGTGATGAGCCTAGAAAGGTAGTAGTGATTACAGAGGGATTGGGTGTTCCTTCAGTGGTAAGATCTTATTGTGGGGAGTTCTGCAAATACCTATCAATTGACAAATTGACAGCTTAAAGCTCTAATTCTTGGATGAATTATGGGTCTGGGACTAAGTCAATCAATTCAAAATCAGATGAGCTCCTAAAAAAAGAGGTCCCAAATTATTCGTCAAAAGGTTGGTCTTCAAGGTAGATCCACCTAACAGGACAGGATGATGATCTGAAGGTGGGCCGAGGACTAACAGAACTTTCTTGTCTCCTAAGAATTATGGGGATCAGATTAGGGTTCTTAAAAACTTGTGGTGGATTGGGATTAGGATTAGCTCTAGTGTAACGAGTCCTTTCTGAAGCCAGGTTTTTAGGTTTTGTTTTTGGTTTTCCTTAATTGATATCAACAAACAACTTCTATTATTTCTTTAAGAGGCTATAGATATAAGATTTAAACTTTCTTAAATATTTTATGGCTGAGGAATTGGTGTTCCCCAATGGAGTCGCCACTATGTTATCACTCAGATTTTCCCTAAAGTTGTAAGAAGAGGGAAAGGGGTTCGAGGTAACCACAAACCAACTTTTAGGTACAGAATCTAGCCAATCGGTACCCAAAGAGAGCTCTCTCTTTAAGATTTAGCTTTGTTTAGATAGATATTAGGCTAGTTATGAAAGCTTGGGGGTTTTGATTGTGTTTGGTGGTGGAATTTAGGAGCAAATGGATAAAACTGAGGATTTCAGGCCATTGGGCTATGGAGTCAACTAGGGATGGCTTAACTAGATTTGGTTTCTCAACAAAAGGATGGCTTCACAGGGAAAGATAGCTAAACAGGGAACAAATGGTAACTTGAAAGGATGGGATGGACTTAAAAGGGAAGAAGGGCAATTAAGAATCCTTCAACATGTTTTAAGAGGAGGGAACTTGAATGATCATTAATAAAAAGCAGTTAAGAATTTCTTATCAAATGACCAAAATGATAAACTAAGAAGCAGGAGTAATTAAGAATTCCTTACCTATGATAGTTTAGAAGAAAACATTTAGAATAAAAATGATTTTAAAGATAGATTGCACTTAAGCACTTTCTGAATTACACTTTTTCATTTTAATATTCAGATATGGAACACAGTTGATATATTAAACAAGAAAACAATAACACATGAGATATAGATACTTATTTGTCTGGTGTTTGAGACATGAATCCTGTGAAAAGTCCTTTGTATTATTCCTTCATCCAACCAGCCATACAAAAATTGTCCAACAATACTTCTTTTCCAAAATAATCAGTCTTACAAAGATGTCTAAGAATCCACCCAAAATACTTCAAATGAAGAAGTATTTATATAAAAATTTACAATAAAATATCTTATAACAAAGAGAGATATATTCTAGGATGACTAACTATATGTTACATGAAAGTAGAGACAGATGGTCTCAAATATAGAAGATAAAGGTAAACTGATGACTTGCTGTCCCTATTTATGTGAACAAGCTGGAGGTAGGCCCTATGATTGGGCATCTTATTGTCTTTTTGTAATTCTGTGTTGGCTATTCTACTTTTCATCTTCCTACTGATACTGTTTGACCTGTTTTGATACTCTTTACCTGTTTGATCCTTGTTTACCTTCTATTACCACCATTGACTATGGTAAATAATGAAAATTTACTTTTTTACCAAGGATAAATCAAAAAATTTCTGTCATATCTGTCCACCATTTTTCCTGTGGTATTCTGGTCCTTTGAAGTTTCCTAAAGATCTCATCAGCCTCGGTGTATTTGAAAAAATTAGGCTGAACTGGAAATAGATGTTTTATTTCATGCTCAACATAGAAAAGGTTCTCTAGACTGTCGTAGAGAACTCTACCTGTAGGTAGTGCCTTTGGTGCAGATGCACTAGCTAATGAGCTGGCCTGGTTGTCTGCATATTGAGCCAACTTGTCAACATAGTCTATGTGTCTCATCAATTTATCATTAATAACTAAAGGACTGGGAAGTCCTTTGCTCTGCAAAATGCCAAATTTCTCCATAAAATCATTAATTTCTTCTTGTATGTTCTGGCATCTTCTTTCCAAATTCTGCATGAGAGACCTTTTGGTCAATACCTTCTTGACTTCTAGAATAGTCCCTGTTCTGTCTTCAATGCCCAACTCTTCTAGTTGGTACTTATTTTTGCTATTCAAAAAATTTATTAGCCTGATGGCTTCTTCAAGCTTCCTTCCTAATTCTTCCTTAGCTCTCTGAATCTCTTGGAGATCAAGTTGCACTAAATCAATCTATTCAAAAATTATTTGTATTGATGACCAAGCATCATTTATTGTCTGAGTGACATTGGTCCAAATTTTTTTCCTAATGTCTACTAAGGGCTTGTAAAAGGTGAGGTCCTTCTCTAGTGATTTCACATACTGAGATAATCCTTTATTTTCCCTCACCTTTTCAGCAAAATTAATTTTGGAAAGATCATATTTCTGTTCTAAGGTAACAAATTTTTCTTTTACCTTCTGCAATTTTGATACTTGGAGCTTCATCTCCTCCATTGACTTTATTAATTCTTCTGTGCTTAAACCTGAAGTACCTGCCTGTGTTGTTTTTGCTGTTGTTGTTCCTGTAATTACTTCTGCTGTGACTAAGGGGACATTAGTTGCCAGAGCTGCTCCAAGTGTTGAAGGGACTGCTATGGAGACTACAGGTATCACATTTTGAGGTTGGGAGGTCGACTCTCCCTACCTACTTTTCAATGATTTTTCCAATTCTTGTTCTGTCTCCTTCAGTTGTTCATTAAGCTTAAGGACTAAGTCCATAAGTTCCTCTTTAGACTTCTTCTGAACAACTTTTGCAATTTGAGGATGTCTTGTTGGTGGAAATTTTAGCTTCTTTCTCAAGGCAGCTATGTCTTCATCATTTTTCTTTATTAAGGTCTCTGCCGCCTTTACATCTTTTGGGTTATGACCCAATCCAATCACTAACTCCTCCAAAGATTTAATTCTATTATCTTTAGCCTGTGAGGAGGCTCTTTCCAATTGTAATTGAGTAGTTGTATTATTGAAATAATTTTCTAATCTTTGGGCCATCATAGCTTTACCAGTCAATGTTGAATATACCATCTCCCCTGTCTACTTGTGTAACTCAATTTGATCTAAGGGGTGGATGTCTTTAGCCATGACCTCAAAATCGGTTTTGAGGTAATCTGCAACTGATTGAGGCTGTTGTACTTTGGGTTTGAAAAAGCTCATTAGCATCTTACCTTCTTTGATGTCATAGGCTGACATCAACCTATTCTGATTGGTGGGAGCCATCTTCAAATACTGATTGTAGACTTGGATCCTCAATGGCTCATTCTTAGCCTTTATTTCTTTGAATTTATTTTTAATATCCAGGTTCTCATTTCCTAGGGGCCTGAAGGATGACACTTCAACACTTTTTCGTCTCTCTAGCTCCTATCTCTATGACCTAGAAAGTGTCTCACTTGCTGGGAAAGTTTGATGACTGTCTACACCTTCTTTTCTTTCACTATCAGTAGTTTCTTTGAAAAATTACTCTTCCGAATGAGGATTTAGCCTGTGCCTCTTAGCACCAGGCTTGTCTGATGGGCCACTGGCAAGGGTAGCTACTTCCCTGTCTCTCTTTTTGTTCCTTTCCTCATTCAGAGGAGTCTACAAAATTGGGGGTTCTCCCATGTTGACTTGAGTTGGATGAGCCTGTGTTTGGGCCTGCTCTTGAGAAGTTTTAGGCTGCTTAGACATGGTTGACTATTCTGTAGCCTGAGAACTTGTCTCTTTCTCTCTTCCCTATGATGTTTCTGATGGTGGTGTACTAGTCTCTTGTGAGTGCCTTTGTGAGGTATCAACTGTTGAGGCACTGATCCCTGATGCTGACTTTTGAGAAGTCTCAAAATGTACCTGTCCAAAAGAATCCAGGTCAAGTGTTTTTTCAAGATCCTTCATTACATTTTATATATTGACCTGTTCACTATCTGTTTCTACTAGGGTTCCTTCCCTCCATTCATCCATATTAGAAAATTGCTCGATCTCTAGAATTCTGTGATGGTAGTATGGTGATAATCTGTTTTTCATCCTTCTATCACAGATAAAACTATGAGGGTCAAATGGAGTCCAACTAAAACTTTTGTTTAATTTCATATAATCTTCTATCATTCGTTCTACTTCTCTCCATGCTTCTCTAGTGTTGCGGACAAATGGGCCTAAGCGATCCTTTATTCTGAGTTGTGCTTTTTTCTTGGCCTTAGTGAAATGTTTCAAATAAGAATGTATCATTTGTCTATAATATTCCAATGCAAATAGTCTCATTGGAACATATTTAGGTAGCTTGAATGGGGAAAGCTCACACCCATATACCCTAATTTATGTGTGATTTTGGTATAAATACCAATCACCCACTATATACTATTTAGAGACCTGAAGGAACCTTTTCATATCATCATTAATCTTGGGAGGGGAATTCCCTGTTAGCAAAGTGGTCACTGGGTGGACAAACTGATCAATGAAATCATTATAGGAATAAGGGCAAGCAAAAGTTTTATGGAAGATGGAAGTCCAAAAGATAATAGACCTTGGATTACCCTTGGTATTAATTTTCTTGACAGAAAATGGGAATTTGTCTGATTGGTGGTAGAGGATGAGGTGATATATGAAGGTGTAGTACTTAAAAACCTTCTCGTTCTCCAGTCTCATGAACTGGTCATGAATTTTCTCAGCAATATAAGAGGCATAATCATATTTGATGGTAGGAGGCTATCCTGGGGTAAAGATAGACATCATCACTAGGGTCAGTTCATCTACATCTTCACTAGTGTTAAATCCCATGACCACTGATGTCATATCAACTATGAATTTGCCTGTATCTGTGAAGAAAATTGACATATAAGGAGGGGGATCTTTATTTTGATACTGTTGTAATATAAAAGTCTGATAGAGACAATTGAGCTCAGCTTGGGATAATTTGGTTGATTTATCCAGCAAATTTCCAATATAAATGGGGCTAAGGGCCTAACTAGGGTGAAATTGCAGCATCTCATTGATTGATTGAGTAGTTATTGTGAATGGGATTGTTTGGTTAGGAGACATGACTGCTCTGCGGATGGGGTCATAGTTTGCATGGCACTGATGGATTATATCAGGGAAAACATGCACAGAGGGGAGAAAATACATTGGGAGGTTGGATTCCCACAGTCCCATGGCATCGTAGCCATTCAAATGGTTATCTCGGCATTGACAGAAGACTTTGAGGTGGTCTTTATCAGTGATTAGGTCTTTTATTTGGAAATCTTTGTCTGCCAGAGGCAAATAGTCTAAATCACGATGAGGAGTGGTAATGGGAGCAACATTTAGGGCTACCGGAGTTTCCATACTGGTTCTTGTGGGTTTCAGGAGGGAAACTAAGGTTTTTTAGGTGGAAATGATGAAATAGCAGGTCCGGGTACTTGAATTTACAAATGCAATAGCAGAATTATGGCGAATTTTGGTTTTTTAATCAATTTGCAGTGAAAACAAGTATTTGCAGGGTTTTCTTGTTGGGGAATTGGTAAATACCTACTTTTGGGGGACAGGCAATGGAATGCAGGTACTGGGCATAACTGGATGGCTCTGGGCGGTGTCGGCTACGAAGTTTGGAGCAGGTTGGCGGCTGAAAACTCAAGCTGGTTGACCTCGACGTATTGTTTGCATGGGCGTACAGGTTCATAGAATAAAACAATAAGAATGACTTGTTTTGTTTTATACACAAAGTCAAGGTTTGGCGGGTTTTGGGTTGTGGATGGGTGACGTCAGTAGCAAACAACATGATGTTTTGTCATTTAGTTTGGAGGCGGTAAGCGGTTTATATCACACCGCTTATGGAGAAGGGGCGGTATTTGGCCTCAAGCCAGCGATTCCATAAACTGCTCGATGTGTGGCAGAGGTACTGTATGCAAAACCGCTTTGTGATCGCGCGCTAACATGTGGTCGCAGAGGGTCGTGCGATACGCACAACAGCCATCAGATCTTGGGGACTTGATCGGATGACTGTTGGGGATATGAAGTGATGGGTATTTAATGAAGGTAGGCCCGATATATTTAAGGACTAATTAATCATATCAGGGGTGACGGGATTGGACGGGGAGGTTGTTAATTAACTGTGAGGGTTAATTAATCCCTTTTTAATGTGGTGGGGGTCAGGGCTGTTAATTAGTTCTGGATTAACTAATTAATCCTTATTTACAATGGATTATGGTTATATTTTAACCAAAGGGGCAAAATATTAATATTTCGGGTTTTTTTTAATATAGTGAAAATAATACGGGATCGGGTAGGTTTTATAGGGGATTTATATATTAATATGTTAATAGTCAATATGGCATTATGAAATAGAAAAGCGCTAAGTATAAAACATTTGAAGTGTGTATTTAAACTTAGGCTAAGGTGAAAAAAGAGGGGTTTTGTGGAAATATTTTAGTTTTCCTAAGTAAAATAGGATTTTACTTAGGAAAAAACTTATGAAAGGAATGAATGATTTTTATGAAGGGGTATGATGATTAATGAATGGTCTTAAGTACTTAGGCTTTATAAATTATTAGGCCGAGGTCTGATCCCTCCAGAAGTCAGAGAAATGCTTTGAGCCCCTCTAATTTGATAGATACCTTGGTACTTAGGGGACATCAGTGAAAATTTAGGGAAAATGAATAGGGGAGTTAATTATTCTGACTTTTCTTGCTTGATATGTCTTTCATGTACTGTCTGCCTTTGCCTCATGGTGAAAATAAAAGATTCACACATTTACACTTATTATTCATCACTTGTTATTCTGCAACCATCATCTACCTACCCTGCTTACTTTAACCTAACATTTTTACTTCTTTATTTGGGTGCACCTAGACTGGGAAACCCTTATGAAACTTTCTTCTCTTTTACATGGAAATGCCTGTCTAAATCTACACTTATTACATCCAAGGGCTTAGATTAAATTTTTGAGCTCCTTTTTCACTTTACCTATCTACTGATCTGCCAAGATTGCACTGTTTGGTCAGATCTTTATTCTCTATTTCTACAACATGAAATTGAAATATGAACTAGTCAAGTTTAAACTATTTGACTATTCATAAATTGTGGCATAAGTGACAAACTGCACACAATTGTTTATTCTACAATAGTAAAAATTAGTGGCATTTAGACTTGCAAACTTTCCTGGTCTTTCTTTTGTTGGGGTTCATTTTCTTTTCATTTTTTGACCATATTTTATTCTTTTTACCCTTTGATTTTTCTTTTAGGGTATACCCTCTTTACATTTTTTAAATTTTTTGATTTTTTGAAAATATGGAAAACCTTTGCAACAAGTAAAGGTATGAACATATTACATAGTTCATCAAGTCAATCATGACATATGACACCTATTGGTATAGGGGCATAACATGTAGGAAAGGAACCCTTTCTCAATTCCATTTAGGCCTTCTCCACCTTATTTTTATGCACACCAACCCATGTTCTAGATCTCTATTTTTCGGTCCCTGTGAGGAGCCATCTTAGCCCAAATCCAGCCTTCTTGAAGTATTGGGCTTGGCTAAGGTTCTTGGTCACCTTCCCTACATTTCCCAAAAACTTCATACAACCTTCCAACGTTTCATCTCACCATTGTTACCCTCCAAAACCTCTCAGCCAACTTCCTGTATCATTTCAGGACATCCTGTAGCAGCATAGGAATCTTGTAATAACATCCTGAAGCATCACAAGAACCCTGTAACAACACCCTGTAGCACACCTGTAACATCAATTTTTGACCGTATTTTGACCTGCAATCATAGCCTAGCTTAGATTAGGAGTAGTTTGATCGCTCATCTTGGACTCCATGACACAAAGTACCACCTAGACCAGTCCCTGCACTCCTTTTCGTTCCTTGCAAGACGAGATAGCATTAGTTCTTTCATTTTTGAATCTAGAAATTGGAACTTTATTTTCTCTACAAGTGTGAATTAGATGGTTAATGCATGCATTATTGGATTATTAAATGATAGAATAATCTTCTGTTTTCAAGGAACCTTGTTAGCTAGATGATTGAGTGCAAGTTAGCATAGTTTACATTCTGCAAATTACCATAAGATTTGTGTCTTTTCATAGCATTTACAAGTTGACATCTTTCATTTTCTGAGTTGAAAAGAATTTACTTTCTCTGCACTAAGACTAGCCCTTACATTTTTCTTTCAGTAGTTATAATCCCTTCAGTTCAGTAGAGGAATGGTCTGGAACCCTAATGATCAAGTGACCTAGTTGAGGGTGGCATGAGTAGGATGATGCATCTACTATGTCTATATCACTATCACCTCTAAGTTTGTACGAATCATCGGGTTGATAAATTAAAGTTGGTAGTCTTGGGAGTTGCAACTTTCTTGTTGCAATACTGAGGCCCGTTAATATTATGATATTGATTAATATATGACCTACCTAGTCTTGACTAGGCCAAAAATTCAGATGGTAAAGAATATGGAAAAATGTCATCTAGGCCCTATGCAGGTCCAATAGTTTCAATAGAAAGAATAATCCATTTCTTAAGGGTTCGTTTTATAAGGCCTTCCTTCCCCTAAATGTGATATTGGTTGTAAAGGATGGGGCTATCTTATTGTAGCTGACATCTAATAAATCTAGCTGTTGTCATTCTAGTTTTGTAATCTACATTCGCCTCCCACTCATTCTCCTTGTGATTGAACCTCATGGAGACCGGAATAGTGAGATCGAGAAGATGAAATCTTCATCAAGTTTGGGACATATTGAGACTCTCCACCCCAAATAGGGAGATTCCTTACCCTCATGTGCCTTTTAACTCCATGTTGATATGTGAGATCCAAGAGTCAACGCTCTCAATGTTAGTTTTAATCTCTCTCTACCTCAACCTATACCACTATAGAATCTTGGAAAATGTTCTTACCTTGATTATTAGCCTATTAATATTGAAAATAAAACATTAACTAATTATTACAAATATGTTTTTTTAATACCATATAACATTTATTATCTATCATAAATAATAAGTTAAACAACGTGAACTATCTACCCTGGCATTTATGTGCCTGTGAAAAAATGTGATTTTAATATGATTTGATGATTTTATGTGTGTGGATGAAATAAAATGATCACATATAAAATTTCCATCCCTCCTTGGGTTCACTCAGAACTTTTCCAGGCAGGAAGAAACATGATCCATAGACAAGGAGCACACAGAACTCGCTCAAATTATAATCACATTTCCTCTCCACTACTCTTTCTTTGGACTTGCTTTGATGACTATCCCCATGTCCTCCATGTGCATGTACCGAGACATGTAGTGATGCTGAAATCTAACTCTAATCTCATTTGATACATTTTCTCTGTGCAAGCATGAATTGAGTTGTTGGCTTTGTATCTCAAATCAGTGTCTCCCCTTGGCTTGTTTGAGCTTGTTAGCTTGGCATGAAGAAACACTCTCCATAGACAAGAAACACTCGTGCCTTTCTTCAACTAAATCACTATTATCACATTTATTTTTCGTGATTATTTCTGTCGACCATGCTTTGTTTGGGCATACGTGTCAAATTGAGTTATATTAAGACATACTCCAAACGAAAAGGAAAAGGGTGTAATATGGATCACATCATATTGTAGTTATTTCTATCTGTAAATAATCATGCATCACATCACCGCACGAGCCCCCGCCTATCCTATTCGTTTGACATTTTTAAAAATTTGGTGGAGTACAATGTTCACTTTCCATCGTGAGTCGTCATCACCAACAACCCTTATCCCGATTGCAGATTCGAAAATATGCTTATATGGATTCTCAAGCCCATCTCTCCATCTCCATTTACATCCATAGATGTTGGGGTTTATTACAAAAACCCGTTATTGCCAAAAAAAGAAAAAGAAAATTGCATCCGGAACTCTATCCCCCTGTACTTTATTGTGTTGTGTGTCTTACATTTTATATCAACCATAGTAATCCAACGGTCTATTTTGTATTGTATTACGTGTGTTATGACTTATATCATCCATTGTACTCGCATCGACTAAAATAATCTCGATGAAAGACAAGTTATGTCTTGAAGAAATATAACTAGTAATTACTCTAACTTTTATAATTAATCTATTAATTTATATTAATTTATTTCATAATTTATTTATTTTAATATATATTTATAACTATAGATTCATAAAATGGTCCCCTTACTTTTATTTTTTTGAATTAACGTATTTATTTAAATATAGGTTTTGCCAATAAATACAGGTTTTGCCCCTAATCCAGTCCATCTAACCGTTTCCCGGTCAAATTTAGCCATTAGAAAATATAGTTGTTGGATGCTCTGCTCTAACTATTTAATATGCTAATCTAGATCTGTTTCTTCAACTTGTCTTGACGATGAACCACACTGGTTGGTTCGAAACATGTTGACAAATGAAATATCATGTGATTTACGCCGAAACATTTCTCATAAACTTGATATGGATCACAAAAGCCTCAATTCAACATTGTCGTTTGTGTTTAATTCCAACTCCTTTATTGCTTTAATTCATTTGAATTATTTTCCTTCTCTACATGATATTCAAAATATTTCAAAATGTCCCTTATATTGTTGGAAAGGTATTTGATTGAATATTGATTTTAATGATATAATAAGTTAATAAAATAATATTTTACTAAATGAATATGAAATTAAAAATAAAATATTAACAATTGAAAAATAAATTAATAGTAATGATTTCATTTAAATTTGTTAATTATAAATAAATAAAAAATTGAAAAACAAAACACGTTTATGATTTCCTATGTATTGCATAAGAATGTATCATCTTCCAATATTACTTAACATCATTATCATTTCAATATTTAATATGAAAATGATATAATTTGGTTCTTAAAAATCTATCAAATATTTTCTATTGAAACTTGAAAGAGCATCTTTGATGATTAAGAGGCAATCTATGTTGAAAAGGTTATAGAATTTGTCAATTTGGCATAATGTAAGTGACTTCTTTTTATCTTCTTGCGTTGAATGAAATTTTGTTTACTAATTTCTATCTTCAATTCTTTTTTTGTATATCACGATTCTTCTCAAATTTATGCATTACCTGGTTTCCTTCACAAAATCTAGTGCAATTGCTAGTATATATTAAGTTATAGTTCTAAAAGTTAGCTTATATGGTTTAGAGTTAAAGTTTCTTGGTTGTTAATTCTTCTATTTTCTTAAGGCCTCATAATGATAACCAATAGTTTAACCAATTTACCATCCGTAAAAATTTATTCCAAAATTTCTTACACTTTCATTCCAAATAAATATATATCTATTATATTTTTTCAAAATTTTCAAAAACATATATAAAGTATAAAAAAAATCAATCTTACCAAACAAATAATAAAATAAATAATTTAATTTAATACTTTAAAAATAAACAAATTTAACATTTTTTTCCCAAAACAAAGATTCCTATTATGTGGCACAATGGAGAATGCACTTGTATACCTAATGTGCATGGAGCCACAAAAAATTATTAGTTTTACATTGACATTTCTAGTCGACAACGCCTAGAGTCAAGATGTTTGCTTGAAGGAGAGGAAAATAACTAATTATATTTAAAAGACAAAGAAGTAATTTACTTAATATCAAAGTGAAATGAAAATGATTCACATCAACATAAAAGGTAATGGATTCAAACTATATATTATGTTCATTAATAAAAAGGATCTAACTGAACTGTTCAAAGCAAAATTTTGATATAATATTGTTTAAAAAGAATTGATTTATTAGTATTTTCTATGTTAGAAAATTATATATATATAGATATATATATTTGTAAATAAATATTTTGTTAATAAATTAGATATCAACGTACAACATAGTCTCCTCTTACCACCATTTTTTATGTGGGAAATCAACGAAAAAATATAGTTAAAATAAACTACATAATAGAAAATACAAGCTACAAAGGTATATCTAGCTAATTTGGTTGGAAATCCAAGAGAATCCCAAAGAAAAACCTTGTTGACTATAAGACATATAGAACTAAATAAAGAAGTTGAGAAATAGCCCTAAAAAGACATGTAAGATAACCCATAGCTAGTTAACTGGAAGCTTGGACAATAATAGATCTCCTGGGGATACTTGACCTTGATTTTCGCAAACGAGATTCTCAATTCTAGGGAGTGGATTAACATTTGATGGTTCTCTACATGAATGCCAAGAGGAGGATCAAGAACCTCCGTGTGAGAGGTGAGGGAAGCCACCTTTGCAACAAACAAAATTCTAAAATCCATGTTTAATTTGATACATAGACAGCCCAACTGAGGCGACAATGGGCTAGAAAAGCTCAACTATGTATTTTGCAGGAAAGAACATCCTCCCCTCCTTGGAATGGGAAATTATGATCTCAAGGGAGGAATTAAATGTCATAATTGTGATCCAAATAGCGTGGGTGTTATGTGGAATTTTGCATCTACGAATAAACACAATTTCCCTAGTGGGTAGCTACACCTAGAACAACATAATTAAAGCATTTAAACTTTTTCTATAGAAGATAAATAAGACAAGGGACCTAACTTTTATCTTTCACTTACCCTTTGTCTCCTTTGTATGTCTCCCATTGCTCCTTCTCAAACTTAATCCACTCAACAAGTACTTGCAATCATAAATAGAGGACAAAAACTAATCAAAGCAAGAGATCTATCTACTATAAGCAAATGTAATCGAAAGAATTTACACATATAATCATCGTACATAATGACAAGAATATGGGAAAAGGTGTAAAAAACTTTATTAAGTAGAAGGAAGAGTTACAATCATGAAGTCTGATCCAATGTCACTCCTCCAACTTGAGTTCCATCCAACATCACATCAAAAGCACAACATTCTAGCAGCATAAAAATACTTGCTATAATCTCAACCTCAATCCAACAATATCTCCTTACAATTCATCAAAGTCCAGCCCTTGATCACTTAGATGAGTGCTCAATTTATAAGAACATGGAGGAGGTTTGGTCATAAATGAGGGTATTAAATGGCTTCCAAACTTAGAGTTAGTTTCCATGGAGGAATGGATGAGAGGATAGGAGGTTACTTAACTCATTCCCTATCCAATTTTGAGCTCATAGGAGATGATAATTGTGGGAATCTTCTAGAAAGATCCAGAAGATAAGAATATTCCTAGAACCCTACGAGGATTTCGCTCAATCTCGCCCAACGCAAGTCAAAGTGGGCCGAAGTGCTCTAAAATGCACCCTGACATGGGACTACCTGCATTGCAGCTCATTTACCACTGACCAAGGTTGCACTGGTCCCTCAAGGAGGCATTTCTGGAGGGCTTTAAGCTAGGAAAATCTTAGTTAAGGAGGCATTCAAAATGATGACTTGTCTAGGGCATGTAGCAACTCAATTAGGGTTTGATGAGCCCTAATAGTACTGATCTGAATGATGAGAGTGATGTGCCCAAATGGATCTATAACAATTGCCCCCTAAAGCACGATGTCGAAAGCGATAATGTCAAGTGATATGCTTTACAATGTGATGAGGAGATTCTGAAGCAGATCGTGAGCTGCATCAATTACAATACATAATATCATGATATTTTGGATTTTTCATAAATTGCTGAGGGAAGGAATACCCATGCTCAACATATAAACTTTTCATTACATGTACATAGATAGTTGTCTACAGATATAGACCCATGATGGGATGACCATCAATGTAAAGCCATCGTACGGATGATTTGGTACTTTCCTGAAATTGTAGCCCAGATGTATGAAACTAGATCTGGGGTCTTCTATCTCGTTCAATCGTTCTCTCATGTATGAGTCTAACCATGTGAATATGTGATCTGAAGTCGAACATGGGAAGACACTGTCTGATTACCAACCAATGATGTAAGTTGTTAACAGACACGAGAGAAATCACCAATAATAATGATGATCCTCAAGGTACAGTAGTACATTATGCATGGTGTGAATGGATATTTTGATGTCGAACACCATACAAAGTCTTTCGGTCGAAGGCTAGTGATTTCAACCTCACCAGAGGTGAGAAACTTGCCATTGATGTATGCAAGCTCCAAGGTACTGAAAGGGTGTGTCTAAGTCAACTTCTTGGATAATGTGCTGATGTTGACAAGAAGCGACTCATTGCAGGAGGGCCTTGATGTATCCCACATTAATGACACAAAACAAGTGTAATTATTTTTGGAGACGGAATGTGACTGACGACACAAGGTTCAGGAATGGTAGTCATGAAAATGAAGGTTTATGAGTACTACAAAGGATGAATTTCGACTGAGTGACTTCTCTTAAACATGTCGGCGACACTGAATGAATTGACAACATTGACCCAAAACCAAAGTAATGGATGGTATGATAGACCAAGATATGATGACCATCAATTTGATAACCCAACCCATGTAGTCATAGTGATGAAGTGAAAGTGTCATGTTCAAAAGTGACTCGCTGCCATAAAGTGGTTTAACCCTTTTCCCATTTTCCCCACTCATCACTGACCAGTACCTCTTTATTTTTATCAAGTTTGAGGAGGATAACATATGCTTGTTGTATAATTCCACCCTTTGTGTGAATCCATCGCTATGTGATGTTTTAACGAGTCTAGCGAAGGTGAAACTCAGTCCTGTCATGATGGACAAATTTGTCGCTATTTGATGTTTTAATGAGTTTAACGACAATGATAACACGATCCTTTTGATGTTTAGAGAGTTTGAAAAGGGACAAAAAGAAAACTCCACAAGTTCTTTTTCATATGTTTATCTCTCAAGTCCGAAAAATCGTAATACGAGAGAGAACCTATTGACCATGTTCGATCAATGTATTCCTTTTTCATAAATAATCTATCTCAGTCCAGAAAAGGGTTAAACTTATAATGAGTAGATGTCATTTCCAATCCGTTAACGAGATGAAAAGGACAAGTGTTCAGCAATATTTTCATATTTAGAGTCTGAAAAGAGCTTAAAGAGGACTCCAATTATAGGAATGAGTGGTGTATAGGAGAGCAACTGGTTCCGGTGATGTTGGAACTTCTCAAAACATGTTGACTTATGTGAAGAGGCTGGCTAATAAGACCACTCATTGCAACTGTTCCTCAAAAGGGTAAAACAACCAAGTGAAAGCATATGATGGGCCAAGCAGATAGTGACATTGGAAGAAGGAAAACCATGGCTCATCTGTTGGAAGAGGCTAATAGAATGGTAATCACGAGGGTTAAAATGGACATAGATTCATTTTTACACAAGATTGAACCATAGGGAACTATGCTTGGATTTAGTTTCATGTTTGCACAAGATTGAAACGAAAAAACTATGCTTGGATTCAGTTTATATTCCCCCCAACATGATGACTCGATTCTAGGTGCATTCCCCCCAAGCTTCATTGCATTCACCTAAGTAGACTACTCGTGGCTATCGGGTGGATGGAATAAAGGTTCACTTATGAGATCAAGTGAAAAACTTGACTGGGATTTTACGAGATCTACTCAAAGTCTCAAATTGGAGCTTTTCTCTAGGAGACCTTGTTTCATTTTTTTAATGAGCTTGACACAAGACAAGGAACTCTGCTTAGATTCCTTGTTTCATTTTTTAATGAGCTTGACACAAGACAAGGAACTCTCCTCTGGGACCTGTTTCATTTTTTAATGAGGTTGACACAGTAAAAGAACTATCCTCATATTCCTTGTTCACAATGAATAAGAGGTCATGACTTTCAAGATGGTTCTCATCAGATGGGAGAACAATGCTCTAGAAGGGATCTGTAACAAGGAATCCATTAGAGAGATCTAGTTCCGATGCCCCTACTACATAATGTAAAACATTACGGAATTGATCGTCATTTGATGTATGCATGGAACTGGTTGTGACATAATTGACCTGTGGCGAGGAAGATACCACTGGGAAAAAAGACCATTTAAGGAAGATGGTTGACTAGAAGCCATATTTGGACCAGGAAATGAAAGTTTGTCAACAATCGCAATTCTGCCTTCATGCGGGAAACACATCACTTGAAAGAGTGTTGAAACAATAGATTCCATGTCATAAAAATAGTCATGCCCAAGAAGTAAATTGTAATATAAAGGGCCTGGGACTACCATCACATTGAGATAAAAAAATTTTCCTCCCAAAGTAATAGGTAACTGAGGAAGGATCCCTAATGGTTGACTGGTTCGTCTACTAAAAGCCAATAGATTTTGTGTAATAGGCACAAGTGGCAATGAACCGAGCGCTTCACAAGCAGTGGAGGAAAGGATACTCACAGATGCACCTTCATCTATAATAGTTCTAGGTATAATCATATTACAAACCTATACTATGATCTAGAATGACACATAAGAAGGAAGACGACATCCTGCCAGTCGATTCCAATAAAAGGAAGTGACCAGATTACTTGGGGGGGGGGGGTACTGTAAGAATGGGAGAATCACCCCCTTGAGTTACGAGAACTGGAGGATTTTCCTCCTGTCTTGATGGAACAAGAGGGTTTACCCCAAGCTTGTTGGAATCTGAAGAAACGAAAAGAACATGAGTGGTATCATACTCACTCTCTATGGGAAAGGTGTGATTCACTGAAGGTGAAGATGGGTCAACTATTTCCTCGACCTGTGATGGGTCAGGTATAGACTCATGAGATCCACATTTAGAGAGAGTGGGTTTGACCGACGGTTGATTTGGGCCAGTCAATTCATCAACTAGTGAAAGATTAAGGGAGAGTCTCCTGTAACCAGATGGAATTTGATGCAAAGAAGCAGGATGGTTATCCAACACCTTTTGGGCTTCATCCAGATAGGGACAAAGGTGAATGGAGTGATTCCCTTCACATAACCTACAAGGAAACTTAACTTTACCCTTCTTTCCATGAACTTTACTACCACTAGCTGATGGTGTGTCACCAGCATGATCTCCAGAAGTTGATGACATAGGATGATGTGAACGAGAAGACCACTCTTCTAAGATATGAGGAATACCATAACAATTTCAAAGAAGATGGTCTCCTGTACAAAGTTTGCGTGGATATCGAACTTTGTGAGGCTTATCGGATAGTTTCTCATCAGAAGTTGCATTCGAAGCAATGGTTGCGTGGTTGCCCCCTCGCTGAATTTGTTGCTTCTTATTCTTCTTCCCTTTCTTCTTCTTCTTAGCCACTTGGTTACTAGTATCAATACTTTCACCAAGTGAAGGGGAGGAAGGGGAGGAAGAAACAACATACAAAGAAGGCAAATGGCCAACTTTAGGATCAACTAGAGGTTGATTTTGTCCAGTTGTAGGAATATTCAGTTGCAGGGCCAAGGAAGTTGAGAACAACCATATTGGCAAATCAATGGTAAGTCCCGGAAGGGACAATGTAGCCATATAAGGAGCACCAATATTTCCGAAAGGAGGAAAAGGACTAGGATTCCCATCAAAAGGAATTCCTTAATTGGTGGACTCCAGAGTTGTTGCCATATGTTTCAACCTAAGATCAACTAAGGAGTGACATGGAGGATATTATATGCGGTCAATTAATTTATTTTTAATCAAAATAACATAGCAAAACAAAAGAGGGATAATCTAGGCAAAAGGATTACCAAGTAACTGTGAACTGCAATATATTGCCTCAGTAAACCAAGGACTTAACATACGTGCAGGAAATCTCCCCGAATGTTGTGTTTGGTGTATCACAGTATACAAGGTGGCCGACTCGGTTACTGAAGTATGGATAGAAACCTAATGTAGTCCTCCCATATATACCTGAAAGTACGTGGAAGCCCAATCCGTGTTAGCACCGGGCCTAATGCGAAACCGCACAGTGAGAGCATTCTTTTATACTTTACGTACTGTAACACCGCCCTATATACTCGAAAGTACGTGGACGAGCTATGATATACTTACGTACATGGAATGAGGTATCACACTCGGAATGTATCACAGACAAGTTAGTGACAGCTTATATGTTTAACGACGCCGGAACACGTCTCTAGCTTAGACCTCTAAATGTCATGTGCTAAGTTACAATGCTCCATTAGGTTAATTGAGATAACTTTTAAGTCAATCTTCTTAAGAATTTTCCTTTCAATGCTCACCATGTGATGTCTTTGAAATTCCTAGAATGAAATTATAATGAGAAACATTCTTTCATTCAATTAACAATGAAAATCCTAGCTAGTAAGGGATAAAGCAATCAGATTTTTGACAAAGATAACATCTAATGCAATTTCACTAAACTATTCCTATGAGCACACACAAACTTTCTCAATGCACGATGCAAGTTTTTCTTTTCAATTCCCTTAATGTTAATATGAACAAAAGGAAACTAATGCACATACAATCAATCAATCTTTTTGTAAGAACAAATACTTTACGACAATTCCTTTTCGAAAGAAATGAAGACTTTTACGACACTTTCTTTTGAACAAAGATTAATCGATTATAAACTAACTTTGACAAAGAATTGATAGTGATAAAGAAATCATTTAATAAAAAGTAAACAATCAAGGCCAAAGTAGGGCTAGGAGAGGAAACACAAACTGATTTCAGAAGTACAACAATCATTGATCTTTCAACAAGCAAAAACATAAGGAAATTTAGGAAAATTCATGTCAAAGGCGAGATTTTTATTTTTATATTTTTTATTTTATTTTATTTTTATTATCTAAGGAGGATCAATGCAGCCCTAAATGGGAGATAATGTTCTTTAGAGAACTTTCCTCAAGCCAAGGGTGCTGTGTAGCACTCTGTCTCTTGACCAAGCCTGCTTGGTGCCAGAGAGGCCATCCTAGGGGCTGTCGAGCACAATTTTTACCAAAAAGCACTTCAAAAAGGTTGAAACAAGATCAATGGAATCAAGTAAAGTCTACTAGGGTGTACTAGGATGAAGGTAAACTACCCAGAATGATGATTGTTCCCCAGCGTAGTTGCCAATTTGTTATGTGGAATTTTGCATCTACAGATAAATACAATTTCCCTAGGTGGGTAGCTACACCTAGAGCAACAGAATTAAAGCATTTAACCTTTTTCTATAGAAGATAAATAAGACAAGGGACCTACTTGTTATCTTTTGCTTTCCCTTTGTCTCCTTTGTATGGCTCCCGTCGCTCCTTCTCGAACTTAATCCGTTTGACAAGTATCTGCAATCATAAATAGAGGACAAAAACCAATCAAAGCAAGAGATCTATCTACTATAAGTAAATGGAAATGGAAGAATTTACAAATATAATCATCATACATAAAGACAAGAATATGGGAAATGGTGTAAACAACTTTATTAAGTAGAATAAAGAGTTACAATCATGAAGTCCGATCCAATTTCATTCCTCCAGCTTGAGTTCCATCCAACATCACATAAAAAACACAACACTCCAACAGCATAAGAATACTTGATATAATCTTAAACCTCAAAACTATTAGTATCTCCTTACAATTCATCAAAGTCCAACCCCTGATCACTTAGATGAGTGCTCAATTTATAGGAAAATGGAGGAGGTTTGGTCATAAATGAGGGTATTGAATGACCTTCCAAACTTAGGGTTAATTTCCATGGAGGAAGGGATGATAGGATAGGAGGTTACTTAACTCATTCCCTATCCAATTTCGAACTCATAGGAGATGATAAGTGTGGGAATATTCTAGAAAGCTCCAGAAGATAAGAATATTCCTAGAACCATATGAGGATTTCGCTCAATCTCGCCCAACGCAGGTCAAAGTGGGCCTAAGTGCTCTAAAATGCACCTTGACATGGGCCTATCTGCACTGAAGCGCATTTACCCTTGACCAAGGCTATGCTGGTTCCTCAAGGAGGCATTTCTGGAGGGCTTCAGGCCAAGAAACTCTCAGGGAAGGATGCATTCAAAGTGATGACTAGCCTAGGGCATGTAGCAACTGAATTAGGGTTTGATGATCCTTAATAGTATGGATCTGAATTATGGGATTCTTTTGCCCAAATGGATCTATAACCGCATGTTAGACTCCTTCCCTCCCTCTTGTGATCGCGGTGGCAGAAAATATGAACCACATCTTTTTTCAGTGTTTTCCTTCCTTCCTTCCCCTCAAAAGTGGAATTAAATATCATAATTATAATCCAAATAGTGTGAATTAACCTCCTTCCCTCCCTCGTATGATCAAGGTGGCTCAATGAACATACCCGATCCTTCCTTCAATATTTTCTTTCTTTCTTTCCAAATAGTATTTTTAAAGAAATATACAAGATATAAACTCTTCAACTATTGTTCATAGATGTAAACACATTAAATTGAATCTTCAAGAAAAAACAAATTAGGATTATATTAAATATTTAAAAAAAAAAAGTACATTAGCATTGTCTTTCGAACGTGACCTTTAGCCTTATAAAGATATCCATCATATTCGTTGTTGTTGTCGAAATTGGAGGGTCTTTTCGAGTTGAGTTGGAATTAAAGGTGAGAGGGAAATTATCATACAACTGTGCAGAATCCTCCAGTTTTGTTAATTATTTATATAATACCAAGCATGAGTTAATATTGAAAATACAAGATTTTAATTTTATGAAATGAAAATCTGTGAGACAATGGAGATTGTGACTCAGGGTAATTATATTAAGACGGAAGATGGTTTTACGTTAAGTAAAGTTTGGCTTCACATTCTCAAAACAAACGTCTAACTCATTTGTTTTTGTTTTTTAAGGCCCATTTCTCTTTAGTTTGATTTTATTTTTTACTTTTTTTCCCTTTTATCCTATTAAATTTTTATTTTTTATTTTTCCTATTATTAAATTTTTTATTTCTTCCTTTTCATTTATTGGGTTAATTTTATTTATATGTGATTTATTTTATTTTTTTACTATTTCTATGTCAAGGTATATCTTTTTATTATCATATTTGTATTTAATTTTTTTAATTAGTTTTTTCCTTTTATTTGTTATTTAATGGAGTTATATATTTATTATTATTATTATTTTAGTTAAGTTATTTAGGTTATTTTTTTTTTGGTAATTTTTTTTATTTATTTATCTTTATTTTCTAATTGCTATTGAATATTTTAAAATATTTTTAGAAGTAGTTACAAATCAAAGATTGATATTTATTTTAAATATAGGTAATTTATTTTCTTCCTTTAATTAAATTAGTCAATGAAAAGGAAAACACTTTCATATTTTGGTGTAGCAAAACTCATGATTCCAACACTTTGGTGTTCTTGTGTTATGCTAATTCTGCTTTCATTATTGCATTTTTTGTTATTTGTTTTAAGTTATTAAAAGCTATAACTTTTTAAAAGTTTATGTAATATTGATTCATCCCCCCTCTTAGTGTTGCTTGATCCTAATAATTGGTATCAAAGATAGCTCCCTCTTGTGCAACTTAATTATTGGAAGGAAATCTAAAAGGTGATCATGGCTTCTCGAGAATCTAGAGTACCTATTTTTGATGGACAAAACTATGGAGTATGGAAACTGAAGATGGAGGCATATCTGAGGAATTTGGGTGTTAATGTCTGGGAAACTATTATGTCAGGATGTATAATACCTGCTACTCTTCCCATAAATCTTGATGGAAATAATATCTACACAAATAACGCAAACACCAAAAATTCCATTTTGAGTGGAATTAGTGATATTGAACTCATTAAAGTGATGCATTGCAAGTCAACAAAGAATGTTTGGGATAAAATCTGGAATAACGATGAAGGAAATTACAAATTGAAGAAGGAAAAGCTTCATACATACATAATGAGGTTTGAGAACTTGAAAACAAGAGAAAAAGAAAGTATTGGTGAATACTTTTGTAAAGTCGAGGAAGTTGAAAACTTGATCAATGGTATAAATTACAAGCTTGAAAAAGAAGTGATGATTCAGAAAATTTTGAGATCCCCTCCAATGAGGTTCAATGCAAAAATTCCATCCATTGAAGAAATCGAGGATCTAAGTACCCTCACAATGGAACAACTCCTTGGGACCCTCACTACACATGAGATGCAAATTATAGAAGAAAGTTCAAAATCGAGTGAAGAAACATTCAATGTGTCAAAGGAAGTTATGGAGAGGAAGAAATCCAAGAAACTTTCCAAGAAAGATAAGGAACAACAAGAATATTCTAGTTATGAATTAGATCAAGAATTGTCTTAGTTCACTGAAAATATTGAGATGGGATCCAATGCGTTTAAGGGTAAAATCCCTTTCAATTTTTTTTACTATGAAAGGATTGGACGTTTCACATCTGAAAGTGTCCATGCAAAAGAGTAGAAAAAGAGGAAACACAAAAGGATGTGAGGGGAAATAATAAATTCAAGAGATAATAGAAGGGTATATCTCAAAAGAAAAAAACTTCTATTGCAATGAGGAGAGTGATTCTTAAAGAGTTGGAAGTGAGCCATCATCTGAGCAGGAGTACGATGAGTTTGTTTTGATGGATTTTGAATTCAAGGATGAATCTGATTTTGAAGAAGAAGTGCTAACTATGAAGGAGATATCATTAGTGCATTTGATGAGCTAAGTAAAGTGAGGAAAAATAATAAATTGTTTAATCAACAATTATGGAAAATAAGAGAAGATATGTCCTATTCTATTGATGAATCCTTGAGGGCACAACTTAAAGGGCTTGAAAAATTCGAATAAGTTTTGATCCAACAATTGAATGATAAGGAAAGAAATTTGGCTAAGTTATAAGTAGATAATGAAACACTCAAGATGAGGATATGTCAGATTCAAAATGCAAGTGCTTGAAGAATACACAATCTATTTGAAAACAAAGCTAGAGGAGGAAAAAAAGAAAGGAGGAAGTGCTTTTTAATTAGCTAGGAGATTGCAAGATTTTTTTTTTTTAAACTTGAAGTAGAAGTTGTGGATTTGAGATCATATTTGAAGAAATTAAAAACTCAATAAAATCTAAATATAAAGTTTGTGAATGGATCTGAAGTTTAGAAATATATTCTCAATGTGAAAAGGTCTCTAGAATACAAAATTGACATAGGGTTTGAGACCTCTCAACAATATACACAAGTTAAACCAAGAACCAACTATGTAAATGCACTGAAAGGAAAGAGAATCTAAGAAAATACTCCAAACAAAAACTAGAGAAATCAGAATAATATTGATCCATTGCAATCAACAGAAAATCTTCAGGGAAATACTTAAAAGCAACTAGAGAAACAACAAAGGCACATAAAATCAACTCCCTCTCATTGGGAATATAATGTTAGCTATCCAAATTTGTTTTATGGCTATTGTTTTGCATGTCATAATTTTGGGAATAAAGACATCAATTGTAGAATGAATCTGTTTTCCACAAAATATGATGCTATATTGAGAGTTGTTCAAAACTATAAGGGCTCATTTGTTTATAGTAAAAATTCATTCTCTCCACTAATGAATGAAATTGAGAATTTGATATGTAACAATTTTTTCGATAAGGCAAGTGAGTGTAGATATACTTTTGCTAGCCCTCCCAAGCTACAGATTGAAGAGAGACCAACTTAGCAAAATGTGGTAAAACAACAGAAGGATAAATCAGATATATTTGGAAAATGTGGGTTAGAATTGATAGCCCATGATCAATATGAGCAGTGGCTTGTGGATATTGGATTCTCCAAGCACGTAACATGTGGTAAGAGTAACTTTTTTAATCTAAAGAAAATCGATAAAGGAAATGTTAGTTTCAACATTGATGCTCCAACTCCAATAAAAGGCAAATGGATTGTAAGGTTGGATGGCAAAACTAAGGCTTGAAAATGTGTTATACATGGATGGATTGAAGCATAATATTTTAAGTGTAATTCAAATGTGTGACAATGACATATTTTATTTTTCTCAATATTTTTAAATCAAATTAATAAATATGGAAAATTAGTGAGCAAAGAAATCATAAACGAAAACAATATGTATGCATTTGAAGATTCCATAGTTAAATGTTGTCTGAGAAAAGAAGGTGAATCATTCTTGTGGCACAAAAGAATGGGCCATGTGAATTTTGACAACATAGTCAAGATAAAAAAATTGAAGCAGTTAGAGGGTTACCAAGATTGTCGAAAGCAAACAACATCATATGAAAATCTTTCCATTTTGGAAAGAAAGCAAGGGTATATTCAAGTCTAAAGAATATTTGACTTCTAGACCCTTGGTTTTGTGGGATTACAAGAAAAAAAAGTCTTGGAGGAGAAATGTGCATCATCTTGTTCATTTAATATTTCACAAGAGCTATTTGGATAATGCTAATGAAAGAGAAATAAAAAGCCTTCAACAAGTTCAAATTTTTTGAAGCTCAAGTTGAGAATGAGAAGGATTTGAAGATCAAATTCCTAAGATTTGATAGAGAAGGTGAATATGTATCCAAGGAGTTTGAACAATTTTGTGAAGAGCATTGAATTAAGAGATAATATTCAATTGCCAAAATTCTTTAGAAAATGGTGTGGTGGAGAGGAACAACATGGTATTTCAAGAGATGACATGAGTAGTGATGGATGAGGCTAATGTTGTGCTTACATTTTAGGGAGAAATGGCTCAAGTAGAAATTTTATTGGCAAATAGAATTCTACTTAGGTGAAACAATGATAAGACACCTTACAAAGGAAATTTTCTTGGCTATTCATTCAAAAGAAAAGGCTTCAAGTGTTATAGTAAAGGGACCAAGAAAATAGTGGAGTGCATTTACGTTCTTGTGGATGAGAATTTGCCAAAATCTGAAGAGCTTAATCAACTAAATGAAGAAAAATATAATTTCATAGAGTATGAAGATCAAGAAGTGTCACATTAGGAGAAGATGAAGAAGAGAAGACCCCATTAGAAATAAAGGCTCCTCCTAGTCACATACAAAAGAGACACCTTGAGAGCCAAATCATTGGGAATAAGGAGCTACATGCACAAACAAGGAGAAAATTGATGACTAATTCAAAATAAGAACACTTTGCATTTTTGTCCTAAGTATGTCCAAAGAATTTCAATGAGGCTAGTGAAGATAAGAATTAGATCAAGAAAATGAACATGGTGTTGGACAAAATTGAAAAGAACACTTGGGAGCTAGTACCAAAACCAAAATACAAGAATATCATTGGAACCAAATGGGTCTATAAGAATAAGTTGGATGAGAAAGGACAAGCAATAAGAAATAAGGAATGACTATTATGTATATGGTATACTCAAGGAGAAGGTATTTCTTTTGAAGAAACCTTTGTACCAGTAGACATATTAGATGTTATTAAATTTTTGCATTTGCATGTTATAAGAATATTAAGGTTTTTCAAATGAATGTCAAGTCAGCCTTCTAAAATGGTGAGCTAGAAGAGGAAGTATACATATAAAATCCAAAAGGATTTTAGTTAACTAACAGTAAAAATCATGTTCGTAGGTTAAGAAAGGATCTCTATGGCTTGAAACAAGCTCCAAGAGCTTGGTATGCAAATTTTGACAAGTACCTAAAATAACAATGTTTCAAGAGAGGATCAATAGACAACAATTTAAACATTAAATTTGGAAACGATAATTTCCTAATTATTATTGTGTGTAGGCTCTCAAAAATGTTATCTTCTTCACTATCTTTTATTTATTTTTCCTTTAGTTTCTACCATATTCCACAACTCCATAAACTTACATTAAGACCATTTTCATGATTATATATGGGTTAGACTTATTATTTTTCAAAGAATTTATTTTAGTATTTTGAGTGAATTTATGGTTAAATATTAGAAAAATAAAATGTATTCACTTATATCTAAAATTTGGATGAATTTTGTGATGTGTATAGGCATATTTGAAGATTCTAACAAAGTCATCTTTTTCAGCTAAGCCTCAAATTCGAATTTACTCTTCAAGCTCTTGAATATTTGGGGAAACTTTGAGATAATTATTCAACAAAATTTCATGGAGAATATTGATGGAAGTTTTGATAAGTGTCTCTTGTCAAATTTATTAGAGAGTTGTGAGAGGATTTGTAGAGATATTGATCTACTAATTTTAGAAAATTGGTTGTACCTAGTCAAGAGAAAAGTGGGTCTAAATTTATTAGTTTCTTATCCTCTTCTCAAAGAAAATCAGGTGTAAATAAGAATGCTTTCTCCATTTAGAGGGGAACCTAAAGGAGATGAAATTTAAAATTTTTAATCAAAATATTTGAAGAGATGTCTTTGTAACTTTGTTTCTCCAATCCTATTTCACTTAATATATGATTGTATTTTATATTTCAACTTATAGTGTGCTTCTTAAACATTGGAGGGACCCTTTTACCAACCATGTTCACTTTTTCCTTTCTCTGTTCATATAATAGATTTCAATTGCTTTCGTAGAAAAGATTTATATGCTTACCCAGAATAAGTTTACATGTCTTCCTAGAATAAGTTTATATGTTTTCATGGAAATAGATTTCAAATTCTTTCTAGATTAAATTTACAAGCTTTCATATATTAAATTTACTTGCTCTTTTAGATTGAATATTTCCATGTGTTCATACATTATTCTTCCATGTTTTCATAGATCAAATTTTGTTTCAGATGATCAAAATGCTTTCATAATATTTTTAGAAAAACAGTGATTACAAAATGAGTCTCAATATCCCCCTTTACCTCATTCCTACTGGACTTGTTGGAATTGAGGGCTAGAGGATGTCATAGATAAGTCTTTACAATCTTTATTACATGTAGGGGGAGCTGCAAACTATCCAGTAGGACCATGCATATGAAAATCAGTATGTTCCACTCCAGCTTCTGGGTTGCGGAGATGGTCACTCGTTCAAATGATGGCTATGACGAAAGCTATCAAGTTGTTCTAGTATTTCATTTTGACTAAATTGTATATCATTTATATAAGAAACTAACTCATTACGATCATCATCCATGTTCTGGGAGAATATCCATATTAACCCTAATGTTACTAAGATGCCTTCCTATGGAATCCATGGTTATTGGAGCCATGATATGGCCTGGAGAACGAGCAAGAGATAGCCCGACTTCACCCTTAGGTTCCAGTCTTCCGAGTTCCTGAAAGATGAGTTGTGGCTCGAAGTTAGATGATCACGTTGTTGTGATGACCCCAGCCCATAGAAAGGAATTCCTTGTTGGCACTAGTAAATGTCTAGTTGACATGGTCCTGGAGTGCCCTTCGATGTACCTGCTAGAGTAAAGAGGTGGAAAATCATTAAAACCAAGGTGCAAATTGATTGTCCCGAAGCATACAGGAACCCAACCAAGAAGGATTATGGACTAGGATGTGAGAAATTCCCTTGAAATGGAAAGAATTCCCCAAAAATAATTTACCCAATAACCTACTAAACTTATGATCAAGACGAAAAACCCCCAAATGGCCTCGAAGAAATCCCCCAATAGCATAATCCAGAGATGACACCAATTTTAATAGAAATGAACACGAGAGGGAGGAACACATAGATGCAAGGTCAAGTGGCCACTATAGTCTGCCTCTAAAGGCAAACTAGAGGTGGTCCACCAGTAAGAACTAAAACTTCGGAAACCAATAGTTGAAGCTAAAAACAAGAAGATAATAAGATTCTTTGGAAACTTACAAACATGAGAGTGAAAATTTGTAATAGTCCTCGTCCCAAAACCTCGAGGGATGAAATTGGTGGCATAAGATAGCCCATTTAGTTAGGAAAAACCAATATGACATAGTTACCTTTTAAACCTCAGTGGAAGAGACCTCTAGGAGCCTACTACTCCAATTTGAGAGTGGGGGGTGAAGCTTCTAGTCTAAGGTGAGGTCTAGACCCAATTCTCTATCTAGAGGGGTTCCTAGATCATGGATGTTGGATTAAGATCCGAATTCATACCATACCAACACAGACCAAGCTGCCACTTTGCTGCTCATCCAAGGAAAAAACTCCGACGAGCTTCCATAGTCGCTGTCACTCATACTACAATGTCGAACTAGGAGAATAATTATCCCTTACTTCTTAACATAACTGATACACCATCTAAAGTGTTCTTTGGACGGGTGGATGAATTGATTGTACCACACATTAAATTGACTGTTACTACCATGTGGTGGAGGGGGAAATCCCTGAGGGCCTCCATTGAGACATGTGGTCATCCCCATTGGGGGAAGGGGAGTCAACTTCAAGGGGATTGAAAAGAGCCTGAATGTCCCCAAGGTCCAATTCAATGACACTTAATGCATCATTGTTACGGGAATAATACACCCTAGGGTATGGGTTGAGCACCCCAATAGATTGAAGCACATACACCACCAAGAAGCAAGAAAACAAGTAGTCCTAATGCTTAAACTACTAAAGTAGGATGAAGAGATAATACCGAAGGCCCTACATTTGGGGATGTTCCTGTAGGGTCCAAACCCTCTGCTTCCTCCAATGCTTCAAAACCTGCAATTCATTCAAGGAAAGCATATATATTAGTAGTAGTTCAAAGCATGTTGAAGATATAAATGTTAGATTATATAAGCATATAATTATAAATCATGAAAACATACATAAGTAGATCGTAACATGAATTAAATCATTAAGATCATAACATCAGGAACAAGACAAAGTTTCTTTATTGATGACTACAAAAGAATGTGGAAGAATAAAACCTGATTCCTCCATGGCTCCAAGAGAAACTTTCCTCCGGATCCGTCCATCCCAAGCCTCAACAATCCTCTTTCAAAAGCATACACATAGATGTGATATAAAGGAGATGGACATCTCTATGCGGGAACAAGGGTTTCCTATAGCTGGGAGTGCAGCAGGCACAATGATTAATCAAACTTGATTAGGGACTAATTGGACATAATATCAATATCCTATGTTTCTCCTCCCTTTAGGTCTTCCCATGAGGTGTATTTATATCATGTCATTTTTTTTTTTCAATTGGGATATAGTTAGGCCATGAGCTCTTGTAAGTAGGCTTCCGATGTCACCGTAAGTCCTACCCATAAAATAGGGATTTTATATTTTTTTCATATTTTAAATCATATACAGGGGTTGCGCATCGCTGGACCCTCATGTGCACATTCTTTTTGAAAGGAAAAGTTGTGTATAGAATTTAAAATAATGTTTTGTAATAAATGGACCAAGTCTGAAAGGAAAGGGGTGCCCAAGGCCATGACTCAGAGCATCAAGTATATAAGTGTGATAAATGATGCTATAACAGATGCACCCTAATATATGATGTTAGAAGGGGTACATGATGGCTAAAATGTATTAATTTTATAGGAAGAATCATGCGAGGACTTGGGAGGAGATCACTAGATTCTAGCCTGCCAAACTAGTGGAAGAGGTCAAAAAGAAAGCTCATGCCTGAGGTGGGCATACCCATTCTCATAGATAGTAAATCACGTTCGCATATCAAGTGTAGAGCAGGTCCAAAATGTATACAAGTACAAAGGAAACTATGAAATACCTAGTGGGTCATCTGATCATAGCCACAAAAAGTACATATCAAGGCCATGTCACAATATCACATATAAAATAACTTACTAATGATGCCGAAGGAGATATATGATCATTGATGTCACATAACTAATCCTAAAAAATAACAAGTCAAGAAGTGGAATAATGGTACTGCATGCAACTCAGGTGCCAACATATAAAATTATTTTGCGATGAACTGCAACATACAAGGTGGATGGTGTCACTGGCAGCAAACTAGAAGGACTAACAAGTGAACCAACAAAATGTTGATGCAACTGGAGGTCTTCACCGACTGACATGGTACATTTCTACAATATGGGAATAAATGAGCTGAAGTCGACCATGTGAGAAATCATTTGATTACCAATCATTGATGTATACCGTTAATAAACATGAGACAACTAACTGATAATGATGATCAGAGCCAAGGTACCCTAATACAATTTGACAAGTGCGACTAAATGAGTTGAAGTTGAACACTTGAGAGAATCTATCAATCGTGAGACATTGATGCATTCTCATTGTTGATAGTGAAGGAGTCTATCAATGATGATTGCAAACCCTAAGGTACTGAAAAAAGGACTCTAGACCTTGTTACCAGAGAAATGAGTTGGAGTTAATGGGGAAATATCTGCTAGAAGGAAGGCATTAAGGCATCCCACATCAATCTAACTTGAGTGTAAACTGCAGGCCAATAATTTGGAAGGAATTAGATGAGAAAAGATGAGGTAACCATACCGAAGCATGTTTCTAGCATACACAACATGTGGCTAGTGCCCGACAAAACCCTCTGAACCAACCAACAATGAAAGATGACACAGAGGTGAGGAATCCACCAATAGGGTCAAATGAAAACTAATGTACTGCAAGAATCAAAATGTGTGATAATGTAAGCTGATGTTGAACACAAGGGAAACCACTCAGTCAAAGACCCATGATATTGATAGATGCTAAGAACAAGGTCACCTACCAATGATGGAAATAGTGCCAGAGTGCAGCTCTAGGCCTATTCTCAGAGAAATTTTTTGATGTCAATAAGGGTAGACCCGCCAACAATAAGTCAATCGAGAAATTCTTAACTAGCATGAGAAAAGGACCATGTAGCTAATGTGATTTTGAACATAACTCTGATAGATCAGGTATGTCCGACTTGAAATGAGTCAAGAGACACTGTAGAAAGGGCAACTCAGGTTTACTTCTGTTTAAAAAACGCATGACTTAAATGTGACTGTATCGCAACATATGATAACTTTGTATAAGTTTGTCATATAGGAGGCATAAAAAAAATCTCCATATGATTGGAAGAGATAGCCAACTAGAGGTGCACTGACTCAATAACAAGGTTATGGCTCTCCTAAGTCAAACTAAAGCCCATCCCGCTGGAGGAAAGACATTCTTTGAGTGATTTTTTCAAGGGTGACACGACACTTGCTACCATCAAGTATGGAAGTAAAGTCCTGTTCCGGCTCTTTTTGGAATATATATTTTTTTTTCTTTTTAATATTTAGAAATCTTGAAAAAATAATAAAAGAATGCCTATGATCAGTGGAAAGAAGGAGTGTCCAAATACAGATGCACTAGTTCCTGAGAGGGGAACATTCCTATGCTCAATGCAAGGTGATGAAATTGGTAAATGACACTCAAAGGAATGTTCTCTCCATGGGTATAAGGTGTCAAGTCACAGAGGATAAGTGATTGCAAGGTTGATTTCACAAAAAGACATCGTCAAAAAGTGGCTTACACATGAGTCCAAGTGAAGCCGACTTAAGGCCAAAAGGTACAAATAGTCAACATGCAATGCAGCAGTACAACTCAACATGTGGAAGCTTCTAGGGTATAAAGCCAAAAAGATAGCGAAGAAGAAGTAGAATGAAGCTTCATTGCAAAAATTCGTGGTGGGACTAAAGAGGATTCCCGAGCCTACTCATCTTTGCAGCATGGGCAACATATTTTATCGAGGATTTAACTAGGAAGCCCATGTAAAAAAGGCTCTACTATCATGCCATGATCTTATAAGTTAGCAAGTGAAAATGGTTGAATAATCATAGCAAAATGGGGTTGACCTTGTGGTAACATATTGCAGTATGAGGCTAGAATTCATAATGCAACAAAAAAGTGATCTTCTCTAACCTATATGCTAGTGATGAAAATGATACCTGCCATGATGGGTCAGGGATCATGGAATCAAAGTGGTATGAAAAATCTCAAAGTCTTCAATTTAACTTGCAAGACAACCTATCCCAGCACTCAAAGCCAAAAGGTCACAAAGTTTATAAAATTAAAAATAAAACATAAACTTTGCAAAAGTGGGTTTTTAACAACTTTTGATATTACAAGTTATAAATAGACCTCTTGACTCACCAAGCCTCAATTTTTTTTTATACAATTGAGTGCAAGAGCTCTAGAGAGAAAAATGAAAACCACAATCCACCCAATTTCTCAGCAAAAACAACTAGGAAACTTCTAGGTAATCCCCTAATTCGGTTTCTCAATGAATTTTTGTACATTTCAAGTATTTTTTCAAAACTTTTACCATTGAATTTTGTTTTTATAATTTTACTTTCCATGTATGCAGGTTGGGCATATCAAAGTCGCATGATAGTAAGCCCTATACATGGTTGTGTATGAAGTGAACCTATGTGTGCGCTGTTGGTGTCCATGTATGAAAAAATTATTCACCCCTTTTCCTACATTAATGTATCAATCCGGGTGCATATTCTTTTCAAGGAAACACACAAGGTATATGCAAGGGCAAGGTTACAATATATCATTGACCAAGGGTTCATGATTACCAAATCAAAGCATTGTTGTAACAGAAATAGAAACTCAACTGTAGAACTTAAAAAGGTATTCACAATGATCTAAAGAATCTATAACAGCAATCAAGAAATAAACACAGCAATGAACAACCGACACAAAACAAGAAAACATGCAGCACCTGATCAGAAGAGCGGGCCCAGCTCTCTGATCAAGGCTTCATTACTCATAGTGAAAGATAGAACAACAAAAAGGGTTATATTTTATGAATATGAACAATGCTGTTACAATATAATTCAGGGTCTGGCTAACCCCTCGTATAGGAATGACCTGTCTTTTATATAGTACAAAGGGGAGTAACATCTCTCCCCAAAACCTAGCAAATATATGCCCAAAGATATACATCAGTTCATGATAGCACCAGTGCTGAGAGAGAAAGAACAAAAATGATCCAAAACGGGTTGAGAACAAATGGAAATCAGTTATGCTATTTCATCATGGTCAATCAGCTGCTGTGAATTGTGAAACTACTGCAATATGCTTGAGGTCAACACTTGCACTCCAGAATCTATGGTCATAACATGTTTTAGTGGTTCACATAGGCAAAACCCTCATGAATCCACTTCATTAATTAAATATCCCAAGAGACAAAGAAAGGGGAATTACCTCATAGTTTTACATAGTAAATATATGTGAATGAATACAAAAGGGATGAAAAGAGGAGTGGAAATGCAGGAAAAAGATAGGTCGATTTGGTGCCCAACATCTCCCCCCAACTAGCCTTCTATACGCTCTTGTGCAGATCATCGTCTTCACAATTCTGGGTTGGATAGGCTTTAGGCTTCATGAATCCTGGCGAGATCATATTCCTCGGCCATTTCTATTCTTGGAACCTTAAACCCCTCTGAGATAAGAACTTTCTTCCACCAATCTTTTGGTACATTATATGCTAGGGTGTAGTGCTCTGCTAGAAACCAAATGACAGGGTACTGAAACCAAATTCCCATCCACCAAACCCCACATTTTTGGATGCATGCCACGTATCTTGGCACCCTACTGAGTGCTCGTGCAAAATTTGGTGCTCCAAAAGTTTCTTTGTTCCAGACAGATGTGGGTGACATCGTCCACCTTTTCTGACGACTATCCAAGGCCTCATCTTGAAATGTGACTAATTTCTTGACACAGAGATTAATGCATCACTTCTGTGTCCTGAGCATCCATTCCCTATTTCCCACAATTTATAAAAACGTATTGTGCTTATTGTACATAGTCACTGATCGCTCGAGTTCTCCTCTGACCATAAAAGGCTTCATGACCTGATTTGAATCAAACGTATTTGAAGCCTTCTTCCATCTTATCTGATTGAAAGTGTAAGAGTTGAGGGCCCTTAAATGAATGTCCCCCACATATGGAACCAGATTAAATTCTCTATCAACACGCAAGAGATACTCATGCATGTAAAGCTCACACATCAAACGCTGAGTTGGCACACCATGGGCTCTCAATATCTGGAGGAACTGTACACCATCCTCAATCTCATGACTAATTTCTTTCTTGACGCTTTCCAAACAGAAGAAAAGAAAAAGTTCATGCAAAAATAAAGAATAACTGGAAGCGGGAGGGCGACATGACATAACCTCCTTTGTTAAATTGAGAATTTGTTCTTTGTCTGCTTTCAATTATGCCACTTGCCTTTCTAGCCGCTCCACCTTGAGTTGCTGCTATGCATAACTCAATCGCATTATATCTATTTGCTCCACATATTCGAAGATAGCCGTGGATTCTCGTTCTTGGGCTCTCTTCACTTCGTTCTGATATCGCACCATGATGGATTTCCAAGTTTGTACTTCAGCCATCAAAGAAAACTCACGGCCTTCAAACAAATACTCGATAGGGTTTGTCTGAGTGGCAACAGAGGTTATCGCCACTTTGTCTACCTATGTCTCTGCTTTGGCCATCATGGATTATGGCTTCTTAGCCCACCGCTTATATTTCTTCAACTGGTGCACCTGCCTTCTCAGCCTCTTGACCTCTATTTTGAGTCACATAGTTTCTTTGAATTGTAGTTGATATTTCTACTTAACAGGCAGCCTCCATTTCTCACACAACTCTATCCATTATTGTTTTACCACCACCTCATCTGGTACTACATCCGGTTCGACAGGTGGTGGATTACTCAAGGGAGTATCCACAGGGTTAATTGACTGGGCTGCTTTGCTTGGTCTCTCTTCCTTGGGAGCAATCACTTCCTTACTGACTCCTGCGCCGACCTGCTGTGAAGCTATCTTGATAGGTGGTGAACTAACTCGATGGGTGTCCATCGGTGTTTCAGCCAAAATTTCCCCTCCAAGTTCCCTTGTTTTAGAAACACCTGTCTCTTCCTCTCTTCTGGGTTCCTGGGTAAGGTTTCTCTAGAAGTCTGCAACCAACAAACCTGTGGTAGCTAGTTCCTTATTCGACCCATCAAAATTCAAAATCGGTGGAATGGAAACATCCCCCTTTGCGTGTCGGGAAGAGTGAGACACCCTCGCCCCTTTTGGAATGGATACGTAAGAGGAAAATTGAAAGAATTTTCCTACCTAATCTATCTTGGCCCCGGCTGTGACCTCAGGCTTTTTCGATCTATCTACAACATCTGGGTTGAAACCCCTGTCTATCCAGTCCCCCATTCCAAGGTTGACGCTAGTTCTTGTGGAGAAGTGTTAGCCTTAGCATCTAATCCTCTGCAATCTCCATGGCTGGACGGGTTGATGGTGGTTCTTTTGTAACACCACCTTCCGTATCCAACAATACTTGAGCAGACGATGCTGGCACTGTTTCTTCCAGTATGACATTTATAAAAATGGATTCTTGCATCATTATGTTAATTTTGTCCATTATATGTATAACCTTTCCTTTTTTTGGCCCCATGGTTCTTTCAGCTTTGGGCCCTCTCATCCTGGTTCATCTTCCTCCATCAGTTCCACGGTAGAGGGTGGTTCTTGTGGGACACCCTCAGCTGCAATATTAACGAATTATTCCACCTCAGCCTGATGTGGTACCTCTTCTCTTGTTATAGTGCTACTGATTTGCTCCACTGGCTCCATAGTCAAGGCTAGTTCTTATGAGACAGCCTCGATCATGGTGCTAGTGACCCTTTCTATATCGGCCCCTTGCTGTAGCACTTCTTCTTCCATGAGTCCTGTGATCAAGGCTAGTTCTTGTGGATTAGGCTCGACTATCCTCTCTAGTTCATGCTCCCGATTTTGTTCCAGCCCCTTGGGTTCCATCTCCATTTCTTCTAGTTCTTCTTGATCTACGTGTTTGTCCTCTGCTCTGGGTTCTTCCCCCATCGCTTCTAGCTCTTCTTCTCTAGTGACTTTAGTAGCTGCTATATCTTCCTCTGTAGAATCCTATAATGTTTCCCATGGGATTTTAAGTTGAGCGATTGCATGCATGAGTAATAGCCGGACCAGCCCATGGTTGGCAATGAGTGCCGCAACTTGTCGTGAACGCCGAGTAGATTGCGCCATCAGTTCGAGACTTTTTAATAGGAAGAAAGGTATATTCAATGAGAAGGCTTTCGATTGGGAGCTGGAGGTGAGCCAACATTCTAAAATTATATTTAAACATAGTGGTATACCTTCCCTCATAGGTTATGTATATTACTACAAAACCTGCTACCTCACCCCATGGGTGTCGTAATGAATTCCGGCCATACCCACAGCCTTTCTGAACAACATTCTCTTTGGCTTGCAAAAATGCTTTGGGGAACTCCAAGAGGGAGTTTCTTTGCAAAAACCATCTCTACCCCTGCTGGGGTAGCTCGCTGACCTTTGCAATGGTTTCCTCTATAACAGGGATTTCTATCGCCCAGACCTGGGAGCTCTCTTCCTCTAAATTGAGTGCAAATTCAATCGCAATTTCCTCATTAAACCCTTGCAAACTATCGAGATAGACGTTCCACCCTGCATTTTTAAAAACCTACAATACTTCCTGATTATTTCAGACCATTCTCATATCCTCCGGCTCATGGTGCATAGCCAACTCACCCATTGCTGTAGGAACTGGATCAACATGATGGATACAGTTGGCTGGTATGGGGAGAGTAACAACAATCCAATCTGATGATGGCAATAATGTTATCATGGTGGCCACGGGGTAAAAGAATGGTAATGATGGATGGTACACCTAAAAAAACACAACAAATAATGGTAGGGTGTGGCAGTATAGGTGAATGATTATGGTGATTGAATAAAGCATACTGGGGAAATGACCGATAAGGTTTTTGGCATATGATTTCAAATTCCAATGCGTCGGAATCATGATTACAAAATCACAATATTTTTGGTTTCCGTTTGCATTAGATTTGGTAATGATGTGATATAATTACAATTTTAGGTACATCGTCATTTATTTGTGATGGAACCCCCCAACTTAAATGTAGCCATCCGCGGCATGTACTGGACTCTTGTTTCGAATATTTTAGTTAAATCCATAAGAGTCAATGAAGGCATACCTGGCGACCTGCCTAGTGGTGGAGCAACAACAAAAATAACCAGCGGAGTAACAATAATGGCGGAGTAACAACGTTGATGGAGTAACAACACCAGTGGAGTAACAACACGATGGAGTAACAATAGTGGAGGAGTAACAAGAACGATGGAGTAACATCACCGATAGAGTAACAAAAATGGCAGAGTAACAGCACTGACGAAGTGACAACAACGGTGGAGTAACGAAATTGGCGGAGTAACAACAACGACAGAGTAACAGCACTAGTGGAGTAAGTTAGTAACAACAACGAAAGAGTAACAACACCAGTGGAGTAACAACAATGGCGGAGTAACAGCACTGGCAGAGTAACAACACCGGTGGAGTAACAACAATGGCGAAGTAACAGCACCGACGGAGTAATAGCACTGGCAGAGTAACAACAATGGCTGAGTAACAGCATCGACGGAGTAACAACAATGACTGTTGCTTGGAAAATTTCTCAGTTTCTCCTTGTCATAATTCAGTTTTTATTCCTGGAAAAGACAAACAAGTAAGTAGTAACAATATATATATATATATATATATATATATATATATATATATATAGATATATATATATATATATTAACAGAAGGCAGAGAGAGTATTCTCTGCACCAACAACCATAAAACTAGATGTATCACAAAGATTTTTGATGAAGGCATCCTTAGAATTTGGATGGTGATATAACTTCAGACGGTGCCCATTCACTAGGAAAGAAGTATGATTCTCATCTACTGTAACCAATCTGACTATTCCATTGTTGAATACAATGTCCACTTCATATTGTCCCATCCAAACGAGTGCGAAGCTTCCCTTTAAAATCCTTGAACTGGGCTTCATAGAGCAATGCCTAGTCTCCTGTATGAAACACCTTATTCTTGATAAATTTATCATGCCATTTCATTCTCTACTATTGGCTAGCACTGGTTCTCTGGACAAATATTGAATGAATCTTGTCTAACTCATTGATCTAGAATTGATCTAAGACAATTAATGAGGTATTAAAAACTTGCGCATGGATGTACTCATGTTATTTTGTGCAACAGATCGATAAGATTGCGAAATACACAGGCAATGAAGTAGTAAAAGAAAACATAATAGGCAACACATATAAACACAACAAGTTTAATAAGGAGTTCACCCAATACTCCTGGGCTACACCTCCTAGTCTAGCCTTCAGTGGTGGCCTCTCTATTATGTCTTCATAGATACAAATCAGTAAGACTGGACTTGGATCCCCCAAGTCTCTTTTGAGTACACAGACTCTCCTCACTGACTCTCGGTCTTTCTTGATTACAATAGTATGAGCCCAATCTGAGACTCAATACATGACAGGTGTGCAGAGGAATTCGCTTGAATCTCTCAAGCCTTATCCAGAGTACACAGACTCTCTGACTCTCTCTGTCTTTGGCTTAACTCTAGCTCAGTGCTGCATTTGCTTCTGCAGGTTAGTTCCTAACTTACCTCTTCTCTCTGCTTTTGGATTACTGCCTCTTGCTTACTCTTTGTCAGTTTGTGGCTTTAAAGCTAGTCTACTCCCTGACTGTTTGTTTCTGCTTCCCAGATTTCTGGTTCCCCTACCTATATCCATTTGACTTCCTTTGTCCTGCGTAATCAATCCCTGTATAATGCCTCACAGGAAGGTGGCCACCTATTTCATAACGAATGAGTGTTAGTTCTCTTGGACATATTTGAAATGACCGTTTTTTTCCATTAACTCCAAGAATGCTTGTGAAACACGACCTTCTTCCAATGCATTGTCCATATTGAACTTCAAATCCTATGTGATCTTGCTTTATAATCTTGTCAAATCCGATCGTCCATCGGAACGTGTCTCCGTTGTTGATATGGCGGCCCCAGATCCTATGGTTGTCATTCATATCAGGTGGCTGAGTAGCATGATGTTTACCCGTCCGATGTGAGCGGTTCTCTCTCTCTTCCACCGCGATACGTGGCAATCATTGTATGGAATTGGGGGAATTTGGTTGAAACCGCTTATCGCTCAAACCGCTTATCGCTCGAAGCCCATCTGATATCCTACTAGTTTTGTGGAATCTCGCTCCGATAGAACCGAAACAATATTTTCCGCGTTTTATAATTATTTCGGGTCCCGGTGCTCGGGGCTTCTCTTCAATGAGAGGTTTACCCTATGATATGTGATTAGAAACTTGTCGCTAATCCCATATTGGAAACTACCTTCATTGCTTAAATTTGACCCTGCATTTATTCGTTGGTGTCAGCGCATGTTACCATGGTCCGCTGCTCTACACGCTAGATCGACGATGCTCATTGAACTGCGCTGATCACCATTGCAACTGTCTAAGGATTCCCCCCAATAGCTTGATGTTCATAAGACTTTGAATCTTTGGCATAATTTTTAGAGAGTTCATGAAAACTTAGAGAGTGTTCTAGGATCCATTTTGGATCACGCCTTCCCATTGAAAAAGCTTTTGGACCACCAAAAGTTGTTTTTTAAGTGTCAATCAAGTGAGGATATAGATTCCTCACTTGCCCAATTTCTATCCATCATGCACTGCTTGGTTTTGAACCTTTGAGTCCAATTCTGAGGTACTCAACATCCCCTCTACGTGTAGTTCTCACCTTCTTGTCCAGAACTATATCTTCCTACAATTGATTGAGATATTCAAGCAACATATCATCAATAGAAGGCAAATGAATCTGCTCTTCGGGATCTTCAATCAATGAAGGTTCAAACAATCTCAAGCTTTCTACATTAACTAATAAATAGAAGTGCATGTAAACTGGAAAATCAAGGTGAAAAGCATTCTCACCGATTTTCTCAAGTATCTTGAAAGGTCCATACCTTATTGGCTTCAGCTTCTTACCTTCACCTTGCATTTTGTCTTTGCTGATATATAGCCAGACTTGATCATCAACTTGGAAACTATGCTTAGTCCGATGCTTATCATGCCTTGCCTTGTACTTGGCTTGGCTCTTTTCTAGCTATTTCTGTACTGCCTGGTGAATCTCTTGGATTTGTTTAATGAACTTGGTTGCCTTGTCCACATCACTGTGTCCATCAACTGCTATGTCTTTACCAAAGACAAAGTCCAAGGGAGACCTTGGTGTGAAACCAAAACAGGTCTCAAAAGGAGATCTCTTTGTAAAAGAATGTTTAGCTCGGTTGTAAGCATGTTGCACATAACACAAATGTTCATCCCAAAGCTTGGAATGCTTGCTGCAATAGCCACTGAGCAACTGGATCACTGTCCAGTTGATCACCTCTGTTTGGCCATCTGTTTTTGGATGAAAGGCTGTGCTTTTCTTTAGTATGGTGTCCATCGATTCCCACAGACTTGAACAAAACTTCCCAAAAAATCGAGAATCTCGATTAGATACAATGGAAGTGGGTAATCCAAAATGAACCCATACATGCTGAAAGAACAAATTTGTTGTTTGCTCAACTGTAATCTGTTTGTTACAAGGTATTAAAATACACATTTTGCTGAACCTATCCACAACAACATATAAATAGTCAAGACCTTTTCTAGATTTAAGCAGTCCCCCAACAAAGTCCATGGGAACGCTTTCCTAAGGATGAGAAGGAACTGGTAGTGGAGTGTACAAGCCTAGTTTTCTATTGCTGAGCTTGCTTTTAGCACACATGGTACACCCTATTACATATCTAGAAACTGTTTCATTCATTTTTGGCCAATAAAAAAATCTTTGCAGCAGTGCAACTGTTTTACTTATACCAAAGTGACCTCATATTAGAGAAGTGTGTGTTTCTCGAATTATCTTTACTCTTTCGATTTGAGGAATGCATAACTTTCCAAAATGATACAAGAGTTGGTCCTTAACATGATAATTCAATTCTTCTACTTGTTTGCCATGACTTAAAGTTGCATATACATCTTTAAAGTCTATGCCTTGAGCATATTGTTCAATGTAGCTTTCATGCATTACTGAGTTATGCTTAAGTATAGTAGATGCATTTAAGATTGGTCTGGACAACATATCTACAAATTTATTGTGTATGCCCTTTTTATATCTGATGACAAGATGAAACTGTTGTAGAAAACCCATCCACCTATAGTGTCTTGATTGCTGCAACTTAGTTTGTGAGTGTAAATATTGAAGTGGTTGATGATCAGTATGTATAACTGTCTCTTTTCCCATTAGATAATGTTTCCATTTTTTCACACTTTGTACTAATGCATACAATTCTTTATCATATGTGGGATAATTAACTACTATAGAATTAAATGTCTCAAAATGATAACATACGGGTTTATCGTGCTGCATCAACACTGCTCCCATGGCATAGTCACTAGCATCCGTTTCAATCTCAAAGGGTCTTTGAAGATCGGGCAGTGCTAGTACTGGTGCTGTACTAATATTTTCTTTTAAGGTGTTGAAGGATTTTTTCTATTTTCCTCCCTACTGAAACACCTTGTTCAATTGTGTTAAAGAATGTAAGGGAGCTACAATGAAGGAAAAGTTAGCAATAAACTTTCTCCAATACTGTGCTGCTCCTAGGAAGCTTCTAACTTCTGTAGCAGATTTGGGTTTAGTCTAATTTACAATGACTGTAACCTTAGAGGGATCCATATTCAATTCACCACCCCCTAGAATATGACCCAAATAATTCAAAGATGTTTTGCCAAATTCACATTTTGATAGCTTAACATAAATATTTTCTCTCTTCAAAACATCTAGAGTCTGCTTTACATGCTTCAAATGTTCTTCCCATGTTTCACTAAATACAAGAATATCATCTAGATATACAATGACAAAATCATCAATAAAAGGCCTGAGTACATCATTCATTACTCTCATGAAAGTAGTAGGAGCATTAGTTAAGCCAAATGGCATAACTAACCACTCATACAGTCCCTGCTTTGTTTTGAAAGCAGTCTTCCATGCATCTTGCTCTGCGACTTTGACCTGATCATAGACACTATGCAAGTGCAACTTGGAAAAGTAAACAAATTCTTTCAGGTGATCTAATAAATCATCTATGCGAGGAAGGGGATAACGGTTTTTGATCATTATCTTATTCAGTGCTCAGTGATCAATGCACATTCTCCATGAGCCATCTTTCTTTCTCACCAAGACAATTGGAGACCCACATGGTGATGTGCTAGGTCTTATGAAGCCTTTCTCGAGCAGCTCTTGTACCTGCTTCTTGATTTCTTCATTCTCTAAAGTGGACAACCTCTACATTCCAATGTTAGGTAATGGAGCATCTTGCTGCAAATTAACATCTTGTACTATTTCCTTTTTTGGTGGTAGAGCTTTAGGTTCTTTAAATAGCATATCATATTCCAAAACAACTTTTTCTAAATCAGCTTGATGTTTAGCATCACAACCTTTAAATACATTGGTTTTATCAGGTTTCTTTTCCTTTACAACCATCAGTAAAAATTGTTTGCATGAATTTACAATTCTTTTTATCTTCCCTAAGTTTATGAGAGTATAATTATTCTTGAGTTTATGAGCTCTTACAATATATTTGATTCCATCTTTAACGAGTTGATACTTGTTTTCAGCTCTATAGAAAATGACTTTTCTATCATACAAGTAAGGAGTTCCTAAAACAATTCCACATATATCCAAGGGAATGATATCTAACTTAACCTCATCTGCAAATGTTGACCCAAAAGAAAACCTAAGTTTACATTTTCTAGTCACTTGTAGCTTTGCTTTATAACATAACCAACCCAATGGATATGGCTTCTTGTGAGGTGTGGTTAGTAATCCTAGTTTCTTTACAATTGCTTCAGAAATTAAGTTTACTTGTGAGCCGCTATCAAACAAAGTAGCAACCTTTTGATGTTTGGAAATAACTCTAATATGAAAAAGCTCATGTCTTTTCCTCTCATTTTCTTCATTATCAGTAGATTGTGCAGAATTACTAATAGATGCTTCAGAATTTTTACCTTTTATACTTGTGGTTGTGAATGTTGTTTCATCCCCTGAGTCTGACCCAAAATCCTTCTAAATAGATGTAGTAGTCTTCTTCTTTTAACCATCAAACTTATTGGGCCTCAGCTCTGGATGCAGAATCCAGGAGTGTTAATCATCATGCCCATGCTTCTTGCAGTGAGTGCATGAAGGTTTGGTCTTTTGTACATCATTTGTCTTCCTATCTTTCCATTTATACTTGCTATTTTCCTTGTTCTTGCTTGCACTGGGTTTTGATGATCCCCCAACCTCTGGGTTCACATTCTTGCTCCTAGCCTCTAGATGCGTAGCCTAAACAGATACCTCATCTATGCAAGTAGGATTAAACATGAGAATGGTATGTCTCAAATAACTATGTAGACCACCTATATACTTCAGCAAAGTTTCAGGTGATTCTAAAGAAACGCCTAGAATCAAAGCTATTTTCAAAATTCTTGGGTGTAACTTTGTACACTTTGCCCTTTCAATTGGCGAAGAGTTTTCCAACTCATCATAGCTTGCTGCATATAAGCTAGTGGATAGAATTGTTTTTCAATTGTAGAAACAAATTCACTCTAGACAGAAAGGATTATACCATGCTTCTTCATGTAAGCTTGTGTTCTGCCTTCCCACCATACCAAGGCAGTTCCTCCAAGGCGTAGGCTAGCCAGCTGAATCTTACTTCTGTCTGAATCAATGCTCTGCACCTTGAATACACATCATTCTGTCTAATCCAATCATCGAGCTTCTTTGCATTCAACTCTCCATCATATATTGGAAAATCAAATTTAACATCTAATTTAATCAAAGATGTTTTCTTTTTTATTTTTAGGGCTATTAGGAGGTGTGGGAATCTTTTCTTCTTTCCCTTTGCCTTTAGAATGGTCATTGAGGATAGATTCTTCTCCTCCTTTGTTATGTTGGGAAGTTGAAGAATTTTCACTTTGACCTTTCTTAAATTCTCTATACATTTCCTCTACCATGGCTCTCATAGTCAAGAAACTGTCCATGAACTAAGGATCTGATTCCAAAGGAATCTCTTCTAACAGTTTCCTCCTAATATAGACTCTACCAATTTTTTGGTTAAATTTAGCCAATTCTCCTCCTCCTAGTTTAAGCTTTGATCTAGTTATCATTCACAAACAAACCAGCACAAGTTTGTCTAACCTTAGAAACCTAAAGATCTGATACCACTTGATCTGGAATTGATCTGAGACAATTAATAAGATATTACAGACTCATGTGCATGGATGTACCCATGTTATTTTGTGAAAAGGATCGATAAGATTTTGAAACACATAGGCAATTAAGTAGTAAAAGAAAACATAATATGCAACACATATAAACACATCAAGTTTAATAAGGAGTTCACCCAATACTCCTAGGCTACGTCTCCTAGTCTAGCCTTCAATGGTGGCCTCTCTATTATGTCCTCATAGCAAAGGTCTTTTCTTACAACAATGAGCTCAATTCGAGTCTCACACAACACATACAAATCAGTAAGACTGGACTTAGATCCCCCCAAGTCTCTTTTAAGTACACAGACTCTCCTCAATAACTTGTGGTCTCTGTTGATTACAATAGTATGAGCCCAATCTAGGACTCAATACATGACAGGTGTGTAGAGGAGTTTTCTTGAACCTCTCAAGCCTTCTCTAGAGTACACAGTCTCTCTAACTCTCTCTATCTCTAGCTTAACTCTGGCTCGGTGCTACCTTTGCTTCTTTAGGTCAGTTCCTAACTTGCTTCTTCTCTCTTCTTTTAGATTACTGCCTCTTGCTTACTCTTAATTAGTTTGTGGCTTTAAAGTCAGTCTGCTCCTTGACTATTTGTTTCCGCTTCCTAGCTTTTTGGTTCCCCTGCCTCTATCCATTTGAATCCCTCTGTCCTGCGTAATCAGTCACTATATAACACCTCACAGGGAGGTGGCCACCTATTTCATAACGGATGAGTGTCAGTTCTCTTGCACATATTTTAAATAGCTATTTTTTCCATTAACTCCAAGAATTCCTACGAAACACAACCTTCAGCCAACATATCGTCCATATCGGACTTCAAATCCTATGTGATCTTGCTTTATAATCTTGTCATATCTGGTCATCCATTGGAATGCGTCTCCGCCATTGATCTAAGGGCACCATGTCCTACGGTTGTTGTTCATATCAGGCAGCTAAGTAGCATGGTGTTTACTTGTCCAATGTGAGCGATTTCTCTCTCTTCCACTAGGACACGTGGAAATCACTATGTGGCATCGGGCGGAACTCAGTTGAAACCACTTACTGCTCGAATCCTGTTTGATATCCTGTCGGTTTTGTGGAATCCCGCTCTAACAGAGCTGAAACAATATTTTCCATGTTTTATAATTATTTCGCATTTAGGAGCTCGAGGATTCTCTTCACTGAGAGGTTTTCCTTGCGATATGAGATTAGCAACTTGTCACTATTTGCATATCGGAAACTACCTCCATTTCTTAAATTTGACCATGCATTTGCTAGTTGGTGTCAGCGCACGTTACCATGGTCTGCCACTCTGCACTAGATCGACAGCCCTCGTTGATCCACACTGATCTCCATTGCAACTGTCTGAGGATTCCCCTCGATAGCTTGATATTCATAGGACTTTGAATCTTTGGCATAATTTTTAGAGAGTTCATGAAAAATTAGAGAGTGTTCTAGGATCCATTTTGGATCACTCATTGAGCTATTCCAGCTAGTGTTTCTGGGCCTCTGATTAGTCTAACCCCACTTCCAAATCCGTTCTGAGCGTACTAATGTTGAACTCTACTAGAAACAAGGGGGATTTCCCATAGACTAGCTCAAATGGTGAAAACCTGGTTGTATTCTGCCATGTTTTCCTATATGCCCAAAGAGCTTCTGGAAGTTTCTGTGACCAATCTCGGTGATGACTTGCTACAGTTTTTGTCAAGATATTTTCCAATACCTCATTTGCACTTTATTCCTGTCCGTTCACTTGGGGATGGTAAGGAGTTGTCACTTTATGTTTAGCCCTGTATTTCTGCATAAGCCTCCATATCATGTGGGATGTGAACTGTGCTCCTCCATCTGAAACAATTTCTCTTGGGGTACCATATCGAGCAAAAATCTCTTCAAAAAGGAAATCTGCAACCACCTGTTCTGTTGCTTTCGCAACCGCTCTAACTTCCACCCACTTAGTCACATAATCAGTGTAGACCAAGATGTGAACCTTCTGGTGAGAAGGTGGGTTGAAGGGCCCAACAAAATTGATGGCCCACTCTTCCAAAACGTTCAAGGACTATTTGGCGTTGTAATGAAATTTCATCCGATTTCCTAGGTTATCCCATCCATTAACAACTGTCACATCTTCGAACATAATCTCGAGCATCACGAAAGATAGAAGGCCAGTAGTATCCCATTTACAACAACTTGTGACCTATTCTTTTATCTACAAAATGTCCTCCACAAGGTCCACCATGTGTGAATTTCAATATCTCATAGATATCATCGTCTGATACACAACGTCCAATCTGTTGATCAACCCCTGTGTGAAAGAGGTATCCTTCCATCCATGAATATTAGGTACTATGATGGATAATTTTCCATTGATCCTTATATGACAAATGACGAGGTACCATCCCTGTAGCAAGATAGTTATCAATATCTGCATACCACGGAGTGTTTGTGGAAATTGCAAAGAGATATTCATTTGGAAAGCTATCTTCGATAGGTGTACTTTCGGCATTATTTTCTAACCTAGACAGAAAATCCGTAACCACGTTGTCCTTCCGTGGTTGATCTACTATGGTAATTTCAAATTGTTGAAGTAGCAAAAGCCATCTTGTAATACGACCAGGAGTAATGGGTTTATTCATCAGGTACCTGATGACTACATGATTAGAATGTACAAAGGTGGGGTAACCAGTGATATATTGTCGGAACTTGTTGACAGCATAGATAACAACAAGGAATTATTTTTCAGTCACTGTATAGTTTAACTCAGCAAGAGCCAAGTTCTTACTAACATAGTAAACTGCATATGGTACCTTATCCACTTGTTGTCCCAAAACTTCCCCAACTATTATTTGGGAAGCATCAACATTAATATAGAATGGCAATTCCAATTTTGGCCCTCTAAGGATCAGAGCACTACAGACCAGTTCCTTGATCTTCACAAAGGCTGCATCATAGTCATCTGTCCACACAAAGTCTGCATCTTTTGTCAGTAATTGAAAAAGCAGATGTGATGTCTTAGCAAAATTTTCTATAAAGCGCCTGTAATAACCAGCGCAACTGATAAAGCTACGTACCTGTGTGGGTGTTCTGGGTATTGGAAAATGTTGTATTACCTTTATCTTAGCTGGATCCATCCAGATTCCTACAACTGAAAGCAAGTGTCCCAGGACTATTCCTTCGTTCATCATCATATGGCATTTTTCTGTACTTAAAGAGACATGCACCTGCTTGCATCTTTCAAGAACATTTTCTAGCTTCCCCAATGCTTCTTCGAATGAATCTCCATATGCTGTAAAATCGTCCATATTAATCTCAACACTATCATCGATCAGATCAAAGAAAATCCCTAAAATTTCCCTCTAGAATGTTGTAGGCGCATTACAAAGACCAAATGGAAGGACCCGTTATGCAAAAGTTCCCCAAGGGCATGTGAAAGTGGTCTTATCCTAATCTTCAGGAGCTATCTAGATCTGGTTGTACCTACTAAATTTGTCTAGGAAGGAGAAAAACATCTTCCTAGCCAACATGTCTAAGACTTGGTCAATGAATGATAACAGAAAATGGTCTTTCTAAATTGCCTTACTTAATTCTTTGTAACCCATGCATATCTGCCATTTACCGTTTTTCTTAGGGACCATTACCAATGGGGAAACCCATTGGCTATCTGAAATGGGGTAGATAAGTCCCATGTCCATTAGCTTTTGAAGCTCTTCCTTAACAATTTTTTTCAGAGCAGGGTTCATTCTCCTCTGGGGTTGCCTCACAGGACGACAGTCCTCCTTAATGTATATGTGATGGGTGCATAGATTAGCAAGAATCCCATTCATATCTGAGTAGTCCCAGGCGAAGGCTTCTTTGTGTTTCCAAAGAGCATCCAAGATTTGTTTCTTCTGGGACTCTGACAGATCTCGATTGATATTCAGGGCTTTTCCTGGTTCTATTTCCATAGAAATACTGTCATGGGGCGCAGTTGTAGGTAGCTCATCAAATCCATCTGTTGTTCCAATACTTTCTTGTGTCTCACAACTCAAGACAGACTCCAAGATTTGCTGATTTAAATCTGAAATAGAACAGGGATCACTAATAAAGGTAGTAATTGTGTCATCTTTCGTTTCTGTTTTCAGCTGGAGGGCCTGTCCAATAGTAAGAACTGGTCTTAATTCCTCATTTTCCGATTCAGACTCTTTCCTCGGTAAAGATTTCTTGCGGCCTGTTGGTTTTGCTGATGGGTTAGGTTCTGTGGGAGGATATAATACTAAATTCTTAGTGTTTTATCCATTTTAGATGATCATATGTCCAGATTGACACTCAATACAAGCGTCCGTGGTTGCCATCCACAGGCTTCCCAGAATCAGGGGATGGCCTCCAGCTGGAGATTGCATTTCGAGTACTAGAAATTCCATAGGGTAGTGCCATGAATCAACAGAAATTGTGATATATTCTAACTTCCCTACCGGTTTCACTGTAGGTTGATCTGCAAGCTCTAACACTGTAGGTGTGTGTTTTAACTTACGAAGACCTAATGCATGCATAGTTTCAACAATGATGAAATTTATGGCAGCACCCAAATCTAATAGTACATTTGGAATTTCTACCCCATTAATTTTCATGGTTAAAATTGGGTTCTTGGGATCCCCATACTTTATAGGCATGGACCTTCCAATCATAAAATATGGTAACTTCCCCATTACATGAATGGTGAGCGGGTCTCTTGATTTCTTTTTAAGATTATTAACACAATATTCCCTAAGAGTTTTTGCATATATAGGTATGTCCCTCATAGCTTGTAGTAGGGGAATCTTGACAAATAAATTTTGTAACTCTCCTAATTGGTCAAGCTCAGCTTGAGGGGTTTGTTTACTCAAAGCCAACCTTTCTAGATAGGGTGGTTCAACTTGGTGTTTTTGAGTAACTAGTGGTTGAGGAGGTGTATGATTTTTGTTGAGTTAATTTGATTCCTCTTCAACCATTTATTGTTCCTTTTCCTCAATGTCAATTTTTTCAATGATAAATGGTGAGGGTTGAGCATCTATTGTCCACCTTGATCGTAAATTCATCTCATAGAATTCTGCGGTAGAGATGTTGTATGAAGGTAGGTTGAGGGTGTTAACTTGCTGAGCCTCTTCATTGTTAGGATTTGGACTGGGTTGGATGGGAAGTTGGGGATGAACAGGATGATTACCAGGAGGCACATTAGAGGGTAAATGAAGTTGCTGTTGTGGCATTGATTGGGGAAACTGATCAGGAGGAGAAGGTCCCTGCCAATTCAAAGCCCACGAGGAATTCGAACTAGCTTGAGGATCCCATTACTGCCAAGGTGGAAGCTGGTATTGGGGCCACATGGGTGGATAAGGCATGGACTGGGGACCCATATTAAAATTACTAAAATATTGAGATGGATCTAGAAACATACCTTGATTTCCCATTGACAACCGAGGTTGCCATGGCTTTTTAGGTCCCATAAAGTACAACTGCTCCATCTCTTCGCCTGTCCCTTGAAAAACTACTTTCAGTCCTGGCAAGGATGGGCATGAACTTGTCACATGATTCAACTCACAGATTGCACACTCCTCTACAGAGTTTAATGGAAATTCCCTCTGTGGGTGTTTCTTCCTGCATGTTGGGAAAAATATAGCCATAGTTCTTTCCAATTCTAGTTGTTTTTGTTTTACCTACAACGTGTCTATTTGTTCAAACAAGGTACTCAGGGTATCACTCCTTAGGCCATCCAACAGATTTCCAATTTCTTCTATTGTAACACCTCCACCAGATAGTTTTTTTGATCAGATCCCTTGTTTATTCCTTGCAACTCCCCTTGAGCACTTGATGCACAACTCATAGATGGTGTCAAAGTTCTCCTTTGATATATCTCTCTTTCTGACTATATTTAACAATTCCAAAGAGTCCTCTCGAAAGGCTTGGAGAAGGATAATTTTCAAATTGTCTTTATCCAGGTCAGAGTGACCTGATCTCTGCAATGTGTATTTAAAGTGTTCCACACAGTCTTCCATATTTTCATCCTCTTTTTGTGTAAATTTGAAAAGTTCTTCCTTAATATCCTTGATTTACAGTAGTCCTAGTACTTCTCCAAGAAAGCAGTTCTCATCTCCTCCCATGTGGTGATAGACCTTCCCCCAAGACCCATAAACCACTGCAGGGCTATCCCTTTTAGCGTAGTAGGGAAGATTTTCAATTTCTGAGCATCCGTTATATAATCATATCCTCGACACACAATGTCAAATTCAAACAAAAACGTGTCGGGGTCTTCTGAAGTAAGCCCATGGAAACTGGGTAAAGCTGTTAAAGGAATGGGCTTTGTTGGTGCGCCAGTCCCAAGATCCCCAATTGGGAAGTCAATAGTAGAGGTTGTAGGTGCCTTAAATATCCTCCAATACTCACTAGGGAGTTCAGCAGGCTCTGCAGGAAGGGCTCTGATCATAGGGGTTCGAGTTGCCTTAACAACGCTCCCTCTATCCTTTGGTGATAGAAGTGTCTCTACAATTTCTTCCTCCCTGTCATAGTGGCTTGACCCTTCAGATCTCCTCTCTACAACTTCTTCTTCCCTACTGGGATGGACCGTTTCCTTAGATGTTTTACTTGCAACTTCTTCTTCTTCTGTTACGAGCAATGATACCCCTTTATCAAGTGTATTGTTGCTTGTCTCTCTGGTTGCTGGAAGGGCCTGTTGTATCAAATTAGCAGGGGGTGCTATGGACAACACTAGTTGATGTAAAAATTGTCCCTCAGATCTTGTCCGTGCATTAGGCCTCATGACTACACGAGAAGGCACATCTGATTCAACTTTTGCAATGATTTGTTGCATATAAGTATTCTTTCCCAAATCTCGTCCTCCCTTCTTTGGGGCTCTCACTTTGCCCCTTTTATTTGGCTCTATGTTCATACAAGTTGGTGTGATGAAAGATGTGATACCAAATCACAATGCCCAAGACCTGGAGTAGGGTGTCAAAAGACCATTCCCTCCCTAGGATGAGAGATCACACTAAAAAGAGAATAGCTAATGGAAAAAAAAAAGAAAACAGGAACCTAGGTTTCAGGGCCTAGAGCAAGACATCAAAAGACTCCCCACTCCCCAGGACAAGAAACCAAATAAGAAAAATAACACACACATGAGAAAACCTAACACTTTAAGACCTGAAGTAGGGCGTCAAAGGACCCGTCACTCCCTAGGGCGAGAGATTGGGTTTCTCAAAACCAAAACAACAAAAATGCTAGAGAAATCTAAGCTCAGGGCTAGGAGCTGGGTGTTAAAGGACTCCTCCCTCCTTAGGGAAAGAGATCGACCCTAATAAAACTGAAAAACAATAAAATCACAAAACAAAAGAAATACCTATGCTCAGGACCTGGAACAAAGTGACAAAGCTCGTTCTCTCCCTAAGATGAGAGATTGACCCTCTGGTTGATACAGATCATGTCTTGCACCTTGTTAGCCTCCCCGGCAATGGCACAAAAATGTTGGTGTCCAGGTATGAACAAATTATTCACCCATTTTCCTATATTAATGTATCAATCCAGGTGCATATTCTTTTCAAGGCAACACGCAAGGTATATGCAGGGGCAAGGTTACAATTTGTCATCGACCAAGGGTTTGTGATCACTATATCGAAGCATTGATGTAACATAAATAGAAACTCAACTGCAGAACTCAAAAAGGTATTCACAATGATCTAAAGAATATGTAACAACAATCAAGAAATAAACACAGTAATGAACAACACACACATAACAAGAAAACACACAGCACCTGATCAGAAGAGTGGGCCCAACTCTCTGATCAAGGCTGCGTTACTCACAGCGAAAGATAGAAGAACAAAAAGGGTTGTATTTTATTAATCTGAACAATGATGTTACAATATAGTCAGGGTCTGGCTAACCCCTTATATAGGAATGATCCATATTTTATATAATACAAAGGGGAGTAACATCTCTCCCAAAAATATGGCAACTATATGCCCAAAGATATACATCAGTTCAACACAACACCATCGCTGAGAGATCAAGAACAAAAATGATCCAAAATGGGTTGAGAACAACTGCAAATCAGTTATGCTATTTCATCGTGGTCAATCAACTACTGTGAATCACAGAACTGCTGCGATATGCCATGAGGTCAACACTTGCACTCTAGAATCTGCGGTCATAACATGTTTTAGTGGTTCGCATAGGCAAAACCCTCATGACTCTACTTCATTAATTAAATATCCCAAGAGACAAAGAAAGGGGAATTACCTCATAGTTTTACATAGTAAATATATGTGAATGAATACAAAAGGGATGAAAAGAGGAGTGGAAATGCAGGAAAAATATAGGCCAATTTGGTGCCCAACATGCATAGTGAAAAAATTAAATCATGAATTTTGATTGATAAAACTGCTTGAAATCATAGAATGACAATCACATGGAAGGAAAGAGAGCATATTGCAGTAGATAATGAAGTAATGAATAACCCATTGGCACTAGATGCATTGAGAGGATGTGGAATATTAAATTTTTCAAAAAGCCAAATATGAAAACTAACAGAAGGTTTCTAGAAATGCTTGTCTAATACTGGGATCCAGGAGAATATGCTTTTATGATTGATCATATTTCCCTACGCATTCAAGTAGAAAAAATCTAATTCATTATTGGGATTTCGCAGAGAGGAGAGCCAGCCAATTTGTAAGGAAAGGCCCGAGGAAGCCTTAGTGTGGATGATTACATTCACATTTATTGCCCCAGGAACAATGAGAAGTTAGGGACATAGATCCAAATCAAGAATGTGGAGAGTCTTCCCCTTATAATTCTACTTTTTATCATTGTGAAGGAAGCACGATCAACCTCATTGTACCAAGCTTCATGTGTGACAATGAGTTTGGTAGTAGATTGCCTCACCACAGTTTTTGATTGGTGTACAACCCTTCTAATCAATCTGGAAAAAAAAAACCTTACTTATATTAAGAAGAGTAATACCAAAATTTTTGGGTATGGTACTATCCTTTGCACTTTCTTCTTTGAGAGGCTACTAGGACTTTGACCCAAAGTAATGTCCACCATTAACAACCCGAGAGATCCACATATAGGTAGATGGGCTGACTTGATGAAAATAATAATGGGTGGTGAGGTCCCTATAACAACATTTTATGACGCTTTTTTCCTTTGGTGGGAACAATAAGTCATTGCCATCAAGGACTACCCCTATGCAGGCATGGAATTCAGAGCAGATCCAGATCTAGTGCTTCCACCTGGCATTGCATGGTGTGCCATTGATAATTTTTATTTCTATTTTTTAATGTTATTTGATTTTTTTTTTTGGATTTCAAAATTATGAATTGAAATTCTTTTTTATGAGACAAAAATTCTTACAAATTTGTTTGAACATGATACATATGTGGGACCGGTAAGACTTGAAGGTCTACCCAGGCGTAAGCGTGGAAAGTGTCACATCTGAGACTGAGAGAGTCTTCTATACTGTACAAAGGAACTTGGAGAGATTGGGTCACCAAGTATCTATTGCAGCGATAGAGGATCTACCAAAGGTTATGCAGAGATGCATGGTAGGAGTACCACGAGATTGGGTGCGACTCTTCTGATGGGTGGCTACTACCATCATCTTCTTCAAATATGTCCAGAAATTCTTGATAGACATGATTGGCCTGAAGCCCTAATTTTGTAGAATATTTTGTCTCGATTTTCTATAATATTTTGAACATAAAATTTCTATCTACATACAGATGGTTTCATGATGTGATGATCATATGTACATATGATTTTTTGTTATTTTTTATTTTAATGGGATGAATGATTAATATGCCAATCTAATTCTTGATTAACTAAGGAATCAGTAAATGAATTTTATGATCGTGGAATATGAATAAATGTGATAAAGGTAAATGATCTTTGTAATAAACACACTCTCAAAAATTGGTGATATAAATAAGGATCTCTCACACAGTAGATGTTATTTAACTAAGATACCACCAATTGTGAATTGATGTATACCCCTAATGAATTAATACCAAGAGATATTACTGCAGATAGTAAATTAAGAACAACAATATATTTAGAAACATTGTATGAAGAAGGGTTAATAGATATGCCTCTTGAAACCAACAATTAACCATATGGATAGTAAATCACCCAAGCCGCGAAATCCAAATTCCAGGAATGTCGACTAGCACCATCAATGAACCCTAGATATACTAGATCATCCATCAATACCTACCAAAGCACATCAAAAATATCGATATCACTATGAAACTTATAAACATATATGCACAAATATATAAAATATCTAAATGCTAGGCAGAAGCCTAGGCATAATACTTCTGAATATATAGCCCATTTTTGGGCTCCACCAACTCATTTCCATCAAAATCAACCAATTTGGAAGATTCATTTTTCAAGACCTTTTTAATGATAAAAGGATCATACTACATGGGTTTAAAATTACATTCCCTCATGGCGTATTTGTCTTGTACATAGACTTCAGGTCACCTTCAGAGAAAGCCCTAGGACACACAGCCTTATCATATTGGACCTTCACTCTCTTTTTATGAGCTTCATTGATTATGGATACATCTCGACGCTGCTAATCAAGACATTCCAAATAAATGAGGCACTCTTCAATACTGGAAGTGTCTGGAAGAAGTTCTACAACTAATTTAAGAGAAGGAATTTCACATTCCATAGGGAAGATGAATTCCAAACCATAAACTAGTTGAAAATGAGTGAAACCGATAATGGTCTTAACCGACATCTGGTATGCCCAAAGCGCAGGATATAACATGATATTCTAATTAGATTGAGATTTATTAATTGTCCTTTGCAAGATAAATTTCAGGGATTTATTCACGGATTCCACTTGACCATTGGCATAAGGATAGTAAGGAGAAGAATTCTCCTCCAGGAAAGCCAACTTGAGAGCCAATTCAGCCATCATTGTGTTCTAGAAATGAATACCATGGTTAGTGAAAATATATTTTGGAATACCGAAACGAGAAATGACTTGATTGAATAGAAACAGGGTTATTGTTTCACCATCATTCACAACAGTGGGCATAGATTCAACCCACTTAGTAAAGTAGTTTACTACTACAATAATATACTTATGAACCTTTGTCAAATGCAGGTTATGATTTGTAAAACCAATGCCCCACTTTTTAAAAGGACCGACGGTAATAAGAGGAAAGAGCAGAGCTGGACGAGCGCACATTTTCTAAGTATAAACCAGAGAAGGATGGAATTTTTTGACTGCTTCAAAACCACCTTTGAAAATCGAAGGCCAAAAATTCCCTGCATGCAAGATTTTTTGGGTTGTATCAAGCCCAGATAGATGATCACCACAAGCTCCACCGTGGCAATCATTCAACACTGACTCAACTTCTTCTAAGGTTAAGCAACGTCTAAGTATTGAATCAACCCTGCAACGATATAAAGTGTCACTGATAATAACATAGATTTTGGCTAAGTGACGAAATTTTCTTCGCTCATCCTTTGAAAAAGTGAGAGGAAACTTCAAAATCTGAAGATATATTATGATTACTCCATACCAAGGATCTTGTGAAGAAATAAAGAAAAGATGTTCATCAGGGAATGATTCCTCATAAACCATTTCTTCTTCACAAGGAAACTCTGAGATTAATTCTACAAATACTAGCGATTTTTTAGATTTGGCTGAAAAGAAATCAAGATCAAATTCTTGTAAAATAAATATCCATATGTTATATTTTCCCCCAATCACTCGCCTACTGAGAACAAACTGAAATGGGTTGACAGTCACTAAGTAAAAAGTTTTTCTAAGAAGAATGTAGTGTCGAAGTCGCTGGACAACATGAACAATTGCCAAATCTAATTTCTCTATAGTAGAGTATCGTAATTTAGGACCTACTAAGTCTCAGCTCAGATAATAAATCATGTGCTCATGGAGAGCATCATCTTCCTAAACCAGAACCATACTGATGGTTGATTTTTCCATATCGAGATATAAGAGGAAATCCCTGCTATAATTGGGTGGACTTAGTAAAGGAGCAGAAGTCAATTCTTTTTTAAAAACATCAAATGAGTGTTGAGTGAAATCGTCTCATATAAATGGAACTCCTTTCTTTAGAAATCTCATAAATCCCTTCATAATCTCAGCGTAATTGGCAATAAATATCCTCAAGAAATTGCCTTTTCCTTGGAGACTTTGAAGTTGATGGATGGTAGATAGGGGAGGCTATTGAAGTATTGCCTCAAACTTGAAAGGATCTACATGAATCCCTTTAGTAGATAGTATGAATCCCAAAAACTGATTGGATGTGACAGTGAAAATGAATTTATTCAGATTTAACTAGATTTTATAATAATTACATCGCTCAAAAATCAATCAAATATGATGAGGATGATCAATTATCTTTCGTGAATGATAAACTAAGTGATCGAAATAAGCTTCGATGATATGTTTGATATCGTGGAAAGTGTAGGACATGGCCCATTAAAAAGTCACTCTGGCATTTTTAATGGCAAAAGGCATCTTTTTGTATGCAACGGTACCCTAGGGGTAGATAAAAGTTGTCTTATGTTGATCTTCAGGATGGATAGTAATTTGATTATAACCCAAAAAATCATCCATGAAGGAGAAAATCTCATTTCCTGCACATTCATCGATAATATGATCAATAAATGGTGTGGGGAAATTATATTTAGAAAAAGCCTTATTTAAATCACTAGAGTCTATGCATACACAGATCATTCCTTATTTTTTATTAACCAAGACTAGATTCGAGACCCACTCAGTCAACATAACCGGGTATATGAAACTTTTCTTAATCAACTTCTCAACCTTGACTTTGATAGCTACAGCTTTCTTAGGGTTTACCAGGAGAAGAATTTTCCACACAGGTGTCGCATTCGCGTAAGTCTTGATCTCATGCTAGACTATTGATGGATCAATTATAGGAATTTCCTCATAAGACCAAGCAAACACATCATGGAAATATTTAAAAAGATCGGTATAAATTTCAATTTATTCAAGGGAGCATTCAACTCCAATGAAAACATTCTCAATTATATTGGGATTCCTAAAGATGTTCACTGGAAAAGTTTCCGAAATGATAGATATGTTACCTTCGGAAAAATTTGTGCTAGATCCAAAGGGTTTAAAATTGTGTGAACATGACCAATTGACAAAGGACTAGTCAAACTTGATTCTACTTCACACAATTCTCAGAGAAACTATGATCGATGATGCAAATCATCCCATAGTCTTTCTATAGCCATCATTGCTTCTAGGATTGCTTCCTCAGATGGTAAAACAATATCAAGGTAGTCCATAAAAGAAGTAGAGTCAAGAGTCCAAGATGGAGCCACATCTCCATCCAAATGCTCTGGTGAAAGAGGATTAGGATCAAAATATACAGTGTTAAATATAAATTGATAAGAAATTTCAGTTGTAGACATGGGATATGCCATTCCACCCACTTTCATATCTTTAAAAGTGGTTGTAGAAGAGGGTAAGGACCAAGGATCAAAAAATAATGAGTTATGAAGAACTCTCTCCGAGAGGGAGCCTCGGATGATGAAATGGAATTTATTCAAGCGATAGGAGAAGAAAGATAAAAATTACCCATCAACGAGGAACACATTCCAACTCCTAAATTCTCAACAGGCTGCTTAGAATTCTTCAACAAAGGAATGAAAGAATCAGAGGATGAATTGGATTCTTTTGGAGTATACTCCATCTCATCAACAATAATAATTCTCCCTTCATGGGGAAAGAATAGGATGCAAAATAATGATGATACAATGGCATCCATTTCATAAATCCAATTTCGTCCCAATAGAAGATTATAATCCAAATTTTCATTGACTATTTCTAAATCAATATTAACCACCTTTCCCTCAACACAGATGGAAAAGGCCGGAATAATTCCATGCATCCTATGAGAATGACCATCAAATGCAGTTAAGAGAGTAGGTGAAGGAACAACTTGAATAGATCTGATAGCTTTCCAACATGCAATCAACATGACACATGTGGAAGCACCCTCATCAATTACAATTTGAAAGATATTGATCTTTCAATATGTAGATTTAATCTGGAAATCCATGTGACAAGGTAATCTCTTCTTAATATTTCACATGTCAAATGTAACAATAAGAGAGTTTTTCAGATCTATTGACCCAATCATAGTGAGAAACACACTCCTTTTTTATGGACATGACTGGAGCACCTCTAACACAAACATCACACAAGGACTTTGAGCCAAATCTTCAATAATGGAAAAGTTATGGGGAGCCTTGACATTAGGGTTAATCATCGAACGTGTTGGGTTGTGTTATATTCTTTCCATGACTAACCTACATAGTAAACCGGGGGGTTAGAGGGGGGGCAGAGAGCCCCCTTCATTGCGTCGATTGTGTAGTGGGGGGGTTTGAGGGGGGCAGGTAGCCCCCCTCTACGGGGTCTGGGGCAGTGCCTCAGGAATTTTTCTTTTGGGCGGACCTACCTATGGTTTTTGATCCATGGTTTTACACACGATGGTTTTCAATCCATGGTATTAGATGCTTCGGCATGTATAAATATGTATTGTAACATTGAAAGGAATATAATGAAAAATCAATATGGTAGTCCTGGTTTTGGGATCCAGGGGAAAATATCTGTGTATATGTGTTATGCTCTCACATTCTTTATTTTCTGTGTTCTAGAATTCGTATGTAGGTAATTTCTGTACGGGGTTAAAACCTACATTTGGTATCAGAGCTGTTTAGGCTTCAAGGGGACACCTTTGTTGCTGAGGGGTTTCACTTGGGCTTGTGGTAGACCCTGTTCAGTGGGAGATCTGTAGGATCGATTCTGGTGGTGAAAGAAGATGGCGAGCAGTGGAAAAATAGAGATCGATAAATTTAATGGTCAGAGTTTTGAGTTATGGAAACTCAAGATGGAGGATCTGTTGGTGGATAAAGATTAGTGAATCATGGTAGATTCAGGTACTAAACCAACAGGAGTGTCCGATGAAGAATGGAAGAAGTTAGGTCGAAAGGCAAAGAGCACAATACGTTTGTGTGTCTTAGATTCAGTATTGTTGAATGTATTAGGGGAAGCTATGGTGAAGGATTTGTGGGACAAGTTAGGGAATTTGTACCAATCTACGTCTCTGGTGAATAAACTGTTCCTACGGAAAAAGTTGTATAACCTGAGGATGAAAGATGGAGACTCAGTGACAGAGCATATGAATACATTTAATACTGTGGTAAGTCAGTTATTATCTGTTGATATTAAAATTTCATATGAAGATAAGTGCATCAGTTTGTTGTGTTCTCTACCAGATTCATGGGATATTCTGGTTATTGCAATAGGCAGCAATGCAACTACCTTGCAGTTTGATGAAATAGTCTCATCCTTGCTGACAGAGGAGATGAGACAGAAAAATATGGAGAGCCAGAATGGTGATGCCTTATCTGTACGAGGACAATCCCAAAATAAAAAAAAAATAAGTCATTGAGTGGGAGATATAAATCTAGAGGGAGATATAAATCTCCAGGAAAACCTGTAAAGGCGATGTGCTGGAAATGCAGAAAGGAAGGGCACTACAAAAGGGACTGTAAATCTAAAACTCCTAACAAAGGAAATGGATCTGATGATGCTTCTTCTGTAGAGGAAAAAACCACCTCAGATGAAGGTGGGGATGTGTACTAGGCTTCTTCAAGTACACATGTAGATCATGAGGCATGGTTGATTGACTCAGGTGCATCCTTTCACTTCACTCCCCATAGAGAGTGGTTCTGCGAGTATGATAAATACGATGGTGGTGATGTATTCTTAGGGGATGATAGGAAGGCTAGAATCATTGGTTGCGGAAAAGTAAAGTTGAAGTTGCAAAGTGGAAGGGTTAGAACACTTCCGGGTGTTCTGCATATTCTTGCATTAGCCAAAAATCTGATTTTTGTAAGCAAGCTAGATGATGCAGGTGTAAAAATAGTGTTCGAGAAGGATACCTACAAGATGGTTCGAGGAGCATAGGTATTGATGCGGGGAGTTCAGACTGGAACTCTGTACAAGATGCAAGGTAGCACTATTATTGATGGGTGCAATAGTTTTATGGTTCCTAAAAGTGGAGCAGAAAATCTAGTGGCCTTTGGAGAGAAGACCATGATGTGGCATCAAAGGCTTGGACATATTGGAGAGGAGGGCCTTCGAATACTTCATGGTAAATGTATGGTAGAAGATATGAGTAATAGCTCTCTAGATTTTGATTTCTGTGAAAATTGTGTATATGGGAAGAAAAATCGGGTGAGTTTAACCTCTGGTGGCAAGAGGGCGAAACAGATATTAGAGCTTGTGCATAGTGATGTGTTTGGAGTTGTGAAGGTTCCATCACTACATAAGTCTATGTACTATGTATCATTTATATATGACTTTAATACATGGATATATTTCCTTAAGAAGAAATCTGAAGTCTTTGATAGGTTGAAGGAATTTAAGGCTTTGGTGGAAAACCAGACAGAGAAGAAGATAAAGGCACTGAGGACAGATAACGGTGGAGATTTTTGTAGTAAGGAATTTGAATAATTCTGTAAGAAGTGTGGTATAGCACAGCATAAGACTACTCCATATATACCTCAGCACATTGGAGTTGCAGAAAGAATGAACAAGATGTTGATGAAAGGGCAAGAAGCATGCTTAGTGGTTCCAGGTTAGGACAAATATTCTGGGTAGAGGCAATGGATATAGCATGTTACTTGGTCAACGAATAACCCTCATTAGCATTGGAGGATAAGATTGGTAAGAAACCCTCTCTTTCACATCTGAGGGTATTTGGATGTGCTGCATATGTACATGTTCCAAAGGTGAAATGAACCAAGTTGGATAGTAAATCTGAAAAGTGCATATTTATTGGGTAGAAGGATGGTTTAAAGGGTTATAAGCTTTGGAACCCATCAACAAGGAAGGCTGTGTACAGCTGAGATGTGGTGTTCATAGAGGTGAAAGATTTTATTAAACATGAAGTCCAACCAAAGGAACTTGAGAAGATAGAGTTTGAGCTAAAGGAGGAAGAATCAGACTCTACAACAGAGGAGGAATCAGAAGATGAAGAGCCACAAACTCGGGTGTAAGAAGATCAGTTCGAGAAAGAAGGCAACCAGAAAGGTATAGTCCATATTCTTTCTGTTCAAATTTTTCTTTATCTATTACTGGTGATGATCCCAAAACTGTGAAGGAAGCAGTAGATTTAGAGGATGGAAAACTCTGGAAAGAGGCCATGGTTGATGAAATGGCATATTTGCACAAAAATGAGGCTTTGGATCTAGTGGAGTTGCTGGCTGGAAGGAAACCCATTGGCAGCAAATGGGTGTTCAAGAAGAAGACACATGCAGAAGGAACGGTGGAGAAATAAAAAGGTTGGCTGGTAGCAAAAGGTTATTCCCAGGTGTTGGGAATTGATTTTGGTTATATTTTTTCTCTTGTTGCCAAGGTAACTTCTATTAGATTACTTTTATCTATTGCTGCTACCTTTTATTTTGAGGTAGAACAGATGGATGTGAAGACAACATTTATTCATGGGGATGTGGAAGAGGAGATCTACATGAAGCAACCTGAAGGCTTTGTGGTGAAAGGTAAGAAAGAACTGGTATGCAAGTTAAAGAAGTCTCTGTATGGGTTAAAAAGTCGCCAAGGATGTGGTATCAGAAATTTGATACATTTATACGGGGACTTGGCTTCACCAGAAGCAAAGCAGATCACTGTGTGTATTTTAAATTAATTGGTGACCATGTTATTTATCTGGTCTTGTATGTGGATGATATGTTGTTGGTTGTAAATGACAAAGAAATTATCTAGTATTTGAAGACCCAATTGTCCTTTAAATTCGACATGAAAGATATTGGTGTTGCATACTATATTTTGGGCATGGAAATTAAAAGAGATCGGGCAAAGAGGAAGCTTTGGTTAAACCAGAGGAAGTATGTCAAGACAATACTGCAGAGGTTTAATATGTAGGATAGTAAACCAGTGAAGGTTCCTATTCCTGTAGATGTAAAGTTATCTACTGAACAGTGTCCCAAGACACAATAAGAGGAAGAGGATATGTCCTATGTTCCATATGCAAGTGTAGTAGGTAGCCTGATGTACGCAATGGTCTGTACTAGACCAGACATTGCACATGCAGTGGGAGTATTGAGTAGGTTTATGTCAAAACCAGGAAATGAGCATTAGACAACAGTGAAGCGGGTTTTTAGGTATTTGCATGGCACTAGTGATTATGGTTTGTGATACCAAGGAAGACTAGGATTGGACAGAGTTTTGGATATCAGTGGCTTTGTTGATGTAGACTGGGATAGAGATTTGGATCAAAGAAGATATACAAGTGGGTATGTATTTAACCTATTTGGAGGTGCAGTCACTTGGATGAGTAAGAAACAATCTATAGTGGCACTATCAACTACAGAGGCAGAATACATGGTAGCCACTCATGCAAGCAAGTAAGTAGTTTCGTTGCAGAGATTGTGTTCAAGTATGGGGTTAGTACAGGGAGCTATAAGGATAGACTGTGATAGCCAAAGTGCAATTTTCTTGGCAAAGAACCCTGCTTATCATTCAAAGACAAAGCACATTGATGTTCAGTATCACTTTGTGAGGGATATGATAGAAGACAAAAAGGTGTTGCTGGTAAAGGTGGACACTTTGAAGAATACTACAGATGCATTGACAAAACCTATAAGCTCTGAGAAGTTCTCCTGTTGTAGAGAAACAATGGGAATTTTAGGGTTGGAAAAATGATTAAGCTCTCTTGTGGCCCCCCGTGGAAAGAAAACAACAAGTGGGAGAATGTTGGGTTGTGTTATATTCTTTCCATGACTAACCTATGTAGTAAACCAGGGGGTTAGAGGGGGAGCAAAGCCCCCACTTTGTTGCGTCGATTGCGCAGTGCGGGGGTCACAGGGGTATTTGAGGGGGGTGAGTAGGGCCCCTCTACGAGGTCTGGGGCAGCGCCCTGGGAATTTTGTTTTTGGACCCTATGTTATGTTGGGCAGACCTACCTATGGTTTTTGGTCCATGGTTTTGGACATGATGGTTTTTGGTCCATGGTTTTGGACATGATGGTTTTTGGTCCATGGTATTGGATGATTTTCCATGTATAAATATGTATTGTAACATTGAAAGGAATATAATGAAAAATCAAGCTGGTAGTCCTGGTTTTGCGATCCCGGGGAAAATCTCTTTGTATATGTGTTTTATGTGTTATGCTCTTGCATTGTTTATTTTTTGTGTTCTAGAATTTATATGTAGGTAATTTATGTACGGAGTTAAAACCTACAAAACATTTTGCAAAGCCTTTCGGCATCCAAGGTATGTGCTCAACTGCGGGCCTCTCAATATAGAGGGGCTCTAGAACATTAGGAGTGGCCTTATCTATAGAGGATTCTAGTTCACCATAATCATGTGATATTGTAGCAACATCAACATGAGAACTCATCATGTATACATTTCATGGATTTTTCCCTTCATGGTTGCCCCCTTTGGGGTTTCCAGTATTAGCATTCGCGCCAAAAAACATTTTCTTCCCTTGGGGAAAATGATCAGTTAGAATGTTCTGGGAGCTAGAAGAACCCTGGTGCACTACCAAGCGTTGAGAATCTTGAATGTTAAGGAAAATATGAGTTAAATGGTATCCATTGCACAATTTACAAGGAAACTTAGCTTTCTTTTTGGACTCCTTTTCACCCTCAACCCTTTTTATCTAATGCTTTGATTATGCCCTAGGGCAACCCTTCCTTCCAGACTTGGTCCAATATCTATAAAACAATGTTTTATTCCCTATACGCTACTTTTCCCTGTGATAAAAGCATGTACACACAGGTCAGTATATACCCAACCCGCGTACATATGTTAAAACATTAAAAAAAATTAAATTTCCTCAATTTCGGGTGGAGTTCACGGGTTTTACCTGTTACTCACCTCCTATTTCTCATGGTCCAACTATTTCCCAATTGAAAAAACTAATTTGGAGAAGGATAAATAAACCTCCATGGGAAGGCCTTAAAAGCGGAGATATGAGATATTAATACTATAGTGAGATTATCCCTGATCGAGTCTGACGAAATCCCTGTGCCTCCTACACTCCCCAAAGCTTCAGGAAACCCTTGTTTCCTTGTTGGAGATATCCTTCATCTTTCTTAAGATATCCTTGTATTGGTGATGGAGGAATATTTTTGAGGCCCAGAAAGAATGGATCTGAAGGATGGTTCCACTTGTAGCCGGAGAATGACTCTGGTCATATTTCTCCACATTACTTGTAGCTAGCTTGAATAAAGGAATGATGTTCTATTTATGATATTAAATGTGTTTATGCATCGATTTATATCGTAGTTCGTTTATAAATCTTATATTGATGTATAACTGTTCATTTATTTATATGATTTAAAGTTAATATCATGAACATGATTTATGTTTTTATGCTGTATATGTTTCATTTGAATAATTTTCAGGTTTCAAAGACATCAGAAGAAGTTGAGGGTTTTCACCCTGTGTGATCTACCCAAACGTAGGACATCTGGGTAAGAACACTCCTGCACATTTCAATAGAATAAGCATTTAGGTTGATTGCCTGTGCATTTCCTGTTGTGGTTTGCCCTCCACTCTATTGGGGTTCTCAACCCAAGACCCTAGGGTGGTCTCACCCACAACACTCCTAGGTAAGAGCCCACGAAGCCTCCTGGACTGACGAACTGGTCGATCAACCACTTTTAATTATTATGAGAACTTGTAAAGACTCAAAAAATTATAAAGCTATGGCAATATAGGAGAAAATAGAACACACTAAAATGCCCCTAAAGATACAATCAATAAAGCTACTTTAAGGTATTTCCACTCTGGGTGATTAGGACCAGACACCAAAATACAAGAAAGAAAAGGACCTTCTGAAGATAGTTTGGGATAATTACCACCCAAGCCTAACAACGAAGGTAAAAAAAACAGTTATGCTGACCCCCACATAAAATCCTTAAGCTCAGGCACCCTCTAGAAGTACTAATGAGAGTGATACAATATCTGCCTCATGTGCCATAAGTATTCCTCTCTGCAGTCACGTATGTGGTCCCTAGGAATGACAACTAAGGTCACCATTTCACATTAGAAGATGGGTGGAATAGTCTTTGGTTGAGATCCAAGAAGTAGGAGAGGGGATGTCTCTCTTCCCTGACTCCACTTGCCCTTGTGCCTAACTCCCAAAAGAGAAGAGATTTCTTGGAAAAGTTTAACGACATCGGATTTCACTCTTTTAATTAACTTCTATGTTTAAATTCAAGGTAGCCTTGGAGAGTTAACTCTCCACACACCTATTCCAAGGCCCTAATATGACCTAGACTAGTTGAGGTAACTATGAAAAATCAAAAAAATCTAGATCATTTTAATTTTAGTGCTTGATCTTAATGGTTGTTCTTTAAGTCAATGGTAAAATGGAGGTGAAACTTATGATGATATCGATGCAAAAAGAAATCAATAGAAAACTTGGCTACATGCATAAGAAACTTTTTTTCTTCGATGATAGAGATTTCTATAAGGTTCTATAAACAAACTATGAAAGAAAAATATTTTTCCTTTTTTCAAAACGCACACTCACACACTCAAAATCTACAAAAATATTAAAAATGCTTATAGTGAAACTATCCTAATGAAAACTAAATTATTAATGCAAGATCCTAACTATTTCTAGTAAATCAAGAAAATGTGTTTCTCAAAGAGATCAAGAGGCCAAAGCTTGACAAAATGGAGTAACAAGTTCAATCACAAACTTTTCACCAAAATCAAGCCAATTCAACCTAATGAAAAGACTTCACACTTGCTAAAAAACAATGAGAAGACCAAAAATAAAACCAAAAAGAAAAATAAAGGAAACAAAAAGATGTTTTTATCTTTTTTGTTTTTAAGGACATAGACTTCTTGAGAAAAAAAAAGCTACTAAAGACTCCAAAATAAAATTCAAGTATAAATGAGCTCAAATTTCACAAGCCATAGAAATCATAAGCATGATAGGACTTAAAGAAAAAATAGGCTAAAAACTCAAACAAAATGATTTGAACAACAACATAAAAACTCCAACAAACAAGAAATATTTCAATAAGACCAAGAAAAATTTTCAAGATTGCAAGGACTTTCTGAAAAACCCAAAAAAAACCAAAAATGTCAACTTTCAAGAAAGCAAGGAAAAGCAATGTAAAGGCTTGGTTATCAATGAGTTGAGACCAGTTCCCTGTTCCAAAAGTTGAGAACAACCAAGAACTTCACTGATAAGCCTAGAACCCAAACACAAAAACATATACTTCACCAAAAAGAAAACCATACCTTGACTAGGTCTTTCCACACAAAGAGAGATAGGAAACTGAAAGACTGTAAAAATAAAGACTCTCCCAAACAATCAATGACTAGACACAAGCAACAAAAATAAGGAAAAACTGTTTACTCGACTCAACATTTGAAAAATTCATTCAAAACCAAGCATAAATGATTATACAGTGACAGAACCACGTGTATATGCACTTATATGAATTAAAAATTTCGTATAAAAAAGTCAGTAAAGAAAAAAAAAAATTAGGCCTAATCTAGAAGATCAGACTTTTTGCCCAGATTTCAAACAAGCCAAAGCTACTGGAAAAACCAAGAAACCAAACAAGAAGACCCATATCAAGAGAAACAAACCAAACTAGGAAATACAATATTGTAGTCCCCAGGGAAGTCGCTAATTCTGTTATGGGAATAATACACCCTAGGTTATAGGTTGAGCACCCCAACAGATCGAAGGGCATACACAACCATGAATAGTTGAAACAAGTAGTCCTAATGCTTAAACTACTAAAGTAGGATGAAGAGATAGTACCCGAAGGTCCTACATTTGGGGATGTTCTCGTAGGGTCCAAACCCTTTGCTTCCTCTAATGCTTCAAAACCTATAACTCATTCAAGAAAAGCATATATACTAGAAGTAGTTCAAAGCACATTCAAGATATAAATGTTATATCATATAAGAATATAAGTATAAATCATGAAATCATACATAACTATAAAAGAAAGTGGAAGAATACAACCTAATTCATCCACAGCTACAAGAAAAACCTTCCTCCGGGTCCATCCAACCCAAGCCTCAACAATCCTCTTTTGAAAACATACACATAAATTCCATATAAAGGATATGGACATATCTATGGGGGAACATGGGTTTCCTATAGCTGGGAGTGCTGGAGGCATAGGGATAAATCAAACTTGATCAGGGACTATTTCTATATAATATAAATATCCTATACATCTTCGCCCTTTAGGCCTTCCCATGAGTTGTATTTATATCACCCAAAAACAATTTTTTCAATTGGGATATATTTAGGCCATGGGTTCCTATAGGTAGGCTTCTGGTGTAACCCATACATCTTTCCCATAAAATAGGGATTTTATATTTTTTTTCATATTTTAAATCATATACGCAGGTAGGGTATAGCTAGACCTGCATGTGCACACACTTTTTGAAGGGAAGAGTTGCATATGGGATTTAAAATAATGTTTTTTAATAAATGGACCAAGTCTAAAAGGAAATGGTTTCCCAAGACAATGATTCAGAGCATCAAGTATATATGGGTTATAAATGATTCTATAACAAGCATGCCATGGAGTGGCGAAATCCCGACATTGGTTTGTTGATCCTATGTTGGCCAACCAGTTTGCCACTTTATTAATAGCTCATAAGACGTGGTCGATGGTATAGTAAGAAAATATTTCTAGGATAATTTTTATTCTCTCCAGCTGGGACTTTAGAAACCAACTCTTGCTATTTTAGATGGGGGGGATATATCAATGATCTTCTGGGCTATATGGACTAACAGTTTGGAATCTCCCACAATATGAATCTCTGAGTATCCTTAGATGTGAGCTAGAGTGAGACACTTCTCCAAAGCAGTTAGCTCAGAAAAATTATTTGTTCTGAATCCACAGTAACCTGCATAGAGACTGTTTGGGGAACCTAATGAATCCTACAACACACCGCCATAGCCTACTAGACCTGTATTAACTTTGGAGGCTCCATCAAAACTAATTTGAACAAAGCTCGATGGAGTTCGTTGGAAAACTGAAGGGGAGGATTTGGAGCTTCCAAGAATGATGATGATGAAGGAGGAACCATATCTGGAGCTAAATTAAGAGATATAATGATCATTTCTTCTAGAGGACCCGTCTTCCAGTCACTAGGATCCCATTTCTCTATTAAAATAGTCTCCCGCATATTTTCTTTGACTTTATGCTGGATGGAAGCACTGGAAATGGTATGGTATTGGAATATAGAATGGTTCCGTTCTTTCCAAATATTCGAGAGAATAAATCCAAGAAACAATAACCAAGCGTTGTTCGAAATTGGGTTCTTGTAGGGGTTTCTTGGCCAATTTTAAATTGTTGCGAGAATGTCTTCTCAGTTGCGATCAATGGGTCCAAATAGGGTTGTTGCGATATTTTAGACCTCTTATGCAATTAAACATGAATTCAAAATATGTGGCATATTATCCTCCTAGTGTTTGCTCAATAATGACTTGTACAACCCTTCTTAAGTAGCTGATCCCAAGTTAGATTTGTCCTATGTGCAAGTAACCATAAGAAGTGTGTGACTTTCGGCTAGAATTTCCCATCATAGATTCTGCTCCAAATGTACTGTCGGGGATTGTTATGAGCATTGACCCTAATGAGGTAAGATTATTTTATGGAAAAATTAATCATAGTGAAGTAGCCCCATCTGAGTTTTTTGTGCTCCTAAGAAAAAAAATTATCCTCTATTGCAGCTGATGTGATAGAATCTACCAATATTTCTGAGGTACTTCCATAAGCTAGTAACAAGTATATTTCCACTATTGCAAGTACTGGTGGTTGGTATTCTCTATCCAATATTCAATGACTCATCTTGTGCTTTTTTATTAAGATAATTCTTAAGTTCCATAAGGGAAACATCCTTTTTTATGTGAGGGATTTATTGCCACAATTCTTCGCAGAAGAGGGCTGACATACCATTCTTGATTTCCTAGAAGAAGTGATCATGAATGAGATAACTATTCCAGTTGACTAAATTCCATATGGAAGAACTTGTAGTGAAAGAGGGATCTTGTAGAAGCATGCAATATGACATTTTATGACCATAATTCTATGACCAACAACATAAAATTTGAAACAGGAATTGATACGATTACCCGTTTTATTGAGGTAGAAAAAAAATCAACTGATTTTGAAAACTGGTGATGCAAAATACATACATTTTTTTAGCATAGTTTTTGACACTCTAATTTTTTTTATGTACATCAGTTTTTAGAATGTTAATGATTTGCATGCTGATTTTAAAAAGTGTTGATTCTGCATCATGCCATTTTTTTAAAACGCTTATCTTTTTACTTTAAATTTTCTAATGTATTAAATGTGAATAATTATTCTCTAAATTTAAAATTTTTTTAAGTGGTCTTCTTCTTCATATTTTCTTATTTTCTTTTAAAGTTTCTATATTCCACATATTTATATATCGTTAATTAATTTTTAAATGCACATCAAATAATTGTCTCTAAAAAACAATAACTTTAAACAATTGACTTAAAAATAAACATTTTGAACATAAAATATAACTAAAAATGTACACATTTTGATAATTTTTTGCAAGAAACGACATGTCAAAATCACAATTTTTATAGGAAAAATTTAACAAAAAATGGTTAAATAATAGTTTTTTTTAATGAATTTCATGTCAACAATAATAATAATCACAATTTTTTTCAAAAAATAATGATTCACATAAAAATTAAAGTGAAAATCACATAATACAAATATTGAACATATAACAACATTAACTGAATACTTATTCTTCTCATAAAATGTCAAAGTCAAAACATTACAATTATATCTAATTAATAGTTACAAAAAATGAGCTTGATTTCCAAGCATAACTTAAATTTAATCAACAATATCACGTAATCCAAACTCTTAATCCTCTAAAGTTTCATCATTGTCTTCTTTCACAATATTTTCTGCTTCATTTTGCTCATTTTCCTCTTCTAACGGATCTTTGATGTCTACAAATCTCCCGATGTATGCCTTTCCAATCATTCCATCTAATGATGGTTGAGGTTCCTTTGCCTTTTTTGCCACATGTGATTCATTAAAATCCCCTTTCCTCAGCCTAGTTTCTTGCATTGCATATGGAAGAAATTGAAGAGCATTAATTCTTTGCTAAATAAATTTACAGTGTACTAGGTCTTTTTCAATGGAAATGCAATTTCTTCCTTTTTGTAGGCAACATTCTAGTGTTGTACTTAATTATAAAGTGCAAAATAAATAATGAATTAAATTAGTATAATGACATATAATTTAAGAAAGAAGATATTGCAATTCAATTCTATATAATAAAACTTACCTGAGCCTGAAAATAAATCCAGAACCCAATCTCCTTCATTTGAACATAAGTGTATAATATAGTTAACCAATGACTATGGTTTTTTATAAATGTTAACTGTCTCTCCTTTTGCTTCTTTATCTTCATATATTAGTTTTTTCACAACATCATAAATCGATACTTGGCTATGACTCTTTCCATCAACCCGATTAAGAAGCATAGACTTATAGGTATCATCTTTTGTCCAACTATCAATATGGATGAACTCACAATCATTTATAATTGGTTGATCTTCATGGTTAAGAAGATTTGAATTTTTCCTGTAACATGAAATAGTAAAAGTTTAATTAACTTGTACATAAATGAATTTTTTAATTAATCAAACATACAATTTCAACGTCTTACCATGTAGGCTACGTCCTTGAGTTTATTTTCCCTTTAAAGCTTGTCAATAGCATTTTCAATTGTGTGTCTAAATGAAATGTCAAAATCTCCATAACCATGATGATGTGATTTCTACAAATCTTGCAACCACTCTACTAAGAGCTTGATAAGTATAAGGGTCACTATCATAGTCAATTTTTGGGATATTGAAACCATGGGGAATATTTTCCATAAGTAGGGAAAAATCCCTTTTAGGTATGAGTTTAGAAGTGTATTCATAGTCACCTTGTTTTACTTGATATTGAATAGTGTCAAGCCCATTCCAAATGAAATGAGCAATATTGGATCAAGTTCAACATTCCTAGGACGTTGCTTTCTCAGTCTTTCGATCTTAATTTTTTCAATAAAGCTTCTGAAACTATCTTGTGCTTCATTTTCATCCTTCCTCATCTTTAATAAAATAAACAAATATATGTATATGTTATAAAATTAAAATAGTATACATATGAATAAAAATGAATGTATAAATCAACATACCTTTTTAAATTCAAGATAAAAGTCTTTTATTGTTGATGTAGAACTTGAATTTGGGTAGTTGTGTACAACATCATCCAAACTATCTTCATGCAACAATTTAACAATTTGTTCTTGTATTTTGATGTAAACTTTGTGATTGAATAGATAAAGTACAAAAAGTTAATATAATGATCAATACCTATGAGCCTCTATTTCATTTCACAACGACTGACCCACACATCCTTTAACTCATTGTATTGCATTATCAGAGAAACTCCACTTCCTAAATTCACAAAGGTGGAACATTATGATATTTCTTTGCTCTGGTATCCTTAGCTCCTATGACACTTAGCTCCTTGAGAATTTTTCCTCCATGGAACCGAGAGTTGTGACATGCGGCTTAGGTTTTAGGTGCTAAGGCATTTTGTTTCTGTGGGGATCTAATCTTTTTTCGCTAACTACTTAGCACCCTTGGTTCTTTGGATTTTCATGACCAAGAGACAACCTAATATTGGAAGCCCCTTTCATTATAACTTTTTCGAAATCTTCCGCACTAAAGATACATGGCCTTCATCGTTCGATATTCCAACCTTCGATATAAGTTACATCATCACTCCATGTAGTGTCTTCACAACAATGACACATGTTACCTAGATATGGCACATTACGGCACCCAAGAATGTTGAATCATCCTATTACGTGTCCTATGGTACTACCATGTCATGCTGATGTCAAATTCCACATCAACTTCATGGAGCCAATCTATTGTTGCCATTTGTTGTACCAAAGGAGAGAGAAGAGAGCTCATCAAGCCTTGGTTTTGCAACAAAATTCTTTATTGATCTTCTTCTTCATTCCTCGGTGCCTTATAGAACTATCGAAATTGTTGGAAATTGTAACTTATTAGAGTACCTTAGTTAAGAAGTTCCGATACTCCGATGTTCTGTTCCTCCGATATCCTAATATTCTAATGCCTCAATCCTTCTTATATCCCAAAATTCCAAAATATCCTATATGACTGGCATGCTTCTCATTGATATCACAATATTTGACATGTTTGGTATGCTTATATCCAATATCTAGATATCTAATATGTTGACCTTAGAGGTTCTGATATTCCTTCCTTCCTTAGGATTCAAATCCCTAGACTTTGGAAAATCATATTTTTTATATAGGAAACCATTTTTGGACTTCCGCATATCATTCGAAAACTCTTCCAGAGAACTTTGCATTTGATAGGGTCTAATGTAGGGTTTTAGTCCATTTTCTACTTGTGGGATGACTGCAAAATCTATACTCCTTGACTCTTCTACTTTGTTCTTGGACAACTAAACTCTCAACCACCATAGTGATCATTTTATGGCTTCTTTAGTAAGCCTTCTACTATTATGATTCTCTACATGAAGCCTCTAGTTACCATGGAATTCCAATTGTTCCATCACTATACTCATCATTTTATGGCTTCTTCAATAAGCCTGTTGCTATGATGATTCTCGACATAAAGCCTAAAACTATCATAGAAATCCTCCTGAGCCATGAATTTGCTGCAGGACACATTATTTCATTTGTTACAGAACGTATTATTTCCATGTTGGTTGACATCAGTGCCAACATACATGCCAACACTAACACAACCACCACCAATTGTCCAACATCAAATCTGCCTGAGCATCTGGTGCCAAGTCCTCCATAGAGGGTAGGACATGTTCCCCTTCCTGATCTAGCATGGAAGGCTCATAGAGTTTCAAATTCTCTATATTCACAACTCAGTAAATCCACATATATGGTGCTAAAATAAATCGATATGATTTATCACTGATATCTTCTAGGATCTCAAAGGGACCATTACTTAGGGACTAGATTTTCTTACCAAGCCCCTGCAAACCCTCCTTGTTCTAACCATACCTTTTCTCCCACCTTGAATGACTTCTCTTTTTTGTGTTGATTATGCCTGGCCTTATACTTCTCCTGTGACTTTTGCACTATTTCTTGTACTTGTAGATGTATCTGCTTGATATTCCCTACAAACTTTTCATCCCTAAAAGCATCTCCTGCAATATCTTCTATCACTCCTCCTTGCCCATATGAAATATCCAAAGGTGAATGTGAAAATTTTCCAAAACAAGTATCAAATGGGGCTTTCTTATAGAAGTGTGGATTGCTCTACTATAAGAATGCTTTATATATACCATATTTTCATCCCAAGTCTTTGAATGCTTCTGGTTGTATCCCCTCAGAAGTTGTACCAAAGTCCTATTGACTACTTTTGTCTGCACATCTATCTGTGGATCAAATTTTCTAGATTTGTTCAACTTTTTGTCCATCTTCTCCCACAATGTAGTCAAGAATGTACTTAAAAATCTTGTGTCCTTGTCTAAAATGATGCTCCTTGGTATCCAAAAGTGCACTATCCAAAGAATGAGTTTTCTTCTTGTTATCACCCTAAAAAACACTTCTTATTGTCCACTGATGGTCTTTTTACAGGGCATCATAAAACACATATTATTGAACCTGTCAATTACCACAAAGAGCTAGTCATGTCCCTTCCTAGTTGTCAGTAAAACTCACATAAAGTCCATGGAAATTATTTCCCAAGGATGAGTAGGTACATGTAAGGGAGGATATAGACCTTGTTTCATGTTGTTAGGCTTACTGGTACAACAAATCATGCATCTTCTTATGAAGATAGGTACCTTCTCTTGCATCATGGACCAATACACATACCTCTGTAATTTATCCATGGTCTTCTATACACAAAAGTTCCCTACAACCTTGGAGGTGTGAGCATCTCTAATCAACTACAAACGATCACCTTTAGGAACACATAGCTTATCCAACCTTTAGAGTAACTCATTCAGGAGATTGTAGTCAGTGGTGTGCTTACCATCATGCACATGACTCTGACTTTGCAACTATTGATACACCTCCTTGAAGTCCTCATCTTCTGAATGTATGAATCATGGGCAAATGGCTCCATATGCATAAGAGTCCCCAAACATGTAATCGTTAATTTAGGTGGCCCTGAAATCATATCAGAAAAATAATTGTGCTTTCCTTCTTATACTTGATCACCAAATGAAACTATTGTAATAACCCCATCCACTTGTAATTCCTGGTCTATTGTAGCTTAATCTAGTCCTAAAAGTATTGTAATGGCTGGTGATCTATGTGGAATATTGTTTCCTTTCCCATTAGATAGTGCTTCCACTTCTTCACAACTTGCACCATGGCATAGAGCTCCTTATCATAGGTAGGGTATTTAAGAACTTCCCCACAAAATACTTCAGAATGGTAGCAAAGAGACCTTCCTCCTTACATCAAAATAACTCCCATAACATACCCACTCACTTTTTTCTCCACTTCTAAGGGCCGCTGCAAGTTTGGTAATTACATAAATGGTGCTTGACTAATATTCTTGTTTAGCTCCTCGAAGGCCTTTTGTAGACCTTTTCCCCATTGGAAACTATTGCCACTTGCTGCTATGGCATGGAGCAATATTACTACCACTGAAAACGAGGCTATAAATTTCCTCAGGTACTATGCTACCCTAGTGAAACTCATGACCTCAGAAACATTAGTAGGCACTACCCATTTCATGATGGCCTCCATCTTTGAAGGATCTATCTTCAACTCTTATCCACAATAACATACCCTAGATACACCAAAGATTGTTGTGCAAACTCACACTTCTTCAAATTTTCTAGCAGTTGGTGCTTCTTCAATCTTTCCAACACCTATGTCAAATGTGAAATATGTTCTTCTTAGGTAGCACTATATACTAGTATATCATCCAAATAGATAATAAAAAATGAGTCTATAAAAGGGCATAGTAGATCATTCATTAATCTCATAAATGTAGCTGGTGCAGTACATAGGCCAAATGGCATAACTAACTACTCATACAAACCTTGCCTGGTTTTGAAGGCAATCTTCCATGTATCTTCTTCTTTGACTTGAACCTAGTGATATCTAGACTTCAAGTCCAGCTTGGTGAAATACTTTTCATGTTGCAACTGATCTAGTAGATTGTTTATCCTAGGAAGGGGGTATCTTTTCTTGAGCATGATTTTATTCAACACCTTGTAATCTATACACATCCACCAAGTCCCATCCTTCTTTGGCACAATAACAATGGGTGACCCACATAGTGATGTACTCTGTCGAATGACACCCTATTCTAGCAACTGCTTCAACATTTTCTTCACTTCACTTGCTTCTATAAAATACTACCTATACAACCCAATATTTTGTAATGGGGATTCTAGAAGTAGCTGGATCTCATGCTCCACTTCTCTATTAGGTGGTAACCCTTTAGACTATCAAAATACATGCTTGTATGCTTATAACAACTCCTCTAATTGTCTTTTTTTTTCTAATCTTAGTACACCCCTCCAAGGATGCGTTGCCTCTTATTGACTCCTCCTTAGATTGAATTTCTCATAGAAACAATAAAACATACTTCTTGTCGGAACTAATCAATTTCTTGTCTTGGATGGAACTTACAAGTGAATGTTTTGACTTGCCTTTGTGCACGTTGATGATGAACGATTTTCCATCCTTGATGAGCTAGCATTGGTTATCTAACCTTATGAATATTTCATCACGCATGTACATGTATGGACTCCCAAACATGACTCCACATACATCAAGGGGAACGACATCTAGATCTACTTCATCAATAAAATCAACATTATTAGCAAACCTAATTTTGCACTATTTTGTTGCCTTCAACTCTACATCCTTATTTACCCATCCTAGTGGGTATGGGTTTAGATGATCATAAAATTTGAGACCCAACTTCTTGACAAACTTTGTTGTAGTGAGATTCACCTACGAGTTTGAGTCAAATAGAGCGTCAATCTTTGTCTTCTTGACTTGTATCTTTATACAGAATAGTTTCGTCATTTATTTCTCTTTCTATTCCTGAAGGCTACTCAGATTCATGTCCTTTTATACTGATGTATAGACAATATTCTCATCCATGTCTAAGCTACTTTCAACTTGATTTCTCAAATCAGTGGCCATGAGATTTTTCTTCTTATTATATTTCTTCTTGTTCTTTGACTTAGTTCTGGATGCAAATTCGAACACTTCTGCTCTGTATGGAAATCAATGTTGCAGTGGTTGTAGTGGTTACTATGATCTTTCCACTAGTGTATTGTGGCTATCATATTTTTATATTCCCCCTTCTTCTTCTTCCCCCCCTTAGAATATTCTTGTTTCTCCTTCTACTTCAATCCACTTTATTCCGCTCTTTTCAGGCCTATGTTCTCCAGGTACTGTGCCTGTACATAAGTCTCATCCTCCAATTTGTGCTTGAACAACATCAATTGATCACATAGATGGTAGTGCAAACCCCCCAAATACTTGAGGATTACATCTGGGTTCTTTGGAGAGATACCTAGAATTATAGCCAGATTTATGAATTTTGGGGTGTACTCTTGCACACTTTGGCCCAACTTTTACCTGATGTAATGCTACCAGAACCACTGGTCCTCAACGTACCCAATGGGATAAAAATGTGACTTAATGAGGGCTTTTAAATCCTCCCACTTAGTCACTAGAGGTTCTCCCTCCAACCTCAGGGTTTTCGTATGGCTCTCCCACCAATTCAATGCATGTCCCTCTAATTTCAGTCGCATGAATGAAATTTTTTGCCCTTCTTCGATCTGATGGGCATTGAAATAAACTTACAATTGTTGCTACCAGTGGTTAAACTTGAGATCATTTATCTCAGTATGCTACATCTTGATATCAACTTTTACTTCCATTTTTAATAGGAATGGACTCACGTCACTCGAACTGGGTTGATATTTTTTGGGTTCTTTCTTCTACTGGTTCTCCATCTATTCCTGATCTCTCGATCACCCTTCTGATTTTTCCTCTACATTTGAACCATCATCTTCTCCAAATATCCCCATCTTATTTCTTAGGGCCACGATGAGGAGGTTTACATTATGTTTTATATCCACGACTTGTTGCTAAATTCATGAAAACCTCACCTCTGGAGGATCGTGAGGTTCATTTATAGATTCGACAGCCATGATTAGGGCTTTATGACTTTTGACCCCACTAACCTATATCCCATGCTAATATCCAAAAATACCCAAAGAAACCTACTTTGATACCAAATGATGGGTAAACTTTTGTTGATATTCTATTCAATGGTTCATCACAACAAATTTGATAATAATATATTAAAATACCATATTGTTTTACATTATTACAACTTTATTTAAATTCTATATCCGTATATTTTACTCTAATTAGTGCATGCATGTAAACAAAAATTATGTAAAAAAGTAGAGAACGACCAAATAAGCTCACATACACACACATAACATACAAGATATCCTCTCTGGGAAACCCAATTGGAAGGTGAAGTCACTTCACTCTCTTTCTCTATCTGTAAATATGGTTGTAGGTACAAAGAACTAATGCATGTGGTCCATGGGCTGCTGTAGTGCACAAATCATCTCTGTGTTCTCTACTTCCTATATCTCCTAGCTATATTTTCTCATCTATGGAACACAATTCTCTCAAAATAATCGAATGCCTATTCCTCCTAGTGGCTTGATTATAACACAACCCAATAGCCTACTAGTGGTTAAGTTTGACTACATCAACTCTTAACTAGAGTTACAATATAGAATATTCTAGAGTTTTTTACATCACAAAAACATGCATAGACCATTTTCTATGAATAATGGGGCTGACGCAGCATCCTCCCGAACTATAGCTGTGAAAACAGGAAGGTCAATGTCTAAGTGGCATAACTTTTGCATACAAACTTTGAGTGACGTGCTTCTTACACCGTTGGAAAGGTATATGTGTGTAGAATATAATCATAGGGTGTTGAACTGAGGTAAAAAAGTTTTATCCCCAAAAAAACATCATTCTATGCCTCAAAATGCTCTCGAAAGGTTTCCAACCCTATTTTGCCAAATTGGGTCCCGCAAGAAAAAATGGTCCTGTGAGATGATTCCTCGACATTTTCCACTCCAAATGCATCGAGATAGATAAAAAAAATATAATGATACAATTCAAAACATGTTGACTAGTGTCAAAGGGGTTGATCCTTAGAGAGTAAATTTATCATGTTTAACATTGATATAAGTAGGTATCAATTATTTGATCAATCAACCTTTCAAATCTTAATTTATGTCCTTAATGTGGATGTTTACTACACTCTTCTAGATGAAGGATCCTCCACTTGTATCATGGACACATCATTCCTTAATGATATCAATTATTTGGAACTCATTTATTCAAATACCTTTTTACCAAAGCAAGTTCTCCCTGGATTGTCCGTCAAGCTTGGGGGAAAATCATCACAATTATTGTAAAAGTAGTTGATGGCTTTAATATAATTTGATCATTGGACATAGTTGTTTTTATGCTATGACCATTTTCATGTCATAAATTTTTTCCTTTGATTTTCCCCATGAAGGAAATATAGTTATGATTGATCACCATGATTGCTACGTGACAATGTCAAAATTATTTGGTATAAACACCTCAATGCCACTTGTTGGAGACATAGCTTTGAATTTCTTGAGTTTTAGTGCAAGTTTCTATAATCAATCATCATTAATTGGCATTTTCTCAATGTCACCACCGAACATTCCATCTACCATTATTTCTTCCATGAATATGATATATTCAATAAGCAGTGGATCCCATCAGTCTAGTTACCCATGCGTGTTTCCATCTCCTTTAAAATGTAGAATCATATGATGAGAAAATGTTTCATCTAGCATAAGATATTATTAGAAATTAAATAATAGAGCAATTGGACACATGAAATATTGTAGAAAAATAAACACGGAAAAACATAAAACAAGAGAGACACAGATATACGTGGTTCACCCAATTTTGTCTACATCCATAGATAATCAACCAGTCCTTCATTTTATATTATCTATCAAATTGAAACGATACAACCTACAACACATCCATTGTAACTTCCTCCTCACTCTCACATAGTCTCATCTCTTTTTCTCACACAAAATAATACACAACTGTAATACAATTCCTTCATATAAATAAAGAGTTTCCTTCTAGGAAAAAAAAACACTAAATTGACATAACTTCTACCATCAAATATTATGCCTAATATACGACTGAGATTGACTATGAAATTATAATATTTGACAAGCAATTGTTTCTCTAATTTTTCACTTTGGGGCCACTAACCCCAAACCCTCGCTAAAGGGGGTACCAAAGAATCACTGCCACCCACCTAGACCCCCCTAGCGAACCTCTTAGTGGGGGGCAAACCCCCCCACACCCCCTTGTCAAGGACTAGGATCCAAACGCGGCTGAAAAAATACCTCTACGTGAAGAATATAATAAGGCTATAAACCCGACAAATATTTCATTTTGGATTATCCCATTAGCACCTCTCGATGCTATTTAGAAACTCCATGCTAGTATGAAAGAATATTAGGATGTTTTTCCCACATGGCCCATCAACCCACCTATTTCACATGACTCCCTCGATGTCATGTTCCATTCATCATAGGTCATATTGGAAATCAGGGATTCAATTGATAATCTAGGGGAACGTATGCTCATGATGTCTTTATTATCCTTGATTTGGAAATGGTGGAACTTAGAAAAAAAATTTGTTGATTAAGGCTGGGAAGCATTCCACAGGTCATCCAATGAAGTACCACCTTTGGACTGAACCAAGCCTTAGATTCATAGTGCCAAACTTTCCATTATATTATCAAAACTATCCTTTGCTTAATTAGAAAGTGTCTTGTACCTCCACTATGTCTTGATACCCATCATCAAGAAAATGTACTATCTCATGATGCCACTCACTCCTTATGCCCTTGTGTAATTACTAAAAATTATATGATTATATGCTTTCATTGAAATCATGAAATTTTATAAATGTGGAAATTCAACTATATATGGTGTGTTCCCAACATTTCATAAACATTGATAAGGATCATTGGATTATGCATAGTAGTGGAAACTACATAAAATAACCTATTTGATTATATTTCATCCTATATAAATGTATTTTAGTTTTGGTTTGGGGTGTGATTTGAGTACCTTTTATTTTTTAATATGTGTTGTTTCAGTGGTGATTGGTTTTTGTTTTTTAGTCACATACTCTTGACTTATCATAGACACATGCATGGTGAGACCAAAAGGCTACATATGATATCCCTCTAGATATATGTTGACATTTCTCAAAATAATTGAGAATTTATATAAACTTGAATGTCCATAAAACATGGAATTTGAGTAAAATGATTTGAAATCATAAGTAAGAGATGAAATAGACATAGATAGTACTTCATATATCCCAAAAAATTATAAAACTCAAAAAATAAAAATTGCATGGTCCTACTTTTGCCCAATTAATATGTTATTTCTTTCATGATGTGATTTAATAGTTAGTTTAGTCTTTCTAGATGGTTTTCACAGGATTAGGTGGTGTTATTATTGCAAAAACCACTCAATATTATGTTGTTTTCTTGATATTGGAATGTAGGGGTAGGTCTTTCCCTATCATCATCGATGAATTTTTGACTATTCATGTTGTTTTCATTTGATTTCCATGATTGGTGACATTAAACTAACTTTATTTGCACATTCTAACATGTGCAGTAAAGCCCTCCTCTTTATGGATTCCCTAGATTAGAGCCTTTTTGTTGTATTTGTGTGCATGCATTAGTTTTTGGGAAGCCTAGAATCCCTCCTTTAGACCCACCATGGATTTAAATATGAGTTGCATGTTCTCTCTTTTCTATAATATTCAAGCAATATCTTGAGGAGTATTCGAGAACACTTTTATTACCTTGGGATTGCTTATACATATTGCTTCACTAACTTAGACACACTGGTCTACTAATTTTTTCCATTACTTTTCTTACTATCATTGTAGTCACATTATTGTTTGCCGCATTGTAACTATTTCTTAGTGCTTCTTCCATTCTTTGGGACACTTTTACAATGAGTATATTTCATTTTCCATAATTATTTTCTCCATCTTTATTTGGTTACTTTAATCAACTTGAAACAAGCTGCTAATTATGTACCACTCTTTTATATACGATGATCTTCATTTTCATTATTCTCATGCTTGTTAAACATTGAAGGATAATGAGCTTACACTCTTCTTTCTCTCTGGATCATTAAAATGATTAGAAGGTTACTGATTATCCTTTTACCTCTTTTACGGGCTCATGAAAACTTCATGAAAAATACATCCTATATAGACCATACTACTACATTTTTTTATTCTCTTTAGATCATGAATAAGAAACCCTATTGAGTATCATCTAGCCTCTTTTTTGGGCTCATTAAAACTATATGAAGAATACAATATCAAACTTACTCGTCTTCACTTTTGTGCTCATTCAACTATGAAGGAGACACCAAAACAAGAAGAATGGTGGGGGGGGGGGGGGGGATGTTTTGTAGTCTATAATTCAAAATGGTAGTTCTAGTCATATATCCCATGAAGATGGAAAATATTTAAGTCAGTATATTACCTCTAGGTTTTACCGTACCTAGGAGCCATACCATACATATAAGTCCTCTTTACTCCTCCATCTAGTTACTCTTCCAATCACTATGGAGCATGATTCAATTCATTTTTCATTGTTTCATAATATCACATTCTTATCATTACTCGATGATTCCAAGTAACTTTTATATCATGTAGCTATATTTTCAAAGTAAATATAATCCTTGGACAACCATATGAAGTCCTTTTTGACCTTTCATGTCAACCATATCAATGGAAATTATAGTTGGTAACTTCATCTATTCACATCATCTCTTAGTCTATCTCATGCTAATTGATGGGGGATACATTAAGGACCTCCTCCAAAGTGTATTATATAATTGACCTCAAATGGTTATCCAAGAGATAGTTTGAGGATGAAGTAGTACATTGGAGCTTGTAGTCTTGAGTGGAAAGTTTTCTTGTGATTGGTAGTGGGTTTACCTCATTGACTCATAATCAATCAAGTCCATGAGTGTTCGAAATATTCACATATAGTGGATTTTATTGCATACCTTGGGTCAAATTTTCATAATTTGTGGATCCCCTCACATCTGTTAACATATATCTCAATGAACGCTAATCAAGAAATTTCTACCATGCTAAAAAATAACTCACCTATTCAGATGATGTAGATTAAAAAAATCAGGTTTGGGATGAATAAATTTGGTTTTGGGATGTATCAATATTATTTATAACCCTTCCTAAGATACAATGGAGTATATACCATGTCATTTACTTCGAGGAATATGTTGTGAAACGTCTATTCCATGTGTCCATATTCCTACTAATGTATACTATGACATAGATCCACATTGTATTACCTGGTGTCTATGATCTCTTTATTTATTGCATGGATCCATTTTGTATTTATTCATGGCCATGGGATAGAATTTCATGTCATGGATCCATAATGTATAGTATTAAATTCTAATTTTAGTTCTTTTTATGTTGAGTATGGGTATGTCTTCCTAGGGGATGATATACCTATGATTGGTACTTGGTTGTCAATGTTTATCCAAATTGGTTCCTTGGCTCTTAAATCCTTCCTTGCATTTTTCTTGATAGTTGTAATAAATTTTTTCCTTCATGTTCTCTACTAACCCCATTCATTAAGGGTCATATACTACAATCATATTGTTGATGTTTTCCATTACACCAAAAACCATAAACATTAGTAATTTTGCAAACCATTATCATTACCTTGAGTGGGATGTTAGTCCCATATTCCTAGGGTGGTTGTTAGTTCACATGATCGATTATGTGAGGTGAGGTAGTTAGTCCAATTCCCCCCTCTGAAACTAGTAAGGAAAATCAAACTCGGTCCAAGGGTCTAATACCATGTGTTAGACTCACAATTTCCATTAGGTTGAAACCTATAGGATTTAATATATACCACAATTGCACAAGTTAAGATCCATAAAAGGTGGTTAGTTCGTGTCATAAAACACAAAAGGATCATTGAACCCAATGTCCAACAATATCTACCCAAATGTGAACTAGGTGAGTTTTAAAATCGAGTGTTATCGCTCTGATAACATGTTTGAATTTTCCATTACACTAAAACCAATAGGAATTATTAAAATTTTAAACCCTTACCATTAATTCGAGTGGGTGGATAGTCCCATGTTCCCAGGGTGGTGGTTAGTCCATGTGATTGACTCCCATAGGTTCAACTTTTAGTTCGACACTTATTCTCCATTCCATTGCATTGAGAGAAACCATATGTTAGCTTAGATCAACTGCATGCTAAGGTGCATCTCTTTCAACCTTTTTTTTTTCCAATACGAACTCCATCATTCCCTATCCCTTATCAACCTATATAGCATCACTCCCTACCAGTGTACATCATGTTCTGTATCCTTCAAACTACATATGATGTCATGGTGCATGGAGTGATGATGCAATATTTTTATAGAGTTTTTCCTTTCCAATATGACCAACTTGAATGAGGGTGTCATGAATTGGCTTAGGGTCAATTATTAAAGAGGTTTCCTAATTGGTCTTTCCCTACATGGGCATGCATCCTCTTAGATCATGGAAGATCCTATATGATTAAAGCCTATCAAGGGTGGAGGAGGATAGAGTTAGTGCATTTCATTTTTATGCTAGATAATGCTACTGTAAGACCTTTCCCTTATCAACCTATATAGCATCACTCCCTACCAGTGTACATCATGTTCTGTATCCTTAAAACTACATAGGATGTCATGGTGCATGGAGTGATGATGCAGTATTTTTATAGAGTTTTTCCTTTCCAATATGACCAACTTGAATGAGGGTGTCATGAATTGGCTTAGGGTCAATTATTAAAGAGGTTTCCTAATTGGTCTTTCCCTACATGGGCATGCATCCTCTTCGATCATGGAAGATCATATATGATTAAAGCCTATCAAGGGTGGAGGAAGATAGAGTTAGTGCATTTCATTTTTATGCTAGATAATGCTACTATAAGACCTTTCCTTGTTATATATATATATATATATATATATATATATATATATATATATATATATATATATATATATATATATATATATATATATATATATAGATATATATATATATATATATATATATATATAGATATATATATGATTGACAAGGAAGATCGAGGATCGAGGAATTGGAGGAGAGAACACTACTTCTAAGGTATATTTTACATGTTTTATCATTCATTTATATAATTAATGAGAGTTTTCCATCTCTTACTTATTGTTATATATGAGATCATAATGTATATTCATATGTTATTATTATATCTTACTATGTTCAGTAATCTTATATCCATTAAAGACCAATATCATCTTTGTTTTTTCATGCTTGTGTGTAAGTGATAAGTTTTAATTCATGGAGTAAAATTTTTTGTTGAAGAGTGGGATCTCTAGCCATTGAATCAAGTTTGCAATGGCATGTGAGGATAAATAGGTGTGTGTCTCACCCTTTGTTTCTATATTTTATATGAACGGATAGTGTGCATGAATATATTAATGAAATTTGTTTTAGTTGTCTATCTACATCTTGGTATATCGTGAGGTGGGATCTATAAGACAAGATTCACATTTCTCTAAATTCAAATATGTATGAAAAATACCATGTATTTAGCTTGTGTATTTAAGAATGCCACAATAGATTTTCACTTCCTCATATAATTGATTGCTGCTCCAAATAGGTTAAGCACATACCTTTTTTAGATCGTATATGATATAAATATCTAGCCTAGTTTGCATCAATAAATCCATGTCTGCCTAAAACTCTATCTAATATTGATATTCCTTGATAGCACAATCCATAACTAGAAATGCCACACAAATACCTGAAACCCCTATTTTTTGGAGCCCAATGCTCCTTCCTAATTTTAACATATACCTACTGAATACACAAAGTGCATGTGTGATGTATGGTCTAGTATAAACCATTACATACATTATACTATCAACTGTACTAGTATACAAAATATAGGATATGTCGAATTATTCATCTCGTGTCTTGAGACAATAATTTTTAGATAAATTTACACATGCATGAATAAGTACCTTTATCACTTTACATTCTTGCATATTAAACCTTTGTAATATTGTCACGAGAAGATTCCTTTGATTTAACCAAAGTTTTTTGTTTTTCCATTAAATTTTAATTTCCATGCCTAAAATGAAAGTTGCAACACCAAGATCATTCATGAGAAATTTTGATGACAATTGATTTTTCACATCCTAAGTGATTTCATTCTCATTTACAATAAAAAGCATATAATTGACATACAAGACCAAATAAATAATCATCATCAACTAATTTGAAATATTCATAATGATCTACCCTCCTCCTTGTGAATCCAAGTCCAAATATGTAAGTAACAAATTTTTGATACCACATCCTTGGTGATTTATTTAACCCACAAAAGGGTCGTTTTAAACGCCATTCCATATATTTCTTTTACATCACTACAAGTATTTATAGTCACTTCATGTACATTTGTTATTCCATCTTCCCATGAAGAATGGCATATTCAAATCCATATGCTTTACTTCAAAATCAAAAGAAACAACATGATATAAAATAAATCTAATAGAAATTAACTTAAAAATAAGAATATTTTCACCAATGAATTCCTCTACCTAAAATTAACCTTTTTCAATTAACAAATATTTTTGTTTCTCCACTTTTCCATATTCATTCAACTTCTCTTTTAACACCCATTTCTTGTGATGATTTCTTCCAATCAACAACTACACTAGATCCCAAGCCACATTCATGTTTGAGGATGTCATTTATTCAACCATGGCCTTTTCCCAAAGTCTTCCATCCTATGAATCCATTTCCTCCCTAATATTTCTAGGATAATAATAGGTGGATTATACCTCTCTAGTTTCCTTCTTTCCTAAACAAATCTCCTCTATGCTAGAGTATGTGGTTCTTCTTCTTCTGATTTTTATTCTGTTAGGTCCCTATAATACTGGTGATTACCCCATTGCTATTGTCATTGTAGTCCTTATTATTATTAATGTACCTTTATTGTCCCCATATTGTTATTATTGTGCCCCATAGAATCCCACTATTGTTATTATTGTGCCCTTTATCATTATTGTTATGTCCGCTTTGATTATATTATGACCCCTTAGACTCCTGTATATAGAAAGGAGGGTTTTTCATTTGTATCATCCAATAATTGTTCATTTGTGTAATGTAAAGGAGGTTTTCCCATCTAAGAGGCTCATTTTGAAGTTATTGATATATCCTTTCTTCTAGTTTGTGAGCTGGTTACATAACAGTTGGTCTTAGAGGCTTTGGATTCTAGGGTTTTGCTGCTCCAAACAGATCATCATGGAATTTTTGCTTTAACTTTTTTGATAAAATGTTTTAGAAGCTAAAATTAAAACCCATTTGAGAAGCAATCACAATGAACTTGGGTATGAATTTTAGATCTTGTATCACTCTATGTTCAGAGATATGATCCGAGTAATTTAGGGCTTTTGTAGGCTCACGATTTATATCGCAAATAAGTGACCTGGGTAAAATCATCATAACCTTCTATCTGAGCATTAGATTCAAATTTAATAATATGTTACAGAAATAGAACGGCCTATAGTTTTATGTGTATCAGTTTCAGGTCCTAAGGTTGAAACAGTGACCTGTGGAACTTCGTACAAATTTTCTCTACTGAACCAGTCTATAATCCAGTCAGCGTGGGCGATTTGGCATAACTCTTCCTTGGAGAATCCAATATTGATCAGACTTGTGGGGTTTGTAATAGGACTTAGAGGTATACTGTAGGATGAAATTTCAGACTTTGGATATTCGAAATTACGGAGATACAACAGATTCAATATCGAGCTCCTACAAAGTGAAAAAATGTGTGTAGTTTTTTTTAAATTTTGCATAAGTTTGGTTTGAAAAATAAGTTTGAAGGAATTCAAAGTGCATAGTGAAGAATAATTATCATTAATTGATGCCTTGAAAGAAAAAAAATGGAAACACGTAGTAAGCAACCTAAAATCTCTAGCATGACTCATAAAGAAGAGGAAGAAATGCAACATGATATATCAAAATTACGAGACCAAGTGCAACAAAATTCACTCTCACAAAAAGTAATAGAAGGTAAGATGGATGGTTTAAATAAAGGCATTGAAGCTAAGATGGATGGTGTAAAGAAATATGTGGAAGTTAATATGTATTGTATATAATAAAAACTTAAAGGAAACATGGAAGATTTGAAGACATATTTGACGAAGTTGCTACAAGAACTATTGACTAGTGGTGAAAGGGTAGTAAAGGAAACTCATGATGAGAACAAAATAAATGTTAATCATGTTTTCATAGACTCTAACATTGGATTGAAGACCCACTATGTTTCAAAGCTTGATATGAGTAAGTTTGATGGCAAGGATCCCGTAACATGGATACTACAGATGGAGCAATATTTCGATTTCCATAATGTGCAAAACACACAAAAGGTACACATTGCAACTTTATATTTGGAACCAAATCAGTTTGTATGGTATTGATGGCTTTGCTCTCGTAAATAAATTTTCACTTTGACAATTTTTACGGAATAAATGATATCACATTATGAGGATACAAAAAGCAACACCTTTTTTAGCCAATTGATAAATCTCAAACAAAAGGGTTGAATGATGGAGCACATTGAGGACTTCCAAAAATTGAATATAAGGGTAAAAGATATTCTAGATGAGCATAAGATTGATGTTTTCATAGGGAATTTAAAGGATAACATCCAACATGAGGTTTTCCTTTGGGAACTTGATTCAGTAGAGAACACATTTAGGTTGCAAAGAAAAATGGAAAGCAAAATTATGGCAATAAGGAAGCCTACCACTCACATCTATAAAGATGGAAGTGTTGTTGCCCCAATCCTACCAACAAAAATTCGAAGAAAAAAGAGAAAAAGGGTTGTGTTACAATTGTGATAGAAAATACATTACAGGTTGTAAGTGTGCTGAGAAGAAATTATTTCACATAGATTGTGAAGAGGAGGAAGAAAAGGAACAAGAAAGGTCAAAAGAGGAGGATATACACCAGGAAAAAACCCTAGATAAAGAAGAAATGAATCCAACCATATCTTTTAATGCATTGACCATAATTACCATCTCCTCAAACTATCAAGATAGAAAGACATATCAAGAAGAAAAATGTAATAGTGTTGATTGATGCGGCCATTACCCATAATTTTGTTCATTATAAGATAGCCAAGGAATTTAATTGCTTCCTATATCCAACACCAAAGTGTCAAGTGATGGCTGTAAGTGGAGGACCCATAAATTGCTCTCAAAAGTGCCATAATATCAAGCTATCCATGGGATAATATGTATTCAATAGCCCAATGTTTTCCATTCCAATGGGTGTTGCTGATGTTGTACTAGGAGTCTAATGGCTACAATCCTTGGGTAAAATAGATTTTTATTTTCAAGAAATGTTTCTCAGAAGGAAAGGAAGTTGAATTAATGGGTATCATAGGGAAACTGAGAAAGTTAATAAGCTATAATGGAATGAAAAATATTCTAAAGAAGCAACAATGAGGCGTAATTGCACAATTATGTTCGCTAGATGTTCCCACATCGAAATCATTTATTTCTCCAGATCTCCAAAACGTCTTGGACAATCATTCCAAGATATTTGAGACTCCTAAAGGCCTCCCACCTATTTGTGATCATGATCATGCTATTTGATTGATTCCAGTATGTGTTCCTCCAAACATAAGGGCTTACATATATCCCTGTGCCCAAAAGAGTGAAATTGAACGTATGGTTGCAGAAATGCTAGAGGCCAGTATAATTCAACCTAGTCAAAGTTCTTTCTCTGCTCTGGTAGTATTGGTGCATAAGAAGGATGGATCATGGTGCATGTGTCCAGATTATAGGGAGATCAACAAGATCACTATTAAAGATAAATTTATCATTCCTTCTAATTTGATGAATTATTGGATGAGTTGCATGGATCAATTTAATTCACCTAGTTGGATCTTCATTCAGGATATCATCAAATTAGAATGAAGACTGAAGACATTCCACAAACAACATTTGGAGCTCATGAGGGTCATTATGAATTTTTGGTCACACCTTTTTTCCTTACCAATGCACCTTCTACCTTTCAAGGTTTGATGAATTCCATTTTCAAACCCTTCCTTAGAAAATTTGTCTTAGTATTTCTTTATGGTATACTAATCTACAACAAGTCTTGGAAGGATCACATTCAACATGTTGATAGGGTGCTCAAACTATTGGAGGAGAAAAAATTATATGTAAAAATCTCCAAATGTTTCTTTGGAGTACAATAGGTGGAATATATGGTCACATTGTATCTCATGAAGGTGTTAAGGTAGACCCTAGAATAATTAAAGCCATTAAGGAATGGATAATCTTGACATCCATAAAGCATTTGCAAGGATTTCTCAGCTTGACAGGGTATTACCACGAGTTTGTTAAGAATTATGGGAGAATAACATCACCTCTAACATCATTATTTAAGAAAGATGTATTTTCATGGACTCCAGAAGCAATGAAGGCCTTTGAACATCTTAAAGAGGCAATGTGCCAAGCACTAGTCTCAGCTATGCCAAGCTTCAAAAAAACCTTTATTGTGGAATTTGATATCTCAGGAAATGGAATTGGTGCTATTTTAATGCAAGAAGAAAGACCCATTTCTTTTGAAATTTATCCAATCAAAGGAAAGTATTCACACAAAGCTATTTATGAGAAGGAAATACTAGCAATACTACATGCACTTAAGAAATGACGACCCTACCTAATGGGAAGACACTTCAAGGTAAAAACAGATCATTTTAGTCTTAAATAATTTTTAGAACGAAGATTATCATCGGAAGAGTAGATAAAATGGGTCACAAAGATGCTAGGATATGAATTTGAAATCATCTACAAAATAGGGAAGAAAAATGTTGTGGTAGATGCACTCTCAAGAAAGGATGAGGATGTGGAAGCATTGCTTTGCACCATTTCTATTATCCAATAAGATTGGATAAACGAATCAAGGGATGAATGGAAGAATTACAAAGAAGTGTGGGCACTCATTCAAAAGTTACAACAAGATCCCAGTGCATTTGATACATTTAACTGGAAAAATGATTAATTATGGTACAATGTTCGCTTATACCTATGTAATAATTCCCATCTCAAAAAAATATTCTTATGGAATTGCACACCTCTCCCTTAGGAGGGAACTCAATATTGTTAAAAACTTACCACAAGGTTAAGAAGGATTTTTTTGGGGATGGCCTTAAATAATATATTCAAAATCTTGTGGCTAAATGTTCGGTTTTCAAACAAAATAAAGTTGAAACAATTAAGACCCCATGTCTATTACAACCTTTATCCATTCCAAGCCAAGGATGGGAGGAGGTTTCAATGGATTTTATCACAAGTTTAACCAAATCTGAAGGAAAGAGTGTCATCATGGTGATAGTTGACAGACTTACTAAGTATGCACACTTTTGTGCATTATCTCATCCATTTAAAGCCAATACAATTTCTACTGCATTAAAGGAAACAATTCAAAAGCTACATGGAAACCCAAAGATTATTGTAAGTGACATAGATCCCATTTTCACTAGAAATTTTTGCACAAAATTATTTTCTTTTCTTGGTACTCAGTTAGCTCATAGCTCATCTTATCATCCTCAATTTGATGGGACAATGGATATAGTAAACAAATGTTTGGAAGGATATATGCGCTACTTTGTATATCATAAATAGACACAATGGGTCAAATGGTTGCTTCTAGCTGAATGGTGGTATAACACTTCCTTCCATAATGCAGCAAAAATGACCACATTTGTGGCACTTTATGGATATCATCCACCATCCATCTCATCATATTTAAGAAAAAATTCTACAGTTTAAGTAGTGGAAGATCACATCTTGCATCAATAACGAGTTCTCCAATTCTTAAAGGATAACCTCACTTTGGCATAGAATAGAATAAAACAACGTGCAGATCAACATCGTTGTAAGAGAAGTTTTGATGTAGGTGACTGGGTATTCCTATGGCTTCAACCATATAAACAAATGCCCCTCAAGAAAGCTAACAAGGATAATAAATTATCAACATAGTATTATGGTCTGTACAAGGTGTTGCAAAAGATTGGTACTATGGCATACAAATTATAGCTCCCTGCAGCTTCCTGAGTGCACCCAGTTTTCCATGTTTCATGCTTAAAGAAGGTTATAGGTGACAAGCTCCCCATCCAAACAATATTGCTAGAACTTGACGAGGAAGGAAAAATAATATTGGAACCTGAAGCAGTCACAAAAACAAGAACTCAACAACTACAAAATCGATAAATTTCGAAGTATCTCATCAAGTGGAAGAAATTACCCGTTGAAGATTCCACATCGAAGGATGAGAATTTTATACAAAAGCATCTAGAACTACTGAAGAGTTGAGGACAACACTTTTTTTAAGGAGAGGGCATTGTTAGGTCTCTACAATACTAGTGATTCCCCCATTACTATTGTCATTCTAGACCTTATTGTTATTATTGTGCCCCTATTGTCCCCATATTGTTATTGTCGTGCCCCATATAAGCCCATCGTTGTTATTTTTGTGCCCTTTATTATTATTGTTATGTGAGCTTTGATTATATTGTGACCCCTTAGACTCCTATATATAGAAAGGAGGTTTTGTCATTTCTATCATCCAATAATTTTTCATTTGTGTAATGTAAATGAGGCTTCTCCCTCGAAGATGATGATTTTGAATTTTTTGATCTATCCTTTCTTCTATTTTGTGATCTGGTTACACAACATATTATTAATTATATTTTGATTCATAATTATTCATTTCAAACTATATTTTATTTGGAACTTTCTCCCTTGACAAGACTTCCTATCTAGTGTCTTTGATTCCTCTTATACGACATCTCGACTAATAATAAAAAATAGTTTCTAGGTTCCAACGCATATAACCTTTCATATCATATTTATAGCCAATAAATATACACTTCTCATATTTATTACATAACTTACTCATATTATCTTTTGGAATGTGTGCATAAGCATCAAAACCAAATATCGTAATAAGTTTAGGAGATGATTTCTTACTAGTCACTACCTCATGTCAAGTCTTGTGATTTGACGCTAATTAGCATGATCTATTTACATGGTAACAAGCACCACCTACTATCCTTTCCCATATTTTTTTCCTAGCTTGACTCCACTAAGCATACTCGATTTTTCCATCAATATCCTATTCATCCTTTTTGCAACCCCATTCTATTAAGGTGTGTAAGTTGTTTTCTTATTCCTTTCTATACCACACTAATAAAAAAATTACTCAAATCCATTCCTGAAGAATTCCCTACCATTGTATGTCTTCAACACTTGATTTTCTTCTTTGTTTTATTTTCTACTAGAATATTAAACTATTTAAGTTTTCAAAAGACTTCAGAATTCCTCTAGAGGAAACAAAGTCATGTATTCCTTGAGAATGCACATATAAATGAGACATCGTGCATAGATTTACCCAATGATGTAATTGAAATAGGTCCAACACATTATTATGCATCAATTGTATGTTGGGTTTCATAGTTATACGGGTGAATCAATATCATGAAACATTTTTACTTATGAAGACCAATCAAATATCATAAAGCATTAATATCATAAACTAAACAAATAACATAAGATATACATGGAAACCCTTATAGGAGAAAAGACACAAAACATATTTATATAAAATATCTTTTAGTCACCAATTTACATGAGACGCCATTCCCATTTAATAATAAGTAGGAACTAACTTTATGGAGACACCAATCCCCACTACTTTTTAGGAATCAACCTATATGAGACACCAATCCCCTCTTCTACTTTGTATGAACCAACCTATAGGTGACACCAATCGCTTCTACTTATTCATAGGAACTAACCTACATGGGACACCAATACCCTCTGTTACTTAAGAGGCACCAACCTACATGATACAATAACCTCATCTACCTTTTTGTAGGCACAACCTACAAGAGGCACTGATCCTCTCTACTACTTCATAGCCACCAACCTAAGGGAGACATCAATACCCTCTACAACTTAAATTGCAATATTATTTTCTCTGGTCCAATTTTTCACTTCTTTAGTTAATTGTAGCTACCTCATTAGAATCATATTTGTTCCAAAATATTGTTCATATCCCTCTTCATTGATCATATCTCTTTGTTGTCTAATACTTATCTTACATTCACAACTTCAATAGTGCACCTCTCATGCCCTACACAACATATATCACACTTTATTGTAGAATAATGTTGCACTCCACATTACTCTTACACTTTTGAACCACTATTTCTTTCTCTTCATATGATTTAGAAACCTTCTATGTTGATCCTCATTATAGTGTGCTTCTTCACATCCATATAATACCGCACTTGCCTCTCACAATATATATATATATATAATTTAAATTTATAGAGATTCCTTACTCAAAGGATTTCTTAAGCTAGTGCATATAATATTTCTTATTCTTTATGGTCCCTCCCTTGAATTAAAGTATTTTGGAAATGGTTTAACCAACACACAAATGTTAGCATTCAACTTTTATAAGGAACTCGAGAAATGCTTGGGAATTAAGGGAATAACCAATTTTTTTATTATTATAGGAATCCTTTGTAAAATCAATGTTCTTTAGACCTTTATTGAAAAACATTTTATATTAAGGGTTGGCCATATTTCTGTCCCCTAAGACCCCCAACCAATTGATATCAGTCTATTAGACTACCAAATAAAACACCATAGACACATTGTTCAGCACTCATGCATTAAATCAACAATCACTTAGGACCATACATTGGTACAAAGGGCTTCTAATATTTGGTTCATATGATACTAAGACCATACACACACTCCTTTTTAAACATTTCCTTAGAATTATAGAATCTTGAGAGTGCTAAGTCCTCATGTTTTATACATCAATCCCTTGAGATTAGGCCCTATGATTGTGGTTCAATGTTATTGGTCCCTCAAGATATCAAATCTTTTGAAGACACTGCACCATGATTCTAGGATGCAAGGGCCTGATGATGGAGAAACTCTCATTAACTATTGTAAATTTATTGTATCTCTTGGTCTTGTCAACTAGCGAATCCTAGGCTATCAGATGAGGTGATATCAAACCACTACTCTAGGATTTTAGGGCTCTAAGGACCAAATGACGCCATTTTTTTCATCCATTATTTTTTATTGATTCCATCTCTTAGGATTATCAAATGATGGATCCTAGGGTATTGAGTTGTCTAATAGAGAAACACTACTTCAGGATTCTAGGGCTTTTAGGTTTGCTCAACATTCCACAACATTCTTTCAACAACCACTGATAGTCTGACATGTCGTTTATTCTAATATGTCATATTCCATACAGATTTATTGAAACATGCCATGTGGCATTCACCTTTACATAGTTGGTGTTATGTATCTAGATAAAAATAACACAAAACATAAGAAAATATAGATCAATGAATGGATAATAAGCCACTTAGAGGGGGAAACCACCCTTTACATCACATAAATGAAGAATACATAGATGATTCAAATGAAAAGAGTTAATTGGTATATATAGGAGTCGAAGGGGACAAAATATACTTAGGGCCTACATAACAATAATAATCTAAGGGAACAGCAATAATGATAGTGGGCTTCTATGGGGAACACAACAACAATATAGGGGCTATACTATTATTATAGGGACCTAACATGCCCCTTTCCTTCAAAAAAATGTTGTCCTCAATTCTTGATTAATTATGGATGATTCTCTATAAAATACTAATCATCGCATGTGGATTCATGAGTAGGTAAGTTGTTCCACTTAAATAGATACTCTGAAATTGATCGATTATGTGGTTGTCAGATTCTTGTTTCCGTTATTGCTTCAGGCTCTAATCTAATTTTTCCTTCCTCATCGAGTTCTAGAAATATAGTTTTTAATGAGATCCTGTCACCTATAACCTTCTTTAAGCATGAAATATGGAAAATTGGGTGTACTCATGAATATGCAAGAAACTCAAATCTATATGCCATAGTACCAATCTTTACAGCACTTGTAAGGGCCATAATACATTGGTGATAATTTATTATACTTTTTACCAATCTTGAGGGACATTTGTTTGAATGGTTTTAGGTGCTAGAATACCCTATCACACATGTCAAAACTTATTTCATTGCAATGCTAATATTCCTATTGTTTCATTTTATTTTGTGCTCGAGTCGGGTTATCCTTTAAGAGTTGGAAAAATTGTCACTGATGCTTGATGTGATCTTGAATTTATTGAACGTTAGAATTATCTATTAAATATGATGTGATGGATGGTAGATGATATCCATAAAGCACCATAAATTTTTTCATTTTGATGTGATATGGAAGGAATTTTCATACCACTATTCTATGAGAGGTAACCACCTAGCCCATTGTGTTTTTTTCTTAGATGCAAAACAATGAAGATATCCTTCCAAACATGTGTTCACTATCTCAATTTGATCATTATATTGACAATGATAAGATGAGATATGATTTAATTGAGTACCAGGACAATAAAATAATTCTATACAAAAATTTCTAGTGAAATTGGGATCTATCTACTTACTGTACTGAATTTCAAACGATGAAATAGTCAACAAAAGCGTGCATACTTAGTAAGTCTATCAACTACCACCATGATGAAGCACTTTACTTTAGACTTGAGTTGACCTATGGTAAACTCCATTGGTACCTCCTCTCAATGTCAACTTCGAATGACTAATGGTTGTAAAAGACCCAGGGTCTAATTGTCTCGACTTTATTTTGTTGGCAAACCAAAAATTATTCTGCAAACTTCCAAATATAAGATTTAAATCCATCTAGAAAAAATTCCTTCTTAAACCCATGGTAGGTTTGTAAAAATATTCACTTCCCACCTATAGGAGAGGTGTGAAATTCCAAAACAACTTGTTATTTGAGTTGGGATTTATTCAATATATATAGATTATCTTTCCACAATGAATCACTTTTCCAGATAAATGTACCAGATGCACTGCGATCTTGCTGCAAATTTTGAATGAGTATCCACACCTCTTCAAAATTATTCTATTTATCCATTGGTTCATTTATCTAATTAGGTTTGATAATATAAATGACATAGAGCAATGCCTCCATGTCCTCATCCCTTCTTGAGAGTGCATCTACAACAAGATTTTACTTTCCTTTTTTGTAGATGATTTCAAAGTCATAACCCAACATCTTTGTGACCCATTTTTGTTTCTCCTCTAAAGATAATATTTGTTCCATTCATAATTTAATATTATCATTATTTATTTTTACCTTGAAGTGTCTTCCCATTAGGTAAGGGCATCATTGTTTCACGGAATGTAGTATAACTAACATTTTCTTCTCATAAATAGGTTTATGTAAATTCCTTCCCTTGATTGGATGACTTTCAAAATTAACGAGTCCTCATTCTTGCATTAAAACAACACCATTGACATTTCCTAAGACATGACATTCCACAACAAAGGTTTTTGTGAAGTCATATGTAGCTAAGAATGAATTTGAACACATTACCTCTTTAAGATGTTCAAAGGCCTTAGTTTCTTTTAGAGTCCCAAAAAAATATATATTTCTTCAATAATGTTGTTATAGGTGCTTATAAATTCCCATAATTATTGAAAAACTTGTGATAATACCCTCTCAACCCATCAAATCCTCTAACATTCCTTAATGTTGTGGGGATTTTCCATTCCTTAATGTATTTGATTTTGTTACAATCTACCTTAACACCCTTGTGAGATACAATATAACCCAAATATTCCACTTCCTATAGCCCAAAGAACATTTGGAGGGTTTTTTAGACAATTTTTTCTCATGTAATAGTTTGATCACCCTATCAACATGTTGAAAATGATCAGTTCAAGATTTTTTGTACATTAGCATATCATCAAAAAATACAAACAAATTTTTAATAAGGGTTTGAAACTGGAATTCAACAAACCTTGAAATGTGGAAGGTGCATTAGTAAGGCCAAAATGAATGAAAAAGAAATCATAATTACCTTCATGAGTTATGTATTCTATATTCAGAATGTCTTCTATATTCATTCTAATTTGATGATATCCTAAACGAAGATCCAAATTGATGAAATAAATTGCTCCAGATAGCTCATCCAACAATTCATCAATGAAAGGAATGAGAAATATATATTTAATAGTGATCTTACTGAGCTATTTATAATCTAGACACATACACTATGATTCATAATTCTTATGCACTAATACTACTAGAGAAGAGAAGTAAATTTTGCTAGGTTGATTATACATGTATTTATCTTTTCTGCAACCATATATTCAGTTTCACTCTTCTGGGCATAGTGATATCTATAAGGTCTCATGTTTTGAGGAACATTTCGTAAAAACAAGTGAATAGCAAGACGATGATCACGAATAGGTGGGAGCACTTTGGGACTCTCAAATACCTTGGAATGGTTTTCAAAGACTCTTTGGAGATCTAGAGAAATGGATGGCTTAGATGTTTGAACATTTGGTGAGTATAATTATTACCCCTCATTTTTCCTTCTTCAAAGGATTTTTCATTCCATTAGTGTTGATTTTCATCCTAGGTTTCCCTAATACACCTCTTAATTCAACTTATTTTCCTTCCTAGAATTTTTTGAAGAAAAGTTCTTGAAAATTAAAAGCTGCCATCCCCAAATATTGTAAACATAGGACTCCTAATACAACATTATCACCACCCATTGGAATGGAAATCATTGGACTATTATGGAACTTCCCCAAGAAATATATAGTTCCTCCATCTACAACCATCACTTGAAACTTTGGCACTGGATATAGAAATAAATTTAAATCCTCGTCTATCTTATAATGAATAAAATTATGGGTACTACCCAAATCAATCAATAATAATACCTTTTTCTTATTGATATATCCTTATATATTGACAGTTTGAGGAGTGTAATTCTAACCAATGAATTACAATATATGGTCATATTTATTTCTTCTTTTTAACCCATGAAGTTGGTTCTTTGTGTATGTCTTCTTATTTTAATGTTTCTTGTTTCTTTTCTTCCTCCTTTTCATAATATGTGTAAAATAATTTCTTCTCAGTACACTTATGACCTTTACTATACTTTCTATCACAACTCTAACAAATCCATTTTTCTGTTTTTTCCTCGAGTTGTTGTGGTATCAACCATGTAGGTTTTGGGAGGCTAGGAGTGACAACATTTCCATATTTATAATTATGAGTGGTATACCTCCTTGTTGCAATAATTTTGATTTCAATTTTTCTCTCCACCCTGAATGCATTCTCGAATGAATTAGGTTACCAAAGGTGAACCTCATGTTGGATGTTACCTTTAATGTCCCCATGAAGAAATCAATCACATGATCCTCTAGAATATAATTTACCTTGACATTCAATCTTTGGAAGTCTTCAATGTGCTATGGAATTGAACCCTTTTGTTTGAGATTTATGAGTTGGCTAAAGAAGGTATTTATATTTGTATCCTCATAATTTTATATCAATTCCTCCATAAAAATTGTCCAAGTTACAAGTTGTTTACAAGAAAAAAGCCATAGATACCACACAAATTGGTTGGGTCCTAAATATAAAGATGAAATGCATACTTAATGTTGTGTGTATTGCACATCGTGTAGATTAAAGAACTTCTCCATCAATAATATCCATGTTAAAGATATTTGCCATCACACTTCCTCATGTTGATCTTTGGAATATGGTTGGTATTTAACCAAAAGATAGAGCCTCTAAAATCATGATTCACATTCCTAATTTTTTTCTCATCATGAGTTTCATGGAACACCTTACCACCACTAGGAAGCATTTCTTGTAGCAATTTTGTCAAACATTGCTTCAAACCTTCCATGTCACTTTTTATTTTTTCTTATAAAAAATCCATCTTAACATTCGTTGCTTCCAATTCAATTTTGGCTTCTCTTTGTGGGAGCAAAAAATGTTGCACTTGTTCCCACAATTTTGATATATCATGCTACATTTATTCCACTTCTTCTTGCATCATAATAGATCTTTCTATGGGCTTAATGGTTGTAGCATTCTTTTGTTTGGGAGAAATTTTGGAACCAATTAATGATTTCTATGCTTCACTATGCCCTTTCAATCACTTAAAACCTATTTTTCAAACAAACGTTATGAAAAGTTTAAAATACACACCTTTTAAGAGCTTGATTTTGAGCTTGTAAATGTAGCTGACATTGAAACTATTACATCTATGTTATTTTGATATCCCAAGGTCTAAAATTTTGTCTTGAGGTATAATTTTATGTTTTATTTCCAACCCCATAGGTTATAAAAATATTGGATTCTTTGAGACAAAGTTATACCAAATCTCCTATGATGGCCTTATTATGAGCTCGTTTAATAGTGTGAAATTATACAGATTTCCATGTGTCATTGTTTTAACCTTCGGTCCTGAAACATATAACCAAAAAACTATAGTCTTCTTACTTATAGTAACTTTTTATGGAATTCAAATCTGATGCTTAAGGAGAAAGTCATGATGAGTTTCCTTTAGACACTTGTTTGAGACATAATTTTAGAGTGTACAAAACTCTAACTTCCTTGTACCATATCTCCAAAAATTTATTGAAAAAGGTATGAAATAGTAATAAGATTTTCATCAAGATTCCTTTTAGACATGGTAACAAGTTCATGGTATCAAGTTCATGGTTCATAGAAACAATTATAGCAAAAAATCCATGATGACGTGTTTGAAGCAACAAAATGCTAGAATCAAGAGTCCTAATACCAAGTGTTACGTATTGAGATCAAAATAACATGGAAACATAAGAAAATCTAGATAAACAACTATATAATAAGCCACATCAAGGAGGAAACCTCCGTTTACATCACATAAATGAAAAATTATTGGATGGCTCAAATGACAAGACCACCTTGGTATATATAGTATCCCAAAGGTCAAAATATAATTAGGTCCTACATAATAGTTGTAATGTAACAACACAAAATTCACTATAGTGAATTTCTATGGGGCACTACAATAACAATATAGGGGCTACACTAGTATTATAGGTATTTAACATTTGACCATCAAAATATACTAAATCTTTATGACACATCTCATCTACTACCATGTGACCTACTCCACATAGCACGCCACATAACTTGTCCAACTGGCATTTCCTAGGCTTCTAGCCATTGGGAAAATCCTTTGAATTCTACATACTTGATGTTTTAGGGGCTTGATGAGGATTTTATCCCTTAGGAACTAGATCATTGTGCTGTGTGATGAAGATATTCTCTAGGGGTGAATCTTATTAGGTATTGGAAAAAACTATTGGCATTTATGCATTTTCACATCCATTATTTGGAGGAATTGAAAGCTTATAGATATTATGCACTAAATCCTAGTGTTGTACTATAAACAATTTGACGAGGAGCCATCCATATTAGGTATTATAGAAATCCATAGACATTTGTAGATCTAAAGTTTGGCTCAAGAGCTCTTAGACCTTAAGCAATAACGGGTAAGCACTCTATGACTAGTGGCTTGACCGTTAGCCAACCATCTCAATTATTAGAGAAATTCATAGACATTTCGACATCCAATGTTTTGGGTGCTCAAGGGATATTAGTGCTTAGGTTTTTAATTTTGGACCTTTGTGATAAATGACATGTATAGGGGGATTTAACATATCGAATATCAAGAAATATCATGAAATCTTGCATTGAAAACCATTTGATGCTCCAAGCATCTAGTAGATAGACCAACACTTCATGGCATCCTTTCCTTTCATTAATTAACAATGAATTAGACCCATTATTACCACAACACCTATGTCTAGATTCTTATTTCATTAAGATAATTCATGGTGGTAGGATCGATACTAGCCTCGGTAAGAAGAAGGAGGGAAGGAAAATCCATTCATTGGATTCTATGTTCCCTTTGATATTTTACATCATTTTTAAACTCCCTTGTGGTGATGGTTGAACACCTTGGGAGCCCCTAAAAAGAATAAGGGTCATCTATCTTCCATGTTATGTTGATCTACATCAATTTCCATTTCATTTCTTGTGTGTTAAAACACACTCTTATGGCATAGACATCAATGATAACTCATTGTATGTTGCATTGTGCATTGAATGATCCAAGCTACTCTATGTTGATCCAATTTCACTCCCCTTGGCATGTTGACATCAATGACACATTAGAGAACACTTTCAATAATTTCAAAAGTTGAGTGCTAGGTTAAATAATATTTAAAATAATAATTTGTTAAAAGTTTTATGTGAAAGTTAAATGAAATCATATAACATGAGGTGGATCTCTTAAAACATAAATCCCTAGAACATGCATTTATCTCCCAAATAAAATTTGAAATTAAAAATATTTCTACTAAAAGGTTGGTCATTAATAATTTTAGAGAACATCATGCTCACTCTATAGAGAACTTATTGATGCACCTTCAGTGTTTCAAGGTTTGATGGATCCTATTTGAAATCATTCCTTTAGAAATTTTCTTGAATAGTTTTTTATGACATACTAATCTATAGTAAATCTCAAGAATACCATGTACAACATGTTGAGGGTCTTAACACTATTGGAAGAGAAAAATCTATATGAAAAGCCTTCAAAGAGTTTCTTTGAGATTCATAAAGTGAAATACTTTGGTAATATTGTTTCCCATGAATGTGTTAAAGTGGACCTTAACAAAATCAAAGCTATAAATGAATGTTCAGTCCCCTAAGACCTTAAAGAAAATTAGAGGATTCTTAGGATTGACGATGTATTGTCATAAGTTTGTCAAGAATAATGGTCAAATAGTTGCACCTCTAAAAAAGTTATTAAAAATAAATCATTTTAAGAAGATGTGAAAAATAAGGTGGGTGAATATGTGTTATTCTAACATTATCCATAGAAAACTAGCATTGTCAAGAAGTTTCAATGGATTTTATTACCAATTTACCCAAATAGGATGGAAAGAATATGACTATGGTAGTGGTAGATCAAATTACAAATTATAGCTATTTTTTGTATCTTTCTCATCATTTTAGAGCATTTAAAGTGGTTGAAGCATTCACAGTGTGCATAATACTCAAGACCATTATAAGTGATATAGATATAATTTCCGCTATCGTCAATTCAATGGACAAACTAAGATTATGAATAAACTACATATATGTTTCTTTTTCACATCCTTCTATGCTTCATAAAAAATTAAGATGTCCCTATTTATTACACTTATGAACATTATTCTCCATCCATCATATAATCCTTGAAAGAATTGTAAAAACTAAAGAAATGGAGGATCATATTAGAAGAGTTTCTCAAAACCATTGAAGGATAACTTCATTATAATGTAAAAGAGGATGAAAAAATAACCAGATTAACATGGTAGTGTTGATTGTGTTGGAGCAACCAACATGTCAAGGGGATACCCCCGGTAAGAAGTCCCAATTAGACCTCAGACCATTTGGTGTAGGAGTCCCAGTAGTGGGTCGTATGGTAATGCCTTGACCATGATTTCTCATAGAGGAAGGTAAGATAACTCTATTAGTAGCAAGGGTGTGACTGCTACAGTGAGTCAAGGAAGGTGCATGAGAGGTTCTAACACAGGTGCGATGAGATGAGTTCGCCCCTTGGCAACCTATAATAGTACTCATCTTGGCAGGGAACACACGAGCAGAGAGACATCACAAGCTAGAAAGTGAGTCAGCTAGCAATCCAAAGTGATGGTTAAACCAACAACACATCTGCAACAAGATTCATATAATTTCATACAAAACAGTTCATAGATGACTACGTAAGTTAAACAACATACATTTCTAAGGCAACTGGAACACTCCAACTACAATAAAAACATATGCATGAAAACATGTTGGCTCTTATTATATAAATAAGTGTAAGCTCGAATCATACAATACATCCATGTAAACCCACTAACCCAAATAGTGAAACGTTACAGCCACATTCACCTGCTCATCCAAAGAGATGAACTAGCTCTGTGCAGTGGAGAAGCCAAGGCGTGTTACAATATTATCCAAGCTCTCTCCAAGATAGTATTATCAGAAGCTTGGCTAACCAAAAGCCTATATAATGAATTATGAGGTTCGATTTATAACAAAGGGTGTGGTGACCCTTGACATTCCCCTTTGTGACCGTTCATCTACCGTCATAACTCTTCTTCTACTCTATGACTATTACATACAATTACCGACTCTCGAATTACACTTGACATGACGTTACACATGCACATGTTCCCATGTGGGACCAAATGGCTTGAGCAACCCATGCAAGACATCAATGACACTTTGTTCGTTGTGATGAGACCAACTCTTTGACATGCTTGTGATGGTGAAGGTGGTGAGATGATGCCAATGGTTTGTGATGGAGTGCATGCACCCCATGGTGACATCTTGCTGAAGCGAACTCTTATCTTTGTTGCAACCGGTGCATTGGTTCAACTCCTTCATCTAACTCATTTGCTAACATGCACATGGTCTTCTTAGGTGCGGCTGAACCAACAACACACTGATGCATAGTGTCCATGTTGATCTTCAAGTGTGTATTGGCTATCATGTGCATCAACTTGTTGAAGTACATGTTCAGCTCTAGTTGGACTTTCGTCTTGTCTTCACCTTGGTGAGTGTGTTGAAGGGGTTGGATCACATGTGTGCACACAATGACATGCATGCTAATGAATCCCTTGCATGCGATCAATGGCACTACTCACCATGTCTGCTCCATGCCAGCTGCTAGGATGGATCTTTGACTTGTATGGGTGCAGTTTCATCTGTGAGTGCATGTTTCTCCCACTATTGTTCCTGTTCTTGTTTTAACTCATTCGTCTGTCTATGCAACTTCATGTTCTTCCTTGTTTTGCTTCTTTAGCACATGCAACTCCTTCTTTGTTCCATTCTTTGTCTTCATGTGATCTTCATGTCGCGTCACTTCATAGCCTGAGTCTCCAAAGTTTATTTCATCATTAATGGATCTACTTGATCTTGCAACTTTGTTCCATCTTTTTGTTGTCAACAACCTTCCTCTTGCATTCACCGCATCCATTGCGTTCGCTGCATTCACTGCATTCGCTGTATTCACTACATTCACTACGTTCGCTACATTCATTTCATTCGGTATGTTGCCTTCAGCTGTTGTTCATGATGTTGCTCACTATGATAAGTTGATGTTATTGTCTATGAACAACTAGATATCTTCGTGAGTAGGAAAGCTCATAAACATTTGATCAACTGCATCTCCAGGTGTGCTCTGAACAGTGTCTTCGACTCTACCCTCCTGGAAACTATTGTACCTGCACTGCTGAGAGGTAGATGAACACTTGCAATAGCTGGAGACATGGAAACACTCATGGCAAGAAATATGTTAGTCGAAAACCAAAATGAGCTTGAGAACTGACTTTCAACATACTTGTGACACTGATCATGAAGGTTGCGCAATTTTGGCCAGGAGGTTGGGAGACTCACTGCCAAGACTGTGAAAGGCAAAATCTAAGCTACTGGGAGACTAGTTGACTACTAGAATTGTGCAATGCATAGTCCAGTCTGGTTGCTGACTGTTGGAATTACGCAATGCGTAATCTCAGCTACAATGGTTGTAGGCTCAGTGACTACATTCCATAATTTTCTGGGCCAACAGTCATTGTCCTTTAGAAATGTGCAAAACATTCCTAGAGGATAGTCATTGGGTAGAAATGTGCATTTCCTGAGAGGAAGACATAGCCTTCCCTCTCAGGATTGCGCAATGTTTTCTTGATGAGGCTCTTAGTGAGGCAGAGTCCGGGCCAATGTTGGCCAGACTTGCCGATGGGCAACTGAAAGAAAATATGGAAGTGAATTCATGGCAACATTAAGTGAAAATAGAAGTGATTGATCTTGCATGAAAACAGTGAATGAGAGATTCAAGTAACAAATCAACATGCATGTGGGTGAATCGAGTCACCGAGTTGGTGACCATTCATGAAAATTACAACAGTGAGATAGAAATGAAAACTAAAACGATCCTAGTACAAGCTAGTATGTATCAAAACGACAACAATAACTAATTTGGATCAAGCAGATAATGTCCATACAAAGAAAAAACACAAAAAGAGACAGAAATGCAACACAAGGCATGGAAAGTGGGCTTACCCCAAAATAGTTGAGTTGAATGTGCCGATTGCTCCTATATGTGATGTGGGATGTGAGAGCTACAAGGTTGATGTGAGGAATGAGATCTGCAACATCCGGTTGATGAGTTTTTATAACAACAAGGTTGTGGCATGCATGCCATAAATCTAGGGAAAGTGACACTTGGTTGGAGGTTTCTGAATGATCCTTGCATGTAACCTCCAACTGCAAAACATAGATCCCAAAAACAAGGGATGCCTTTGCATGCTGCCTTGGGATAAGTAGCCCACGCATGCAAGTCAGTTTTCCTCAGTCTCGAAGGGAACCAGTCAACTGAGCTGCACATGCAAGAGGCTACTCGACTGCTGGGGAAAATTGCACATTTTTGGTTGGGAGCTGGGTTGGATGCCTAGGAGATTTGCTCAACTTCTGGGCAGAGAAGCTGACTGCTGCCCAGATTTATGCAAATTATGGGCTAAGTAGCCCTTCTTGGGAAAATTGCGTAATTTTTACTATGAGTGTTGACTCCCAGAATTGCACAATTCTAGAGCCCAACAAGTAGCCAATCATGATTGCACGATTTCTCAAGGGAAGGCTGGTTTCCCTCGATAATTGTGCAATTTCTTGGGGGATCTTCTTAGCCTACACCTGAACCAAGTCCAGGTTATTAGCTTATCAAGGGAATGCATAGAGCTCTGATTGACAGGCTACCCTTGTGCAAGAAAAACATTGAAGCTTGACAAAGCAAGGAAAGTTGCTGTGAAAAGCTAGTAGGGAGGCTCCAAAATGAAGCTAAGGCAAAAAATATTGGATCCTCAATTTTGCTAATTTTTCTTGGTTAGCCACCCTTGTAGATTCTAGTGAAATTTTTCTTAGTTATTTGGATGGTTTTCCATATGGGTTCTCCTTATGCGATTTTCTTGGTCATAGACCTAAAGCCGTTAGCTTGAGGAAACATTGTTCTATGTGTAAGGGGTGTGAGTCCTACTGCTGTTAAAAGACATGGAAGTTGAAGAGGTGTACACAAACCCTAGATATTATTGAGAGTCCTATCCAAACCCTCATCCCTCAACTTCGAAAGCATGTTAATATGCACCATATCATCTGAGTTCACTTAATTAAATTTAGTTCACCCCACATAATTCCAAACTGGAGGATGATTCATCCAAATTAGTAAACTACGACCTAATCAATTAAGCTCACATTTCCTTCTAAAAATGACATATCAATATGATCTTTGGAACTTAATATGTCAGGAATTAATATTTACATATGTTTATTCTTACCAATATATATTCATGATTTTAATAAAACTTTTTTTTATTCTCTTCATTATTTTGGTGGAATATTTGCATAAATCTTACATTATACTACTCTAGCCTATATTAGTTAAATAATAATATTATTCTAAATTATTATTATTATTTATAAAAGTATTGACATATATATATATCTATATATATATATATATATATATATATATATATATATATATATATATATATATATATAGATATATATATATATATATATATATATATATATATATATATTAAAAAAATTATGTAGGAAGATTTAATTATATGATTCATCTCTAAACTTTGTTAGAATATAATGGGATAATGTCATAAATTACTAATAATTTAATTCCACATATTCAACAAGCTATAAAAACATGTTCAAATGTTCATAATAAACATATTCAAATATTGATATGACAAATTTTAAATTAATCAATTTAATTAAATATGTCCAAATACTGATATGGAAAATTTTAAATTAATCAATTTAATTAAAAAGGTAAAAAGAGAATTATTACTTTCTACATAAATCTCAATTTTTAATTTATAGCTACTACAAAGAATATTTTAAAATATCGTGTGAAATTTAGATACATATGGTTCAGATACTATGGTATGAAGGAGGAGGGAAGGAAAATCCATTCATTAGATTCTATGTTCCCTTGATATGTACATAATTTTCAACCTCCCTTGTGGTGAATGGTTGAGCACATTGATATTCCCTAAAATGAATAAGGGTAATCTATCTTCCATGTTATGTTGATCGACATCAATTTCCATTTCATTGCTTGCATATTAAAACACACTCTTGTGGCATAGATGTCAATGATAAATCATTGTATGATGGATTGTGTATTGAATGATGAAGCTACTCTATGTTGATCCAATTGCACTCCCCTTGGCACTTTGACATTAGATAACACTTTCAATAATTTCAAAAGTTGAGTGTTATGTTAAATAATATTTAAAAGAATAATTCTTTAGAAATTTTTATGGGAAAATTAAAGGAAATCATATAACATGAGGTGCATCTCTTAAAACATAAATCACTAGAACATGCATTTATCTCCCAAATAAAAGTTGAAATTAAAAATATGGCTACTAAAAATTTCGTCATTAATAGTTATAGAGAAGATCATGCTATCTCTATAGAGAAATTATTGATGCACCTTCAATGTTTCAAGGTTTGATGAATTCTATTTGAAATGATTCCTTAAGAAATTTGTTTAATTAGTTTTTGATGACACACTAATCTATAGTAAATCTCAAGAAGACCACGTACAACATGTTGAGAGTCTTAGCACTATTGTAAGAGAACAAGCTATATGAAAAGCCTTCGAAGAGATGCTTTGAGATTCATAATGTGAAATATTTGGGTAATATTGTTTCCCATGAATGTGTTAAAGTTGACCTTAACAAAATCAAAGATATAAATGAATGTTTAGCTCCTCAGACCTTGAAGAAAATCAGAGGGTTCTTAGGATTGACTATATATCATCACAAGTTTGTCAAGAATAATAGTCAAATAGTATCACCTCTAAAAAATTTATTAAAAACAAAGCATTTTATTGGACTAAAGAAGAAACCAAATCTTTTTAAATGAGCATACAACTGCCATATTGGGTATGCCTAATTTCACAAAAACCTTCATTGTGAAGTATGATGCCTCAAGCCATGGCATGAAGAAGGAATGCCCCATGCCTTTGAAAATAGTGAATTAAAGGAAATAATTTGCATAAACTCTCTATGAAAAAGAAAATTTGGCCCCATATCTAATAAGAATATCATTCAAAGAAAAAATAGACCACGATAGTTTGAATTACTTATTGGAACAATGACTATATTCAAAAGAGTAAAAAAATGGGTTACAAAGATGGTTTGGATATGATTTTCTAGATGAACTGTCAAAGGAAAGTGGAAGACACAATGGTTATAATATGCACTATTTCCATTCCAAAAATGTATGTAATATAATTTAGAAACTACAGGTGGAGGACTCAAATGTACTATAAAAGTTCATGTGGAAGAATGATTTGATGTGGTATGAAGATGAGTTATACTTGTATAAGAATTCTCAACTAAAATAGAAGGTCCTTTTGGAATTACACACTTCTCCTATAGTAGGGAACTTAGTTTTCTTAAGACCATATCCTAGGATCATTAAAGAATTTTTTTGAGTCTTCTCAAAGAAAATGTGAAAAATAAAGTGGGTAAACATGTGTTATTCTAACATTATCCATATAAAAATAGCATTGTCAAGAAGTTTCAATGGAATTTATTACCAATTTACCCAAATAGGAAGGAAAGAATATGATTATGGTAGCGGTAGATCAAATCATGAATTATAGCCATTTTTGACCTCTCTTTCTCATCATTTTAGAGCATTTAAAGTGGTTGAAGCATTCATGGTGTGCAGAATACTCGAGATCATTGTAAATGTTAGAGACCTAATTTTCACTATCCTCAATTCAATGGACAAACTAAGACTATGAATAAAATACATATATGTTTCTTTTCCACATACTTCTGAGTTTCATCAAAAATCAAAATGTTCCTATTTATGTTATGAACATTATTCTCCATCCATCATATCATCCTTGAAAGGTGTTGTATTAGCCACAACCACCCTCAAAATTTTCTCCTTAGCTTCGTTTTGGAGCCTCCCTACCAACCTTTTACAACAACATGTCTTGCTTCGTCAAGTACTAAAGCTTCAGTGATTTTCTTGTAGAATGAGAATTTAACCATCAGAGCTTGTTTCATTCCCCTCATAGGGTGCTCCTCCGGACATGGTCCAGTTGCAGGCTAAGAATCTCCCTCAAGAAATTCTACAATTCTGGAGGGCAACCAACCTTCCCTCCAGAAATTGCATAATTATGTCTGACAGTCTGCTGGGTTCTAGAATTGTGCAATTCTGCTAGTCAGGTGTCATCTAGAAAATTGTGCAATTCTTCTCAGCAGGACTGTTCAACCTAGGAATTGTGAAATCCTGGGTAGCAGCCAGCTGATCTACCCAAAAATTGCACAAATATTCATGGAAACCAACCTAGCTCCCTCCCAGAAATGCACATTTTTTCCTCCCAGCTGAGAAGACTGTTGCATGTGTAGTTGAGGTTACTGGTTCCCTTTGGGACCAAGCAAAACTGACTTGCATGCATGGGTTTCTTCTGCCAAGGCAACACGCAAAGGCATCCCTTGCTTCAGGGATCTATTTTTAGCAGTTGGAGGTTACATGAAAGGATCATTTCAGAAACCTCCCACCAAGTGTCACTTTCCTTAGATTTGTGACATATGTGTCGTAACCTCTGTTTGATCAAAACTCATGAACCAAACGCTACAAGGGTCATTCTTGACATCAACCTTGCATCTCTGACATCCCACATCACATCTAGGAGCCATCAACACATTCAGCTAAGACTTTTTGCTGTAAGCCCACTTTCCATGTCTTGTGTTGCATTTTTGGTGGTTTTTAAATTTTTCTTCATATGAATGTTGTCTGCTTGATTTTAGTGAGTGCTTGTTGTCATTTTGATACATACTAGATTGTACTAGCATGATTTCAGTTTTCATTAACATTGCAATGTTGTCACATGCATGAAACTGTTTTCCATGAACGGTCACCAATTCGGCAACACACCTCACCCACATGCATGTTGTTCCATTTTCTAAATATTTCATTCACCGCTTTAATGTATGATCATCCACTTATGTTTACACTTAGTATTAGGATGCATTCAAATTCACATTTGCTTTCAATTGCCCATCAGCGAGTCTGGGCAACCTTGGCCAAGACTCTGCCTCACCAAGAGAGCATTGGTCAATCTTGAGAGGGAAGGCTCTGTATTCCTCTTAGGAAATCCACATTTATGCCCAATGACTATCCTCCAATCTTGCATTGCACAATTTTGAGGGGTGGTGACTATTGGCCCAAAAAATTGTGCAATGTAGTCACTGAGCCTACAACCATTACTAGCTGAGATTGTGCATTGTGTAGTTCCAGCAGTCAGTAGCCACACTGGACTGTGCATTGTGTAGTTCCAGCAGTTGGTCAACCTCCCAGCATCCCAAACTATGCCTTGCACAGTCTTGCTAGTTAGTCTTCTGACCTTATAGTGGAAATGATGCAACCTTCATGATCAGTCACACGAGTATGTTGCAGTTCAGTTCTCAAGTTCATTTTGATTTTCGACTGACAGATTACTTTCCATGAGTGTTTCCATGTCTCTAGGTATCGCAGGTGTTCATTTGTCTCTCAATAGTATAGGTATAATGGTTTCCAAGAGAGCAGAGTCGAAGACATCGTTTAGAGCAGAATTGGGGGTGCAGTCGATCAAGTGTCTATGGACTTGCCTACCCATGAAGACATCAAGTTGTTCATATACAAGGACATCAAGAGATGACAACAACAACATCACAATGATAAAAATCATGAACATCAATAGAAGGTAGCGTACTAGATGCAATGAATGCAAGAGGAAGGTTGTTGAGAACATAGAGGTGAAATAAAGTTACAAGCTCAAGCAGATCAACTTGTGGAGAAAACAACTTTGGAGACCCAAGCTATGAGGTGATGGCATGACATGAAGATCGCTCAAAGAGAGAGAATGGAAAAAAGAAGGAGTTACATGTGATGAAGCAAGAACTCAAGGAAGAACCTGAGCTACACGGACAAGCAAATGAGTTGCAACAAGAACAGGAACAACAGGGGCTGCAACATGCCCTCACGGATGAAATTGCACCCGTAGAAGTTATAGATCCATCCCAATAGATGGCACAGAGTAAACATGGTGAGAAGTGTTGTCATTTTGTGCATGCATGTGATCCCACCCATTCAACACACTCACCAAGGCAAAGACAAGAAGCAAGTCCAACTGGAGCTGAACATGTAGTTTACAGTTGATGCACATGACCACCAAAACACATTGTAAGATCAACACGGACACTCTGCATCAATTTATTTCTGGTTCAGCCTCACCCAAAAGACCATGTGCATTTTAGAAGATGAGTTGAATGGAGGAGCCACACCAATGCACCTAGAGACAATGGAGGCAAGAGTTTGATTCAGCAAGATATCACCATGGAGCGCATGCACACCATCATGGATGACCAATATTGGCATCATCTCACCACTTTCACCATCAAAAGCATGTAAAAGAGTTGGTCTCACCTCAACAGACCAAGTGTCAATGATGTCTTGCATGGCTTGCTTAAGCCATTTTATCTCACATGGCACATGTGCATTGTAATGTAACATCATGTTAAGTGGAAGTTCAAGTGTCAATAGCTGGATGTAACATTCATAGAGTAGATGAAGAGTCATGAGGTAGATGAACTGTCACAAAGGGGAATGTCAAGGGTCACCCCACCCCTTGTTATAAATAGGACCTCATAACTCAATTTAAAGGCTTTTGTTAGCCAAGCTTCCGATACGACTATCTTAGAGAGCTTGGAAAGTATTGTAACGAGCCTTGGCTTCTCCACTACGCAGAACTAGTACATATTTTTGGAGGAGTAGGTGGTTGTGCTTGTAACATTCCACTATTAGAACTAGTGGTTGGACATGGATGTATTGTATGACTGGATCTTACACTTATTAATATAACAAGAGCCAACACTTTTCATGCATATGTTGTATTGTATTCTATTCTATCTGGTTTTCTCTAAATGATATATGTCTTGGTTTACTTATGCATACATGTATAGCTATTTGTGTATTTATGTATAAATATTTTTGAAATGTGTTATTGGTTTAACAATCACTTTGGAATGCTTGCTAACTTGCCTTCCATGTTGTCATGCATCTTTGCTTGTGTTTTCCCTTCTTAACAGCGTGCTATCACAGGTATCCAAGGGGCACACTCATCTGAACCCCCATATGTTAGAACCTCTCATGCACCTTCCTAGGCTCATTGCAGTTATCACACCCTAGATACCAATAGATTTATCCTTCTTTCCTCTGTACGAAATCACAGTCAAGGCATTACCGTATGACCCACTGTTAGGACTCCTACACCAAATGGTTTGAGGTTTAATTTTGACTTCTTACCAAGGAGATCCCCTTACATGTTGGTGGGTCCAGCACCATCAAAATGTTGGCGCTAGAAGGACGACCAGATGACAAGATGAGTCCTCACATTTGTTTTTAATATCTACATATCTGTCATGACTAACTACCCAGTTGCTCTTATGGAGTGTATATCTTATGGAAACGATTTCATCATCTTGGAAAAGCTCTTGGATAACTTGTATGATAAAACATATGATGGAGGAGGCCACATATCCTTGGTTAGGCATGTGGTCGTCATTGTAGGCTCATGCCAAAGACATGGATTCTTTGAAGAATACATGAGTTGCGCATTGTTCGTCTACACGCTTCGAGGGCACCTAATGCAGTGGTGTGCCACACTGCCCGAAAAATCTATTCATTCTCTCTCTCTTTTGGTCATAGAGATATATCATGCTTTCAATCACTTTAACTATAAAGCACTCAACAAAGAAATTATGGAATTATGAAAAGCACCTGATGAATTCATTGAACAATTTTACACATGCTTTGGTAATGTTGCACACTGATTCCCTAAAGATGATATTGATTTGGAATTTCTCGATGGAAGGTTTGAGTATCTTCTTCACATATCCAAACCCTGCTCAACACACTTCAGTGATGGAGTTTCACAATCACAGGTAGGCACAGTTACTATCACAAGTGACTGTCTTCCTTTACCTTATCAAACACCTGCACCACTGTAGAGTGATGTGGGAGAACATGCACACACCTCTGTTGAAATATCACATCCTCCCACCCAACCTGCTCTTGATATCTACGTAGAGTTGGCTTGCAATCCTCTTAGTTGTCATGTGGATTCTTTCCCTCAACCTCCATCCTCGCATTCTATTGATCCTCTAGATTATACTATCTTGTGTTCTCCGATTCTAGACTCCTCACCTGCTGTGAATGAGGATGAAGTTGTCGACAGATTTGGTGTTATGAAACCAACCTGCACCATCATTCATGATGAGTGTGTGTAGGAATCTAAAGAAGAATCCACGGCAAAGGATGACTCCCTTCTAGTTGTGCCTCATCCGATTCATCCTGACATCCCTTGCGATTCAGCCACTACTGATTTCCTCCTGTGAAAACCCATTTCTAGATGTTTCTACATCTGATCATTCATAGGACACATCGAATGTCAGTCTGTCATCACAGTGTGGAGAGGACACATCCTCCTCTGGAAATACATCCAATCTATAGTTTGTCATTTTTGAAAACATATAGGGTGAACATCTTTGTTTCTCATCTACCCCTCTATCCGATTCATCAAATCATAAGGATGTCGACAAACATCCTAAATTTTCTAATCTTGGTTGTCATGATCTCTCTACTTCCTCATCTGATCACGATGTTGATTCAATCATTTTTAATCTGTCTAAGACACAACTCTATGATGATCTATCTATCAATGAAGTCAAAACCCCCAGATTGTTAAGGTACTTTAGCCTGAGCTGATGGTTATGTCAGGCCCTCGCTGTCCTGAGGTTGGTTTCACTTCTAATCAAGAAATTGTTGAAGCACTCAAGGCTCCTCATCACTCTCTTCTTTGCATTAAAAATAAACCAAACACCTAGATTTCACTTCCTCCACTTGAACTACATGATCCCATTGCTCATGCATTGGAGGAATCTTACATAGCAAGAACACATGCACAACATAAGTGGTCTACCTTTCTCATGTTAGTTTGCATGTCACAATAGAGAGAATGCATACACTCAACATCTGCACGCATTGTAGCATAACACCATGGAAACTCCATAGAATGCATGTCATGCACTTTCACTCATCTTTGTTCAATGGTCGCTTGTAAGCTCGGAGTGTGTCCATCTTCCTCGTTATATATTTCACGCTTGCTGGTTTGCACAATCGGGTTGCTCATGGATGGAGCCTTCACCAACATGGGTCAACCAATTCACCGATGGTTGCATTGGAAATATCACTTCACATGATGAGGCCCATGCACCATTAGCTTAGGAGTAGGAGTAGTGTTTGCTTTCAATCTGTTTGCTTGCATGCTTGTTTTCTTGATTTGTTTGTTTTCTTGTTTCCTTTCTTGTTTGCTTATGATCCAGATTTAAACAGGAACGCAACAAATTACAGAGATAACCATATACACAAAGATGCAGTGGAAATAATACTTCATTTCATTAATGGAAAATACTGAAATATGCTTACAACCAGAAATGGAAATAAACCAGCTAGGGCGATGGTAGCTTATCTCTGAGAAGAGATGTGATGGCTACATGCCTCTGAACTGTGTTACAATGAGGCTCGAAGGCCTATTTATTGTTGAGAAACAATGGAAAACCCTTAACATTCCAAAACCTAACCCTAGGAGATGAAACGCCAAACTGTGGGCCCCGTTTGGGGGTAAGTTGGTACATCAACTTCCCGGGGTCGTAACTTTGGTATATGATCTCCGTTTGATGCGTACAATAGCTCATTAGAAAGATCTATCCGAGCACTATCATTGTTCGAACAGATTCCCCAAAAAACGTCGTTTAGGGCCTCAAAACGGCTCCGGAAGTTCAGGACCCGAAAAACTGCTAAAAATAGTAAGTTGTGCTACAATTAAGGAAACTGAAAATGCTGAGAAAGACAATGGTGGGGGTCCAGGTGGACTTGGTAGGTGGCCACCAATATCCACCTGGATCATTCCTCCCCCCTTAGGAAGCAATGGTCCCCATTGCATTGAGCTCCTCCATGAGATGAGGAAACTTCTGCTGAACTTGTTCCCTGGTGAGCCACTTGCCCTGCTGAAGGAGTTGGCCTACTTTGACAACTCGATACAGTTGGATATTCTGTTGGCGAGTGTTCTTGATCTGTGTGTCCATGATCCGATTAGTTGCAGCTTGTTCCATGCAATCTGGATTTAATTCTGTGGGTTTGAGCTGTCTGCAATGTCGGATGTGTCTAGCAATGGTGGAAAGTATGGCCGAAGGCGGTCCACATTGAACACTGGGTGCAGGCCAAGGAATGGGGGAATGCTGAGCTCAAATGCATTGTCTCCCATAGCCTTAGTAATGGTGTAAGGACCATATCAGAGTGGTCTCAATTTCCGATAGGCTCCAGTAAGGCGTTCCTTTTGCAAATGCAACCAGACTTTGTCGCCCACCTGAAACTTGTGTGGCACCCGATGTTGATCATGTCGTTGCTTGTACTTGGCATTTGATTTCTCAAGAATGTCATGGACCTGCTGGCGAATATGTTGGATGCGCTCAATGAAGCTGGTGGCCTTATCTGTTTCGGACTGGACATGAGCTGAATTCATGTGAGTAGCTGCAAGTGGCATGGCCACATCAATGGGGCATAGTGGCTGGAATCTCAAACCCACCTGAAAAGGGCTATGGCCAGTGGAGCTGTGAAGAGCTCGGTTGTAGCTGTGCTGAACATAGGGGAGGCTCTCGTCCCATGTGCGTGGATGCTTTGAGTTATACATGCGCAGAATGTGCACAATCATCTGATTGACAACCTCTGTCTGGCCATCAGTTTGAGGATGGAAGGCTGTGGACTTTGTGAGTTTGGTGTCCAGCATTGACCAGAGACTGGACCAAAATGTGCTGAGGAACCGACTGTCCCGATCTGAGATGATAGACTGTGGGATCCCAAAGTGCACCCACACTCGTTCAAAGAAGAGTTTAGCAGTGGCTTCTGCTGTGATATTCTTCTTGCAGGCCACCATAATGGCCATCTTCGAGAACCTGTCGACGACCAAAAAAACACAGTCATTTCCATGCTTAGTGGAAGGAAGGCCTGACATGTAATCCATGGAGATGGATTCCCAAGGTCGACTAGGGGTAGGCAACGGGGTATAGAGGCCGTGCTTCTTAATGGTCGGTTTGGCAATGGCACAGGCAGTACATGATCGGATGTACTTCCCAACATCCTGTCGAAGATTCGGCCAATAGAAATAATTTTGCAGTACTGCCACTGTTTTCTCGACCCCGAAATGCCCAGCAGCCCGACTGTAGTGTGCTTCCCAAATCATCTTGGCACGCTCGCTTGAAGGAACACAAAGGTGACCGAGGTGGCATAATAGGGCATCCTGGAGGTGAAAATCTGCAACCTGCCGACCCTCCAAGAGTGTCTGGTATGTGTGGCCGAATTCTGGGTCGCTTTTGTAGAGAAGTGGCCAATCAGAAGTCTCGTGCCCACAAGAGTTGAGCACGGTGGTTAGCGCCATGATCGGTGGTCGACTGAGGCAATCTGCAACATTATTGGTGCTGCCCTTTTTATACTTGATATTCAAGTGAAACTGTTGCAGGTATGTAGACCACTTCTGATGGCGATCATTCTGCAATTTCCCTTGGGTCTGTATGAACTGCAGAGGTCGGTGGTCTGTGTGGATGACCGTTTCCTTCCCCAAAATGTAATGCTTCCATTGTCGGCAGGCCTGTACAATGGAATACATCTCTTTATCATAAGTGGGGTACTTCCGGACTGTGTCTGAAAGTGTTTCACTGTGATATGCCACTGGATGTCCATGTTGAGTAAGGACTGCCCCAATAGCATAGTCAGAGGCATCTGTCTCGACCTCAAATGGTTGTTGTAAATCTGGTAACGCGAGCACTGGTGCCGTGCAGAGGCGATCCTTCAACTCCCTGAATGCCTTCTGTTGAGATTCAGACCAAAAGAATTTTGCTTTCGCCCCGCCCTTGGTGACTTGACTCAAGGGCCAAGAAATATGAGAAAACCCCAACACAAACCTGCGGTAGAAGTTGGCAAGACCTAGAAAGCTGCGGAGCTCTGTTAGAGTGGTTGGAGAGGGCCAATCCCGAATGACTTGGATCTTGGCTGGATCGACATGCACCCCCTGTTCATCAATGATGTATCCCAGATACTGAACCTGGGTCATGCCAAAAGTGCATTTCTCCAAATTGGCACATAGCTTGTGTTGCCGCAGTGTTTGGAGAACCTGTCGGATGTGGTGGAGGTGCTCTTCCCAACTCTGGCTGAAGATCAGAATGTCATCCAAGTATACTACTACAAAGGAGTTGGTGAATGGCCGCAAGATGTCATCCATTAGCCTCATAAAGGTTGCAGGAGCATTCGTCAATCCGAAAGGCATGACCAACCATTCGAAGAGGCCCTCCTTGGATTTGAAGGCAGTCTTCCACACATCGGAGGGTTCGATTGGTACCTGGTGATATCCTGACTTCAGATCGATCTTGCTGAAATATTTCGCCCCCTTTAGTTGGTCTAGGAGGTCATCAATCCGCGGGATCGGGTACCTATTACGGACAGTGATCTTGTTCAGCGCCCGATAGTCAATACAGAGTCTCCACGTCCCATCCTTCTTCTGTACCAACACGATCGGGCTCCCACAGGGCGATGAACTCGGACGGATGTGACCTTTCTGCAGGAGCTCCTGAATCTGCCTCTTGATTTCATCGTTCTCCAGAACGGAGCGCCGATAAATTGGTCCATTGGGTAGCGGCGCACCTGGGGTCAGATCGATGGAGTGCTTGACTTGACAGTGCAGAGGAACCCCTGCCGGGGAGGTGAAGATGTCCTCGTACTCCTCCACAATCTTGTCCATCTGTAGTTGTCGTGCAGAGGGGCCCCGTTTGGAGGCCGCGGCCACTGTCTTCTTCTTTCCTTGAGGGCGTATCATCAGGAAAACAAATTTCCTGGTTTTGGAAATGATCTTACTGCATTGTTTTGCAGTAATCAAAGAGATGGCGGCAGGTGGTGCTACCTCTGGTATCCTGAACAACTTATTTCCCAATGTAATAATAACAGCACGGGGCCTTGATTCATACACAGCATGTCGCTTCCACAAGTATGGTTGTCCTAGTAATACATCACAAACTTCAAGGGGAGCAATGTCACACAATACCTCATCCGTGAAGGGCTTGATGTTGTATGGAAGGCGACACTGCTGGCTCACGCGAAGATCTCGTCCTTGGTGAAGCCACCCAATGGTGTATGGTTGTGGATGTGCTGTGGTCGGTAAGCCCAACCGCTTCACGACCTCTGCCGAAATGAGGTTCTTTTGACTCCCGCTATCAACAATGAACTGTATCGGGGAGCCCTTTACCCACATCTGGGAGTGGAAGAGACGCTCCTCCTCCTCTGGATCTTCGGGTTCATTTTTCTGGATCTTTGCGGTAGCAACAGTGGCGCTGGGATCCGCATCAATGATCTGCTTCCCTTTTTCATACCCCTTATCGGGTTCTGACTCAGAGTCGGAACATGCATCTGATTCTGAAACCTTTAGCTCAGCCACCAGTGACTGCTTGGCCCGACACTCACTTGTGTTGTGAGTGGAGCTCTTATGGAACTCGCACCATTTTCCAGTGTCCTTTCTCGGCTTCGCGGCGCTGTTCTTTGCTTGCAGCTTCGGCTGGTTGTCTTGGGCTGTCCCGCCTTGGCTTTGTCCTTTGTTCTGTGGTTTAGGGGCACCTTTCCCCTGCTTTGGATTCGCAGATCCAAAGTCTCGCTTCTTTTGTTTAAACTTCTGCTCGACCTTGACGGCATATCGGTATGCTGCGCCGAGCGAGGGGATGTTTAGGAATTGTATTTCTTCCTGGATGTACTTGTGCAGGCAGCCACGGTATTTGAGTATCAAATGTTGCTCCGAATCCTTGATACCCAACTTTGTGCGAAGGGTATGGAAAAGATTGGTGAACTCCGGCACGTCTTGGTCCCTTCCCTGCCGCAGCGTGGTCCACTTTATGTATTCATCCTCATAGCTTCCGACAGGGTAGTACTGCTCCTTGATGGCATCCCGGAACGAATCCCAGGTGGGTGCGGCTGAAAATAGTGAGCCAGTACTTTCATCCTTCTGCTCGCAGTAGGTTTCCCACCAGTCCTTGACGTGGGGGGCTGCTTTGAGAAGAGCAAAAACAATCTTTTCCCGACTCGAAAATTCATGAACAGAAAAATAACCCTCTAGCAGATTTAACCATTTATCTACGGCATCTGCGTCTATCTGACCCTCGAATATGGGGATTTCAAAATTAACTTGTACCTTAAAGGGTGTGGCGTTTCCAGAGTAGCTGCTGGAAGCCGATGCGTTGCTTCTGGGTAGCCGCTGAAGGATCTGGGCAAAGTTGTCCATCATCGCGTTCCGTTGTCGCTCGAGGGCTTCTTCGAGCAAGATTTTGATGGGATCTCCTGCCCCCTCGTCTTTCTTCTCGTCCGCCATGGGAGGCCGTCGGGATTTGCGAGGCTGGTCTTGCAAAGGTTCAACCAGTTCAAGCCCTAACTCCTTATATCCCGACCTTGTTGGGGACATGCAAAGAAAAACAGAGAAAAAGCAGACCGCTTTGATACCACTGATCCGGATTTAAACAGGAACGCAACAAATTACAGAGATAACCATATACACAAAGATGCAGCGGAAATAATACTTCATTTCATTAATGGAAAATACTGAAATATGCTTACAACCAGAAATGGAAATAAACCAGCTAGGGCGATGGTAGCTTATCTCTGAGAAGAGATGTGATGGCTACATGCCTCTGAACTGTGTTACAATGAGGCTCGAAGGCCTATTTATTGTTGAGAAACAATGGAAAACCCTTAACATTCCAAAACCTAACCCTAGGAGATGAAACGCCAAACTGTGGGCCCCGTTTGGGGGTAAGTTGGTACATCAACTTCCCGGGGTCGTAACTTTGGCATATGATCTCCGTTTGACGCGTACAATAGCTCATTAGAAAGATCTATCCGAGCACTATCATTGTTGGAACGGATTCCCCAAAAAACGTCGTTTAGGGCCTCAAAACGGCTCCGGAAGTTCAGGACCCGAAAAACTGCTAAAAATAGTAAGTTGTGCTACAATTAAGGAAACTGAAAATGCTGAGAAAGACAATGGTGGGGGTCCAGGTGGACTTGGCAGGTGGCCACCAATATCCACCTGGATCATTCCTCCCCCCTTAGGAAGCAATGGTCCCCATTGCGTTGAGCTCCTCCATGAGATGAGGAAACTTCTGCTGAACTTGTTCCCTGGTGAGCCACTTGCCCTGCTGAAGGAGTTGGCCTGCTTTGACAACTCGATACAGTTGGATATTCTGTTGGCGAGTGTTCTTGATCTGTGTGTCCATGATCCGATCAGTTGCAGCTTGTTCCATGCAATCTGGATTTAATTCTGTGGGTTTGAGCTGTTCTGCAATGTCGGATGTGTCTAGCAATGGTGGAAAGTATGGCCGAAGGCGGTCCACATTGAACACTGGGTGCAGGCCAAGGAATGGGGGAATGCTGAGCTCAAATGCATTGTCTCCCATAGCCTTAGTAATGGTGTAAGGACCATATCAGAGTGGTCTCAATTTCCGATAGGCTCCAGTAAGGCGTTCCTTTTGCAAATGCAACCAGACTTTGTCGCCCACCTGAAACTTGTGTGGCACCCGATGTTGATCATGTCGCTGCTTGTACTTGGCATTTGATTTCTCAAGAATGTCATGGACCTGCTGGCGAATATGTTGGATGCGCTCAATGAAGCTGGTGGCCTTATCTGTTTCGGACTGGACATGAGCTGAATTCATGTGAGTAGCTGCAAGTGGCATGGCCACATCAATGGGGCATAGTGGCTGGAATCCCAAACCCCCCTGAAAAGGGCTATGGCCAGTGGAGCTGTGAAGAGCTCGGTTGTAGCTGTGCTGAACATAGGGGAGGCTCTCGTCCCATGTGCGTGGATGCTTTGAGTTATACATGCGCAGAATGTGCACAATCATCCTATTGACAACCTCTGTCTGGCCATCAGTTTGAGGATGGAAGGCTGTGGACTTGTGAGTTTGGTGTCCAGCATTGACCAGAGACTGGACCAAAATGTGCTGAGGAACCGACTGTCCCGATCTGAGATGATAGACTGTGGGATCCCAAAGTGCACCCACACTCGTTCAAAGAAGAGTTTAGCAGTGGCTTCTGCTGTGATATTCTTCTTGCAGGCCACCATAATGGCCATCTTCGAGAACCTGTCGACGACCAAAAAAACACAGTCATTTCCATGCTTAGTGGAAGGAAGGCCTGACATGTAATCCATGGAGATGGATTCCCAAGGTCGACTAGGGGTAGGCAACGGGGTATAGAGGCCGTGCTTCTTAATGGTCGGTTTGGCAATGGCACAGGCAGTACATGATCGGATGTACTTCCCAACATCCTGTCGAAGATTCGGCCAATAGAAATAATTTTGCAGTACTGCCACTGTTTTCTCGACCCCGAAATGCCCAGCAGCCCGACTGTAGTGTGCTTCCCAAATCATCTTGGCACGCTCGCTTGAAGGAACACAAAGGTGACCGAGGTGGCATAATAGGGCATCCTGGAGGTGAAAATCTGCAACTTGCCGACCCTCCAAGAGTGTCTGGTATGTGTGGCCGAATTCTGGGTCGCTTTTGTAGAGAAGTGGCCAATCAGAAGTCTCGTGCCCACAAGAGTTGAGCACGGTGGTTAGCGCCATGATCGGTGGTCGACTGAGGCAATCTGCAACATTATTGGTGCTGCCCTTTTTATACTTGATATTCAAGTGAAACTGTTGCAGGTATGTAGACCACTTCTGATGGCGATCATTCTGCAATTTCCCTTGGGTCTGTATGAACTGCAGAGGTCGGTGGTCTGTGTGGATGACCGTTTCCTTCCCCAAAATGTAATGCTTCCATTGTCGGCAGGCCTGTACAATGGAATACATCTCTTTATCATAAGTGGGGTACTTCCGGACTGTGTCTGAAAGTGTTTCACTGTGATATGCCACTGGATGTCCATGTTGAGTAAGGACTGCCCCAATAGCATAGTCAGAGGCATCTGTCTCGACCTCAAATGGTTGTTGTAAATCTGGTAACGCGAGCACTGGTGCCGTGCAGAGGCGATCCTTCAACTCCCTGAATGCCTTCTGTTGAGATTCAGACCAAAAGAATTTTTCTTTCGCCCCGCCCTTGGTGACTTGACTCAAGGGCCAAGAAATATGAGAAAACCCCAACACAAACCTGCGGTAGAAGTTGGCAAGACCTAGAAAGCTGCGGAGCTCTGTTAGAGTGGTTGGAGAGGGCCAATCCCGAATGACTTGGATCTTGGCTGGATCGACATGCACCCCCTGTTCATCAATGATGTATCCCAGATACTGAACCTGGGTCATGCCAAAAGTGCATTTCTCCAAATTGGCACATAGCTTGTGTTGCCGCAGTGTTTGGAGAACCTGTCGGATGTGGTGGAGGTGCTCTTCCCAACTCTGGCTGAAGATCAGAATGTCATCCAAGTATACTACTACAAAGGAGTTGGTGAATGGCCGCAAGATGTCATCCATTAGCCTCATAAAGGTTGCAGGAGCATTCGTCAATCCGAAAGGCATGACAAACCATTCGAAGAGGCCCTCCTTGGATTTGAAGGCAGTCTTCCACACATCGGAGGGTTCGATTGGTACCTGGTGATATCCTGACTTCAGATCGATCTTGCTGAAATATTTCGCCCCCTTTAGTTGGTCTAGGAGGTCATCAATCCGCGGGATCGGGTACCTATTACGGACAGTGATCTTGTTCTACGCCCGATAGTCAATACAGAGTCTCCACGTCCCATCATTCTTCTGTACCAACACGATCGGGCTCCCACAGGGCGATGAACTCGGACGGATGTGACCTTTCTGTAGGAGCTCCTGAATCTGCCTCTTGATTTCATCATTCTCCAGAACGGAGCGCCGATAAATTGGTCCATTGGGTAGCGGCGCACCTGGGGTCAGATCGATGGAGTGCTTGACTTGACAGTGCAGAGGAACCCCTGCCGAGGAGGTGAAGATGTCCTCGTACTCCTCCACAATCTTGTCCATCTGTAGTTGTCGTGCAGAGGGGCCCCGTTTGGAGGCCGCGGCCACTGTCTTCTTCTTTCCTTGAGGGCGTATCATCAGGAAAACAAATTTCTTGGTTTTGGAAATGATCTTACTGCATTGTTTTGCAGTAATCAAAGAGAGGGCGGCAGGTGGTGCTACCTCTGGTATCCTGAACAACTTATTTCCCAATGTAATAATAACAGCACGGGGCCTTGATTCATACACAGCATGTCGCTTCCACAAGTATGGTTGTCCTAGTAATACATCACAAACTTCAAGGGGAGCAATGTCACACAATACCTCATCCGTGAAGGGCTTGATGTTGTATGGAAGGCGACATTGCTGGCTCACGCGAAGATCTCGTCCTTGGTGAAGCCACCCAATGGTGTATGGTTGTGGATGTGCTGTGGTCGGTAAGCCCAATCGCTTCACGACCTCTGCCAAAATGAGGTTCTTTTGACTCCCGCTATCAACAATGAACTGTATCGGGGAGCCCTTTACCCACATCTGGGAGTGGAAGAGACGCTCCTCCTCCTCTGGATCTTCGGGTTCATTTTTCTGGATCTTTGCGGTAGCAACAGTGGCGCTGGGGTCCGCATCAATGATCTGCTTCCCTTTTTCATACCCCTTATCGGGTTCTGACTCAGAGTCGGAACATGCATCTGATTCTGAAACCTTTAGCTCAGCCACCAGTGACTGCTTGGCCCGACACTCATTTGTGTTGTGAGTGGAGCTCTTATGGAACTCGCACCATTTTCCAGTGTCCTTTCTCGGCTTCGCGGCGCTGTTCTTTGCTTGCAGCTTCGGCTGGTTGTCTTGGGCTGTCCCGCCTTGGCTTTGTCCTTTGTTCTGTGGTTTAGGGGCACCTTTCCCCTGCTTTGGATTCACAGATCCAAAGTCTCGCTTCTTTTGTTTAAACTTCTGCTCGACCTTGACGGCATACCGGTATGCTGCGCCGAGCGAGGGGATGTTTAGGAATTGTATTTCTTCCTGGATGTACTTGTGCAGGCAGCCACGGTATTTGAGTATCAAATGTTGCTCCGAATCCTTGATACCCAACTTTGTGCGAAGGGTATGGAAAAGATTGGTGAACTCCGGCACGTCTTGGTCCCTTCCCTGCTGCAGCGTGGTCCACTTTATGTATTCATCCTCATAGCTCCCGACAGGGTAGTACTGCTCCTTGATGGCATCCCGGAACGAATCCCAGGTGGGTGCGGCTGAAAATAGTGAGCCAGTACTTTCATCCTTCTGCTCGCAGTAGGTTTCCCACCAGTCCTTGACGTGGGGGGCTGCTTTGAGGAGAGCAAAAACAATCTTTTCCCGACTCGAAAATTCATGAACAGAAAAATAACCCTCTAGCAGATTTAACCATTTATCTACGGCATCTGCGTCTATCTGACCCTCGAATATGGGGATTTCAAAATTAACATGTACCTTAAAGGGTGTGGCATTTCCAGAGTAGCTGCTGGAAGCCGATGCGTTGCTTCTGGGTAGCCGCTGAAGGATCTGGGCAAAGTTGTCCATCATCGCGTTCCGTTGTCGCTCGAGGGCTTCTTCGAGCAAGATTTTGATGGGATCTCCTGCCCCCTCGTCTTTCTTCTCGTCCGCCATGGGAGGCCGTCGGGATTTGCGAGGCTGGTCTTGCAAAGGTTCAACCAGTTCAAGCCCTAACTCCTTATATCCCGACCTTGTTGGGGACATGCAAAGAAAAACAGAGAAAAAGCAGACCGCTTTAATACCACTGATCTGGATTTAAACAGGAACGCAACAAATTACAGAGATAACCATATACACAAAGATGTAGCGGAAATAATACTTCATTTCATTAATGGAAAATACTGAAATATGCTTACAACCAGAAATGGAAATAAACCAGCTAGGGCGATGGTAGCTTATCTCTGAGAAGAGATGTGATGGCTGCATGCCTCTGAACTGTGTTACAATGAGGCTCGAAGGCCTATTTATTGTTGAGAAACAATGGAAAACCCTTAACATTCCAAAACCTAACCCTAGGAGATGAAACGCCAAACTGTGGGCCCCGTTTGGGGGTAAGTTGGTACATCAACTTCCCGGGGTCGTAACTTTGGCATATGATCTCCGTTTGACGCGTACAATAGCTCATTAGAAAGATCTATCCGAGCACTATCATTGTTGGAACGGGCAACATGGACCCATGTTGCCCCCGGATTCCCCAAAAAACGTCGTTTAGGGCCTCAAAACGGCTCCGGAGGTTCAGGACCCGAAAAACTGCTAAAAATAGTAAGTTGTGCTACAATTAAGGAAACTGAAAATGCTGAGAAAGACAATGGTGGGGGTCCAGGTGGACTTGGTAGGTGGCCACCAATATCCACCTGGATCATTACTCGCTTTGCTTTCACTTTTGCTTTTGCTTCTTATTTTCTTTGTTGTTTTTTTTGTTTTCTTGTTTCATTCGTAGGTTATTTTCACATGAAACCATGTATGACTCATGAAACAAGCTGGGTAAAGTATGAGAGGACATGTACAAATATCAACATTTGGTTATCTGTTGTTTTCTCTCTTATGTAAGAACTTGTTATCTTCAGTCCATGATAGATCAATTCAAAATGCGTACGGTTCGAAGTGAACATTGGTGAAAACAAAACGCTTGTGCACTAACTATTATCACCTACCCTAGTCGGTTTTTTTGGGTTAATCCTTGTCAGCTCAATCAGGTAGAGTAAGATTAGGGGGGAACCTTGAAAATCACGTCAAAGGTATACATAAAATAATTCCCTGTAGGAATAACCTCTTCTGCCTATGAAATGAATAAGTGCTATGCATAGTTACGAAGATGAAAAATATAAAAAATGAAAAAGTAAAATGATGGGAAAAATGAAAATAAATAAGGCGAAGAAGAGAAAGGCTTCCTGGAGAGAGGTGATGCAAGTAACTCCATCGAGGCACTGACCAGGCTCATTGGTAGTAGATCCATGCTTACGTTCCTATGTGACTCTGCCGGGGTACTATCCAGGCCCGCTAGCAGTGGAGCAACACCAGAGATGAAACTAAGACTCTTACGACTATACTTATTGTGCATCAATATACCCCTCAACCCCAATCGAAACAACTGTGTTTCCTTGACTTGGAATGTGTGTCAATTGACCAAGAGCTTTGCAAATGCTACATCTTACAATCGAGCCAGTGTAAAACCAAGATGAACTAAGAAGTCAACAATACTTTCTAAGGCGTTAGGCTTTCTCTTCACGAACAAGGTCCATTCAGAGAGCTAGAGTTCTACCAGTGTGTCACCAAGTATTGTAGTGGCTACAACCACCCTCCAAAATTTTTCCTTAGCTTCGCTTTGGAGCCTTCATACCAACCTTTCACATTAGCATGTCTTGCTTCATCAAGTACACAAGCTTCAGTGATTTTCTTGCAGAATGATAGCTTTTCCATCAGAGGTTGTTACATTCCCCTCACAAGCTATTCCTCCGAACTTGGTCCAGTTGTAGGCTGAGCAGGTCCCTCAATTAATTGAGGGATTCTGGAGGGAAACCAATCTTCCCTCCAGAAATTGCACAATTATTTCTGGACACCTGCTAGGCTCCATAATTACGCAACTATGTCAGTTAGGCTTCATCCAGAAAATTACACATTTCTTCCAAGTAGGGCTGTTCAGCCCAAGAATTACGCAATCCTGGGCAACAGTCAGGTGCTCTGCCCAAAAATGTGCAAATCTCCTCAGCAGCCATCCCAACTCCCTCCCAAGAATGCACATTTTTTCCTCCTAGCTGAGTAGACTGTTGCATGTGCAATTCAGTTGACCGATTCCCTATAGGACCGAGCAAAACTAACTTGCATGCATTGGCTGCTTCTCCCAAGGCAGCATGCAAAGGCATCCCTTGTTTCAAGGATATATTTTTAGCAGTTGGAGGTTACATGCAAGGATCATTTCAGAAACCTCCCACCAAGTGTCACTTTCCCTAGATTCGTGTCATGCACGTTGCAACCTCGATTTGATCAAAACTCATGAACCAGATATTGTAGAGCTCATTCCCGACATCAACCTTGCATCTATGACATTCCACATCGCATCTAGGAGCCTTCAACACATTTAGATCATGTAAGCCTACATTCCTTGTCTTGTGTTGCATTTCTGGCACTTTTTGTGTTTCACTTCGTATGAATGTTGTCTTCTTGATTTCAGTGAGCAGTTGTTGTCATTTTGATACATACTAGCTTGTACTAGCACAATTTCATTTTCTGTTAACATCTCAATGATGTCGCATGCATGAAACTATTTTTCACGAATGGTCATCGATTTGGTGACCTGCCTCACCCACATGCATGTTGTTCTATTTTTTGAATCTTTCATTCACCATTTGGATGCACAATCATTCACTTATGTTTACACTCAGTATCACCATGAATTCTCATTCACATTCACTTTTCATGTTGCCTATTGGTGAGTTTGGGCACCCTTGCCCACGACTCTGCCTCACCAAGACAACATTGCGCTATCCTGAGAGGGAAGGAAAATGTGCATTTTTTCCCAATGAATTTCCTCCAATCATGCATTGCACAATTTTGAAGGACAGTGACCGCTGGCACAAAAAATTGCATAATGCAGTCACTAAGCCTACAACCATTGCTAGCTGATATTGCGCATTACGCAATTCCAACAGTTAGCAGCCAGACCAGACTATTTATTGTGCAATTCCAGTAGTTAGTTAGCCTCCCAGTAACCCAGATTGTGCCTTGTGTAGTCTTGGTAGTCAGTCTCCCAACCTCCCAACGAAAATTGTGCAACCTTCATGATCAGTCACATATGTCTATTTCAAGTCAATTCTCAAGTTCGTTTTGGTTTTTGATTGACGAATTTCTTTCCATGAGTGTTTCCATGTCTCCAGGTATCACAGGTGTTCATCTTCCTCTCAATAGTACAAGTACAATGGTTTCCAAGAGAGGAGAGTCAAAGATACCATTCATAGCACTCTTGGGGATGCAGTAGATCAAGTGTCTATGGACTTGCCTACCCACAAACACATCAAGTTTTTCATAGATAACTACATCAAGATATGATAGAAGCAGTATCATAATGAGAAACATCATGAACAACAGTTGAAGAGAGAATACTGGATTCAACGAATGCAAGATGAAGTTGTTAACAACACAGAGGTAGAACAAAGTTGCAAGCTCAAGAAAATCCACTTGTGGTGAAAACAACTTTAGATACCTAGGCTATTAGGTGATGGAGCAACATGAAGATCATGTGAAGACAGAGAATGGAACAAAGAAGGAGTTACATGTGCTGAAGCATCAACTCGAGGAAGAACTTGAGCTGCATAGACAAGTGAATGAGTTGCAGCAGAAATAGGCACACGAGGGGGTGCAACATGCACTCATGGATGAAACTTCCCCATACAAGTTATAGATCCATCCCATTAGATGGCATAGAGTAGACATGGTGAGCAGTGTTGTTGATCTCATGTAAGGGAATTCAGTAGCATGCATGTCATCGTGTGCATGCATGTGATGCCGCCCATTCAGTACACTCACCAAGGCAAAGAGAAGAAGTAATTTCAACTGGAGATGAACATGTAGTTGATAATTGATCGCATGACCACTAACACACATTGGAAGATCAACATAGACACTATGCATTAGCTTGTTGTCGGTGCGGCCACACCCAAGAAGACCATGCACATGTTAGTAGATGAGTTGGATGGATTAGCCACACTAATGCACCCATATGCAATGGAGTAAAGAATTTTCTTCAGCAAGATGTCATCATGGAGTGCATGCACACCATCACGGATGACCAAGATTGGCATCAACTCACCACCTTCACCATCACAAGATTTTCAAAGAGTTGGTCTCACCACAACAAACTGAGTGTCAGTGATGTCTTGCATGGCTTGCTCAAGCCATTTTGTCTCACATGTACACATGTGCATTGTAATGTAACGTCTTGTTAAGTGGAAGTTCAAGTGTCGATAGTTGGATGTAACATTCATAGAGTAGATGAAGGGTCATGAGGGTAGATGAGTTGTCACAAAGGGGAATGTCAAGGGTCACCCCACCCTTCGCTCTAAATAGAACCTCATAACTCATTGTAAAGGCTTTTGGTCAGACAAGCTTCTGATAGGACTATCTTAGAGAGAGCTTGTACAATATTGTAATGAGCCTTGGCTTCTCCACTACGCAGGGCTAGTACATCTTTTTGGAGGAGCAGGTAGTTGTGGCTGTAATGTTCTGCTATTGGAACTAGTGGTTGGACATGGATTTATTGTATGACTGGAAATTACACTTCTTCATATAACAAGATCTAGCACGTTTCATGCATATTTTGTATTGTATTCTATGCTATCTGGTTTACCCTAAATGATATATGTAATGTTTTTCTTGTGCATGCATGTATATCTATATTTGTATGTATGTATGTATGAATTTTTCTGAAATGTATTTTTTGGTTTAACCATCACTTTGGATTGCTTGCTAACTTGCCTTCCATGTTGTGATGCATCTTCGCTCATGTGTTCCCTTCTTAATTGTGTTCTATCATAGGTTTCCAAGGGGTGCATTCTTCTCAACCCCCATGTGTTAGATCCTCTCATGCACCTTCCTTGGCTCATTACAGTTGTAACACCCTTGCTACCAATAGAGTTATCCTACTTGCCTCCATGTGAAATCGCTGTCAAGGAATTATCGTACGACCCACTACTAGGACTCCTCCACCAAATGGTCTGAGGTCCAACTGTGACTTCTTACTGGGGAGATACCCTTACATGTTAGTGGATCCAGCACTGTCAACAAAAGGATTGTAAAAAATCAAGAAATGAAGGACCATATAACAAGAGTTTCTCAAAACCATTGAAGGATAACTTCATTATAATGTAGAAGAGGATGAAACAACAACGAGATTAACATGGTAGTGAAAGGGAATTTCAAGTGAGGGATTGTACATTTGGGATATTACAACCATATAAACATATATTTCTCAAGGAACAAAATATTAGGATCAAGGTATTATAGCCCCTATAAAGTGTTGCAAAGGATTAAAAGTATGACTTACAAATTGGACTTGTCTCAATCTTCACCTATACATCTAACCTTCATTGTTTCTTTATGAAAAATGTAATTTTCTACAAAATTCTAGGTCAAACTATTTTACTATAAAGATTAGTGAAAAAGAGAATAATGAGGTCCTAACTCAAACTATTTTACTATAGTGGTTAATGTAAAAGATAAAATTATACCAAAAAAATCTTAGTACAAAAAGAGCATTTCTTCTTAGTGTTTTGGGACAACAGGTCTGATAACTTAATAAATGTTAACAATAGACAAGCTTACATATGAGTTTACTTGTTAATACTTAGCTCTAGATTCTTGCTTCAATGTCCACTTCTATGCATGTATCTACGCCAAATTAGCTGGTTATCCTCGCTTTTCTCGTAAGGTTTTTTATTGATCCTTTGAAGAATATGCATGTAGTCTATAGAGGATTGATATCAACTATTTGTTGCATCAAACACTTATTAATGAAGCTGTTACTTTTTTTTTCTATTGAAAAAATGATTAGCCAAATTAACAAACCTAACTTTTATTGCAGAAATTTTGTCTCACTATATTTCCAAATATATATCGAAGCTTGTCCATGCCAGAGCATCAAAGAGAGGTGAGACAAATTCAAGTAACGAAGCTCTTATCACAAAAAAATATTGAATACTCAATTTTGGTAATTTTTCTTGGTCAACCACCCTTGTAGATTCCAATGAAAGTTTTCTTAGTTATTTGCATGGTTTTCCATATGGGTTCTCCTAATACGATTTACACTATCAAGATTATAGACCTAAAGCTGTTAGCCTGAGGAAACATTATTCTGTGTGTAAGGAGTGTCAATCCTACTGTTGTTAAAAAACGTGAAAGTTGAAGAGGCGTACAAAACTCTAGCTATGATTGACAATGCCCATCCAAACCCTCATCCCTCGACTTAGAAAGCATGTTAATATGCACCATATCCATGGTAAATTTTAGGGGTGAATTTTAGCCCAAGGGCGAAAGGGGTTTTTCATTTTAGAGGGGCAATTTTTTAATAAAACACCCATTTCATATATTTAGCCCAACTTTTATTTAGAAAAAAAATATTTTTTTCATTTTAGCCAAAAAAAGGGGCGGATAAACTATGAAAAGACTCATTTGACCTGATTTGCCTATGTTGGGAGGTTATATTCCATCACAATCACCTAATTTTCTACCTTGTAATGTGAAATTCATTTGCAATCACCCATTTTCTGGTTTGGGAGGTGGTTTGGGAGGTTGTATTTGGTTCCAATAAATAAAAATATAAATAAAGTGGAGGTATGGTAAATAAATAAAACCTCTTTTTATACTTACTCTTAAGGTATGGTAAATAAATAAAACCTCTTTTTATATTTAGTCCATAACCCTCTTTCTATTTAAGAAGGCTCAAAAAAGAGGTTTTATTTAAGTGAATCCTATGGGCGAAACACCATATTTATAAAATAGGTATGGTAAATTAATAAAAATATAAATAAACTAGATGTATGGTAAATAAATAAAACATTTTTTTTATATTTACTCCATAAGTCATCTTATATTTATGAAAACACAATGGTGTAAATAAATAAAAATAAAAATAAAGTGGAGTTATGGTAAATAATTAAAAATATAAATAAACTAGGGGTATGGTAAATAAATAAAACCTCTTTTTATATTTAGTCCATAACCCTCTTTCTATTTAAGAATGCTCAAAAAAGAGGTTTTATTCAAGTGAATCCTATGGGCCAAATAGGATATTTATAAAAGAAGTATGGTAAATTAATAAAAATATAAATAAACCAGAGGTATGGTAAATAAATAAAATACGAACACTCAAAAAATGTGTTATATTTAGGTGAAGCCTATGGGCCAAATTATTATTAATACCATGCAAAAAATTATTATTAACCCTAATATTGTATTAATAAAAATAAATATTGCACATGGTATTGACCCATGGTATTCACATGGAATGTAGCCTATTTAGAGGGGGGAATTAAACCATCATAGATTTATCTTTACTCTAGATACACTAAGCACCGAGAGGGATCAAATATCGTGATTTGCAAACTAGCATAGAGTGAAAAATATTTGATCCCTCTCGGGGCTTGGTAGATCAAGAGTAAAAATGGATCTTGTAATTTAATGTCACTTAAACATTTTAACTTAGTTAAAATAAATGAAAAAAAAAATAAAAAATCAATTATTAATTTTATTAATTTTATAAATTACTAATAGTAGTTTTTAAGCTCGTTTATGATAACCCATGGTAATACCATGGTATTCATGTGAGCATAAACTATTTAGAGGGGAAATTATATCAACTTAGATCCATGTTAATTTTGGTTCTACCAAGTGCTAAGAGGGATAAATAAATTTCATCCATCTAAGAGTGGCAGATGTGGAGTTAAGATGGATATAGGTTGGTTTTTATGATCATGAAGATATTAAATAGACTTACAAAATTATATTGTAAAAAACATCTTAAGGTGAATGGTAAAAGCTACATTTAGTCACTTCACAAAATTTAGTAAAAAATACCAATATCTCCATTAATATTGGTTTTTCTGATTTAACAAAAAAAATTCAAAACAGTGAAATCTTGTCACTCTTTCTACATCACCCTTGTAAAAGAGAGATAGTCGCTGCCCAGATTTCCCACCATTTTTCAAACGTTCTCAATATGATATCTTCATGAAAACGTTAAGGTACTGATTTTGGATTAGTTGTTTGAAAAATATGTTGGTTTGTACAACCTTTCATCTTCTTTTCTATTCTTAGTTTGTCGTAATGATCTGTAGGGGTTGGGCCGCTGCACCATATTGTCCTAAAAGGCACATATTGTGCACCAAAAAGGGAAATTAATCCACATGTTACAACGCTATTATAAAATGCAAGATGTATGAAGGTAGTGAATTATGCTAATAAGAAATTTAGAATGGGAGAGACGTAATTAAATTTTATTATTTAATTGAAGATTTCCAATTAAAATAATAATAAATCTACATTTATAGAGTGATTGGAAGGCTTCTAACAATGGTCACTTCTTTCGATTAGATCCCCTTCAAGCATTTGGGATTCCTACTACTTTCTTATATTATATAGTTGGGGCTTGCTACTTGTTTGTGTGTTGGGGTAAACAAACTTGATGTGTTTTTTTTTATGTCGTGGTTGGAGTCTATGGAATAAGAAAGAAATTTAATAGCTTGACAAAATTGGTAGTTTGAAAAAAGTGGTAGAGAAAAGATTAATCTCTCCTACCTTGACAAAACTTGTGGTCAAGATAAAAACCTACAAGAACTTTGTTATGGAATATTATCAAAACTAATAGAAGGATATGAAAGAGTCTACAGTAAGAACCTTGACAAACATGGCCACTTAAACTTGCAACATTGTTTGTAGGAAGAGAAAATTATGTTTCTTTTTTCCAAACATGTATGTTAGTATATTACAGTTTAATGAATATTTTTTCCTATTATCATATATGGTTTCATAGTTTAACAAATGTTTTATTATTCGGTGAAATATTTGCCAAGATCTTACAAGATTTATAATTTAGTGAAAGATTTTCCATGACTTTACAAGATAATATAATCTAGTGAGAGATTCACCAAAAAAATTATATACACATATTATATTATTGATAAAATTAGCTCCCATTTTTCCTATGTATCTTGGGGATTCGCCCATTTATTATACATATAAATTTAGAGTGGTTCTTAAAATTTTCCCTAACCATATCATTTGAGTTTACTTAATTCAATTTAGTTCACCCCACACAATTCGAAACACGAGAACGCTTCATCCAATCAGTAAACTACAACCTAATCAACTAAGCTCACATTTCCTTCTAAAAATTAACATATCAATATGATCTTTAGAACTTAATATGCCAACAATTAATATTTACATATGTTTAAGCTTACCAAAACCTTTTCATGATTTTAATAAAAAATTAATAAAACTTTTCTTTATTCTCTTCATTATTTGGGTTGACTATTTGCATAAATATTACATTATACTAATCTAGCCTATATTAATTAAATAATAATATTATTCTAAATTATTATTATTATTTATAAAAAGTATTAACATATAAATTAAATACATGTATATTTAAAAAATAAGTAGGAAGATGTAGTTATGAGATTCATCTCCAAATTTTGTTAGAATATAATGGGATAAAAACATGTTTAAATGTTCATAATAAACATATTCAAATATTGATATATTAATTATGTATTAAGTATTATATAAATAAATATTAATTTAAATATTAAGATAAATATTAATATATTAATTAATTTAATATAAATATTAATATATTAAAATATGCATTAAATGTTTAATATAATAAAATATCAACCACATTTATTAATAAAAATGATTGATATATGCAGATAGGCATATATCAATCACATACATGACCACATTAGTAAATGTGGTTGATATACCTTGATGGATGTCTATGCTATGGATTTTACATTAATATTAATGTTAATATTAATAAATATATAATAATAATAATAATTATATTGATATTGATGGAAAAAATGTCTTGAAGAAAAATGGGGCTTGGGGATTCCTATAGTAGACTCCTAGGGTTTATTGCAACATGGTTTTTCTAACAATACAGCTGGTAGATTGCATTAGAACTTTATCTACGCATGGTAAGAGGTGGGAAGACGGTGGCTTCAGGGTTTTCACAAACATCATTTGTAGTGTGAATCGCCTTTAGCTTTTGGAAAAGAACAGTTATACCTTCGATATTTTCACTTTGCGAAAAAGGCATAGGTTGCTAGAGGAAGGTCTTAGGTGGTGAAGTAAAAATATGTTTTACACAAGAGGGAAAATGGTGGCCTAAAGAGTTTTTCAAACTTGGAACTTGAGTCAGATGATATTTTTATGATTTTGGGACTAGAGCTTACTCAACAAAACCTAGACAAGGTGAGGCTTCTAGCTAGATCCCCAGTTATCGCAATGGTTTTCTCTGGGTAGGAGCTATTAGTGGAAGGCGAATCTAGTTTTTTGGATGATGGTAAGGTTTCTCTCAAAATGGCATCTTTATGGGAAGCAGTCATACCTCAACATGACTTTTAAGTTATACCAGCGAAATATTGGGAGCAATCTCTCTTAGAAATGAAAATATTGGTAAGTTCCACAAAACCACCGAAATTTATTGCATTCACTTTAAGGATCTTGTGTTTACGGGTGGTTTAGAAGACATAGTCAAGAGTTGTGGTTTATGGGACAATGAGCACCTAAAGAATTGTATTCCTGGCTCTCTGAGTTTTATGGGAAAGGGAGCAACCTAATGATTCGTTCGACCACTCTCTTTGAAATATGTACATAATGAGGTCCCAGTTGTAAGATACCCTTGACTAGAAGGAACCTCAAAGGATTTCTCATGAGAAGATAGGTTGGTAGATTTCTTAGTGACAAAGGGTGGAGAATAATAGGGTTTTTAAGTGTGAGAGGAGCTATTCTTGAAGGACATACTAGTCAGGTGATCTCAAGAAAGGAAAATGGGCACTATAAAAGGATTGGCCTCCTGGGGGCTTCAATGGATATCTCTGGATAACACTAAGAGGGAGAGAAAATTTTTGAAGGGAATTGGGGGCTTTTAAGGCCAATTTTATAAAAAGGAGGCCCACAACAAAAATAACCCTCAAATTGTCAGATTTAATCTTAGGGGAAATATTTCCAGTGAGGAGATGTAGAGAAAGAGAACTCCCAAAGATTTGATCGAAGAGGAGGAAGGGAAAATGTACTATAAAAAAGGTAGAAAACCCTAATTTAGTCCTTAGGGTTGACATTTGAATTGAATTAATCATTGTTGGGAGAGAAAAGGATAATATTTCACACAAAGTTATATTGCAAAGTGGATATCAAAGCCTTGGAGGGGAGGCCCTAGAAAATGAATCTGAGGTTATGAACTTAACTCGTGGATGGTTGATGGTTTATTTTAACAAATATGAGGCTTTAGAAAGGGTTCTTGAGTAGAACTAATTATTTGTTCCTCTCCAATTTTATTCAAAAAATGGACTCCCCTTTTCGATGAAAAATGAGAAAAACTCAAGGAGGTGATAGTGTGGGTTCACTTGCCATCCCTTCCTCCTCAACTCTGGATAGAAGATGGTTTTAGGTCTATCAAAAACAAATTGGGTCTATTTTTAGAAGTAGATATGTTTTTCAAGGTTACAAGAACCAGGATAGTGGCTAGAATTCTAGTAATGTTGGACCTGAGAGAAGGATTGTTTGAGAAAATTGATCTGCACCTTCAAGGGTATATGGAATCTCAGCTAATATATTATGAATAACTTCCCTTCCATTTATAGCAGTGCCACAAACATAGCCATCTAGCTTAGGGTTATCCTTCGGGATTTTTAAGAAGGATAAGGCAATGAAGCATTGCAAGAGAGGAAGGGGTTGAAGAGCTCGATGAAAAAGAGGCCAATAGGGTTCAAGAAGTGGGTGAATAGAGGGATATTTGTCCCATCGTGATAGAAGTGGAAGTTGAAACTCTGTAGGATATATTGCACTAATAGGTCCTCAGGAATTATTGTCAAGTTGAAGTGTAGGCTACTAAAAAACATTCGATCCTCACCCTTAACCACTGGGTAGTATCTTACACCCATTCTCTTATTTTTCCTCTATTATTTACTCCTTTATTGATGTTGGTTGAAGTCTTGGTCCTGATAGGACGAAAATCACAGACATTTCTCTACATTGTAGTCTGTCAAATGGCTCAGACAATATTATAACCTCCATACCTATTATAAACCATCATGTTATACCCCATCATGTCTGGAAGCCTTTTATATCCCCTCCCATGTCCTCCTTGGCCTCTCAATATAATATTCAACTCAGGGATAAGAACGAGGTATCTAGTGATCTTGTAGGGGGACTTGTAGAAGTTCCAATTCCAATAGGAACACTGAAAACTAGAGGTAAAACATCTAATATCTCTAAAGCCCAATTAAAAGCCAAAAATGATATAGCTAATGGGAAAAAAATTTCTATGAAAGGGGAACTTAAAGTGGCACAAGAACTTGGGGGGGTTTCCAAATGATGGTTTTTCCATTCAATTCCAGAGGGTTTTCTAGCACCTACAAGAAGATAGCAATTAAAAGGCTTATTAAGGACTCGGTCGTAGATGTTATAATTCTTTAGGAAACCTTAGGCAATAGGGAAATTATGTTGGATTCACTCAATAAATTTCTCCTAGGATGGTTGTTCATGACCTCTGATGCGAAGGGAAGATAAGTGGGTCTAGAAATGGGCTTCAAAGTTATTTGTTTTAGGCTCAGAAATTATTGGGGCTTATAACTTGTTCTCGACATGGATGTCTACTCATATTTAAGCATGTACCTCTATCTTATCAGTATTTATGGCCCATGCAAAGATAGGGTCTCTTTCTGGAACTCCCTCTTTTCAAAATATTTCAAGAATGGCCCAGATGTGGTGGTGGGATGGGATTCAAATTTCTCCTTGGGTATATTTGAAACATGGGGAACTTAGGCACAAGTTTATCCTTCGGTTGATTTCTTCATAAGAAAACTAATGTATAGTAAGATGATAGATATAAACCTAATCAAATATAAACCACTTTGGAGGAACAAACACAAAGACTTAGCTTGGGTGCCCAAGAGGTTGGATCGTTTCCTCATGGCTAAAAACTTGAGTAACATAATATCACGTTTCCAACAATGGGTGGGGGCGGGCACAAAGTATGCCCATTTCCCAATCTTTCTTGAACTAAAAGGAAGCAGTGGGAAGCCTAGAAGTCCATTCAAGTTTAATCCCTCTTGGATCTAGGAGGAGACCTAGAATGAGACAATAAAGGCTTCTTGGAATCTGTACAACCAAAATCAAATACCCTCCATATCCCAAAAATTTATGGATAACCTCAAAAGAATGTAACCTGCAACTATCAATTGGGTGAAACAAAAAAGGCTAAGGGAGGAGAAATATATAAAAGGTATTGAAGAAGAATTGGAGAGAATGGAAAGCCTAGAGGGGGACAAGTACTAATTAGAAGAAAGAAGAGAAATAATAAAGAAACAAGAAATTTTACAAAAGAAATATATTAAAGGAAAAAGAAGAGAAATGGAGATTGAAAAGTAGAGCTATATGGTTAGCTAGTGCTGATGAAAATTCTATGTTTTTTTTAAATTCTGCTAGAGGAAAAAATGATGTAAATACCATTTGGGAAATGGAAAGAACAAATGGTCGTATATAGAAAAATCCTTTAAAGAATTAGCCTCATTAGGGAAATACCACTTCAAAACCCTTTAAAGAGAACCTAAAGAAGCACAAATTGTAGAAGTAATATATATTTCCCAATTTTTCCCAAGGTTCATGGAGGAGCAAGACAATGACCATCTAATTGTCCCAATAACAAAATGGGAAGTGGAAGGTGTCATCAAATCCATGCAAAAAGATAACAGTCTAGGGCCTAATGGATGGAATGTTGAGTTTTTCCAACACTTTTTGAGCTAATAGGAGATGATTTGTTAGGCCCCTATACTACTAGTGTAACCCGTTATTGTTATTAGTACAACCCACTTATTATATTGATGTACCCATGTAGTGCCCATATTGTTACTATTGTGCCCCATAGAAGCCCACTATAGTGGAGGAATCAAGGATTTAGGGTCAAATATAGGATCCTTTCAGCTCTACCATCCATGGACTTAATCCAGAAGAATGATGATCCCCAATCTTTTCAGGAATTTAGACCAATATCTCTATGCAACAACATCTATTAAATAATAGACAAAATCATTGCTACTAACCTCAAGCCTATTTTATCAAAGAACATTTCTAGGGAACATTTTGGTTTTCTAGATGGGCGTCAAATTCATGAGGCCATAGGAGTTGCTTAAGAAGTAATGCACAACCTAAAAAAGAGTGGAAGAAAATGTATGATAGCAAAAGAAATATATGTCCAAGACATATGACATAATCATTCGAATCTATCTTCGACTACTGCTTAGCCGTTTTGGTTTTGATATTTATTTTATTAATTGGGTTATGGGGTTGTCACAAATGCGAGTTTCATAGTTCTAATAAATGGGGCAGCTTCCCATTTCCTCCATACTCAAAGAGGCCTAAGACAAGGATGCCCTTATCACCCCTCCTATTCTTGTTGTCTACTAAAGGTTTAAGTTGGTTGATTCTAGCACCAAAATGCAGAGGAGATGTGAAATAGATTGAGGTAGCCACGAATGTAATGAACCTCCATGGCCTATCCGGAAAATAAGCCCAAATCATCTAATTTTTTTTTTAAATTTCCTTATACATAGTTAAGGTTCCATGTTCCTCTCCCCTAATCAGACTACTATATCACCTTCAGGAAGGAGATTTATACCATAGACACATCATATCATCTTCATCAGTTGATTTCTATAACACAACTACAATTGGAAGGAAAGAAGGAGATATAACATGCAGCCATCAAACCTTTGGTGACATGCATGGTAATAAAATCCTCGTCTATTGGATTATATAGAACTTACCTCCTAACGGTTCTGCATGCATCTACATCTCATGCGTAATTACCATAGGCATGCATAAACTATATAAAAGATATTAAATTAGTTGACCACATGCATAGTAAGATTCCATAAGTTCCATAATAAGGTAACTTCTAAAAAAAATGACATAATGCAATCTAGCCTCATTGAGTATCTGTGCAATAGATAATCCTTCCATCATAAGCTATTCCATTACTTACATTATACCATAATGATTTGCAAGCATCTACCACTATTTTCCATGTTAACAAGAGGTTTTATATAACATTAAAGGTTCCTTCACTAACATAATGAAGATCACCATTAGATTCATTTTATATCCTACTCATTCAGAGGCAAAAGAATTGAATCCATCACATAAATATAGATAGCATTATACTAACACATAAGCCAATATGGGGCAACATATCCGATACTGAATTAAATAAAATAATCACATGAAAGATAAGAGACCGACATACAAAACATTCCACGCATGTGAATCCATCTAAAACAATCACTTGAAGGGAGGAGCACCACCACCCAACCATCAATCACCTCTGATTCCCCCTAATTCGAAGTTCTTGCCAACGATGAAATATCCTCAATTGATCAATGCACTAGATATTTAATACCCTCTTTCATGATTTTGTTTCCATTAGCGGTGTCCCACTTTTATGGATTTTTCCATTTTCCTAGGTATTTTTTGGAAAATCTTGTCTTTACCTCCCATGAAGCTTTTCCTTATAAAATGTTGCCTTTATCTATCACAAAGCTTTTATTTCCAATGGATATTTATCTCCCATCCATCCGATGGATCTCCAATCCACCTAAGCTTATCTAGAATCACATCTAGGATCTTTATCATGAAAGATTCATCTCTACCCCATTTCTCAATGGGATTTGGCAAGAATCTCCTCTGTCTTGGTGCTCCACCCTCCAAGTGATTTCATTTATTAATTTATTTAATAATACATTTTCTTTTCATATTACATATCACCTAGCTTTCCTCGGCTTAGGTTTAGAATATTTTAACCCACAAAGGATGGTATCACACCTAACTTTCCTTAGCTTAGGTTTACAATCATTTAACACACAAGGGAGTATATCACACCTAGCTTTAACTCATCATAGGTTTACAATAATTTATCACATAAGGGAGGGGTGTTACATACTGCCCCCCCACCCCCGTAAATTTTACATTGTCCTTGCTATATAATTACATCATGTCCTCATTCATAGGTAGCTGGTTTCTGAATCAATAACTCCAATGGCTCTGCCATTCGATGCAATTTTTCTGATGTACATAGGTCAAAAGGAGTACCCCTCTTTCATAGCTACATTTTTAACAAAGAGTGCTCCTCTTCCATAGATAAATTAGTCACAAAGAGTTCTCCTCTTCTATAGCTACATCGGTATCAATGAGTGTTCTCCTTTCATAGATACCTGTAATATTGTTTTCAAACCATTAATGAGAATTTATAGATGCAAAATTTTAACTATGATACATATCATAATATGTTACTTAATATTACTAAAGCAGCTATTTCTCATTTTTCATTTTATCTGAAGAGTGCATGTCCACTTCTAGCATTCTTCAAAGCCTTTTTGTTCTTTTTTTAACACCTTCTTCTTGCAGTTTCTCTACATATAACACATCTGTTAGCATATTTTCCAATTCAATATGTCTGCAACAGCATAACAAATTAGTTCACATAGAAATATATATATTTGTCATATATGTATGTATGCCAAACTTAACCATGGTTACTTATCCTTGAACCACTTCTTACTTTGCATCTTCTGTGCAACCAACTAGTTGGTTGTCTCGCCAGACATCTACCCAATGTCTTCAGGCATACCTGCACACAATGTATATTATACACACTGATATACATATCATATTTCAAACATGCAACATATGTAGTCATACAGGTACCGTATGTACTGTTGTACATAGTACCATCTATGTTATAGCCCATCATACCATTCCCATGGTATCACCTGCATGACAAAATCTTTGTCCACATATTTTCCTTCCATTTTAGTATCACCAAACATTATTTTATCTTTTTTCTAGCAATTAAAACAACTCTACTCATTTGAAAAGGAATTTGTATGAGCATGGTTCATTTATGTAATCAGAGAAAGTTTTCTCAAGTGTAAATCATTTTCAGATTTCATGTGATTGTAACACAATATTAGTAATATAGTATGTATTCATGCATATTTTCATCTTAAGTAGACTATTAACTCATAGTTTAATAATTGTTGGATCAATACTTTAGTATGTCAATCATGTTCTTTTATTTTGCAGATTACTCCCCTTTTATAGGTATTGGAATAGCCACATCTTTAAGGTTGTTGTACAATGATTTCTATGTAATTTTCCCAACAAACCAAGACCAATACAGGAATTCATCATGGGTTGCAAGATAATTCCAACAATCCATTAAACTCAAGACTCTTTCATGCCATTGATGCTTGAAATCTTTCACCAATCAAATGACAACTACAATATTGCTATAAGGCTATAATATTGTACACCCATGTGTTTACATGGAAAATCAATATGCCTCATTATTATGTGTAGATTTTAGCATGATTCTTTCCACAACAAATTTATCTTGGTGACCCCTTAACTAGGCTTATGATAACAATACACCAAACAATCCATGAAAATGCATGACTATATGTATCATGCAATAATAAAACAATGATGCAACATGGACTTCCTCTATTGATGCCAACTGATGATATATGTCAATTACATCAATGTTTAAAATGCTCACAATATTTCTCAATAAACATCTTGAGATAACCATCTCTTAATACATAACACATTCAAAAACCATCTACTAACCATATCTTACCAATAGGCCATACTTATTATAGAGGCTCATGGTCAGTACCTAACAAGGTAAGACCTCTTCGATAACCATATTTACATTAGATGTTATGATAAAAACATAGTAGTGGACTACAATTTGTGCATAACCTTTGACATGATAGTAATTATTAACCAGTTACCTTGTTAATTGCACTGTATCCACAGTTTATTATGCTATAAAACATTTTGAGAGTGAATGATTATCATACCATCATCACATCTCTCTCACCACAAGTATAATATTCTATGGCATTTATCTTCCCAATATAGCATCTTCCTTTTTCGCCATTTGTTTATTATGGAAGATAGTTAAGTAGGCCTTAATGAGTTAGTTATAAGAATTTTCATATAGCAGTAGAAATTAATAACTACTCAGTTAATCCTCCAATATGACTGTAACCCTTTCAAGGTGTAATTAATCTATTGTTTAAAATATGAGAATTTCTCATAGTTTTCATCTAATTGTGGATTATCATAATTAACTAATAATTCACACATGCTAATAATGTTTAATTGCTTAATTTTGGTAGAAGATTTATCGTAAAAGAAACCAAGCAATGTCCATGTCTTAAATGCAAGCCACACTTGCCAATATGCTTTACTGCATGCATTATTATTTAAAAATGGACTAAAAGAACCCACATCGTTGACAAACAATTTTATTAAGTCCACTAACTCTCATAAATATGAATTATATCACTTTTTGTTTCTTTTCATGGATAAAATTTCATTTCCTAATATGAATTTCTCCATAATTGCCACAACTATGAATATCACTTGATGAAATCAATGCTCCTATACTTCATATAACATGAATAGGTTATAATTACATTCAGGTTATAATAGATCCATACATCATTCGTTACTGCCATTTGAAAATCTTATTTCGTAATTTAACCTCTACCACGTCTGAAAGAGCTTGCATTAATTATATAGGAGAATAGTAAAACAATGAGTTTGTATATTTCTCCAATCTTTCTGACCAACATATCAAACCATTTTACTGCCTTAATGAACTTAAATAAACCATGTAGCAATGAATAAACATTGCAATGAATTAGAGCATAAAACCCCAAATGCCAATGTTTCTCTATTAGAGAATGAATGCACTATTTGATATTAAGAAAATAATGCAGTGTTTTCACTCCAATGCCTCTAATTTTTACACTAAGGAATAAACTCAATGCGAACCTAAACACATTTAATGTTATCACATTAAAAATATGTCCTACGCTATATATTAATAGTGCCATCTTTCTATGCTTCACCATTTACATGGAAAAAATATCAACACTCTCCCAAGTTTCCATTCTTTAATCTAATGCTCTCAATGCATATGTATGCTCATGGATGTCAAGATAGGCTAATAAATGCATGAGTTTGATTTTTTTTTTATTGCATTCAAGGACCTTGGCCCATAGATTTTGTTTGTAGTAGAATATTAAAAGATCAAAAATCTTATCTCACGATACTGATCATTGAACTATAGATACCCAAGTATCTTATATGGTTTGTGTAAATTAGAACAATATCTGAATGCATTGAAACAATCAATTTCATTACAGCATTAGGTGACTATCTAGTCATTCTTATATAAAAACCACAATTTTAAATGCATCAAAAAATTTACTGTGGGGGATTTCAAAAGTAAGAAATCAAATTTTATTAGCTATTGTATTTCATGTCCGCATAATTTAAAGTGGAATTCTAAACATGAATCAAGATACGTGACTCCTGGTTTTGGCTTCTAGATTTTTAAAAACATTTTTTTTTTCATTTCCACTACTCGCTACATCCAAAATGGTTACAGACATCACATTTGTGATGTTAGATCTCCTTGTAATAGAATTTATGGTATGGATTTTTTCCTATCATGGAAAACTCACATTTAGAATTAGATACTAAGAAAAAAAATGCTCCACTCTCATTACGCAAAATTTTTTTCATATTTTTTCTTAATCTCTTCCCCCAGTCATGCCAGTCTAAACTAGAAAAGATACGTAGTTCTGCAATGCCAAATTTCAATTCCTAGCATGATATTTACTTGATCTTTTTAACTGCTTCTAGTGATCTAAACATGATTTTAACATATAATATGCAGATCAAAAATTACCGCCATAGTGTTTTCCTCCATGCATGCTGTTTGGCATTCATTACTCTAATCGTTCATTGAAATCCATCACTGGAAATTTCCTTGCACCATGCCTCAATCCTCATTTTTCTGGCTTGGATAAATCATTGGAATTCACCTATTAATGGTTGGAGAAAAATGAAATCTTACAATATATGTTGAATATGAATATTGTTAAAATGTATGTTGTAGTTTTGATATTTTAACAATGACGATACATATTTATAATAATGAATGAACCTCAAAGGAAGGATATTCACACCATTTTTACCTCCACATGACCAATTGCATGATCCTCTATATTTCATATTTACAGTCAAAGGTAAGAATTCTCTTACTTATGGCCTCACTTAGGCTCGACTCTCACAGCTTGAGGTCGAGATAGCTCGTTCCAAACTGAGCTAACTTATTTATGCATTACTCTAACACATAGGAGTGTTACCACACTATTGTCTATATGGATTTGAATTTTCCTTTCCCACTCTTATCCATTCATGACTCCGAAATAAGATATGATGTATGGTCATCTTTATCCACATATAATCGTCATCTTATCGCCACCAGATAGGTACCCTATCTAATGAAAGGAACAATGTTAAAAATGTTGCTGGGAAAGCAGCCCATCATTTGGTTTTGCTCGAACATGGTGATATTCTGCTTAAAAAATAGAAATAACAATCTTATACTATATTACTATCACACCATGACACATTCTTCTTTTACCAGCTTTTTATGGATAACATTGCTATATTCACAAGCCAAAAAGTCGGCTTTTCTTTCCCTATCTATGTGTATTGTAGGGATAAGATAATTTACTCTAACTAAGGGTGAGGATAATCATTATCCTAACTTACTTCCTGTAACTAACCATAATGGAAAAACTAGATTTTCTTCAATATTTCGATAGAAAACATATTGTTGGCTTGGTGGCCACTCGCATACCTACGATAAAGCAGAAGCGAACAGAGGAAACCACAGTGCTGTGACCATTTCTCCTTTAATCCAGTGTGTGTGGTTACTTTACCCAAAGAACATAGTTTATAATCATCCAAGCTGGCGTTCATGCCTTCCAATGGAAATCAAAGAAAATGTTGCTTTCTCCACTAGTGCGGGAGGAAATAAAGGATCATGACTTATGTAACAAGAATCGAGTCATGTGGAAGGATGGGAGGGTGATCATTCTTCCATTGAGGAGCTTCTTATCCATGCTACATACCGAGTTGATATCCCCACCAATCAATGCCTCTTCTATTTCTTGATCTAAACATCTATTGGCATCAATATTGCCCATGTTTAGTTAACCAGATTTTAACTAAGAGTCACCACTTTCAAATATCGTCATAGGCATGAATCTGAACAAAACAACAACTATGGCCAGACATGGGCCCAATAGCAGCCCTGATTTCATACGCTAATGTTGATAGAATATATTATTTGTGGATTATAAACTCTTATGTTGACTTTTATCATAGCTCCTGCACATAAAGTCCGTGAATTTCACCTCAAATCCCTCATGATTCCAACCTTAATGATAACTGATATTCCTTGTTTACCTTTGTTTGTTTCTCAACCGAATCTTGTTCATGGTGATCCTTGTCACTGCACCATCTTTTGAACATGGTTATCACCTGCGACAATTCAAACAAAGTGAAGAAGATCTTATTGCATGTTTTCGGTTAGAGAAAACGGGTGCCAGTGAACATGGCTTCTCAGAAATTATTGAAGGTTGGCTAGATTTCTCCCTATTATGTTCTTGATGGCGATATTAGACTTGCAATCTACACTATCCTCTCTTTATAAACACAAAGAGCTCAGGATTCTCACCCAGTAGATGCTCCCTACAACCAAGTAAATCACTGCTCTGCAATATGCGAAGTATAACATATATACACTTATATGTGCTAATACTAGTGCTGTAAGACAAATTTGTATTAGGATTGTTATCACATAAATTAGGTTTTCTAGTAGCCTACATTGGCTTTGTGATGAAGACACATCTTGAATCATATCTTCATTTAAAACATATACCCAACGTATTATAATATAGAGTCAAATGACATATGTTCAAGGAAGGTTCCACTAAGGATTAGGTGAACTATTCCATTGATCTTGACATGCAATTTGCAATACAAATTGTTATGAAACCAGCTCAAAAAAAGATAGAAAATATAGATCAAGGCCTTAGAAATAAGCCTCTTCGAGGGGACAACCTCCTTTACATTACACAAATGAACAATTCTTAGATGATACAAATGACAAGACCTCTTTTCTATATATAGGAGTCTAAGGGGTCATAATATAATCAAAGCCGACATAACAATGATAATGTAAGGGCACAACAATAACAATAGTGGGCTTCTATGGGGCATAATAATAACAATATGGGGACTACATGGGCACAAAGATATAATAAGGGGTTGTACTGATAACAATAAGGGGTTACACTAGTAGTAAAGGGACCTAACATGCCCCTCTCCTTCAAAAAGTGTTTTCCTCAACTCTTGAGTAGTTCTTCATGCTTCTATATAAAATTCTTGTCCTCCCATGTGGAGTCTTCAGTAGATAAGTTCTTCCACTTGATGGGATACTCTGAAATTGATTGATTTTGTAGCTTTCGGGTTCTTGTTTTCGTGACTGCTCCAGGTTCCAATATGATTTTTCCTTCCTCTTCAAGTTCTGGGAATATTGCTTGAATTGGGATCTTCTGTAACTTTTCAAACTTCTTCATCCTTCTTCCATTCATCTCTTGCTTCGTTTATCCAATCTGGTTGGATAATAGAAATAGCTGAAAGCAATGATTCCACATCTTCATCCTTTCTTGAGAGTGCATATGCAACAACATTTTTATTCCCTTTTTTGTAGATGATTTCAAAGTCATAACCCAAATATTTGTGAACCATTTATTCTATTCTTCTAAAGATAATCTTTGTTCTAAAAAGTATTTAAGACTATCATGATCCATGTTTACCTTGAAGTGTCTTCCCATTAGGTAAGGTCACCATTTCTTAAGTGCATGTAGTATTTCCAACATGTTCTTCTCATAAATAGCTTGCTTGAGATGTACTTGTAAAATTACCCAATCACATACATCAAAACTTCTTTCATTGTGATGTTGATTTTCCTGTTGTTTCATTCAATTCTGTACCAAAGTGGCGTTATCCTTTAAAAGTTGGAGAACTTGTTGTTGGTGCTTGATGTGATCTTTCACTTCTTGATATGTCTTTTTATCTTGAGAGTTTGAGGAGTGGTAATTTCTTCCAATGCATTACAAGATATGGTCAGATTCATTTCTTGATGCTCGATGTGGTCTTTCACTTCTTGAACATTTTTCTTCTTCATATGTCCTTCTATCTTGATAATTTGAGGAGTAGTAATTTCGGCCAATGCATTAAAAGATATGGTTGGATTCATTTCTTCTTTCTCGATTTGATCTTTCACTTCTTGAACCCTTTTCTTCTTGATATGTCCTTCTATCTTGACAGTTTGAGGAGTGGTAATTCTTTCCAATTCTTTACAATATATGGTCCGATTCATTTCTTCTTTCTCTGGAGTTGGTTCTAGGTGTATATCCTCTTCTTTTGATGTTTCTTGGTCCTTTTCTTACTCCTCTTCACAATCAATGTAAAATAATTTCTTCTCAGTACACTTATGACCTTTAATGTATTTGTTATCACAATTGTAACAAAGTCCTTTTGCTCTTTTTTCTTCCAATTGTTGTGGTGTCACCCTTGTAGATTGTGGAAGGCTAGGAGAAACAACACTTCCATGTTTATAGTTGTGAGGGGTAGAATTCCTTGTTGCTATAATTTTGCTTTCCACTTTTCTTGGCAACCTGAATGCCTTCTCCAGTGAATCAGGTTCCCAAAGACGAACCTCATGTTGAATGTTATCCTTTAAAGTCCCTATGGAGACATCAATCCTCTACCTCTCTGGAATATCATTTTCTCTTATATTCAATTTTTTAAAGTCCTCAGTGTGCTCTATCATTGAACACTTTTGTTTGAGATTTATAAATTTGCTAAAGAAGGTGTTTCTCTTTGTATCCTCATAATATGCTATCATTTCCTCCATGAAAATTGACCACGTAACAAGTGGTTTACGAGAAAAAATCCCTTTATACCATAAAAATTGATCCAGTTCTAAATATGAAGATGAAATACGTACCTTTTGTAACAGTTGAACCTCATGTATATCAAAATATTGATCCATTTGTAGTATCCAATTTACCGGATCCTTGCCATCAAACTTCCTCATATTGCCTTTTCTTGATTTTAGGAGCTCAATATTGAAACTACTGTAACTCTGTAATTTTGGATCTTCCAGTTCTAAAATTGCAATCTGTAGTAGCCCTCTGTTTCCTCCTTCAAGTGCCACCAGTCTGATCAAAATTGTATTCTCCAAGAAATAGTTATGCACAATCTCCCAAGATGACCTGATTATATACCTTTTCAGAATAGTGAACTCGTATGAAGTGCCATGTGTCACTATTTTGAGCTTCGGATTTGAAAAATACACACAAACAACTACAGTCTGTCCTCTTACTGTAACTTCTTACGAAATTTCAATCTAATGCTTAGAGAGAAAGTTGTGATGATTTTCCCAAGGTCACCTATTTAATATGTAATTCGGGAGTCTACAAAAACCCTAACTTACTCAGATCATATATCCTAAAATATAGTGATCCAAGATAAAAAATTTAGACTCGAGGTTTAGACTGATTTTTTCTCAAATGGGTTTTTTTTTTTAGCTTCTGAAAATTTGTAGCAAAAATGGCATAGAGAAAATTCCACGATGACCAGTTTTAGATGAAATTTTGGAGCTTGCCTAAGCTCTAACTTCCTCAGATCATATCTCCAAAAATTTAGCGAGAAAAGATCTGAAATTTGGATCGGATGCCCAACACAATTTTGTATAAAATGGGTTGTTCTTTTCACTTCTGAAACATTGCAGAAAAAAAGTTATAAAGAAAATGCCACGATGACCTGTTTGAAGTAGCGAAACCCTAGAATCCAAAGCTCTGATACGAAATGATATGAAATCAATTCACAAAAAGATAGAAAATATAGATCAACACCTTAGAAATAAGCCTCTTCAAGGGGGTAACCTCCTTTACATTACACAAATGAACAATTCTTAGATGATACAAATGACAAGGCCTTGTTCCTATATATAGGAGTCTAAGGGGTCATAATATAATCAGAGCTGACATAAGAATAATAATGTAAGGGCACAATAATAATAATAATATGGGGACTACATGGCACAACGATATAATAAGGGGGTTGTACTAATAACAATAAGGGGTTACACTATTAGTATAGGGACCTAACATGCCCCTCTCATTCAAAAAGTGTTGTCCTCAATGCTTAAGTAGTTCTTTATGCTTCTGTATAAAATTATTGTCCTCCCATGTGGAATCTTCTGTAGGTAAGTTCTTCCACTTGATGAGATACTCTGAAATTGAATGATTTCGTAGCTTTCAGGTTCTTGTTTTTGTGACTTCTCTAGGTTCCAATATGATTTTTCCTTCCTCGCCAAGTCAGATTCATATGACATTACTTTAGTAGTGCAGATTCATATGACATTACTTTACCATTCAATTGTTAGTGCTTTCATCATCCTTATGATGTTTATGATTATCTACTTTTAGACCATATATATACCATCATGCATACATGTACATCCGTAATATATCGATCTATAATTTACATATGGGAGGGTGTTGATTTTTTTGTTTTTAAGGACTCGTAAACTCAATATATTCCCATATTTAAATCTTAACTTTACCTTATAGGTTTTTTTAACCCTTTAGCAGTTCCACCTATATATTTATGTTGTCCCTTCCTAACGAATTCGTTTTTATGACAGACATAAATATTGTATGAAACCATAACTGTGCATATGGAATTAACATTTTTAATATTTAGATTAAATCTTAAGGAGTCCAGATTTAACACTTATACCATAACCCCTTTGCAAAGTTTGTGGTAGTGAGGCCAAGTTCAGGCTTAAACTTGTCCATAGCCTATGGAGGTATATTGGCCCATAGGCCACAAGTTTTGAACTTGATGCTCTGATACCATTTGTAACGAACCTCCATGGCCTATTGGGAAAATAAGCCCAAATCCCCTAAAAGAAATTTAAATTTTCTTAGACATAGTTAAGGTTCGATGTTCCTTTCCCCTAGTCAAATTGCTATGTCACCTTTAGGAAGGAGCTTTATACCATAGACACATCATCTTATCTTCATCGAATGATTTCTATAACACAACTATAGTTGGAAGGAAGAAGGAGCTATAACATGCAGTCCTCAAACCTCTAGTGACATGCATGGTAATGAAATCCTCGTCTATTGGATTATATAGAACTTACCTCCTAACGGTTCTGCATGCATCTATATCTCATGCCTAATTACCATATGCATGCATAAACTATATAAAATCTATTCAATTAGTTAACCACATGCATAGTAAGATTCCATTGGTTCCATAATAAGATAAGTTCTAAGAAACACACAAAATACAATCTAGACTCATTGACTATCTATACAATAGATAATCTAACCATCATAGACTATTCCTTTACTTACGTTATATGATAATGATTTGCAAGCATCTACCACTATTTTCCATGTTAAAAAGAGGCTTTATATAACATTAAAGGACTCTTCACTAACACAATGAAGATATCCATTAGATTCATTTGATATCCTACTCATTGAAAGGCATAAGAATAGAATCCATAACATAAATATAGATAGCATCATACTAACACATAAAACAAGCCGGGGCAACATATCCAATACTGAATAAAATAAAACAATCACATGAAATGTAAGACACTGACATACAAAAGATTCTAGGCATGTGAATCCATGTAAAACAATCACTTGGATGGAGGAGCACCACCACCCAACCATGAATCACCTTGGACTCCCCCCGAGCCAAATTTCTTGACAAGGATCAACTGTCCTCAATTGATCAATGCATTGGGTATTTAATACCCTCTTTCATGATTTAGTTTCCATTAGCAACATCCCGATTTTATGGACTTTTCCATTTTCCTAGGTATTTTTCATAAAAGCTTGTCTTTATCTTGCACAAGGTTTTTCCTCATAAAAGCATGCCTTTATCTCTTGCAAAGCTTTTATGTCTAATGGATCTTTATCTCCCATCCATCTGATAGATCTCCAATCCATCCAAGCTTATCTAGAATCACATCTAGAAGCTTTATCATGAATGATTCATGTTTATCCCATTCCTCAATGGGATTTGGCAAAAATATCCTCTCTCTTGGTGCTCCAACCTCCAAGTGATTTATTTTATTAATTTATGTAATAGCACATTTTCTTTTCATATTACATGTCACCTAGCTTTCCTCAACTTAGGTTTAGAATAGTTTAACCCATAAAGGAGGGTATCACACCTAGCTTTCCTCAGCTTAGGTTTACAATCATTTAACACAAAAGGGAGGATATCACACCTAACTTTAACTCAGCTTAGGTTTACAATAATTTAGCACACAAGGGAAGGGTGTTACAAAAAACATATTCATAATGCATCTCCTGTTTGTAGATGATATTCTCTTGTTCAATGATGGGTACATAAGGGAACTTTAGCAGTTGAAAGAGACTGTCAACTCATTCCTAGAAGCTATTAGTATGTGTATAAATGAGAAAAATTCCACTTTGGTAAATGAAGGTTTATCATAGGAATAAATCAACAGGGCATAGTATTTCCTTCCATTCGAAGCAAAACTTATGAAGGATAGTCTCAAATACTTAGGGTTCCACCTAAAATATGACTCCTATAAAAACATGAATGGAAGTGAATCTTTGCAAAGATTGAAAAATGTATTAAACATTGGAGTTTTAAATGGATCTCGAGACCTAGGAGGATGGTACTGATTGAATTAGTCCTACTGGAAATTCTTGTATATTTGATAGCCCTCACATGAATTCCCAAAGGGCAGGAGAAATGCAAGAAGGAGCTCTCCCCTGGGTGGCATGGGAAAATATAGCTTTACCAAAAGCTTGGGGAGGTTGGGGGATTAAGAATAATCTTGTTTTTTCTAGTTCTATTCTAGCTAAATCTAGGTGGTACATAATCTCTGTGGAAAACCTATGGACATCAGTGGTCAAAATAAAATGCATCTACCTACTCTCAATTGAGGAGTGGGAGTGAAGGATGGAAAAGAGTGTTCCAAATGCCTCAATATTCTGGAAACCTATAGTGGAATCCTTCAGGGTTATTGAGGGTGGAATTTCTTGGCACATAGGAAATGGAGAAAAAATTATAATTTGTATTGACCCTTGGGTGGGGTGTAGAGCATAACATGAACTCCCAAGGGATCTATTCATATGTCTAAATTATTGAGGGATCCTTTACCTACACTAGGAAGCAGATGAGGAGGGATCCTTACTCTAGCCTTCAAGACTAGAAATCGATGGAACAACTACATATAAATGAAAACTTGAAGCTTCATGGAAGGATTACATTAAATAATTACAAGGAACACATGTCAATATTAGGGATAAGGAAGATGGACTCAGATGAGTGCATGCACCACCAGGATTTTACTCCACAAGATTTGGTTATAGCTATCAAATTGAAAGAAGAGTTTGGGGCCACCTACTTTGGTGGTGGAAGCCTTTGTGGAAACTGGAATGCCCATCTAAGACATGGTTATTCCTTTGGTGTCTCCTTAGGAACAAAGTCCCAACATGGGATAATCTTTAGAAAAGAAAAAAAACATTGGTTAGGTTGGCGTGTGTTGTGTAAAAATGAAGAAGAAATAGTTACCCATAATTTCATAAATGGTTAACCATATTTTAAATTTTGGGAAGCTTCGTTGAGTCTTCTTGATTTCAAATTTCAATGGAGAGGTATAAAAATAGGGGAATCTTGGAGAATGTGGTGGAATGATGTGAGAGATTAAAGAATAAGGAATGTACCACCATAATAAGGTGGGGGATATGGATGGAAAAAAAGAAAGAAATCTTTAGAGACAAATCTTTGGCTCCTTTCTCATAGCCTATGAAATTGTAGCAATTTACTCTTTAATCCTAGACTCCTAGTCGACTCAAGCTCCGTGGGTTATTAGAGAAGAAAAAAACAATCCATAAATCCCATGAGCATACTTTGATGGAGGATCCAATACTTAGGGATGATGCGGGGGTGATCTAATAATTCACCTCAATAGCCAAAGACACTTTAAATCCAAAATTGACCTAGGATCTAGAACAAACAATTATGCAGAGCTTGTATCTTTGAAATTATTGTTGTGTTAGGCAAGAAAAATTGGCATAAGTTCCTTGCAAGTTTTAGGGGATTCCTTGAATTTCATTAATTGGTTTAATGTAATTCAATGATGTAGAAATCATATTTTTCTTCCAATCATTGAGGAAATTGAGCTCATAAAACAACATTTTGGTTTTATTTATCTTTTCCACATATATAGGGAACAAAACTCTTAGGAAAACCTCTTATCTAAAGAAGGTGTTCAATAGGTTATGGGAAACTGTCACATATGAGAAACCATAGATGTGGCAACCTAGGAATATGAGCATCCTCCTTTCATTACCTGACAGATCATGTTTTTGGATATTGTCATTGCTATAAGTTTACATATGGGATTTAGTTTCTATTTTTCAATGCTCTCTATCCTTCATTTTTTACATATTTCATGTGTCTAATGTATAACTATATTTATGTCCAGTTATCGTTGTCATAATGATATTTATGTTTTATTGGATTGTATATGTGGGCTGTTTCCTCTTTTTTGAGAGGTTTGTTTTATGTTTGTTTTTTGTGTACTTGTCATAGAATTTTATGTTTATGTTCTTCAGATTACATAGAAAAAATAATTCTTTTGCATCTGCAGATATAAATTTTTATTATCTGAATAAAAAGTTTGAATTTTTCTTGGGAAAATATATTAATTATTATATCATAAAAAGTATTATTATAATAATAATAATAATATAATTATGGTAATAACTAATAATTATAAATCTAAAAGATTAATAAACCCAAGGGATTAATATTATAAACCAAAGAGATTAATAAACATGAGGGACTAATATTATAAACCCAAGGGATTAAAATTATAAATTAATGGATTATAAACGAAAGGGAATAATATTCAACCAAAGGGACTAATAACCTAAAGCAATTAATGTTATAACCCCATGAGATTAAAATTATAAACTAAGCGATTGTAAACCAAAGGGAATAACATTCAACCAAAATGACTAATAAACCCAAGTAATTAATATCATAAACCCAAGGGATTAATATTATAAGCCTAACCCAAAGGTTCAATATTATAAAGGCATGGGGCTAATAAAGCAAAGAGATTAATACTATAAATCCTTGGGATTAATATTTTTTTTTTGTTAAGCTGGTAGGATTGTCTCATTTTTTATTTTCCATGTCCATTATTCGGGAGGGTAGCACAAGATTCGAACGCAAGATCTCTGGCTCGGTGAGACTTCATTCCATGGCCTTTGCCACATGAGCTACCCAAGGCAGACCTTGGGACTAATATTATAAATACAAATAATTCATATTAATAATCCAAGGGATTATTAATATGATAAACCTAAGTAATTATTATTATAAACCCAAATAATTAATAAAACAAATCTAAGGGATTAATATTAAAAAACCAAGGCATTAGAAAATCCAAGGGATTATTAATATTAAAAACCCAAGGGATTCATAAACTAAAGCGATTAATATTATAAACCAAAGGGATTACTATTATTAACATTAATAAATCCAAAGGATTAATATTAAAAACTTTTTGGATTAATATTAAAAACCTTTTGGATTAATATTAAAAACCTTTGGGATTAATGTTATAAACCGATGAGATTATAAACAAAAGATATTATTAATATTAGAAATTCAAGATATCGATAAACCCAAGAGATTAATATTCTAAACCTAAGGGATTAATATTATTAACAGTAGTAAACCCAATTGATTAACAAACTGAGGGGATTAATATTATTACAATTAATAAACTGAAGAGATTAATGAATCAGAGAGTTTTATTAACATTAATAAACCGAAGGGAGTAACATTAATAAAGTCAAAGGATATAATGAACCCAAGGGATTATAAACACGAGGGATTAATATTACTAACATTATTAAACTCAAAGGATTAATAAACGTGAGGGTTTTATTAACATTAATAGTCCCAAGGGATTAATAATGACAAAGGGTTATTAATATTATAAATCCAAGGGATTAATATTATAAACAAAAAGGATCAATAAACCTAAAGGACTATTAATATTATAAACCCAAAGGATTAATACACCCAATGGATTTTTAATATTATAAACCCAAGTGAATAATATTACACCTAAGGGATTAATAAACACAAGGAATTAATATTATAATCTCAAGGGATTAATAAATCCAATATATTATTCGTATAATAAATTGAAAGGCTTGATATTATAAACCAAAGGGATTAATAAACCAAAGAAATCATTAATATTACAAATGTTAAAGATTAATAAACCAAAAATATTAATATTATTGTAGGAACAATATTATAGACCCTAATATATTATTATACATATTATTAGTATTAATATTGCTATATATATATATATATATTATAAACCCATATATATCATAAACCCATATATATTATTAATATTAATATTAGTATTATAAACCAAAGTGATTGTTAAAATTATAAACTGAAGCAATTAATAAACCCTAGTGATTAGTATCAAAAACCAACCGATCAATAAACGTGAGGGATTATTAATATTGTAAACGCAAGTATTAATGTTATAAACCTAAGGTATTATTAATTTTGTAAACTCAACAGATTACTATTATAAATGAAAGGGATTAAGAAAACCTTCACATTGATATTATAAACTCAAGGGATTATTAATTTTCTAAACCAAAAGTAATAATAAACCCTTGTGTTTAATAACAACGTAAACCCAAACGATTAATATTATAAACCCAAGGGATTATTGATATTATAAACTCAAGGAATTAATAAACCAAAGGGATTAATATTGTAAACCCAAGGGATTAATAAAATTATAAACCCAAAGGATTAATATTTTTTTTTCTAAGTAATGCTAATTCTATTAATAAAAACAGTAAAAGTACAACAAGGCTTCGGCCTCTGTGGTGCTGAACAGAGTTATGTCATGATTAGTCAGTGAAAACTGAAATAGGACTGCCCACCAAGGGGAAACAAGTCCAAGTGAGCCCATTAAAAAAGATGCCCACGTAGGGGTCCCAGTTCAAAATAAACATAAACATCTAAGAAATTTTACCAAAATTAACCACACAGTTTGAAAAATCATTAAAAAAAAGCCCCAAGAATCATCGAAACCTAGCGTCTTGAACATCTGGCTACATGTATCCACTAGGTCTCACTTGCTAGAGGCTCTTCCACAATGAAACATCTGTACTCATCCTAGTCCTCCACTGCTACAGACGTGCCACCCGAACTACCTTCAACTGCATGCTTGCCTCCAGAGATGTCCTCACCATGCAGAGTGCTATCATGGCCATATTTGCGACTAGGCAAAGCAGACCTGCTGTCTGAGTGTTTCCATCTGCTAATTGCTTGCTTCTCCTTTACCTTATTCTACTTGCTATTATCCTCTTTCTCTAGAACTGGATCATGGGCCTGAGCATCCTGCTCATCCTATGGTCAAATTTCTTCATTGAAATCCACTATTACAGTGGCAATGATATTAGGACGATTCAAGGTACTGTGAAAGCGGAATTGGATCGAGTGTTGTGATAGATGGGGGGGGGGGCAGGGAAGTTAGTCGTTTGTGTTGCAACATTCATCCTTCTAGCACCATAGGCATGGGCCTGACCTCTTCTGCTATGGGTGGCAAGATATCTGCCAGAGAATTGACCTCTGGATGGAGGAGATGAAGGAGAGAAATAAGGGGTCGTCGCCTCAAGAGGTGGTGGCAAAGGTGAGAAAATTTTTCTGCCGCGACTACTACCTCTCCTGTTGTGCAACCGGTGGTGAAGATGTGGCATGTATCTCTGGGCAGGTTGGCTATTAAAGGTGTGGGCCGAGATGATAATAATGTTAGCACTGATTGCCGAGGGTGAGGCAAGAGATTAGTTTGGAATTAATAGAGCTATTCAGGTGAGGAATAGTGGTATTATGAGAAGAATTTAGAGCACAATGAGCAGTATGGGAGAAATGGAAGCCATTCCCCAAATCAACACAGCTGAGAAGCCAACAACACCTCCCTATTGTCATGCGAGAGCTTAGCTCCGCAACATCAGGGGGGCAAGAGCAATTTAGTGGGGAAGAAGTGAATGAGTTCATGCTTGCATAAGCCATAGCCTTAAGCCTACAACAAGCTTCTCGACTTGAGCACCAAATTAATGGCACCTGCAGGTTAACAGTGGCTAACCATAAATTGATATGGATGGGGACATGGCTGGCCATCTTGCTTGGTCGTCTACCATCCTCATGTCTAATCTCCATTAAATTCAAATTAATCACCCGCATCCAGGAGTGCCACATTGTTTTGTACCAGCTCATTATATTCCTATAGCTGGGAAGCATTGGTTATTATGTTGAACGAACCTTTGTGTAGAGTCTGATCACTGTCCACCCCGAAATTTGCTAGGAGATCGGCCACTTTGTTTCCTTCTCTTCTGATATGTTTGAGAGTGATTTCTCTGTTAGTTGTGAGCCATTGTTCAATGATCTCTAAATGTTTTGCTAATCTCTAGCTGCTAACCACTTTCTGTGCAGGGGTCCCCTGAAGAGTCTGTTTAGCCATATTCATAAGAATTTGAGAATCGCATTCTATTACTAAGGGAAAGAAGCCATGACGTTGAGCTAGAAGAAGCCCTTGCCATGACCCTCTAGCTCAGTATAATTGTTCGTATCCAATCCAATTGAGCCCAGGAAAATTAATAGAGGTTTTCCTTTGTGATCCTTGAATACTCCTCCATATCCTAACCTAGTTGGGTTTCATTTGGTGGCCCCATCAAAATTTAATTGAATCATCTTATGTGTCAGAGGGATCCATTTACTGGGAGTATTGTGATGAGAAGAGGGTTTACTGTGTTTCGCCTATGCTTGCTTAATCTGAAGATTCCAATTTGTCAATGTATTCTGCTCCTTTGGAAGGGTAGGAAAGTCCTCTTCATTCTAAGATTGGAGCATTAAGGTTTCCTGAAGATTATTGCAAAAGTTTCTCCATAGGACCTCTATTGGTGTAGATTGATCTTTGAAGATGCGACGATTCCTTTCTTTCCATATAGACCAAATGAGAAGACCTGGGATGATATTTCACAAAGAGTTTAGCAGTTTGCTCTTGTACGGAGTGGTTGGCCAGTTACAGATGGTGTTGGTAATGTCCTATTTAACTCTGCCTTCCTTTTGACATCTAAATCTTGCTTTTTCCCAGAGTCTATTTTCCAAATTGCATGTGTTCATGAGGTGTTGGATGGTCTCTTCCTGTTGTTTACAATTGGGGCATATTAAGAATTCGTGGAAGCTTTTTTTCCGTAGGTTGTCCCAAATGAGTATTCTTTTTGTACATAACAACCAGAGGAATGTAGAGACTTTGGGCCAAATATTAGGTGACCATACCTCATCACAAAGAGGATCCTTGAGTATTTCATTACCAATCAGTAGTTTATATGCCTCTTGAGTGGTAAAGGTACCATGCGAATTATAACCCCAATGTATTATATCATTCTTGTCAGAAAAAAACAAATTTCCTTATTGGTAAGCTCTGTGTCCAATTCCTTATGTATAGACTCTACTCCTTGCCTGAGGAAGTGGACCGTGATTATCCATTATCTGTATCCCTAATTGAGGGTAGGCATTGAATACTGGCTAACTTTATCCATCTGAGGCTCTCCCCATTCCTTTGTTTGGTGAGGCCTGATCAAGTTGCTTAGCTTGGGTCTTTGCTGCCAAGAGTCACCCCAAAAGCATGCATTTTTGTCGTCCCTTATTTCCCAGAGATTGTGTTGTTGGATTATATCTTTGTGTTGACTGGCCGCATTCTAGATTAAGGATCCTTTTTCCTTTTATATGAGTAAAATTAACTCATTTGGTGGTCGGTTGTTTGTGTATTTAGCAGTACAGAGGATGGCCCAAGGTGTATGCGGAGCAGAGAGCCATTTCCACCATAATCTAGCTCCCATAACTGCATCACTATATTGAGGGTCTTGGAGGCCAGTACCCCTAGACCTTTTTGGAAGGCACACTGTTGCCCATTTGAATAGTGCCCATTTGCTCTTTTGTCCTGAGGATCACCATAAAAAATTTCACTGTAGATTTTTTATTTTCTTAAGCACCCATTTTGGTGCTTCCAAAATAGAGAAAAGATAAAGAGGCATGGATTATAGGACAACTTTGACTAACACTAGACGACTAGCCATATTTAGGGCTCTGAAAGTCCAGGAGGAAAGGCGAGCTTCAAATTTATCTAGGAGCACTTGCCAGGAGGAGTGCTTTAATGCAGAATCAGTCATGGGGGCACCCAGATATTTAGAAGGGAGAGAGGCGATTGAGAAACCAAGAATACGGGCTATAGATGATTGAGTGATGGAGGGTGTATGAAAGAAGAAGATTTGGGATTTGTCATTATTAATGCTAGCTCCAGATGCTTCATAGAACTTGTTCATAAGGGATTTGAATTTAAGGGCCTCTTGAACTAAGGGATGGCCCAAGGCTATTGGTGAGTGAAAGCAAGACTATTGGGGAAGGAGATTCCTCTGAGTTGCTATGATTGAAGTGCATTTTTGATAATACAACCTAGCCCTTCTGCCATTATGACAAATAGAAAGGGGGAAAGGGGATATGCTTGATGGATGCCTCTAGAGGGATGAAAGGGGGTGGAAGGAATTCCATTAACGAGAATGGAGAATAGAGTAGTGGAAATAAGACTCATAACCCATCTAACCCATTGAGCAGAGAAGCCAAAGGTTGTAAGCATATTTTGGATGAAATTATAACCTAACTTATTGAATGCTTTTGAAAGGTCAATTTTGAGGAGCATACCTACTTTTTTGAGATGCTTCAAGGAGTGTATGATCTCATGGGTGAGAATGATGCCATCTGTGATTTGTCTCCCTTCCACATATCCTGATTGTTCTGGCGAGATGAGCATGGGCAGCAGTGGCTTCAAGCGAGAAGTGATAACTTTAGATATGACTTTGTATATAACATTATAGAGAGCTATAGGCCTGAATTTGTCTGGTGTTATAGATTTCTCTTCTTTGGGGATGAGAGAAATAAAAGTCGCATTCAGAGAGAGAAGCATCCAACGATGAGTCTGAGATTCCTCTACTATGCCAGACTTCCTCTTTAATGAGATCCCAGAAGTTATGAAAGAAGTTTGAGGTAAAACCATCTGGACCAGGTGCTTTTCCTTCCTTGAGCTATTGCATTGCAGATTCGACTTCCTGTAAAGATATTGGATGAAGGAGTAGTTGATTATGTTCTTCTGTTATAATTCTCGGGATGTTCTAGATAATCTTTTCTATAGCTGGTTGTCGGTTGACTTGTGGTTCTTGATGCACTTTCTTGAAATATGTAAGGAGCTCTTTTTCAATATCCTCATGTTTTTCCAATTGTTCTCCTTGCTGATTCTAAATATGAGTGATATTGTTGTGCATTCTTCTCTGTATGGTGGTGTGGTGGAAAAATTTTGTATTCTGTTCTCCCTCCTTTAGCCATCTGACTCTAGATTTTTGTTTCTAGAGTATCTCTTCTTGCTTTTCTCTTTCTGCAATCTGATTCTGAAGGAGCTTTTCCTGCTCTGAGAGGGCTTCAGTTCTTCCTTCAGTAATTATTGTCTGTTGGATTCTTTTCATTTCCTAAGCTAAAGCATTTTGAGCTTGAAAGATATTTCCAAAGGTCAGTTGGTTCCACTGCTTGATGTTCTTTTTGAGATGTTTGAGTTTTTGTTGGAATTGAAACATTTTTGTTCCTTCTGGGGGACTGAAGCATTTCCATGCTGAATGGACCAGATTAAGGAAGTCTGGATGCATCAGCCAGAAGGCTTCAAAGTGGAAGGGTCTTCGAGTGGTGTTCCCAGGTCTTTGCCATTGAAGCGAGATGGGCCAATGATCTGAACCGGACAGAGGTAAGATCGAGGCAGAAAGATCTCCTCCAAGATGGATGGGTGCGAGTTTGCATCATAGTCTGCGTAGGGGAGATGGGTGTGGTTTCCAGCGTACGCTGGATGTTATGTTTTGACTGCTGCTTGGACAGATTATGGGCCAGCATGTTTTGTTTTTGTGAGAGGGCTGGGCTGTGTGTGTTGAGGGGTGAGTGTTGTTGTTGTTGTGAGGGGGTTGTGCTTTGAAGTGTCTGAGTAGACAGCGTGGGATGGAGAGTGTAAGACAACAAGTGTTGGGTATTGTTTAGGTTTTGATTAGATTGTTTATTGTTATTGACAGAGAGATTGTGATTGATGAGGGATTTTAAAGAGGAAATTTGTGTGGAATTGATTCTAGAGTGTGAGCTGAAGTCAGATAGAGCTGCTTTTTTGTCCAATAGTTTGGAGAATTTTTGAGTTTGTTTAGTGATTGTAAAGTGTTCTAGTCTAGCTGCTTTTAATGCCGAAGCTGAATCTATTAATACCCATAATCTTGGTTCGATTAAATTAGCTAAATTAATATGAAGATTAAAAAGTTTTTGTGATAAAGTGCTGAGTTCGTACCTGGTTTTTCTGATTATGCTTCGAATAAGAGCAATGCTGGCTTTGTTGAATATTTGATTATTGTGCTGGCTTCTCAGATGATGATTGATTTTGGCAAATGTAGGAACAATTGATGAATCTCTGCATCTTTTCAAGAATGTAAGGTCAGCCTTCTTTTTCGTTAAGAGCAATCTGTATCGTTCAAATCTGTGAACTTCTTTCAAAATCTCCCTTCCGTATTGGGTTAGTATTTTGTGTTTGAGGTTTCTGCGAGTCTCATGTTTGTGTAGATTCTCTTCCGGATCCATCGCATTCAATTTCTTTTTAGATCGACGTTTCGAACCAGCAACGGTGGTTCATCTTCAGGATGTGAGAGAATTAATTGAAAGACTGATCTCATTTGTCAAATATATATAGGGATGCAAGAGATGCCTTAGCCGACAGATCTTTAAATTATTTTTCATTGTTCTGTTTAATTGTATTATTGTTAATTTTATTAGTATTAATTATTTCATGTTTTAATTCTATCTAATTTAATTAAATTTGCTTTAACTTAATTTAATTATTTTTGTTTTTTAATTAATTAATTCTTTTAATTATTCTAATTTTAGTTAATTTATTAATTAAAAATTAGAATACATATTCATGTTTATTTATTAATTAGTTAACATTTAATATGTATAAGTATTTTAATTAATTTGTTAATTAAAATTAAATATGTATATGTATTTAAATTAATTTGTTAATTAAAATACATGTGTATGGGTTATGCTTATATTTCTTTCATTATATTTATTTAATTTATTATTTTACTTAATTATTAATTATTAATTATTTATTAATTTTAATTGTTATGGTCCTCATTAATTTTATTTTATTTATTTATTTATTTATTTATTTGTCTCTTGTCCTATTCTAATGAATTGTTATTTTAATTTCAATTAATTTATAAATTAAAATTATCCCTTATTCTGGTTAACTAATTCTTTAGTTAATTCAAATTATTTTAATTTTAATTAATTTATTAATTAAAATAAAGTACTTCTCCATGTTTATTTATTAATTTACCCTTTAGTTATTATGTTTAATGAATTATTATTTTATTATTTTATTATTTTAATCCAAATTAATTTATTGATTAAAATCATTATAATTCTAATTAATTTATTAATTAAATTAAAATACATGTATATGTTAGTTTAATAATTAAAATTAAATATGTATATGTATTTTGGTTAATCTATTAATTATAATTAAAATGCATATTTGATATTTAAATAATTTTATTTATTTATTAAATTATTTTAATTGTTTATTAATTTTAATTGATATGATAGTTATTATTGTAATTGTTTTTACTATGTTATATGTTAATTTTATTACTTTTCATTATGTGTTTTGATTGAATATTAAGGCTACACATATAATGTTCTAGGTTGCAGATTTATTAAGGTTAAGATATTTCCAATTGATGTTTATTGTAAAAATATATTTTAATAAGGTCATAGTGTGTTAATTTAGTTAGAATGGATTATATTTTTAGGTTAATTGGAGGGGGATTATTGTTGGGTAGGGGTAGCTTTGGATGCTAGGGTTGGAATCCAGTTTTTGCTTATGGTCCATGCATCATCTCTGTTGAGGTTATTACGGTGTTTGTTAATTTCTATGGCTTCTCTGAATTTCCTTATGAAGTAGTGATCACTCCTAACTAAGATTCGGGTATCTTCTATACATATTTGGTGCTTAGTTTTTTCAGAATGTTCAGCAAGAGCTGAGGATTTGGATCGATTGTGTTTGATGTCAGCTGAGTGTTCTTGGATTCTTGTGTTAAAGGATCTCCCAGTCTCACCTACATAAGATTTTCCGCATGAACAAGGAATTAAGTAGACACCTTTATTGTATTTAGGATCAATTCTGTCTTTGACCGGATTAAGGCATTTGCAAATAGTGTTTAGGGGTTTGAAGGTGGTTAGGATTCCATTATTTTTCAGGATGCGGGAAATTTTTTCTGTAGTCACTAATATGTAAGGGAGGTTGAATTTTCCATTTATATTATCAAAGTTTTTATTTCTGTTTAGACAAGTGTTAGCCTTCTTTATGGCTTTGATCACTTGATGATTCTTGTATCCCTTTTTTAGCAAAACTTCAGTGAGGGCTCTGGTTGCTAATGTGTTAAGGACTCCTAGTTTTTGGGTAGGGTGATGATGTGAGGAGGCATGTAAATATTGTTCGATGTGAGTCTTTTTTCTATATACCCGGTGGGATATAGAGCCATCATCATTCCGAGCGATGAGGATATCAAGGAAGGGGAGGCTTTTGTTGATCACAACTTCAATAGTGAATTTTATGGAAGGGGATAAACTATTTAGGTGTTGTTTGAAAGTTTCTAGGGTTTCCACTAAACAAACTAAAAAATTGTCCAAACTATTGGACAAAAAAGTAGCTCTATCTGACTTCAGCTCAGGGGATAAACTATTTAGGTGTTGTTTGAAAGTTTCTAGGGTGTTTTTTTCTATAGTTATTATGTTTAATGAATTATTATTTAAAGCCAGAAGGCTTCAAAGTGGAAGGATCTTCGAGTGGTGTTCCCAGGTCCTTGCCATTGAAGCGATATGGGCCAATAATCTGAACCGGAGAGAGCTAAGATCGAGGCAGAAAGATCTCCTCCAAGATGGATATGCGAGAGTTTGCATCAAAGTCTGTGTAGGGGAGATGGGTGTTGTTTTGAGCGTATGATGGATGTTATGTTTTGACTGCTGCTTGGACAGATTATGGGCCAGTGTGTTTTGTTTTTGTGAGGGGGCTGGGTTGTGTGTGTTGAGGGGTGAGTGCTGTTGTTGTTGTGAGGGGGTTGTGCTTTGAAATGCCTGAGCAGACAGCGTGGGATGGAGAGTGGAACTATTGCAGGGGGACAACAAGTGCTGGGTATTGTTTAGGTTTTGATTGGATTGATTATTGTTATTGACAGAGAGATTGTGATTGATGAGGGATTTTAAAGAGGAAATTTGTGTGGAATTGATTCTAGAGTGTGAGCTGAAGTCAGATAGAGCTGCTTTTTTGTCCAATAGTTTGGAGAATTTTTGAGTTTGTTTAGTGGAAACCCTAGAAACTTTCAAACAACACCTAAATAGTTTATCCCCTTCCATAAAATTCACTATGGAAGTTGAGATCAACAAAAGCCTCCCCTTCCTTGATATCCTCATCACTAGGAATGATGATGGCTCTATATCCCACCAGGTATATAGAAAAAAGACTCACACCGAACAATATTTACATGCCTCCTCACATCATCACCCTACCCAAAAACTAGGAGTCCTTAACACATTAGCAACCAGAGCCCTCAGAATCTCTGACAAGGCACACCTAGAAAAAGAAATAGAACACCTCACTGAAGTTTTCCTAAAAAACGGATACAAGAATCATCAAGTGATCAAAGCCATAAAGAAGGCTAACACTTGTCCAAACAGAAATAAAAACTTTGATAATATAAATGGAAAAGTCAACCTCCCTTACATATTAGGGACTACAGACAAAATTTCCCACATCCTGAAAAATAATGGAAACCTAACCACCTTCAAACCCCTAAACACTATCCGCAAATGCGTTAATCTAGTCAAAGATAGAATTGATCCTAAATACGATAGAGGTGTCTACTAATTCCTTGCTCATGCGGCAAATCTTATGTAGGTGAGACTAGGAGATCCTTTAACACAAGAATCCAAGAACACTCAGCTGACATCAAACACAATCGATCCAAATCCTCAGCTCTTGCTGAACATTCTGAAAAAACTAAGCACCAAATATGCATAGAAGATACCCGAATCTTAGCTAGGAGTGATCACTACTTCATAAGGAAATTCAGAGAAGCCATAGAAATTAGCAAACACCCTAATAACCTCAATAGAGACGATGGATGGACCATAAGCAAAAACTGGATTCCAACCCTAGCATCCAAAGCTACCCCTACCCAACAATAATCCCCTCCAATTAACCTAAAAATATAATCCATTCTAACTAAATTAACACACTATGACCTTATTAAAATATATTTTTACAATAAACATCAATTGGAAATATCTTAACCTTAATAAATCCGCAACCTAGAACATTATATGTGTAGCCTTAATTTTAAATTAAAAATAAATAAATAAATTAACATATAACATAGGAAAAACAATTACAATAATAACTATCATAACAATTAAAATTAATAAACAATTAAAATAATTTAATAAATAGATAAAATTAAATAAATATCACATATGCATTTTAATTATAATTAATAGATTAACCAAAATACATATACATATTTAATTTTAATAAATAAATAAATATGTATATGTACGTATACATATTTAATTTTAATTGTTAAACTAACATATACATGCATTTTAATTTAATTAATAAATTAATTAGAATTATAATGATTTTAATCAATAAATTAATTAGGATTAAAATAATTAAATAATAATTCATTAAACATAATAACTAAAGGGTAAATTAATAAATAAACATGGACAGGTACTTTATTTTAATTAATAAATTAATTAAAATTAAAATAATTTGAATTAACTAAAGAATTAGTTAACCAGAATAAGGGATAATTTTAATTTATAAATTAATTGAAATTAAAATAATTTGACAAATGGTATTCCAAGTGATTTTCGCCGAAAACTCTCTCATAAACTTGATATGGATCACAGAAGCCTGAACTCTATAATTAAAATAACAATTCATTAGAATAGGACAAGAGACAATAAAAATAAAAATAAAAATAAATAAAATAAAATAAAATAAAATTAATGAGGACCATAACAATTAAAATTAATAAATAATTAATAATTAATAATTAAGTAAAATAATAAATTAAATAAATATAATGAAAGAAATATAAGCATAACCCATACAGACGTATTTTAATTAACAAATTAATTTAAATACATATACATATTTAATTTTAATTAACAAATTAATTAAAATACTTATACATATTAAACGTTAACTAATTAATAAATAAACATGAATAAGTATTCTAATTTTTAATTAATAAATTAACTAAAATTAGAATAATTAAAAGAATTAAGTAATTAAAAAACAAAAATAATTAAATTAAGTTAAAGCAAATTTAATTAAATTAGATAGAATTAAAACATGAAATAATTAATACTAATAAAATTAACAATAATACAATTAAACAAAACAATGAAAAATGATTTAAAGATCTGTCGGCTAAGGCATCTCTTGCATCCCTATATATATTTGACAAATGAGATTAGTCTTTCAATTAATTCTCTCACATCCTGAAGATGAACCACCGTTGCTGGTTCGAAATGTCGATCTAGAAAGAAATTGAATGCGATGGATCTGGAAGAGAATCTACACAAATGGATGGCATTGTCTGAAAGCATGAATCTGTCAAGTTGGGAGGCAATCCGCTGGGTACCTTCTCTTCTATTATTCCATGTGTAGATACCATTATTGAATGGCATATCAATAAGCTAGTTGTTTTGTATGAAATTCTTTAAGTGGGTACTTTCACTATCTAGTTTGGTTCTGCCTCCACTTTTTTCCTCCAGTTTAGTAATCATGTTGAAGTCTCCTCCTGTTATCCAGAGCGGATGTATTCTGGTGGAGTTGAGCAAAGTTAACGTATTCAGTATTGCTAACTTATTCACTGCTTCCTGGGGAAAGTAGACATTGGTGAGATGACCATGTACATTGGTCCCTATAATATGGAAGGTGGCTTGAATGAAATGATGACTCACATGGATGTTAGTAAGCGTGATAGCTCGTTCATCCCATGCAATTGCTAGTCCTCCTGAGGCTCCCAAGGCATCCACTACGACTGTTTGGCTGCCTGGCCAAGCTTTGGAGAGAGTTTGGCCAAGTGTGGTAGTATTACATTTTGTCTCTTGCATGAAGAAAATTTGAGGTTTCTCCTGCTGTATCATATTTTTTATCATTCTGTACTTCCCAGGGCTATTTAACCCTCTTATATTCCAAGATGTGAGCTTCATAATTCAGTATTGGGGAGGGGACTGTAATACTTTGTTAGCTTGGAATATCTTCCTGATTCCACCAACATTTCCCCAATGCAGATGGTTCTTTGTAGGTCTGTCTTTCTCCCTCGTTTCTTGGTGTCTTTAGGAATATTTTTCCCATCCCATTGACTCCCTGGTTGAATACCTAGAGATCTTTGCTGATGTGCTCTGGAAAGAATAACTTCCAAACTTTCGAGCTGTTTTTCTGGGATTTTGTCAAATTATTTTTTCTTACAGGCTTGCTCTAGGCTAGATATGTCTAGATCTCCTATGTCTATGCTTTCAAGCTCTTCTTCCATATGATTGGGATCACTACTTTCCACCAAATCATCCATAGAAGCGTTGGGTACTTGTTGAAAGATGTCAATGTCCATACCATGAGGTTTCCAGACTGGAATCATATTGGGAATGGGGGTGGTGAATTCTTTGGTTTGTGAGGGCTTTTGAGCATGCTTTGAGTCTTTGGGATTGAATTTAGAGGGTGATTTAAGTGGCTTTGTGGAGGGCAAGGGGGACTCAGAGTCTAGCGATGCAGGTTGAGCTAAAATGTCAAAGTTGTTGCTAGTAGAGGGAATTGAGGTATTGGCGGGAATATTTTTAGGGTATGATGCAGGTTTTTTGTGATTCTTTTTTCGATTGTTTACCTTGGTGAATCCTTTAGAATCGGGTTTCTCTAATGAGGTATAAGCTGGGGGTTTTACATTTAGTGGGCAATCACGAAAGAGATGGCCATGGGCATGACACTTTCTACATCTAAATGGGACATGTTCATAATTTATTGACTGAATCCACTCAAAATCATCATGATAAAGACTTACCGTATCCAGAAGAGCTTTTATTAGATGCATATAGACACAAATGCAGGCATAAGAAGTGTATCTTCTAAGTTTTGTCTCTTTCACAATTTTTTTGAACTCCCCCAAGCCATTTCCAATGTCTTTCAGTGAGTCTTCATCCAAATACTCTAGAGGAAGGGAGTATAAACGTATCCATACTAGTGCCCAACTTATATCCTCTTTGTTTGGGTTGAATCTTCCAATCCAGTCTCTCAGGTACAGATTAGCAACATTGAAGAAATAAGATCCACCATCAATGATCCTAGTCTAGTCTTCTATACAGTTAAAGACCATCGTGAAGAAACCTTTTGGTCCCAACTGCAGGGTGATGTGCCCTTTTGGTTTCCATTTGGCTGCAATCCATCCCTACAGGGCTTTCTCCATGGGCCAGAAGCCAATAAATTTCCTGATTAAAGCATGATCCTTCATGAACTGGATTTGGGTGTTGATCCTTTGACTTGGTAATTCAATCTTTGATCTTTCTGCTGCAACAGGTTTGCAGGTTGTCGAGGTTGCTTTAAGAACCTCATCGTTTCCTACATTATCTATCTGCGTATTCTGGTTTATTTCCATTGCTTCTTGTGGCCCTTTTTGTTTGCCATGGTTGATTTGATTTGCTTGCTTTGTCCTAATGGTAGTCTGATCCAATGTAGATTTCCCTTCATTTCCATTTTGAGTATGAGGTTCTCTATGATTGCTGGGGGGGGGTCTGAGTTCCCCCCCCCGGAAGGTAATCCATAACGAGTGTGATATTCGTTGTCGTATGTTATTGCCAGTGGTACAAAAAACTAGTTGCAGATGCACCGTGGTATGAGTAGGTCTGTCGTTGCAGGGCTTGACAAAACCCTAATCAGCCATAGTTCACTGCTCTAATCCATTTTTTCACTAAGATACCTCACCCAAAGGATTAGTATTATAAGCCTAAGGGATTAATATTAAACCATGGGATTAGTATTAAACCCTAAGATTAATATATCTAACCTAAGATTAATATTAAAAATCACAAGATGATAAACCCTAATATATTATTATACATCTTAATGATTAATATTATAATTCGAAGGGATTATTAATATTATAAAATCGAAGTGATTAATAATATTATAATCAAAATTGGTTAATAAATGTAAGGGATTAAAATTAAACCCTAGGAATATTAAACCTAAGATTAATATTATAAACCGAAGGTGTCAATATTAAAATCTTAGAATATAATCATAAAAATAATACCATAAACCCTAATATTATAAATTATAAACCAAATATTAAACATTCATATTATAAACCCAATATTGAAAGGCCCCAATATCATAAACTTATTATTAAACCTTGACTTTGTGATGTAACAATGTGATGTTGAATAAATTACAATCTAAAGTAACATTGTGACAATGGTTGTGAGATTGATTGTTGTATTCAGAGAATGTTTTTCATTATGTGATCTTTAATATATTTTTGTACAATTCCAATATCACAATATTAAACCCTAATATTATAAGCCCAATATTAAAAACCCTAATATTATGAACACTCATATTAAACCTCAATTTTGTAACGTCAGAATGTGATGTTGAATAAATTGTAATGTAATGTAACATCGTGACAATTATTGTCAGTTCTATTGTCACAATGAGACAATCAACCTAATATTAACCTTTCATATAAACCCAATATTAAACCTTAATATTATAAACCCAATATTAAAAATCCCTAATATCATAAACCTAATATTAAACCCTAGTTTTGTAATTGTAATATAGCATTTTGATGTTGAATAAATTGCAATGTAATGTGAATTTGCGACAATGATTGTCATATCGATACAATGTTGGTTATAATGTGGTGCTGGATAAATGTTTGTACCATTCCAACATCATAGCATTAAACTTTAACATTATAAAACCTAACATAATAAACCCTAGTAAATATTATAAACCCTACTATTAAACTCCACTATTATAAATTATAAACCTAATATTAAACCATAATATTATAAACCCAATATTATGAACCCTAATATTAGACCTTAATTTTGTAATGTCGCAATGTGATGTTGAATAAATGGCAATGTAATGTAACATTGTGACAATGATAATAGATTGATTGTTGCATTGAGACATTGTTTATTGCAATGCGAAGTTGGATAGATTTTGTGCCATTCTAATGTGACAATGTTAAACCCTAATAAAAAACACTGACATTATGAAATTCAATATAACAAAACCTAAGATTATTATTAGAAATCCTAATATTGTAAATCCTTAGTTTAATATATTAAACCCCAGGATTAATATTATAAACCCGAGGAATAATATTATTAACCCTCGCCATCGACTATAGGCCTCCATGGTGAACCATGACCATCTACTATGGTTCAGTATAGGTCAATTATGGATAGACTATGATTCTTGAGGTAGGCATAGTTCACCACGGTTGTCATGTTAACTATCATTGACTATGATGCCCATGTTGACTATAGTTGACCATGTCAACAATGGTCAACCATGATTAACATGTGTTAATTTATAGATTAATATATATTGGCATTCATGTTAAATTAATCTATTTTGGCATTTAGGTTAAATATTAGTATATAAATTATATAGTAAGGAAATAATATTACATTGATAAATTAATTGTTAAAAAATTAACATTTTAATTAAAATATCTATATATTAATATATTATTTTATGGTAATTAATATTTCAATTCACTAAAATATTATATATAAAACTAATTTAAATTTTCTTATTAAATTATAACATTTATTGATCTAAGAGACTCATTCTACTATCTAGTATGATGTGTAACCCTGTCCGTCTATCATCAAAGTTGAAATTTTTCTCATGTCCGCCCAAATAAAAATAAAAAAAATAAATAGTTGTACAAAATATTTAAATAATGTCGGTTTATAAAAAAATTGCACTTGAAGAAATTGGATCGTCTCAACTCATATTAGATCTGTATTTAAGATGGATCTATGTTGGTCAAATTAAATGATTATATATGACATTTATTTAATAATTATTAAATTAAAAATATTTTAATTAATATTCTATTAAAATACTTATATATTAATATATTGATTAATGTATTATTGTGTCAATTAATATTTCAATTAATAAAGATATTATATATAACATTAAATTATATTATAACATTCATTATTATTATATATAATTTTTATTTATTAATTATTAAATTAAAATTCAAAACCCTAATTAAATCACCAAATATGATAATATTGAACTGAATTAAATTAAATTAAACTATTAAACTATAACATTTATTAAATCAAATACCAATTAATTATAACATTTATTAAATTAAATAAAAGAGAATTTATGATTTGATTTTTCGGTGTAAACCACATTATGATATAATTGTCGACATGTTTCAAATCAACGAGTGTGGTTCATCGTTAGGGCAAGTTGAATAATCAGATCATGGTTGCATGTTAAATATGGAGAGCAGATCTTCCAACAACTAAACTTGACTAGAAAACAACTATATAAACCTCGACTAACAGCTATATTTGACCATGTAATGACTAGCTTTGAATTTCTTAATGCAAACATCTATACTTGGTAATGTTACTTTGAATTTCTTAATGCAAACATCTGTAATTGGTAATGTTACTTAAAAGAATATTTTAAGTAAATCACATTTCAATTTTTAATATCAAGATTTTTTGAACCACTAAGTGTATTTCTCACAAGATAATTTATTAAAGTAATATCCTTAACTATTGCTAGAATCATCACTCTAAACTAGGTATATTATAAGCAATAGATTAACCTTCACTTCTGTAAATCAAATAAATTCACTTGTAAATCAATACCTTAGCATGACGAAAACCTTCTGACCTTCTGACGAAAATCTTCAAAATTAAAAAGGCATTTAAATTATAAATCTCGACATTCTTTTTTTCATTTCTCCGTGTTTCTTGACAACCTCTACATAATTAAGGATTAAACAATTTGCATACCGTAACCCTTATTACCCCGTATCTTCTGATCTATTATTGAGACCCTAATATTATTTAGCAGCTGTCGGCTTCTTCGTTAGATTTAGCGGCAACAGCTTCAACGTCTGTCAGCGTCTTCAACATCTGCCAGTAGGCTGTAGACAGATCCAATTGAAACGTGTAGGTGATCAAACATAATCGATTTGAAGGGCACACGAGAAATGGCACTGACAACAAAGGATGTGGCAGGTAAACTCCAGTAACGGAAAAATGAGACATTTTTTTAAGGAGTTGTCTATAATGCGATTTTTTGGAGATTTCGTGACGGAATCCGGCAGAAGAAATTGAGGTTAAATCTTGATTTGCTGCAGTTAAAATGGTTTTTTAACTGCATATTTGGATTCAGCACCCTGCAAAACCCCTGCGACGCTTTCTTGTACAGAAACTAGCTATCAAACTTGCGATTCCAATAAATTCCTGCCGGATTTCGACCGGAAAAACCTGCCGAAAAAACTTTCAAAAAGTCGCGTTATAGACAACTGCTTTTTTTAACCAAACTGTTCATTGAGGCCCTTTTATATGGCTTATTGGATAATAAAATATTTAGAAATGGAATCAAAACACTAAGAATTAAACGAAATTTATAATTTTTGGTAAGGAATGGTAGACCAACCTTCAACTATTTATTATGGAATAAATCATTAAATAATAAAAAATTTAGAGTTTACTTTAAATATAATAAAATATTGAAATCTTATAAATTATTAAATCCAAATCAATTACTAATTAATAAAGTCAAAGACATTAAAATGAATTAGGTAATAAAGGATCTAGAGTTAAATTCAAAATTAATAAATAACTGAATCCAAATAAATTATTAACTAATAAAATAAAACTAAAAGCTTTAAGATTTTCTTTTTTTTTGTTTTTTAATCAAGATGCGATAATTTGATAAAGGAGAAGGATTAGATTAACTAAGAATTTGACGTGAAGTAAAAGTAAAATTTTCTATTTTGTAAAAAAGTTGAAATTAATATTAATTTAATTTATAATTAAAATTTTATTAAGAAATATAACCTATTTTATTGATTAATTATGGGCAAAGATTAGAAATAAGCATTGACAATTTTAAATATAAGTTTATTAGAATGTATTATTAATTTTTTTATTAGGATATATTACAATATATTATTAGCAATATGTATTAGCAAATAAATTTTAAATTTATTATTAATTTATTTATTAAAATATATTATGAGGAATAAGTATTAGCAAATAAATTTTATTTTATTTTGAATTTGATCTGGTAGTTTTTAAATCATTTGACAATCTTCATGTCTCTAAAGATGGGTGAACACTTCATACAATTTAAGAGAATCTATCAACATCAAGTTATACACTGAAAATATCCATGCCAAAATATTTTTTTTTGTGAATTGAATTTCAATTCATATATATATATATATAACATTAAATAAAATTAATTAAATTATAATGTTTATTAATACAAATTATTATATATAATATTTATTTAATAATTATTAAAATTTAATTTTAGAACCCAAACCAAATCACCAAAATATTATATATAACATTGAATTGAGTTGAACTAAATTATTAAACAAGGTGGATAGCTAGCATATATGGGTGTTTAGTTTAGTTATTGAACTTTGAAAAGTATAAAATGTATGAGGCATTTGAATAAGGGCTGCATTGTAGATATTCTTGCTTAGTGTATGAATTCAAGTAATGTTACTTTCACCTATTTAAATTCAACCCATTCTCAACTTAGAAACTCTCACTTATGTGTGCTAATTTGAATCATTCATGGTTCTTTCGAGGGGTAGGACAATGATTGGTTGAAGTGATAACCATATCATTTGGAGGTCCATGTCTAGTTTAAGTAGACTTAGGTCAATGCACAAGATTATAGCATATTACACTATGCAACGTCATAAATATGGCCAATGGCGTTTGCTAACACAAACAAATTTTCTAATGGAAAGAAAAATTTGGTCGGTAAGTTTCATTTATGAGTATGGTGAGATTTAAGAGAGCACTTGGTTCCTCATCTTTTTTAATGAAAAATAATATAATTTTTAAGTTATTTATTGCAATAACGACTTGAAATGTCACATCATGGTATATTGAATTATAATAATGAAAATAAAATTAATGTTTATACAAAGGAGATAATGTAAATTTGATATTGTAACATGTTACATCATGGTATATTGATTCATAATAATGAAAATAAAATTAAAGTCTATACAAAGCACATAATGTAAATATGATATTGTAACATGAGCTAATCTAAATGAATGGTTCACCTTCACCACACATTCACTTTTATCAAACTATGTTAATGTTTAATAAATTAAACAAAACTACTTATCATAAAATACAAATAGCAATTGAAATGTTACAATAGCCATCACCCACAACTTCACCACATTATTAAATATGTATTAAATTCAGGCATTATAGTGAAATTTACAATAACATTTCTAAATTAACATCCAAGAGCAACAAACATATATATCAATACACTTTTTATATATATAAAAAAAATATGCAAAGTTTAACATTGTTAAATTAAAAAAAAAAAAATCTGATAACTCAACAAATTATTGTTGTTCAACACAATTACCAAATAATAACATTTATTAAATTATATTAATTGTAATATTTGATATTAAACTTCTGTAATCCATAATAATATTATTTTTAAGAATAATAACATTATTAAGATTTAATCATTTATTAATTATGATATCCACTTAATTATAACATGTATTAAATAAAATAAATATAACATTTATTAAATTAAATAATAGAAAATTGATTAAACTGATATTGGTTTGAGTGCGCAAACTATTACTAGAATCATCCGTCTATGGTGCACATGTTCAATCATCCTGTATGTCTAGAACGAATGGATTATTATTTTTTCAGTTTTTTAAACTAGGTATATTATAAGAAATAGATTAACTTTGACTTCTTTAAATCAAATAAATTAACTTATAAATCGATACGTTACTATGACGACGAAGAGTTTGTGACATTGTTAACTTCATATAAAATCTTCAAAATTAAAAAGGCATTTAAATAACGTTTATTTTTATCTCCTTTTCATTTCTTCGTGTTTCTTGACAACCTCTATAGAATTCATAGAGTAACCCTTATTACCTCGTACCTTATGATATATTATTCAAACCCTAAGATTATTTGGCGGCTGTCAGCTTATTTGTTGGACTTAGCGGCAGCAGCTTCAACGTCTGTCAACAGGGGGTACAAAGATCCAGTCGAAACGTGGACATGAAATTCAATAATTGAAAAATGAGATTTTGCTATCACTAAATGTATGTTGATTTATTATGGTTATTTGAAGAAAACCAAGTCACATTAAAAAAAAGTTATTGGAATTTAAGAGGGTAGACTTTTGCTTTTGCTAACTGAATCTGGGTTTTAGCAGTTAACCTGTTTCCATGGGTTTTAGGGAGATGATTTCTTAACCAAACAAAAACAGTTTTAGGGCATACTCAAGAGCCAATTTCTAATATTATTATATAGACTTATCTAAAAATTATAAAAAAATTTAAATTTAAAAAATTTAAAATTCTTTTAAGCCCAATTTCAATATAGACCACACGTAAAACATAATAATTAACAACAAATCTAATTCCAATATAGACCCCACACCTACTTCATGAAGGCAAGTCCAATTGCAACATAAATCACACCTAAAAATAATAATTAGCATAATTAATTAGCAACAAAATGTTAGGAAAAATGAAACTAGAATTTGAAAATGTTTTGTGTTGATCGACGAAATTGACAATGGAATGTGAACGTGAAAGATACCCGACCGATAACGACCGTCATGCACCGAACGTGAATCAAAGAGCCGCCGAGGGGCCATTTTTTCTATCTAATCAATAAATACTTCACAGTGGTGTATTCAATATTGACAGCAATAAATTTTGAAATATCACCTCATATCAAATAAAATCAGATCAGATGGGTACCTAATGTTTGTTCTTATCCTCTCCTTACTTTCTCGCGACGGCGGGCATACATTATCGTTCTTTTTTATCACAATAGAGGATATAGATTTACATTCATTGACATTATGTTAATGAGGGGGATCTTTTATCTATTTAAAAAAAAAAAAAAAAAAATCTAAAAGTTAGGGTTTTGCATAGATTTTAATTATATAAACGTGTTAATAGAGTTCGTTCATTACCAGACCACGACGAAACCTTTGAAAAGGAAACTAGGAAAGCAAACTCCCGTTTTTAGAATTGTTTATATGTGAAAGCAGACTGTTGAAAGATGTGAATCAGAGGTTAAATCAATTACTAATAGTACAAAGCAATTTGCAATTTAACACTGTGAAATATCTAACGACGTTCATATAAAATTATGCCCATGAATCTTGAACAATGGTCCTATTATTGCTTGTCATAGTTTCATTTATTCAATATCTTTTCATTATGGTCAAAGCAATTTGTGCTTTAACACTGAAATATCTAACGATGTTCATAGAAAATTATGCCCATGAATCTTGAACAATGGTCCTATTATTGCTTGTCACAGTTTCATTTATTCAATATTTTTTTATTATGGTCAAAGCAATGTGTACCTTAACACTGAAATATCTAACGAAGTTCATAGAAAATGATGCCCATGAATCTAGAACAATGGTCTGGTCATAGTTTCATTTATTCAATATTTTTTTCTTATAGTCAAAGGATAAGGTTGAAAGGTGCATAAAGTTTTAATCGATTCCGAATCCTCCAAAACAATTTGCACTTTAGCGTTGTGAAATGTGTGAACGACGTTCATTGAAAATGATGATAATAGATTAGGGTATTAAATATTAAATAGATTGGACGCAAGAATCTCCAAATATAATCCTCCCATTCCTTTTCCTGTCATACTTTCAATCATGCATTATTTTCAAAGGAGATCGTTGAAAAATGGGAGGGCTTACATATAAGTCAGAAACGCTTCTGACAATCACGATATTACAAAACAACAATTTGCTCATGGACACATGTAAACAAGATATTGCTATATTATTCGTGAGATATTTTGCTCAAACACTCGCATAATGTTTTCTATGTTTTTAAAAGAATCAAGTTGCTAATAATAAGATTCAATATTTATTTCAAAAGATCACGTTGCTAATAATAAGGTCGACTCTAGGATTTTTTTTACTTATTTTTTTTTATTTAATTTTTTTATTCGGTATATAAAAGATGTAGACAAAATGTATCAATTTTTGTTAATAATAGCAAAATTTTTCAACTGATTTCTTAGATATTATATTAATAATTAATATCAAAATACAAATATAAAATGAAATCACATCAGTTTATATCACAGAATTGAAGTGAACAAACTAGAAATGTAAATGGGTCAGCCATGAATCTACCATGATTCATCTAAAACAATAAGTAGCCACTTTTAAGACACACTATTATTGAAGTACCAGTCAAGCATATCGCTTATCGGTTATTTTAATTTGAAGCAGATTCCGAGTAACGGTGAATTGGCAGCGATCTTATCAACTTCATTACTAAGATAAAGTGTAGATCTATAAAGATGGCTTTTCTTTTCTTTCTGGTTGGGAACATTTTAAGAATTTCAGATTTGGCCTAATATTGTTTTTATTCCTTATCTTTCTGTTTTTTTTTTTTTGGGGGGGGGGGGGGGTTGGGGAATTTGATTTGGGGATTTTTAATAGGAAAACATATATTTTAAGTATTTTATTGGCGGAATAATATTTAAAAAATAATAGTAATTAAAAATAAAGAGAAAAATATTAAATTTATAAATAAATAAAAATACCAAATTATTGGCATTGAAACTATTAACCATTTACCACAAATACATAGCATTCACTCATTTAGGGAAGCTGTTTGTTTATGGTAGTTCTAGTTTAAATATGAGGTTTGCTTGAAAAAAATCTAAGGATATATTTTCATATTTAGAGTGCATCTTTTTTGGCAAAGAACCTGTAGCACCATAAGGAAACAAAACATATTGATGTACAAAAAAATTTCATTAGATGTGTCATGGAAGGTAAGAAGGTGCTACAAACAAAAGGAGAAACCCTGAAGAATGTTGTAGACATGCTAACAAAATTGGTGAGTGCTTATAAATTTTCATAGTGCAGATAGTAGTTGGGGCTCAAGTTGTAGTTCATTAAAGGAACAATATTAAGATGAGAATTTTATGTAAAGAGGAAAACAAGTGGGAAAAATGCTAAAATGTTGTACTCTTTATAGCTAATTTTAGTCGACTCATGTTTAGTCAATTGATTGACTAATCATGTAAGACTACTAGGAATGAAAGAGGTCTAATATGTAACAATAGACTGGAATAGAAAATTGATAGCATGGTAAAAGTAAATTCAATGAGGAGACAATTAGATGGTTAACTCAATATGATCATACTCAAGTCCAAAATAGCAAATTCATTCAAAGTTCTAAAGACATTGAGAAGCTTATAGGTGCCTATAATCAAGTTAAGTAGTCAAATGAAACACTATTTTCCAATTCCCTTTAGCTACTTTATATTGATTCAAGAAGCTAAGGAATAGGAATTTTCATTTTTATAAATAGAGAATGATATAAGGATGAGAAAAAATGATGAATATTGACAATTGCATGAATTTATTTGTGTTAGCTACACACCAGGGTCTAAATTCATTGTAATCTAGCTTTGATATCCACTTGACAATATATAAGTGACAAAGTTCAAATTTTTGGTGTTTTCTTGGATAATGGTTTCCAAGGTAAAATGTATGTGTGCCTTGTGAATATTTGTGGTGTGCCATTATGTATTTTGTATTCTTTAAATTCTTTCATGTGCACTTAGTCGTTTATGTTAATTAAGGTTCTAGTTTGGTATATATGGTTAACACTTTGTATTTGGACATTTAGTATGTGAAGTATAAATTTCTTAATCTCAAAATAAAATGCGTATCCTCTCATGGATTTCCTTCTATATACATCCTCTACCCAATTACACTTTACATAACCCCATATATCCATTAAGTATGAGTCCTCTAAAACATCAATATCATAGAAATTGAATATCCATAAGTACTTCTCAAATACAAGAATATCATTTTCAATTCAAACTAATGGTCATGTCTAGGATAATATTTGAATGGATAGTTTCCCACTACATGGGAAATGGTCTAATATATACTATAGAATAAATCAAACTTCTAACTACACTCGCATAAGGAATATAAAGCATATTCTCTATCTTTGTAGAACATATAGAATTATACAAAATATATTTTACATAGTTACTCTTCCTCAACCAAAGCCTCATATCTAATCTATCTTTCCTCATCTCCTCTCCTAAGATAATTTTGGTATCCCTGTGTCCTTCATATCAAATTGTGCCAAAAGTTGATAATTCAAATCATAAATCACATCCTTATCGTTATCAAATAATAATATATATATCATCTACATATAAAGAAATAATAAGGAAATTACTATGGTAGTTTTTTTAATATGTAAAGTGATCTCATTTGGATGTTAGAAATCCCAATACCAACAGAAAAGAATCAAAATTTTGTTACCCCATTCTAGGGGATTCCTTCAGATCATATAAATATTTACATCTAATCAGTTTCCATCCATTAGTTAATGACATGAATTCCCATGTGCGATACAACTTAAGTGAAATCATTTACAAAATTATGGCCAATCTCTAGGACTCCTTATCTTCCATCTACATTGCTCCATTCACTATTCTAGGTTCATTGGTGTTAACAGATGAAGAAATATATACATGAAATTAGAAAAAATATCATTATACCTATTTGGTTCCCATCTTTTCTAAGTGGTCCTCCACAAAGTTTGAGGTGGACTTTTTTGCCTAGTATTTAAAACTCTATGAACTGTCTTCCTCAAAATTACCTCACAAACTTCTTATTCATTTTTTAGTTCAACTTTCTTATTCCTGGGTGGTAATTGGACAACCAACTTCTTGTCATTCTCTTCTAGGTGTACCACTATAGGGGAAGACTTAAAGTCTCTAAAAATAATGTTTATACTATACAAACATTCCTAGCCACAAGATCCCAAAACTTGCACCCTTTTACATGAACATTATCACTAATGAAGATGCAATTCATTACTTTGCCATCTATATTTGATCCCTTATTTCTAGGATCATAATCATATTCCTCACAACAACAAAACATGAATATGTTGAAGGGAGGAATTATTGGTAATCTAGACCTCGATAAGTTTCATATGTAAAAGAGCTAATGTGGGAGACCTATTAATCAATTAACATGTAACAAATACTTCTTCATAGAACTTTTTTCGTAATGCGAATCCACTAAGAAAACTCCTAACTCTCTACACCCACATTCTATTCATTTTTTCTACAAACACACTTTATTGATAGGCATTGGAGTTTCTTCTATATTTCAATGTCATTATCTTTACAAAAATTATTAAACTTTATAGAGTAAAACTCACCACCATTATCTCTCATCAACATCTTAATTTTCATACTAGTTAGATTTTCCAAAAACGATAATATCCTTGAATTAAAAAACTAAGGGTTAGTTCTAAGAGTATATAACAATGTCTTTCAACAACAAGAACCATGGGATACACATAATACAAATCCTTAGAGGAAAAAAGAAAATTTTATTGGACCAAATGCATCACAATGAATTATGTCTAACAACCTTAAAGATTTCCAGGAGATAGAATAAAATTGAACACGAAATTGCTTCTAATATGTGCAATGATTGCAAAAATAAAATTCAAGATAACAATCATGCAATCCATATACAAGGTTCTTGTTTCAAAAGTCTTTTAAACCATTCTAATAAATATAGTAGAAGCTTTTGTACCATAGCATTATCTTCTTTGTAGGTAAATTTCTTTTTCAAACAAATGTCATTTAGGAGGTTGTAATTGTGTGGTTTTCCATCCCCATAATTATCTATACTAGAAGCTTCGAAGACCTATGATTATCAATAATTATTGTATCAAGTTAAAATAAAGTGGCCACAAAAATACCCTTACTGAACAACATCGCTCCTTGAAGAATATTGCATCATTTTCCAAACAAAGAAACCTACACACTTTCAAGCACTACAAGGAGAACACATTGTAGCAAAGGATTTTATGAAATCCCATTGAAATATATATCCCTTATTTATTTATAATAAATGTTTCTAGAGAGGGTGAGTGTTAGTAGGTTTTTATAGAGGATTTTATTTTGTTTCATTTCACTTGTAATAATTTGCTAATGTGTTTGGAAACATAAAGCACTATTTCCTTCCACGTAAATGCACCAAAAATGGTTACTGATAAACTACTAAAATTTTGTCTTCTTCTTTCAAATGCATATTTATGTTTGAAACTAAATTAATTTCCCCTATGTTCCCCTATGTGTATTTAAAGTACACACTCGACCAGTTTTGAATAATCATCTATTCAATTAAGAAATTTGTTTTATAAAACAAAAATGTTTGATAATGTAATTGAAATAGACATGTTGATACATATATAATATTGACGCCCCTAAAAACAAATTTTTAATAGTATTAAATATCCAGTGGATGCACTGTTGGGTGATTTAATTGTATGTTAAATCCCTGTCATTTAATTTGTCAACCTGTGGTTTCATAAACTGACAAGGTATACCTATACTATATGTACTAGGTGGTTATATTTCAGATTAGATTAATCTAATGTAATTAAAACTAATTACAAAAAAAAAATCAATCTAATTCGAATCAAACCAAACCAAATATAAAGAAATTGAAATCACACATTCATAAAACAAATCACACATGCTTGATATTGAAATCACACTTGTAAAATTGAAATCACACCACACTTGCATAGATGAAATCACAGCACACTTTAATATTTGAAATCCCACCACGCTTGAATAATTGAAATAACAACTATTGGAAAGTAAATCATACTTTCTAAAAGTAAAAGCACACTTGCATGAAAAGAAATGAAATAAAACAACTAGACTATGATACCAATATGCAAAAATATGTGAAAAATGTGGTTGGTGGGGGCCCTCCTTTCCTCAGCAAGCACACTAAACAAAATATCAGATCTTGGAGATCAAAGTGGTAGTATGTATTTCATAAAGATGAATTTACAAGATATTACAAGAATTCTCTCTCCTCACTTTAGAAACCACATGGATGGAACTTGGAACCTCCAACTAGCAACTATCACTAACAACATCACTAACTATGTACAATTGCAACTGATAACTAACAACTCACAACCCTTTGTATGAAGGGTGCACTCCTATTTATACAAAAATTGAGGATAACTATAAAATAAATATAGATCCTTATATCTCTCCTAATCCACATTTATCTCTTGTTGTTCCAACCAATCTCCTAAAAATGTAAGATACTAATCCTCTTATCCATGATTCTTCTCCTTTGAATGTGCATAGTTAATGATCCAGTTCTTTTATAATTACTCTAGAAATCTTCATGATTTGGAATTTGAAATTCAAATTTGTGGTTGGGTGGCCAAGTAGGATGCTTCTAGAATCTCCAGGTAGATCTACAATATCACAAAACTCATAAAACTTTCAGATATAAATGAAAATATATTAATTTCCTAACATTTAATCACAAATTCACTTATAATACTTAAAATTAATGACTTGGAACATAATAATGATAAAAACATGTAATGATGAAAATGGTTATTTAATGTAAGAGTATGGGGCTATAGAGTTATGAAATGACGGTAAAATCATGGAAATAAATGTTAAAGTGGATGACATTTTGGAGACTCAACATACCCTTCAACTGAAGATATTGCATATCCTGATGCAACTATTGCATTGATTCACGTAATCATAAGTTTATCTTCTTGAAATTGTTTGCCTTTTTATGAGATTTGACTTTGTATAGATTCTCTTTTAACTTTGCATAATCATATCATTTGACAATTTTATTGTTTTTGCAAAGTGTACCTTGAAATATATTTGATTTCAACATATATTTTTTTATGGTTTGTTCTTGTGTGACAACCAAAATTTTATGAGTATTGGGTCTTGTGTTGTATACTTTTATTATTTTTGTTGCATCAAAACACTGGAAAACATTGAGAATTCATTTTTAATTCCCATAGTGACTGTCAAACATTTAATGTGCTCATCAATTGACCATTGTAAAACATATAATTTTTTTTTTAAATCAAAATGTAAAAATACTTGATTCGGAAAATATGTTGGTTAGGATGAAATGAAATGTGACATGTGGCAAGAAATATGAATATCCCTTCCCCCAAGTTAAGGTGCTTTCAGTTTTCTTGCAAATGAGAAAGGGAATATGATGCAGGAGCATCTGGTTAACAGGGCGGAGATAGAAAGAAGGTTGGCATGGTTTCTGAGAAGGACAGGGAACATAGCTCGCAGAACGGACAACATGTCTGTTTCGTCTTTATTTTTAATTATTTTTATTATTTGTTGTTTTTGGTTTCTGTTTAAAAATGCCTAGAATACTGTAACGAGTTCTAATTAGGAACAATAATATTAGTTAGAATCATTAGTTGCTGAACAGTTATATACTATTGTAAAAACAAACAAAGGGAAACAAGCTAGCCATGGATAAATGTCAAATATGAAATAACTGATGTAACTGATAATTGAACAACTGACAGCAGTTATCTAACTGCTTGAGAACAATGTTACAAAAACGAGGGAAAGCAAGCCCATAGGGGTTCGGGAGTGAAAAGTGAAAAGAAAGAACAGAAATAAAGATATACATCTTGTTTTTCCAGTGCACAAACAACTCTTACGTGCGTCCTCAAAAAGAAATAGAGACTGTACAATTCCATGCTGTGCCTACATTTTATTTTTCTTTCATGTACAAAACCTATTACATGTTCTTGACAGACTTCAAACCAGCAGAAGGACAAACAACCAAACGAGAGGTGACACCAACCAGCACCGGTCACGAGTTACAGCACCCAGACAAATACATTTACAAGGTATGCAAACGAAACTGAAGGCGATACAAGTTTTCTTTCCACATATAATTAACAATTCATCTCAGCATAAATACAATTATTAACAGTCCATCTCAGCATACAAATTAGTGTTCAACGCAGCTTCAAACCCTACCCAGTTCACAAGCCTAGGGTTTGACAGGGTCATGAACAAAAGCCGCGGCGAGAACTACTCACTATAGTAGCCAACAACCAAACTTACGAACCAAACAAGAATCCATTACAGACAAGAAAGAAAACAATTCTACCCGGAAGATATCCAGAATAGCCGGAAGCCAATGCATTCGACCCAGCGAACGGCTCCACCTGCATAGGGACGAAAGGAGGAAGGGTTAGTTACCAACCCTTGAAGAAAAGCGAGAAACAGAGAAACTGAAAGGGAAAATGCCGAGAGAATGAACAAGAAATCATACCTGAAAGGTGAGCCGCAGCTGCAAAGAAAAACCCTCAAACGGACGAACCCTGCTCACAGAGGAGCCGAGCTGTTAGAGTCTAAAAAAAACAACGGAAACAAAGTCTGGCAGGGAACGAGAGCTTACCAGTTGAATTAGCAAAGAGCCGAACCGGGCAAGCCGAGAAACCCATCGAACTTGGAGGCTGACGAACTGAGAATGTAACCAGAATGCCATTAACTTATAATGCTCAAATAACCATGGACTTTTGAGGGAAACGAACAGACGAAACCGTGACAAACATCAACGCCAGTGGAAAACGCCAAACGACAGTGGAACAACTGACAAACAATACAGTAGCCGAACTTACCAAAGCGACACCAGACCGTCGAGACATACAAGCCAGACCAGGAGCAACAGAACCACAACCAAACGTTTGCCATACAGTTAACCGAGCAGGCAGGAACCGCATTGTGTTTCCACCACAGACAATACAACAAACACAAAGGAAAAAATCGCAGAGACAGCAGAGCTAAACTACCAAGTAACAATAATAACCCAAAGGGCGCGAACAGGGTAAAACCCAAGCCGAGAACTTTCCAGGATCCCGAGGAGGGACAGTTGTCCACCGATAAGACCACCACAGTACATGCCGTAGCCCAAGTTGATTATAAATCAAACTAAAATTTATTACCAAATCAATTGTATACTATCCGATTCATAGGAGCGTTACACATCCGCTTGGGAGTGGCGGGACCACGTGGGCTGGCCCCATCAGAATATGAATGTGGTAAGGGATTTTCCAGAATCAAAATAACATTATATTACAATTAATTATAATGCTACATATAAGACTTTTGTAATACATAATGATAATATATTGTTTTTAGGATTAATAACATTATTAAGATTTGGTCATTTATTAATTATGACATCCAATTAATTCTAACATTTATTAAATTAAATAATAGAAAATTTATTAAAGCGATATTGGTTTGAGTGACCAAACTATTGCTAGAATCATCACTCTATGGTGCACGTGTTCAATCATATTGTATGTCCAGAACGAAGGGATTATTTTTTGTTTTGATTTTTAAACTAGTTATATGGTAAGAAATATATTAACTTTCACTTCTTTAGATAAAATAAATTAACTTATAAATAAATAACTTACTATGACGACGAAGACATTGTGACATCGTTAACTTCATATAAAATCTTCAAAACTAAAAAGACATTTAAACAAGGAGGGTTGCAGGGCAGCTAGTCGCTGCCTTAAGGAGGAGGAACAAGGGAATTCGAGTTGACTAAGCTAATCTCCAAACAATGGGAAAAGACTAAAAGCTAAGAGTTTCTAAATTGGACCCCTCCCTACCAAACTAAAATATGGTAATTTAGATTTTGACACTATTTAACGGGTATTCATAGCAGTACTTGTTTGAAATGATTTTGGGAGTGCAACAAAATATGGCATAAATTCTCAGTGGACATTGTGATTCTCCATAGAAGTGTAATGGTTTTTGAAGCAAGTCCATCGATCTTCTCAAGTGCTTGCTTGTTGAAATTGAAAATATCAGTAGTAGGAGAGAACCATATCATAAATTGTCCCATGGGACATGGTCTTAGCAATGGAAAATCTTAGATTGAGATGACAATAGTCTACTAAATCCATTCAAACTGCTGATTTACTAGTCTAAAGCACGGGAAAAAGACATAACTGATCAAATTAGATGAGTGGAAAGAATTGAGATGCAAAGAAAACCCATCTACCGAGAGTAATATAGTGAGCTAAATTAACTGATCCATTAGTTATGCATGGATGCGAGTTACTTCTCAGAACACCAATTAGAGTGATGTTACATTTGCAAGCATTAGTTACAATTTTAAAGTAGTTAAAAAACTGGTAACTCAATAATAAATAGAATAAAGGTGGAGTGTTGCTACCCAATATTTACTCATGCAATTAAAAAACTCGCAACTCAATATGAAACTAGTGAGAGAAAACCCTGAAATAGGAAAGAGTAATGCTAAGGCTATGCATCGAGTGTCTCAAAGAATCTTAATACATGGTTTCTAGGATTTCTCCTACATCTTCTCAAAACGCTGTAGTGTAGTGGCACATTTCCAATGCTTTTGCTTGGCCATTGAAACATGTCAGCTTGTCCTGCTACATGATTCCTTGTTCTCGAGAATTGAATTAAATAATGTTTGAGCCTCTGAATGTTTCCATATGACAAACATAATCTCATACAACTTTAATGATTCTTTTTTTGTATCTATTGTGTTGTAGCGCATCACATGTGGATGATCTAATCACATATAATCGATTAGTTATGCATGAAAGAGCATGACCAAGTCGAAGTAACTTTCAAGACTTTAGAGAGATGGACCCAGGCAATCTAAGCAGGACAGAACCACAAGGTCTTATCCATTAGTTATGCATGAAAGGGAGTTACTTCTTTGAACACCAATTAGACTATTGTTACATTCACAAGCATTAATTACAATTCTAAAGTAGTTAAAAAATGGTAACTCAATAATAAATAGAATAAAGCATTGTCTCTTTCACCGTGAGAACTAGGGACTCTGTAACTCATGCAGTTAAAAAACTAGTAAGTCAATATGAAACTAGTGAGAGAAAACTATGAAATAGAAAAGAGGAACCCTAAGGCTATGCATCCAATGTCTCAAAGTTTTTCCTATTCAAGGGTTGATGTCCTAATCTTATGGGAATAACTAACATGAAGCTAAGATACATAGAGGCTTATTTTAACCTATACAATAAATACGATAGGTGTTAAGCTTTCTCATATTAGTAGTACAGTTTCAATTTCATAGGTTGAGTCACCATATCGAGTTAAATATTATCTATAACTACTAAGTAATGTGTACGTGTTCTTAGATCTTAAAGGACATGCTTGTGTCTCTAGCTCCATTGATTGATCCCTATAGCTTTGGCCACTCACTAGAAGTGATAGAAGCAACAGACTCAAAAAAATGATGCCATCGATTATCAATTTGATTAACATGTGCACATCCATTGGCAAAAACTTTGTCGAGTAAACTAGGCACACTACTTATCCCATATTCATGAGTAAGTGGTTTCTAAGTCATAACATCTGCCTTATGTTTCTACAATAAAGGAGTAGGATTTAATTTTCAAATGCACATTTGATGAATTAATATTCTTGTGGTCTAAGACTTCAATTACTATTTGGTTAAAGAACTATGAAAAGTAAGCGAGGTTTAGGTTCGAGAAGCATTATGTCTATTAAAAAATCAGAACTTTCATTTTGTTAAAAAACTAAGGTTTTTTATCAAAACCTAGAAACATTATATCTACTCAAATATTAGAACTTGCATTTGTTTAAAGAATTGAGGCTCTCGATCAAAACCTTCATTTAAAGAATAGGAACAAAAGTTACATTTAAAGAATGGAAATTTTTAAAATTGCTTATATGTAAAAGGACGCTGTTGAATGATGCAAAACATACGAATAAGAGAATCAATTACTAATACTACAAAGCAATTTGCACTTTAGCATTGTGAAATATCTAAGGACGTTCATAGAAAATTATGCCCATGAATATTGTTTGTCATAGTTTCATTTATTCAATACTTTTTCATTATATCGGATAATGTTGAAAGATGCATAAAGTTTTAATCAATTCCGAATCCTCCAAAACAATTTGCACTTTAGCGTTGTGAAATGTGTGAACAACGTTCATTGAAAATGATGATAATAAATTAGGGTATTAAATAGTAAATAGATTGGACGCAAGAATCTCCAAATATAATCCTCCCATTCCTTTTCCTGTCATACTTTCAATCATTCATTATTTTCAAAGGAGATCGTTGAAAAATGGTAAGGGTTACGTATTAGTCAGAAAAGCTTGTGTCAATTACGATACTACAAAAGAACAATTTTCTCATGGGCAAATGTAAACAAGATATTGCTATATTATTCGCGAGATATTTTGCTCAAACTCTTGCATAATATTTTATATGTTTTTAAAAAGATCAAGTTGCTAATAATAAGATTCAATATTTATTTCAAAAGATCACGTTGCTAATAATAAGGTTCACTCCAGGATTTTTTATTTTTCTTTATTTATTTAATTTTTTTATTTGGTAAATAAAAGATGTAGACCAAATGTATTTATTTTTATTAGTTAGATATTATATTAATAATTAATATCAAAATACAATTATAAAATGAAATCACATCAATTTATATCACACAATTAAAGTGAACAAAGTAGGAATGTAAATGGGTCAGATTCATGATTCATCTGGAACAATAAGTAGCCACTTATAAGAGAACACTGTTATTGAAGTACATGTCAACCATATCGGTTATCGGTTACTTTGATTTGAATCAGATTCCGGGTAACGGTGAATTTGCAGCAATCTTGTCAAGTATATTAATTTATCCTATAATTTTAAAACAGTTTTCGTAGAAGACAACAATATACTAAGAGAAGATGTAGTAGGTCTTTAAAGATGACTTTTCTTCTCTTTCTTGTTGGAAACAACAATTTAAGAATTTCAGATTTGCGCTATATTATTTTTATTCTTTACTCTTCTCCTCCTCCCTTTTTGGGTTTTAATTTTAATTTGTGTTTTTTAAGAGGAAAACAGAATAATATTTAAAAAGGAATACTACACAAAGATAAAAAGAAAGATGGTAAAATTATAAATAAATAAAAATAAGAAGTAGTTCGTACATAAACTAGTAACCATTTATCACAAATATACAGCGTTCGCTCATTTAAATAAAGAAGTGGTTTATGATGGTAATTTTGGCTTCAGTATAGGGTTTTCCTGAGGAAAAAGTAAGGATAGGTTTTTATAGTTAGAATGCAATTTTCTTGGCAAAGAACATGTAGTACCATAAGAGAACAAAACATGTTGATGTACAAAACAATTTCATTAGATGTGCCATGGAAAGTAAGAAGGTGCTACAAGTAAAAGGAGAAACCCAGCAGAATGGCGTATACATGCTAATAAAGTTGGTGATTGCTTATAAAAAATATTTGTGTAAATAGTAGTTGGGCTTGAGGCCCTAGTTCATTAATGGAACAATATTAACACTAAAATTTCATGTAAAGAGGAAAACAAGTGGAAAATGTTAAAATGTTGTACTTTTTATAGCAAATTTTAGTCAAATCATGTTTAGTCAATTGATTGAGTAATCATGTAAGACTACTAGGAATGAAACAAGTCTAATATGGAACAACAGACTAGAATAGAAAATTGATACCATGGTCAAAGTAAATTCAATGAGGAGACAATTAGATGATTAAATGAATATGATCATACTCAAGTCCATAATAATTAATTCAATCAAAGTTTACAAGAATTGAGAAACTTATAGATGCCTATAATAAACTCAAGTAGTCAAATGAAACCTAGTTGAGTTCATGCACATAGTCCACTAAGAATGAAGGTTGAAGGAAAATCTAGTATAGTCTGAACTAGTCAAAAAATGGTTATCTATTCCAAGTTTGCCAAGATATTTAAGAAGCTAAGAAATATGAATTTTTATTTTTATAAATAGATCATGACATCAGGATGATAAAACAATTGGATGAGTTTATTTGTCTTAGCTACACACCATGATCTAAATTCATTGTAATCTAGCTTTGATATCCTATTGATAATATATAAGTGACGAAGCTCAAATTTTGGGTGGTTTTCTTGGATAATGGTTTCCAAGGAAAAATATATGTGTGCCTTGTGAATATTTATTGTGTGCCAATATGTATTTTATATTCTTTAAATTATTCCATGTGTGCTTAGTGGTTTATGTTAATTAAGGTTCTAGTTTGGTTTATATCCTCAGTACTTTGGAATTTTAGTATTTAAGTATAAATTCCTTAATCTCAACACAAAACATGTACTTGCTAGTGGATTTCCTTCTTGTAACACCCTCCTTACAAATCTACCCAAGTAACTAACCAACCAGCGTAAACATGCGACAAGAGGCTACTATGATTGTATTTGATCTCCTATGTGACCTTAAGGAAGTGGAATCGTTGGAACACATCAACTAGCCCATCCACATCAGCAACAAAAGCCTTAGGAGACATGTCAGCCACTCGTGCATCCCGTTCCTGGGTTCCACTGATGTTCTAGACATCTTAAGCCTCAGTTGTTCTCATACTATAGGCATGACAGTGTCCAAAAACCCAAATTTGCTCTCACAGGCTTGCCTACTAGTGTCCAAAGACCCAATTTACCTGTGTTATGCCAGGATCCCCGATTTGAGCCACCTTTTCAGGCCCAGAGTCAAGGTCACTTCCCATAATGGAATGATAAATGAGGACCAGTAAAAGAACAGGGAAACAATTATGCAAAAGAAATAAGTTAAACAAGACATTAATCATATCCCTACTAACCATGATAGGCATTGTGCCAAACATGTCGCAAGAATGTAATCTACATGTGTAACCAACAAAATTAAACATAAGGGTCTTGTACTTATATGAGAATCACTAAGAAAAAGTGCTCCCTTGAGTAATTTTCTACATTACCATCTATTAGGTCATAGATGCATTATGCATTCATTTACAAGTAAAAAGATGATGAAAGTCATACATATTTATTGTCATAAAACACACATATAATGAGCATAATAACAACATAAATACTCATGAAAGTACAACCATATAGACCACATATAATCCATCACAATACTCATAGAAATACAAGGAGAAATAACCTTTCATTGATGATGCAAAAATCAAACCCAGGATGGAACTACAAGAAAAAAGGACATTGGTCAGGGGTGAAAAATGTCACCATAAGCTCATTGGTGATAGTCGAAAGAGCTTTCGTTACCAAAAACTGAACGTCACCAAAAGTAGCATCGCCAAAAGTATAGGTGTTATAGTGACTTTCAAAGTCCATCACCAATAATGATTTATAATGACGGATAGTGACCGTTAGCATTTCATATGAGCAATGGTGATGGACCATAGCCTCTGTCACAAAAAATTGAACGTCAACAAAGGTGGCGTCGCCAAAAGTATAGGTGTTGTAGTGACACTCAAAGTCAGTCACCAATAATGATTTATAATGACAGATAGTAACTGTCGCCATTTCATATGAGCAATGGTGATGGACCATAGTCTCCATCACAAAAAACTAAACGTCACCAAAGGTGGCATCACCAAAAGTATAGGTGTTATGGTGACATTAAAGGTCTGTCATGAATATTGATTATAATGAAGGATAGCGACCGTCACGATTTCATATGAACAACAACGATTTATTGTGGTGGATCTTTCATGTGCGTCACTATTGGTGCATATATATGGTGACGTTCGTTGACCCTAACCAAAAGCCACATTGCCATAAGTATAGGTGTTGTGGTGACATTCAAGGTCCGTCATGAATAATGACTATAATGACAGACATCAACCATCACCATTTCATATCAACAACAATGATTTATGGTTACATACCTTTGAGGTTCGTCACTATTGATGCATATATATGGTGGCATTCGTTGACTGTCACCATTTCATATTTTGGTGAGAGTTGAAAACTGTCATCGAAGCTCATTGGTGATGGTCAAAAGCTCATTCCATATAGATCATGTCAGGGTACACTGGAATAGAACCACCAACCTCTTGCTTGTAAAAGAAGTGCTCTTCCACTGAGCTAGCACCCTTTAATGAATTAAACTTTTAAAATTAGACCTTGAAACTTCATAAATTGTAAACTCTACAACGTTCAATAAATTAAAGACTCGACAATATTTTACTAAAAAAGCAAAGCAACATTGAAGTTGTAGGTCCCTACCTAATGGTTATGGAAGTTGTTAGCACTCGAATCTACCTTAGGCTGAAATAAGGTAAGACTCAAGGCTACATCAAACCACGCTCAGCCTCGTAGCTAGCCCTACGAGGACAGGAGAGGGCTCTCTCTGGTCAATCTCGGCAAAAGGTAATTAAAGAGGCTCGAGATGACTGTATTGATGACTAATTTTAGGCTAGGTATGAAGTACAAGGACTATGGAATTGATTTTTTGAAGTTTTGTTGAATTCAAGGGAAAGGCAATTTTGGGTGCGGGGATGAGGCACAGCTTTTGCAGAGGTCTACTTGGGGCAAGATAGGCGATTGTTTTGATGCCTTTAAAGTGATTGAATGAATAGACCTGATAGGTGAGGAGCTAAGGAAAGCAAGGAAATCTCAAGGATTCTCCTTAAGCTGAAGAAAACATCGAAAATTAAACAAATTTAAAAGCAGAGCATAGCAAATTTATGGATTCTACCTTAACACTTCATTTGTTTAATTGCAGAAAATTAAATAAGGAAAGTGGTACACATACACAACTTACAAGTACTGAGAGAAACACACCATCAACACATAAGGCCACATCAATCCCAAATAGTGTTGCAAAACCCTGGTCTATCCTTTGCCAAAAATGCAGATAAAATATGTACAATAGTGTATCCAGCTATTCCCAAGAGTCCAACCCTGAAAATGACTAAGAAAATACATAATATAGGCAAGCTAACACATTCCCTTGCCTCTAGGGGTCAAGCTCATCATCCTAGGAGCTGTTTCAACCAATTCTAAACAAAGCACTACAATCTAGGCAGTCAAAACAACTTGCCTCTATAAGCTAGGAAACCAATTCATTCATTAAATTTTTGCTATTTTATGAATGAATCATCTAGAATAGGTAAATAAGTGTCAAGTCAACATAAAGTTCCATTAATTACATCAATAAGGGTGAAAAATCCCATCACAAGTCAAAACTGGTCAAACTGGCTACGTTTCCTGAGCTGAAGATGAAAATTGTGCCAAAAAACCCTGATGCGCTGCGCGCCTGAGCCCTATGCGCCGTGCGCCTTTCCACCTGCATTTGGGGCACTTCCCAGCATCCAAATTGAGCTCAGGTTGGCTTGTTGGAAATCCATGGATGTCTACTTTCCAACCCAAGTGGAATTTTCCAATTTGATGTCCATTTGCCCCTCCCAAAGTACATTCTCCCAAGGCTGCTTCCTGTGTGTCCAAAAAGGGGCAGTGAGGTCATTTTTTGCATGTCTTTTGACCTTTTGGGGACCCAAACCTTGGTGAAATGCCTTGGAAATAGATAAGCACGTATATTTCATCATGACAAATCCAAAAATGCAAACCATTTGTGATTTGGACCACTCAATCTTATGGGTCACGCGCTGCGCGCTACGCGTTGAGCCAAAAAACCTGTTTTTAGAGCCAAAAATTCAAAATTGACAAAATTTCTTCCAAATTCCTTGAAATTTGGGTTGGGGGTCCCCAATCAAGTACTATGCTCAGCCAAAGAGGCTTTGGCCAAAATCCGAAGACGATCAAGCTCCTTTTGTCTTTTTTGCTTCTTGACCGCTTTCTTCAATTTTGCCTTAAGACTCCTAATTCGGGCCTTGCAAACTAGGTTCCAGACCTTGTAATGCATAGCCATGTGTTTCAATAACGCATTGTCTCTATTGGCCCTTTTCAGCTGTTCCTCCAAGTAGATGTTGACCCTCTCGAGATTAGCCTCTCGATCCTCATTTACCGGTTGCTCTAGAGAGGTGAACTCAATTTCTCTATGTTGGGCAGCTTGGCGATTCTCACGGATGTTTTGTAGCTCTATGATCACGTGCTGGTCCTCAAGCTGTTTATTCTGCTGCTCTAGATACCTGATATATTGGGTCTTCTCTGATTCTGAAGCTGTCTCATCATCATGAATAGTAACAAAACCTGATGGCTCACCTGAAGGCCTCTCCTCATGCTTGGGCTTCTTGCCCTTATCTTGTACCTACGGTGTTGCTGTCGAAAGCGAGGCCCCTTCCACACGAGGTGGAGATAACACTCGCTGTGCTGATGAAGTCAACGAGACCCCTTCCACCCTGGGTGGAGATAGTACTCGTCGTGTAGATGCAAATAAGGCCCTGTAGCCTCGCTGGTATGTCACATATGGAGGAGCACTTATATGCTCAGTCTCGGGAATGTCTGGCTGGTGTGAAGGTCCTCCCTCATCATGAACTATCTCAGGAGGTGGCTGTAATGCTGCAAATTAATCACGGGAGATGAAATCTTCCCAAGTAATGCCCTGCTGTGCCAACTGATGCATCACTACGATTTTAATCAATGCATAATGATAGATGCTCTTATGCTGATGTGCTGAGCTCTTCCTTTGTACTAAAGGCACCATCCTTTCTATGTTGTGACACATGAAAAACAGAATGTTCATCATACGTACCCTTGTGAAATGCATCAACAAGCGAACATGGTACGCATAGAGTCGTGAGAATCTACCCTCGCAACTGAAATATCGGATGATGAGTTTCATCGATGGTGCATACTCATCCTTTAGGAATCTGAAAGGAAAAACTGCACTCAAATGTCTTATATACCCAGGCTTGATATATGGCTCATAGTAGAATCTGTCTAGCTACTGGCGTTTACTCCATTCCTCCCCTACATTTGGTATCCCAGTGGCCTGAGTAGTAGTCTCGGGTGACAAGGTGAAATTCACTCCGGCAAGGTTTACATGACCATCCTGCAAATGCAGAACAAATAAATGGACTAGTTCCCGATGATGCTGGATTTGTGAGATCTGCTCACAGTATTCAAAACATGATTGATACCGAAAACAGTCCATTGCAAGTGGACAGGCTTTCAATTGAGCCAAAGAGGTAGGCTCCTCCCTAACATGCTATCCACTTTTGCCACCTTTGTGATACCTCCGTGGCACATTAGGTAAATTTTCCTCCGATGTAGAGTCACTATCATAATCCTGCTCATATACTGACTCGGTCTTTGACATGTTCTTTAAAAACAAGGTAACTGGAATATATATATGCTGATATACAACTGTGTGCGAAATTGACTGTAGACTTTTTCTTTTTCTCAAAATGCTGTGACCAAGGGGACATAAATATACAAGGGAATTGTTAAGAAAGGGAAAACATTAGGGAAATGGGGAAAATGGAAATAAAATAAGGAATTTAGGGAAGGGAAGGGGCATGGAAATCTTGAAGTTTTAGGGTTTGGGATGAGGTAGGGAATATATGTTTATAGTAGAAGGGAGGGGTTAGGATTTGAGGGAGGATAGTGTAGGGTTCTATGAGGAATTATTGGGGAAAATATTGGCGAATATAGGGGATGAGAAACAAAGGAAATAGGAAAACCTTGGCAACATTTATTTTTGAAAACCCTATAGCAATCTTGGCATTTAAATCCTTATAGCAAATTAATGGACAAGGAGGGTTTTTACACTTGGTTTTTTCATGGAAAATATAGCATAATTTCTTTACATAAACCTTTCAAAACCAAGAATGAGCCGTGGATAAAAGCCTACCTGTGATTTGATGCATGAGAAGAGGTGTTTCAGTGTGTTTTGGACAAAGTCTAGGTATAAACTTCAATGTGTTGCGCGCCTCACCCAACGCACCACACGCGTGTAAGATAGCACTGGAATTTGTCACCTGACGTGCCGCGCACCACTGATGCGCCACGCGCCCAACCTGATGCGCCGCGTGCCCTGGAAACGGCCCAATTTGCTCACAAACTCACAAAATCGCCTGAGAACAATGCTCTTTGCTCTTGGAATGTGGAATGGGTTGCAAATGAGGAGAAATATCTTCATATAGACTCCTTGTTGATTTTTGCTTAACCCAAAACCCATTTTCTTATGTTTGGTTGTTGACACTTTTTCAAAATTAATAGGCTCTGACCTTTTTGGTTTCCCCTTTTAAAATTGGTTGAAATAATGATTTTCTCTGATAATTTTTTGCAGGGATAGCTCTGATATGCTCTGGCAAAGGAGACCAAGGATGCACTTGAACGATTGAAGAACTGAAAATTTTGACAATTTTTACAAAAATGAGATGGCGACTTATCTTCAAAACAGGGTTTTGAAGACAAGTCCTAATTCAGCTGTACAATGATGAAAATTATTGAAGTGATGATCTATCAAAGACATCCCTCTGGCCTGCTAGTCTTCTAAGACTTTTCAAGACAAAATTGACTCAACCCTAGACCTAAGACCTCAAAATTTAAAACATGATTGTAAATGACCTTTGAAGACTTATTTTAATAAACAGGCCTAAACCAGCAGTTCCAAGCACGAGGGGAATGAGTGACACAACCCACTCCATCAGAGTTATGGCATGCCCAACGAAATGCAACTGATCAAAACTGATGGGACACCTAATCATGAAATGCAAAAGAGCTTTGATCTCTGACGGAGGGATAACTAAACCGACTCTAACAGAAGTTATGAAAAGTGGGTGGAGGAAAAAATAATTATATATAAGATAATCAATATGTTCAGTTGAATACTGAATTAGAAGTGAAAGTCTGAAGACATTTATAATCTATAAATGACCTATAACTAGAAAATGCACCAAATATTGCAAAGGAAATGTCATAAGTTGATAACATATGGAAGAAGAACATTGATGAAGACATATGCAATATGTTATAGGTTGAGTCAAAGAAAAATCTCAGTGTTTTTCTTGTTTAGTGTTTAGGTATCTGAATGATATCTAAACTTCTGTGCAAATGTAACACAGATCTTTGGAAACCATGAACGACATATGATAATTTATATATATCCCCTTTATATAAACCAAGATGGAATTTGGAATTTCACAAGTCCACACTCAAAACATGACAACAACCAACAAATAAAAGAAATTGACTCGGACAGAAATCAATAGCTTCACCTTCATTCTTGAGCTGCTTCTGTTTATTTGAATTTGACTCATGACATTCTTTATCTAACAAGGAATCAAAATCATCACTAGTATTAAATTCATCCAACACAGAGTTTGGATATCGCACTAACATCTGCGTTTTTGTTGCCATGCCTAAAAACCATGGAGTTTATTGTTGATAGTAGAATAGGATGTGTGCCTGTGCCTGCTGCTCAAGAACAAATTCCTTATTAACCATTGTTACCTGACAAAAACCAAAGAGACAAAACAATATCAGCGTACACAAATCCCCTATCAAAATATAATCATAACTTAGCAAAGAATTCTAAAAGATGTTCTTAATTAATAAACTTTGTATTTGGAAATATTGTTTCTTTAGATTTAAGAAAGACTATGTTGTACAACACTTCTATCTATTTATCTAGGCAATTATATCATAGCATATGTCACACAGTAGCAATCTATAATAACTAAAGTAAAAAGACAAATTTTCTCAAGAAAATAGATTTAGAAAAGAGATTTGAAAACTATAAATTTGTCATCAAAGCTTTACTTAATTTAACAAAAAACTAGTTGGAGTTTGAAAATCAAATTCATTCATAGGAAATGAATAGGACAATGGCGAAAGTCATTATTCATACAAATAAAGCTAGAGTCACTATTTCCATTACAGATAAATTAGAGCTTATTCTTTGGGAAGACTCGTCAATACAATCATTTTTTTTCCATGGTCTATTGTGTCTCTAGATCCAGATCAAATAGCTTGCCATTCTCAAGTTCTACCTTTCAAGTACTAATTTCTGGCTCACCCTTTAAAACACAATTCTGCCACTCCATTTTATTTTGTTTGGTCAATAGAATTGGCAAGACCTTCCCATCCTCTGTTTTACATAATCAATAACCATCCATCAATGATATAAAGAATAATAGATACACAACAAAGGCCAAAGATGTTCTTGTTGTATACCTATGTTCTAGGACTCATCTGACCTTACTGGTGCAAAGAGCTCACCCTGAAAAAATAACATCCACGTGGAATTTAGAATTTTTTTTTAAATCAAGCTCCAAGTAAACTAATCAAAATATGAACATCCTTTTAATGAATAAAATCTCTAACTTAAAGTAAAAGTGACATAGAATTGAATGTTATATCAACCATGTCAAGTAACTAACATCGGGTGAGAAATACAATCCATGCATATTGGATTAATGAAATAATTGATCTAGTAAAGCTCAAAAACAGATGACTTAGAGCTAAGAAACACAAATAAATGGCTTTTAACTAAGACATGAGGTTGATACCCGGTGGAAGTGGTATTGTAACATTAACCTCTGATAGTCTGTTTCCACGACTACTTCTCAAGATCCGCTCCATTACCAACATTTGGGGCTAGATACGATACATGCAAAAACCATCAACATGAAAAATCAAATTTACATCCTTGTAAAAAAAAATGGGAGGAAAAAAAATATCCACAAATTGAAACAGACTGTAGGATACCTCAATCTTGCAACATGATTATCTTGTCATGAACAATAAAATAATAAATCAAGAGAAATTTAATTTTTGCCACATTTTGACAATGAAATCTTTTGCATATTCTATGAACAATTGATGAAAAAAGTCAACTAAAGCTTGTCAGCGTCAGGATTATAGTAAAACACAAAGGAACCGCTCCAACACATATATAATCCTAAACATAAGTATCTATACATATAAGTATTTATTGAGGACATTATATTTTGTGAAAATATGGAAGCCAAAACTTTGAAATAACACAATTTATGGTACCACTACATTATGAAGTCCATTCATTTGAGTATTTACGAAGTCCATTAAGGAATTTATTCAAAGTTCAAAGTTCAAACAATTAACATGTAGCCTAAAAAAACTTAGATTTGAAAAGGAGATAACCCAAAGATGTAGAGTATATATCTCACATTTATATATCCTAATTTCCAGACATTGAAATGACACCTTTTAACATACTATTGTGAATTCGGCACGAAATGCTAGAAAAAAATATTGATGGTTATTTTTCTAATATAGAAGTTTTATACATGCATTTATTTAAACAGTTAGCTTGCAATGTCAAACATATCTAAGGATGCACACAATACATTGCATCTTTAGCACTGGTGTGTGAACTTGAGACAACAAAGTCCAACATTAACAATTTGCCTACAATATGCACTAGCAGAATAGGTGAACAATAGTATTGTAGGTATGTGTTATGAATATATGTATTGCAGGCCAATAAGAGTATGGTTGGAACATTCATGTCCAACCCTTCCAATTTTTCCTATAATTTTCACTGGTCTAATAGGTGAACAATATAACTGTAGGTGTGAATTCTGTATCACTTACCTAAATCCAACACCTTCAGCATAGAAATTTCAAAGAATATGTCCAGAACTGGTAGGTAATTTGCAAAATGAAAGAGTTGGCTTGATTGTTTCTGGAGAAGACTAGATTCTTACATTGTTCAATGTAAATTCATGACACTTTTCCAAGCTTAGATGGAACAAAAAAGAACCAAGCTAGAAGGTTATTTAAAGAATCCTTACTTAGCTAGGGTAAAATGTTAGCCCTTTTTTGTCAAAAAGCATAAATGTAAAAACTTTAAGAAATTCAGTGAAGAGACTGTAGAAATGTTCTTATCAAACCACTAATGTAAACAAAGCTAAGAAATATTGCTTTGTAGAAGAGATATTCATGGTCAAATTAACAAGTGACCTTTTAGCATAGTTAATGCACCGGTGCTCATGTCGTAGTGTCCTAGGGAATGCTAGGGACTACAGGGAGTGCTCACATACATCTAGAGAAAAGGTGGGGAGACATCGAGCTGTAGTTAGGAGGACTACAAGTGATGAGGGGTAGATACTTGAGGTGCCCAACCTCTTGGATTATGCCTTGCTATGGGAGCCCCGAAGAGAGAGTAGAAGGACCGGCAGATGTGGGTAGAGACAGATGCGGATGAAGTAGCAGAGAGTGCTACAATGCAGGAGTCCTCGGGCAGTGTGAGGCTAGTAGGCTGCAATAGTGCAAGCCCTAGTTGTGGTCACAAAGGATCCCTAGCTACAGTCATGAAGGGAGACCTAGACGCAGTCTTGAAGGAGCTCTAGCCACAATCGAAAAGGAAGCCCTGGCTATAGTAAAAGGCAACCGCAACCGAAGTCAAAAGGAGGCTTAGCCACAAGAAGAGAGAGGCCTAAGGCACAGTCTAGAGAGAGGCCTAAGATGTAGTCAAGAGAGGCATAAAGACACAGTCAAGAGAGGCCAGATACACAACAAAAGGAAGGATCTTATCCACAGCAAAAGAGGCCTTAATTCGTAGCAAGAGGGAGGCCCTTATCAGTCATTAAGAAGAAGCATATAGCCGTAGTCAAGGAAGGTCTAAAGCAGCACTCAGAGAGGCCGTAGACATAGTCAAAGGGAGGCCCTAGCCACTGCAAGAAGGATCCATAAGACAACAAGAAAGAAGCTCTAGAAGCAATGTGGAAGTCTTATGTTTTGTTGTAGGTACAACGTGTGAAAGAGAGGTTGTTTTGAGTGTTGTTCTTGGGTCCTCTTGTAGTGACAAGGGCCAATGTTTGAAGTTTAATATCACAGCAAGAAGAGGCATTCAACGTGGGTTAAATAGGGTTGTTTTGTAGCTATTCTAGGAAGACTGAACGGTTGAAAAATGGCCGCGTATCTTTCTTGAAGCTTCAACTAAAGGATGAAACTCAACTAAAGGATGACTCAGCTTAATAAATTTCATGATGGCCTTTTACAATAATATACTTATGAGTGAACCCAACTCTTATTATTGGGACTTATCCTAGTGTGCTGATAGGTGGGATATAGAGGAAAAATACGATCTCCCTTTCTCCATTGCATTCCTCCCACCTTGAAAATCAAAAGGGGACATAATGAATTTCATATACACATACTTAATAGATATATATTCCCCATATCTTGCCATCTACTAGTTGCGCCTTCTTGAGCTAGGCTCAAGCAATTAGTCAATCCAGAGCATGCATATCCCTACTTATTCTCCACATACCTCTAGGTGAATCTCTCTATCCCTGTAGTGCCAATGAAAGGGTTTGGATATCGTAAGGGCTGCTAGATAGTCTTTTGAACCTTTGTATTTACATCTATTTTTGCCTGGCCTTACCCTACTATCATCTCTATGTATTTTCAAATTAAACCAACTACACAATTGGAAACTTTGTTCTTGTGTGTTATCTCAAAATACTTTTCAAACATAAAATTACAACATATTGTCACAAGGAGACTAATCATGGTTTAGCAGATCAAGCTTGACATCTTACATTAACAATTTCCTTTTACGTGATCCTAGTCTTCTGCCCAGGCCTTGGAACCATGCCTAAAGGGGTGTACTACATGATTGGGGGTTTGCACTGCCAGTAAACTTAATTATACCTAATTATGAGAACAAGATAGCATTGTTTATATACCGGATCGCTTAAATTAAAAATTAGCTTCCTGTATGAATTAAGGTGCACTAATAGAAACAAAGATAGTTCCCAACAAAAAGCACCCAAAAAAGTAGCAAAAGTCATAGGCAACACTTATTTCTCTTCTTTGGTGCTAGTCATTGAATACCTCCACCATCATCATCACTTCCACATTCATCCTCCTACACCTCAAGAGTTGTAGGTACCGCTCTGCCTCTGTTTTTTGAAATTTCTCTGATAGGAGTCTCTGCAGCCTTCTCAGAACAAGGAATCATAAGTGGATTGGTTCTGTGAGGCATCAACTCCTTACCACTTTCAATAGCTTCCATCATCAACTTCCAGTCCTTAAAATCAAATCGAAAAACAAATTGGCTGTAAGAAACTTCTCTAGATAACATTTCTGTAGCTCTGGGAGCATTTTTGGGGACAATAAAATGTTTTCCATTTTCATCGACATTTATTTCAAATCTACCATCCTTTACTAGAAATGATAATGCAAAGATGTTTTCTATTGTCTTGGAAAATGATATTCTATTTGGAACCAAATTCTCTAATCTGGCTTGCTTCTGTTTTCACAAAATTTTAAATATGCTTTCCATATTCTTGTCTATTTCTGATTTTTCATCTTCCAGAGACTCTTTCACTGCTTCGGGTCGAGTGCTTTCTATTGGCTTAATCTGTTTTCTTTATACTATAGCTTTCCTTTGCTTGGGTTCATTATTCATTGGTCCAAGCATAGTGAAAATTCCTGCCACATGCTGGAAAATAGAAGCAGCTAAAAGCCCAATATTTCTCTATGATATTTGGGTTTGATCATGATTTCCCTCCAAAGACCTACTTCCATATGCCTGGTTAGTATAGTTTCCTAGAATATCAATACTAATAAAATCAACTCGAGTATCACCGTCATTGTTTTATGATCCATTAACAATAGCGAGGAGTGTGGATGTGAGATCAAATAGTGTATCAGCAATTTTTAACTTGCTCATGAGGTCTCTAAACAAAATTGTGCAAGATTTCCACTTTATTAATTATGGACTCAAATTTGCCAGATTCTGCTTTTAAAATATGTTGTCTCTCCTCACCAATCGAAGTCTTGAGGGGATGATAATGATACCTTAATATACAGTGTTTCACCATACTTTGATTGCTACCATTGCATGCATTAGCATCTTCTTTCCCTCTCGGGGGCTTACTGTGGCCTTGTTGTGATCCTTTTACCCCACGAGAGGAATCTTCCAGTGTCTGACTCAATATTTCTTCCTCTTTAACTCTAGCTTGGGTACCAAGCCTTCTACCCATTCTTTCTATCACCTATTTTTTGAGTTGAGAGAAATGAAAATATTCAACCAAAGCTCAAAGGAAGGGCTTGAAATTGAGATTTTTGATTGAAGAACTGTTGTGAAATGGAAAGAGAGCAAGAAAAGATTTTCGTGTTGCATTGAAATGAGAGAGGGTAGGGAGTTGTGATTTCCCCTACCCTAAGAACTCTGCTTTGTAATAGAAGAGGGATGAAGGCCCACTACAGTCAATATAAGGTCCCAAGAGATACGCATTCTTGAATGAAATGAATAGGTGCAGTGTGCCAATTAAGCGTGAGGATTGGGAGAAGTGGCACATGTGGGAGAGTGGCCATATTATTAAAGAATTGTTTACATTAAGGAAGGACACCATTTGAATATGGTAAGAATGTCAATTCTAACGTGGAGAGTTTCCAACACCACTTTCTCATCTACATGATAAAGTTTACAATTTGTATATCTTTGTCTCAGTCCCATGGTGAATATATTAGTGTGAGGATCCACTATTTCATGATACATATGTTGTACATTTTGCTGAACTTGAGCTTTATAAGGAAATCTCTTTAGATATCCAGAACATCTCATAAATTTATTTGAACAATTATTGTCTTGCAACAATGTTTATTAATGATAATTTGCTTGGTAATGTACAAATGCATAGAAGAGTGTGACTGATGGCATCAATACTCGGCCTTTTGGGTTGAAATGGCCACCTCTAAAGATAATATGTGGAATATCCTTTGAGCCTTTCTTTGAGATGGAATCGAATTAGTTGGAGTGAAGACATCAAGGAACTCTATATTTTGACATATTCCAGCTGAATCGCCAAACATGCAAGAGAAACTAAAACTAGGGGTTATATAAGTAATAGCCCGACTGTATGGGAAATCTAGGCTTTTAGAGGAATATTTCCACATTTAATAACTCGATGAGGATGAATATTTATTTTACACTATGTGTTTTTATTGATATGTTTGGACATTTTGGGTGATTGGTCCACCTTCAAGAACATCCAATAACGTTCGATTCCAAGACATATTTAAAGAGATCATTTATCAAATTAGTTGTCCAGCGATGAAAGACAATCAAGTTTTGGAAGAGATACATCGTAGTACTATCAAAATTATTGTGGACCATGTTAGAAAACGGATCAAAAAGGTTTTCAGAATATCTGCTAAAATTTGACATTTAGCATTGTCTTAGCATTTTCTTATCAACTTTCATGGAGGCAAAAAGTGATAGGAGAAACTTGCACAATAATGGTGCCCACTAGAATGAGAAACACAATGAATTAGAAAAATGGAATCTATTGCTATGATGACACATGGGAAGATACTTATTACTCTCAACGTGGTTGTACAGGAAAAATAGTTTTTTCTTTGAGTATAGTTGATGTATCGTAATGTAGCGGTTGTTCCCCTGCTGCAATAAAACAAATATATATCCATCTCAAGGTGAAAGAATAACACCAGTATATCTTTGAATGATATGGGCTATATGTTATGCTCAACAGCTAGGAAAGTCTTTATCGGTCATAGTGTGATGAAGTGATGGGTTCGGGTTTCCGTGCCTATGCTGTCAAAGTATATCGATACAAGCGATAAAAAAACATATGTTCAATTCCCTGGAACATATCTTATTTTCATTACTTGTCCAAGATAAATCCACGGCCATAGTTGAGAAACGTAATCAAAAGAAAATAAATATGTAGTTTATTTAAACAAATATGGCATGAAAGGAAAACATATGCACCAAATTACAAAATGCGAAAGTCAAAGTTATGTATAAAAGTTTTAAATTAAAAAAATTTCAAATAGTTGCGAGGAAGTTTAATGAATGCAACTGCCCAGAACTCATCCAATGGCCATTCGAGGAGGGTCAAAGCCATCCATCAATATGAGGAGATCTATAAAATAAAATAGGGTCTTTGAAGAAGGGATCGTTGATTTTTCATACCCAAATGTTTCCCGATTATTGAGCAAGGGTCTGACGAGTTAGTGAGGGTTTCCCTTTTGTTTTTGTTTCAATCTATTTTCATGCTTATATTTTTGCTAACATGATGTCATTGGTGGAACTTAATATACGACGCTGCACCATACTCTGATTGTTACCACTACATGCAGTAGCATCTTCATTCTCTCTCGTGGGTTTATTGTGGCCTTGTTGTGATCCTTTCACCCCATGAGAGGAATCTTACTGTGTCTGACTCAATGTTTCTTCCTCTTTAACTCTATCTCGGGTACCAAGCTTTCTACCCATCCCTTCTATCACTTGCTTTTGGAGTTGAGAGCAATGCAGAAATTCAACCAAAGCTAGAAGAAAGGGCTTGAAATCTATGTTACTAGAAACCAAAAAGGGGAAACGAAACGAGAAACAACAATGAGATGAGAAACGGAGTTGGGAGATTTCACATTCAAGAAACGAGGAGAGATAAAAACAAGACAAATATGAAACATACAACCAAGCATTTGTTTCACATTCAAGAAACGAGGAGAGAGAAAAAACAAGAAAAATATGAAACATAAAACCAAGCATTCATCATTAACATTCTCGAATACTATGGTTCATAGGTAGTTGCTCATAGGCTTTAGCTGCTCACACTCGCCATTCCTTAATACTTATAGTGATGATCAAAGCTTCCATTTCTCACATAAGCCATTCTTGAATACCCATGTTTGATCCTATAGGCTAGAAAATACAATAGTGAAGAAACACCTGGCACCAAATTCAAGTTTGATTTAGCCTTTGCATTTTCCGGATGAGTACATGATCCCACATACATTGTATATATTCTTGGACGTGACATGAGTGGACCTAAAATTTGGGATCTATTGTATCATTTTCCACATAGTTATTGGGTTATTTTTTTCATGGTTGGGTAACAGGATGGTAGAGATTGAGTTGATCTCCATTGGATATAGAGCCAAAAATAGAGGGTTGTCTCCAACTATTGCCACTTGCAGAACAATAAATACTACATGTGTTTGAAGACAAAATCTATAGAGAAAACTTTCAAAAATTTATCTTTAATCCATTATAATAGAAAAATAATCTTTATAATAATAAAAATAATATATTTTCAAAGTATAGTTGAACTAGATATTAAATTGATAGTTTGTGAGAAAAAAAAATAACTAAATTATTTAACTACTAATTTATAAATATATATATAATATCTATACACATTACTAATTTATAAAAGAGATTACCTGGATGTGGGTATCAACAACATTAATTAAGGTGATAAGAGGGACCAATTGTGGATAGGAGAGCCATCTGGCTACCTGCATCGTCTTGAGTGCTTACCTCAGGCGAATTCATAACATATTGCAGGATATAATAAATGACCCCAAAAGTTGTGACACATTCACCTCCCTCATAGCCATGGCCCCTGCAGATCGAGTTGCAAATCCTCCTATTCTCCATGGCGTCTGCCCTCCGCATGCCACTGAACCATGTGTTCGCACTGCGACAGGCAGTCGTTGCCTAATTCTTCCTTACCTAGATCTTGGTAATGGTTTCCATTTTTCTCATTCCAGTCCCCGTATTTTAGACCAAGTTCCGACCTCCGCTGCTCACTCTCAGCATCGCTATACCTCCAACTCCTCTGCTCTCAATATAACTTACAATTCTGCTATGGCTCACCTCAGACATTGCATGCATAGTAGGCGAGGAGGAACCCATGGACGATTCATTCGCTCGCAAGCCTCTACCAACTCCACCTCAGATTCCCCAAACTCAACCACTGAGATGCCAAATCCGCTCATCTACCCCTCTCATCGCTACTCGAATACCCGAAGTGGTAGAGCTAGGAGGGATGGTGCTGTTTGCTCTATAGATTTCCCACTTCCTCCTTATCTAGCACCTCACAGCACTCAATTTCACTTCAGTAGTTCATTAAATTGGCCTACAATCACTGCGACTGTCACAATTTCCTTCGTGGAAGAGCCTGAGCTACAAGCTCCTCTGTCTAGTCTCAGGGACAAGCAGAGCGGGGAGGATCCAGGTCGCCGAGGAATCAACATCCCGGGCAACAAGCAACAAAGTGAAAGCAGAATGGCTCTGCATGGCAAGGCTAAAGCTGGCAGTTCTTCAGCTGAGGATGCCAAGCATAATGGCACGAAAGCTTTGGGCAGCAGGCAGAACGACACTTGTGAGAGGCAGATGGGCGTAGGAGGCAATGAGGAGGCTCCACCAACTCAGGGTCATGGCGTGTCTGAAGCGGATGATGATTGGTATCAATTTTCTTGCAGGATTCAGGAGGAGCCAGCCCCGGAGGAGCCACCGGCTTAACACGTGGCCTCTTGCGAATGCGTCCTGTTGCCAGGTGGATGTGTCTCAATGTTTTGTGGTTCTGGATGTGTCTTGGTCTTTTGGTTAAGTCTCTGCCAGGTGGATATGTCTCACTATCTTTTGGATATGTCTCTGTCTTTTTGGTTCTAGAAATGCATTCTCTCTTTGTTTTTCTGGAAAACCAAGGTTTACTCGATAGTAGTTTTTTCTGGTTCATTGGTCTGGCTTCCTCCATAATGGGGGAAGTCTTTATGGCTTCTTGGACCAGTTTCCTCTATGTAGGGGCAGTCCAAAACAAATAGTTTCAATTTTTGATGATGATAGATGATCAACGACTCTGAGGCCATGCCTCTCAATAGAACAATATTACTTAGAAAAAATATCAATAGAACAATATTACTTAGAAAAAAATATTATAAAAGAGATTTGATCCCTTTAGGGTGTTGGTATATCCAAAATTAAGATGGATCTAGGCTAGTATATATTATTTACCATAATTATTGTTAAAGTGTATAATGGCTATCTCATATTTGTATTTGCATTGATTAAATGACTATTATATGTAGTCATGTTTTATATTAATTATTTTAATGCATCATATATATGGTTTTGTATAGTAAATTTATTTTTATGTTAAATTTTAATAGTTAAAGTTAGTTATTCTTTCTTGATATTAGTTATTTTTTATTAATTTTCATTTTATTCTGTTGGATCTGTTAAAATTTGTTATCAGAGTCAATGTTTACAATTAGCAAGTGTGGTTTATCAATATAAATAACTGAAATAAATTATTAAATTGTGATTTTTTAAAATTTCTACTTAGTTAAATATTATATATAAATATCACTTCTGGTTATAACATACCAAACCATTCATTTTTAGTTGTTAAGTATGATTATGTTAAAATAACTTAAAGAAAAATGTTATCACCCATGATTAGAACTTACTAAACCATTATTTTTTAGTCCCTAGATTTGTTTATGTTAAAATAACTTTTGAAAAAATGTTATGGCCAATAGTTTTGTTATATTCCATGGTTTTATACTTTATATTCATTTAATTTGCTAGTTTTTGCACATGGTTTTGTTAGATTCCATGTTCTGTATTTAATATTTATTTAATTATTAGTTTTTTCTCACCAATTTTCTTTCATAAATTAAAACAAGCGAGAGAGACCTTGAAGTCTTGAAAAGAAATGTCATAATCTAGGTATTTTATTCTAGGCCCCTCTTAATATATTTTTGGTTATTAGATTTTTGTGCCAAGAGACTCTTTCCACCTGGGGAATATGTTATAATATTTGGCATTTTAACTCAGTCAAAACAAAACAAAATCAAATCAAATAAAAAAATTAAAAAACATAAAATTCTCCAGTGCATAGTTTGTAGAGAGAGAGAGAGATCTGATCTCTCTTGATGCTCAAGAGAGATAGATCTACGCTAGTTATTTATAAATGAAGAGATATTAACAATAACTTGTTGCTCTTAAGCTTTATTATTACAAATTACCTAACATAATCTCTCTTATCACCGATGAAAAAAGTATTTATGGGTTAAAACTATTAATGGGATGGATAATAGATAATTATTATTTTTTATATATTAAATTAATGTCTATGGTTGATGATATATAATACTATAGATAGTTTAATAGTTGATAAAAGTTTCTATAGGATGGTTTTATAAAAATCCTTTTCCAATCATTTGAGAGGTTATAAACCATACCAATGGCAAAAAAAAATATTGCGTCCCAATGTTTATATAAAATAATTAATTAAGTAGAAAAATTAACTAAATTATTTAACTACTAATTTATAAAAATATATATAAAATATCTATATACATTACTAATTTATAAAAATATATATATAAAATCCTTATACATTTAAATTTATAATTTTATATAAAAATACACATTTTAAATATTAGATATAATGACTAAATCCACTTTTAAATAAAAGCAACACAAAATAACAAATAAAAATTGTAAAAACTTAACTATACACTGCTACACATCACTGGCTAGAATTAAAAAAATAACATAACTTTAACTAATAAAATCCCTAAATAGTCAACATTGTTAAAGATATATTAAGCACTATTGCAAGGTGTTTTCACCTAGGGAGAACACCCAACCTATTTGCAACAAACTTGTTCCATTAGCACCTAAGCTATATATGGTTATATATGGTTGACTTCTAACCATAAACTATGAAAATACCTTCAAAAACTATCCAAAATACCAATGCTTTTTATGATTCATGTTGATGTCCAATCAGGAAGAGATCCATATTGCAAATGAACCAGATTAACGTTTTCCATAAACCAGTTTCAAGAAACAACCGTTTTTGGAAAACCCAGTTTCTTGCATTAAAAACCGAAAACTACCTTATAAAACAATTTTTTCTGTACCATTCCATTTTTTATACGATTTTTTCAAAAACAAAGACTTCCATTCCGTTTCTAGTAACAGAGCTTGAAATTGAGATTTCTGATGAAGAACTGCTGTGAAATGGAAAGAAAGCAAGAAAATCTTTTTGTGTTGCATTGAAATGAGGGAGGGCAGGGAGTTACCATGAGAAGTCTATGTTGTTTTTTCTGCTGTTTTTGTAATTTCTTGTGTGGTATACTACCAGACTACTATAAAAGTTTAGCATATATTTAATATAAATTTCATTGCCAATATAGTAATTGTGGGGCTAGTTCATTTGAAGCTAAATTATTAAAAAACAAAACCCAAATAACCTAATTTTAGGTGAAAAAGTTGGTAGATTGTTTGAAGCAATTGAAATCAAGGAAGGAATTAAAGGAGAGAAAGGGTACCTGTGCAAGTATTTTCTTGGGCTCGTGAAAGAAGACGAAGGCTTCTGATCCTTCCATCATGGTCCAAATTTTCCCGGGGAAAATAGATCCATGTTTTGTGAGTAGGCCATTGAAGAGATCCTCCTCAATATTACTTCTCAACGCATCCAAATTCAACCATGAAATAATAACTGCTAGCGAATTACTCCAACATTTCATGTGAAAATATAAAAAAAAATTGCAAATCAATTCTAAGAATAGCCATCGATTTAGAAACCCTAAGAATTGATCCAACAACCTATACCTGTTTCCATATAGCCACAGATCAGATTGTACTGTGCGCATGGTCTTTCATTTTTTTTTCAACTACTCAACATACATTTCATGTGAAAATATAAAACAAATTCGCAAATGAATTCTAAGAATGGCCATCGATCTAGAAGCCTTAAAGATTGATCCAGCGAAACCTGTTTCCATACAGCCATAGATTAGATTGTACTGTGCCCATGGTCTTTCATTTTTTTTTCAACTACTCAACATTCACTCGAATACACTAAGGTGAGGAAGAAAACCTGTTCTGGCTTTCCTTTTTTTTCAACTACTCAATATTCATTCAAATACACTAAGGCGGGGAAGAAAATGCGACATAATGGTCTTTCTTCCTTTTTCAACTACTCAACATTCATTCGAATACACTAAGGCGGGGAAGAAAATGTGATGTAATGGTCTTTATTTTTTTTTCAACTACTCAACATTCATTCAAATACACTAAGGCAGAGAAGAAAACACGACAAAATGGTGTTTCATTTTTTTCAACTACTCAACATTCATTCAAATACACTAAGGTGGGAAAGAAAATGTGATAGAAATTAAATTTTTAATTTGGATGATCGTTAATTTTTTTAATTATAATTATTTATTTTTTTATAAATTTTAAAAACATTATATTTTGTGAATATATCAAAATTTATGAAATGTATATTTCTTATCTTATTGTATGCTCATTTCAAAAAATTATATTTGTTATTTTTCAAAATGACAAAATAATTAACCATGTTGTAAGTTGTAATTTTAAACAAATTCAGATTTGGATTTTATATAATTAAACAAAAAAAATATAAATATTTTTTTATTAATGTTTAATTATCTAATACTAATATTATGGGTTTCCATGTTATTTAAACAAATGAGACTTGGTTTTATAATTATTATGTCCAACTTTAAAGCTAAAAATTAACTTTTAACAATGCAATCTTTTATAACCAATTTGGATGTTGTTCATTGTTATGGAAATATTCAATTTGGTTGTAGCTCATTGCGATCGTAGTAAAAAATGAACCTCATGAGCTTGGTCCCACCCACAGATTGGTATAGTTCCACCCAAGGAACCATTGATCTTTCTCCATGAATCGATAATATTGTACCAAGAAGCACCATAATGTATGACATTTCTATTTCCCACAATTGAAAAAGCACCATAAATCTTTCTACATGAGAATTTTTCTTCTGTATTGTTGAACTAAACATGCCAAGACTTTCCTCTGGCAACAAGAATTTCCGAAACCCTCATTCCCCCATCACAATATATCTTAGAATCCGTCATGTTCGAGTGTAGTATCCATAGTAAGCATATAGGAGTGTAGGGGAACACAACCTCAAAGTCAATGGGAAGCCAAGGGGAAAGGTTTTTGCATCTAAGAGGGATACCTTGATTACATAGATGTGGTTTTCTAAGATTTTGCATTAATCAAATGTATATTTGAGGGGTAATTCAACCATAAAAAAATGCATGATTGAATTTTCATACACAAGGGTTGATTCTACTTCGCATTTTGATACTTTTTTTTTACTCACTTTAATTTCATTATATATAACTAATAATTTGCAAGTCCTTGTCTCATTTGATCTCATTTTGTTTCAATTCTAAAGTGACTAAGCCTTGAACCCCAAATCCTCATAGCTAAGATTTACAAAGTATGCATTGCCTCATTTCCTCTCATTTTACTTCAGTTAAATGGAGGAGCTATGCCTTAGCCCCAAACCCACACAACTAAGCTTTGCACACTACAAAATCCTCTCTCTCACTGGTATTGCACTTGGTTTAGATATAGTTTTCTTAGAAGAGAAGAAATGTCTCACTAAATACCTTACATGTTAACTTATCGTCTGATCCCATTACATTTTCCAAGCATTGAGGACATTAATAAAATTTCAAAATTCAATTTCACACTCATTTGATGTAATCATCATGTTCCATCAATTTCAGGTAAACTCTACAAATAAATGTAAGTAATTATTTTGATTTTTTCATTGATTCTAAATCAGCAAGTGAGAAAACTGTAGATGCATCTTTATTTTTAAAGTACAATCATCTAAAAAAACACATCAAAGACTAAAGATAGGTTAAAACCTTTATGAAGTGAAAAATATTGTTGGTATCCTCCACAATAACACTACTTTCAGAAGTTGGGTTCAGATTTTACCACAAATGCAAGAACCAAAGTGAAAAGCTTATTTTAAAGTTTTTTATAACATGATATATTATAAAAAATTTGAAGAAGCACACAATAAAAAAAAGTTTTGTATCTAGTATTATTCTAGATAGATAAAATTACTCGTTAAGCTATCTATGACATGAGTAAGAATTTCTACCCACCTACTTTGAAAATCATCATGGACATTTAAATATTAAAAAAGGAATTGATTAGGCTACCTATGACTAAATAAGAGTTTTCCCCGCCTTTCCAAACTATCATGTACATTTAAGCTATCATATTTTATCAACATCCTTTCTATGATGCAACACGTTACAACTTTCCATTATATTTATGCATTATATGAGTTGATGTACTTGTAAGGTGCATAAATTCCAAAATAATTGTCCAAATACCCATGTTTCCACTAAAATAATTGTTTAAGTAAGAGACGCATTCTATTGTAGGAAACATGCATCAATCAAACACGGTTCTACTCATAGTTTACAGACCCAACCAATTTTTCATAGACAAACACATTCAAGGCTAATCCATAATAACAAACAATTCTCAAAACAATATTATTCATCAAACATTTACCAATGCATAAATAATGAGGAGACAAGAGACACATAGAATATACGATCAACCGGGGCCAAAACCTCTCTAACATGAGAGGAAAATGCAAACGAGATCTTCTTCTTATATAGGCTTCAATTGACAAATACCAAGACCATGGCCTAGACCCTTGACTCAATGACCTCTCCAAGACCAAGTCACAAGACTCCTTGATTCAACTTCCTTATTTTTCCTTGAGTCAACGATGTTAAGGCTTCTTCCTTCAATAACTCAACTATCCTTCAAATTCCAATTCCATGGATCAGATATGTAGTTCTTGGCCCTCTTGTATAAACCCTAGAACGTGTGGTTGACCAACCTTTTGAACCTTGATCTTCTTCGCTTGGATGGCATGAATTCTTATTATAATTCGGCGTGTAACCTTTCTTATCTTCTTCCTTGTTTCGACTTCTTGGATAACAAAAAGATCTTCGGCCTTTTCTGTAGTAGATAGTTCTTCCTTCCTTCACATGTGTGGATCTATTAGCCCTAAAACAACCCATAAACAACACCAAAATCTTCTCTTTTTGTTTCCTTCTCTTGGTTGGTTATCTTCACACTTCTTATTACAAACTTACTTAACCAAATTTGCTTGTCCACAAATGGAGGATGAGCTGCCCTATATATATTCTTTTGTCCATCAAAAACACTTGCTAGGAAGTGTTAAGGAGTGCTAGGGGAACACAAGGGAGAAATAGGTGAGAATAATTCATCCAAATGAATGATTAAGATTTTGTGACATGAAGTGTTAGTGAGTTCTAGGTGTGCTAAGGAGGGAGTGATAAGGTATGCTAGGCAGTGTTAAGGAATATTAGAAGCTAGGGAAACATGCCAAGAGGTGTTAGGTGCTAGGGTGTTCCAATGCATGCCTCGGAGTGTTATGGAGTGCTAGGGAAACATAAGGGAATACTAGTTTCAAATGCATGGAAATGAATGACTAAGAGTGTGTGACAAGGAGTGTCAATGAGTTTTAGGTGTGCTAAGGAGGGTGTGACAAGGTATGTTAGGTGGTGCCAAGAAATGCTAGAGTGTTAGGGAGACATGCGAGGGTATGCCATTGCATGTCAGGGTGTGCCAATACGTGTTAGGGTGTGCCAATGCATGTCAGGGAGTATTAGGGAGTGCGGCATAAACACAAAGGAAAACTAGTTCAAAATGCATGGAAATGAACGAATAAGAGTGTATGATAGGGAGTGTCAGTGAATTCCAAGTGTGCTTAAAAGGGAGTGACAAACTTATATGCTAGGTAGTTCCAAGGCATGCAAGAGTGCCATGACATGTAAAGGAGTGGTACAATATGATAGGGAGTGCTAAAGCATGGCATGGCATGTATGAAATGCCAACATGTGCCACATAGTGCCAAGGGATTGTTAGACATGCCAGGTGCTATGCCATGTGAAGATGTAAACTATGTTGCTTAGTTGTTTTATGGTCATGGTTAGACGTGAGCCTTGACTTGGTAACTTCTTAACTGAGATGAGATAAGATTGGGCATGAGTAGCCTAAGATGAGTTTAGGCCATTCTTAGGTGAACAAGGGATAGTATAGTTGTAGTAACTGTAACTTGACCAAGAAGTTATAGTCAAGGTAGAACTTGGTTGGTTCCCAAGTCTTACAACTAATAAGGGTAGTTATGAGGGCATGATAGCTGAGTGCCAGGGCATGCCAAAGAATGAAAAGGTGTGATAAGACATGCCAGACAATGTCAATGCATGTCGAGGAGTGTTTGGGAGTGTGAGGGCATCACAAGGGAGAACTAGGTCAAAGTGCATGGAAACAAACAAATAAGAGTGTCTTCCAGGTGTCCCAAGGATGAAGTGTATTAGGATAATTTCATAATAGGACTTGGAATAGGTAAGCCTACGATTACAATAAGGGGATGGAAAAAGAAATTTTAGACAAAGGGAGACTTTTGTCTAGGGACAACACTATTTTTTCAATGACTTGGTTGGGTTCCAAAGTCACAAAAAAAGTAAGGCTATCTATGAGGGCATGACAACTAGGGAGTGCCAAGGTGTACAAGGAATTCTAGGAAGTGAGAACACATGCTAGAAAGTTCCAAGGCATGTTATTCATTCCAGGACATGCCAAGTGCTAAGGCATGCTAAGAGGTGTCAGGTGCTAGGGTGTGGCACCAATGCATGCTAGGGAGTGCCAGGGAAACACAAGGGATGACTAGTTTCAATTGCATGTAAATGAATGAATAAGAGTGTGTGATAGGGAGTGTTAGGAAGTTCTGGGTGTGCTAAGGAGGTGTTGACAAGGTATGTTAGGTAGTGTTAGGGAAACACAAGGAAGGACTAGTTTCAATTGCATGGAAATGAATGAATAATAGTGTATGATAGGGAGTGTTAGCAAGTTCTGGGTGTGCTAAGGAGTCATCTATGGACAAATTTTTGGAGTTTTTGGAGAAAATTTTGTGTTTTGGTGTAGACTTGCAATTTTTTGGCAAATTTTTCTTTAGCAGCACAACAAGCTCACGCTTTTCTTCTTCCTCAGGGCTCCAAATGATGTAAAATCAACATTTTTGGAAAGCTTATGACCACATCTCAAACCCCATTTGCCCACTTCCCTGCTCTGGGGCTCAGGTTTTGAGAAATTTTCAAAAAAGAGGAAAAAAATCACCTTTTTGCCCCTCTCTTTCCATTTCGTTGCGCACCTGGACACACCTTGGGAGAATGGCCCTATCTTAGCCAAAAATTGGTCATTTTGAGTGAAACAATACTGTAAAGACATCTACACTCTCCCATATTTCCAGAAAAGGCTTCCGATCTGGATTTGGACTTCAAAAAGGCACTCAAAAATGGCCTCCAATAGCTCGTTGTACACCTGGAAATTTATGAGCTTTTGTAAAATTTTCACTGTGTAATTTTTTGTAATTCCTAGTTTGACTCTGGTAAAAGTCAAAAGGGTGAAGTAGATGAATGTGAGGGGTAAAAGTAAATGTAAATAATGGGTGGTTAGTATTTATAAGTTGTTTTGATGTAAATTTGACCTCATTTATGCGAGAGGTTGGAGTCAAAGTTAATTGTAGAAGTTGTTTTTAACTTCCCCAGACATTAGGGTTTGGTTAGAACACCTCATGGAACCATTCCTAAGGTCATTGATTCAACCCCTAAGAGTGGGGAGATGTTTTTTTAGTCTTTATGTATCAGTTTTTAGTGATAGAACGGGTTGGATTTCACAGGAGAGAACTATTGTAGCTTGTACTTGGACATTTTCTGGAAATCCAAGGAAACAATTTGCAACTATTATCTAGGAATTCATGTGTAGTAAGTTTGTGATGTTATTTTTTCTCTGTTATAGCTTTATATGAAAGATATTAATCTTCTCTTTCCATTCATAAATTATTCAATGGTTTTCCTTACATTTTATAAACAAAATTCTTTGCATAAAGCTATGTTTTGATGGAAAAATCATTATGTGTTACTTTATTTCTTTCTTAATGAATTCATGTTTCATGCTCATTAATACCTTTCGCTTCTTCTAAACACTACACTACACCAAAAAACCCTAAGATCCATCACAAAAGTAATGCTACCTTTCTCCTTTTTGTATTTTTTGTTGTAACCCTTTGATCCTCTGACCTAACTACCTGGTTTTTCTCCCTTATCCAACAACAAAACCCTAAATTTTCCAAAACCCACTTGAACCTAGCTATCTAGCCTAAAATCCTTTACATTCTAGTCATCTCTTTGTTGTGATTTCATAGAGAGAGCCCTCTTTGTTTTGGTAGGACTAGCTACCAAACTAAAAGCTTGGTCTGTGATTACCTCCGTCGATCTCCTCATCAGCTTGGGACATTGTGGAGGATAAAAGAGGGCACGAAAACTAGGGAGTGCAAAGGTGTTCTAGTGAATGTAATGTTCCCAAGTTATGGAAAAATGTAACGCTAGTTTTAAGGTCATGACTGCCAAGGTGTGTTAGGGAATGCTAGGGCATGCTAACATGTGCCAGATAGTACGAAGAAATGTCAAACAAGATAATATGTGCCAAGTGCGAAGGCATGCCAAGATGTACAAGGGTTTGACAATGCATGCCAGGAACTGTCAAGGGAACAAAAGGGAGGAACAAGTTAAACTACAAGTAAATGAGCACATAATAGGGTTAATAAGTCATCAATTTGCCTATTCCATGAGGGTCATGCTAGGAAAACCAGCACTACATGCCAATAGCTGCCAAGTGCCAAGTGTCAATGCATTCTAAGTGCTAAATCTTCGTCCATTTCTTCTCATCTAGTTTCCAATAATTGATCTCAAATAACTTTAATATTAAACCATGCCAAATCATACCAAGTCATCTCAATGCATGCAAACATGTTAATACTTGCCAAGTGCCAACACGTGCCAAGTGCTAATGTGCGTCAGGGAATGTGATGCATGCTATAAAGTGGAAGATCATATAGAATAGTGCTAAGGTGTGCTAGAGAGTGCTAATGCATGCTGAGGAGTATTAGGGAGTACTAGGACAACACAAGGGAGCACTAGGTCAAAATGCATGGAAGTGAATGAATATAAGGTGCGTCGGTGAGTGTTAATGAGTGGTAGTTGTCATGCCAATGAGGGAGTGACAAGGTATGCTAAGCATGGGCAAGGAACGCTAGGTAATATCAGAGAATGTCAAGAAGTTCTAGAGTCTACTAGGTATTTTTGGGGTGTGCTAGCATGTGCCAAATAGTGCCAAGGCATTCCAGGTGCTAAGACATGCTAGGATGTGCATGGTGCCATAGTATGCCAATATGCGTCAAGGAGTTTCAAGGCAAAAAAAGGAATAAACAAGCTAAAATGCAAGGAAATGAACACATAAGAGGGTTAATAAGTCGGGACTTTATCTTTTTCAAAAGGGGCATGCTAGGCACACTTATAATATGTTCCAATACATGCCAAGTGCCAATGTGTGCCAAGTTCTAATGTTTTTCAATGCAATATTTTGCCAAGGTGTTCCAGGGCATGCCAACACATGATAGGGGAGTGCTATGCTATGCTAGGGCATGCCAACATGTGCTTGGGCATCCTACTCATGGCAAGATGTTCTAGGTACAAAGATGTTCCAAGACATGCGAGGTGCCAAGGAATGTTAGTGTATTGTTCCAAAGTATTTTAAGGTGTGCCATGAGTGTTGAGGAGTGCTAGGTATCTCTCATTAATAGAATTGATAGAGCTTGATTATGTATTAAATAATATAGTTCCTACACACACTAGTGGAACTTTATTTAAAGGAAATTTTCTAGATAGTAAAACTAATAGATATGAATCATGTGTTGACTCATAGGAAAACTATATTCTTATGACTTGAGGGAAATGATACACACTAATTAATTCTTAACAAATTGACTGACTATTATAACCACTATGACCTTGGGCACATATTAAAAAATACTCCACAACAATGGTCTTAAATCAGTATCTTTTGACAAAAAATATAGTAGCAAGTACATAACTTCATAAAAAACTCATTGGAATGATCAATGATGATGAAATTTTTTTTACCATCACCAAAAGTAACCAAAAAGAGCATTGGTGAGGGTCAATAAAATATCATCACTATAAGTGTCACCAAAAGGAGAATTAGTGATGGGCCTTTAATGACCCTCACCAAAAGTTTCACAAAAGAGAAAATTAGTGACGGACCTTTAACGAACCTCACCAAAAGTGTCATTGAAAATGGATTTGGTGACAAAACTTAAAGGACCATCACTATATACACTTACAAGAATGATCTTTTAAAGACCGTCACCATATGCGACATTGGTGACGGACCTTAAAGGTCCGTCACAGCCATGAAGCATCATAAAAAACTCATTGGAATGATCAATGATGACGAACATTTATTGACCGTCACCACAAGTAACCAAAAATATCATTAGTGATGGTCAATAAAATATCGTCACTAGAAGTGTCACCAAAGAGAGAATTAGTGATGGGCATTTAACGACCCTCACCAAAAGTGTCAACAGAGAGAGAATTAGTGACGATCCTTTAATGACCCTCACCAAAAGTGTCATTGAAAAAGGCTTTGGTGACAAAATTTAAAGGACCATCACTATATACACTTACAACAATGATTTTTAAAGACCGTCACCATATGTCACATTGGTGACGGACCTTAAAGGAAATTCATAGGCATGACCCTCACCAATGACCTTTTTTCTCATAGTGTGGGAATTCCATGTTCCATGTGACCATAGAATGGTTGAGCCAAATCTCTCTTCTACCATTCACCCCAGTGCCATATTCCAAGCATGAATGTGGGACTCCAACCAATGAACCAACTAGGGCGTACCGTGGCTAAACCACCTCATCCTCATCAAGAGAAACCAAAATTTATCATAATCAATCCTGGATCACTAGGTCAACATAATAAACTCATCATAATAGAATTTAACATAATCTTCACCCGATCACTAGGCCAACATAATAAATACATCATAATAGGATTTACTGTGATCTCCACCCGCTCACTATGCCAAACAAGCATGGATGCCTTTGGATTTCTCCACCTAAACTGTGAGGAATTTTCATGTCTCCTAATCTCTCAGGGGTTACTGCAATCAAAACCTAGATCACTAGGCCCTAAACTGAGACCCACTTTCCAGGATTTACCACATATCCCATACTTGGGATTACTAGGCCCAACGAAGAGAAACAACTTTTGGCTTTACTATATATCTTGCTATTCACGAGCAAGGATTCCTACGCCCACCGAGGCAACACAATCTTGGATTTACATGACACATAGTCTGGCTAAAGGGTAACTAGGCTAGTGGATTTACTGTAATATAGAGTTTGTTTCAGGGACCACTAGGCCATTTTCTCTATCATACTTAGATCCACCCCACTAAGCTTCGAACCCATCTGCAATACATCTCAACCAAAACATGAGAACCCCATCACACCATGGCTATCTACAAATGGAAAGGCTAGGCTAAAAACACTGTTACACCTGGAAAAACCCATGCCACAATAGAAAAAGAAACACATGCAATACCATGCATTCCAAATATTGAAAGGAAAATACACATGCAAATTGATACATGCAAACAATCTTGTTGTAGCTGCCTGGTCCTGCATTTTCTTGCTTGATCTTTACTTCCTCTTGCCTTCTTTTCCTTTCTTTCTAAATCCCAAAATTCTATGAGAAAACTCTAAGTCTCCAAGAGTGAGAGAGAGAGAGAGAGAATAGAGCTCGAAAATGGAAATGACAAAATGTTACCAACTAATCCTCAAAAGCCTTTCTATGAATGAGGCCTCTATTTTCTTCATTTTCTGTTATTTTCCTTCAATTTCCTCCTCACATGCAACATGTGACCTTTTACCTCATTTTTCTCCTAATTTCCATTACTTTCATAAATAAATGTGCCAAAAATTCCATTTTTCCTTTGCAAAGCCTTAGCCATTTCCTTTGCCAATTTCCTTAGCCATAGATACACAAGTGAAGACCCACTAGGACGCCTTGCCCAAAATTTAGTTGGAATAAGTGTCCATCAACCGTGGTTATTATATTTTCCTTTATTAACTTTTATTACATGGAAATTTCACCAAGGCTGTTACACTTATATATAAATCCTCTGCCCAATTACACTTTACATAATCCCATATATCCATTGAGTATGAGTCCTCTAAAACATCACTATCATAGAAATCGAATATTCATAAGTACTTCTCAAATACGAGAAGAGCCCTTTCATTTCAAACTATGGGCCATGTATAGGATTAGCTTTGAATGGTTTAAACTTTCCCACTACATTGGAAATGGTCTAATATATACTATAGAATATATCAAACAACTAACTACACTCGCATAAGGAATGAAAAGCATATGCTCAATCTTTGTAGAACATATAGAATTATATAGAATATATTTTACATAGTTACTTTTCTTCAATGAAAGCCTTGTATCCAACCTATCTTTACTTGTTCCCAATCCTAAGATAATTTTGGTATCCCCATGTCCTTCATATCAAATTGTGCCAAAAGCTGACAATTCAAATCATAAATCACATCCTTATTGTTATCAAATAATATATATATATATATATATATATATATATATATATATATATATATATATATATATATATATATATATATATATATATATATATATATATATCATATACATATAAAGAATATAGTAAGGAAATTACTATGGTATTATTTGTAATATGTAAAGTGATCTCATTTGGATGTTAGAAATCCCAATATCAACATAAAAGAATCAAAATTTTGGTATCACATTCTAGGGGATTACTTGAGATCATATAAATATATACATCCAATCAATTTCCATCTATTAGGTTATGGGATGAATTCCCATGTGTGATTCTCCTTATGTGAAATCATTTAAAAACTATGACTAATCTCTAGGACTCATTATCTTCCATCTACATTGCTTCCTTCACTATTCCAGGTTCATTGGTGTTAATAGATGAGGAAAATATATAGTTGAAATCACAAAAACTATCATTATACTTATTTGGTTCCCTTCTTTTCTAAGTGGTCCTCCGAAAAGTTTGAGGTGGATATTTTTGCCTCATCTTTCAAACTCTATGAACCCTCTTCCTCAAAATTCCCTCATAAACTTGTTATTCATTTTCTAGTTCAAGTTTCTTATTCTTGGGTGGTAATTGAACAACTAACTTCTTGTCATCCTCTTCCATGTGTACCACTATAGGGGAACACATAAATTCTCTAAAAATAACATTTATACTATACAAAACATTTATATCCATAAGATCCAAAAGCTTGCACTCTTTTACGAGAACATTATCACTAATGAAGATGCAAATAATTACTTTTCCATCTATCTTTGATCACTTCTTTCTAGGATCATAAGAATATTCCTTACAAAAAAAAACATGATATGTTGAAGTAAGGGATTCTTGGTATCTAGAGCTTCACAGGTTTGATATCTAGAAGAGCTAATGTGGGAGACATATTAATAAATTAACATGTAACAAATACTGCTTCCTAGAACTAGTTTTGTAATGCAAATCCTATAATCAAACTCCTAACTCTCTACATCAACATTCTATTAATTTTTTCTATAAATCAATTCTATTTACAGGTATATGGAGTTTCTTCTATCTTTCAATGTCATTCTCTTTAAAAAAATAATTAAACTCTATAGAATAAAACTCACCACCATTATCTATCGCCAACACCTTAATTTCATACTAGTTCAATTTTCCAAAAAAAGCTACTATCCTTGTATTAAGAAACTAATATTTAGTTCTAAGAATATATAACCATGCCCTTCTATAATTAGAACAATGAGATACACATACTACAAATCCTTAGAGACAAAAATAAAATTTTATTAGACCAAATGCATCACAATGAATCATGTCTAATAACCTTAAATATTTGTAGGGACTAGAATAAAATTGAACATGAATTTATTTCTAATATGTGCAATGATTGGAAAAATAAAATTCAATATAACAATCATTCAATCCATATAAAATGTTCCTGTTTTACAATTCTTGTAGACCCTTCTAATATATATGGTAGAAGCTTTGGTACCATAGCATTGTCTTCTTTGTGGATAACTTTATTTTTGAAACAAATGTTGTTTAGGAGGTTCTAATTGTGGGGTTCTCCATCACATAATTATCTATACCACAAACATTGAAGACCTATGATTCTCAATAGTTCTCGCATCAAGTGAAAATAAAGTGGCCACACAAATATCCTTAGCAAGAACCATAGCTCCTTGAACAATCTTGCATCCTTTTCTAGACAAAGCAACCTAAACACTTTCAAGCACTACAAGGAGGACACAATGTAGCAAAGGATTTTATGGAATCTCATTGAATGTTATATTCCCTCTTTATTTAAAATAAAGGTTGCAAGAGAGGGTAAGTGTTCATAGGTTTTTATAGAGGATTTTATGTTGTTTCATTTCACTTGTAATAATTTTCTAATCTATTTGGAAACATAAAGCACTATTTCCTTCCAAGTAAATGCACCAAAAATGGTTATTAATAAACTACTGAAATGCCATCTTCTTCTTTCAAATGCATATTTATTTCGAAACTAAATTAATTTCCCCTATGTTCCCTTATGTGTATTTAAATTACACACTCGTCTAGTTTTGAATAATAGGTTATTCAATTAAAAAAATGGTATTATAAAACAAAATTATTTGACAATGTAATTGAAATAGACAAGTTGATGCTTATATAATATTGACACCACTAAATTTTTTTTTAATGGTACTAAATATCCAATGGATGCACTACAAATATTTTCAGTGCATTAGGACATCTTACTATTTGGAGCATTGATGTACTTGATGAGCCTCATAAATGGGTAATTATATGGGCTCATTTTACCTCCTAACCTAGTCAAGTCAACCATTCTCTTAGCTTATTGTATGATTTTCTAATTACATTTATGCTTATAGAGTGAGTTGAGTTAGTTATGATGCCATGTGGTCTAACATGTGTTTAATGCAGATTATTGATGATTTTTGAGGTCAAAGTCAAGGATCCAATGGAAAAATGGCAGCAATAACTCGAAGTGGACAAAGGAGAGGACTTATAGGAGGGAATCCCCCTCATTTATTACTCTTCACTTCGAATTCCCCTTCATTGAGCTCGGAGTAAAAGCAGCCAAGTCATGCACTAGAAGGAAGCCAAGCAAGTGGAGGATGACTGATGATTATCTCGAGTTTTGGGAGCTAAGCCTCCCTGATTTTAAGGAAGTTGTTGGTAGCTTCATTTTTATAAGTAGAGAGGCCTAGGGACTCACTAGGGTCAGATTTTTGTTGGAGTTTTTTTTTTCTTTTTCTTATGTAAACTCTGCTCAACTTCGAGCTTATTATTTTGATAGTTCCATGTAATCTTGTTATTGTTTTGGAAATAAAGATGGAATCCTTTTTGAGCTAGCACTGAGTTACCTCAGAGGGCTGAAGCTCTTGGGTTAGGGCCCAATCCAAGTAGCCAAGCTCCTATTTACTTGTATTTGTATGTTTTATTTCAGTTTGTAGATTAGGTTGCTGTTAGATGAATTTCTTTTATGGTCAAGAATAGGTTGCTTTTGATGATTCAATAGTTTGCTTCCATTTGTGCTTTCTATAGTAGGTTAAGCAGTGATAAAGAAAATATCCAAAAGGCTAGCAATAGTGCCTTGGCCTCTCTTCCTCCCTCTGGGACCATGATTTGAGGCAAAGACCCTCTTGCTGCCCCAAAAACACCAATTTTCCTCACTCATAGGTCTTCTAGTGTTTAAAACTTTTTAGTTGGCTAATAGTCTAGTTTGCTTTGCTTCAGAACTTCTTCATCATGCTCACTTCTTTATTTACCATAGTCTTCTTCCATGCTTTCCTTTCTTGCAGCAATTATCATCATTTCCTTTCATAGATCACAGTTTAGATTAGTTTGATGCAAAACTTTGTTTTTGTAGATGCACTTATTTCATTTCTTGCTTAATCTCATTGGTTGGCTGTCAGTTGTTTATGCAGTAGATATCTTCTAGCAGCAGGCCAACCTATCAACCATCCCATCCTCCATCTGATCCATGCCCTATAGGTCACCCAAGTCTCCCCTCAATTCTACCTTAGTTTCCTGCATTTTCCATAGAATTTCTTCCTCTCTCCTTGAGAAAATCCAATCATCTTTCTCTCTCCTAATGATTCTTGGTAGACCCTAGGTGCCCTAACACTTCATTCCAACCTTCATCCACCTTTTCCACCCACTCTCGCACCCTCAAAACAGCCAAACTGGCCCTCTACCGCCTCCTATAGGCCTCTTATAGAACGTTGTTTTTCCTCCTATAGATTTCCTGTGTCCTACTGTAGATTTTCTTGTAGGCTTTCTTTTGAAGGACGACTATGGGAAAAGCCTCCAGAAGGCCACTTGAGACCTCCTAGGACCCAACGACACCATCCTACATCCTCTCAAGTCCCAAAACCGCCCTTCAACACCACCTATTCGCTGCCACATTCACAAACAATAAATCACATGCATGTCAAATTCACATAAAAATACATAAAAATCCAAAAAGATGTTTTTTTCTCATTTACTTCTAGAAATAGCTTAGTTAGATGTTGTTTACTTCCTTGAGTAGGTAATGGCATTCTTTTCATGGTTTTCATAGTGCTTTCTGCAAAAGTAGGATTCATTGGTTAATTAGGATTTACTTGGTTTGCTTTACATTTCAGTCTTTCTCCTTTCTGCAGTTAGAGTAGTATATGTAGAATAGTCTTTCTCTCCTTTCATCACATATAGAGCTTCTTCTGGAATCCATAGAAGTTGGCTTGAGCTCCTAGTGATCTTGCGTCGACTGACCAAGTGACAACCTGCAGTAAGAACTAGTACTTGTGCATACAGCACCGTAGCTTCCAAGTTTGTTATGAACTACTGGGTTGATAAGAGTAAAGGATGTAGCCCAGGAGTTGCAGCATTATTGCTGCAATACTAGCACTTGCCATACTTTTTGGTGCCATTGCCGGTGAAGTGTCAAAGTATTCTATGATTACTGTTTTCTTCTATTTTCTATTGCAACATTCTGCTAATAGTTTATTTCAGCAAAAGTAGACTAGTCCTTTCTTTTCCTTCAAGTTCTGCATTTCTTTTCTTTCATTTTAGATTTTGCAAATTTCATTTCAGCAAGAGTAGACTAGTCATTCTTTTCTTTCAAGTTCTGAATCTCCTTTCTTTCCTCTTCAATTCTGGAAATTTCCATTCAGTAAGTTTATTTCAGCTAGTTGCAATTTGTTTTGTTCAATCAATTTCAGTTTTGCAGGTACTATCAGTGTGGGGAAAAGAAACAAAAACCAACCAAAAATATTTCCTTTCATGCCTCGTAGGAATAGAGATAACTCAGGAAAATTGTTTCCCAACTCCCCCACTGCTTCACACAGCCAACCTTCTCTCTTCTTCAATGGCTGCGATAAAAAGAACCCTTAGGTGAACAACCAGACATATTTGAAGAACCTATAGGGGAAGAAGAAGAAGAAAACATTCCTTTGGAGCCAATGGCTGAACACAAAAATGCTAGGGGGAATGGAGAGAGAATATAGGGTACCTTTCCTATTTAGGAGACCAATGGGGACACCAAAATGAAGAATATAAGACCTTCCGCCCTACCCCATTTCCACGGTCTGACTACAGAAGATCCTGACACCTTTTTGTTTGAGTTTTCTATTATTTGTCGAACCTATGACTATGCAGAAGATGAGAAATATTTGAAACTATTCCCTTCTACTCTCGAGGATGCAGCATTGCACTGGTTCATGGGATTACCTGGAAATAGCATCATAACTTGGGCTCAGATGCAGCAAGCCTTTAACAACAAGTATCGAGACTATTGTAGGTCAAAAGATACTAAAGAAGAAATTTTCCAAATGACCAGAGGAAGTGATGAGTCCCTGGAGGACTATGAAGAGAGGTTCCAGCTTAGTTACAAAAGGGCCGGGTGTACACTTGACCCTCAGTCTATGAAGCTAGTCCTGCTCAGGGGAATTCAGGAAGATCTTTTATACACCCTCCATCTACTAGCCGAGGGAGACATCTACCAACTGTCCTATGAGGAAATAAAGAATGTTTTAAGGAACCATTCTAGAGTAGCCAGAAAGAAAGGTAGGGGGAGTCAACCCATAGCCAGTACCTCTTCCTCCAACTCATCCATTAAAGGAGAAATTGGAAACATGTTGGAAGACTTCAAGAGTGAGATGTTGCAGACTCTTGCCATGCAAATGGATACCTTGCATATCAAAAGGAAACAAGAGGAAGCAGAGAGGGATTTGGCCATTTTTTGCCCTAGATGCACCAGGAGGCATCCTAGGAATGAATGCCCATTGAACTCTATAGAAGTTTGTTCAGTCTGTGAAGAAAATCATTCTATAAACAAGTGCCCTTCCTTACTTGGACTTAAAGTTGTATATCAAGGGGCTGAGGGAGTCACTGAACAACTCTATTACATAAACCATAGGAGGCTGCATGGGCCTAGATCATATCAACAGGGGATGCAAGGGACATCTTTGGCATACTACAACCCCAACCAAGTCACTTCCATACCTTCTTGGGGCCCCCCTGCTCATCCTTCCTGGTCCACACCTCCTCCTTGGTCCTTCACATCTCCATATCATGCCCAACCAACCACCCATTCATTTCAATCCTATGCTCAGCCACAACCTCAGTGGAATGCATATCATCAGGGGTGGAGGCCCCAATACAACTCTCCTCCTGCTCTTTTGCCTCCACCACCTGCCCAACCACAACTGTTACCTCTTGCTCCACCAAAGCAACCCCAAATGCCTACCCAACCAAATCCGAACCCGAACAACAAACAGGCTCAGCAAGTGTATAGTGGGGAACCATCATGCCTGACTTATGCTGTGGAGATTCAGGAAATTAACTTGCGATCTAGGAAAGTTCTCCCAGATAGCCAGCCTCCACCTAGGGAGGTTGAGGAAGATAAAGAGGAAAGTGAACCTAAAGCAAATCCACCCTTTCCTGAGAGACTATCCGCAACAGTCCAGCCTACCCCAGTGTGTGAAGATACCACTTCTCCAAGCGATAAAAGATGTGCCTATGTACAATAGGTTGATTAAAGTGAAGTGCTTTAGGCATCCAGGAAGGTGCAAGAGGGATGCCCCAACCATCAATGTCATAGGGCAACTGTCTGACCTGATGTTGGGGCAGGTAATCTGTCCAAAATATCTGGACCCTAGAAGCCCAGTAGTTGATTTCCACATCAATGGAACCATGATCCCACACACCTTGATTGATCTGGGAGCTGCCATTAATGTGATGACAAAGGACACAATGCTCAAACTCAACCTCCAGGGCTCCTTGAGGAAGACCACGATTGTGCTACAGCTTGTAGACCGCTCCACCATGACCCCTGAGGGGATTATGGAAGATGTGATGGTCTCCATTGATTCTTTGGAGTACCCTGCTGATTTCTTAGTTCTCCAGCCAAAGGCAAAGCTCACTGGGTATCCTCTCATTCTGGGAAGACCCTGGTTGGCTACCGTTGATGCCTACATCAGTTGTCAAGCTGTGAAAATGACCATAAAGAACGGGCATATGTCCAAGCAGTTAATCCTATATCCTCCTGCCCAACCCTTGCTAGAACGTGATCTACCTCTCTGGTTGGAGGAGGAAGATGAGGACAAAGTCTATTTTGCACTGTTTTGTGCATTAGAAATTGCCATTGGGGGAAAACCGCAAGATGAGGATGATATGATTGAAAACCTGATTCATAATTCACCTCCCAGTGTATCACCATTAGAGGACATAGTAAGAGAAACCCAAAACAACCCCTCAACTGATCTCTGTGTGGCCGACTCCACTCCTCTCCATGTTAAGAATATAGAGTTTGGTCCAGAAAGAACCTTGAAAATCAATCCATCCCTATCCACTTCCCAGGAGAAGGAACTGTGTAGCTTGCTGGGAAAACACCTAGATGCCTTCGCCTAGAGTTATAAGGAGATGAAGGGTGCACCCTTCAGTATGTACTCATCATATATACATCAAGGAGGATTGCAAGCCAATCAGGCAGCCTCAAAGGAGGATGAATCCAGCACTTAAAGATATTATTAAGGAAGAATTGCAGAAATTTCTTGATGCAGGATTCATCTATCCCATCTCTGACAATGAATGGGTCTCTCCTTTGGTGCTAGTGCCAAAGAAAAATGGTAAGTAGAGAATCTATGTCGACTATCGGGAATTGAACAAAGCCACTAAAAGGGACCATTTCCCTTTACCTTTCATAGATCAAGTGTTAGATGGTCTGGTAGGGAAAAAGTTTTTCTCTTTCCTAGATGGGTTTAGCGGGTACAATCATATTCAAATCAGCTCGAAAGACCAAGATAAGACCACTTTCACTTGTCCTTGGGGTACCTTTGCATACCAGGTCCTTCCTTTTGGTTTGTGTAATGCTCCAGCCACTTTCCAAAGAGCGGTGTTGAGTATATTCTCTGAATTAGTACATGACGCAGTAGAGATATACATGGATGACTTTACTCCTTATGGCTCTCACTTTCAGGAAGCCTTATCTAATCTAGGAAAAGTTCTAGACAAGTGTATTGAGACAAACCTGTCCCTCAGTCTGGAAAAATGTGAATTTTTGATGACTGAAGGGACCGTGCTAGGTCATGGAATATCTCAATAGGGATTGCAGGTGGACCCCAACAAAATTACCATCATCCAAAGGGTCCCACCTCCTCAAAAAGTGAGAGATGTCAGAAGTTTCCTGGGCTTAGCTGGGTATTACCGGAGATTCATTAAAGATTTTAGCAAGCTAGCCTCTCCTTTGTTTGGCCTTTTAGGTAAAGATGTCAAGTTTATATGGTCAAAAAATTGTCAAGAAGCCCTAGAGACCTTGAAGAGCAAGCTCGTGACTGCCCCAATTCTGAGAGGCCCAAACTGGGCCCTACCTTTCCACATTCACACAGATGCCTGGAACAAAGCAATAGGAGCAACCGTGGGACAAATTGATGAAAAGTTACCTTATGCCATATACTTTATAAGCGAAAGCTTGTCAAAGGCAGAGTTAAACTATATGGTGACTGAGAAGGAACTCCTAGCTGTCGTGCATTCCTTAAACAAATTCAGACATTATATCACAGGCTATCAAACCTTTGTGCACACTAATGATGCTGCAATTAGATATTTAATGAACAAACCAGATGTGAATGCTCGCATTATTAGATGGTTTCTTTTATTGCAGCAGTTTGATTTTACCATTATTGATAAGCCTGGCAAAGAAAATGTTGTTGCTGACTTTTTGTCTAGAGTAAATTTGCCTGCAAGTGAAGAAGGAATGGTGGATGACAGAATGCCAAATGAACATCTATTTGCTATCTCAATAATCTCTCCATGGTTTGCTGATATAGAAAACTATTTGGTTTCAGCACAGTTCCCACCACACTTGTCCTCAAAAGAGAAGAGAAAGATAGTAAGGGAAAGCACCCCTTTCACCTAGATTGGGTGCAATCTCTTCAAACTTGGCCCAGATCAGATCTTGGGAAGATGTGTCAGGGAGGAGGAAGTCTTTGACATCCTCCTAACCTGTCATCACGGGCCTTGTGGAGGTCATTTTGCAGCAAAAAGAACTGCCTTCAAGATACTGCAAGTAGGCTACTACTGGCCCACTCTTCATCAGGATGTGAGGAGATATACCAGCCAGTGTGATCGGTGTCAGAGGATGGGGAAACCTACTCCAAAGGATGAGATGCCCATGCAACCTCAAGTGACCTTTGAGCCATTTGAGAAGTGGGGCATGGACTTTGTGGGTCCTATCAGCCCTCCTTCAAAGCAAAAACAATACATCATTGTGTGCACTGATTACCTGACAAAGTGGGTAGAGGCAAATCAATCAAAGCAGTGACAGAGGAAAAAGTAGCTGAGTTTTTGAGAGAAAACATATTCTACAAGTTTGGGTATCCAAGAGAGTTGGTCACAGATCAAGGCAGTCAGTTTACTTCCAATTTGATTGAAGACCTGCTCACACATCATAAAATCAAGCATATGACTTCCACCTCTTACTATCCACAAGCCAATGGGTAGGTGGAGGTCACTTACAGAGCATTGGAAGGGATCTTGACAAAGGTAGTGAGTAGCAGCAGAAAAGACTAGGCGAACAGATTAGTTGAGGCCACTTGGGCCTACAACACAACATGGAAGACCACTATAGGGTTCAAACCCTATGAGCTGGTCTATGGGAAGAGGGCTTTGCTGTCAATGGAATTTGAATTCAATATCCTGAGGATGGCAACTCAACTGGACCTAGACATCATCCATGCATAGAAAGAAAGTTTACTTCAGCTCAATGGTTTGGATGAACACGAAATGTAGGCCCTTCTCCATACAGAGGTAGTTCAGCTTCAGAGAAAGATATGGCATGACAAAAATATTAGGGAGAAGCAATTCCAAGAGGGAGATTGGGCACTACTCTATGATTCAAGATATAAAGATTTCAAGGGCAAGATAAGGACAAGATGGTTGGGACCCTACATTGTGGAGAAATGCAATGACAATTGTTCAGTTCTGATCAGAACCATTGATGATGAAGCCATCCCCATGCTTGTCAATGGACATTGGTTGAAAGTCTACAAGAAACCCCTCTCTAAGCAAGAGTTCATTGAAGATTTGAATAAGACAGTGATGGTAGTGGAGATTGTCTTAGCCTCCACTTCACCCACTCACTGAAGAAAAATAAAAAATAAAAAGAAATAAGGACTCAAGTGAAAACCTCCATGAAGCTCTTGAGTCCCATCATTGGGTCGAAAACCTCTTCTGAGGCAGCCCAGTGATGTCAAAAAAAAAATAAGAGAGAAAAATAAAATCCCTGGGTGAAAACCTCCCTTGGAGGCGCCCAGGGCTAGGCAATTAGGGTGAAAACCTCCCTGAGGCACCTTAGTTGTTTTCAAAAAAAAAAAGAGAAAAAGAGAAATGAATTTCTAGTTGCACTGCAGGTTTGCAGGAGGACTACAAGAAGAAGCAGAAGGTGCTAAGGGAGCCCTGAAACCAACACCAACACCTATCCTACCTTCCCACACCTTTCTCCATCATTCTTGGCCATTCCTTTCACCCCACTATGTTTTTTTCCAAAAACTGTGTTTTCTATAGGAGGCTCTGTGTTTTTTATAGGAGGCTCCTGTAGAAATTACAGAGAGCCAGAAATGGCTACAAAAGGCAGTTTGAAGAACAGGGAAGCTTCATGAATAAACTATAAACCCTCCTGTAGTCTTCAACCCTCCTTGCCACCATTTCCAAGCCTGCATCACAACCCCAAGAATAATTCTTCTTCCTGTCCAAGAAAAACACAGAGAAAAAAATAGTTTTTGGGAAAAAGATAAAAACAAAAAATAAGAGAGTAGGCAGCACCATCCACCTCACCTAAAGCCTACCTATTACCTCTCCATCTCTATTTACATCTCTGGCATCATCCTCACAGCTCCAAGCATAGAAAGAGGCTGAAGTTCAAGGGGAGAAGTAGCTACAGGAACTCCTGTAGGAATTCCTGTAGCAGCTGATCCCATTAAAATCCAACATCAGCAGCAAGAGGGTGCAAATATGAAGGTTGAAGAAGACACCTGAAGCTTAGATCCAGCTAGAGAAAAACCTACACAAGGCATAGCCACACATCAACAAGCAGACAACATGCATCAAAAGAAACAAGGGCATGCAGTAGAGAGAAAGAACCATAGCACCTCACAAGCAAATACATTCAGATCTCAGGTAAGTAACTAACCCGCTCCTTTGTTTGCATTTGTGTAATTAGAAGGCATGAAAAAGTAATGAGATGGTTGAGGTTGAATGAGGGAAAGATGACTAGTTAACTTGGCCACCTTCTTCTAGTTGACTCCACTCATCTAAAGATATCACCCACACGTGTGCATAGTCAACTCAAGAAAGATGTCAAGGACATGTAGTGGAGGAAGTGTGAACTCCGATGCAATCATGAGCGATGATTACGAGGAAAGGGCCATGATGACAAGGTAGGTGGGGACCAACGATCCAAATATGGTCAACGTACACTTTGCCAGCTCACCCTCCATCACTGGAAATATCCATAGAAAGTAATAAGTACTCCTCCCCGAGCACTCTCACCACCATTTCCTTCATTCTCTCTTCGAAACTCTGCTCCTGCAATCTCTTCATGCCCCCACGGCCTCGTAACCATCATTCTCCATTAATCTCTCCCATATTCCTACTCTCAGCGTTTTCTACAGGAGCACTTACAGGTTCTACAAGAGCACCTACAAGGATTCTAGAGGAGGGACAACAATCTTCTACAGGAGGGCCAGCGATTTGTTTTGAAGGGAGAAAACACGTGTTTTAGCATGATTCTCGGGTTGAGGAGGTAGGTTCCATGCATACCCCCATTGAATATAAAAATATGCAAGAAGTGGTTTAAATTCGAGGGTGAAATCAAGCCTTTAGGTGGAGGAAATACATAAAAAAAAAAAAAAAAAACCTCTTATTTCTAAGAAAAAAAAACACAGTCTCTTTATTTCTCTGTTTTTCTTCAAAAATTGTTGTCTCCTTCTACACATTTGGTTTCCCAAAGAAGCATAAACAAAATGACAAGAGGTTTTATGAGGAAGGAGCCCACCAACTCCTCCAGGCTCCATGCACATCCCCAAGTAGTGGACATATTCACAAGAGCAAATTGGATGAACTTTTTTGAGAAATTCCAAGGGTTTGATGAGGAAATTGCTCAATAATTTGCCCACTCTTTGGTCCCTCACACCAGAACACATGCCACTGTCACCTTTAGAGGCCTTTCCATGGAGATAACCCCTGAATTTATCAGTAGGGTCACTACCCTTCCTCTTGGATTGCCTTGGAGTAAGGATGAGAAACCAATTGGCCAGGCTACTAAGAAAACTTTTTACAAAAAAATGAAACCCATGTAGAGGATAAAAATGGCATTAGAAGGGCTAGCATACCATATCCTTGGGATGAGGTTAGCTACCAAATAATCAAATATATTTCCTGTGAGGGGAGGTACAACATTGTCTATGGTTACCACTTTAGAATCCTTCATGAATTAAGGTATGGCATGGACACTCCAGCCCCTTAGAAGCTCAGCATCCCCTACTTCCTCATGCAGTCTCTCACTAACTCTAGCACTAAAGTTCAAACAAGGAATTCAGAGCAGCTCGCTCACCATGGGTTAATCGAAATTTTAGTGGAAGAAGCCCTCCATACATTTACACTCCCTATACCATGGGAAATCTTCTGAAACATAACAGCAGAGGATGACATAAAAGCCATAACCTATGATATCAGTCCTACTGGCAGTGAGGAGGAAGAGTAGCAAGGGGGAGAAGGTGAAGCAACTGGTCACTTAGCAGAACAAGAAGGGAAGGAGGAAGAAACTAAGATAGAGGAGGAGAAAACTGAAGAAACAGAGTAGGAAGAAACAGAGCAAACAGAGACAGAAAGAGAAACAGAAGGAGGAGAAAAAGGGGAAGAAAAAATAGAACATGGATAAGTGTCCCCTGAGACTCTGGAAAGAGAGGCAACGGCTGCTCTCAATGCCCTCAGTACTCCCATCAAGCCAAAACAAAAGAGGAAAAGGCAGGCCTCCATGTATTTTAGGGCTAGGAAGAGCACAAGAATCAAAACAGGGAAACCCCAACCTTCTTCAAAAGTGCCAATTATAATTGAAGATTCACCCTCTACACAAGGAAAAGAATCCCATCCTAAGGCACCTATCACATATGAAAGGGGGACTCCTAGATCTCCCACATGGAAAGAAGAGGTAGAACTACAGGACCCAAAAACAGTCTTATGGGAGGCACAGACAGTTCTACATGAGACACTGTCAAAACTACAGGAGACCCAAAAGCTAGAGAAAAGGATAGAAGGACAACCAAAGGGAAAGGAGGAAGAAATAGAGCTACAAGAACCTGATCCCCTGCCCAGTCTTGGCTCCTACTATAGTCTTCTTGAGGGGGGAAGAATAATTCCACAAAAAATTGCAATTCCACTATTCTTTGAATTAGAGAAAGAGAGGATAAGAACACATAGGTGGATGCAAATAGCCAAATCCAAAGGAGTTGAGGATATTGGCCATATGGAGAACAAACTCATAGAAATGGGCAGAGAGTTGAGTGCTACCAGACATAGGGAAGCAATTACAATAAGCCAACTTGAAACAGAAAATGAATTGCTAAGGAGATAGTTGCAAGAGAAAGAGACCCAACTGGCATGCATGGCCAGTTGGTTGATGGAGGCATTGCAATGTAGAACACTAGAAAAATCCTATGGCTTGTATCTCAAGGACCAATAGTTGCAATTTCAGATAAAGAATTTGGCACAAAGAGGCACAATGTCTTTCTAAGATTACAGGCAGTTTATGAATCTGTGTAACCAAAGCACATCAGAAGATAAGGAAAAGATGGCAGAATTTTACCTACATAACATGGCCCTCACAGACATGAATGTGTGGGAGCCCAATTCCAGGATAGGGAACCTACAACTAATGGCCATGGCCTCATGGATGAACCATGAAGAGTTAAGGGCAACAGAAATAAAAGGTTGATGGTAAAGGAGCAGAATGAGCCATTAATGATCAAAGCTGAGCCATCAGACCCCATGGAACTCATTAGCACACATAACCTGCTTGCCACTAATCCTCAGATTGCCCCTAGATATATAAGTGATTAGGCACAAGCCATTGCACACTTTGAGGATATGGAAAGGCTACTTGGGGATGACTGTGTGCATGCATGTATGAGGAGATGGAACACCTTACCACACAGTTTGCAGATCAGGGAATATCATTCCCCAATGAGGATGAAGGAGGCATTAAGGAGAGTGCCAATGTATAAGTGCTCCATGCAGAGGCTGAAGGTCAATTGGATTGGCCTCAAATTGAGTCCCGCACTACTGCTAGGCATGCTAGAGGGCAGAATAGAAGAAGAAGAGAAGGAGCAGTGGGAAGAGATAGACAGGAAGGCAGGATCCTACGACAAGGAAGAGGAGACCACATTAGAAGCATGGGATGCTAGGGAGTCCACCAGGGCCATGAAAGATGAGGAGATGGCCTAAGTTTCTCAGAGGACGAGCAACACTTTTAGTAGGGGGGTGATGATGAACCTCATAAATGGGTAATTATATGGGCTTATTTTACCTCCTAATCCATTCAAATCAACCATTCTTTTAGCTTATTGTATGATTTTCTGATTATATTTATGCTTATAGAGTGAGTTGAGTTAGTTATGAGCCATGTGGTCTAACATGTGTTTAATGCACATTATTGATGATTTTTGAGGTCAAAGTCAAGGATCCAGTGGACAAATGGCAGCAATAACTCGAATTGGAGAAAGGAGAGGAATTATAGGAGGGAATCCCCCTCATTTATTACTGCTCACTTCAAATTCCCCTTCATTGAGCTCGGAGTACAAGCAGCCAAGTCATGCACTAGAAGGCAACCGAGCAAGTGGAGGATGACTGATGATTATCTTGAGTTTTGGGAGCCAAGCCTCCCTGATTTTAAGGAAGCTATTGGTAGCTTCATTTGTATAAGTAGAGAGGCCTAGGGCCTCACTAGGGTCAGATTTTTGTTGGATTTTTGTTGTACTTTTGCTTATGTAAACTCTGCTCAACTTTGAGCTTATTATTTTGACAGTTCCATGTAATCTTGTTATTGTTTTGGAAATAAAGATGGAATCCTTTTTGAGCTAGCACTGAGTTACCTAAGAAGGATGAAGCTCTTGGGTTAGGGCCTGATCTAGGTAGCCAACCTCCTCTTTCCCTGTATTTGTATGTTTTATTTTAGTTTGTAGATTAGGTTGCTATTAGATGAATTTCGTTTATGGTCAAGAATAGGTTGCTTTTGACGATTCAATAGTTTTCTTCCATTTGTTCTTTCTATAGCAGGTTAAGCAGTGATAAAGAAAAGATCCAAAAGGCTAGCAGCAGTGCCTTGGCCTCTTTTCCTCCCTCTGGGACCATGATTTGAGGCAAAGACCCTCTTGCTGCCCCAAAAACACAGATTTTCCTCATTCATAGGACTTCTAGTGTTTATAGCTTTTTAGTTGGTTAATAGTCTAGTTTTCTTTGCTTCAGAACTTCTTCATCATGATTTCTTCTTTATTTACCATAGTATTCTTCCATTCTTTCCTTTCCTGCATCAGTTATCAACATTTCCTTTCATAGATCACAGTTTAGATTAGTTTGATGCAAAACTCTGTTTTTCTAGATGCACTTATTTCATTGCTTTCTTAATCTCATTGGTTGACTGTCAGTTATTTATGTAGCAGACATCTTCTAGAAGTAGGCTAGCCTATCAGCCATCCCATCCTCCATCTAATCCATTCTCTATAGGTCACCCAAGTCTCCCCTCAATTCTGCCTTATTTTCCTGCATTTTCCATAGAATTTCTTCCTCTCTCCTTGAGCAAACCCAATCATCTTTCTCTCTCCTAATGATTCTTGGTAGACCCTAGGTGCCCTAACACTTCATTCCAACCTTCATCCACCTTTTCCACCCACTCTCACACCCTCAAAATAGCCAAAACGTCCCTCAGCCTCCTGCTATAGGCCTCATGTAGAACGTTGTTTCCCCCCCTGTAGATTTCCTGTGTCCTCCTGTAGATTTTCCTGTAGGCTTTCTTTTGAAGGCTGAGTGTGGGAAAAGCCTCCAAAAGGCCACCTGAGACCTCCTAGGACCCAACCACACCATCCTACATCCTCTCAAGTCCCAAAACTACCCTTCAACACCACCTATTCGCTGCCACATTCACAAACAATAAATCACATGCATGTCAAATTCACATAAAAATACATAGAAATCCAAAAAGATGTTTTTTGCTCATATACTTCCAGAAACAGATTTGTTAGATGTTGTTTACTTCCTTGAGTAGGTAATGGCATTCTTTTCATGGTTTTCATAGTGCTTTTTGCAAAAGTAGGATTCATTGGTTAATTAGGATTTACTTGGTTTGCTGTACATTTCAGTCTTTCTCCTTTCTGCAGTTAGAGTAGTATCTGTAGAATAGTCCTTCTCTCCTTTCATCACATATAGAGCTTCTTCTGGAATCCATAGAAGTTGGCTTAAGCTCCTAGTGATATTGCGCTGGTTGACCAAGTGACAACCTGCAGTAAGAACTAGTACTTGTGCATACAACACCGTCGCTTCCAAGTTTGTTACAAACTACCAGCTTGATAAGAGTAAAGTAGGTAGCCTAGGAGTTGCAGCATTATTGCTGCAATACTGGTGCTCACCAATACTCATAGACATGATGCCAAAAGGCCATTAGCATTGTATTTGAGAGTACTGTAGCTTCTATTTTTCAACATTTATTCAAAATATTATTAGTATGATAGGAATATTCATATCGAAATTGGAGCATTATTATATGTGCAACACACTACATTATCAAAGACTTAGTGTGAAAAATATAATTTTCCTTATTTAAGAAAATAAAATAGTGCATGGATGCATTGATGTCCACAAGAAATATTTTGTGGATCTAATTGTTTGATGAGTTAAGAAACTATAGAATAAAATTTTTACCAAATAGAATGTCATTATCACTTTTACTTATATGCTTCCCACCAATCACACAAAAAATAATTACATCCACCCATTTTAAGTGCTTTATAATGATGTTCCTTTCCCAAGTTAATAGTGTCATCAACCAAATTGAATAATTTTTTAACCCTTTTTTTTGTAAGTCAAAAAGTTTCTATTAATAAAAAAACATATACACAGATGAAAAAATGCATGTGGTCTCACCCCGACCAGGTTTGTTGAATAATTCTATAACCATGTAACATATAAAAATAAAAATGAATAGCTGAGAGGTCCATAGCCTTATAGGCCTAACATACTAGAAAATAGAATGAACTAGAAAGACATCAATGATCATAATTAGTCTTCAGAGGTAATTGAAGTAGGATTATGTAACCGCATTCTTGGAGGAGGAGGGCAATACAAAAAAATGACATGATGCTTCAAGTCAACAAGCAGAGCTTCTAACTTTTTGACTTTCTCCATTAGGAAATTTTTCCCATGCAAGATAACCAAAATTATTTCATGAACATGGAATTAGAAGTAGTCAAGTTGTTCTAGTTTGGCCATAATTAACTTTTGCTCCTAACTTTGGGCTCTATCGAGATATTCCAACCAGGAAGTGACAGATTGTACCAAATCCTCGAGCACCATGGAAATATGAGGATGCTTGGAAGTGTTACAGGGAAAAGTGTCTATGCAGAACTGCTAATCCCACTAAGGTGTGGTAGCTACCTTAGAAACAAACAAAGTAAAGCTACTTTCGTTTTTCCTTTATGAAATATAGATGAGAGAAGAATAAAGGAGACCAACCTCTGTCTTGCGCTTGGCTACTAGTTCGGTTCCTCTCTCTTCTGATAGTCTTTTGCTACTTGCTTCCTTGTACACCCAGCTTCACAGAGTACCTGTAGAATCAAAGTAGCATAACACTATACAAGAACATGGATCTATTATCATAAAAAATCTAGGATGAGATGTAAATTGACCATACAAATGCATAAAACATAAACGACACAAGAGTATGGAGGAAAACTTGAATAACTTTTATTGATAATCAAGAAAGAGCCAAGAGAGTTACAACTAGTTGTTCTGACCCAGCATCATCCTCTCAGCAAGCAAGCCCTTCTTCACCTCATACAAAGCTTAGATCACCCAACACTATGATGTTGTCTCAAGAAACCAACAACAATTCCTTACAAGATGCCAAATTCCAGCCTCTGGATCTCTGGGATGAGGGATCCATATATAGATATCTGTAAGGGAGATGAGTCAGCTTGTGATTTGATTAGTGTCTTCCCTCTGATAGTTCTTGCTTCCACTTGGAGATTGATGATATCTTACTCATCCTTGGTCGAATTCAGAGAGGCAAGTGTCATAGGAGAAGCTTCTGGAAGATTCCATGCCTCTCCACCTTGCGGATTGACACTGCCATTTGTCACTTCTCACCCATCACACCCCATAGAAGGGCTTTTTGAAATGCAATGCACCCACAGAGTGTACTTAGGTGAGATGCAACGCACTTTGCCTATGTAGTAGGTGAAATGATCCTGTTTTGACCAGTTTCGAGCAGTTTTTCATGGAGAACTTCTGGGAGAAGCTGTAATTAGTTGACCTTGTTCCTTTAGGGGTTAGAACAACACTTTTAGGGACTTAGGAGCCCTTGGTTTATGGATATTTTATGCTTGGGGTTGCAGTGCCCAAAAATGCCTATAACAATTGCCCCCTAAAGCATGAGGTCATTAATCTTCTTGATGTCGAGTGAAATGCTTTATCATGAGGATCCGAAGTTCTTTCAAGCTGGGAGGAGACCTGTAATAAGATACAATACAATACATTATCTTCATAATATTTTCATGATCTAGCTGAGGCAGGCATTCCCATGCTCAGCTTTATAAATTCATTTTCATGTACATAGGACAGACAATCGTCTGAGTGTAGACTGATGATCCTGGTAGAGCCATCATCCCTTTGATTGGATGATTATCTGTACAGCAATGATGTACGTTTGATGTCTTTATGCCCGGATGGATGAAACTAGATCCGGGGTCTTCAATCTCGTTCGATCTTCACTCGAAGTACAAGTCGATTCATGTGAGAGATGTCCTGGAGTCGAACATGGAAAGACATCGCCTGATTACCAGCCAATGATGTAAGCTGTTAACAGGCGCGAGAGGAATCACCAATAATGATAATGACCCTCAAGGTACTGCAGTACAATTCACGTGGTGCGAATAAAGGACTTGGCGTCCAACACCACGCAAAATCTTTCAGTCGAAGGCCATTGATGTAAACCTATCACTAGAAGTGAGAAACTTGCCATTGAGGCATGCAAGCTTCAAAGTACTGAAAGGGGTGTCCCTAGATCAACTTCTTGGATAATGAGCTGATGTCGACAAGAAGCGATCTGTCATAAGAGGGCCTTAATGAATCCCACATCAATGACATGGAACAGAGAAAATGATTTTAGTGGAGGTGAAAGCGATCTGGTGATATAAGGTTCAGGGTGGCAGTCATGAAAGAATGGAGCGTAATTGTATTGCAGTGGGTGAGACACAGGTGAATTCTCTGAATGACTTCTCTTGAACATATCGGCGACACTGACGTGATGGATCGGTAGCATTAACCCCAAATGTGGATGGTGTGATGGGACCATGGTGATGTGATCGGTGAATGAAACAACCCAACCCGACTTGGATGTGGAGTGAAAGTGTCATGTTCAAGAGCGACTTGCTACCAACAAAGTTTCTTCAAGTTTTCTTCCCAATTTTTCCCCAGTCATTGCTGACCAGTACCTCTTTATTTTTGTCAAGCTTGAGGAGGATAACATATGCTTGTTCTATAATTTTCCCTTCGGGCAAACCCATCGCTATGTTTTAACGAGCCTAGTGATAGTGAAACTCGTTCTTGTCTGCTATGGACAAGTTTGTCGCTATTAGGTTTTAACGAGTTTAATGACAAAGATAACTCGGTCCTTTTCAATTTTAGAGAGTCTGAAAAGGGATGTAAAGGAAACTCCATAATTCCTTTTTCGTCATCTAATCCCTTAAGCCCGAAAAAGTATAAAACAATACAGAAGGGATGAATTTTCGATACTTTTAATGAGCCGAACAAAACAAGCGCTCGATCTTTTTGTGTAATAATCCCTCAGGTCCAAAAAGATTAAAATCTAAAGGAGGGATAGCACTTCCGGTCCCTTTAACGAGCTGGAGAGGCCAATGGCTCGACAATCTTTTCATATTTTACGAGTCAGTTGAAAAGAGCTTAAAGGAGACTCGTCTTTGAGGGACGAGTGATAAAATTGGGTAGCAGCTGATTCCAGGTAAAGTTTGGAATTTTCCAATCACGACAGTGTTACAAGGATAGCTAAGAGGATCACTCTTCGCAGCTGTTCCTCAAAAGGGGTAAACAATCAAGTGGAGGTGAATGATCCGCCAATACAGAGTGGAGGTGATTATGAGAACATGACGAAGGCTTTAAAGGCTGAAGTACTACATTCACGATGGTTATTTACCAGGAAATACTTCATTTTTTAATGAGCTTAAATGCGGGGAGAAACATTTGCTCATGACTTATGTTTATTTTTTAACGAGCTTGAACTATGTGCTAAAACTGCTCGATTAATCCAGTCGTATAATAAGAATGTCTCATATATGAAAACGACAATTTTTAGAGTTTTGCCCCACATCCTTTCTTTATGCAAGTTAGGAAACGACCAATCCTACGAGTTTAAAGGGTTATAGGACCTACAAATTTAAAAAATAAATGGTCGCTCTTCGAAGGTCTGCATGCCCCCAGGTATAAAATAAAGCTTCAAGGTCACCTTTTATTCTACCGACAAAACATTTGTTTTATCAGGAAAGGTCTACCTCTTTCAGGTTACCAAAGATTATTCTATTCACAGTGCAAACAAAACACTTCTTCGGCGATGTCTACCGAAATAGACAAAGGTGAGACAATCCACTCACATAACTTTGACGAGGGAATCTTATTCCAGTCTAACCCCTTTTCCAATCACGGACGGGAGTACAGACTAGTCATATATCTCTCGTAGAAACCTACCCTATACCCAAAGTTTTCTTGTTGAAGCAGACCAGGGTGCATGCCCCCTGGGTTTCAGTCATGTCCCCTGAATCACTCGCGCTCATCAGGTGGACGGACTGGAGATTGATGAGACATTCCTTGTGTGAAAAGACGATTCAGAGATGGTATATGACTATTTGATATGCGTGATCTGGGAAATGAAAGCTGGTCTACGAGCTTGACCACTCTTTCTTTGTGCGGAAAACACATTACTCTAAGGAGTGATGAAACAATGGCTCCCATGCAATAAATATAGTCTCGTCCAAGGAGTAGATTATAATCCAGGGTCCTTGGACTACCATTACGTTCATATGAATGGTTTTCCCTCTCAATGTTATGGGCACATTGGGAAGGATCCCTAACAGTCGACTGGTTCCTTTGTCAAAGCCTGTTAGATTTCTCATCTCAGGAAAAAGCGATGGCAAACCAAGCACTTTCCAAGCAGTCGAGGAAAGGATACTCACAGAAGCCCCTTCATCTATGATGGTACCGGCCATAACCATTCTATATATTTGAGCAATGATTCGGAATGGTACACTAGCTGGTAAGCGGGGTCTGCCTAGTTGATTCCAGTCAAAGGAAACAACTAGGTTGCTTGGAGGTGGGACCGAATAGACGGTCGGGTACAACTCTGACAAACTTCCTTCCTATGGTAAAGGAATGGGTAAATTGCCCCCATGTTCATTGGAATCTGTGCTTACGAAAATAATTTGGACTGTGTCATCCTTATTCTCTTCTGTGACTGTATCATCTGAAGATGGAACCTCTGAAGGCAAGACCAGGTCAACTGCCGCCTTGACCTTTTGACTTTCGTCTGGTATGGGTTCAGATGGTTTGTCTTCAATGATAGACGCTTCGGCCGACCACCTGGGCGGGTCAGCCGGATTTTCAACTAGTGACGGACTCGGCAAGAGTTTTTTATATCCAGGAGGAAGTTGTAACGGTGAAACCGGACGATCGTCCAAAACTCTTTTAGCTTCGTCTAAGAAGGGACAACGGTGGACGGCATGATCGTCTTCGCACAGTTTACAAGGAAATCTATATTTTCCATTTTGTCCTGGGGCTTCACTTTCACTAGTTGACGGTGTGTTTTCAACATGATCATCAGAGGTTGACGACACCGGGTTGTGCAAGCGAGGAGACCAGTCCCTTAAGATCTGAGGGATGCAGGGACAATCTCGATGATAGTGGTCTCCTTTGCAAATGACACATGGTGATTTAGGCCTGGTCGGTGCAGTGTGTGGATTTTCGCTAGATGACCTTTGGTTGCCCCCTTTCGCTTTTGGCTCCTTATTCTTCTTATCTTTCTTCTTCTTTTCCTTCTTCTTCTCAGGTACTTGATTTTTGGCTTTATCAGCTCCATCAAGCGAAGAGGAAGGAGGAGAGGAAGAATTGGAGGAAGTAGAAGGTTGGTGGGTAACCCTGGAATCGTCTAGTTGCTGACTCGATTGTTCAGGAATTGCGGTGTTCTGAACGACAGAGGTTGAGAAGAGCCATATGGGCAAGCCGATTGTCAATCCTGGAAGTGACAATGTGGCCATGTGGGGTGCACCAACATCTCCCCAAGAGGAGAAGGGAATAGGATTTCCTCCAAGGGGATTTCCTTGGTTGGTGGACTCCATTCTCTCAACCTAAGATCAACGTAGGAAAGGTGATGATTATTCTGTTTAAAATAAATTTTAGACGCTTTGACACAACTTGTTTTTTCAATTTTAAAGAGTCGAGAAAAAACAAAAGATGACTCTAGTCACCTTCGATTTTTAATGAGCTTGAAGTGACAAGTGCTCAGATGGACCTTTTCTGTTAAGGAGTCTGAAAAGGAATGAAAGGGATTTCTCTGGAAATCTAGGTAGAGGGATTACCAAACCAATCGCAAAACTGCAGAATACTTTTTACGGTACGACAGTCAATCTTCTCGAATGCTGTGTTCAGTGCATTGCGATCGATAGGGCGACAGACACGACTTCCTATGGATAAAAGATTAAGCCTATTGTGGTCTCCCAAAATATACTCAACGGTACGTGGGAGCACAAGTCCGTACTGGCACTTATCGTCTCAAAGTGGAGCAATCACCCAACCATCAGTGTGAACAACAGTTACCAGGCTTTACGACGCCAGAATACGTCTCTAGCCTAGACTTCTAGATGTTGTGCGTTAGGTTCCAAAGCGTTGTTAGATTCATTAAATTTATTTTATAGTTGATCTTGCTTAAGAAATTTTCCTTTCAGGTTCACCGCGTGATGTAGATGTACAATTCCTAAAATGAAATCTAAGATGATAAACAATCTTTTATCTTCTTTGTGCAATGAAAATCCTAGCTACTAAGGAAAGAAAGACAAAATTATTTCAACAAAGAGCAAAGAGCACACACTATATGCACTGTCCTAAATCAAACCAATCAAACAGTCTAAATGCAAATGCACATGCATGTATTTGTTTTCAGCCTTCTTAATATGTGAATGATAAAAAGAAAGCTAATGCGCAAATCTGAATTACTTTTCAAGCGACAATTACTAACAAGTTTCTTTTCAAAATCAAAAATGAAGACAATCACAACACTTTGCGATTTGGAAATGAATACTTGCTTTCGACACTAGAAAAACTACAAATTCAGATCAAATACAACAGTAACGGGGTAATCGACTATCAAGAGCAATTAGACTCTCTTCTATGACTGAAAATGACACTTGCGACACTTTCAAATCAAGAAACGACAGTACAATTACGTTACTTTTTTGCAAAGGAGAACTGAAAATGACTCAACAAATACACAAAAACATTTACAGTTCTTTGCACAATGGAGGCAGAATATCAGTAAGGAAATGGGTTTCAAACAAAGGTATACTGACTACAGGCAACAAAATTCATGAATAGAACTGAAAAGAATGAACACAGAAACCAAAATTGAGGAACAATGCCTAGTCTGATCAGCGCACCTGTAACACAGTGAACTTGAAATGCAGCGCACCTACTACACTCGGGAAGTGCGCTGAATTTCAGATTCACAGAACAGAGACTGTGCTGGGCCAGAGATGAGACTTTGCTTAGGTTCCGGGTCACAGTTTGCAGTTCAGTTCAGGGATTTTGACCGAGCAAGTGGTAATCAGTAAATCAACAACAGGGGTAGATCTAAGGAGGTTACTAGAGCCACCACAAGGGCAATTAGAGAGTTTGTAAATCAGTTGTTTAATTCATAAACAAAACCCAGACATTGACTAAAATGGCATTTATCTACTTTGCATTTTCATATCAAATGCAGTTCGAAAGCTACTTGGCTCAACTTCAGGCTCCGTCTGTAAGTTTATAAAGTAAACAACAAGGTAGATAAACAAACAACCTAGTTGCTCCCCAGTGGAGTCACCATTTTGTTACAGGGAAAAGTGTCTATGCAGAACTGCTAATCCCACTAAGGTGTGGTAGCTACTTTAGAAACAAACAAAGTAAAGCTACTTTCGTTTTTCCTTTATGAAAGATAGATGAGAGAAGAAAAAAGGAGACCAACCTCTATCTCGCGCTTGGCTCCTAGTTCGATTCCTCTCTCTTCTGATAGTCTTTTGCTACTTGCTTCCTTGTACTCCCAGCTTCACAGAGTACCTGTAGAATCAAAGTAGCATAACACTATACAAGAACATGGATCTATTATCATAAACAATCTAGGATGAGATGTAAATTGACCATACAAATGCATAAAACATAAACGACACAAGAGTATGGAGGAAAACTTGAATAGCTTTTATTGATAATCAGGAAAGAGCCAAGAGAGTTACAACCAGTTGTTCTGACCCAGCATCGTCCTCTCAGCAAGTAAGCCCTTCTTCACCTCATACAAATCTTAGATCACCCAACACTATGATTTTGTCTCAAGAAACCAACAACAATTCCTTACAAGATGCCAAATTCCAGCCTCTGGATCTCTGGGATGAGGGATCCATATATAGATATCTGTAAGGGAGATGAGTCACCTTGTGATTTGATTAGTGTCTTCCCTCTGATAGTTCTTGCTTCCACTTGGAGATTGATGATCTCTTACTCATCCTTGGTCGAATTTAGAGAGGCAAGTGTCATGGGAGAAGCTTCTGGAAGATTCCATGCCTCTCCACCTTGCGGATTGACACTGTCATTTGTCACTTCTCACCCATCGCACCCCATATAAGGGCTTTTTGAAATGAGATGCACCCACAGAGTGTACTTAGGTGAGATGCAACGCACTTTGCCTATGGAGCAGGTGAAATGATCCTGTTTTGACCAGTTCTGAGCAGTTTTTCATGGAGAACTTCTGGGAGAAGCTGTAATCAATTGACCTTGTTCCTTTAGGGGTTAGAACAACACTTTTAGGGACTTAGGAGCCCTTGGTTTATGGACATTTTATGCTTGGGGTTGCAGTGCCCAAAAATGCCTATAACAGGAAGGAGCACAAGCCATTGTCACCACATGACCCTAAATGTTGTTCTGTCCCTCAGAGGCCATGTCATGACTGCGACCCAATCTTATGCTATCACCGACAACACCAATACCACTCTAAATTATCATTCTACTGCATCTACCGACAATGGATCCGATCGAGGACCTTTGCCCCCCCCATGAGCTCCACAACCCCCATGCCCAGTACCACGCACTAAACTAAATCCATGTCTGGCTCTTCCACCACTCGCATTTGCTACACTACCCTGAATTTCTTTAGAAGAAGATAATCCTTCCACCTTTTGGGCCCTTTGACTTGGTTAATTATCATGTGCTTGACACCAGCTCATTATTAAACAATTGAGAGTCGTACAGTTAATGGTACAGTGATCGAGATGATTGTAACAGTGATTCTCAGGTGTGTGTGAGATGTTCAAGACCTCATGAGGGGGTGCCCCTTTAGGTATCGCCACACATGCTCAATGTTCGAAAATGTCGATCCAGCATGAGATGCAGTTCCACAGATGTGATGGGTTTGGTTTCATCCACTTGCATCACCCACAACATGCATGCCTTCTTTAGATGATCCATCTAGATCTTTAGGGACCTATCTTGTTCAGCAGGGCTTCATTGGTTGTTATCCCCCCTCACCATGTTAGCCTGAGGGGAATTATGTCTCTTGTACTAAGATATTATTGTACTAAGTCCTGGACTATGTCTTTCGAGACACATTATGTATATGGGATTCATTATATTAGTTTCTGGTCCATTGATGCTAGCATATCATGTATCACATACTTTATAGCTCAGTCCCACATTTTTGTGCTCACCATTATTCTTTGTACTTAGTTATCTCGGTGATAATGGGCATGCCTCCCCCGCCTCATTTGAGATCATGCACTCAAAAATAAAAGGAGACTTATATCATTTTATTAGGTCTCGGCCCGTCCATTTTTGTCCTTCCTTGCATTGCTTTGGTTGTATATCTCTCTCTCTCTCTAACCCCTTTGGTGTCTCATGGAAGTGTAACCTACAATGTATTTCAATCATACGATTTCTCCTAACACTCATATGTTTAGAGGCAATATGTTATCACCAAAAAATGATTACCTAGTCATTTCTAACTATGTAGATCGAAATACACCATAGTAAAATCACTTTCACCATGGAAAATAATCTAGTAAACCTTTTTTATTAAATTATTTCTAATTAGAATTTAAAAAACCCCATGAGAATAATTGAATAAATCATTATTTGATAATTATTCCTTGCCACATTGAACTAAATCACCTAGGAATATTGAAATAAATCACTATTTATTTATTATTCCTTAATTCTATTATTGGAATAATTGTTAAATCACTATTTAATAATTATTTCAATTTCACACCATTCTTAATCCTCATGAAGTAATTAATAGATCATTTTATTTGTTATTTTTTTCTAAATAAATATATTTGACCATTTTGAATATTTTTTCCCTCACTAAGAAATATAATAAAGTATTCCTAATGGTTATATCTTGATTTGGTCAATAATATTTTATTATTTTCCATTTTCGAGATCAACCCAATACTTTTTGTAAATAAGAGGGTTTCCCCTTCATTATTCACCATGATCATTATCATCATCACCACTATCATTTTCTTGCATTTGAGATCCCACTAGAGTTCTACACACTATTTAGGGTTTTTCAAATATTGAGATAGAGAATTGATCACTGAAGCATCAAGGACATCAAAGGATCCATCCCACAAAGGGGGATTTGTAGACCCTTTTGTAGATTTCCTTCACTAGGTGTTATTAATAAACATTATTATTCATTTTTAGGTATTTCTACATTGGGTTATTACATTGGATTTCTATTGTTGTTTTCTATTTTGGATGGAACATATATTTTTAGTGCATGTTTTTGTTGTTTTATTATTGCATATTTGAAGCGTAAGGAGCCACAAATTATTGTTAGGGTCACTTGTCACCAATGACTTAAGTGAAGTGTTTTTGGTGCACCTTCCAATAAATTTCATACTAATAATGATCAATTGGAATTTGTCATCTTGTTCAATTTGCGGTACTAATTTAAGGGCCTCTTCACATGCTTTTACTTCATGCATTCAGAGCAGTCCAAGAATTTTCTGAAGCAAGCTAGTGACATACCATTGTACTAGAATATTTCCATCGATATTATATGTAATATAGCTTAGTAAGTCTTTGAATAATTTTTCTCACTCTTGTACATATTCATTTTAGTCTTTACTTACAAATTTCCTTTAGTTTTTATGCTACCAAATGCTTAATGTCTTGTGCTCTGAAGAATGTGAGGAAGGTAGTCTTAATAACAAATTTTTTTAATATCTTTTTCGGTTAGGTTCATGAACCATGTTAGAGTGCTTTTCCTTAAGGCTATAGTGAAATCAACCATTTTCTTATCTTCATTATTAATTTCATTCGTGATCTAGAATCTTTCATGAAAAAACCAAAGTCTTTTTGGATCTTCATCACCTTCATAGATGGGTATATGATTTATGCCCATCTTGCTTGTATGGGGTAACATCGGACGTAATTGGTTTTTTTCGTTAGTTTCCTTGTTAGAGCTTCTGTCTTTTCTTTCCTCACTATCACTGATGTCTTGGTATAGTGACTCATCAGTATGACATGCCCTATCTATGTATTCTATGAATTGACTTACTTGTAGTTGTGATTCTTCGTTGATTGATTATAATTTTTGGTTTCTTCACCAAATACAAGTTGCAACAGGGAGGTATGATCATGATATTAGTAAATTGGAGAAGTATATGATTATTATTACTTGATAGTTCTTAGATAAGATTTTCATTTTCTTGATGATCCCTTTGTTGGTCTTTGCTTGCCGGGTTGTAGGTATTTTAGAATATTTTCATGGTTGAAGAAATTCTCTTGTGTTGGGACTTGAAATAGATCTCATCAGAGTATTCCTTGTTGTTGGACCAAAGTCATCGATTTCCATAGTGTCTACTTTCTCTCTAGGTGTTATTAGTACAACTTCATTCTCTATTAGTGCAGGTGATGCTACGCCTCTCAAATCTTATTAGGAGTCCCATGCATATTCGTTCTCATACTCCCAGTTCATTTTTATTATCCACTAGGATTCTTGTTCTCTAATTTCTTTTACCGCTTGCTATTTTTTGTATATCAATGAATTGTTTATATTGTCGATCACTACTTGGTGGGTTGTTTTCTTGTTGTTGTTTCCTAACAGACGAGTTCCTTCCTTCCATCTTTTTTTGTTACAAGTACTTCTCCAAATTTATCTCTTTTGTTTTCATTTTCCTTCTTTATTTATCAATATCTGTTACCCACCCCATGTTGACTCAACTAGTGTTGGTTTTCCAAGTAGTATCCATCAGCCATAATTATTTTCTTGAGAAATAATCCCATGCTTTTTTTGTATCCTTATACTGAGCGTCATGGAATTTACACCAATTTATTTGTTACTTCCTCTAGTCAGTGTTGGCTGGTGGTCCTAATGGTGGTTGATACTCAGCGATATGGCATGGACCTTTGTAAAGAAGGAATCTGTGTAGTAAGGATAGAATTGTGTAGAAGGAACCATCATGTAAGTCATCGTAAAATCTATCTTTTATATATTCAATAGAAGTCGGGTCTTCTATAGCTTGTTGTTCACAGTAGTCTTCAAGAATTGACTTGAGCTACTCATGTAATTTTGTTCGATTGTCATTTGACAGTTTCTGTAATACTTGGGTGACAATTTCATTTTGAGGTCTTTTCATGGGTGATGTTATCGAGGAATTTTTTGATCTCTAATGGATAACCCTCTGTAAATCCCTCACGTTCTTTTGCGAAAAATTTATCTCTGGCTTCCACAAGCGACAACCAATTTCTTCATGCATAGTTCTTTAAAAAAATATTTATCTTTTCTTCCCACTATAATTGTATCTCATATAATGATAACATTTATGCTTGTATAAGATATGACTCGAGTCCTGACCATCAGTAATGAAACCAACTTCTCATGAAGTTTTAATCAAAATTTCAAGACACAAACCTACTCTAATGTTCTGTAGACATTAATTCACAATTTAGAACAAAAATATCAGAAATGCAAGAAAAAATAACACACATACAACAAGCATTTTTATCCAGCAAAAGAAATTTGCTAAAAACCCTAATCCCTGCTTGCAACAATCAAATGAATAGAGATGTACTACAATTTATTTTCTCAACTGAGCAAACCCTGCAAATGCATAGCCTATCTCTCTTCTCACTGAAGGCCTCTGACCCAAAATTAGTCAAAATTTTCCTTAGATTGAGCTATTATTTCCTTGCACTATTCCTTAAGGAATTATCCTCTATTATTTAGGAAATTCCTCTACTTGAATTGTACAATTTGTTAGGCTAATCATTTGACTACATGCAACACCTGTACACTGAAGGCTAGTCTACAGTTGATGTTACATTACCTTGGAATCTACACCTCAATTGGGAAACTCAAATTCTCTACATGTACTAGCTATTTTGGGCTGATTGATCAGTTAACTGGATGATCACGGAGTTTGAATGAAGTCCCACTGCATAGCTAACCTTCCACTAGTTCCTCCAATGGTTGGAACTTGTTTAATTGAAAACAACCTAAGATAACTAACCTTCATTGATAAAAATTAGCAATGACACATCCAAAACTGAATTGTAACTCCTCCAATTCGAATTTACTAAGTAAACTAGGTGACACAAGCCATGTCACACAAGTTAGCATCATCCAAGTTAACTGTTCATGTGGAAATTCAATTTTTCTCAATTTAATCTAGGCAAAATCAAATCAAAAATTTATAGCTTCATTTGTCAACACTCCCTCTCAATAAGAAATGGATTATCAACCACTCCTATCATGCACATGTGGAACTTGAACTTCCCTCTTGAGAAGGCCTTTGTCAAAATGTTAGAATCTTCTTCCTCTATTCAAATGTACTGTAACAACATTATTTTCCTCTGCATATGGTCTCGTAAATGGTGATACATACATACATACATACATACATACATACATACATACATACATATATATATCCTTGTATCTGTCGTGAAAAACATGATTTTCATAGAGCTTGATGTGACTCCAATTATCATAATAGATCATAGTTGGATCCATCATCTGACCAAAAAATCCAACAAGTATCTTTCTCATCCAAATCGCCTCACATGTTACTTGACTGGCAGCCATGTATTTTGCTTCTATTGAGCTGAGTGCCATAGATATTTGCTTCATGTTGTACTAAGAAACCTACAGACCCAACACTAAAATTTCCACTTGATGTACTCTTTCATTCTGGTGGACTCCATGCACAATCTGGATCTGTGAAGCTACATAGCTTCACTCACTCTGTTAGTGTGTACCTATTGTGCTATACAACACCCCCCCCCCATTTCAATTTTTTAAATCTTAGTCTTATAATGCCAAATAAGACATGGGTCCCCTTTAGAATATGAATAAAAGCAAAAAAACCTTTGAGTAAAATAAAATTCATATAAAAATTTCTTTATCAATATTTATGACTGCTCATCGCAAATCGCAATTCTTTAGAACCCATGAACATCCATTTAGAAAGGTGCGATGCGATTAGAGTCATAATAAAACCCTCATTGCGAAGTTTTATTGAAGTAAGCCATTTATAAGTACGATGTGATAAAACTATCACGTTGCACACATCATATATCCCAAGGGATGACTTATAGCATTTCATTGAAATCTTGTGATGCGATAAGGCTATCACAATCGCATATCACTAATTCGTAGGAAATCATCTAAAAAACTCCATTGAATTCTGATGCGATTTAATTATTGCATATCGCGCTCTTGATAAAAGAGAGTTATAAAATACTTTGAATACATGGGGTATAGGGATAAATCGATTATAAAGAAATAACGTGATTTACCAAGTTTTAAACCCACCGTCGCCACATGCCAGCTCAGCACTTATCGCAATTGCAACTATGTAAACAAACCTTTTGAGAATGGCGCTTATAACTGCCGATTTGTGATACGCGATTATTACACAAATATTAAAATAATACAATCGCAAATCGCAGAGTCACGACACCTATTCTAGAAAGGACAGTTACAAAACTTGTGATTCCACATATGGCTTCAACATTAAAGTCTGACATTGGAAGTTACGGTAAAACATTAAGGAGCAGTTATTGTTAAGTCCTTTAAGGATTTCATCTGTGGTAGCTATGTACAATATAAGATCTTTGGCATCTAATGCACGTAATTGATTTTGGTCTATAATTTGTGTATTATCTCCTCTCAAGTTTTTTGATTGGTACACTCTTCTTCCTCATTTTGCAGTGCTGATCGAGAATCACACAATTGGGCAAGATGTCAAAGAAATCTCGGAAGGCAAAGGCCCCCATTATAGTGGAATAAGGACCAGCAAAATTGGTGTTAATTGCAAATACTACTTGGCAAGGCCTTGGTAAAATAAATTGGGAAGGAATATATGCTTTAATTGAAGCAAAAAATCCAATGGAGATAGAAGAAGAAGCAACAGCTAATGGAACTGATCGAAGAAAAAGCACGCTCAATGATTTGGCCAGCTCCTTCCTCCATAGAATATCAGCTAGAGAAAATTTTTTACAATATAATGATCTAGTGAGATGGGTAATCAAAAGTATTAATATCATAGACACAACTTTCTTCACAGCTGATGGGAGGATGTTCAGGACATTCAAACCTGAAGATGTCAAGAGAATGTATCACTTGTCGAATCCCCAGTGACATTACAAAAAATCATTCCTGGAAGCTTTCACTAAGGAGAATGACATATAGTTAGACCCTATCAAATAGTGGAGGCATTTTCCAAACAAGCATAAACATGAATCCTCTGGTATGTACTCTGTGGACTCCTTAGCATCTCCATATTGTTATGCTGCTGTTATGGTATGTAGGCTCTTTGGAAGCCCCGATTCTGCTAGATTTTCTATAGAAATGGTTCCATTAATAGAAGCAGCAATCAACTCCTTTGTTATGGATTGGGCAAACATTCTATCACATAAAATGGCCAGTCAAATACTAGATTATAGAGGCAATACATTTGTCTCCACCAGAATTGTGCCCCCATTCTATATGAGCGCCTACATAATGGACACAATCTGTTTTAATTCCAGCTTTCGCATCCTAGGATGGAAATGGAATGTTCAAGATCCAACCCCCATTCATATTTATCATAAATATTTATGGAAGTTTGACTACAAGAATCATTTATACAGGATTTGCCATGGTTTCATTTTACCTGTCCATCAAGCCATCTTTGATAAACCTGCTCCTTGACTGTCTGACAAGGCTAGCATTGACTTAACTTCAATCGACAGTTAGTTCGGGGAGGAGAAGTTCACTTATATTAGGGTTTTTGGTAGTATTAGAGTCCCTCATGTCCTTCTACTCTACATCCCTGATAAGCTATTATGTAGGGAAATAGCTTACCAGACAGTGGAAAAAGGGATGTCTAGAAACCTTAAAGATTCTAAGAAACAAGTATGGCCTCCATTTGTCCTCCGTTGTGGCACTTACACATTGCATGATTTCAAACATGTTGAGAAAGAAGTAGAGAAAATAAAGGACCTAGGTCTAGCGGTTATTCCTAAAAGACAATATGATCCAAATAAGGTCGCTTTCAATTTCACCAGTCAGGTGAAAATTAGTAAATTTATACATGAGAAGGATGAGTTTGATGACTTATTCACTTCAGCGAAGTTGTTCTCACAAGTAAGTCATTTGGAAAAATTCAAATTGGTAGCTAAGAATATGGAAAAATTCGTGGAATACAGGACACAGAGGTTACTGACAGTACCTCTTGATTTATTAAGTACTACCCCTATTTTTTAGCAAGTAGATCAGAGCAAGGAGAAGACTATTTAAGAGATTTCTAGGGAAGGGGAAATAGGTGGAAAGACCAGTGAACCCCTTAGCACAGATGTTCATATTGACCCCGTCTTGATAAAAGAATGGGAGCAATTTGATTAGCAGATCAAAAGCCATAGCGACCCCCAAAACATTACCACATCAGCATCGACCGTGACACAACGACCTACCATTCCTGATAGTGCGATTGAAGTAATACCTAGTAAATACATAGCTCATAAAGAGATTGAAATAATCCCTGAAAACCCTTCAGGAGAAATTACATTGAATATTGAGGAAATACCACCATTGGATGTATTTTACAATCCAAAACATAGGGCTATAGTCAAGAGGCAGAGACAAAAGAGTAAAATAGACCAGACTTCATCCACAGCTCCTGAGTCTGAATTTATGAATGTTTTATGGAAGGATTCAGAGGTCAATCCTTCTGAGGATTTGACTAAGTTATCCCAATTTGTAGGGGCATACACAGCTGCTACAATTGATAAGGAAACTATTTGAGGAACCAATTTTTCAAAGAAAAGGATCAAAATATTAATCAGCTTGAAGAACAATTGGCAAAAGAAAAACCAAAGAACGAGCAGCTTGAGGAATAATTAAATCTGGAGAAACAGACATGCCATCAAAAAACAACAACAGTTGTCTCAAGATCTCGAACAGGTTCAATTGACACATCAAAAAGAAATCAAGACTAAAGAAGAGCAAATCACACAGCTACAACTCTGTATAGAACAATTCAAAGATTATCCCAAAGTTGAGGAATTTCAGAAGGAAGCCCTAGAAGCAAATAAAGCTTTATCTCAACAACTCAATCTACTTTGCCATAAAATATCTCTTATCTACCCATTATGCATCATAACTACATCATTGATCGATCAAGCAGTTAATACCAGATTAGAATTTGAGGATGTAGATGTGAAGGTCAAAAGTTACCTCTCCTGGCAAAGCACAATAGAAGGAATAGTTGCTAACCTACCGAAAATTGAAGAGTCACATAAAGAAATATTGTTTTTGGAGTGGGAAACACAATTGATAAAGGTAGAAAGGGCTACCTCCAGGGCTAGGTCTACAATGAATAATGTGATTGAAATGATAAATGATGGTTTATATGGAGCGAATTTAATTTCCAATTGTTCCCCAGGTAATCTTCCAAAGGCGAAAGTGTTAGAAAATCAACGGAAGCGAGATTTGGCCACCAAAGATGAACTCAACAGAATACAAAGCCTTAACTGGGATGCGTACTGGTCCTTTTTGGTCAAGCCGCACAACCAATACATGACCATCAAATGCCTTGATGTTGTTGACCACAAGATCCTGGAGCTTTCAGATGCCACATACACAGGAAAACTACATTCTAGGATGAGTCACCCTCTGGAAATTCAAAACATGCTTTCAATTTGTCAGTTGTGAATACATGAGAAGAAATAGATACGAAGAACCTTTTCAGATGCAATCGCATTACTATTTTTTCAATTCAAATCCCAGATTTTAATGTTGGTGGTTCCAACAACTCTCAGCGATTTTTGTAGACATTTTGTTTTAATTCTATTATATAAACCATTTCATGTTATTGGAGAAAGGGTCGTTGATTTGTACAAAAACTAGACTTGAGAAGTTGCACTTCTGCACTTCTCAATTTATTTTTTATAAGTAGTGGATCAAGGTTTTAGATTTTTGTGAAAGAACTTTTTCAAGACCCGCATTTTTGTATCTCTTGGAAGTTTCTGGAATAAAAAGGTGGAATCAAAATGTTACTTACATATCAAGACTCAAATGCATGTGGTATTTCTATCACTGTTCTTTTTGTATTTTTCTTTATGTAATTAGCATTTCATTTAATTTGCTATTGTTGATGTATTAACATGCTTTAAGCAATTCTATATTGAGTCACCTCTGAACGATTTAGAATTGCTATATTAAAGATATATGTTAGCAATAAATACCAGTAGGTCATGCGATATGTTTTCATAATTACTTTGTTTAATTTCTTAAACGATGTAATCATTATTTAAATGCATCTTCCTATGGATAAGTAAACCATCTATATGATTATTTGTCTGCTAGGAGTTATAAAAAATCGCGTTGTTATAAGATTACCCGGGTTATATAGATATATGTGTATATTTTCAGAGTTATAGATTAAATCACCTATCATCTTCGTTATACATTTAAAACACTCATTCATCAAACCATACATTATTTGGAAACTAGTCCCATAACATCCAGTCAGAGCCACCACTCCAAACAGAAAAGGAGATGTACTAAGGTCCGGACCGGGTGGTTATGCTCAATGTTGATGCTACGATTTTAGAGGCCTCAATAATACCATAGTCAAAACTGGGTAGTGCCTCTGAGGTATCATAGAACATCCTTAGATTCCCTTGAAAATAGTTTGGTTGGCCTAACCATAGCTTGGCTTAGTTGGTTGACTGCATAGCACATCTGGTCGTGTGTTCACAAGATACATTAGTGAACCCACCAACTGCCGGTAAACAATAGCATCCACTTCCTCACCTAAAGTGGCATCCTCTTTCCTACAGTTGGTTGCCATATGTGTCTCCATGGGTTTGCAACTATCCATGAAAAACTTATGAAGTATCCCATTGGCATACTTTCCCTAAGAGACAAACAATTTCCCATTTCATTTGCATACTTCCAATCTGGGGAAGTAGTGCATGAGACCCATGTCATTCTTTCCAAACTCTCTTGCAAGGTCCTCCTTGCAAGATTTGATCAGCTTCTCATAACTAATTTAAATCAAGTCATCAACATATATGATAATAATAAAAAATTTACCTTCTACCAAGTTATGCCAGAGGTTTGCATCTGCTTCACTTTTGGTGAAGCCTAAACTAGTGAGATAATTATTTATCATGGTGTACCAAGAACATGGTGCTTTGTTGAGACCGTATAATGCTTGCTTGAGTCTGCACATATCAGTCTCTTGATTAAAAGTCTCCAAGCCTTTTGGTTGCTCAATATAGAACTCATATTTGATAACACCATTGAGAAATGTTGTTTCTACATCCATCTGCTGGATCTTCCACCCCATCTATGTAGCTAGAGCAATAATTGATCTAATGGATGAGTACCTCTCTACAGGAGAAACTTTAACTTTATAGTCAATCCCCTCAACTTGAGAGTACCCCTTCACCACAAATTCGGCCTTGTACTTTTATATGATTCTATCTACTGCATGCTTTACCTTGAATATCCATCTCAAACCCACAATTGATTTATATGTTGGTCTTGAGACAACCTCCCAAACACTATTCTTTACAATGGATTCATATTCCTCCACCATTTCATCAACCCATACAAGTTTGTATATTTCTTCCCTCAAGGAGGATGGCTTAGTCTCTACAAGCTCAATCATTAGAGCCATGTAGCCAATGTACTCATCTGGTGATCTTCTCTACTTGCGTTGATTTGAAGGAGCACCCTATAGGTTTTAACCCGATACATAAATTACCTGCATACGAATTCTAAAACACAGAAAATAAAAAATACGAGAGCATAACACATAAAACACATATACACAGAGATTTTCCCCAGGATCCCAAAACCGGGACTACCAGATTGATTTTTCATTATCTCCTTTCAATGTTACAATACATATTTATACATGCCAAAGCATCCAATACCATGGACCAAAAACCATCGCATCCGAAACCATGGATCGAAAGCCATCGCATCCAAAACCATGTGTGAAAAATCATGCACAAAACCATAGGTAGGTTTGCCCAACCTAATATAGGGTCCAAAAACAAAATTTTCCAAGGCGCTGCCCCAGACCCCATAGAGTGGGGTTACTTGCAACCCTCAAATCCCCTGTGACCCCCCCTGCTACGCAATCGGTGCAACAAAGGGGGTGCTCTGTCCCCCTTCCAACCCCCCGGTTAACTACGTGGGCTAGTTGTGGAAAGAATATAACACAACCCAACATTCTCCCACTTGTTGTTTTCTTTCCACAGGGGGCGAAAAGAGAGCTTAGTCATTTATCCAGCCCTACAATGCCCATTGTTTCTATACACCAAGAGAACTTCTTAGAGCTCACATATTTTGTCAATGAATCTGCAGTATTCTTCAAAGTGTCCACCTTTACCAGCAACACCTTTTTGTCTTCTATCATATCCCTCACAAAGTGATACTGAACATCAATGTGCTTTGTCTTTGAATGATATGCAGGGTTCTTTGTCAAGAAAATTGCACTTTGGCTGTCACAGTCTATCCTTATAGCTCCCTGTACTAACCCCATACTTGAACACAATCTCTACAACCAAATTGCTTCCTTGCTTGCATGAGTGGCTGCCATGTATTTGCTTCTGTAGTTGATAGTGCCACTACAGATTGTTTCTTACTCATCCAACTGACTGCACCTCCAAATAGGTTAAACACATACCCACTTTTAGATCTTCTTTGATCCAAATCTCCAGCCTAGTCTGCATCAACAAAGCCACAAATATTCAACACTTTATCCAATCCTGGTCTTCCTTGGTAGCACAAACCATAATCACTAGTGCCACGCAAATACCTGAAAACCCGCTTCACTACTGTCCAGTGCTCCTTCCCTGGTTTTGACATAAACCTGCTCAATACTCCCACTGCATGTGCAATTTCTGGTCTAGTACAAACCATCACATACATCAGGCTATCGATCGCACTTGTATATGGAACACGGGACATGTCCTCTTCCTCTTCTTATGCCTTGGGACATTGTTCAACAAATAACTTTACACCTACAGGAATAGGAACCTTCACTGGTTTATTATCCTGCATATTAAACCTATGCAATATTATCTCGACATACTTCCTCTAGTTTAACCAGAGCTTCCTCTTTGTCCAATCTCTTTTAATTTCCATGCCCAAAATATAGTTTGTAGCACCAATATCTTTCATGTTGAATTTGGAGGACAAATGGGTCTTCAAATCCTAGATAATTTCTTTGTCATTTCCAACCAGCAACATATCATCCACATACAAGACAAGATAAATAACACAGTCACCAATTAATTTAAAATACACACAGTGATTTTCTTTGCTTCTGGTGAAGCCAAGTCCCCATATAAATTTATCAAATTTATGATACCACATCCTTGGTGACTGTTTTAACCTATACATAGACTTCTTTAACTTGCATACGAGTTCTTTCTTACCCTTCACCGCAAAACCTTCAAGTTGCTTCATGTAGATCTCCTCTTCCAAATCCCCTTGAAGAAATGTTGTCTTCACATCCATCTGTTCTACCTCAAAATCAAAAGCAGTAGTAACAGATAAAAGTAATCTAATAGAAGTTACCTTGGCAACTGGAGAAAAAATATCACCAAAATCAATTCCCGGCACCTAGGAATAACCTTTTGCTACCAACCAAGCTTTTTATTTCTCCACCTTTCCTTCTGCATTTGTCTTTTTCTTGAACACCCATTTGCTGCCAATGGGTTTCCTTCTAGCCGCAACTCCACTAGATCCTAGCCGCATTTTTGTGCAAAGATGCCATTTCATCAACCATGGCCTCCTTCCAGAGTTTTCCATCCTCTGAATCTACTGCTTCCTTCACAGTTCTAGGATCATCATCAGTAATAGATAAAGAAAAAATTGAACATAAAGCAGATGGACTATACCTTTCTGGCTGCCTTCTTTCTCGAACTGATCTTCTCACACCTGGAGTTTGTGGCTCCTCATCTTCTGATTCTTCCTTGGCTGTAGAGTTTGGTTCTTCCTCCTTGAGCTCAAAATCTATCTTCTCAGGTTCCTTTGGTTGGACTTCATGTTTAATAACATCTTTCACCTCTCTGAACACCACATCTCAGCTGTACAAAACCTTCCTTGTTACTGGGTTCCAAAGCTTATAACCCTTTAAACCATCCTTATACCCAATAAAGATGCACTTTTCAGATTTACTATCCAACTTGGTTCCTTTCTCCTTTGGAACATGTACATATGAATCACATCCAAATACCCTCAGATGTGAAAGAGAAGGTTTCTTACCAGTCCATACCTCTTGTGGAGTCTTATCTTCCAATGTTGATGAAGGTGATCTGTTGACCAGGTAACATGCAGTCTCCACTGCCTCTGCCAAGAATTCTTGTACTAACAAGGCAACACTGAGCATGCTTCTTGCCCTTTCCATCAATGTCTTATTCATTCTTTCTGCAACTCAATTTTGCTTAGGTGTATATGGAGTAGTCTTCCACCATGCTATACCACACTTCTTAAAGAATTCTTCAAATTCCTTGCTGCAAAACTCTCCACCATTATCTGTCCTCGGCACCTTTATCTTCTTCTCTGTCTCGTTTTCCACCATAGCCCTAAATTCTTTAAACCTGTCAAAGACTTTAGATTTCTTCTTAAGAAAATATATCCATGTATTCCTTGAGAGGTCATATATAAATGATACATAGTACATAGACCTACCTAGTGATGGAACCTTCATAGGTCCAAACACATCACTCTGCACAAGCTCTAATATCTGTTTCGCCCTCTTACCACCAGAGGGGAAACTCACCCGATTCTGCTTCCCATATACACAATTTTCAGAGAATTCAAAATCCAGAGAGTTATTACTCATACCTTCTACCATACCTTTACCATGAATTATTCAAAGGCCCTTCTCTCTAATATGTCCAAGCATTTGATGCCACAACATGGTCTTCTCTCCAGAGACCACTAGATTTTCTGCTCCACTTTCAGGAACCATGAAACTGTTGCACCTATCAACAACAATGCTACCTTGCAGTTTGTACAGAGTTCCAATCCGAACTCCCTGCATCAATACCAGTGCTTCCCAAACCATCTTGCAGGTATCCTTCTCAAACACTGTTTTTACACCTGCATCATCTAGCTTGCTTAAAGAAATCAGATTTTTGGCCAATGCATAAATATGCAGAACAACTGGAAGTGTTCTAACCCTTCCACCTTGCAACTTCAACTTTACTTTTCCGTGACCAATGATTCTGGCCTTCCTATCATCCCCTAAGAAGACATCACCACCATCGTATTTCTCATACTCGCAGAACCACTCTCTATGGGGAGTGAAGTGAAAGGATGCACTTAAGTCAATCAACCATGCCTCATGATCTACATGTGTACTTGAAGAAGCCAAGTACACATCCCCACCTTCATCGTAGGTGGTTTTCACCTCTGCAAAAGGAGCATCATCAGATCCCTTTCCTTTGTCAAGAGCTTTAGATTTACAGTCCCTTTTGTAGTACCCTTCCTTTCCGCATTTCCAGCAAACCACCTTTAAAGGTTTCCTTGGAGATTTAGATCTCCCTCTAGATTTAGATCTCCCACTCGATGACTTATTTTTGTTTTTGTTCTGGGACCTTCCTCGTACACACAAGGCATCACCATTCTGGCTCTCCATATTTTTCCGTCTCATCTCCTCCATCAGCAAGGATGAGACTATTTCATCAAACTGCAAGGCAGTTACATTGCTAACTATTGCAATAATTAGACTATCCCACGAATCTCGTAGAGAACACAACAAACTGATGCACTTATCTTCATCTGAAATTTTAATATCAACAGATAATAACTGACTTACCACAGTATTAAATGCGTTCAGATTTTCTGTCATCAAGTCTCCATCATTCATCCTCAGGTTATACAGCTTTCTCCGTAGGAACAGTTTATTCATGAGAGACTTAGATTGGTACAAAGTCCCTAACTTGTCCCACAAAGCCTTTGCCATGGCTTCCCCTGATACATTCAACAATACTGAATCTGAGACACACAATCGTATTGTGCTCTTTTCCTTCTGATCCAACTTGTTCCATTCTTCATCAGACACTCCCGTTGGTTTAGTACCTGGATCTACCGTGATCCACTGATCTTTATCCACCAACAGATCCTCCATCTTGAGTTTCCATAACTCAAAACTCTGACCATTAAATTTCTCGATCTCTATCTTTCCACTGCTCTCCATCTTCTTTCACCACCAAAATCGATCCCGCAGATATCCCATTGGACAAGGTCTACCACAAGCCCGAGCGAAACCCCTCAGCAACAAAGGCCTCCCCTTGAATCCAAAACAACTCTGATACCAAATGTAGGTTTTAACCCCGTACAAAAATTACCTGCATACGAATTCTAAAACACAGAAAATAAACAATGCGAGAGAATAACACATAAAACACATCTACACAGAGATTTTCCCCTGGATCGCAAAACCGGGACTACCAGATTGATTTTTCATTATCTCCTTTCAATGTTACAATACATATTTATACATGCTGAAGCATCCAATACCATGGACCAATAACCATCGCGTCCAAAACCATGTGCGAAAAATCATGCACAAAACCATAGATAGGTCCGCTCAACCTAATATAGGGTCCAAAAACAAAATATTACGGGGCGCTGCCCTAGACCCCATAGAGTGGGGTTACTTGCACCCCTCAAACCCCCTGTGACCCCCGCTGCTACACAATCGGCGCAACAAAGGGGGGGCTTTACCCCCCTTCTAATCCCTCAGTTAACTATGTGGGCTAGTCATGGAAAGAATATAACATAACCCAACACACCCACATTCTCCCTCGCATCATACACAAGTCTCTCAACATCCTTGGGCCTTTTCTACCTTCTTTCGATGGTTCTTCTTGAATGGGTGTCTCCACTCTCTACTCCTCAATTTTTGGCTACTCCACAACTTCTTGAGGCTCCTCTTTTCGTGGGATTTGATGCTCCCTCTCAAGAGAGAACCACATTTCTTTATCTTCATCAAATTTTACATCCCTTCATACAATTGTCATTCTTAGGGATGGCAAGAACACACGGTAGTTGTGGGGAGTTTCCGTGTAACACAAAAATACCATAAATTCTATTATCAACTCTATATTTCTCCTTGATTCTTTAGAGGCATGTAGTAAACATCCTGAAGTGCGACACATCCGACTTTCTCCTCGAGAAAGCCTCCTCCAGTGTAATTGTGCCGAAAATCCGATGAGGACTTTGGTTCTACAAATAGATTGTTGTGTTGCATGCCTTTACCCATAAATACATATGTAGGACATGGTCATCCAACATCACCCTCGTTTCTCTCACAATGCTATGGTTCTTTCTCTCTGCCACCCCATTCTTCTGTGGATTGTGGGGTGTTTTAAACTCTTGTTGAATGCCATTTTTTCACATAATTTTTTAAATTAATTTGACACATACTAACCTCTATTATCGATCATAAGAGCCTTCACCTTCTTGCCCATTTCTTTCTCAAATAGCTCCTTGAATTCTACAAACATATAGAATGTCTCATCCTTCTTCTGCATGAAGAAGATCCAATGCATTCATGAGAAGTCATCAATAAAAATGACTTCTCCACCTTTGTTCTCAATCTAGTACAATCCTCCACATCTAGCTTGTATAGGTTCTTCACAAGAACCTCAATCTACTTCACCTATCCCATGGCTATGTGTCTCAAGAATTCCTTTCCTTTGTTGAATGCCACATGATCACCACAGTATTCTAAACTGCAACAAAGATGATATTTTTCATTAGGCCCGGAATGAACATAACATCGTTGAGCTTGAGGGGGGAGCATGAATCCTTATGAAAGGTTAATGTATCAATCCCAGTTGTGCTATACCTTATGTTTTCCCCCATCTCAATGTGCATATAATTTTTTTTTTCTTCCAGGTCACTAAAAAAGTGTTTATTCCTTGTCATGTGGAACGATGCACCTAAGTCCAAGTACCACATGTTCCCCACCACTGTGTTAGCCATGCATGCAATGAGGGTGAAGTCAATATCAAATTGTGAAGCCAACACTTCACCTTCTTCTCCTCCTAGGGTCTTCGTGCTTGTCTTCTAGTGTAGACACTTCATGGCATAGTGCTTGAATTCATGACAATGGAAGCATTTAATTTTTTTCAAATCTTTCTTCTTACCCCCTCGACAGGATTCTTGTTTGGATTGGGATTCCTTCCCTTTTCTTTTCTTTTCCTTTCCATCCAATAAAAATTTTTCTTCATCCTCACCCTTTGTCAAATCTTTCTTCTTACCCCCTTGACAGGATTCTTGTTTGGATTGGGATTCCTTCCCTTTTCTTTTCTTTTCCTTTCCATCCAATGAAAATTTTTCTTCATCCTCACCCTAGGAGGAAGTCCCATCTTTGGTATTCCGCCTTATTTCCACCTATACCAGATCATACCATACGCTCTTTGAATTCAGTAGTTTCTCTGTCCCATTCACTGAATCTTGATAGTTATGCCATCTCTTGGTAAGGCTTAGAAGGGCTAGGATTACCAAGTATTCTCTAGGGATATTAACACCAACCCCACCAAGTTCATCACAACATTGTGTAAATTTTCTTAGATACTCTGAAATTATGTCATTCTTTTGCATATCAACACTTCAAAGTATATCCTTGAGCATTGGTGTCCTATGGTCACTACTATTATTGAATAACTATGTCAGTTCTTTCCACATCATGAAATTTTTTTCTTTTCCATGGATATTCCAGGAAATATGATCCCGTACTCCCTCCAAGATTATTATCCTCACCTTGGCTACATCTTTCTTCCACTGATCAAGGTTCTAGGCATCACATGCTTGTGGCTTTGCAACATCTAACTTGATGTATTCTAGCAATCCATTGTTATCTAATACCACCTCTATGTGATCCTTCCATGCAAGAAAATTAGAGGTGCCTTCCAAGGCATACTCTAGCCTTAGTCCATTGAAGGCCATCTTATTAGCTCTAAATAAATCTTGCTATACTGATCTTCAAATTCGAACCTCTGAGAAACAAATTTGAATTTCTTACTCTAATGTGAATCCCACTTTTATACCATGTATAAATTAGGTTGTATATTTTCAACTTTTCATGAAGTTTTAATCAAAATTGCGAGACAAAAACCTACTCTATTGCTCCATGGACATTAATTCACAATTTAGAGCAAACATCTTAGACATTCAAGAAGAAATAACACACATGAAACAAGTATTTTTATATGCGGAAAGAAATATGTTAAAAACCCCAATTCATCCTTACATTAATCAAATGAATATAGATGTATTACAATTTATTTTCTCAACTCAGCATACCCTATATCATTTATCAATGAAGGCCTCTAATGTAGAGTTAGTCAAATTTTTCCTCGAATTGAGCTCATATTTCCTTGTTCTATTCCTTGAGGAATTATCCCCTATTATTTAGGAAATTCCTCTAATTGAACTACACAATTCCTTAGGTTGATCATCGGATAGCATGCAACATCTGTACACTCAAGACTACTCTACAGCTAATGTTACACTTCCTTGGAATCTCCACCTCAACTGGGTAACCAAAATTCTCTACATGCACTAGATATTTTGGGTTGATTGATCACTTAACTAGATGATCAATGGGTTTTACTCAAGTCCCACTACTTAATTGACCTTCCACTAGTTCTTCCAAAAGTTGGAATTAATTTAGCTAAAAATAACCTAAGATAACTGACCTTGATTGCTACAAATTAGAAATCAGACATGCACAACTGAACTCTAACTCCTCCAAATCTAATTTTCTAAGTAAACTGGGTGACACATGCCATGTCACACAAGTTAACATCATCCAAGTTGTCTATTGATGTGGAAATTCAATTTTTCTCAATTTAATCAAGCCAAAATCAAATTGAGAATTTCTTGCTACATTTTTCAACATTGTAATCTAGTGAAAAACATACAATGTTACAAGTAGACAAACTTCAAGAAATTACATAATAAGCATATAAATATAGGAGAACTACATTAATGGAGAGATAGCCAAGACACATAGATGTATTACTTATTATGTATCAAACTATCTTGTTACATTGCTATATCGACAGATATATATAGACTAACAAGACAATTATTAAGGTATAATTGTCTGACTAATCATGCTTCTTAATCTATCATTAGTTTTCCTTACATCACATTACAAATTGCCAACCTTACTTGGGCTAGTCGATTTGGCCAACTAGCTCTTTTCCATTATAGTAGTCGATCAAACTGACTAGATCCTCCAACAATGAAAAATATGTTGACCCATGATACAAGCCTATAAGCACTCAGTGGGTGCTTTGACCTATAAAAAAGGTAAATTGAGCATGAAAATCATGCTTATAAAAATAATTCCTCTTTGATATTTTATTTTATTTTCTTTATAAATACATAAGAATTACATCATGTTATGAGCCAGAAAATAATTATGAATACCGCTACTAGTTACATTTTCAACACTCCCACTTAACTAGGGAGGTATTCATAATTGTTCAACCAATACAAGGATGACCTTAAATTTATGCCTAATAACTACATTATTACACTAAACATTGTGGGTACACATGTATTATGGTATATAGTGCCTTCAACCTATAGTTTTTGGATCATGTACATTTATATTAGTCACAATGAAAGCTAAATTAACATAATAAAAACATAGGAAGATGAAGAAATTCATCTATCGTAGTATCTTGATTCCTTATTCTTTTATTCGATGCCAGTATTGAGTTTGGAAGCATCAATCATCTCCAAGAATGAGTAAGAAAATCATCGAGAATTATTGTCATATTTTATGTTGAGATTTGGAGGTGGTCATGGTACTAGCATATATTGATGTTGAAATATTTTCTTGATAGGAATGACATATCATGAGATGTATGGTTACATGTATGCATGGTTAGATTTCCAAAGAGACCAAGAGATACCGCTTCCTTGTAACACTATGTTAGGGTCCTATAATAATAGGATTCATAATTTTGAATTGGCTATCGTTAGTCTTGTAATATTGTACATACTTTTGCTTTCTGCAAAATGTTTTCCATATTAAAAAAATAAAAAATATAAATAGGGCATGTCCTAAAAGACTAATGAAAGGAAAAAAAATAAAGAGAAAAAATATGAAAAAAAGTGAAAAATATGAACCCCAAAAAAGAAATAAAACAGATCATGAAACTGTGTAAATTCAAATGCCACTACTTTTTACCGTACTATGAAAAATAAGGTTGTGTGTAGCTTGTTAGAAATGCCACAATCCATGATGGTAAAAAAACTTAATCTTGACTCATTCATGTTTTAAATTTTATCTTAATAGATAGAGAATAAAGATCTAGCCAAACTGTTTAACCTTGGAAGATCGGTAGTTAGGTAGAGAATAAAAATGTTCTCATAAGCTTAATCTGAGCCATTGGAAGTTATAAGGTTAGAATTAGATAGTTTTCTAGTCAAAATAAAATGAAATAAAGGCTCTGCAAGCTCAAATGCACCAAATAATGTGAAGAAAAAATGTTTGGATAAATAAAGGGTAGGTAGAAGAAAGGTTGCAAATGTACAAGGTTGCTTAGTCCAAAGCACATTTATCATGCTTAATCCTATGTTTCATGTGCAAGAGCATTTATGAGAATGAAAAGATATTCATGAGCTTGTTTGATTAATTTCCTCTCATTTCATTTCACCCCCACATACTTACTTATTAATTTCCCCATTCTCCCATTATTTCTTATAACATCCCCTTTTCCCCTCATCTTGACCCTTACTCGTTGGTTTCACACATTCCCCTAGGAATTGTCCTGCAAAAATCATCTCCCTACCCTAAAACCCCTTTTCCCTAGTGTGAAACCCATTCCCCATTGCAAATATTACCATCCCCCTTATTAATTTCCCTATTTCCCTTCAAAACCCATAAAAACCCCCTTATCCTATGTTTTATCCCCCCACCTATGTTAAATAACTCCCTGATTCATATTTCCCTGACAAAAACCTTTTTAACCCACCAACCCTTGGTGCAATTAAAGGACCCCGCCACAATAACCCTTGGTCCCACTCCATTAAACCCGCACTTATATTTAATCCCAACTTTATATATTAATTAATTACAATTATTTTTAATTAAAACCCCAGGCCTCGCAAATCCCAGTCCCGATTCCCTTCGTGCATCTTGACCATGGGACTTCCATCCGATCTCCCACCCCTAGATCCGACAGTGCACATCCATATCGAGCACATTCACCTGCTGACTGTTAGCAGCCTAAGAGCACGCGAGATTTGCGGTTTTGTCTGGGCACTGTTCTGCTACATGGTAGCCCTAGGCTAGATCGCGTGCTCGCAAGGAAATACCACCTGTCATCCAAAAGCAGTGCGATGGCCCAAAAAATCGCCTCCCCACCAAGACCAAAAACCGTCCACTGTTCATTTGTAAATTCTGAGCCAAAATGTAACCATTGCCGGTTAAAAAGCCGAAGAAGCCCCATTTCACCTTTTTTGCTCATTTTTGCTATGAATGTCGCTCAAGCCATTCTGCAACACCCTGAGCCTCTGCAACCAAAATTAACCACCATCTGTTGCCCGAAGAAGCTCCGGACACCCAATTCAAGCATCTAGTCCACAACTGAAGCCACCTTACCCTCTACATTCACCAACTAAACTAGTTTGTAGCCCATGCCCCCAAATTCTAGGTATTCTTGGGAAAACCATAACAACTCTTTAATTTGAAAGCGTGCAGTCAAATTAAAAGATTAATTAATTGAAATTAATTAATACATTTTTCCTAAATTGAAGATTAATTCACTTATATACCCAAAACCCCTCTATTGCAAATTGAGAATACTTTCTCACTGAACTAGACCTCCCAAACCATACTTCTATAGCCATTACAGGCCTAATTCATACCTCTATTCCTAAATATGGCTTCCCAGACCTGTCTGGATGTGAGACCCCTATAAACCCCTCACCTAGACATCGACCCCTATAAAACACACTGCTTCATTAGCCTACCTTCTAACGCTCCACGAAGTGCACCCATTCCCTCATATCATACATTTCTATCATGCCTACTATATCCCTAGCTAAAGGGTTATTATTGCACCCAACCAGCAACTGTTATTCACCATCACTACAGAGCCTATTAACCAAATGCTACAGGTCCAACCCAGCCTAGATGAAACTCCACTGTCTATTGGTGACTTGCTAGACCTTTATGTAAAATTAGACCTAGCTAAAAAGGTACAAACTTTCCACACCTTCATCATAGAAGACCACCATACTCCCACAGAGAGTCCACCTTATGCTGCCACCATTTTTTCATAGGGAGGCAAACAGATAATTACCATGCTCTCTTGCATCCTACGTATACCTTAGATGAGCATGTGGATGAGGTTATCCTAGCCTTTCTCTCCATCTTCACCCCAGGAAATCCTCTTGCTATCATGTACAACTATGCTAAGTTCATTGTAGACAGGATGCATGAACAGTTCACCAGACTGCCAACAAAAAGAGTTTTCAAGTACTCTTCAGTGCTATTTCACATGTTTTTTGTATTATCAAGTAGATAAATTCCCTGTTAGCATCCAGAAGTTGGATACCAAGGGAAATGAGAGATCAATTATTTATTGGACACCCTTGATCTAGAAATACTCCACAGCATTCACATATAAGGACTTCATCGACTCATTCATCCATCTAGCAATGAACATGCTGACCAATACCCGTCAGCCTAGAATCAGCCAAGAAATAAAAAGGGTGTTAAAGTTGGCTAAGAGCAACAAGGTGGGAGACTGGTCACTGTACCAGAACCATACTGAAATCAGAGTTTATGGATGCCAACTTGCCCCTTATAAATTTCCCAAATACCTCCCTATGAGGATATTTGCACTTGAGTATTTTAGACAGATCATCAATTCAGATGAAGTAAACTTCCTAGCAGCTACGAAGAAGACCCAATTTAAAATGAAAAACCAATTGGGCCCCTTCATATGTAATAACAGAGAAGCTCGACCTAAGGCTGACAAAATGTTGCAAGACATGAAATTTAGGAACAACTTCATGTGGCAGTGTGACCGTCATGGGGTCATAAAAAAATTGAGAATCGAGATCAAATTGGGACCTTTCATCCACCATGCTAGACTTGATATTGAATAGTTTGCCAACTAATCAAAATGTTTGGATAATAAATTAATTGATATGGCTAGCGTAGTAGTGGATGTAGAGAACACAGTCATTGATGTTGAAAAGCGAATTGACCAGAGTTCTTTCTTGCAGGTTCCAGAACTAGGGGAACCAATGAGTAATCCTCCTATCTTACAGACCACAGCCAATGAGGAGAGGAATCCAAAGAGAAAGAGGGAGGAGGGTTCTAGTTCAGCCATGGAGATCACGGATGATTATTTTGAACTCAGAAAAAGGCCCAAGCTGAATCCTGTGTTTGAATAGGAAGAGAACATTAAATCAGTGGAAATCACTAACACTAAAACAATGGGGCAAATAAGTAAAGACATAACTACTTTAGGAGAGACACAACAACCATCAACGTCCAACACTCAAATGATTGAGAGACAACTAAGTGTTGAGGTTTCCTCCTTCACTCGGCCGGTTGATAAAGAAAGAGACATTAAAGATAGGTACAAGGAGATAAATATGAGGAATGATAAGTTAGAGGCTGAGACATGTGCCCAATACTTCAAGCACACACCAACCAACTAGAGCAAGTTGATGTCAGCTTTTGACATCAAAGTAGGAAAGATACAGGTCTCATTCATGCAACCAAATGTCCAGTAGCCAAAAACCTCAGCTGATTACATAAAAATTTATTTTGAGGTATTGGCCAGCGATGTTCATCCCATTGATCAGATATAATTCCACAAGCAGGCCAGATAAATGATCTACTCCACCCTTACAGGAAGGACCATGGCTGTACACACGCTGCAGGGTTCACTGGACAATATCATAACCCAATATAAATTGGAAAATGCCTCATCACATGCCAAAGACAACAGGATCAAGTCAATGGAGGACTTGGTCATTGAGCTGGGCCATGATCCAAGTGACATTAAAGATGCTAAAAAGTTGATAAAAAAGAATAATGACGATATAGTAGCTCTTAAGAAATAACTAAAGTTTCCTCATTCATAACACCCACAAACAAAAGAGTTCTTAGAGAGGCAAAATAATCATGAAGAGATTATGGACCTGGTGCTTCAATTAAATGATCAACTGAATGAAATGGAAAATTAGTTGGATAGCTTGATATAGGTGAAACAAGCTAGTCTTGAGACTGCCCTTGCCACTGTTATCCCAACAGTAACCACTACAGTACCTTCCACTTTGGCAGCATCCTTAGCTCCTATAGCTCCAATGGCTACAGCACTGCCAGCTTCCACACCGTCTACATCATCAATAGGGTCTACAACAACAGGATCAATAGGTGATGAGGCAATCCAATTGGTCAAGTAAATGGAAGACATGTCCATTCAAACCAATGAAATGAACAAGCTTAAGGAGAAGGTGACCAGTTTGGAGACTGGCTACAAGCTTACCCAAATTATTCACAAGGAAGAAGTGCAGAAAGAAACCAAGATGAACGAAAGAATAAAAATCTTGGAGAAGGAACTTACATTGAAAGAACCCTTAGGACACGTTAAATAACAATTGTGGGCCAATAACATTGACTCTGTCAATTATACTTGGCCATCCATCCAAGTAATTTTTTAGCAGATTGATTTGATAAAACAAGCTACAGAAGCCATACAGAGAGTAAAAGCAGAACTTGGAGACATGCCAGAGGAAGCTACAAGGATCATACAGTTCCTCAACTCCAAAAACAAGTATGAGATGCAAGAATTAGAGATACCTGACAGAACAAGTACACTTTTGGAAGTGAAAAGGGTCCTCACCAAGAGGAATTTAATGTTAAACCTGGAAGACAAGTGCCAAACCATGCAAATGGCCATTGATAGATTCATGGCTAAATTTGAAATTTTGAGGTAAAAGGGTTTACCAAATCCCTTCGTAATAAATGATAAGCTGATGACACAGGAGGAAGTTACAATAGAAAAATCAGAGAAGTAGCCATAGATCAAGTGAATACTTCATCCATGAAGGGGATACCTACTAGAAAGGTCTTATAACAAACTTTTGAGAATTTGTTTTACCTCCATCATGAGGTAAAACACCTTTTTGTGAATAAGCCTACTTTTACCAATTATATAGAGGCAGATGAGATTTACAAGAAGATGCTGAATATCCAATTACCAGATGTTGAAACATGGGAGAAATTAAATGACTTACTATATAATGTCAAAAGGTAAAAATATACAGTAAGAGTAAAAAGGCATAGTAAAAGGATAATGACAAGTCATCCACGTCAAAATGTATCAGATGAAAGTGTATCAGTTGAAAGGCCAAAGTAAATAGAACATCCAGCGTGAAGACCAAACAGCAAAAGCAGAGATTAAAAGACAAAATATCAAAGATTAAAGACAACACAACCTAATAAATAGGGACAGCAAACAACAGTTCAATAGCTATCTCTATCTTATTGCATGAATATTTTTCTTTCACCTAGATTAGTTCCCAAGATAGTTTGGGATATTTTGTAAATTATTTTTGTATAAATACTTCATAGTTCAAAGTATTGAGTGTGGATTTCTATACATTTGTAAATTTATTTTGACCATAAACCTAAGGGTTATTGTACCAATTTTTCAAGTCGGTAGACTGAAGCAAGTAATAAAGATATTGCATTACAAGATTCATGTGTAGAGTTATTAGAGTGAAGTATTTTCTTTGTCAAATTTTTTATTCTCTTATGTTTTTCACAAACTCAAATGTTATCTAAATTTGAATGAATTAACTAGAAATTTATCTCAGAATTTGTTTAAGTACACTTCATTTTCAATAGTTAATCATTTACATGTTTTCTTCTGATATCCAGATCTGAGAATCCTTAATTTCTCTCCCATCCCGATTGACCTCTTTCACTTTCTTCATAATCTTAAGGAACCCTTAATTTCTCTTTAGATCCGATTGAAAACCACTTCACCATCCAACCTTGAGGTCTGAAGTAACTTTGCTATCTTGCCCTGTAGACACTATTTTTAGAACTTGACCCAGTGCTCTTTGTCTGACATTTGACCCCATATCTCAATGGTAAAAGACACCCCTCTTTTCATCTAAGTAAGTAATCCCACCACCAAATCTGAATCAAAACCCAAGCACAATCATAACTAGCCTAAAGAATCAAATAACTAAACAAAGTGACATAAAAAAGAGAGAGCCCTCTCTGAGATTAGGAAGGCTATATCCTAATCTCCAAAGATGGTTTGTGGTTACCTCTAATAATTTCTTTCTCCAACGCTCTAGAGAAATATTGGAGTGATAACACACTACCTGGGCAAGATTCGTATGAAATTATTTTCATTATAATTATATGATTTTTTCATTTTTTTTGGATAAGGAAGGAAAATAAATATGTAAATATATTTGATAGAGTATAAATGAGATATCACACATCATTTTGATAGATAATATATTTTATTTTCTGTCATAGCTGCCTAACATCATCATACGAGAAGAGCCTAGAAACTTAAGATTGAGTCCACTTGAATAATTTTCTCCCAAAGCTTTGCTCCGGAGTCCCAATTATTCTCCTGCAAAACAAATGAAAAGACTACATGTAATAGAAATCAAAGAAGAATATCCTAACTACCTATACTTATAAGGATTCAAAGATTAATTGTTCTACCCATTACATGTAATGAAACAGATTAAAATAGAAATGGCATGAGTGTAAAGGGTGTGTGATTTTTCACCCAAAAGAATAGAATGAACACACTTACTCTATAGATTGGTGCATGCATCTAATAACCAAGTAGATGCATACACATTATTGCAAGGGTTTAGTTAAGCATCAATGATGGGCATAGGAATCTCAATTTTTACGGGACATTTCATGATCATCCTTAAACACTTCATTAAAGGATATTATCCCAAGGAGCTAAAGTTTAAAAAATATTCAAAAGAATATATCTCCTTACCAAAAATGTATTTATTCCCTTAGTATTACATGTTCTAAGATCCAACAAACACAAGGGAAAATGAACTATCTAAGCATGGCACAAATATGGGCACTAGGAAACTCATAGTAAATGAGGTTTTAATCCACCACAATATTCCATAATTTTGTTTCTAAGAAAAATGGATGGTCATCATCCCTTAGGACATGTGTTCCAGACATGTAATCACATGACTCATTAATTTAATAAGTGCATTCTTATGGAGTTTTCTACACATACGTCTTGTCCTGGGAACTTAGTGGCAATGGAAGCATTTTCATTTGAGGTATTTTCCACATGCAATGTAATGAGAGAAATGATAGCTCCAAAGGATGCACTTGTGATACTATAGTTTTATCCCTTGCATGCACAATTTATTAATGCTTTCTTTTGAGGTGAATACCATCAAAATGGCCCCAATTTGACACCGCAGTGCAAAATGACGTGAAGCTAAGTTTTATGTTTATGTTGAGTATTGCAAAAGAGTGTTTGGTCCACTTATAGCAGTGATCCAAGGTATAGGAAGTACAAGTGATTTTTCTAAGATTTAAGTTTGGTAGATTAATATTTATAAGTGCTCATTAATGCATGAGATAGATTTGTCAATATAAAATTTTGGTTCCCTTGGGAGATATTACTTTCATTTGAGAGTAATGTTTGTCTATGATTTTTTGGGCATACATTGTGTGATTTCTTGGTATGATTGGTGTTTGCATATTTTCAGTTTAAAATCCTTAGCATTTGAGGTTCCAATAGTGGGATTGACTATGCATGGATTATTGATTGGTTTAATTATTATGGGTGGATTTGATAATGGTGCCAAACTAGACATATTTAGATCCCTTTAGTTGATTGGGAAGATTTCTGAAGTTTCATTTTTTCTTGTTTCTCATTAATTCTATCTCTAGTCTCAGGCAATAGAATTCATGGTTGGTATTCTATGAGGAACTTAGCTAGTGGAATTAATCAAGTGACCTACTTATATGTGTATGGTAAGCTTTATAAATTATGTTTAGATGTCATGAAGAAATAATTGGGAATTGGAGATGCAAGAACAAAAAACTGAAATCATGAATATGAAAATAAATTTCACTCAAATGATAGTCACCTTTACTATTTCTATTGGTAAAATCATTGATATGATGATAAACGTTATCCAAATTGAGGATGATATACCCATCCTACAAACCCATATTAAATATATAAATTAGAAGATAATGTTGTACTAGCCCTTTCCTTCTAAGAACATAGATTTTCTCAACTCAAGGTACATTCGAGATTTGAATTCGACTTATCATGCCTAGTAAGTAGACCCTCTCCCTAGAGAGGGTGATAAACAAATTTTGTTAAAGGAATGTAAATTTTGCCATGTTTTAGGATTTTTTTTTAGAGAGTGTAAAAATGGAACATTGTATAGATCAAAATCCTTTTGACTAAGTATAATCTAGGACTAAAAAGGATAGAAGATGAATTTCCCATTTTGTTCCAATTTTTTTATAAGACTTCGATATATATATCTTGGTGGATTAGTTGTGACCCCAACACAATGTTATAGTATAATATAAATTCACAATTTCAATAAAAATGAAATGCATTAAAATATACGATTGGGGAAGTGAAGTAGGATTTTATATTAAATTTGAAAAGAAATATCTACATAGAACCAAGTTGTTATCCTTTGTTGGCGCCGCCCTTCAAAATGACTAGCTGGGTCTCTTCTCTTATGACACTAAATATATTATTGGTTAAAATCTCTCAGCACTATAATTTCAAAAAAATAATCTCTTTCCCCTCAAAGTTATATGAAGCAACACAATGGATTAGGAAATAAGTGTTTCCTAGTCAAAAATATCCTTAGAAACTCAAAAATCAAATATTATTTGCAAATGTTAACATCAAATTATGAATGGAGTCCAGAGAACTCCCATAGAATTTCTCCATTGGATTAATTAAATATACTTAGAATTTTATTGTGGCTAATATTAGCTAGCTATGGAAAATAAATAACTAGGAAAAATTGAGAACCTCTCCCAAAAATACACAATTCAATTTCTTATAGTGCATTTTTGAATGCATACACATTTTATTGAATAAGGAAGTACATATGTGTGCACCTGGTCGATGTGCAACAAACCTATGTAGGCAAGTTCCTATAGTAGCAAATATGGATTAAAAAACAAAGAGTAATTTTGAAAAAATCATAAGGGGAATTAAGTTTGCAAATTCCATGAAATTAGAGATAAGTTCACAATATGCATCTTTGAAAAAAGGGGTGTCAAAATACGTAACTGGTGCACATCCTAAATATAGCAACTACTGTGGCATACTATATATATATATATATATATATATATATATAAGAAAATTGATCTGCCATGTAACAAAGTTCAAGAATATTACATATAATAACTATATTTCACCTTTTATTTTGTAAATTTATATATCCCATGGTGCATTTTATGCATTAACTTATCCATTATTGTTGAAATAATTAGCATTAAGAGGAAAAAAATCCACTAAATACTTTTCTATGATTAGTAGAGGTTGTAATGGAGATTTAAAAGAAAAAATTGCCAATCTTGTAGCATTAAAAACCTATGATAAAAGATCCACTATAAGTGTATTTCCTTGTATGTATCATTAAATATGCTTACTTATAATATGTTTTATTATACACCTAGAATGTGTAAAAATTACTACATTGATCTTCTAAACTTTGTTATCAAGAAATTCAACCAAGACTCTACCATAACTATTTATGCTAACAAAAGAGACATCACTATTTGGTATACCAATCCACTTCCATATTTATCATACACTAAAAATAAATGCAAGTATGAATTCATAATGAGGGAAGTTGTCAAGTATATTACTCATGCACTCTAGCTGGCATGGGCTTCCAAACATATAACTAAGGCATCCCGACCATCGTCTTGAGAAGAATTTTCAAAATTGTCATCAGAATCATATTATTCATCTTCTTCTATTCCTTGCAATCCATTTTGAGATTCTTGATCTTTCCATAATTTCAACATTCTTCCTTGACATTATAAGATACTTACATCTCTCATGGGATTTGGATCTAGCATTTTCTTTCTTCTTATCTTTGTCCTTTAATGTTCCATAAATATCCAAGGTATCATTGGTGAATTCAAATGCTTTAATATAAAACCCATTGAAAGTAAAGGATCCATGACCTAATTAAGGACCCTTATCATCATATTGTTTCCAATGGCCATTATTAGGTTGTCCCGTGAATTTTTTAAAGAAATGAGAGGATCACACATTGATTTTCCTCATCCATCTACACTCCAATTCAGGTGAATCGGGTCACAATAATATTAAATACTTTTAGGTGTTTGATTAAAGAATTAAAATAACCAATTCTAAAGGTAAATATGCATTTCTATAGGAAAAAATATTAAACAAGGGTTTATCCTAATAAAAATCCCTTAAATTCTTCTAAATCTATTATTTTTTTCTATGAAAAAAAATTAAATTAGCTAAATGAAGCATAATAAATATTAGTTATTTTCTCTCCAACACCACACACTCTTTATCTTTCATACCAATGGGCTTTGTTATATATCTTTATATATAAGAAGATCCTCCATCTTTGCAGCTTAAATTTAGTAGGATTAAGCTTCTCCATTTCCAATAGGTATCTTCTCACCATTTCCATACATCAATATTTATTTTGGGAGAGTCCCTACCCAAAAATATGTTACATCAAAATGCTTGTGGTTAACACCATTGACATGAGATGTATGATTAGGATATAATACAAAACGAATGCAGGTTCAAGTGTATAGTACACTTTCTACACTAATCTACGAGGAAATAATTGTTTGCAAACTAAAAGAAAAATGGTTACAAGAAAGAAATAAATAACAAACCATAGACAACAAGATTTCCTAAGGAAACTCTTCAAAAAGGAAAATACCACTATGAAGCACATTTAATATATTATTTAACAACTAATTACGTATAGGGTCTTTGTATTCTCAACATAATTGTTCAGTAGTAACATCTTTGAGTAATTTTACCAATATAACAATAAGATAAAACATATATTCCTACTCCAATCCCTATAATAATCAAGTAGAGATAATAAAACTATAAACAATTTATAGTTTTTCATTTCCTTAATCCAATCTAACTCTTGTAAGTTTTGGACCTTTTTTGGGCCTATATTCTTGTCAAGTTTCCCTGTAATTTGGTACGATTTGTTGGAACAAACTTGAGCTATCTATTCAACACAATCCTAGCACCATAGGCCATCCTAAACATTTTTTAGAGTGGTAAATCCATTTATATATTTAAAAACACATTTTAAATAATAAAAAAATGTATCACTCAATTTCTATTAAAAAAATCAAAACATATAATAATTAAATTTCATATATTTCATTTCTCTTCTCTATATATACATCTTAGAACTTTTTTACCATTTCATTACTCTATATATTCATCTAAGATATTTTTTACCATAAAATTGTATTTATTTTCAACTCAAACCTCTTATATTATAAAAGTTCATGAGAAGTAGTAGTACCAGGTATATGACACACCCTTCTCAATAGTTTATTCATGAAATAATGAATGGAAAATTCAAGTAATATCTTACCACTATAAGGTAAATACCTTCTAGCAGAGGTTATAATGAAGGTTTTCAGTGTTATAAAATTGGCAATAATTATTAAAAAATATCTACTAAAACATATGTTTGCAATAGTGAATGTTGTGGAGATTATAACAGAACTTCGTCACAATTGGAAAAATTTGGGTGACCAAATGTTTTACTGAATTTTTCTTTTTGTAGTGTGCTTCATGGAAAAGTTAGCACCAGTGCACTACATATACAAAAGAACCAAGGCTTCATACATCGATAAAAGCACTGAGGTGTTGAATGCAAAGAACATTGGCTCCTGAAATGCATACATCCTCACTGTGGATATATCAAAAAATGTCTTGGGGCATTCGTTTAAGGAACGACACCGCGACAGGAAACATAATATTCTAGATCCGATGCTTTTATTTAAACTCGTAGTGCCAATAAGTATGGTTTGTATAAATGCATTGGTGCACTAAGGATATAAAAGGACCAGAGATGTTAATTTTAATAATGTATTGGGACTGGAAATATTATTTTGTAGGACCAGGAAATTAGTTCTATGAAACCACTCGTGCGTTAAGAATTATAATGCATCAAGGCATTAATTGAAAACAATAACAATGCTTGAAGAACTAAATGCCCTGGTGTTGTCATTTTATGAAAAGGAACTAGTCATCCAAGAAAGATGTCATCACGGTGCTTTTTTATAACATAATGCACTAGTGTGTGTTTATGTTATTGGATGCCCTAGTTTTTTGTATGAAATTTTCTCTTGTTTTGGAAACATCGACCTGTGATGGTGTAATTATTGGAATCTTTAAAATCCATTATTCATAAAAAAATCAACATATATATTATAACAATATTAATATAAATTAAAATTTGATTAGTGCATTTGTATATGATGTTTGGATTAATTTTTTATTTGGCATCTCTTCATTATAATATTTAATGATCCATATATTTATTCAGTGGTGTAACGTTTCACAGTGACATTGGAGAACACAATCGAATAAATTAAAATGTATTTTATTAGATATCAATAAGAGGCTCTTTGTCATACAAAATGGGATTGTTATTGGTAATCCCTTGTCTTTCAATTCGACATTATGTCCATTACATTAAACAAAATGTTTGATTTTAAGAGGCAATTATTTCAAAAACTACAGCAGATTGCATTGATATCCAAGTAGATCATCATTCTTCGTTGGAACTATTGTTAGTGCTGAACCTACTTCCATCACTTGTGTTATTTGGATGATTGTTTTTTTCATTGCATCATTTTTTTTCTTCTTCTTGACCTTGTTCCATTTGTAAAGATAAAAATAAAGTGCAATGAGTGTATCTACATTGGTGAGAATAATGAAAATTGAAATAAATAATATGCATCATGGTAAATAAAATGACAATGGACCATAGCAAAAAGTGACTCATACACTGTACACATGGTTTCATAGCCAAGTGCCATGCCTTGTTGTAATAAGTTTTCTATTGGCATAGTTCCATACTTGGTTTCCTACATCTTTTAAAGCCAATTATAAATCATAGGTTTAATATAAAGGATTTTTTTATTCTATTAATTATAAACTTAGAGAAGTAAAACAACGTAGATACTTACAAATTCCACAATTTATTTTTGATATGAAAACTTATACTCACAACCCATATTTAACCCAATGTCAATCAATTCTTTCAATGGCTCTTCTTTGTATGTTAGCACCTATTTGAAGACATTCAAGGATGGTTGCTGTAAAAAATTTAAAATATAAAAGGTGAAACATTGAGATGTTATAAGGAAATATTAATAATTACTCACAAACTTTGATATCAACCCTCTTTTCCTTGTCATCATGTTTTATGTACTGAATGACTTCCATTTTGTTTTCTTTTCTACAAGAAAATACTTGAAATTAATATTTAATGCTAAAGTATTTTTTATATGTAAAAAGTCAATCATGATTACATATATAAATTAAAGCACGTTTTTATTGAGATGACTCCTCTTCTGATGCAATTATGTCCATTTCTTTGACCATCTCCTCGTCCACTTCTTTGGACATTCCTACTGACATGTTTCGCATATCAACTCATTGACCCTTTGGTATTTTCCTAATATTCTAGAAAAATAATAAACTATTTATATATTGATATATGAATACTAAATATAACAAAATTGATATTAATAAATGAATGGTTTTTAGTAATATACACATATAATTCTAGAAAATTATTTTAATTAGGAATATTACCCTTTGAATGATTCTTTTTTTGTTGTTGTATGTTTTTTCTATTGCAAGTCTCACATGTCTCATTGACGAATTCTCTAGAAACGCTTCCTATATTTTATATATAATTTGGTTCCAAGAATAATTGGATTAATTTTTTTATTGTAAGTCGAAAATACAACTATACATTCATTCCACTAGATCCCTCATAGTTTTGTAAAAAAATATCCCCATTTCATTAACTTCCAACACCACTCCAAACGAACTAAGAACCAATATGTCGTCATTTACATGTTCTATACTTTTTCTTTTCTTAGAATGAAATTGATATTTTCCTTCATTATTGGCCCATGTAGAACATTAAACATATATGAATTAATATATTATTTGAATCTAATATTCTTAAGTATATTATTAATGAAAATTAAAAAAAAAAACTCATATTGACTTGTAAATTTTCATTCACCTGATTCATCGTTCTGCAATTTTTCTATTAGGATTTTACACTTTTCTGCATTTAGATTAGAAATAACCTTATCGACCTTCTTCATTTTATGGCTTTACATAACACACACTAACCAATAAATATTAGTTAGACCTACATATAGTTCAAACATAGTAATGTTGTAATTAAATTACAAAGAACTTTCCTTCTCAACATTTTTCGATGTGTTATCATTGTGTCGATTAATATTTTTGTTACTTGACACCTTCTAAGACATTCTTTTATCAATACATAACTTGTATCATTCAATACATACGCCATTAAATATGTTTTATACATAAATGTAATAATTTCCAGCCAAAAATATCTTTGCTAACTAGTGTGTTTCTTTGAATAAATGCACCAGTGCATTTAGGCCATTAAATGCACTGAGCATTAAATTATTTAGCACCATCAGTGATTTTTTAAAAATAATTTTAAATTACGACGGTGTGATGTGTAATCATAAACACATCGCAATATATTAGCAGTGCTATTTGACAAAGGTGTGCGGGTACGTTATATTACACCAAGGACACTGATAAACAGACTAGACAAAACTGCCAGGGTTGTAATACAATGGTGCATTGTATTACACAAGGTGCAAGATTGTGTTATATTACATTAGCACACTGCGAAACATATGTCGTTTAAAAAAAAAAAAACAGACAAGGCCTATAGGGTTTGGATCTGATTTAATAAGTGATCCCCCTATTTTACATGTCAAACACCCTATATACAGTAAGTATACAAACCCATTAAATATAAAATGCCTAAAATGAAAAACCCTAATTTTAAAGTGATAAAGTGAGTTAAACCCTAAGTTGAAATTTTGTCATCACATAAGCAAGAAGAAGCAAGGGTTTAAGGTAAGTACTATTTGTTTTTTTTTTTCTAAATTTTTATTAAATTTAAATGGGAAAAGAGAAAAGTTTTTACTAGTAAAATCAATAGTAAATTTTTTATTATATAGGGGTGTTATTTTTTTTATTTTATATATATATTACTATTATTATTATTTGCTGAATTATGAATAAATCTAACAAAAACTGTCAAAACTCTTAAGAGTAATTTTTTTTTTCTATCCATCATTTTTAGTGAATTACTATACCTTTCAAATTCTGATCTTTCCATGGTTCCAAAATATTTTGCTACTCCAAAATTCTCCTACTATGTCTCTCTTGAAAATTATTTGTCTTTTAATTAAACCCTAATAGAAATTGTAAAAACAATTGTTAGTAAATTCAATAATAAAGTTTAAAATTTTTACTATGCAGGGTTTTGAGTGAATCACCATACCTTTCATCCTCTGATCTTTTGAATAGTTTTGCTGCTCCAAAGTGTTATGCTATTGCACATTACTCCTGGTATGTCTCTCTCACAAATCACTCCCTTGAAATTTTTGGAAAAATAATGAAATAGTGAATAAATTTTCATTATTTAAAAGAATATATGAAATTAGATTTTGAAAAATCAATTGTAGCTCATTTTTTAATTTTGAAAGAGGAAGAAAAAACTTGGGATTTATGTTTCACTTAATATGAGCATCGGTGCATTTGATAGTAAAGAGCACTAATTCATTTACGAGTAAAGCACACTGGCATTATTGGGGCACCACATTTTTTCAATTCACCAACATGATACAATTATTTTTCTTTTCATTTTCAAAATCCTGAAATAGTGGGATTAATATTTTAATGCAATTGTGTAGTTTGTATTTAAATGTGTCGGTGCTATAATTGTTATAAGAGCACTTATAAGGTAGAATTCATTTTCATTTTCAAAATCCTGGAAATAGGTGCATACTATTGTTGTTTTTATTTAAACACATTGGTACGTTTTTGTACAAAAGAATCAATATGATAACATATTTTATATTCTTGGAATTCTTGAAACTAGTGTGGATATTATTTGAATGTCATGTTGTTGTTATGATTTAACAGCATTAGTGTGATTTTTTCAGAAAAGCACATTGGTAGGGCTAAAAATTTATCTAAAATTTTATTTTCACATAAAATGACATATTAATCTTGAATTATCTTTTAGGACACATCCACTTGAATTACAATAGTTCATAGTATACATTTTCCACTTAAAGTCAAATTATTCTTGAAAAATGGTTTGAAAACTATATTGAAATTTAGAATGTGGTTACATAGTTCTCGAAATTAATATTAGATATGCACACAAAATTTTGTTTTTATTTTTCTCAAATGCAGGGCCAAAATATCAATAACACCAAATGGCCAATTCTTCAAATTCCAGATTCTTCCATATTTCTGATCAAAGTCCTTCACATAGTTCTCCCTTTCCATCTCTAGTATTTCAAATTTTATTTATATTTCAGTTATCTAATTGGTTTTTCTTAATTTTTTAATCAATGTCAATTTCATTAAAGTGTATCCAAATTTGTAGGATCCTGATTCATAATTGAGTTCAAATGCAGAAAATATTCCTCCATTTCAAAAACGTCGAAATCTCTTATGAGGAGGAGCATATCACAAGTAGTAGGTAGACAAAAATGGACAACCTCTTCACCCTACCAATTAGAACATGGCATCTTCTTGCCACAATCCTGGATCAATGATGGTAGTAATTGTTTCATATAATGTAATGTCAACAAACCAAATGCATTGACATGCTTACTAATATCATTGATATTGTACTAATGTCATTCAATATTTTTTGAAATTAGGATTCTATTGATGATGACCGATCGACTTACCATCTTTCGATACACCCCACTACAATGTCAACTCAATAAAAGGTTTCATTAAGAGAAATAATCAGAGAAGGAGCATACAAATGATGGTTGTCTCAACCACCTATTCAATTCCCACTGCATCTAGATTCACCAATTATGAATGACTAAAAAAATAGATTTTCTTCATCACAATTTGGCAACGGAGACAATGAAATAGAGGTTGGTATGGATGATTACTTACAGGATATGACTACCATGGAGGAAATGTTATTAGATGCATTCCAAAATGATGAGATAGGTAATGATGCTCATATCACTGATACCTTATTCGAAATCCTGAAATCTTCTTCCACCACCCATCTCTTTGGACCTAGCGGCAAGTGAAAGTACACTCATCTAGGGACAACAATGTTGTTGTATAACTTGAAAGAAAATTTTGGCATGTCAAATGCATGTTTCTCGAAAATATTGAGGTAATTCACCTATATGATTGATCAAGTCCCTTATATTTTGATAAATATTGTCACACAATCAACATTTAAAATGGTCAATTTTATGAACATTAAATCTTGGCATTGTACAATTATATTGCCCACCAATTGGAGGTTATTCAAGATAAGGTTCTTCCAAGTGACAATGTCTTGTTGGGTAGCTATGAAGAGGCAAAGCAGTTGTTAAAAATGTTGGGTGTTGAGTACATATAATATCATGATTTCCAAATGATTGTATTCTATATAGAGGAGAATATGCAGACAAAGAGATATTTATGAAATGTGGGCATGAAATGTATTGTAATTAAAAAAAAAATGTAAATCACATGACCCTCCTGATAGGATATTGAGGCACATACCTATAATCCCAAGGATTCAAAGGCTCTCTCATTGCAAATAATTAACTATGTTGCAAGGATGGCATGCCTCACACAGAAGTGAGTCAACAATTATGTGAATCCTAATAGATTCAATAACTATGAAGCATGTAGAGGATACATGGCTTGAAAATTTTAAGGATGATGTATGAAGTCTACAACTCAGGATGGCGATGAATGGAATTAACACATATTCCCTCCAAATCACTAACTATTATTTTTGGCCTATAATAGTGATCAATAGCAATATCTCACCATGGTTATCTGTGAAGAATGAATATGTTAGGTTGGATCTCATAGTCTCTGGTAGAAGACAAGTGAATAATATGTATGTATACTTACAACAATTGGTATATGAATTGAAGGAATTATGGGAAGGGATACATGTGTATGGTGTATCAGGGTCCATCACAATAGAGAGGAGTTTTATGTTGTATGGAATATGTGCTTTCACCATACATGATTGTCCAGGCTCAGGAGTTTCTTATGGTAAATTATATTTTTATTGACTTGTTTATATATGTAATAATATTGCTTCACATATTAATGTAATTCACTGCAATTTTCCTGGTCTTCATGGTAGCTAAGATGTTGGACTGTATACAATAATTTCGTAGGTCTTGTAACAAAAGGGTATCATAGATGTAAATTTTGTGGACCTTTTCTAAAGGCTAGGTGGTCTGACCACCTATGAAAGCCAATGTATGACTACTCTAGGGTATTCCTACTAAAATAACACCTTTACACGAGATAAACATTCGCTTTCAATGGTAAACTAGAGAGAAACCAAATTCATGCAATAATGACACCAACTGAAACCTTAAAGAACATGATAGAGAGAAGGAGAATGATTCTGAAAAAAGGTTCGATTCAAATAGGGAGCCTATATTTGATGATGCATAATTCATTGATACCTATGTTGAGAAATTTCCCATTGGGATGAAAAAGAAATTTGTCTTTTATGAGCTCCCATATTGAGAGCATCTTAAGATTTCCCACTTACTATATCCCATCGATATATTTAAAAATGTTTTATCTTCTCTATGGAGGAATATATCATCAAAATAAAATGACTCATTGGTTGCTAGGAGAGATCTTATTTCTTCAAAAACTAAAAAGAAACATTGGCCATGACAAGAAACTAGACGAGAGGTTCGTCCCTCTTGGTCTTTGAAATATGGTGATGTCCCATATATTTTAAAGAAAAATGATATTTATTTAGAAAATGAAGTTATAATGAGTGTGATGGTGCCTTCTTTATATGGGTCTTCACTATGACATTGCTTCATTGTGGAAGAGCATTTTTCTAGGTTGAAAACACATGAACATTTGAACATTCTAAGAGTATATATGTCAAAAACATGATTTTATTATTATTTTTTAATTTTTATACAATGTCATACTTTATAATTAATTTTTGTATAACTTACTATGTACTATGAAATGTCATTATCCTCTGCTCATGCAAGGATGTCTGAACAATGACTTGCCCCAAGATCTACGATATTCTATATCTAAATTATCTGCATTTGTATGTTGGATAACATCAAAGGAGATTCATATGGCGAGTAGTCCACGATGGTGTCAAGAGATACCTCAGATGTTTTTATGTTTGAGAAGGAATTGTCAATGATTTTGATGGACTTGTAGGTTCATCCTCTAATTCACCTAGTAGATGAGGTTGAATTAGTTGGGGTGGTTTCTTATTGTTGGATTTTCTTCTTAGAGAGGTACATGAAGAAATTGAAAGGTTTTGTTTGACAAAGGGAAAAATATGAGGGGTCTATGGTAGAGGGGTATATAACATATGAGTCTTTCTATTATGGGAGTGAGTAGATCAAGTAGATAGACAACACACCAGGTGCAGTGATTTGGGATGACAAAAGGGATGAATACAAAAGATAAGGGGAGCTTATCAAAACAAATGGAAAGAGGTGCATGATAAAAGGAAGTGGCTTATGATTTGTGAAATTTCTACACAGTAATTGTTCGCACTGAACTTCATCTTAATGCATATTTTGAGCTCATACATACTATATATGTTGCTTTGATTTCATTAAAAAATTCAGAAATTGAAGCCATCAACAAATTCGTTCTTTACAATATCGAAGTGACGCAACCGTGGGTTGCAATGTAAAAGCAGAAGAGGAGGAAATGGGACAATGACATGAAAGAATTAAAAATGGTTGAAAGGTAGATGTATGACTTATCCTAACCATTTAAAAGAAAATATGCTAATGACATGCCCTAACAGAAGGGTTGCTAATCAAGTTAGAGAGAGATATGGTGCATCTGGTCATTAACCATGTGCTAAAGAGGATGCACTAAACATAGGGATTGGGTGTAGCAACTCGGTAATAATCTCTTTTTGTACATTTTTTACTTCATACTACACCTTTGAATTGTAACATCTTTATATATTTTATATTTCTAATTATGTTCGGGTTATTAGACACATGACACTGTGATTTTTTCACTTTTTTATAGGTGCATTTATTTTCATCTATGTGTGTATATGGACATCATTTTCACATGAAGGATTCTGATGATGGATGCATGACACAAAACTGTGGAGTGGAAGTCTAGTTTGAACAATCTAATCGTGCTAGCCACTACGATCAAAACCTAATGCAACGGACGCTAGGTTACATTGAAAAGATATAAGAGACAATTCAAGTGGATTTATCTTCATTACAATGTGTTATTTTTATGTGCAAGTGGTGGGACACCTTTGATCAAAATAAAGTAAAGAAAGAACATGGTAGTGGGTTGACATCTATTGACACTACAAAGATGTGGCATGAAGTTAGGAAGCCTCATGTTTTCCCAAAACACTACAACCAAGTGTGTTTTTACCCAGATGTGTTGGATATGTATTGGTGGTTCATATTAAGACATGACCGTAGATCAAAACATATGTTTTAGGAAAATATTGTTATCATGCCAAGCAAGGGAGATAATGAGGGTGATGAAAATGGAGAGTGATATGTACTTGTGGTATTTCATCATTTATACTATTCTTGTATGTTTTTTTCTCTTTATTTTTCTAATTAGATTGTTATTTTATTCCTCTTGTTGTCATTTTATATAATTGGTAAGATTCAAAAATGATTTTACATGTTTTTTCCCAATGTAATTTTGTTTACACTTAAAACTAAGCATTTCCATTTGTGTACAATATCTATGATAATAAGGATTCAAGGTCACAATCCTTCTCAAATAGGAAAATGAAAAGAATATAACCAAAATGAGAAAATTGTGAATTTAGAAATAACATTGAATATTTATTCTCAATTTAGTGATAAATCTATGAGGACTTTAACAATGAAAATTTTGTGTATTAATATGTAAATTTAATTCTTGACATGAGAGGTAAAACCATGTTTACTATATTTTAATTCCAATTCTAGCAACATTATGTAAACTAAAAGGAGTTCTTATGCTTGTATAAAATGTTGATTACATCTTTTTATGGGCCATAAGGGAAACAAATGTGCCTACATGGATGCATGAGAGGATTTAATTTTTTCGTCATGTATAATGGACCAAATTTGACTTTTCTTTTCAATGGTAATTATAAATAAAAGTTGAATTAATAAATATTTTATGGCTAAGAATTAAATAATAAATAATGTGGTGGTGATTAAGAAGCATTTGTTTGACTTTGCAATAGATTTGGTGATGCCTTTTTCTTTCCTATTTAGATTATGTAACATAAATATCTAGTTTTAGGTATTTATAGGTATATTATTTAAAATAGACACGTCTTTATCATTGTGAACATGATGTAATATTAGGAAGCAGAAATGTGAAAACATGAATTTGAGTGACTATCTTGTATAAGTATGTGGAAAAAATAACATTTCTTGAGTTGTTCATTAAGAAATAATCAAATATATTATTTGTCAAAAGTTTAAATCTAATATAGTATGATTTTTGTACTATTTAACTCATATTTATTTAAAAAAATAAAATTTAAATGAGTACAATGACAAATAAAGAACCAAAATAGCATAAAAATGTTATATCTTTATTACTAGAAAAAATTTCACTTGCCTCTTTAAGGGAGAACTTCCAATATAACAAATCCCCAACTACAAGTAATTTCACAAGACTTGTTTTATAATTCTTGATCCTCAAGTTTAGAGAGAGAAATTTATAACTAAAATTGGTAAGAATTTCTATAAATATTAAATTTAAATTGCTTGAAAATCTCATAACTTTAGTGACAAATAAAATTTTATTAAAATAATTTTTTTTAAGCTATATTAAATATAAATTTATTATAAAAAAGATGTGACTTAAGTTTCTTAAATTTGACAACAGATTAAATTTTATAAACAAATATAGATCCATATTAGCAGAAGATCTACCAAGAGCTGAGAGTGATTGAATCTCATTATATGAAAATATGTTTTTGGAATGTAAAATGTGAAAAAAAGATGTACATGTCAAAACATTTATCTATAGTATTGGTTTTCTGTTTCTATATATAGATCGACCATAGTGTAAGTTTTCATTGCTTAAATTGTATTTTTGAATAATCTATTATTATTAATATTTTATATTAAAAGTTAAATGAATTACACATTTTCGCCTTACTAAGAACTAATTAAATTATTTTACCTTTAATTATTTTTTCCTTTTAGGTATTGAAATATTTTACTAATTAGGTTATAATGAATATGAACTATCTAAGAAAATAGAAAAATATTTACCATAATTTTAAAATAATTTCAACCATACTAAACTTTTTAATTTATAAAAATATATTTGCATAATATTTTTTAAAGTAAGTCGTTTTGCGTGCAATTTCATATATAAATTTCTGATATAAGTTCACCAATACATAATATATAGCAAATATTATTTCATAAAAATAAATATCACAATGATAACCATCTAACAAACATATACATCATATAAGATATGCTTTCAAGTTTACTTCCATCATTTAAATATATACACCTCTAGCACATATAAACTTTATTAGCTGGCACACAAATCTAATAATATAACATGCCATCATCATCGTGATCATATCTAAGAAAACAAAATCATTGTAATCTAACATAATCTTTTTTTTGCTAAAGGAAGAGACAATCTTTCTATTATCTTAGGAAAAAGAATGATTTACACAGGTTACATCAAATTCATAGAGGCGCAGACTCCCACAAAGGGAGAGAGAAAATACTCAAAGTACCCAAACAACCCTCCAAAAAACAAAAAGAAACAATGACAAGACAACCCTGGAACCGAAAGCGGGCAAGTAGAATCAAAGTCCGCTTCTTGAACCCACCATTGATTTGAATCCTAACAAACTGGCAGTCAAAAATCAACCTGTGTGGAGGCAAAGCTGCACGATCAACGTTGACCATCAATCTCTTCATTTGATCCAATGGTTGGTGTCCATATCACGCGCCTTAAAAGCCCGCTGTTTACCGTGCGATGAAGGCATTTTGCTTTTCTGTTCCTCCGCCACATGGTGCTTCCTGAGTGGAATTGCTGGCTTTTCATAAAAACTACCTTTGGTTTAGATGGTGCCCGATGAAGGTGGTAAACCATTAGTGGTTTTATCCTTTCGGGCCCACCAACTAGCATGCCAAATGTTGGCCGTTGATCTTCCACCTCCCTATCTGATGGCCATAGAGCCAATCGGACAACACATTTGCTCGCTGCTTACCCAACGATGAAGGCGATTATCACTGTTCATCCCCTTCCCTGCACCACTAGCTGAATGACATTGCTTGTCATCTGAGGACATCTCAAGCAGTGTTTGCCCCTGGTAATTTCTTCCTATGGCCTTCCCCGCATTGCACGAGGAAGACATAGCTGGAAGGGTGGCCTCCTGCATAGAATGCATTATGAGTGGAGTTGGTGTACATGTAATCCCTTCTCCTGTGTGCAAAAATCTACTGTCTCGATTGCTACCTTTGTTTCTAGAAGCACCCTCAAAGAACCATCCGTGCCTTTCCTTTGATAAACTGCATGAGGTGAACTTATTCATCATTGACATGAAGTAAGATTCTGATACTGCTGTCTGTCACTGAGGGCCCAAGAAGACCATTCCTCCTTTATCTTGCCATCCGTTACCTCCTCCCACCTGCAGCATAAGTCGATATGCTTGTTTCGAACTCCCTCATTGGCAAGCCAGTCTGCCACCTTGTTGGCTTCCCTGCGAACATGCACCAACCTAAGAGTTCTCAAGATCTTAGGTGTGATTGGATTCTTTGGTAGACTTGCAGAAGCCACCATCATCTTGAGATTTTCTCAAGTGCAACACCATCATTTATCCTCTTCATCGAATTAATGACTAATTCCGAGTAGGCCACTATGATGACATTGTGAATGTTGTACTTGAGCAGTATTTCCAAGCATAATTCCATCGCCATGAGCTCAACCATATTGTTGGTTGCTTTTCCTAGATAACTGTGGAAGATGACCTGTATGTTTCCTTCCTCATCCATCATGACCCCTCCATAACCTGCTTCTCCTGAATTTCCTTTTGAAGCCCCATCAATGTTAAATTTTTAAAAACCATGAGAAGGGGGTTGCCAGAAAGCCTTATTTGTTGAGTTCTTCTTGTTGATCTGCTTAGAACACTGAGGGAGACGAACCTTGAGCTCTAACATTTCCAGGATTCTGGCCTCTCTTTGTCCAATGGGTTTTCCGGTATCAACACCTCCCAGGATATGAACAGTCTCTTTGAGTTGCTTAAGGTTTAGCTTTAGGATGCTATTCACCGGGCTCACCTTGTCCTTGAAAATCTTATCGTTGCGCTCCTTCCAAACATTCCAGATTAAGAACCCTAGGGTCAGCTCCCAGGCGAAGGTTATTATCTCATTATCTGAAAAAAAATTCCGCCAGTTTTTCAATGTAGCAATGATGTCATTTACATGTCTGTCTGTTTGCTCAAAGAAATCTCCAACCCAGTTCAAAAGTATTGTAGTGAAAGAGCATCTATTCAGTAGATGATTAGTGGTTTCTTCCTGTTTCCCACATAGGTGACATCTTGAGGGGCCAACAAAGCCTCTTTTTCTTAGGTTATCCCATGTCAGAATCTTGCCCTGTTGAACCAGCCACTTGAATAGTTTGACTTTCATCCAATGAGGATTATCCCAGAGTTCTTTCCACATCTTATCAGTGTTTGGAAAGTTAAACCCTGTGTCTATCCTTTTGGCCTCCTTAAAGGTGAAGAGACCATCCTTGTTCTTTCCCCATCTTATTTGGTCCTCCAAGGTTGAGGTTAAGATTTGCCTCTTTTCCAAAAGACCATTAAGGGCTATAGCTTGAGTATGCATCATGCCCCTTTCACTGTAATCTGGAAGTTTCCAAATTCTCAATTTCCCATTGTTCCTTGTTTGATCCCAGTAGTCACTTACCCTTCTTAATCCTTTGTTTATGGTGTCTGTGTGAATGTCTGCTAATTCTTCACTATGGAGATTATCCTCTTGCTGCCAATTGTCCTCCCAGAACCAGGCTAGTTTTCCATTTCTTATCTCCCAGAAACTATGATTTTGGACTAGGGCCCTGTTATCCCAAGCCCTATTCCAAATTGATGATCCTTTTACTTGTCTTGTCATTCTTATGAGGTTCTTTTCCCGCCAATCTCTTGCATACTTTTGCTTACAAAGCTTTGCCCAGGGAGCTTGAATTTCCTTTATCCATCTCCACCAGATTTTGGCTCCTAGAACTCTATTAAGTACTCTTGGGTCATGGAGACCTAAGCCACCATGGGCTTTCGGTTTGCATGCCTTGTCCCATGCCACTAGGGCCCATTTCCTCTTTTCTTCACCTTTCCCCTAGAGAATGTCTCTTTGAATGTTTCTATTGGTAATTGCACCATTTGGTGCCGGAATGGATGATAGCATATAGATAGGGATACTTTGGAGGATAGAATTAGTTAGGATCAGTCTCCCTGTGAGATTTAGAGCTATATTTGTCCATTTGCTAATCTTATCTTTTAGCTTATTTAGAACAGGCTCCCAGATTTCCTTGTGTAATGGTTTGTCAGTGAGGGGAACTCCCAAGTATTTTGCGAGCAAAGACTCTCTTTGGAAGCCCAAAATTATGGACATATTTCTTTGAATCGAAATATCCATATTGAAAAAGAAAATCTTTGATTTAGTAAGACTTACCTCTGTGCCTGCTACCATGGCAAAGTCCCTCAGAATCTGCTTAAATGCTTTGGCTTCCTTGATTGTGGGTGTGCCTTGCAGCATAGTATCATCCACAAATTGTTGATGTGTCACCATGTCCCCATCTTGAGTGAGTCTCAAACCCTAAATTCTCCCTTCCTCCTTAGTAGCCCCGATTGATCTCCCTAACCCTTCCATCATGAGAATGAGAAGGAAAGGAGAAAGAGGATCACCTTGCCTGAGACCTCTAGTAGGCTCGAAGGTTTTGGAGGGAGAGCCATTCAGAAGAATTGAACAGCTGGTAGTAGTAACTAGCGCCATGACCCACTTAATCCAAATGTAATCAAAGCCATAGGCTTTTAGAACTACTATTATGTATGACCAGCTGAGTTTTTCATAGGCCTTAGCTATGTCTAGCTGAATTATCATCCTTGCCTATTTATTGGTACTGAGTGAGTGAACCACTTCATGTGCTTGAATTATGTTATTAAGAATTTGTCTTCCTTCCACATAGCCCATTTGCTCCTCTGACACTAGGGTAGGGAGGAGTGGTCTGAGACGATTGGCAATTACTTTCAATATTATTTTGTATACCACATTGCATAAAGTTATAGGTCTAAATCTATCTGGTGAGGTAGCCTTTTCCTGTTTGGGGATTAAGGCTATGAAGGATTCATTGAGTGCCCTCAAGACTGTCTTAAATCTTTGAGAGTCTTCCACTACCTCTAGAATATCCTGTTTTAGTATCCTCCGACATGTTTTGAAAAATTCCACATTAAAGCCATTCAGGCCTGGTGCTTTCCCATTCTGCATCTCTGTAATGAATTCCTCAATCTCTTCCTCTGTTACTGGTCTGTTGAGATTGTGATTGTCTTCTCTAGAAACTAATTTTGGAATGTATTGAGTAAATATTTTCGTAAAATGATATCTATCTTCTAAGGATTCCTCAGCAATTCTCTGAAAATACTGGACGAGAACCTCTTCCATCTCTTCATGAGTGTTTCTTTCTATTCCATGTGGATCTGTAAGTTTCATAATTCTGTTGGTGTTTTTGTGAGATATGGTGGATCTATGAAAGAATTTGGTGTTTCTCTCCCCTTCCTTAATCCAATTTACTCTAGATTTATGTCTCCAAAATATTTCCTCTTGTAGACATCTATTTTTCCATTCATGTTGGAGTGACTCTACCATCTCTTTCCTTTCTTCTGTAAAGCCTTCTGTGATAAGAATTTGGTTTATTTCGTTAAGTTTCTTTTCCACATTTCCTTTAGCTTTGAATACATTACCAAATTCCTTTTTGTTCCACTCTTTGAGTCTGCCTTTAATGTGTTTGAACCTACTATGTAGAAGGAACATCTTTGTACCTTGAAGGTGTAGCTCTTCCTTCCACCATTTTTCAATGCTTGTGAGGAAATCTGAATGTGTGAGCCAAGCGTTCTCAAACTTGAAGGGGGAGTTCCTCGATTTACCAAAAAGAGAAGCTTCCAATTGAATAGGCCAGTGATATAAACATCCAAAAGGTAGGATGAGCGCATTCATGCTACTTCCCATGAGAAGAAGTTCCTCTAAAATAAGAAATCTGTCTAATTTTGAGGCTACTTGGGTAGGGACACCCCTTTTGTTATTCCAACTAATGATTCCATTGCTAGTTTCCATATCAACCAATTTCATATTGGTGATGAAGTTCTGGAAGGCAACTGAATCCCTGCCAAGTGTTGTAGTTCCTCCTTTCTTCTCCGTGAGTGATTTAGTCATGTTAAAATCACCTCCTAGAATCTAGGGTAGAGCTAGGTATCTCTTCTTCATATCCTCCAGTGTTGTGAGTAGTTGAACTTTATCCTCCATTGGCTGAGGGCCATAGACATTTGTGATCATGTAACACTGCCTATCACCCACCAATTGGAAAATCAAAGGGAGGTGATGTCTAGATGCCTCCGCATCAATCACACCCAATTTCTGTGGATCCCTTATCATGAGAATGCCACCATCAGATTTTTTTGCCTTAACTTCAAGGTATTCATATCTATTTAACAATCTACTATGTTTTTCCCTGATCTTCTCCACTGAGAATTTTGTTTCCTGTATGAATACTATGTCAGGTTTTTCCTCCTTGATCCTGTTACCTAGATTCCTCTATTTTCTTCTACTACCAAGTCCTCTAATGTTCTAGGTTGTGATCTTCTTTGAGGTGGGGTTTTAAAGGAGTAACTAGACAGGTCTTTCATCCTTCCTGAGTCAATCATGAGTTTTCCACACTCCAACAGTAGTTCTTTCTATCTTTTTCTTCCCCTCCTTTTGCTTGGGTTTTTTGTTAAATTGCATGTTATTAATCCTATTGAGGAAGTCCCTTTAGTAACCTAGTTATCATGTCCTCTTTTGACTCTTGTAGCTGTTTGATGTGACTTGTAAAGAAATATCTGTTGTACCTTGTCAACATCCTCCTGAGGCGTGGAGTTTATTCCCAGGTTTCCTCCTTGTTCTAGAAACTTTTCCAGCTCTATGTTCTCCCTTTCCAGTATCTCCTGTAAGTCTTGGTCCTCTGTGCCACTTTCACTTTGAGTCCTTTCCCGGTATTTTTCTATTTCCATGTTACTAAAAGGGTCCTTCGCTTGATAATTCTATTCCTGTGTGAACTCCATGCTGGTCTCTTTTCCTTTCTCCCTTGCTGTTTGATTTTCTATTCTCTTTTGATCACCTCCGTCGACATCTTCTTCTTCTAAGATCTCAAAATTGTTGTGACTTATTGTTCTATTATCCTTCTTAGTAGGGTTCTTTTGTGTCTTCCTTCCCCCTCCTTTTCCTTTTCCTCCTACATTGGTGAAACCTGTATGATCTCTCCCTTTGCTGGTGTTTAGGTGTTCTTCACTTCTTTTAAGAGGACAATCTCTAAATAAATGCCCATGCTCATGACATTTGTGACATCTGAATGGGATATGTTCATAGTAAACTATGTGAACCGATTCCTCATCATAGACTTCTAGAATGACCTCATCTGGAAGGGCTCCTGATAGGTCCATCTCCACACATATACGAGCATAGGAGGTATATTTTCCTCATATAGTTGCCTCTGAAATCTTTAAGAAATGACCTAATTTATTGCCTATAGCTTTTAAAGACTCAGACATCCAGTAATCTAAAGGTAAGGAGTAGAGTCTAATCCATACCAGAACCGAAGTGAAGGTTTTACGTTCTGGCACAAAGTTCATCGTCCATGGCCGCATATAGAGACCGACCGCTACAAAGAAGTATGGTCCTCCAAAAATCTTGTCTTTGTCCTCCATGTTCGTGAATACCACTGTAAGAAAAAACTTTGGATCCAAGATTTATTTTTAACTCCCCCTTTGGTTTCTAGTTGTATTTTATCCAAGTGTACAACGCTTTCTCTAATGGCCAGATTCCCATAAATTTACATATAATGGCATAGTTTTCCATGTGATTCATGTGCTCTTGTAGAGCTAGATCATTCAAAATAACTCGTGGTTTGGTAATGGTCTTGGGTTTACAGGGTCCCATCTTGTTTCTGTTCTCTATTCCCTGACCTCTGTCTTCCGCTATCTTCTCCTGTCGGTCTTCTTCGTGGGTCCCTTGTTCTGCATGGGTTTTGCTGCCTTCCGCCTTCTGAGTTTCAGTGTTTTTTGTCTTGACCTCCAAGGGTTGTGGAGTATGATTTTTATTCCCTACTCTTCCTCTGTTTGAAACCACATTACTGTAGGAGGGAGTGGAGCTCCCTCCTCCCTGTGCCTCCATGGGTTCCTGTTACCCTCTCTTGCTCTCTATGTTGAACCCTAAACCTTGATCGCCAGTCCGTCTCCGTTTCTCCTTCGCCAGGGGCAGATTGCACATCATTGTAATCTAACATCATCAACAAACACAAAATCAAATTAATATACATCTCATGTCAAATAATTGTTATCACATATACATATATTCACAAGCACATTAAATGAACATATCTAGCATGACCCAAGAATATACACATCAACACCAACATAGAAATTAAGTACATAAACATGAAAAAAAATGCACCATATATATATATATATATATATATAGAGAGAGAGAGAGAGAGAGAGAGAGAGAGAGATAAGTCAAACAACTACATTAAGTCAAATAAATGTTATTGAATATCTGATACAACAAATGTAGTAGTGGTACCCTGGTTTGTAGCTTGGTCAAATACTGCCTCAACTATCGAACTATAAGGTGGAGCAAGTGGTGGCTCATATGCTCTCTTAGGAGAAACATGTGGTGCATCCTCTAGCTATGGCATCTGACTATCAAGTGAATGGTGAGGTGTACTACTAGAAGGATCATCGGCACCCTAACCATGATTCAATGGGGTAGTACTACAAGAAGCGTGATCACCACCCTCATGATCATGATCTGATGGGGTAGGACTGCGTGAAGTCTCATTTGATGTGTCTGGCACTGCATGCCCTTCATCCCTCTTCGTTGCTAGTAGCCTTCCAGCTCCAATGATATGACACATAAGAGTCATCATATTGTGTGGACAATCCCTCAAGAGATTCGCGAACATAGGATCTTCGTGGATGTCTCGTGTTTGAGGTCATCGTAGGGTGGACACCCTCCTCAAATAAAAATCTAGATAATATGTCGCAGTAGTCTATCCTAAATCTCAAACCATCCTTATGGGCCTGGATGCCCACACCCCCCTCAATATGTACCTCACCCTCTTCGGCCTCTCCCATCTACTCATCTGCTCCCTCTGGTGGGGGAGGGGGCATGTCCCCTACAAGGAGTCTGTAGATTATTGAAATATATTATATTCCTTGGAAGGTAATAATGTCTTTATATTATGTCGGAATTTGTCCATAATCTTATGTAAGAGATTAATACATTATATCCCATATTTATTATGGCATAGTATACTCTTGTATCCATTTATTATATAAAGAGGTGTTATTTTGGAGAATTATATTATCCCACATTTAATATGTGAGAGTAATTCCTCCACATGTCTGGGTATATAATAGGGTCAAGGGAGCCTCTTAAGGAATATACCATTTTTTTATACCATGACGTCTTATCTTGTGCTCACATCATACTGCTATGTGTATCAGGTTATTTGTAGGTTCTCTCTTTGTAATATTGTAGAAGACTTCTGGAGATAATAGAAGAGAAGCTTCCTATGGACATAGCCCAATTGGGTGAACCACATAGATTTGTTGTATTATTTTTCCTTTTTCTCTTTTTGTTCTTATTTACATGTTGATATATTGGTGGTTTCTCATATAGATAGCTAGTTTAGTAGATCTAATATTCTAACATGGTAGCAGGGTCATGACTACAATGATCTATCATCTTCTTTGAATTTAAACATCAATTTGTATCTTCATTTTTTCTTATCTGGGCACACATTATTTTTTGTAGATTTTCTTTCTGATCACCATTAGGCTTCTCTTCAGATGTGGGCATGATTCTACATATCTGAGTTTTTTTTCTCATAACCTTAACTTTGTTATGTAGTCTTTTGAAGATTTTTTTTCCAAGGGACTCTTGATTGTTTTTCTATAAGATCTATATGGTTTTTGGATTCTCGTCAAGGATATCTATGTTCTAGTTGGAAGATCTATGATTTTCGTCTAGTTTTTTCGTCCTTTTTTTGCAGGGTGGAAGATTGGTGGAATGAGTATTCGGATCAAAATTTTGGCCACATAAGTGGATAAAGAGTGGCTATGTCATTTCCTAAAACTGGTTATAATAAGCATTTGGAGAATTATTGAGTGTTTTTTGTTTTGACACCTGACATTTTTTGTTAGATATGTTACCTTCTGTGTAGAATTTCCTAGAACATAGTAGATATTTGGGTTACTCTCACCAAGCTACCAAATTAGAAAAAACAAATCATCTCAAATGGAGTACCAAAAGGAAAATTATCGTTGATTTAAGATGGACAGCTTTTTAAGTTTGCCAGTGATGGCAAAACAAACTGTGGAAATTTACAGTTTTCTATCCACTTTTTCTCTTATCAATTCTTGCATTTGGGTTTATATTTATTATCAAAATTTCTATCATTATGTCTTCAAAAGTAGCTTATGTTCCTCAACTTGTCAGTTCTAACTATCTTGCATGGAAAAGGAAAATGACTGATGTTCTCAAGAGTAAGAATCTATGGAGGCTAGTTAATGGTGAACACAAGAAACCTATAGATGCTCAAGCCTTGATTAGATGGGAAGAAATGTGTCATCAAGCAAGAGAGATCATTAGTAAAATGGTTTTAGATAGTCCTCAGGTAAGTATTGAGGTAGAAGAAAACCCAATTGAGGTATGGATAATTGTTTCTTATTTATTTGATAAATTTGATGATGTTTCTGCTTATTACCTTGAAAAGAAGATTCATGAGCTAGATCCTACTAATTTTGATAGAGTAGAATTATATCTTGCTGAATTGAAAACTTAAATAAAAAGCTAAATAATTGTGGTAAAGATTACAAGACAGGAACTGCTCTTATAATTCTTGTAGAACAAAAATTTCCATCTTGTTTTGACATGTTCATCCAAACTAGGAATAGGGCTCTTGAATTGTCTCAAAGTACCATGAAATATAATTTTGATGATTTCTGTCAAGGGTTGATTTCTTTAGGACAAGTCTCCTCAAATAAAGTTCTTATGGCACATAATAAGAATCCTAAGAAAAGTGTTAATAATGCTAAAGGTTCTTATTCACACACTTCTAATCATACTAACAATAATGGCTATGCTTCTCATGCACATAATGAAACTAGTAAGAGGAAGAAAGTGTATGATCCTTGTAGGCAATGTGGTAAAACTCACCATCCTGAAAAGGATTGCTTTAAAGCGAAACTTTTAATGGCTAAAGCTGACAAGAAAAATTCTAATGAATCTCAAGTAGCTTTATGTGCATCTTTTGTTTCGTCTAGTAATTCTTCTTCTAATGTGGAATGGATAATGGATTTTGGTGATTCTAAACATGTGACTAGTAATGTTTCTTTATTTACATCTTGTGACACTAATAAGCACTCATCTCATAAAGTTTCTATTGGTGATGGTAAACAACATTCCATAATTGGTTATGTTAATATTAATGTTGCTAATGGTCAATTGGACTATGTTTTCATGTTCAAAACATGCCCATCAACTTACTTTCTATTTATTATGCATGTCAGAAAGGTTTTAAATTTGAAGCTTGGCCTGATTAATATGTTCTTAAATATATCAACCGAAATTACAAAGTAGTCTCTTTTGATCATGTTGATCATACAACTGGTTTATATAAATTTGTTGGTTTTAATTCAACTAAGAGTCAACCCTTTTATTCCTATGTTGCTTATGCTGATGAACTAAGTCAATTATGACATGAAATATTGGGTCACTTGAATTATGGTAAAATGCAAATTCTAACTAAAATGATTCATGGTTTGCCAAATATTTCTTCTACTACTAGTGTTTGTGAAGGATGTGTTGTTGGTAAACATCATAGAGAAACGTCAAAGAAAGGTAAAGCCTAGCGTGCTAAAGCAACTTTGCAATTATTTCATAGTGATATTTGTGGTCCTCTTTAAGTTCCTTCAATATCTTATGTAGTTTAATTTCTTACATTTATTGACGACTTTAGTAGAAAATCTTGGGTTTATTTTTTGAAAAATAAACATGAAACATTTGTAAAATTTCAAGAATTTAAATCCATGGTTGAAAATGCATCTGATAAGAGTATTAAAACCTTGCGATTTGATAATGGGGGGGATTTGTTAAGCAATAATTTGATGCATATTTATCTAAACATTGTATTCAACATTAAAAGGTTGTTCCTTACACACCTCAAGAAAATGGTGCTAAAAGGAAAAACAAAACTTTAGTTGAAATGGCTAGATGTATGTTTTATTTTAAAGGACTACATAAGAAATTTTGGGCTATAACAATCTATTGTGCTAATTTTATTTTAAATAGAGTTCCTACAAAATATTTTAAGCATGTTACCCCTGAGGAAGAATGGAATGGACGTAAACCGAATATCAGTAATTTTAACATGTTTTGCATGAATGATGGGCTCATATTCCTAATGAAAAACATAAAAAGTTAGAACCCAAATCTCACAAGTGCATTGGCTATGATGAGAATTCCAATTCTTACAGGTTTTTTTATCCTTGTAATCAAAGTGTCAAAATCAGAGGGGATGTTCAATTTCGTGAAGTCTCTTCCCCACCTGAGGTTGTAGAATCTCACATTACCCTGAATTTACCAATACCACCTGTTACTCCTATTCCTGTTACTCCTTTTTCTAGTTTTGTGCATTTTATTGATATTGATTCTTCCTTTCCTTCAGGTATTCCACCTAAAACTCATGAAGCTCCTGAATTGACTCATGTTCCTTATACTCTTCCTGTTTGGGCTAGGAAAAATCTTGAATCTACAGGTAGTGAGGTCGGAAATCCTTCCGACACTCGTCGAACTATAACTAACTTTTCTCTTATGACCAAATTTTTGGCCATATATGATCCTACTACTTATGATCAAGCTAAGGGTAAGCCTCATTTGGAACAATCTATGTCTACTTAATATGAATCTCTTTTCAGAAACAAGACTTGGTCTCTTGTTCCTCTTCCTTTAGGAAATAATTTAGTGAAGATATTCATTGACTTCTTCTCGGTAGGACAATACTCTAGAGAAAGAATAAAATCAATGGCAAGACCTAGAATATAATGAGCATCAAGGTCAATATGCTTCATCTTAGATTGATATACCAAATTATAAGCAAGTTTAATTACACCCTGATTTTCACATTTCAACATAGTGGACGATTAAGAAATAATGACTCCTTCCTTCCTTAGTGTTACAATGGACCCTTCTCCTAACCATTATTATGGGGTAGTGTTGGAATATATTATATTCCTTGGAAGGTAATAATTTCTTTGTATTATGTCAAAAGTTGTCCACAATCTTATGTAAAACTGTAATACATTATATCCCATATTTATTATGGAATAGTATACTCTTGCATCCATTTATTATATAAAGAGGTGTTATTTTGGAGAATTATACTATCCTGCATTTAATATGTGAGGGTAATTCCTCCATATATATATATATATATATATATATATATATATATATATATATATATATATATATATATATATATATATATATATTAGGGTCAAGGGATCCTCTTAAGGCATATACCATTTTGTGATACCATCACATCATATCTTATGCTCACAACATACTGTTATTTGTATCGGGTTATTTGTAGTTTCCCTATTTGTAATATTGTAGGAATTTTTGCAAACAACAACCTTCCTGTGGACGTAGCTCAATTTGGTGAACCACATATAATTGTTGTATTATTTTTCCTTGTTCTCTTTCTGTTCTTATTTATATGTTGATATATTGTTGGTTTCTTAGATAGATAGCTAGTTTAGTAGATCTAATATAATAACATAGATGTCTACAAAATATATAGTACACAACAATAATTAGACATTTTCATTAAAAAAATTAATAAAACAAGTTAAAGAATGTGATAGAATAAATTTTATTTTTATAAATTAAGATAATAAAATGAAACTAGATTAATTTAAAGAAAACACTAATATTATCTCTATCATATGTAGGCTTACCCTGAGTGAAGAGGATGTTGGTACATTGTCTTCAATCAATACCCGTATACGGAAATGATAATAAGATAAACAAATTTTCATCCTTAATTCCTAGTAGCACTAGTTCCTTGGTTGAAATCCTGGTCGGATACTTCGACAAGCACCTCTTGAGAATCGTATGGCCCCACATGCACATCCGCAGCTCACTCATTGGCCTAGAAGGGTGATGGTCAAATGTAGGCCTCATATATTGAAACCTCTCAAAAATTGAAAATCAAATATCTAAAGTGAAATGGAAACTCATCCTCCCATGTATCATTCCATGACATCTATCTAAGGCCATGCAAAAATACCTCAAGAAAATGGTAGTCCATATGATAGATCATGGCACTTGAATCAAAGAATCAACATAATATAAAAGAGGGAAACTAATCTTTTTCCCATCACTAGTATATTGTGTAATGGTGGCTGCTAATAATGAGAAGAACCTAACCTCCCATGTAGAGAAATAGTCAATTTGTAGTTGTCCACCACACACCTTAAAATATGCTAGATGGACCACACCCAGACATATCTCTCAGATTAGACAAGTTAAATTTTTACTACAATCCCATGGGCGACATCAAGGAACTAGGGAAAATCCTCCCCTCTCCTCAATAGGCCAGTGACAAAATATATGTCCTCCTCTGAGGGCATATACCACGCCTCAGGACCAACAAGAAAACCCTACTACTAGAAAATCCATTGACGAATCACATATGCCAACAAAGATAATGTGCACCATCACGGATTTAGCCTCCTCATAGTACTTAAGGAGGTCTACATTCCTCAAGAGCACTCGGGGCACTGTGCTAATAGCGCGAGGGTATAAATTCCTCTTCCTGTCTCAGGCCTCCCATGGTTAGAACACATTGTATTGGTTCACTATTTTCTCCTACTCCTACTTTTTCTCACTCTATTCATGTCTTTGCTACATGATTAACATATAAAATGCATCAATGTCATACATAAAAAATAATTTATTTATTAAATGAAAAATGTATTTATAAATATGGAAACATAACTTTCAATTATATATATATATATATATATATATATCCCCAATGCGCCCAAAAACCAGTAATGCACCAAATCTGGTGCAATATCAAACATAACTACACTAGAAACAGTGCGTACATACACATGAAACAACACATTTGGTTCGCATATATACATTTTCATCATGGTGCATCTCAAATTTATGCATTGTTGAACACATATAACCTTCTCACATTGATATAGAACGTTCAGGTTATAAAACATACTGAGCTATATTTTTTTATATTATGTGTGTAGTGAATTTCGTCAATATAAATGCATTAGGTGTAACTTAAAAATGTACGCACTGACGTACAATTTATAGCTTTCCCAACACATTTTAATTTACAAAACACACCACAAAAAAATGGTTTATTAGGTTGAGGCACCGAATTGTGATGCACCCTGTAAATCTACAGGGTGAGATGTTATCGATATGAGGCAAAGCTATCGAACACAACACGCAATTTTTTTTTTTTCAAAAACATTGGATTTTTATACCTATTTTGCAATTCCAATATGCTAAATAAATAAATTAGAGAGAGAAATAGACATTGCCTAAACATTCGATCATCGGGGAGACATTGTTGACACGTAATTAAAAAAAATTACCACCATTTGAGAAAATTAGAAAGCCATGCACTGAGCCTAGTATGGATGGATGTTGAGGAAGAGAAGTACTGACATCTAGTTGTTTGCATGAGAAAAGAGTGGCACCAGTTCTTTAGAGCTCTACATCACTATAGATGGAAAAAATGAAATATATGGCCAGAAAGATTTCTTTATTTAACCCTTATTCGATGCATTACTATAACCATATCGATGTGTTAATATCTAAGAGAATAATTTTTATTTTTAAATTAAAAAACCTATAGTGATTCTCTTGTTAAGATGCATCAGGGCGTTCTAGTGGATGTACTACACTAGTGCTTTGTTGGAGTATAGAACTGCATTATTTTAAAATTTAAAAATTGCCTAAATGTGCTATTTTGAAGACACATCAGGGTGTTTTAATACATGAACAACATTGACACTTAATAAGATAACACCTTAAAAAAAAAATGTTATAGTGGTGCTCTTGTTAAGAAGCATCGGGGAATTTTAAATGACTAACAACATCGGTGCCTCACGGAAATATAACATTGCATTTTAAAAACCCCCTAGTAGTTCTCTTTCTAACATGGACTGGGGCATTTTAATAAGTGAAGAACATTGTTGCTTTAGTGGAATATAACACCGATTTTATTTTTTTTTTAAATTAAAAACTATATTGGTGCTCCTTCTAACTATGCTCTAGGGCATTTTACTATAAGAAAGGCATGAGCTATGTGGGCATATATAGCACCGACAAATTTTAAAATTTAACCTTTATCTATTGTTATTGATTATTCAATCATCAGTGTGTGGTATATTTTGCACACACTTGTGCATTATAGTATTGGTTTAGCACTAGGAGGTCATCACATTATAGCACAATACTAGGAAAAATGAATTTTATGACCAAGAATTTTGTAGATTTAACCATTTTTCAGTTCTATCGAGTAGTATATGCATTGGTGCTCTTTGTTATTTACCACACCATGTTCTCATAATTTAAAAAAGATAAATTTTCCATGGTACACCATGCTCTATTCAGGAAGAATGTTTATATTTATAGTAAAGCAACAACACATTTGTATATTCAGACTCACCATAAAAAAAAACATCCACTCACCCACCTCCACTACAAATAGACTTTTGGCCTATTTTTATAGGGGCTTCCGTAAAAGCCTCCTCTAGAAAGTCTTTTCCTTGTAGTGTATGTGTCTTTTAATTTATTTTTTTAAATATTGAAAAGAAGGGATAAGTAGAAAACAATTTTTTTCCCTTTTAAGGATAGACATTACATTATGTGCAAAACCATCAGATATATTATATCATATTTTTCACCAATATATGTCAACCAACGTGTTCCATGTTACGTATTATATTAATAGTTAATATGAAAACATAAGTGGGAAATTTGATTTCACATCAGTTTATTTAACACAATTAAAGTAACCAGAAGTTGAAAACGTAAATGGATTCGTCCATTTGGCTTATAAATATAATGGTAAATCATGATTAAAGGTGCTGAGGTCAACCACCATTTCAGAAAATGTGAGTGAGAGAATTCCTCTTCGAAGATAAATCTTTTGAATGCATAAAATAATTAATTATTTTTCCAAAAATCTTAGAGTTGCAGAGCCTACCTCTCACCACACAGCAAATGGAAATGAGCTAAATGCAACAGAGAACTGCGGATAGTTAGCTACCCTAACGATGAAAATACCATCCCCAGCATCCATCAAAAGTAAAAAAAATTTACCATCGAGCTTAACACCTTTCTAGTGCTTCTCAGACCTTGTAGAACCCTTTCAAGTACAAATTTCTCATGTGCATAGTTTTCTCAACAAAGCTCCAAGTGTAAATCAATGCCGCAAGGACTCGAAGGTCCAGAAATTCCCTCGCAACCTTAAGTAAATAGAAGTCGGCGTGGAGATGAAACATCAATGAATAGAAGAGTAAATAAATATATTGTGTGGGCCTTGGTATCCAAAGTCTAATGATATAATATATTCATCCTATATAACCATGCTTTGGCATGTTGAAGTATGGTTGATCGCAAATATATTTACATACATTTGAAGTGCTTTGAGTATCGAAGAAATGGGTATATTGTAAAGATAACAAATTTAGCATTATTATTTTTTTCCATATAAATTTATGTTAAGGGGTGATAACATGGAGCTGGGTTACATTTTTTGGATAAACGAGGGTACATTTGGTGAAAAAATATGCTCAATCAAGCAATTTTAAGTGCTCAATCCAGAAATTTTCAAGCACTCGACCGAACAATTTTTAAGCACTCGATCAAGATATTAAGACGCTTAAAAATAGCTTTATTGGGTGCTTAAAAAAACCTTTGATCAAACTCTTGGGTAACCCTTGGTAAGGAGCTCGATCGACAATGGAGTGTTAAAGTTGGAAATTTTAAATTTGTGTAAATATCAATAATGATATGCAAACTTTAAAATTTTAAGTATTTGAAAGTAAAAAAAAACAAGTTTAATTACTAATTCTATTTGAATAGGTAATTAACAATTGTGTGGATAAATTTCTCATTACATTTCTAGTGTTTTGGTGTATAGATTTGAAAAAATAATCTACCGCACTTGCAATTGAAACTGTAAGATTCTTATATTTATAATTTAGTAATTTAAAAATTAGCTTTCATTATGATTTAAATTTTCAATCTTATAATTTAAATAACAAATTTATTAAGAATATAATTTAAATCATAAATTGATTAAACATAACACAATTTATCAATTTGTTTTCAATAAATATTATAATTTTTTATATGAATAAGTGTAACTCAAAAGTGTGATTTTGATGCTATTTGGAAATGTAAATTTTATAGAATTCACTAAAGAGTTAATAAACATTATTCGTGAACTATAATTTGATTTTGAGTAATCTAGATTTACAAGTGTGTATGAAATTATTTTTAAAATAATATTATTAAAAAAATTAGTTTAGTTTATTTATTTATTATAATTTGATTTATTTATATTGGAAATTTCTACATAAAAAAGTTATAAAATGATTAAGTATAAAAATATTTTATATTTAAAATCAAAACAATAAATAGATTATCATTTTTAAGAATTTCAAAATTGAAAAAGCAAACTTAAAATCTCTTATAGAAAGTTATCTATATATTAATATAGTTTTTTCTTGGTAAAACAAAATGAAATTTGAATTTATACTTAACAAAAATTAGAGCATGGAATATATTTGAATATTTATAAAAATTATTGTTGTGGAGTGGATAAATTTTATAATTGGCTTAAAGACAAGTATTGAGAGACTTTGTTTCTTTTTTTAGATAGTTATGATAGATCGATTGAGCTATAGGTTCGATAGAGCCTCTATTTAACTGTGTTAAGGGATCAATCAAGGGTTTCTTAAAACCTCAATCGGGCTATTTGAATTTTGAATTTCAAACACTTGATCGAGGGTTTTAAGCTCTCAATCGAGTTGTTGAAGGCCTAAAAAATAGAGTTTTAGATCCCCTTTTGCAAATTTCTCTACAACACAATTTTGTACCCTAGCTAAATCCAAGCAAAATTTTCCCTTAAGTCGTGGAGTTGATTATGTTAGATTCGGGAAGGAACCCTCTATCGAATGGCGTATGAGTTCAACATTTTAAAATTCATATGATATTTTTTATCTAATTTATTTTAAGCATTATGCTTGAAACATTTTTTCACTCTTTTAAAGGGGATGAATAAAAAATTAATAAAATAAAAAATACGTAACGGAAATTTTTCAAAAAATACCACTATCTTAATTTACAAGTCCTCTTCAAATGGGTAGTCTTGGTTTTTCAATTTATTTAAATAGTTGATAAAAATCTTACATGAACACATGTGTCTCCAAACTTCAAAAAATAATAAAAAAATATGATTTTGTTTAAAAAAATATTTTTCTAATTAAATTAGTTCTCTACGTAGATCATTCTCATATATATATTACAAATTTTAGACTAAGTTATGCTACCTGAATCCACACATGCGTCTTAATTTTTGCAAAAAAAATTCAATGACATATATTGCATTTAATGGAAAATTGAGAGATTATACGATACTAGAACCTTTTACAAAAAATATCATTAGGAGAAAACATAATCTTCCATTTATTGTATTTTTAGTTGGAATAATAACTCATAATTCTTATATGAATTTTGAGAGTTTCAATTTGATAAAACAGGGAAAACTTGAAATTTTATCACCACATTTAGCCCAAAAGTAAAAATATTTCATGTGGATAGTTTTCTCAAGAAAACTCCAAAGTGTAAATCAATGCCGCAAAGACTTGAAGGTCCAGAACCTCCCTGGAAACCTTACTGGAAACCTTAAGTAAATAGAACTCGGCGTGGAGATGAAACATCAATGAATACACGAGTAAATAAATATATTGTGTTGGCCTTGGTATCCAAAGTCTAATGATATAATATATTCATCCTATATTATCATGCTTTGGCATGTTGAAGTATGGTTAATGCAAATATATTTACATACATTGCAAGTGCTTGTAAGTATTTAAGAAAGGGGTATATTGTAGAGATAAGACATTTAGCATTATTCTCTCTTTTTCATATAAATTTATGTTAAGGGATGATAATATGGAGTTGGGTTACACTTTTTGGATAAACGAGAGTACATTTGGCGAAAAAATATGTTTAATCGAGCAATTTTAAGTGCTCGATCGAGAAATTTTTAAGCACTCGATGGAAAACTTTTTAAGCACTCTATTAAGCTATTGAGATGCTTAAAAATAGTTTGATTGGGCACTTAAACAAACCTTCGATCAAAATCTTGGATAACACTAGGTTAGGAGCTCGATCAAGAATGGAGTGTTAAAGTTAGAAATTTTTAATTTGTGTAAATATCAATAATGATATGGAAACTTTAAAATTGTAAGTATTTGAAAGTTAAAAAAAAACAAATTTAATTACTAATTCTATTTGAATAGGTAATTAACAATGGTGAAGATTAATTTCTCATTACATTTCTAGTGTTTTGGTGTATAGATTTGAAAAAATAATCTATCCCACTTGTAATTGAAACTGTAAGATTCTTATATTTATAATTTAGTAATTTAAAAATTAGCTTTCATTATGATTTAAATTTTCAATCTTATAATTTAAATAATAAATTTATTAAAAATATAATTTAAATCATCAATTGATTAAACATAACACAATTTATCAATTTGTTTTCAATAAATATTATAATTTTTTAACGCTGTTGGAAATGTAAATTTTATAGAATTCACTAAAGAGTTAATAAACACTACTCCTAAAGTATAATTTGATTTTGAGTAATCTAGATTTAAATGTGTGTATGAAATTATTTTTAAAATAATAATATTATAAAATTTAGTTTAGTTTAGTTTATTTATTTATTTACTATAATTTGATTTATTTGTATTGGAAATTTCTACATAAAAAAGTTATAAAATGATTAAGTATAAAAATATGTTATATTTAAAATCAAAACAATAAATACATTATCATTTTTAAGAATTTCAAAATTGAAAAAACAAACTTAAAATCTCTTATAAAAAGTTCTCTATATATTAATATAATTTTTTCTTGGTAAAACAAAATGAAATTTGGATTTATAATTAAATAAAATTAGAGTGTGGAATATATTTGAATATTTATAAAAATTATTTTTTTGGAATAGATAAATTTTATAATTGGCTTAAAGACAAGTATTGAGAGACTTTGTTTCTTTTTTTATATAGTTATGATAGATCGATTGAGCTATAGGCTCGATAGACCCTCTATTTAATCGTGTTAAGGGATCAATCGAGGGTTTCTTAAAAGCTCGGTCGGGCTATTTGAAATTTGAATTTCAAACACTTGATCGTGAGTTTTAAGCTCTCAATCAAGTTGTTGAAGGACTAAAAAATAGAGTTTTAGATCCTCTTCTGCAAATTTCTCTACAACACAATTTTGTACACTAGCTGAATCCAAGCAAAATTTTCCCTTAAGTCATCGAGTTGATTATGATAGATTCGAGAAGGAACCCTCTATCCAATGGCATATGAGTTCGACATTTTAAAATTCATATGATATTTTTTATCTAATTTATTTTAAGCATTATGCTTGAAACATTATTTCACTCTTTTAAAGGGGATGAATAAAAAATTAATAAAATAAAATATACGCAACGGAAATTTTTCAAAAAATACCACTATCTTAATTTACAAGTCCTCTTCAAATGGGTAGTCTTGGTTTTTCAATTTATTTAAAGAGTTGTTAAAAATCTTACATGAACACATGTGTCTCCAAAATGTGATTGAAATATTACTTCGCCAACTTCAAAAAATAATAAAAAAATATGATTTTGTTTAAAAGAATATTTTTCTAATATGAAAAATTAGTTCTCTGTGTAGATCATTCTCTTAGATATATATATATATATATATATATATATATATATATATATATATATATATATATATGAGACTAAGTTTTGCTACTTGAACCCACATATACGTCTTAATTTTTCCAAAAAAATTCAATGACATATATTGCATTTAATGGAAAATTGAGAGATTATACGACACTATAACTTTTTACAAAAAATATCATTAGGAGAAAAACATAATTTTCCATTTATTGTATTTTTAGTTGGAATAATAACTCATAATTCTTATATGAATTTTGAGAGTTTCAATTCGATAAAAGAGGGAAAACTTGAAATTTTATCACCACTTTTAACCCAAAAGTGTAACCCATCCTCATGAAGCCACCCTAAGCCAATAATTTATTATCACATTGGCTTACAACTTCAGAAAGAAAAAGTAATTAACTAAACATTTTGCGATATAAAATTATGTTTGACACACAAAGTGATAAATAAAATATTTTATTCCCAACTACAGCGGAAGCTAGTTAGCTAGTCGAAAGTTAGAATGTTGTTAAATTGAAGTTTATGTTAGTGGTGATCATGACCCTAACGCGAAGCGTAGTAGAGGTAAGACGAATCTCGGTAGTTGAGAGGTGGATGTGAAGAAATTTCTTTCATTTTGCTCGAGTATGTTTCCTGACCCCACTGTAGTTAGGAGTTAGAAGGTCAGTAACCTATGTAATGGTTTTATGAAATACAAAGCCTCGACCTCTGACCTCCAACTTCCATAGTTGAATAATATTTTTTATGTTTGGGTTGCAATTTTTTTTATATTTTTTGAAAAAAATAACTATTTATGAGAAAAAGGGGAAAATAGAGATAATTTTGTATATATGAACCTTTTTGTTTTGGATAATTTATACAAATAATAAAAGATTGTCTTCATACAAAAATTCATTATGTTCAACCATTGTCAAGCATGCTCAAATTTTACAGAGGTAGGGTTTATATACATTCGCTTTATAATATTAGTTGCTTGTGTTCAATATTAATCCCTTGGGTTTGTAATCCACTTGGTTTTTTAGTATTGGTACCTTGGGTTTACTATTCCTTTGGGTTTATAATATCAATCCCTGGGCTTTATTAATATAAGGGTTGATATTCATAGGGTTTATAATGAAATTCATAGGGTTTGATATTATTCACATGGTTTATAATATGAATTATATTTGTTGAATATGAATCCCTTGGGTGAAAAAAAAATATAATTAGGTGAATTTTCATGGTCAGAGATCGGGGAATGCTTTATTCCAACATAACCAATTTCCATTAGGGAGTTACTTTATAGAAAAATAAATAAATATAAAATAAAATTATGGTTGGCATGTAAAACAATAAAAAAAATGTTTTATTCCTAGTCGTAATAGAAACTAATCGGGTAGTGAGAAGTTGGCATGGTGTTAAATTAAAGTTTCTACCAGTGGTGACCACAATCCCGATGCATAGCATAGTCGGGGTGAGACAAAAGTCACTAGTCATGAGGTTGGGTGTGAAGAACGTTCTTTCATTTTGTTCAAGTATGGAGCCCAACCCTACTATAGTTGGGAGTTAGAACATTGATAACCTAAGCAACTCTTTTATGAAATACATAGGTCTGACCTTTGAATTACATATTTTTATTATTATTCTATTTTTTTTTTTTACTTTTTATGTTGTATTTGTTTTAGAATTTAAAAAAATTAACTCTTTACTGAAAGAAGGTAAAAAAAGGAGAGAAAAATTTATAGAGGGTCCTTCTTATTTTATTTCTTTTATACAAATAATAAAATATTGTCTTCATATGGAAATCCATCATGCTCAACCATGGATGACCATGCTCAAACGTCATATAGACAAGGTTTATATACTTTAGGCTTATAATATTAATCGCTTGGGTTTAATATTAATCCCTCGAGTTTGTAATGCATTTTTTTTTAGTAATGATCTCTTGGGTTTATTATTTATTTTGTTTTATAATATCACTTCCTTTGATTTATTAATCTAAGAGTTGATATTTGTAGGGTTTAACATTATTCACAGGGTTTATAATAAAATTCTTAGGGTTTGTAATATTTTTTTATGTGTTTAATATGAATCCCTTGGTTTTGTTGATCCATTAAGTTTGAAATATTAATATCCCTTGGGTTTATCAATCTCTTGTGTTAATAATATTAATAATTTGCTCGGTTCATTAATCCCTTGGGTTCATTAATATCATTGTTGTAAATATCATTAATATAATTATAAGCATGTATCAATAATAATATTAATCTCAGAAGTTTAGTATATTAACATCTTCAATTTATTATTATTATTATTATTAATCTCAAAGGTTTAGTATATTAATATATTTGATTTATTATTATTATTAATTAATCATTTTTAATTACTATATATTTATCAATATCGATATTGTTAATGGTATAGACTTAATATCGACATTGATAAATATATAAATATAACAACCAATAAATATCAATTAATAATGATAATAATAAATATGTAATAATAAAATTAATCTTATATAATAATAATAATTAATTCATATCATTGTTTTTCAACCACATTTACTATTATGGTTGTGCATGTGATTGATTAATATATACCTATTTGCATATATCGACCACTTTTATTTAAATAAATGTGGTTGTGCTAGTTACATATATTGAAAGTGTTTTCCGTTATTTAAGAAATGGGTGTATTCTAAAGAGGACTCATTTATCATTATTCACTCTCTTGCATATAAATTTATGTTAATCCAATACTTTATTATGCCATAGGCTTACAGTTTCAGAAAGTAAAAGAAATTAGATAAGTCATTTGGGTATCAAATAAAAGAGGGAAACAAGATATATAAATTTAATATTTTGTTACACGTTGTGGTACAATCAATTTGTTCAAGGAGGAAAACCACAAAGATGATATTCTACAAATAGAATTAGAGGTCATCCTTTGCTATGGAAATATTACAGCTGTTTTATATATATTTATATTAAAACAAAAATACTGAGTAATTCATGGTTACCTTTTGAGTAATTTGAGGGGATCTTACTTTAACCAAAGATTTAGCCTAATACAGATCCCCTAAATTCTTCCAAATATATTATCTTTTTCCTTCTGAAGACTTTGAAAAATATTAAATTAGCGAAATGCATCTTAATAAATATTTTTCCTTTCTCTCCAACACTATACAATCTTTATATATCATACCAGCGGGATAGGTTATAGTCATTGCTATATAAGAAGATCCTCCATCTTCAACTTCCACAACTTAAAGTTATTGTCATTAAGCTTCTCCATTTCCAATTTACACATGTTCACCATTTCCACCCATCAAGATTTTTTTTTTTCTCAAGTTCCCACTCAAAAAATGATTACATCAAAAGGATTGTAGTTAATAGTTCTGACCTAATATGATTAGTATATAGTAACAAAGGAATGCAAGTTGAAGTGTAGAATACACTTTCTACACTTGTTTATGAAGAAAACTAAAGGAATAATGTTTGCAAGAAAGAAATAACAATGAAACATGGGCAACCAGATTTCCTAGGGAAGCCTTTCCAAAAGAAAATTTCCACATTCTAAAGCACATTCAATGTATTATTTGGGAACTAATTACTTATAATATAGGGCCTTTATGTTCTTAACAAAAGTGTTCAATAATAATGTAACCTTAGAGAAATATCAACAATATAACAATAACTCAAAATTCACTCATGCTTCCTCCAACCCTAACAATACATATAGATATAATAAAACCATAAACAATTTATAGTTTTTCATTTAGTTGACATAGTCTAACTCCTCTAACTTTTTCACCTTTCGGATGTATCTTATTATCAAGTTTACCTAATATCTTATTATCAAGTTTACCTAAAATCTAATAGAGATTTGAGATTCGTTGTTAAAAATGTGAGTTGTAATTCTACACAATCTTTGTGTCCTATTAATAAATTATAAACATATGATAATTAAATTGCACTGATTTCCTTCCAATATTCTACATATTTTCTCCTCTCCTGAAACAATGTATTTTATTTTTGCTCGAAGCTTGTCTACAATAAAAATACATTTATTTTCTACTCGAAACATTTCTATTATAGTAATTAATACCTTAATTCTTTGCTCAAGTAGTGCAAGGTATAAGACACACCCTCATCAGTAGTTTGTTTGTGAAATATTGAATGAAAAATTTAGGTAATATCTTATGTGTTTCTTTAAATTTTTTTAAAAATATTCAAAGAAATTATGGGATAAGTATAAAACACGTATTAAGAAATTCAAATGGTTAGTAATAAACTTACATATTATAATATATGTTTATTAATTTTATCTTTCTTTAATCTATTCGTAAATCATTTCGTTGCTTAAGCAAGTAAAGATTAGTCTAATTAATATGATAATAGCTCATAAATAAATTACAGTAAACATATTTTCCTTACCTTATTTTACTAACCGCTTTGGAGAATATAAGAATTAATGTATCTTTTTCTTTATGTGAACTAATGTTTTCTTAATTTAATTCCCACAATAAATCCTAGTAAATTCTTCAAACTATAACAAAACGTAAAATTTTACTTGTATTTCATGAGCGATTTTAAATTTGCATTTTCTAGAAAGAAGAGAATGAATTTTCGTTAGAGCTTTCGACGTTATTCAATGAAATTATTACAAAAATAAATAAATAAATAAATCATGGGCTTGTTCTCAATTAATCCACATCTAACCACTCTAGTGGCATCTATATATTGATATCGAAATCCCATACCATCGAAATCCCATACCAACCACTGGGTCACATCACACATCAACTTTTTTGATTTTGTGCCCAAGATGTATTGGTAGGAAATTTCAAAATAACATGTTTATCTGCTTGCTTTCCTACGTCTGACTACCTTCCTTCCTGGATGTCTACTTTCTTACCTATCAGTCAGTGTAACTCTCTTGTTATTGCTTGAAAATAACTTCCTTTCATAGCCAGTCTCATTGGAAGCAAGGAGAAATAACCCTCATTCTAGTAACTATAAACCAATAGTAATACAAGAGGCAATCCAAGAGGTGAGAGTATAAGTAGCTCATACATGCGCTACTAGTACTCTTATTTTCTACGATCTACTTACTTAGTATCATACCTTTATTAGTCACTAGAATTCACCTTTCATGACCTTGAAATTCACAGACCATATGGAGGGTCTAGCGTCGCTCTCCTCTCCTTGAAAAGGCATGATCTATTGCAACGTAGTCCATTGATTCACCACCATCATTTGAAATAGAAGAAGTGGTTTTACCAAACCGAGGTCAAATGAGGATTATAGCTCCATGAGCAAAGGATCTTGTCATAATGAACCTGACAATGTATTGATGATGAGTATATGATGTAGCTTGGGTGGTGAAGTGTTGTGCTATGTCATGAAGAAAGTGGTAGGTTTCCTTGGAAGTATTATGATTTTATGATTCATCTATATTGAGGGATCAATCCTTGATTTCTTTCCCTCAAAAAGCATAGCGATGAATTGGATAAATCGGAAGAAAGAGATCGATGCGACTGAACATGATCAGATAGAGTTCGAAAGATTAAGGGAAGAAAATAGGGTTCTCGCCAAAAGCATAGAGATTTTATACTTGACTGAGCCTGAACGCTTGCTCATTGGGTTCGCCTGGTGGATTCGAAATTCACTGCCATGGTCCACTTGGCTACATCCGCCCCGAAAAAATAAATTTCTCTATATACAATTGTTTATGCTAAGAAGAGAAAATGAGGTAACACTTTTGTTTATGTGGGTCGGTGACCTCTGATAGGGGATCAAAGCAAGATGGGATAGAAGGTAGTTCTTATGGGATAATAGGATGGATGGAAGTGATAGCCTCAGGTGCAAGAACTTTGGCCACATCTGGTTCGATTGGAGCTAGGATAGAGGCCCATAACCTTCATTTACTTAGTAGACAGGCCCTCAAGCCTATGGGTCCTCGTTATTCGGAAATTCCAGCGACGAAATCCTTGTTTTTACACAATAGCTCGGTGCGTTGTTTCCTGCACATCTTCCTTGTTGTCATGGTGTATCCTCTTGTTGCACATATTAGGCCAATGAACACTATTATATGGATGGGTGATTGGGCGGAGTGAAGGACACCATACTTTCATTTCCTAAAAATTAGATTTATATAGGTCTTATTTTATCTACTTGTTGGTTCTAATTGAGATTTCTCCTATCTTTGATTACAATCTACTCAAGAGCAAGTAGTCCTCCTATCCCTCCAACATATGGAAAAGTTATTGTTCACATTAGTACTCTAAAAGAGACATCAATCGATATAGATCAACGTATCCCTGATAGCTCGAATTAATAGTCTGATTAATACCATATAAATAAGTGGTTTTGAATATCGATAACGAGTATTTACCCTATTGTATATAAGTAAAATAGTTGAAGAACACAAATCCTGACAAAAATTGCTATGATTTCGGAAAGCAGAAAATTGGCTATATTGATTGTTAGTGTAGGCTTGAGGATCATAGATTTTTAATAAGAGGGGGGTGAAAAGCATCATTAATGTAGTGCATATTAAGGAGGAACGACTCACCTGAGGGTGGGAAGGTGAGGAGGACATCATGCAAAATTACATCAACCTAGAGCCATAGTTTACAAGGATGTGTTTGACATAGTAGGGGCCCATAGTAGCCTTCATGTATAGTGCAAAATCATGTGTAGCAAGTAAGTCACTCTCTATATGTAGGGAACCAGTGTCAAAGACGAAATTTTTACACCTTTTGGGTACTCTGATAATGTATTGGTCTTGTTAATAAGAGGAGGAGGACTATGAAACAAATTATCTATTAAGGGCTCGACTATTTTAAAAAGAAATAAAAAAAAGTATGGTGGATAACAAGTAACGTATGGAAGGATTATAAAATGTCTCCTTTGAGGAGGGGAAAGGAAAGGAGAAGAACATAATTTCCATCGAGCTTGCTTGTGCATCCATCACTTGGGCCACTCAAAAACATGAGAATACAATAACTTAACTATGGTTGCTGTGATATTCAACTGGACTACTCCGCTTGGATTGGTTAATTTGTCTTAGATACAAAACATTGCTATTCAAATTGGCTTGGTTACCAATTATAGAAAATGGCCTCAATCTCTTGTTAAGCGAGAAAGGTGTTTGGCAATGCAAAGAAAGAAGAAAAGGGAGAAATCTTCTCCCAATATTGTATGGTTCATTAAATACCCTTCAAAACGTAGTGTGATAAAGCATAAGAATCATCCTGATTCATTCAAGAAAGAATGAATGAATTCAGTTTATGAAGGAGAAAGAGATTTGAGTTGATCAAAACTAAGGAAATGGATTCCATAATAGATGAAAATAAAGCTCCATTGTGGAGGGAAGACCTGGGTATTTAGATAGAATCTATGGAATGATGGAACCTATGACTGCATAAGATCAGATAGGAATCTTAATCATTCACTGGATAGGATGGTGAAATAAACCAAAAACTATTTTTTTTTTGTTCAAGTATGTTTATATATATGTTATGTAGAAAATGGATGTTACTACACACTATTAGTAGAACTAGAGATTCAACTACAATGATAACAATGGAAAGTGAGAAAGAGAATAAGGCAGTAAGAATAGGTTATATACTCATAGAGAATATATACTGGAACTAGAACAATGAACCTACACTAACCACTACTGGTAGCCAAGGTAAATGAGCCAATCGAACATAACAACTATGGGAATGGGTGGGGTGTAGGGACCTCCTCCTTATTAAGGTGCTAAGGATCACCACTTACCTCTCCTTAAATGGAACTTGTTATAATGGAAAAGGTAAACCTCAACCTCATACCTTAGTTGAGTCCCCTCTGGGTCTTAGAGAATGTGGGCTTGTTGGGCCTGACCTAGGTTCATAGGTGATTTAGCCAAACAAATCCCGGTACTACTAGCCCTTTCGGCAATAGTCCGCAGAGCGCGGATTCAGGTCTCACCCGAAGTAGTATGGGAGGGTGCTAGAACTAGGTTTCTGCACCCTAGAGATGTCTGATGATTTCTGGTGGTCCGCGGTCTGACACTGTGCGCACGTCGCTACGTGCACATATCAGTACTACGCAGTCGATGATGATATCTTCGCAAAACCCTACTCATAGTTCGATCCATGTCAGTACCCAATCCCTTATTATTAGCCTGATATTAGTTGATCATTTAGCTTATCTGCATGCATTTAGTTATACTTAACACTATTCACCATTCATATCAGTGCACACGATAAATAAAATAGTATAATTGCAAAAGATATCAACCATATAATAACTCAAAATATATACACAAGATTTAGAATCAAACTTCTCTTTATTATTCTTCTTCCTTGGTTACAGACTCGACTCTGCCTTGCGCACTCAGCTGTAGGGGTCTGTGCACTCAGCTGCGGACTCTACTAGGCCTCTACGCACTCAGCTGCAGAGCCTCTTCCTACTACTACGACCCAAAGCACTTAGACCTTTTCTCTATGCTCGCTATCTTCTAGACTCCATTCGTTCCTCTATATATCCTTATTTATCTTTACAACTTAGAGCCTCGCTCTATTTATACAATCCCATGGTCTGCGGACCACGGGTAGGCTGACACTACATTCAAAACTTAGGGCAGACAACCCTATGCCTCTAACATACAATTTGAGCTCTTTGCCCGTAATTCACAAAGTCTTTACAACAATAATACTCAAAACTTCAGCTTTGAGCCCCAAAACATGCTATGGGGGGATTCCATGCCCAACAGGCCCCCAACACAAACATCGTGACTCATCCTCGAGTCACTCTGTCGGCGTGGCGATCTTGGCACGAAGTCCCTCCAGCTAGTCCCGAACAGCCTGAATGTTGGTGAGCCTGCCGAACTCTCGACCACTATTTACCCACCCACCCCAATCCCCGGGGCCCGGTAGGACCGGTTAGGGGGCTCACTATTCATATGGTGAGGGTGAGCCTGCCTGGTGCACCTGTTGCATTCTGTCTTCTGATCCCTCTATTTTTGGTGTGTTGTGCTGCATCTGTGCATGCATCCCCTAAATCTGTACAAGCTTTCCTTCAATATCTGTTGTGATTGTGAAGGCTTCGTCAATTCATGGCTAGACACACGTTTTGAGAATGGCTTCCTTACGACGCGCCACGTCCACCTGCTCCTTTAATGCCTTGGCTCACTGGATCCGTGCAAGCCATTGAGTAAGGACTATTGTTTGCGCATTCCCTCTAATGTTGGCATACTGTTGCTAGAGTTCACGGGCCTCAGTCTCCAGTCGCTGAATGTTGGGGTCCTCCTTCAATGTCGTGAGGACCTCAAGCACCTGCTCCAACATGTTGGTATAGTTGTGCACTGCCCCTCCAATCTCTTCCATCCCTGCTGCAATAGCGTTGGCGCGATGCTTTCAGACCTCTGTGGAAGTGGAAGGTTTCACCTTCAACGGCGGCTCGGAAATCTGGAGATTCAGCTCCAGCTACACCTTTGTTGTCTCTTCTCTGGCATTGTGGACTCCACTTGCTAAACTGTGAATTCGCACTTCTACTAGTAGATCTACTACGATAGCTAGCTTGGGACATGGTGGCAAGTGTCATCTACTGTCTGCATCAACTGTTTTTTCTGTGACACCAACTCGTAGCGTTGCAAGCTAAGTTATTCTATATTAATCTTCTGCTCACTCAAAACCTGGATCACGTGGCTCTCCCTGGTGCGCATCTCTGTTGTTATTCCATCCTGTAGCTGATAGAGGGTTTCCCGGGGAAGGGCAGCTAGATTAAGGCTAAGGCCTTTCATCATGCTAACCGTAATTCAGTCCATCGCATCTACTGATACCAATGCTCCTTCTGGCAACACTATTGTGTTGGCCATCCACATTTGCAAAATTTGTTTTGCTGTTGAAGTGCCCACTGCGACGTGGGTAGATAGGATACCTTCCTGAGGGGGCTGCACCTTTAACTCCTGCAGCTACATCCTAAGGGCCCCCAACACATTCTGTTTCTCCATCATAAAGTCTTGGAGCGCTTCATGAGTGACATCATGAACCGTCTCAGCGATGTCATGGAGGTCACCTTCAGTTAAGGTGACCAGGTCGACGGCTAGCTTCAAGGCCTTGACCTTTTTTCTTGGACCCAATATTTCTCCGACGCGCGGCCGTTTGAGTTGGGTTAGGGTGGTTCCTGGGTCCGCACTCTCTTCTGCGAGGTCCATGTCCTCTACTTCCTATCCTACAGACACTGGTTGGCCCTCCTTTTCCTGCATTATTTCAGCCTCTACTGTCTAAACTGTTGCTGCTACTTCGGCTAACTTCTTTTCCTTTGTGGCTGCCCTGACCTCGACTGCCACTTTTTTGTTGCACCTTTTCTCGGCCAGTTGGGTGACATGCAACTTGGCATCATCCTTCTTTTTCTACGCTACTATCTTCTCCATCTCCGCCAAATCCGGGGCATGCCACTTGAGAGGCCATGTCTCTAACACCGTAAAGATCGTGTCGTCAGTGGCTAGGAATGGGAGCTTTGTCCGCTATTGCGTTGGATCCTTTCGCGCTCTGTTGTAGACATTGTCCATGTCTGCCTTGAAATCTGCAAAACTCTAAACTATTGTGCACTGTGAGGGACAGGTGTGCCCTCCTATTAATCCACATTTAGATGCTCACCTCCATGAGCACCTAGAAAATCTTGGTATAGTGAATTCGTTTTGCATCCTTGGTGCTCCAGAGCGAAGCGTACTTTGCGACCTCTAGTATGTCTTGGTCGATGCTCAAGAATTGGCGATCCTTCGGCAGTTCTCTTGCTACCAGCAAGATGGATAAGAGCAACCATGCGTAGTGGAAGGTCTCACCCTGTTCCTGAGCCCCCTGGTAGTTGAGAAAAAACTCTTCACAGAGGAACTTGGCCCAATTGAACTAGACCCCTTCCGCACATTGTTTTGCCAATGCAACTACCGGCATTCGTACTTTATTGCCGCGACATTTTCTCATTACTTTACTAGATAGGAGTTGGGTGGCTACGTGCACCCCTTTATCCTTGATGCTAGTGATAGTGTAACCACTCTTTTTCTTCTCGAGCTTATATTTTTTATTCATGGCCTCTGCAAGAGCCAAGTTGGTGCTTTTCCCTACTATCGTCGCGGGGTCGTTTCCCTTACACGGAAGTCAAGAAATTCGGTAGATGAGATCTGTCGTGATGGGAATAGGCTCCTCCAGCCACAAGTACCCATCATGCACCAGGAAAAACAGTTGCCTGATGGCGAAAATGGTGATGGGTGCACAGTAGAAATGTGGTATCCATAGCAGATGAAGCAACCCGGCCTTTTTCACACCGCGTAGCCATTTTCGCGGTGCTAACGTTATCATCGGCCTCTCCATATTCTGTTTCATTAGGTTCATCATTTCTAAGTGCAGGAACTTCTCGTTGTCCGTGAATTCCCAATCTTCAAATTTCAGGGTGGGCACGCGTCCTAGAAGCGAACCCTCAAAGGTAACTCCATCGGGGAGGAGCAGGGTCTGGAGTGCACTCTTCATTACATCTAGATCCTTTGGTACTTTGGCTTTCCCTTTCCACGGAGGGACATACGTGGGCAATTTTGCTGTAGAGCACAATGGTTGGATGTCTTCCTTCGCGTCTTCTTCTTCCTCTACGGTAGCAATCTAGGCTTGCAAGTCTTCTTCCTCTTCATCAGTTTCAATGGTAACTGCTTTTCCTTTCTCTTCCATTGATAACTTACTGTGTCATGGATTCCTCGGGGACATATGTATTGGTCCCATTGCCTACTTATCCTTCTTTGGTCTCAGCATCCGAGGTTATTTGGGGACTTCTGTTATGACCCCAGTGCCTTCGGGAACATCCTGTACCATGGGGGTCTGCGCGGCCTCACCGACGATTCTTTCCTCAATTCCCAACCCATCCTTAGTGGCCGTCATCATTTCTACTTAGTATTTTGTCTCTTGCAAACACAGGGGCTCTATTATCGCTCGGCTCTTAACACTTTGTACTCTGCTCAATCGCTCAATGCTCAAATGACCAATTGCTATTTGCTGGCTAGACCTTGGAGTTTTATAGCACCTTTTGAATTCAAATTCAACCATTCCCCCTAATTTTGTGCCATCAATGCTTTCTTGGTTACAGATTTTCCAAAACCTTGCCCATACTCTTGTCTTAAATGCCTTCCGCCCGCTCCATTTGGCCTCAAATCAGACATCTCGTCATGAACAGTGACACCAAAGGTCACCTCCTAGCCCACCCGCATGGCAGAACATCCCTCCATGCGTGGGTGCGAACCTTGTGATAGGTTGTTCCTACACGCACATGTTAGAGCGCACAGCTTCCAGGTAGGATAGTTTATAGTCCCGCGCTCTCTTTCAGCTACCTGAAGTGCTAAGATTGTTCTTCCTACGGCTAGTTAGGTGGTTGCACCACCTGTGCGAGGCTCCATCTCGCCCTCTAGTATAGTGAACAAAAAATCCTCATCTGTCATCGTGGTGATTAGCGCCGCGCGCTCTACTGTTTGTAGTGCGCTCCCTTGGTTACTGCGTTTGGTGATATACGATCGTAGCCACGGTAGCAGACTAATTAATTCTTGGCAATAGCCTTCTAATTCATTAGTATGATCACCCACACCTTGCCTTGCCATCCTTGGTTAATCAACGAGACATGCTCCCTTGATCTCGTTTTCCAACCTCTTGACCTCTACGTCCATCAAAATGCTTTTCTTCCTTGGATGTACCCGGTCCTTTTCAAGTTCACAAAGTCTAAGGTTCCCTTGCCAAATGGCTTCCTAAAGTCTCATGTGTTCTGCTTCGCGTAGCTGTGTGATTCCTACATCTAGAGCTTTGCGCACTGTCACACCTATGGGTGCTATTTCGTGTGGATTCATCTTCACATGCTCCTCAGAGATTACGGTACTCACTTTAGTCCACCTTCTTGGAATTGTTTTCATGGTCAGGGTTTTGCATATTGTCCCATAGGCCCATTGAACCGTTGGTATGCATAGGTCCCAGTCAGTGCATCTCACTTGCTGAACCCTGTTCAGTGCTTCGCACACCTTGTTGAGTGCTTCTCTGTGGATAAGCCTTGGCGTGCTTCGCCTTTCCTGTCGTTGCGTTCCATTCCGATTCTCTATTCTAGGAGTTGTGTACACTCCTATGAGCTGCATTTCATATGTCTGTACCCATCGGGAAAGGTGGGTGCGCAAGTGGTTTTTCCCCTCGTAACCAGCTCTCATCCTTAGCTGGGGTTTTCCAAATCGTAGGTGCATCATCCTTATACATCTGTTCTAGTCCTCAAAACTTCCCTGATGTGTACCCCACCACCTTGCGAGCATCATGCAGTGCCCATTTCAGAGCATCGAACAGTTGTTGTTCTGGTACTGTGCTTTCAAATTTGCCCACGAATTCATCCACCACTGTCAACCCGTCATACATAAGAAGATCCCTTACTTTTGTTGTCATGCAACATAGTGATCTAACCATCATGTTGCAATTAAGCGAGGTTATCTTGTGTAACTGGTTCTACCATCGTTCTGTTTCCTTGTCCAAATCTGAATTGCAAGAGCTTCCGTGCTCCCACAAAATCCTACCATCTGCAGTTGGGTTCACACAATCCTATCCTTCCATGGTTATCTTGTATATGCAATCAATATCATCATCACTACCATCATCGTGCACTAGTTCAATGTATTGCACTCCTTCGGCTGGATCTAGCAGTACTACTATGCGTAATGACTATTTTCCAAAAATCATTTTGCACTTCTTCAAATTTATGACTCTATTCATATCGGTGCCCAGTCTATTCTTCGTAGTGCAGGATAGGGATTTCCGTCGTCGACAATCTCTATTACTTCGAAATCCACCAACGTGCTCGTACCTTCAATATCCACAGTTACCCCTTGCAATCACCCCATGGGGAGGATCTTCTACTGGTTTGCCATTTGCAACTGAATACAAGACCATTGTAGTGTGGGTCTGCCCATGCATTCCCATCTTTGTTTCGGTAGCACATTCACGTCTGATTTGAGATCCAGGATTACCTGATCCATTTCATACTTGTTGATTTGCGCAGTCAACCTCATTTCCCTCCCTATGCACAATGCATGCTTTCCATGTTTCTGGACCACGTGTGGTTCTCCTAACCCTGTGCACCTAGTGATAAGTTCTTGTAGTCCTTTTATTGCCTTGCTATCGCACAGCAGTTTCGTGCATGTCTCCAGAAAGGTAGTGAGCATTGAAGGATCCATCATTGGTTCTACTTGATCATTACTACCTAAAGTGGAGACCTCCATGAAGCTCTTCTTAGCTTCAATGAATGTCTCCTTTGTGCATTCTAAATCAAATTTAGGTTCCTTTGTAGGAGCCTTGCGAACCCACGCACTTTCTTCTGGCTGATTCCATTTATCATCTCCAGTGGTGATACTGCTTCTGAGCATTATGTTTACATTCGGGTCTTCTTTGCGCGGCTCAAACCTCATCATTTGCAAATTCTGAGTCGGAAGAGGTTGGAGTACCCATTTTTCACGCAGCCTCGCTATCAATGTTGGGCAGTCTTCTGCCTCATGATCAAACTGAGTATAGTACAAGCATGATGTCCTTGTCGGATTTGTACAATTACGGGCATAGTGTCTTGGCCCTCCGCAATTGTAACAAATTAATTGTCTGTGACCCCCTCCTGGTCTGATTCCTCCTCGACCTCGTTTGCGCCCTTGAAATCCAGTGCGCACCATTCCTGCATTTGGGTCGAGGGCTCACGTTTTGGTCTATACCCTGTAGGCAGGAGTCCAATCCATCATTAGTTCATAACTTCTACATGTGCGTTCATCATGGCCTACCGACCTGCAGAAATTACAAAAGAATTTTTGGGACTGCGTATACTTCTGTAATAGATGACAATTATCCGTAGTGTGTTTTCCTCCTATCTAATAGATTGTGCACCATAGTGGAGGAACCACACTTGGTCTTGCTTGTGCCTTAGGTCTTAACGGCATCGACCCTCCTCCCGCCAAGTAATTCGCGAATACTGGACAGTGGTCCTTGTCATGCCCCTGGCCTTTGTATTTTATCCACCATAACTCCTCGTGCGCCTCTACCCGAGGTGTCATGTCCTGTCTCAAACTCTACATTTCTAGACACATATTTTGTATTTGTGTGTGGTGTTGTTGGACTCCCAGACCAGGATATTGTATAGGGGTCTCATGCAATCTCATTGCCATCTCCAAGGCTTTAGCCTGGGTAGAAAGATTTTGTTGTGATAGCGTCGTCCTTAAATGCGGTGTTAATGATGCTACAAACCAGGTGCGGTGCTATCCATCCGTTAAAGTCATGTTGGCTTCACGAATCATACTCTTCAACCTCTGGTCCAGATCCCAGGGGGTCTCGCTCGGGAGCATCGCGATTTCCTTAAACTCGATAATTCACTATGTCTCCGACTTTGGCCTGCTAAATTCCCTATTCAGTGCGACCTCGATTTCTGCAATTCCTACATTGGGATGGTCATTAGAATGCTTAATGTACCATGTTAATGCATGATCCTACAATGCGCTTACTAGCGTAGCCTTCTTTATATTGTCATCCACGACTCCTTGTGCTTCCCATACCACCCTTACCATGAACTAGAATTGGTCTGGATTTTCGTTCCCTACTCCTCTGAATACCAGTAGTTTGATCACACTCACCATACTGAACTGTGGTGGTGGCGGAGGTGGGGTGGGTGGAGATGAAGTTGAAGAGGATGAGATGGGTGGCAGTGTATGTGGAGGTGGTAAGCACGGACTTCCCTACCTTATCAGACTGACTGCGCTTCTCGGAGGATCTTTCGCGAGCTCTTCCTTGCTTTCCCGCGAGGGTGAAATTAAGGGACTAGTTTCTAACTCTTCACTACTTCTGTTTCTACAGATCTTCCCACTTCGCATAGTCCCAAACATTAATGTATTCGCATAACCCGCTTTTCACACAATATCATCTTAATCCAGGTATTCAAAGATTTAATATACTTACTTCGCAGCACTTTGAGGAAATGTCATTCCACCTCACTATAGCTGATGGCTGTATCTGCTGCAAACTCAGTGATAAATCCTCCTATAATCCAATCAAGGCAATGGTCCACAACTCATGCAATCTTATCTCCTAACGCTTCTAGTTTGTACACTAATTCCGGAGTCCACACGATTGGTTTGTCTAGCCTACACCTTCCCTAACTATCTGCTAGCTTTGCTATCAACTCATACAACTTAGAAGGAAAGGGCGCAAAGAAAATTTCGTGGATTTCCATATATAAGTAGCACTCCAGCCACTATTCCTTAGATACTTACAGATTCCTATTTTCCTGCACTGAGAACTCGTGAATCTTCTTGTCCAGCCACCCTTAAATTTCTTTCTTGGTTGGATTCTAGTGACATGACATCATACATCCCTTATGCATATCCCAATCCCCACAACGGAACCATTTGTTGGCTTGTTGCAGCCTGACCTAGGTTCAGAGGTGATTTATCCAAAAAAATCTTGGTACTACCGGTCCTTTCAGCAACAGTCCGCTAATCGCGGACTGAGGGCTCACCTAAAGTAATATGGGAGGGTGTTAGAACCAAGCTTCCGGACCCTATAGATGTCTGATGATTTTCGGTGGTTTGTGGTTTGACCCTGCGCACACGTGGCTATGCGCACCTATTAGTACTACGCAGTCGGTGATGTTGTCTTCGCGCAGCCCTACTCGCGGCTTGATCCACGTTAGTACCAAATCCCTTATTATTATCATGATATTAGTTGATCACTTAGCTTATCTGCATGTGTTTAGTTATACTTAACAATGTTCACCATTCATATCAGTGCGCGCGATAAATAAAACAGTATAATTGCAAAAGATATCAACCATATAATAACTCAAAATAGATACACAAGATTTAGAATCAAACTTCTCTTTATTATTCTTCTTCCTTGGTTACAGACTCGACTCCATCCTGCGCACTCAGCTGTAGGGGTCCAAGCACTCAGCTGTAGAGCCTCTTCCTACTACTACGACCCAAAGCACTTAGACCTTTTATCTATGCTTGCTATCTTCTGAACTCCATTTGTTCCTCTATCTATCCTTAGTTATCTATACAACTTCTAGAGCCTCGCTCTATTTATATAATCCCATGGTCCGTGGATCATAGGTAGGCTGACACTACATTGAAAACTTAGGGCGGACAACCCTATGCCTCTAACATACAATGATCCGAATTGGATACAAGAAGAGTTATTAGAGAATCATGACTGCATCAGGTTAGGACAAACTTCAAAGAATTAAGAGCAGTGATCAGAATCACACCTAAACAGTGGCAGTTAGTAGCCACCGTGGAATGACGAGGACCTCAGTCAAAGCACGCTAACAGAGGCCCATGGAGACTGTGCAGGAGGCGAAACTAGCCCCTGGGAAGCCCGGATCGAGAAAATGAGGCAACTTTTGATGCGATATTAGCGCTTAGCAAAACCCCTCAAGAAGGAGAGGCCCCGAGTGCTCGGTCGCATGAGAACTAGGATAATCGTGGGGAAAAGGCTAAAGGCAAAGGGGGGACCCACGCTCCAAAAACCAACAGTATTTATCGAGGGCACCCTTGGGTGGTAAGCAGTTTTGGCAAAAATGGAGCAATTCCACTCAGCGCCCGACACGTGGCAAGCAGAGGAGAGAGAAAACCACCGCTCATCACACGCTAACGGTCGAGAAATTCAACCGCATGAAATGAGTTAATGGCGTTAGATCTGGGGGATCCAGATCTAACGGCTGAGATCATGCCCAATGGGAAAGCCAAAATCGATAGGGGATTAAGCCATGATCTATGAGAATTTGATGTTCGATTTTGCCGCCAAGGCGGAAGATGAATCATTCCATGATGTAACTGAAAAACCAAACCAATGAAGGAAGTTGGCGTAGTTGTAGGAGGATAAGTAGCCACTCCCTATGAGACTGATGATGACGCCGAGACAGGGAACTCCAAGCGAAGCTATAGCAGGTGATCCGATGGGAGTGGAAGGGGAATCGCACAACCATAAGCTCGATTGGCTCTAAAGCCATGAACAGACAAAGCAAAAGACACCTGTAGATAGAAGATGGAGAAAGAGAAGAAAGGAGAGAAGACATAAGACAGAAGAAAGATAGTGAAGAAAAAAGTCGAAAGAAGACAAAGGGCTGAGCTGACCAAAGGCAGCGTCAAGCACTAGAGAGCTTGATAGATTCAAGCCATCCCAGAGAGGATCTATCAGGACTGAGCACCACATTGTGCTCCTTCCATTACAGACTAGAGAGGTCAAAGAGCTAGTGAGGAAAAGAGTCTGTGCACTCTAGTGGCTTGGGGAATCTAAGAACCACCCTGCCAAGAAAATTCTGTTTCAGGAGACTCATATTGAGCTCCTTCATTATAATTCTTTGCTTTAAGACACAATAAAAGAAGGCCACCATTGAGAGCTGCACTAGAGATGTAGCCCTGGAGGATAGGGTGAACTCCTTATTAAATTCTTGTGCTCTTATATTTGCGTACTACATTTCTCTGCTATTATCCATTTCAAGTGTTTGTGTATTTTCAATCTGATTGATCCATTGCCTAAATAACATAGACACACGCTAGCACATGAGTTTGTAATACCATCGTTTAATAAATCTTTAACTAAGATCACTCATAGGGTGATTTTCAGATTAGGTGGTATCAGAGCTTTAGGCTGTTAGGGTTAGAAAAGCTTATGTTGATTTAGCTGTTGAATGCTCACTAGATCAAAGCTCAAATTAGGAAAAGGAGAGTTGGTCGAAACCAATCTTGAAATTGAAAGAGTCTAACCTTGGAAGACAATGTTAGAGGAAGGTTCTGTGGGGCCAGACCCATAATTCATAGAAAGTTTCCTAGCCATAAAGTCCATGGTAGAAGAAATGTATAGGGACTTTAGGAAGCATAAGGATGAAGATTCATCAGGTTCTAAACAAGACAAAGAAGAAGATGAGTCTCACTTCCATGACCACTCCAAAGTAAAAGGGAAAGAGGAAAACTTTCCCACCCCTCCTAATAGCCTTGTGCATAACAAGAAAGCATCTTTGATCAAGCTAGATGTTAAATTTGATTTGCATATATATGATGGAGACATAAATGCTGAAAAGTTGGACAATTGGATTAGACAAATTGATGTTTATTGCAGAGTACAGAACATCAACTTAGACAAGAGCAAGATTCAGCTGGCAAGCCTATGCCTAGGAGGCACTGCCTTGGTTTGGTGGGAAGGAAAAACCCAAGCTCACATGAAAAGACATGGTAAGACCATTTATGTCTGGAGTGAATTTGTTTTTGCAATCAAAAAGCAGTTCTATCCATTGTCCTACATGCAACAAGCCATGATGAGTTGGCAAACTCTTCGACAGTTGAAAGGGCAAAGTGTGCAAGGGTACAATCAAGAATTTAGAAAGAGAGCATTGATTCTAGGAATCTCATTAGACTCGCCAAAGACTCTGTTGAAGTACATTTGTGGTCTACACAGCTACATCAGACATACCATCCTCACATTTAATCCCACTAGTATAGATGAGGTATCTGTACAAGCTACTCATCTAGAAGCTAGAGGAAAGAATGGAAATCTAGAAATTGAGGGATCGTCCAAACCCATTGTAAGCAAGAGCAAGGAGAAAATAAAGAAGAAGTGGAAAGCAAGGAAGGCTAGCACTGCATAGAAAAGCAAAGCTTCATGCACTCACTGTAAAAAGGATGGGCATGATGATGAGAATTGTTGGATTTTTCATCCAGAGCTGAGGCCTAAGAAGTTCGAGGGCAAGAAGAAGAAGACTGTTTCAGCTATTCAGAAAGATTTGGGGTCAGACTCGGGAGATGAAACAACCATTTCAGCCATAGGTATAAAAGGTAAGAATTCTAAAGCATCTACTAGTAATTCTGCTCAATCTATTATTGATGAAGAGAATGAGAGAAAAACACATGAGCTTTTCCATATTCGAGTTGTTTCCAAATATCAAAAGGTTGATACTTTGTTTGATAGTGGCTCACAAGTAGATTTAATTTCTGAAGTAATTGTAAATAAATTGGGATTAGCAACTACACCTCACAAGAAGCCATACCCATTAGGATGGTTGAATGATAAAGCACAACTACAAGTGACTAGACAGTGCAAACTCAAGTTTTCTTTTGGGTCAGCATTTGTAGATGAGGTTGAGTTAGACATAATTCCTTTAGATATATGTGGAATTGTTTTAGGAAGTCCTTACTTGTATGATAGAAAAGCTATTTTCTATAGAGCTGAGAACAAGTATCTACTTGTTAAAGATGGAATAGAATACTTTGTAAGAGCTCATAAGCTCAGGAATAATTATAATCTCATAAACTCAGGGCAGATGAAAAGAATGATAAATTCATGCAAACAATTCTTACTGATGGTTGTAAAGGAAAAGAAACCTGGTAAAACCAATGTATTTGAGGGTTTTAATGCTAAACAACAATCTGATACAGAAAAGGTTGTTTCAGAATATGATATCTTGTTTCAAGAACCTAAAGGTTTTCCACCCAAAAAGGAAATAGTGCATGATATTATCTTGCAGCAAGATGCTCCATTGCCTAACATTGGAATGTACAGGTTGTTTGCTTTAGAAAAAACTAAAATCAAGAAGCAGGTGCAGGAGTTGCTTGAGAAGGGGTTCATCAAACCTAGCACATCACCATGTGGGTCACCAATCATTTTGGTGAGAAAGAAAGATGGATCGTGGAGAATGTGCATTGACTACCAAGCACTGAATAAGATAACAATCAAAAATCGTTATCCTTCCTCGCATAGATGATCTTTTAGATCAATTGAAGGAGGTTGTTTATTTCACCAAGCTAGACTTGCACAGTGGATACCATCAGGTCAGAGTTGCAAAACAAGATGCATGGAAGACTGCTTTCAAAACAAAGCAGGGATTGTATGAGTGGCTGGTTATGCATTTTGGCTTAACTAATGCTCCTACTACTTTCATGAGATTAGTGAATGATGTACTCAGACCTTTTCTTGATGATTTTGTTATTGTGTATCTGAATGACATTCTGATTTTTAGTAAAACATGGGAAGAACACTTAAAGCTTGTTAAGTAGACACTAGATGTTTTGAAAAGAGAAAAACTTCATGTTAAACTCTCAAAATTTGAATTTGGAAAAACATCTCTAAATTATTTGGGTCATATAGTAGGGGGTGGTGAATTAAAAATAAATCCCTCTAAAGTGGCAGTCATTGTAAACTGGCCTAAACCCAAGTCTGCTATAGAAATGAGAAGCTTCTTAGGAGTAGCACAGTATTGGAGGAAGCTCATTTCTAACTTTTCCTCAATTGTAGCTCCCTTACATACTTTAACAGGATTAAACAAGGTGTTTCAGTGGGGAGACAAACATCAAAAATCCTTCGACACCTTGAAAGAAAAGATTAGTACAACACCTATACTAGCACTGCCTGATCTGCAAAGACCATTTGAGATCCAAACAGATGCCAGTGACTATGCCATGGGAGCAGTGTTTACACAACACGGTAAACCCATACGTTATCATTATGAGACTTTTAATCCTGCAATATTTAACTATCCTACATATGATAAAGAATTGTACGCATTAGTTCATAGTGTGAAAGAGTGGAAACATTACTTAATGGGCAAAGAGACAGTAATACATACTGATCATCAACCACTTCAATATCTACACTCCCAAACTAAGTTGCAGCAATCAAGACACTACAAATGGATGGGTTTTCTACAACAGTTTCATTTAGTCATCAGATATAAAAAGGGCATACATAAAAAAGTTTTAGACATGTTATCTAGACCCATTATAAATGCATCTACTATACTTAAGCATAATTTTGTGCTACATGAAAGCTACATTGAACAATATGCTCAAGATATAGACTTTAGAGATGTATATGCAACTTTGAGTCAAGGAAAAAGAGTAGAAGAATTGGACTATCATGTAAGGACTGACTCTTATACCATTGTGGGAAGCTCTGCATTCCACAAACTGAGAGAGTAAAGATAATTAGAGAAGCATACACTTCTCTGATATGAGGTCACTTTAGGGTAAGTAAAACAGTTGCACATCTGCAAAGATTTTGTTATTGGCCAAAAATGAATGAGACAGTTTCTAGATATGTAAGAGGGTGTACTATGTGTGCTAAAAGCAAGCCCAGCAATAGAAAACTAGGCTTGTACACTCCACTGCCAGTTCCTTCTCATCCTTGGGAAAGTGTTTCCATGGATTTTGTTGGAGGACTGCCTAAATCTAGGAAAGGTCATGATTATCTATATGTTGTTGTGAATAGGTTCAACAAAATGTGTATTTTGATACCTTGTAATAAACAGATTACAACTGAACAAACTGCAAAACTATTCTTTGAACATGTATGGGTTCATTTTGGATTACCCACTTCTATTGTATCTGATCGAGACACCCGATCTGTGGGGAAGTTTTGGTCAAGTCTATGGGAACTGATGGACACCAAACTAAAGAAAAGCACAACTTTTCATCCACAAACTGACAGCCAGATAGAAGTAGTTAACAAGATAGTGATCCAATTGCTGAGAGGATATTGCAACAAACATCCTAAGCTTTGGGATGAACATTTTTGTTATGTGTAGCATACTTACAATAGAGTAAAACATTCTTCTACACAGAGATCTCCTTTTGAGACCTGTTTTGGTTTCACACCAAGGTCTCCTTTGGATTTTGTCTTTGGTAAAGATACCACAGTTGATGGACACAGTGATGTGGATAAGGCAACTAGTTTCATTGAAAAAATCCAGGAGATCCACCAGGCAGTACAGGAATAGCTGGAAAAGAGCCAAGCCAAATACAAGGCTATGCATGACAAGCATCAGATGGAGCATAGTTTCCAAGTTGGTGACCAGGTCTAGCTGTATTTCAGGAAGGATAGGATGCAAGGTGAAGGTAAAAAGCTAAAGCCTATCAGGTATGGACCTTTCAAAATACTTGAGAAGATTGGCGAGAATGCTTTTCGCCTTGATCTACCAGCTTACATGCACATCTACTTAGTTGTAAATCCAGATTGCTTGAGGTTGTTTGAACCCTCAGTGATTGAGGATCCTGAAGAGCGAAGTCAGTTGCCTTATATTGATCACCTACTACTTGAATATCTTAATGAATTGTAGGAAGACACAGTGCTGGATAGGAAGGTGACGACAACGCACAGAGGAGATGTTGAGTACCTCAGAGTAGAACTCAAATGTTTAAAGCCGAGCAATGCAACGTGGATTGAGATTGGACGAGTGCGAAACTAGTACCCTCACTTAATCGATGCTTGAAAACCAACTTTTGGTGGTCCAAAAGCTTTTTCAGTGGGAAGGCTGTGATCCAAATTAGATCCAAGAAGAGTTATCAGAGAACCATGATTGCATCAGGTTGGGACAGACTTCAAAGAATTAAGAGAAACGATCAGAAACACCTCTAAACAGTGGCAGTTAGCAGCCAGCATGGAATGACGAGGACCTCGGTCAAAGCGCGCTAACCGAGGCCCATGGAGACTGTGCAAGATGCGAAACTAGCCCCTGGGAAGCCCGGATCGGGAAAAGGAGGTAGTTTTTGAAGCGCTAATCGCGCATCGCTGGGAAAAACCCTCGAGAAGGAGAGGTCCCAAGCACTCGGTTGCATGAGAGCCGGGAAAACCATGGGGAAAAGGCTAAAGGCAAAGGTGGGACCCGCGCTCCAAAAACCGGTGGTATAATTTATCAGGGGCATGCTTGAGAAGTAAGCAGTTTTGGCAAAAACAGAGCGATTCCACTCAAAACCCGATGTGTGGAAAGCGGAGGAGAGAGAAAACTACCACTCATCGCGCACTAATGGTCGAGCAAGTCAACTGTGTGAAATGAGCGAATGGCGTTGGATCTGGGGGATCCAGATCTAACAGCTGAGATTGCCCCCGATGGGAAAGCAAGAATCGATAGGGATTAAGCCGCGATTTATGAGAATTTCACGTCTGATTTGACGGCCAAGGTGGCAGATGACTCATTCCACGACGTAACTGAAAAACCGAATCAACGAAGCAAGCTGGCGCAGTTGCTGGAGGACAAGTGGCCACTACCTATGAGACTGATGATGACGTCGAGATAGGGAACTCCAAGCGAAGTTGTAGCAGGAGATCCGACGGGAGTGGAAGGGGAATCGAACAACCATGAGCTCGAATGGCTCTAAATCCATGAACAGACAAAGCAGAAGACACCTGAAGACAGAAGACAGAGAAAGAGAAGAAAGGAGAGAAGACAAAAGACAGAAGAAAGACAGTGAAGAAAAAATTAGAAAGAAGACACAGGGCCGAGTTGACCAAAGGCAGCGTCGAGCACCAAAGAGCTTGAGAGATTCAAGCCATCCCAGAGAGGATCTATCAGGATTGAGCACCACATTGGGCTTCTTCCATTAAAGACCAGAGAGGTCAAAGAGCTGGTGAGGAAAAGAGTCTGTGCACTCTAGTGGCTTGGGGAATCCAAGAACCACCCTACCAAGCAAATTCTTTTTCAAGAGACTCATATTGATCTCCTTCATTATAATTCTCTACTTTAAGACACAATAAAAGAAGGCCACCACTGAGAGCTGGACCACAGATGTAGCTCTAGAGGATAGGGTGAACTCCTTATTAAATTCTTGCATTCTTATATTTGCTTACTGTATTTCTCTGTTGTTTTCCATTTCAAGTGTCTGTGTATTTGCAATCTGATCAATCTGTTGCCTAAATAACATAGACACACGGCAGCACATGAGTCTGTAATACCTTCGTTTAATAAATATTTAACTAAGATCACTCATAGGGTGATTTTCAAATCATACAATTTGTGCTTTGTGCTCGCAATTTGGAGTCTTTACAAAAATAATACTCAAAACTTGGGCTTTGAGCCCCAAAACATGCTCTGGGGGGATTCCATACCCAACAGAGATGTGATATTTGATTCTTCACTTTTCTACCCTTCCACCTATCTCAAACTAAGGAATCCCCTCTGATTGTCTAGGTGGTAATGGTAGTATCTTTTACTCGAATCGGTGGCTTAATTTTTCTTAGTAATGGGGAATAGCACTGAAGCATGCCACTGAAAAACTCTACAGAGAAAAGGAAATATGGGTTGTCCATAACATAGAGAAGGTAGAGTAGGTAGTTATTTATATCTAATATAAATCATACATAGGAGACAGTTGGAGTTAGAGGCTCTCCTAGGTTTACTTCATTTGGGATCCCTGGGGAAGAAGATCAAGTTGGCCCTTCTGAACAACTTTATGTACTATATCCGTTCAACCCTTTGAAAAAGTGTGGTAAAAGGAAAAGCCATGCCATGGACCGACCCCATCATCTCCACCCTGTAGGAACTACGAGATCACCCCAAGGGTACTAGAGACATCCAGGGGTCACAAACTGACCATATACTGACATTGGAAAGCATTAGTTGTCCACTAATATTGGAATTTCTATTCCCCTGGATACTAAGATGTTTCAGTTCACCAGGTTGTCTCTTACCTTCCCATGGATTCAATAGTAATGAAAAAGGTTAACCTATTTAGGAATCTCTAGATCTATGCTCATTTTCAACTCCTTGAATCCTTTCATCACTGATCACTGACCAAGCTACCTTCCCTCTCTGCTTGGGAAAGACAAATGAATGCCCCCATTTTGCTATATTTCCCCCCTCTCTAGTGGGGAAAGACAAATGAATTCCCCCATATAAATCTCCTGCCTCTCTGATTTGTACTACTGAGAGGGGGGCTATTACTTATGATACCTACCCTATGATGGATACCCTAGGCATACATACCTCTCTCCATTCTCATCCCACTGGTAGGATACGTGTGATTGTTTTAATCATACTCAAAGGTGTTCTATTTGCCTGTATCTCTTGTTTAATACTTGATAAATTGAATCTTGGTTTTGTTTATCCTTGTGATGGACCTGGGAGTGGAGGAAAATGTTAAGTATCTGACTGGGAGCACATCTTCCTTGGTTTATTTTGGATTTACAATGCAATTTCGGTAGTAATATTCCATTTCAGACGAAAAACACAGTCTAATGTTTGGGGTAGTATAAGTTTCCTCTCCCTTTGGTGGAGCTTTCTTGCGCGTCCTCAAAGAAATGCACACTTAAATTACTTACAGACCTTCACACAAACACTAACCATAACCCTCACACTCACAACAGGAGATTAGCGTTCCACGATGGATCCCATTACCATAATCATGGATATAATTGGCTAGGTGGGAGGAGTGGATCATAGCTGTTTACTCACACCCCACACACTCAGACACAAAAAGATCATTGGAACGCTAATGATAATTTCATGTTTTTCACTCGAGATGGTATTGTGCATTAATGGTGAAGTAGGGAATTTATCAATTTTCATCTACCTTTCTAATCGAGCACATGTTGTCCCCCACTTTATATAAATAATAAGGGGCCCAGTATGAAATCTCTACATATGGATTTGGTAGATATGGGACCACTACCTTCTCCAACTGGCTCTGTCTCTCATGCCCTTGCTACTATTTGGTGGTTTAACTAGATCAACCGAACTAGATGTGATGTCGTCATTTGTGGCTCGATTGAGCTCCTAAATAACCTTGGGTTAAACATGCACAGGATTGAGGGTTTGTTTCAAGGCTTGCTCGAGTAATCTTTAAGCTGGGCCATTCATTAGGCAGACGATCTGGTAGTAGAAGTTATGTTAATTTAGGATATTTTTTCCCTAGAAGGAAGCCCTCAATTTATATGAGAGAATTGTATTATAGATGGGTATTATTATGTGTGAGAAAAAGATAGGAGATTATGCGAGAGCGAAGAGGAAGTTACAACAAATTTAAGAGTTGTGAATTTTGGAGGGAAAAGAAGAAAACTACATTTTTAACTTTATTCTTGGATTCTCCATATAGGTTTACTCAAATTTCAAGTATAGACACCTGTTGTATGAAGAATTAAATTCCAGATCCAACGAGTTCCCATTATGCATACTTTTGAGAAGACTCACATTAATAAAAATTGAAGATATGTTAAAAATATGTGTTATCCTTCCAAATTTGTCACACTACGTCGCCATTACTCTATAACATTAAATTTTCTCCCTCGTTTAGCTCTCCTGCATTCACTACTCCACTATGCCTTGGTCTCGATCTCTCACTCTTATTCTTATTCACTATCATGTCCAGGGAAACTCCCTCTAAACATATAAAGACTTGTCCTTTCTAGAACTCAACATCATACATTGCATCCTCGTGAGAAAAGACTAAGAGCAAGTTTTTCTTTAGCTATGGGAGATATAACACCTATGACACTTCCATAGATCCTCATGATTCTAGCTAGAATAGTTTTCCACCATTAGGTTCAATCCCTATGAGTTAATATATGGAAAGAAGGCCTTAATATTGATTAAGTTCATATACAACACATTTAGAATGGAAACCCGGTTTGACATGGATCTCACCAAAGTATAGGATAAAAGGTTGCAACCATTAAATGCACTTGATGAATATAGGATGCATTTCTTATTGCATACCGGAGTTGTCTTGCTGTAAAGAAAAATCTCGCATGATAAGCATGTTAAAACCAAAGCCTTCCACAATCGATGTGATCCTTGCTTGGTAAGCTCTATCTCACCTATTGTCACTAGAGAGCATGGGGGCTTCATTGGGAGAGCAATACCATACCACATGCATTCATATTTGGGGATATATATTAAGGAAAAAATGACATAACATATTGGGGGATATGTAGGAGTTAAAGGGTTTTTTAATTGGTAGGTATAAAAAATGGAGCTCAAAGTTAATGAAAAAATATAGAGGGGAATAAAAAATGTTAAGGAAAAATGGTTACCTCCAATATCTAGTGAAAGTAGGGATTTTTATAATTGGGGAGGTGTATTGGGTTTGTATTGGTAGGGGGTTAGATAATGTGATTTTTAGAGACATTTTTCAATATGTATTCAAATTAAGGGTATTTTTTAATATTCCATGAACACATGTGATATGTCATAGGTTCCTTAAGTGAAGCCCCCATACTAGAGAGAGAGTAGTAGCTTGATCTCCCCTATGATGTCAAATTCTTCTCCTTTTAGATTCAAGACATTATAATTAGCTTACATTTTGCACCAAAGCAATAGGTGTTTGTTTGCTCTATATTATTTTTCCTCTTCAAACCTTATCATTTAGCCTTCAAAGTATTATCTTATATTGACATTATTGCGCCCCCTAAACATTTGTCATATTGTATAACATTTTTTGTTTTTTAACCAAAATTCCAACCATATAACTTACTCTAATGAACTGACTCAATACTACCGATTAAACTTAATAATATTGTATAACATTTTTTGTTTTTTAACCAAAATTCCAACCATATAACTTACTCTAATGAACTGACTCAATACTACCGATTAAACTTAATAGTACTTGATTTCTTCATACAACAATAATTTAGCGTAATTTCCATTCAAAACATCATTCTTAGCTTTATAAAAACTTTTCTCTCTTCAATATTTTGTCTTTGCTTCGCAAGGCTACCAAATGTATTCACTTATTTTCTAAAAATTATTCGAATCAATATTTGCAACACATATATAAGTTTATTAAAAAAATCAAATGAATAATAATAAAGTGATGTTGTAAATATATATTTTTAATTAAAAATAACATAAAATAAAATAAAATAATTTAATTTAATTTAATTTCTTAATTAAAGTTACATAATATGAAGCAAAACTCTACCTATTATATCATATTCCGCGTTAATTTAAGACGAACAATATCAATACTTAATATTGAAACATAAGTGGGAAGTTCAATTTGATATCAATTTATATCACACAATTAAAGCAAACAAATGTTGCATTTGGCTTCTAAATATAAAGGTCAGCTATGAATTTGACATGAATCATGCAAAATGAAAACAGTACAGGCCCACCGTGTATCCGTCATGGTTCATGTAAAACAGTTAAACGAGTGGTCAATGTTGGCTGTTGTGAGTTGAACCATATTTCTAGGGTCATTGAACATGCAGCAATCTTGTCAATTTTTATTAATTTTATTTTATAACATTTTTCATTGAAGGGAATTTTGTTAAAAAAATAGTGCTCTATTTATGATTAAAAAAATTTAACTTTTATGAGATATGTAGCTATTCAAGCAATTTATTTATTTTAAATAATATTATTATTTTACACTATATGTTATTTATATAAAGATTCCCACCTCTTGTAACCTCTCTGGTAGCATTAGCATTGAACCTGCAACACACTTATCAATTTTTTTTATTATCTATTTTTTATTATTTTATTTACTGATACATTTTATGAAAGATAACATTGTTTAAAAGGTATTATTCATGCGTAGGTGTACACGTTATATGAATTTTGCCCACCACTTATCAACTATTTGGTAGCACTGAACATGCATCAAACTTATCAATTTTTATTTTTATTTTCTATTTTACATTATCTTATTTAGTGAGACTTTTATGAAAGATAACGCTGTTTGAAAGAGTCATAGACATGTTAATTGGTAGGTGTACACTTATATTAAACGCTTTATTGAGTATGCAATGATATTATTCATTTATTTTATATTTTAATGATATTTTCCTAGCAAATCATTATAATATGAGTTTTTTATATTTTAATATATTAAACTTATGGTAATTTAAGAATATAAGTCAAAGTTGAATAGTATAATTATTGAGAGGAGAGTCTCTCATTTGTTTGGCTTTTTGGTAATCGAAGGAGAATATTGATGTGAAACTTTGAGTATTACAAAGCAATTTGCTCACGTAAGGTATAGGATAAATGGGCAGCAAAAGCATTACTTATTTTGTGGAGAGATATTGTGTGAAGGAACTTAACGTAATATTTAATATGTTTTTTGTAAGTTCCAATTGGTGGATCACTCTAAATTTCTTTCTCCCCTAGAACGTGCTTTATAAGGACGACTGCCCTACAGAATTGAAAATGTCTCTTCATTTTATAAATAGAAACGATAAGGCTGCTTATAAATGGGAAGTCTACCATCCAAAATTTGTCAATTCGCACGTTACATATTATGTGTCATAATTAATATAAAATTAGACCGATTTATGAACTGCATTCACGCAATTAAACAAGGGAACTGCAAGTCGTTGACATGAGTGGGAAGCTGATTCCACATTGATTTATCTATGGCAAATCGCACAATCAAAATGAACAGAAGTCAGAAAAGTAAACTAGTGTCTCGATTTTGTTTCAGAAATTCAGACCAACACTGAATTTATCATGATTCATTCAGAATTTGTAGCCACTTATATGACTACACTTATCAAAACGCATGATAACTACAAACCTGTCATGGTTCATGTACAATATGTTGAATTTATGGTGAAACCTGTCATGGTTCATGTAAAATAAGTTGAATTTATGGTGATTGTAATGTTGAATTTATGGTGAAACCTGTCATGGTTCATGTATAATATGTTGAATTTATTGTGAAACCTGTCATGGTTCATGTACAAGATGTTGAATTTATGGTGAAACCTGTCATGGTTCATGTACAATATGTTGAATTTATGGTGAAACCTGTCATGGTTCATGTACAAGATGTTGAATTTATGGTTATTGTAGATTTAGGGAATATCTTTGAATTCGACTGTAAGAGGGGTAAAATAATTGATTTCTTTTTTAATAGTTAGATTCCAAGATATTCTAAATCTACAGTTAGGAAATATTTTAAAATTTTAAATGATAATCTACTTCTCTTCTAATTTCAATTTCCAAAAATACACCCCAGCAAATGAGTTCCCATGGCCCTGAAACCAAGAATAGCTTCGAGATCCTTGCGCAGACCTCAGATGAGCAGCCCCTGATTTCTGAAACAAACCCCTCTCAGCCCTCTTCATCCGCCCATCCTCCCCCCTCTGCTCCCCCTTCTAACTCTCAACCCCCCATTATCATTCCCACTATCCTCAGCAGAAGTCAGAAAGATACAGCAGAGATCCACAAGGACATGGAAGTCGATGGAAAGGCAGACCTCCCCCAGAATCCAGAGATCAACACAGAGGAAAGCAATCAAGTGCAACAAATGGAAGAAGAGCCAGAAAGCATAGATCTAATCGGCCTAGACATTCTGGAACTAGAAGCAGCATGCAAGAAGAAAGCATATGACTCAATATCAGAAACCCAACTCAATAAGTTGGAATTGGTCATCTCAAGGGCTTATCATCAGCACCTACTGGGGATACAACCAGGAAGCCACTGGGATGGCAGCCTTCGCCCAAAAGAAACCAAAAAGAGAGGAAGAAAAACAGATCTTCAGAGAACGATAGAGATTGGGAAAATCCTGGTAGACTCAGGCAGGTATGCTAAACTGACGAAGTACTACAAACCCTCTATCAATTGTTGAATCATGAAGCTCGTATCTTGGAACATAAGAGGGCTCAACGGCCCTGGAAAACTCAGAATGCTAAAAAACATGATTAAAATGGAAAAGCCTCAGATGTGCTTTCTCCAGGAAACCAAGTGTAACAGTACCACTCTAGGCAGTATACTCTCTAAAGCATGGCCAGGCTGTCGATCAGTTGCAGTTGACGCCTCAGGTGCCTCAGGAGGGCTTGCTATAATATGGAATACCCAGGCGGTATCCCTTTCAGATTTTCACGCCTCTCATAACCTCATACAGGCGGAATTTCACATATTGGGGACCAATATTCATGGCAATCTATCTAATGTATACTTCCCGCAAGATATAGGAAGCAAAATCGCGCTCCTTGACACAATAGAAGTTCTGAACAGTAACAGGAGGTACCCTCTGTGGATTATTGGAGGAGATTTCAATATGATTACTAAAAGCGAGGAGAAGAAAGGAGGAAGAAGCAGATTGGAACCCGAAGTTGATCGCTTCAAGGACTTCATCCAAAATGCATCTCTCATAGACTTGCCATTCTGTAATGGCACTTTCACTTGGAGCAATCGCAGAGCTGGCAAACATCAAATCGCCTCTAAACTGGACCGCTTCCTCATCTCAGACAACGCGGTTCATCTAGGAGGAGATATCTCAGCAGCAATCCTGGCGCATACTGGATCGGATCACTGGCCGATTGCTCTACAGTGGCAAAGACCAGGTGATCCGACAAAAAGACCCTTCCGATTTGAAGGTTTTTGGCTCACGCACCCTGCATTTAAAGATTTTTTTGAAACCACCTGGGCATCCTTCGTCCCTCCTGAAGGGTCAAAAATGTACCAGCTACAACAAAAGCTTCGATATCTTAAAAACCACCTCAAAAGATGGAATAGGGAGATCTTCGGGAACATATTTAAGGCGCAACAAGAATTAAATCAGGAACTAGCGGGACTCCATCAAAGAATAGTCACGGAGGGGCATTCGGAAGCCACCCTGAATAAGGAACGGATCATCCACAATCAGCTCGAGGAGAGGAGGAAGCAGGAAGAAATTTACTGGAAGCAAAAATCGCGGGTTAGATGGCTGAAAGAGGGAGAACGTAACACCAAATTCTTCCACAGAACCACAGTGCAGAGGAGGATGCACAATAACATACCCTTCATCCAAAATCCAGAAGGGGCAAAAGCAGAGAAGCATGAAGATATCGAAGAGGTACTCCTCAATCACTTCCATCAGGTTCACCAGGAACATGTAGAAGATCGGCAACAGGCTATTGGAAAGATAATCAGCAATGTACCAAAGCTCATCACGGAGGAACACAATGAGCTTCTCCTTCGCCCTATTCTCCCCCAGGAAGTGGATGAGGCAATGTTCCAGCTTAAAGAAGGTAAGGCCCCTGGCCCAGATGGATTCACCACCACTTTCTTTCATGCTTTCTGGGATATGATAAAGCTGGAGGTTTGGCAGATAGTAGAAGAATCAAGGACACTACGCTGGATACTTCCCTCCCTCAACTCCACCTTTATTACTCTCATACCCAAAGAGGAGGACTCTATCACCCCTGATAAATTCAGGCCAATAGCACTTTGTAATGTCATATACAAAGTTATATCTAAAGTTATTGCAAACAGGCTAAAACCCCTCCTACCTCTGCTCATATCTCCTGAACAGTCGGGGTACGTGGAAGGGCGACAGATAATGGATGGCATTATCCTCACGCACGAGATAGCTCACTCCCTCAAGCACTCAAAGCAAGCAGGTATGCTTCTCAAGCTGGATCTCTCTAAAGCCTTCGATAAACTTAGCTGGACATATATTCATCATATGTTAAAAGCTTTTGGTTTCTGCTCCATGTGGATCCGCTGGATCATGAGTCTCATCACATCCACTCACTTCTCCATTCTAGTAAACGGTATCCCCTCGCGCCCCTTCAAACCCTCTCGGGGTATTAGGCAAGGGGACCCCCTCTCCCCCTTCCTGTTTGTTCTTATGGCTGAGGGCCTTGGCCGGCACATCAAACATGCCCTCCACTCCCACCAGCTCAAAGGTATTTCTGTCCACAACTCCCCTGCTACCTCTCATCAGCAATTTGTTGATGATACTATGCTTTTTGGATATCCCTCTGTCCAAGAAGCCTCATGCCTTAAATCCCTTCTCAATGATTTTTCTGAAGCCTCTGGCACCAATGTCAATTGCAACAAATCTCAAATTTTCTTCTTTCACACTCCTCCTTCGGTCAAATCTGCTGTTACTCGTATTCTGGGCTTTCCCTCAGCAACCCTTCCCTCTAAATACCTCGGAGCCCCTCTCTCTGTCTCAGCCATAAAGAATCCCGCTTGGCGCTCCCTCTTAGAGAAGCTTGATTCTCGCCTCAACCTCTGGACTCACAGATCTCTAAATCTTGCTAGTCGTGTGGTGCTCATCAAGTCTGTCCTTCAAGCCATGCCTCTTTACCTGTTCACAATCCTTGCAGCGCCAAAATGGGTTCTAAAAAGAATAAGGAACCTTCAGCGTAACTTTTTATGGGGCAGCTCGGCATCTAACCGCAAATGGGCTCTGGTCAAATGGTCTACTGTCTGCTTGCCAAAAAACAAAGGTGGCATCGGGCTTAGGGACCCAGAGCACAGCAATTCCATAATGAATGCCAAGATCTGGTGGCAGTGGGTTACCAATTCAGAAAAGCCATGGGTAAAGATTTGGACTGCCAAATACGCCGACAATAGACCTCAGGAAGAGCTCATAAGATTCAGTCCTACAGAAAAGGGGTCGCTAATCTGGAATGCGGCCAAACAGCACTATCAGCTAATACAGAAGCACAGCTTCTGGGAAATAAAGAATGGTCGCACGGCAAGATTCTGGACAGACGCTTGGAACCAGATGCCTAAGCTTATCAATGTACTTCATCCATCTCAAATTCCTAACAGGCAGGATCAGCAGCAGGAAAAAATACACCAATTCTGGATGCAGGAGATAGAGCACGGATTCAGAAAATGGAGACAGATCAACCATATACTCAACGGCACAAATACTAGGGAGGCAGAAGAACTGGAGAAAGAGTTAAAGAAAAGAAGTATCAGGCATGATGAAAGCAATGACATCCTAAGATGGGGTTACCAACCCAAAGGGACCTATACTACTTCTGAAGCTTACAATCTGATCTGCAACTTCCCCACTCCCCCGGATCCAATTTGGAGCAAAATCTGGGGTCTCGGATCATGGCCCAAAATCTCCCACTTCCTCTGGCTGGTAGGACATAAAAGAACTCTCACATGGGATAAACTAAGAAGACGAAACTTCCAAGGTCCTTCAATCTGCTACAACTGCAATCAAAGTGAAGAAACGCTCCAACACCTCTTGGACACTTGCCCTCTAGCCAATTGGTTATGGGAAAAGGTGAGCTTCAGATGCCAAAAAAAATGCAGAGTGGAGAACGACATCATCAACACCATAAGACAATGGCCACAAAATCCCTACAAAAGCGAGATTCTTAATTGCCTATGGAACATCATTCCCGGATTAGTCCTATGGAACATCTGGAAGGAAAGGAATAAACGTATTTTTAAAGACAAGCGCTCTCCAAAAGAAGAAATTTGGAACAGGCTTCTAGGGAATCTCAACGAAACGCTGCTTCTTCGATCATGGACAAAGGAGGATCTCCCCTCAACAGATAACGAGAAGAGCATCTACGATAATTGGCAACTGCACCTGCCTCAAGATAACTACAAGAATGGTCCATCTAGAAGCAATATCAAGGACAATTGCCTATGGAACCCCCCCCCCCCCCCCCCCCCCCAAGCACTCTTATAAGCTCAATTTTGATGGGGCTTCCAAAGGAAATCCGGGAGCAGCTGGTTTTGGAGGAATATTGAGGAACCATGATGGTATTCCTCTGCAGGTTTATTATGGAAATATGGGATGGGATACCAACAACTCTGCAGAGCTTGAGGGTCTCTGGCAAGGCATGCTACTCGCCCGGAATCTCAACCTTCAACCCCTGATTGTAGAAGGCGACTCCCAAATCCTTATAAACATGGCAATTCGCTTACAGAATGGCTCTCAAGCCAGGAAAGTTGCTTCCAGCTGGAGGCTAGAGGCCAGATTGGATGCCATTGCACAAGATTTGCGCAACAATAGGGCCATTTCCTTCAATCACACGAAGAGAGGGGGTAACAAGGTGGCTGACCTCCTGGCCAACATAGGGGTAGAAAATGAACAGACCTTCCTCTCAGGAGATACAGCTATCATTCCTAACATCCTCCAGGTCCAGGAATGCGAAAGTCTGATCCAAAGAGAGGCAGTCTCCCCGGATGCGGGTGCCACGACTGCAGAAAACGAGGAGACACATGACAGGCATGTGTTGCCTCAGGCGTGAGGACATTCCCCTCTGTCAGTACGCCGCCATGGGATATATGGCAAGGCTCATTGCAAGTCGGCATTCATTGCCGCATTCAAGTTACTGGGCTGATAGCAGAGAGCAGTTATGGCGCTCAAGGAACGAAATTTGGTTGCAGGGCCTAGAAAAGGCGATAAGGGGGGCCAGCACAAGATGCTTCATGCTTGGCATTCGGCATTCTTCGCTCAGACGCTTGTATGGTCTCAGGCCCTCCGGGAGACATCATCCTCTGCTACACTGTTTACTGTATGTTATTCTGGGACTGAAAGGCCTCTGTGTGTATTCCGCCCCTGTTTCATCTCTAGCCTCCCGCTTGCCTCTCCGCCAATTCCGCCTTCCCTCCCCGATCTGCTCTTTAGCCTCAGTGCCCCGACAACAATGGTCCCGCCTCGCGAGCGATTGCTCAGCAGACGAGGCACTTCTCGAGGAAGCTCATCCCGGAGACCAGCTGAGGATTCTCAGCCCAGATGTTGTCGCTGCCCCTGCCATAGCCCTCTTGCAGCTCGTCCTATCCAACCCAGGCAATTCATGAACTCCTATAGCTCTGACCCGGACTCAATTCCTTCGCCGGCATTTGGCTCAGCCATTTTTGCTTTCAACAGTTCGATGGTTAGGCCTCGTATCAATGCCCATGTCTCAGTTCTATTTCTGGAGGAGGAACAATCTGTCAATGTTGAGAACCGTGATCAGGGGATGCACCAGGGCGAAATGCCAGAATTGGTCCAGGCCTCGCCGGGGAAGGAAGCGAATTTGGGCCAGGCCTCATCTGGGAAGGCAGTGGACCAGGCCCCCAGCCTTCCTCGGCCCCAGGAAGCATCTTCGTCCAAGCAGGTCGACTTCAACTCTGACCCCCTCCCTTCTGAGGAGGAATTTGGAGGATTCGGATGGACACCGATCGTCGAAGAGGAACCGGAGGAGTAGCAGGTCTCCCGCGCAGCTTCACCAGCCTCAGCGACTCTCAGGTTTTGACTCGGCGTTCGGTTTATATTATCAGTTTTTAATGCCTGTTAGTGTCAAGTTTTTTGAAGCCTCTGTGTGGGATAATGCTGTTGATTTTGTGATGCCCCTGCGTGGGCTTTCTAGACTAATGGGGAAAATATTAATGGAAGAACAAGGAACCCCGGCATGGAAGGTCGTAACTAGTATGGGCACCTCTGTGAAGGTAGCCATTTTTGATCTCAAACATACCAGAGTGCCAAGATCAGGCCTCTGAAGATGCATCTCTGTGACTGTAATGTATTTTTGTTCTGTATATAATAGATTAGTATTTTAACGAGAAAAAAAAAAAAAATTTCAATTTCCAAAATATATTCCTGAAATCTACCATCAATAACCTAAAAAATTATGGTTTATATAATCATTACGTAATTATTATACAATTGTTACTTTTTTATTTATTCCGGAAATATTTCTAAACCTCTTTTCTAATCTCAATTTCCCAAATATATTTCTGAAATCTACCATCAATAACATAAAAAATTATACTTTGTACAACCATTATGCAATTATTATGCAATTTGTCATCCTTTGTTTCCTGTGATTTACGGAATGCTCCATTGAACTTGGAGCCATCTCAAATAATCATTCTATTAATTTATTTTATATGTTAGACATTTAGAAATACGTTCGTTGTTAGGCAGGTGTACAAATTTTATTACAATGTTCTAACATGACGAATAGTGATATTATTAGAATATTATTTCAACTTTATCAAACCTAACTATATAGAGTGGCTATTTATTGAGGCCCACACCGCCATAAGCCAACAATAAACCGGAAAATGCATTAGACAGTATGAGAAGCCAACAATAAACGGGGAAATGCAGTAGACAGTATGAGGGACTTGGCAGCAAACTCAATCTTTATGGTTAATAAGTTATTTTTATAACGTAAAATTCGTTAATATATTTGCAAGAAATAAATAACGTTAATATGTTTGCAAGAAATAAATAAACAATGAAATATAGGCAACCAGATTTTTTAAGGAAACTTTTCTAAAAGAAAATTTCCACCTTCTAAAACGCATTTAATGTATTATTTGGAAACTAATTACTTATCTAAACAAAAATGTTTAATAGTAAAGTAATTTTGCAAAAATATCAATAATATAACAATAAATTCCAAATATCGATAATATAACAATAAATTAAAACTCACACATGTTTCTTCCAACTCTAATACTACATAAACAAACATAATAAAATCATAAGCAATTTATAGTTTTTCATTTAGTTGACCTAATCTAACTCTTATAAATTTTGCACATTTTAAATGTTTTTTCTCATCAAACTTATTTAAAATATAGTAAAAATTGTTATTGCAAATTTGAAATGTAATTCTACATAATCTTTATATACTATTAAAAAATTATAAACATATGATAATTAAATTACATTGATTTCCTTATATTCTGCATATTCTTTTGTAATTATTTAAAATATAGTAAAAAATTGTGATTACTATTAAAAATTTATAAACATATGATAATTAAATTACATGGATTTTATTTCCTTCCAATATTCTGCATATTCTCTGCTCTCCTGAAACAATGTATTTATTCTAGCATAAAAATGAATTTATTTTCTACTCGAAACATTTCTATTATAATAGTTAGTGCCTTAATTATCTGCTCAAGTACTATTATAATAGTTAGTACCTTAATTCTCTTCTAAGACACACCTTGGTCAATAGTTTATTTGTGAAATATCGAATGCAAAATTTAGCTCATACTTTATATGTTTCTTTAAATATTTTTACAAATATTAGTTTACTTGTGAAATATCTAATGCAAAATTTAGCTTATATCTTATAAGTTTTTAAAAACATTTTTACAAATATTAATTTATTTGTGAAATACAGAATGTAAATTTAGCTAATATCTTATAAGTTTCCTTACATATTTGTTTATTTGTGAAATATTGAATGCACAAGTTAGTTAATATCTTACATGTTTCCCTAAATATTTTTACAGCTGCTAAAAAATTATGGGATAAGTGGAAAACACGTTTAGATTTATTTTGTATTTTTATTAATAAATTCAAATGGTTAATATTAAACGTATATATTATAATATATGTTTATTAATTATATCTTTATTTAATCAAATCATAAATCATGTTTATTAATTCTATCCTTCTTCAATCAATTTATAAATCATTCGTTGCATTACACAAGTAAAAATTAGCCTTACTAATTAGATAATAACTCATAAATAATTTGTAGTAAACATATTTACTTTACCTCAGTTTATTAATGTCTTTCGAGAACATAAGCATTCATCTACCTTTTGCTTTATGTGAATTAATGTTTTTTTACTTAATTATCGCAGGAAATCTTGGTAAATTTCTCAAACTACAAAAAAAAATAAAAAAAAATTAAGCATTTTACGTGTGTTTTATGATTGATTTGTTTTACCCATTTTACTTGTGTTTTATGAGTGATTTTAATTTTTTGTTTTCTATAATGAAAATAACGAATTTGCGTTAGAGATTTTGATGCTATTCAATGAACTTATTACAAAAATAAATAAATAAATAAATTTATGGGCTTGCTCTCAAGCAATCTGCATCTAATCATTATAGTGGCATCTCTCATACCAACCAATGGCTCACATCACACTTCCACTTTTTTTACTTTGTGCCCAAGATGTGTTGGCCCAAAATTTCAAAAAATGGCTCGATCGAGCTCCTAAATAACCTTGGGTTAAACATAAGCTCGAGAGAGGGTTTGTTTTAATACTCAATAGAGAAATATTTAAGTTGAGTCATTCATTAAGAGGAAGATCTCGCAGTAGAAGTTATGTTAATTTAGGATATTTTGCCCTAGAAGGAAACCTTCAAAAATGTATTGTATATGGGTATTATTATGTGTGAGAAAAATATAGAAGACTATGTGAGAGTCAAGAGGAAGTTACAATGAATTTAAGAGTTATGGATTTTGTAGGGAAAAGGAGAAAACTATTTTTTTAATTATATTTTCAATTTATCTCTTTATAGGTTTACTCAAATTTCAAGTGTAAGCACCTGTTATATGTGGGATGAAATTCTAGATCCAATGAGTGCTCATTAGACATACTTTTGAGAATACCCACATTGATAAAAATTGAATATACATTAAAAAGACATATTTTCCTTTCAGATTTATCACCCTATGTCCCCATTACTCTACAACATTAACTTGTCCCCTCTATTTAGCTCGCCCACATTTACTACTCGACTATGCCTTGGCCTCAATCTCTCGCTCTCATTCTTATTTATCGTAGTGTCTAGGACAACTCCCTCTAAACATATAAATACTTGAATTTTCTAGAACTCAACATCATACCTCGCATCCTTCGGAGTTGATACTAAGAGCAAGTTATTCTTTAGCTCTGGGACATATAACACATATGTCACCTCCAAATATCCTCATGATTCTAGCTGGAATAGTTTTCCTCCATTAGGTTCATCCCCTATGAGTAAATATATGAAAGGAAGGCCTTATTATCTATTGATTTCATATACAACACATTTATGATGGAAAATCTTCTTGACATGGTAATCTCACCAAAGTATAAGATGAAAAGTTGCAACAATTAAATGCACTTGATGAATATATGATGCATGTCTTATTGCATACTGAAGTGTTCCAGTTGTAAAGAAAAATCAGACACAATAAACATATTCAAACTAGAACCTTCCAAGATGGATCTGATCTTTATTGGGTAAGTTGTATGTCGCATATTGTCACTAGAGAGAGGGTAATAGCTTGAGCTCCCCTATGGTGTCAATTTTTTTTCTTTCTTGATTCAGTGCATTATAATTAACTTGCATTTTGCACCAATCAACTAGATGTTTGCTTACTCTCTATTATTCTTCCTCTTCAAACCTTATCCGTTAGTCTTCAAAATATCATCTTGTATTGGCATCATTGAGCCGCCTAAGAATTTATCACGAAATTTATTTTAAACATTTTTTTAATGAGAATTTCAACTATATGGTTTACTTTAGTAAACTTAGGGTTTCGTCAATCTTACAAATTAAACTTAATAGTACTTGATTTCTTGATACAACAATAAACAATAATTTAAACGTAATTCTTATTCAAAACTTTATTTTTATATTAGATATCCTTAGCATTTCCTCGATATTACAAATTAAACTTAATAGTACTTGATTTATTGATACAACAATAAACAATAATTTAAACGTAATCTATATTAGATATCTTTATAGATACATTTCTCTGTTCAATATTTTGTTTTTACTTTGCAATGCTCCCAAATGTATTCACTTATTTTTCAAAAATTACTCGAGTTCAGTATTTGCACAACCCATGTAAGTTTATTAAGAAATTCAAATGAGTAATAATAAGATTATATGGTAAATATATATTTTTAATTAAAAATAAAATAAAATAATTTAATTTAATTGCATACTTCGAGTTACATAATATAACATATTCCGCTTCTATTTATGTCGACCAAAATGTTACATTATTAGTCCCTGTCATCTGGCAATGGCCAGGGACTATAGTAATTGAAATGTGCGACTATGACATTAGTTTGAGCTGCTATATTATTAATTTAAGCTGATTATTGCGAGAGTAACCAAAGTTTTTAAATGCAACGTTGTTTGTCATTGCGGGAGTAACCAATGTTTTTAAATGCAACCTTGTTTGCCATCTTATTTGGCCTCTTCCTGAGGTAGAAGAGGATGGACCATAGGTTTGTTCTACTTTTACCTGGTTCATTATTAGTGGCTGTCAAATAGTTGATATTAATGCTAACATTAGTTTGCCTACTTTGCCTAGCATTTTAGTTTGAGCATAGTTTGAGCATATTGGTTTATTTGCAGGTTGGCAGGTGTAGGTGTGCATGCAGGTGGTGTAGGTGTCCATGCATGGTGCAGATGTGCATGCAGGTGTAGGTGTTCCTTTCCTCTTTTGCTACCCTCCCTTCCTGGTTTCCTCTTTCTGCTGCCCTCCCTTCCTGGAATCCAAGGGCTCAGTTCCGATTCAGGTCAGGTCCAGGCTATTAGCAAGCAGGTCCAGGCAGTGGAACTGACTACCACTGACTATGTATCTCATAGTAACAGCGCGGGGAAGGGCTGACAGTCAGGGAAGGGCTGAGAGTCAGGGAGGTACCATACTTCGCAAGGATGGTGCAGCAGCTAATCTCGGTCCAGCTAACGAAGGACAATCCTACCTTGGGCTTGCCTAACTAAGTTCTCTGGGCTTGCTTTCCTTTCCAGCATCCATATCTACTCTAAGACTCTCTGAACAGGCAGTGGAGCTGACTATATATCTCATAGTAACAGCACAGGGAAGCGCTAACAGTCAGGGAGGTTAGACTGTTAAATAGCCAATAGGGCATCCTTCTTTCCAGCATCCATATCTGCTTTGAGACTCTCTAAACAGGCAGTGGAGTTGACTATGTATCTCATAGTAATAGCACAGGGAAGGTTTGACAGTCAGTGAGGTTAGACTATTAAACAACCAACAGAGCATCCTTGGCACCATGGGCTGCTTGAGGAGGTGGGCTGGAAGAAGAAATGAACTGGCACTAGAAGAAGCTAGTCTGTATTTGCTCCGAGACTCTCTGAACAGGTAGTGGACCTGATTATGTATCTCATAGTAATAGTACAGGGAAGGGCTGACAGTCAGGGAGGCTAGACTGTTAAACAACCAACAAGGCATCCTTGGCACCATGGGCTACTTGAGGAGGTGGGCCGGAAGAAGAAATGAACCGGCACTGGAAGAAGCTAGTCTGTGCCGAGATCTAAATGAGGGCAGAAAAAATGAAACCTAAGTGATGGCAGGCTTACCGAGACTGAAAGGGAGGTACCATACTTCGCAAGGATGGTCCAACAGCTAATCTCGGTCCAGCTAATGAAGGACAATCCTACCTTGCCCCTGCTCCAATGCACAAATTCCATTTCCGCATTGCCTACGAGGGAGTCCCGGGGACTTACAGTGAGGTAGGCGTGATGAAAGCTTACCCTTCTTGTGAGCCCATACCCTGTGACCAGTTCGAGGTAGCTTTTCAAGTTGTGGAGCTCTGGATTGCAGATAGAGCAGTCCTACGAGTGGAAAATTCCTTGGGCGACAGCATACACAGAAACTATGCGAATATGATAATTTTTGTTTGATTTCTTGGTAAACGTTCGGAGTCTAACTGAAGCAAAGTGATCCTCTCTTACAAATAATGCACCATACTGCCTCTCTTGCTCTCAGCCTGGCAAAGAATGCATCCACTCGGGGTAGGAACCTAACGGTTTCGTCACGGTAAGTGTCATCACGTAGGTTCCTTATCAATTGGGCAGTCTGACAAGGACTCCCGGCTTATGACACCCGGCTAGCAAGGACCTCCTGGCTATGATCGGGGCAATATATGACTGGACTATGACTGGTTGCACTGACTACTTGGCACTGATTAGAGATTAAAGCAATTAGACTATAAATGACAAGCTACTGTGGGAATGACCGCACCCTGAGGCAATGACCAGCTATGAGAGGTGGAGATAGAGGGAAGTTTCGAGGGTAGAGAACATTGGTAGAACTATATTAGCACTCGATGGGGAGTGAGCTTAGACCTCAATAGGGCCGTGAGGTGTGGAGTTTATGGGGACGTGAGTGCTAATATCAAGTAAAAAGGCTAATTAGTATGTATGGGTATGATTGGGCTTGAATCTGGGAATGAGGGGGACGTGAGATAAGGATCAAGTAAGAAGCTAATTAGTCTGTCACTAAATGATGGGGACGTGGTGAGTAATGGATACGCCTTTCCTATAAGATGGGTCCTATCAATAAGAAATCACTATTAAGCTCCACTTCACTCGCTTTGTAGCCCAACCTTCCTTCCTAGCGTTAAAGAACCATGTGTCTGTCTATCAAGATCAATCCTAAACGGGTGCATTGTAAGTAAGGCATAACATTGTTTGAACTGTTAATCCTTGATCTATGATTGTCATGGTCTCCCTGCTGGGATCGACTACCAACCTGCTGCTAGGATCGACTACTAACCTGAATGGAGTATTGGTATCGAGTGTATCAACTCTGGGATCTACAACACACCTGGCATTAAGTGTCATCATAAAGTACTTGCATGAAATCCTGGGATCGAAACCAGTCAATCGAATCGGCTAAACAAGGTAAATGCTCTCAAAAGGCAATGTTTATTAAGAAGAAAATCCATTTGATTGGGTCGAACCAGTTTTCGGGTATCCAGCTTGGGGTGTGGAGTGGAAAGGCTGAAAAGGTGCGTAAAGAATATGTGGGGTACCAATTTCTTATTTTCATTGTATCTAGTTTAGGGCTATCCATCTCTTCTTTCTGTGCACTTTGTTGGCAATATACTCGGTCGGTGGTAGGGAAGGGGATCACCATATCTGATTGGTAGATTATGGATTTCACAGACAGAATCTTCCAACTACCATCTTTCCTTCCTTTCTTATGCAATACATCCATCTTTGTCGGCAGGTAAGGTTAAGCACCTTCTATGAAGGAATGAAGAGTCGGGACTTGCCGCATGCATTCTGCTTCTAGTCAGATCTGCAACTCGCTTAGTGGAATAACCTATGAAACTGAGTGGAATGACACAAGTTCCTCCGATGAAATGGACAGCTCCTATAATGGGATCGATCGGCAGAGGTGTACGATATAAGTTCGCCAAATCCCGAAACAACAGATACCTATCACATTGTCCTGCTTTTCAGTGACGTTTTGATCATGCATTATGATGCGTTACGTTCAACCAAATCTCTTGTTATGTTCAATCGTTGCTTTTAATGATTTTGTGTGCTCTATAACTTAGGATTATTGATCCGGATTTAAACATGAACGCAACAAATTACAGAGATAACCATATACACAAAGATGCAGCAGAAATAATACTTCATTTCATTAATGGAAAATACTGAAATATGCTTACAACCAGAAATGGAAATAAACCAGCTAGGGCGATGGTAGCTTATCTCTGAGAAGAGATGTGATGGCTACATGCCTCTGAACTGTGTTACAATGAGGCTCGAAGGCCATTTTATTGTTGAGAAACAATGAAAAACCCTTAACATTCCAAAACCTAACCCTAGGAGATGAAACGCCAAACTGTGGGCCCCGTTTGGGGTAAATTGGTACATCAACTTCCCGGGGTCGTAACTTTGGCATATGATCTCCGTTTGACGCATACAATAGCTCGTTAGAAAGATCTATCCGAGCACTACCATTGTTGGAACGGGCAACATGGTCCATTCCATGCACCCATGTTTGCCCCTGGATTCCCCAAAAAACGTTGTTTAGGGCCTCAAAACGGCTCCGGAAGTTCAGGACCCGACAAACTGCTAAAAATAGTAAGTTGTGCTACAATTAAGGAAACTGAAAATGCTAAGAAGGACAATGGTGGGGGTCTAGGTGGACTTGGCAGGTGGCCACCAATATCCACCTGGATCATTCCTCCCCCCTTAGGAAGCAATGGTCCCCATTGCGTTGAGCTCCTCCATGAGATGAGGAAACTTTTGCTGAACTTGTTCCCTGGTGAGCCACTTGCCCTGCTGAAGGAGTTGGCCTGCTTTGACAACTCGATACAGTTGGATATTCTGTTTGCGAGTGTTCTTGATCTGTGTGTCCATGATCCGATCAGTTGCAGCTTGTTCCATGCAATCTGGATTTAATTCTGTGGGTTTGAGCTGTTCTGCAATGTCGGATGTGTCTAGCAATGGTGGAAAGTATGGCCGAAGGCGGTCCACATTGAACACTGGGTGCAGGCCAAGGAATGGGGGAATGCTGAGCTCAAATGCATTGTCTCCCATAGCCTTAGTAATGGTGTAAGGACCATATCGGAGTGGTCTCAATTTCCGATAGGCTCCAGTAAGGCATTCCTTTTGCAAATGCAACCAGACTTTGTTGCCCACCTGAAACTTGTGTGGCACCCGATGTTGATCATGTCGCTGCTTGTACTTGGCATTTGATTTCTTAAGAATGTCATGGACCTACTGGCGAATATGTTGGATGCGCTCAATGAAGCTGGTGGCCTTATCTGTTTCGGACTGGACATGAGCTGAATTCATGTGAGTAGCTGCAAGTGGCATGGCCACATCAATGGGGCATAGTGGCTGGAATCTCAAACCCACCTGAAAAGGGCTATGGCCAGTGGAGCTGTGAAGAGCTCGGTTGTAGCTGTGCTGAACATAGGGGAGGATCTCGTCCCATGTGCGTGGATGCTTTGAGTTATACATGCGCAGAATGTGCACAATCATCCTATTGACAACCTCTGTTTGGCCATCAGTTTGAGGATGGAAGGCTGTGGACTTCGTGAGTTTGGTGTCCAGCATTGACCAGAGATTGGACCAAAATGTGCTGAGAAACCGACTGTCCCGATCTGAGATGATAGACTGTGGGATCCCAAAGTGCACCCACACTCGTTCAAAGAAGAGTTTAGCAGTGGCTTTTGCTGTGATATTCTTCTTGCAGGCCATCATAATGGCCATCTTCGAGAACCTGTCGACGACCACAAAAACACAGTCATTTCCATGCTTGGTGGAAGGAAGGCCTGACATGTAATCCATGGAGATGGATTCCCAAGGTCGACTAGGGGTAGGCAACGGGGTATAGAGGTCGTGCTTCTTAATGGTCGGTTTGGCAATGGCACAGGAAGTACATGATCTGATGTACTTCCCAACATCCTGTCGAAGATTCGGCCAATAGAAATAATTTTGCAGTACTGCCACTGTTTTCTCGACCCCGAAATGCCCAGCAGCCCGACTGTAGTGTGCTTCCCAAATCATCTTGGCACGCTCGCTTGAAGGAACACAAAGGTGACCGAGGTGGCATAATAGGGCACCCTGGAGGTGAAAATATGCAACACGCCGACCCTCCAAGAGTGTCTGGTATGTGTGGCCGAATTCTGGGTCGCTCTTGTAGAGAAGTGGCCAATCAGAAGTCTCGTGCCCACAAGAGTTGAGCACGGTGGTTAACGCCATGATCGGTGGTCGACTGAGGCAATCTGCGACATTATTGGTGCTGCCCTTCTTATACTTGATATTCAAGTGGAACTGTTGCAGGTATGTAGACCACTTCTGATGGCGATCAATCTACAATTTCCCTTGGGTCTGTATGAACTGCAGGGGTCGGTGGTCTGTGTGGATGACTGTTTCCTTCCCCAAAATGTAATGCTTCCATTGTCGGCAGGCCTGTACAATGGAGTACATCTCTTTATCATAAGTGGGGTACTTCCGGACTGTGTCTGAAAGTGTTTCACCGTGATATTCCACTGGATGTCCATGTTGAGTAAGGACTGCCCCAATAGCATAGTCAGAAGCATCTGTCTCGACCTCAAATGGTTGTTGTAAATCTGGTAACGCGAGCACTGGTGCCATGCAGAGGCGATCCTTCAACTCCATGAATGCCTTCTGTTGAGATTCAGACCAAAAGAACCTTGCTTTCGCCCCTCCCTTGGTGACTTGACTCAAGGGCCAAGAAATATGAGAAAACCCCAACACAAACCTGCGGTAGAAGTTGGCAAGACCTAGAAAGCTGCGGAGCTCTGTTAGAGTGGTTGGAGAGGGCCAATCCCGAATGACTTGGACTTTGGCTAGATCGACATGCACCCCCTGTTCATCAATGATGTATCCCAGATACTGAACCTGGGTCATGCCAAAAGTGCATTTCTCCAAATTGGCACATAGCTTGTGTTGCCGCAGTGTTTGGAGAACCTGTCGGATGTGGTGGAGGTGCTCTTCCGAACTCTGGCTGAAGATCATAATGTCATCCAAGTATACTACTACAAAGGAGTTGGTGAATGGCCGCAAGATGTCATCCATTAGCCTCATAAAGGTTGCAGGAGCATTCGTCAATTCGAAAGGCATGACCAACCATTCGAAGAGGCCCTCCTTGGATTTGAAGGCAGTCTTCCACACATCAGAGGGTTCGATTGGTACCTGGTGATATCCTGAATTCAGATCGATCTTGCTGAAGTATTTCGCCCCCTTTAGTTGGTCTAGGAGGTCATCAATCCGCGGGATCGGGTACCTATTACGGACAGTGATCTTGTTCAGCGCCCAATAGTCAATACAGAGTCTCCACGTCCCATCCTTCTTCTGTACCAACACGATCGGACTCCCACAGGGCGATGAACTCGGACGGATGTGACCTTTCTGCAGGAGCTCCTGAATTTGCCTCTTGATTTCATCGTTCTCCAGAACGGAGCGCCGATAAATTGGTCCATTGGGTAGCGGCGCACCTGGGGTCAGATCGATGGAGTGCTTGACTTGACAGTGCAGAGGAACTCCTGCCGGAGAGGTGAAGATGTCCTCGTACTCCTCCACAATCTTGTCCATCTGTAGTTGTCATGCAGAGGGACCCCGTCTGGAGGCCGCAACCACTGTCTTCTTCTTTCCTTGAGGGCGTATCATCATGAAAACAAATTTCCTGGTTTTGGAAATGATCTTACTGCATTTTTTTGCAGTAATCAAAGAGATGGCGGCAGGTGGTGCTACCTCTGGTATCCTGAACAGCTTATTTCCCAATGTAATAATAACAGCACGGGGTCTTGATTCTTACATAGCATGTCGCTTCCACAAGTATGGTTGTCCTAGTAATACATCACAAACTTCAAGGGGAGCAATGTCACACAATACCTCATCCGTGAAGGGCTTGATGTTGTATGGAAGGAGACACTGCTGGCTCACGCGAAGATCTCGTCCTTGGTGCAGCCACCCAATGGTGTATGGTTGTGGATGTGTTGTGGTCGGTAAGCCCAACCGCTTCACGACCTCTGCCAAAATGAGGTTCTTTTGACTCCCGCTATCAACAATGAACTGTATCGGGGAGCCCTTTACCCACATCTGAGAGTGGAAGAGACGCTCCTCCTCCTCTGGATCTTCGGGTTCAGTTTTCTGGATCTTTGCGGTAGCAACAGTGGCGCTGGGATCCGCATCAATGATCTGCTTCCCTTTTTCATACCCCTTATCGGGTTCTGACTCAGAGTCGGAACATGCATCTGATTCTGAAACCTTTAGCTCTGCCACCAGTGACTGTTTGGCCCGACACTCACTTGTGTTGTGAGTGGAGCTCTTATGGAACTCGCACCATTTTCCAGTGTCCTTTCTCAGCTTCGCAACGCTGTTCTTTGATTGCAGCTTCGGCTGGTTGTCTTGGGCTGTCCCGCCTTGGCTTTGTCCTTTGTTCTGTGGTTTCGGGGCCCCTTTCCCCTGCTTTGGATTCGCAGATCCAAAATCTCGCTTCTTTTGTTTCAACTTCTGCTCGACCTCAACGACATATCGGTATGCTGCGCCGAGCGAGGGGATGTTTAGGAATTGTATTTCTTCCTGGATGTACTTGTGCAGGCAGCCACGGTATTTGAGTATCAAATGTTGCTCCGAATCCTTGATACCCAACTTTGTGCGAAGGGTATGGAAAAGATTGGTGAACTCCGGCACGTCTTGGTCCCTTCCCTGCCGCAACGTGGTCCACTTTATGTATTCATCCTCATAGCTTCCAACAGGGTAGTACTGCTCCTTGACGGCATCCCGGAACGAATCCCAGGTGGGTGCGGCTGAAAATAGTGAGCCAGTACTTTCATCCTTTTGCTCGCAGTAGGTTTCCCACCAGTCCTTGACGTGGGGGGCTGCTTTGAGAAGAGCAAAAACAATCTTTTCCCGACTCGAAAAATCATGAACAGAAAAATAACCCTCTAGCAGATTTAACCATTTATCTACGACATCTGCGTCTATCTGACCCTCGAATATGGGGATTTCAAAATTAACTTGTACCTTAAAGGGTGTGGCGTTTCCAGAGTAGCTGCTGGAAGCCGATGCGTCGCTTCTGGGTAGCCGCTAAAGGATCTGGGCATAGTTGTCCATCATCGCGTTCCGTTGTCGCTCGAGAGCTTCTTCGAGCAAGATTTTGATGGGATCTCCTGCCCCCTCGTCTTTCTTCTTGTCCGCCATGGGAGGCCGTCGGGATTTGCGAGGCTGGTCTTGCAAAGGTTCAACCAGTTCAAGCCCTAACTCCTTATATCCCGACCTTGTTGGGGACATGCAAAGAAAAACAGAGAAAAAGCAGACCGCTCTGATACCACTGATCCGGATTTAAACAGGAACGCAACAAATTACAGAGATAACCATATACACAAAGATGCAGCATAAATAATACTTCATTTCATTAATGGAAAATACTGAAATATGCTTACAACCAGAAATGGAAATAAACCAGCTAGGGCGATGGTAGCTTATCTCTGAGAAGAGATGTGATGGCTACATGCCTCTGAACTGTGTTACAATGAGGCTCGAAGGCCATTTTATTGTTGAGAAACAATGAAAAACCCTTAACATTCCAAAACCTAACCCTAGGAGATGAAACGCCAAACTGTGGGCCCCGTTTGGGGTAAATTGGTACATCAACTTCCCGGGGTCGTAACTTTGGCATATGATCTCCGTTTGACGCATACAATAGCTCGTTAGAAAGATCTATCCGAGCACTACCATTGTTGGAACGGGTGGACTCATGTTGCCCTCAGATTCCCCAAAAAACGTCGTTTAGGGCCTCAAAGCGGCTCTGGAAGTTCAGGACCCGACAAACTGCTAAAAATAGTAAGTTGTGCTACAATTAAGGAAACTGAAAATGCTAAGAAGGACAATGGTGGGGGTCCAGGTGGACTTGGCAGGTGGCCACCAATATCCACCTGGATCAATTATAAACCATCAAAGGCCCCTTGAGCTTGAGTATTTCGATTATTCAATTAGGAATACGCGCTCTATGCAATGGTTGCAATTCATGTAACTCCACCGCCAAAATCATTTGGATTACATCTCGATCTTTTCATGGTTCTCATAATGCCTTCCACATTTATTTGTGCATGTCCTACACCGGTGTCATTGTATTAGGACATCGGCCCACTACATCTCATTAAATATGATGCTACCCTCCTTCGTCACCTTACATTGTGATTGACTCTGGATATTTTCACTCTTTCTTTATAATCTGCAAGCAACAGGGGTTAAACTATGTATAGAGGCCGCCTATGCATGTGTTTACTTTATTGTCAGTTAGTTATGTCGTTCTTTATTTATGTCCCCGAATATGTCTTGTTTCTTTTGATTTGTGATAAATAGTATCATATTAACGGAGTTCTTGATAAAAAAATATCTTACCACCCTTATATTCCCATGATTTTACAGACTACGGTATATTGTTCTAGGTTCAACAGTGACTGAAATCCTAGGTAGAGGTTCTGTGAGGCATTTCCTTGCAAGGAATTGAATGGTAACTCGGGGCTTGTTTGTCTATTGTGATTGACCATGTTTTCTTTATGTTAATTATATTCGAATTTGCAGGTTTTTGTTAAGACTGTTGAATTGAAATTCCTGTTGTGAAGGGTTTTGTTAAGACTGTTGGATTGAAATTCCTATGGTGAAGGGTTGGAAGCTATCTTGGAGTGGAAGTTACAGTTTTTGAATCATTGACAACAGTTTTGCAGTTTTACTAGAAAATGCCTCAATCTGATGAACCTAATCTTTCTAACCTCTATATTTCGTTATGTAGAAGAAACGTTCCACTTTGGCAAAAAGATTTGGAAAAAATGTTCTATTTCCATCAGTCAGGTGGAACTATTGACTTCAAATTTCCAAGGTTGTGGATTTTCCGCGAAGTGCGACCAGATCCTATTGCATTGGAGTGCGATTTTCTGGTTCGATGTAATTGATTTATAGGTGAAATCTTGATTATAAATCCCTCTCGAATCAGATTAGCCATAGTGTAAATTGGCCACAAATTTGCCCCTGAAATTGGAAATCCAATTTCAGGAAATACTGGAAAGTTTGTTCGTTGAAATCTGGTGTTACATTGATATTGTCCTTCATTTTGGAGTTTGCATATCCTTTGTTGGGATCCCATGTTACATTGATACCATCGTTCCTCTATCATTAATATTGATAGCACTATTTGTATTTGATTTCTGTAATGGTGGCATATTGTGGGGGGATGGTATTTTGTCTTTGCTGCTTCTTTCCTCGTTGAGAACTCCTTTTACATTAATAGCCTCCTCCTCCTATGAATTTTGATAGCACTACCTTTTCTATTTGTATTTAATTACTGTAATGGCGACAAATCCACAAATCTATGACGGGTGTTTTGTTGTTTCTTTCCTCTTTGGATTTGGTTGGGTGTAGTAAGAATTAAGGGGTTTTAAATTATATATATATTTTTATTAGGTTATTCGTTAGGATCTTGTAAATGGAGTAACTAAATGTAGTATATTGATCTTTCTACACAAGTCTTGTACTTAGTGTTCATACAGATGTCGAGTACATGCAGAATTAATCTGGCATTTGATAATGGATTTGTCACCATTTGCCCGATTTTGAAAGTGGCTCGATCCTGGAGCCTAAATCTCTCTCCCCCGCTTTTAAATAATATGTCAATTTTTCTTTAGTTCTTGAAGACCATTAGGATTTAAAAAGTTATACCTAATCCTTGCAAATACTCTTCAACAGTTTGCAATTTAACAAGTCCTTTTCTCTCAAGTTTCACCTTCTTCAATCTTATTTTTCTTGGATAGATTTATTTGTTTATCATAAGATAATTGTTTTCTTTCCTACAAAGCTCTATGTGAGAGATAATCAACAATTATAATACGAGAGTCAGGAGTATTCCAGTGGGAATTATTTGCCAGACTTATGTGCAATAGAGTTTATTGTCTCTTTTATCTATGTTCAGTAGACTTATGTGCAGTAGAGTTTATTGTTCTTTTTCCTACAAAAGACTCTGTGAAAGATAATCATGTCTTTTTTTTGCTTTTCAATGCTGGGCAGCAGCTGAATCCCTGAAATACAACATTTATTAGTTTACCTAGATCCTGATGTCAGCTTATTGGAAGTTGCCTAAGTATGTATATGAACTTGGAGCATCTTTTTAAGTTCACTACATACATTTCTTTCTATTTATGACAGAATACACAAATCAGAGTTCAGTTTGACAAGGAATTCGAGGAGCTGAACAGAAGATACACTACATTACTTCAGGAAGAGGATTACACATTTGCACAAAAAAAATAGATTCTTGAAACAAACTTTATGAAAGTCGATATCAATCGATGCCTTGCTGAAGCATTTAAGATAAAGGTGCATGATAACAATTTCACAGTACCATTAGTTCAGTCAAGTATTCAAAATTTTTACCTTAACTATTTGCAGATTTTAAATTTTATCTTTTTTTGGTGACTTGTATTATCTACATTCTCAGTTAGCATTTGATTTCAATTTTATGTTTATTGCAAATTTGCTTTTTAGATATCTATCTCAAACACAAGCTTGCTCTCCATAACTACCCCACTCAAGGTGGATGCCATTTTGACAATCATCGAGCACTGAAGATTACAGCAAACAAATTCGCTGAAACATTCACCTGCAGCCAATTTCAATTTTACATGGAACGCAGATTGACATATTTTACCCTCTGTAGGGTTTGAGGGAATGACAGAGAGATCCAGTTGTGCATGCGGGAGCTATTGTGGAATTATTTGCCAGACTTATGTGTAGTAGGGTTTATTGTCTCCTTTATCTATGTTGATTGTTTTAATAGTTTCTGCGATTAGCACAACAATGTATCAGTAATAATGTTTGTTGATATCTTATTAATGCTTTTCACTATTATTGCTTGGAGCCTAAATCTCTCTCCCCTGTTTTTAAAGATTCTTTAACTTTTTGCAATTTAACAAGTCCTTTTCTATTTCCTACAAAAGACATTGTGAAAGATAATCATGTCTTTTATTGCAGCAGTTGAATTTCTGAAATACAACATTGATCTCAAAAAATCTCTTGAACTTGCCAATGTACATCTGAATTTTGAGTGCGAAAGGGTGGTGTTTGACTCAGTGTACTTAAAATTAAGAGAACAATGCTTGAATTTAAGCAGATATATTCCTAGATCTTGATGTTAGCTTATTGGAAGCTACCTAAGTGTATACACACTCTCCTCAATCATTGTGCTCTTTCCAATCCTCTCATGTGGGATGCTCTTTGAACCATAAAAACATTGTTGTTCATCTCGTTCTCTCATCATTCCATCTCATTGAACTAGTCTCATCTCCTCCGTATGACTATTGATGAACTTGTAAGTAGCACAATCTTTGTACAAGAGGTAATATCAAATTTTCTACATTTCCTATCTTTTTCTTCTCTTGATGAATGGTAGCAATGACTTGATTGTTTCATTGTTGAGATATCATGGTGTGAGGGTTGTTTGTCACACTATGAACTCCTACTAAAACTCAATTATGGAAATCCACAATTGTCATATTATGCTACTATTGTTCACCATTAAGGCAGCTTGTACCCTGTACCATCTAGCCCTTCCAGCCCTAGGTGCAGATGGCAGAGCGTTCCATCGATTCTGCAGTTATCAATAGTTCTTTTATACATGAAGTTTGTGCAATCATCCACGAATCACAGTTCAGTTTGACAGAATACACTTTTTTTGGTGACTTGTATTATCTACATTCTCAGTTAGCATTTGATTTCAATTTTATGTTGATTACAAATTTGCTTTTCAGATATCTATCTCAAACACAAGCTTGCTCTAGCATCTTTTCACTGTTCTTTCTGAGTAGAAAGCAAATTCAAAGGCTTTGTCAGCTTACTTGACCCGAAGCTAATCCCATCCTTTCCATTCTTACGAGACATATGTCATTGTGCACATAGATTGACATATTTTACCCTCTGTAGGGTTTGAGGGAATGACTGTGCATGCGGGAGCTATTGTTCAATGTAGGGACTTGCTGCCTCGCAGCTTCCCTTGTTATATAAATAGTTAATATCAAAAGATAAGTGATAAGTTCAATTTCACATCAATTTATATCACACAATTGAAGTAAACAAATTTGGGTTCTAAATATAAAGGTCAGCTATGAATTTGACATGAATCATGCAAAATAAAAATAGTACAGGCCACCGTGTATCCGTCATGGTTCATGTAAAACAGTTAAACGAGTGGTCAATGTTGGCTGTTGTGAGTTGAAACATATTTGTAGGGACATTGGACATGCAACAATCTCGTCAACTTTTATTAATTTTATATTATAACATCTTTCATCGAAGGAAACTTTGTTTAAAGAAGTAGTGTTCTATTTATGATTAAAAACAATCAAATTTTATGAAATATTATTCAATCAATTTATTTATTTTTAATAATATTATTTAATTTATATATTATTTATATAAACTTTCCCACCTGTGGTCAGCTCTCTGGTACATTAGCATTGAAAATGCAACATACTTATCAAATAATTTTTATTAACTATTTTATATTATTTTATTCACAGATACGTTTTATGAAAGATAACGTTGTTTACGAGGGTATTGTGAATGCGTAGGTGTACACGTTATATGAATTTTGCCCACCACTTATCAGCTGTTTGGTAGAACTGAGCATGCAACAAACTTATCAATTTTACTTTTATTATCTATTTTATATTATCTTATTTAGTCACAGTTTTATGAAAGATAACGTTGTTTGAAAGAGTCATAGTCATGTTAATTGGTAGGTGTACTGAGTATGCAATGATATTATTAAATTATTTTGTATTTTAATGATATGTTCCTAGCAAATAATTATAATATGTGTTTTTTATGTTTTAATATATTAAACTTATGGTAATGTAAGAATATGAGTGAAAGTTGAATAGTAGTCTCTCATTTGTTTGGCTTTTTGGTAATCGATGGAGAATATTGATGTTAAACCAGTTACAGCATATGTGTTGTAGGAATAGCTTGCAGGAAGTGTTATAATAAAGAGGGGAAATAAGTAATCCAACAGCAAGGTGATCGATGTTTATTTATAATGAATTCCAGCAAGAGAGTGCACACAATAATCTCGACGAATTATCATATTAATACTTGCCATAGTATCAATCAATCAGATTTATTTTTGTTATAGTTTCAAAAGGAGATTGTTTAGAGAATGCAAGAATTCGTTGAGTCTATGAGGTTGATTCAACTTTGAGTATTACAAAGCAATTTGCTCACGTAAGGTACCGGATAAATGGGCACGAAATGCATTAGTTATTTTGTCGCGAGATATTGTGTGAAGGAACTTAACGTAATATTTTATATGTTTTTAAAAACTTCAAAGACTGTAAATTTCTTTGTCCCCCGGAACGTGCTTTATAAGGACGACTGCCATACAGAATTCAAAATGTCTCTTTTTTTTATAAGTAGAAGCGATAAGGCTCCTCATAAATAGGAAGACTACCATCCAAAATTGGCCAACTCACACGTTACATATTGTGTGTCATAATTAATATAACATTAGACCGACTTACGAACTGCATTCACAGCATTAAACAACGGAACTGCAAGTCGTTGATGTGAGTGGGAAGCTGATTCCACATTGATTTATCAATTGCAAATCACACAATTAAAGTGAACAGAAGTCAGTAAAGTAAATTGGTGTGTCCATTTTGTTTTAGAAAATGCAGACCAACACTGAATCTATCATGATTCATTCAGAATTTATAGCCACTTATGTGACCACACTGTTATCAAAAAGCACGATAACCATAGCTACCAGGTTCGGCCGTACCGGCAAAAAAAAAATCCTAAATTCGCTGATTTGGTTCGGTACAACGAATAATTCGACATTTTCCAATTCCGTACGGTCACCGGTGCATGATTTTGGTTAACGCTTTCCACCGGCTTTTGTCCAGCATCCACTGTGCTGCTCCTACTGAGTCGACGAACAGTGTGCGTGTGTGGATTCTGAACCCGTGCTCAATAGCCTGCCCAAGCTAAGGCCGTCCCAATAGGGGGCCGCCGCCAGAGCCAAACCCGATGCAGCCACCGCGTCGAGGAGGTCTCTCAGCCCGACACCGCTGTCTGCAGTCACGTTCATGGCGGCTTTATCTACCGTGATGTAATTCTTGTAATTTTGGGTACTGATTAGAATCCCAGCACCATCTCCCGAACCGGGGCAGGCTAACTTGGGAATTGTGTGCGAAAAGCCAGTGACCACCTTCATCCACAATTTCTTCCACGCACTGTTGGCCACCGCATGTAAAATATCTTCTTCTATAGAAGGGTAGATAACCATGGAGGCTTTGTAGGGGACTCTGTCTGGCCAGGTGCCATAGGCATCCGAAATCGTGCAAGAATTGTCAAAATTGTTGCAGGTAACCCAAGGCCGAGGTGGAATGCAGGCGCATAGAACAATAAATTGTAGCAAGAAACAGAGACGAATGACAATCGCTTTTCCTGGTAACGGTAGGAGGCGATGTCAAAATTTGAAATTTGAAATAATGGAGGGATTATTTATTTTTAATGCTAGGATTAATTAGGTTTTATGATTTTTGTATGCCAAAAAATAGGGTAATTTTCTTATACGAGGATTAATTAGAAAATTGGAAAAAAAAACAATAACTTTTTATAAAAATATTTAAAAAACAGTAAAAAAATTGACCATTCTTACTAAATTTGGCTATAAAATGGCAAATATGGTTAGAAATTTGGTTGTAATTTGTTATTTTATTATTATTCCCAAATTGTTCCAGAACATATTAGTGTATAACCGAAAACAAATTGCTAATCCTAAAATGTAAAAATCATTGAATCAAATACATATCTCGGATACATCATTGCCTAACGCGATGTGACTCAAATTTGATTTTTAAGTCTACCCTTTGAAACAATCAATCAAGATGGTTTAAATGAGAGCCCTGAGTTAGTAATTTTTATGTACTGTCAAATTGCAACTAAAAAAGATAACTTCTATTTTAACAAAAAATATAAAACAATGAATTGGTTGCAAACTAGTATCTCTTATATAAAAAGAAAAAAACAAAAACAGTGATTTCTATATTGGAAAAAATTTATAAATTGAGAAATTTCATTGTTAAATGGATAATTAGTTAGTAATTTCTATATAATGGCAAATTGCAATTCAAAACAAATGATAACTTTTATCTTAACAGTAATTATAAAATAGTAACCCGAACGGGATGTAGGCTGCCAGTTGGGACAGATTGGATGCACTCATGTATAGTACCAGGGCAATTAATACCGTCGCCCCCCCCCATGCTCAAGGTAGGGAGTGCGGTGACCCTTGGCATGAACGCAGGCTAGGGAAGTGGGCAAGGTCGCAGGACGAGAGATAACAGGACGAGAGATAATGTTGAATATATGGGCAGGAGAGGGTATTTGATGTGCAGCGTTAGGAAGAAAGCTTGTGGCGAAGGGTGGCACTACAATGCAGTGGGAGGATGTCGGAACGGGAAGAACGAAGGCCGATGATGGACAACTGTAGACTTTGGCTATGTAATTCGGCTTCGATTCACCATTGAAATTATGTTCTCGTTGGGGTTTTGTCGGGGCAAAAGGAGGGGAATTAGGCAGAAAATTTGGGGCATAGAAAACTGTTGCTAGCAATGGGGGAGGCAATTGCTTGCCTTGGCTTGGTTTTGTTTCTATACCTTCTGCCAAATGGGTAAAACCCATGACTGCTAGGGGGGGAAATGCTTGTTGTGGGGTCGGGAAGCTCGATACGTTGTAAATAACGATGGGGGGGAGCTTGGTAGTGGCATCGAAATGCATGAGGGGAAGAGGTTTGTAGAGAGGGCCAGGGGGAAGTAGATGGTAGGGGGCTGGGGATGTCGCCATGTCCTGGCTCGCAAAGCAACCACTGGGGTAGCTAGAAACTTTATAGGAATGATGGCAAGGCTAGAAATCTTGTGTTAAGGTCCCACCCTAGCCCCCTTATTTATGTAATAGGATCGAGTCATAGTTATAGTTAAGTAAAGAGTTAATAAAGCTGATATTAATAATTGTAAGTGGTTAACCCACATTTAATGGCGGGACCACAGTTGGTTGCAAATGTGCCATGGTATTAGATAGAAGGTATTAATAAGAACCATGGTATTGCCCCATGGTATTGCGTGTATGAATCCTATATAAAGGATAGAGACTCCCTGCGAGGAGCATCATGTCTTATTTTGTAATCGAGCTCAGCTCTATTGGAGGTTGCCCCCTCGAAGAGGCAAGTGAACTTTGCTTTATGAATAATAAAATACTTTTTGTTATTGCTCTTGTTCTATGTTTTGGGTATATTTCTTCGCATATTTGGTATTTTGGTATCATCTTGCAGGTTAAGAGCATAACAAGTGGTATCAGAGCACTTTCTAGGGCCGATGGGATCTCCATTTTTTAGCAAATTTTTTTCTGGCTAGAGATGTGTTCCGGTGTCTTTAAACCACGGGATTTGTCATTGAGCGCATAAACCTGTGGATTTGGGGAGGCATGCACGCAAGAAATACAAGAGGTGGTCACGCTTGTTGGACTCCCTTGTAACCCCTGTGGGTACCCCTCCAAGTAGTAGCACATTAGACAAAACTGCACACAAACTGTCTTCCAAGTACCTTCTGGGTATATCAGAAGCCCCCTAGCTCCCTTGAAACCTCACCATAGATAAACCGTCGGTCATCTTGCTGCTATAGTACACCAAGAACAACACTCAGAGAGATTACTCACCTGTACAATAGGGTAGTAGGGTTGTATGGCTAAGGGTACGGTTGATCCTCCTTGCTTAGTGCCCTAAAAAATTGGGCTGAGTACTACTGTCAGACCCTTATGTATATTGCGATCTGTAGCACCTGACACTCCTGGAGACCATAGTTCCCTTCTCTATCGTGGGATCACGCATAATCTTTACCAGATCAGTTCCGCCGTTCAGATTTATCAGAACAACTATTCAGATATATTAGATCCATTAGATCCACAACAACAATCACTTCTGCCATTCATATCTATCAGATTCGCCATCCAGATCTAAGTATTTGTGTGGGTTCCTATACCTGGGTGCGATTTTCACAGGACTTTTGGCAGCATTAACATTTTAGGGATTTGGTGACTGTAGTATTCCTAAGCAAGGAGTAAAACTCCGTTAGGAGTTAAAAAAAGAAAAAAAGAAAAAAAAACGAGTCTAAGACCCCCTGGGGCACTTATTGGTGAGTTAGACCATAAGAATCAGGATGACGAGCTGAGAAAGGTGGTACCATTCAATTGTTAGTGCCAAAAAAAGTCGGGGGGTCCCAAATTTCAAGTAAATCGGCTCGGTGCATGGTACAAACTAGAAATCAAGCTATGGCGAATGAAAGGATGGACAACCTTGAAGCATCCTTGAAAGACATCCAAGATCAGCCGACGAAAATAACTACAACACTCTCTATGGGCAAGGCGGAAGCCCATGGTGAGGCATATATTGGCAATGAACACAGTGAGGGTGAGTCTAGCCACTCTCTTCACCTCTGGGGCACCCACCAACAATCCCGTCCACGACCACCCAATCTGGACATGCATAAATTTTATGGCTCTCACCTGGAAGCATGGATAGCACAAATGGAGCAATATTTCAATCTGAATTACATCCTAGATAATGCCACTCAGCTTAGTGTGGGGATCATGTACTTGGAAAATGATAGATGGCAATGGTGGCAACGGCATCAACGTTGCTATGGAAGGCCCTTGACTTGGGACACATTCAAAAAATCTCTTATGGATCACTTTGACCATGTATCTGCTTTTTTGGGTCATCTCACTAAGCTCCGACAGACTAGAATAGTGGATGAATATATTACAGCCTTTGAAGGCTTAGCTTTCCGCACTTTAGTTCTACAAGATGAGTTCTACATGGAATGTTTTATCAGTCATCTTAAAGAGGCCATACAAGTCCACGTCCGACTGCACCACCCTACCTCATGGCTAGAGGATTGCAGGATAGCTCGTGAAGTAGAACGTGCGTTAGAGTCACAGTCCAATTGCCCAAATTTCACCGCCAAGGGTCACCCCCCACAGGCTCACAGCACTACCCAAACACTCAAGGTTCAAAAGGTGTCACCCGTAGAAATGGTGGAAAGAAGAAAGCAAGGATTATGTTACTACTGTGATGAAAAATACTCCCCCGGCATAAATGTAAGGAGCCCAAATTCTTTCAAATTGATGCTATTGATCACAGCTCATCGGAGTAAGCCCCACCACTTGAGGAACCAGAGGATGAAGAAGAGGACAACTAGAAGGACAATGTACCTGAAGAACCAGTTATTTCACTGCATGCTTTGGCAGGAACTTCTTCACCTCTAACTCTCAAAATCAAAGGTTTTATTAAGCATCGCCCAGTAGTAGTATTGGTTGATAGTGGAAGTACACATAATTTTATCCATCAAAGAGTCATGGAAGTAGTGCATTGTTTTGTACGATCAGTGTCTAACTTCCAAGTTCAAATTACTGATGGGGGAATAATGAAATGTGAAGGCCGTTGTGAGAATGTCAAACTTCAAATGGGGGATTATTAGTTAAAGACCCACATGTTTGCCATACACATGGGAGGGTGCGACATTGTCCTAGGTGCTAAATGGCTTTGCACACATGGCCCAATCACAATGGATTTCCAGGAGTTATATATGAGCTTTAAGCAGAACAACCACACACATACCCTCTGCGGACTCCAGGCAGGAGCTCCCTCTATCATCAACTCACATCGGATAGAAAAATTGCTAAAAAGGGCCATCATGGAGTTATAGCTCAATTTAATGCCATCTAGGCCTTCAAACCCAATTGTCTTCCGATTCATCCTGAGATGCAACAAACCTTAAATAACCATTTTCCAGTCTTTGATAAGCCTCATGAGCTTCTACCCTTGAGAGGCGAACATGATCATAACATCACTTTGGTCCTAGGGGCCAAACCACTAAATGTGCGCCCATATAGATATCCGTTCACGCAAAAGAATGAAATAGAAAAAATAATCAAGGAACTTTTGGAAGTAGGCATCGTTCATCCCAGCATTAGTCCTTATTCATCACTAGTGGTCATGGTGCTCAAGAAATATGGGGAATGGCGTATGTGTCCAAACTTCAGGGCCCTTAATAAGTTGCCAGTCAAAGATAAATTGCCCATCCTAGTTGTTGATGATTTTCTGGATGAACTAAATGTGGCTCAATTCTTCACTAAGCTTGATCTTTGCTCAGGTTACCACCAAATTCACATGAAAGAAGTCGACATTCCAAAGACTGCTTTCAGAACTCATGAAGGCCATTATGATTTCCTGGTCATGCCATTCGGTCTTTGTAATGCCTCATCCACTTTTCAGAGCCTTATGAACCACCTGCTCAAACCATATCTCAGAAAATTTGTCCTTGTTTTCTTCAATGACATCCTCATGTACATTCGCACTTGGGCCGCACATCTTCAGCATGTAGATCTGCTCTTGCAACTGTTCCGCGAGCATAAATTATTTGTTAAGATGTCCAAGTTTTCTTTTGGCATGGAATAAGTTGAGTTTTTGGGCCACATTGTGGGGTGTAAAGGTGTCAGGGTGGACCCCAAAACGATCCAGGCAATGCATGATTGGCCTCAGCCTAAGACCTTGAAGAGCCTGAGAGGATTTTTGGGTCTCACAGGCTACTATCGCAAATTTTTCCGCAATTATGGTCGCATTGCGAGGCCCCTCACTCAACTCCTCAAGAAAAATTCATTCCTCTATAACGATGAAGCATAATAGGCCTTTATAGCTCTCAAAAATTCCATGTGTTCCACTCCAATCTTACCACTACCTGACTTCACCAAATCTTTTATCATTGAATGTGATGCTTTGGGTATAGGTATTGGGGCGGTCTTAATGCAGGAAGGTCGACCCTTGGCTTTCACAAGCCAACAACTAAGTGGGAAGAATCTAGGACAATCTACCTATGAGAAGGAGATGATGGCCATCTTACATGCAGTAGATACTTGGCGACCTTACTTATTGGGGCGACGCTTCCAAATCCGCACAGACCATCAAAGCCTTAAATATTTTTTGGAGCAACGCCTATCCTCACCACAACAAAATAAATGGCTCACCAAAATGCTGGGATATGATTATGAGATAATTTACAAGAAAGGGCGCGAAAATATTGTAGCAGATGCATTATCTCGCTAATTTGAGGAGGAAAGTACCCTGCTTGCAATTTCCCTTCCCATTCCAAAATGGATTGAAGAGGCTCGCAAGGAATGGTTTTCACATCCCTGGCTCTCCCAACTCATTACTCAATTGCAGGTGGATCCAAATTCCACCGAGGTCTACTCGTGGTAGGATGTGATTCTTCACTACAAGGACAGAGTCATAATATCACCAACATCCACCCTCAAAAGCCACATTTTGGTGGAGTTGCACTCATCTCCCACTACAGGACATTCAGGCTTTCAGAAGACGTATGCTCGCACTCGAAGATCATTTTTTTGGACAGTCATGAAAAAGGAAATTCTTACTTTTGTAGCTGAATGCGACATCTGGCAATGCCAAAATGGAGAGACAGCCAAAGCACCAGGCACATTACAACCATTGCCCATCCCAACATCAATATGGATGGAGGTTTCTACAGATTTCATTACAGGTCTTCCAAAGTCAGGAAACAAGTCAGTCATCATGGTGGTTGTGGACAGACTTTCTAAGTATGCTCATTTTTTTGCCCTACCCCACCCTTTTACACCGACTTTGGTCACTCAATCTTTCATGGATCAGATCTTCAAATTGCATGGCATGCCCACTTCCATTGTGTCTGATCGTGACTCGGTATTCACCAGTAATTTTTGGTAGGAACTCTTCAGGCTACAAGGTACCCAACTCAAACTCATTACTTCCTATCATCCACAAACTGATGGTCAAACTGAAGCAATCAACAAATGTAAGGAAACCTACCTTAGGTGTTTCACTTCAAAAAAGAAACATCTCTGGGTACAGTGGTTACCTCTAGCTGAATGGTGGTATAACACCAATTATCATGCCACCACCAAAATGACTCCATATGAAGTAGTTTATGGTCAACTCCCTCCTTCCCTTACTTCTTATATCAAGGGGTGCTTAAATGTACAAGCAGTGGATCAACTCCTACAGAACTGCACAACCATGCTCACCCATCTTAGAGAGAATCTTCATCAAGCTCAAAACCACATGAAGCAACAGGTAGATCAGCATCGCTCAGAATGCCAATCTCAAGAAGGGGATCAGGTATTTTTGAGGCTGCAACCATATAAGCAAACATCACTCAAAGACAAGGGTTGTCAGAAACTATCTCCAAAATTCTACTGACTGTATCAAGTACTTCAGTGCATTGGAGAAGTGGCCTACAAGCTAGCTTTGCCACCCATTGCAAAAATCCATCCAGTTTTCCATGTATCATGCCTCAAGAAAGTGATTCGGAGCAATTGCAGAATTCAAACCAGTCTGCTTGAATTGGATGAAGAAGGGTCAATCTGGCTTCAACCTGAATAGGTCTTGGACACACAAGAACGACACCTACATGGCCACATGATCAAGGAAGTCCTTGTAAAGTGGAAAGACACCTCTTCGGAAGATGCAACTTGGGAACCAGCCACCATTCTTCAGCAGTTTCCACAGCTTCAGCCTTGAGGACAAGGCTATTCTTATGGGGGGGGGCATGTTAGGGTCCTACCCTAACCCCCTTATGTATGTAATAGGATTGAGTCATAGTTATAGTTAAGTAAAGAGTCACTAAAGCCCATATTAATAATTGTAAGTGATTAACCCACATTTAATGACGGGACCATAGTTAGTTGCAAATGGGCCATGGTATTTGATAGAAGGTCTTAATAAGAACCATGGTATTGCCCCATGGTATTGCATGTATGAATCCTATATAAAGGATAGAGACTCCCTGCGAGAAGCATCGTGTCTTATTTTGTAATTGAGTTCAGCTCTATTGGAGGTTGCCCCCTCGAAGAGGCAAGTGAACTTTGCTTTCTGAATAACAAAATACTTGTTGTTATTGCTCTTGTTCTATGTTCTGGGTATATTTCTTCGCATATTTGGTATTCTGGTATCATCTTGTAGGTTAAGAGCATAACATATTGAGTGGAAACCGAGTCGGGTGGACCTAAGAGGCAAAGCCACTCCTCCCTAGGTCGAGGGGGCAAGGGACTGGAATTATCGCAAGCATGCTACTAGAATCAAGGAGGGGTTTCATGCATGGTTTGGGCCAGGAAGGGATGACCTGTATACAAACATTGCTAAGGGGGATGGGAAAAAAGTCGCTCCAAGGGGTAAGGGACAAGGACCTTCCCTTTGGGCACTACAGGCTTCATCCCACCCCAAAATGGATACAATGAGAGATGGCGGAGAGAAGAATCATGAACTGACGAGGTGGTGTATAATGAAAATTATGTGTTTTATTCTAACTTATTTTGGGTGTCATCAATGTTTGGAAAATAGGTTATGGCTCGTGCTGAGAGAGGTCATCATCATGGCAGGAGAGGCCTGACACCCAAAAAAGATAAGGGACCGAGCACATCGGAAACACGCAAGGGTGATAAATTAGTAGAAAACCTCAACACTGAAGCAGCGAAGGCTTACCGAGAGGGGACGGATGCTGGCATTCGAAAATTGCTTGAACAATGGGAAGAGGAGGTAAAACAAGGAAGCGAGATAGAGGAACATATGGATAATTGGAGGACTCTAGTTCCGAATCTGGGTAACACTGGTCGAAGAGTCACACAGTTGAAGAAAACAGTGTACCTGTACTGGTTAATGAAGAGTTTACTAGGCAAGGTTATGGAGCAGATATCTGTGGGTATGGCAGTGACTCTACAAGGAATGCCGAACTATAAGAAGGATATGGAGAAAATACTCTTCCAACTACATAAATAGGATATTAGGATGGATAGAATTGACCACGACATCAATTGCATTCTAGAGCTTTATGTTATGCCAGGGGCATCTACTGAGGATCCAACACCCGTCGCATCTGCCTCGGAGGATCAAAAGGATTAGAATTCTACCAATGCATAATTTTGTTTCATGTGGTTAGCTTTTACTTTTCATGTTGCAAATGTTAGTTTTTTCAGTTATGTAGCATATAGACATGAGATAGAGACATATCTAGCCTGGCTGGAAAGATTAAGAGATTATTGTTTTTGGATGGCTTATAACGCTGACCAGTGGCCAACATACTTGGTTTCCCTTTAGGGCAAATTGAGGCCACTTGGTTAATCTGTGCGATGTAAACTTGCTTATTATCTAATAGAAAATGGAATGGACCTGCCATGTTAAACAATTCCTTTTTTTAATAAAATAGTAAATTCGTTGCAACTTGGTAACTCTTTTATAAAAAAACAAGAAACCTTAACTTCTATACAGGAAAAAATTATAAACTAACAAATTTAAGTGTTAAATAGATAACTCCTATAAAAAAAGAAAAAGAAAAAAAGAGAAATCAAATATTATAAAAAATTATAAAAGTTATAAAATGGTAAACCTGAGATGAAAATCCACAACTTTTATACAAAAAATAGAAAAACAATAACTTATATATTGTAGATAGATGTCTTTTGGATTAATCACATAATCAGGATTTGGTCGACATTTCAAACCAACTAATGTGGTCCATCCTTATGACAAGGTGAAGAAACAATTGATCTTAAGGAAAATAGCATGGATGCATCATTGCCTAGAGTCCACTCTTGAAAACTACTCGTTTGTAGATCAGTTAAATTAATTAATTAGGCAGGTAAAATATTATTGATAATAAGAGCTGTTTATTGGAATAATAGTATATTTGGTTAGAAAACTAGCTGTTAGGGGTCCACATTAGTTGGTTCGAAACGCCGACCAAATATTGATAATGTGATTAATGCGAAAGACATATATCTACATTATGGATAAAAAAAGTCTTAGATCTAACTTCTATATTAAATGGAAAATCCAAATATTTTATACAAAAAAATAGAAAAATAGTAACTTCTATACTAAATGGAAAAATTTAGTTTAAAATGGATAACTCTTACGAAAAAATAGAAAAAAGGATAAATCCAATATTAAAAAAAATAATAAAAGATATAAAATGGAAAACTTTAGTTGCAAATGCATAAATCCTATAAAAGATCATAGAAAAATGACAACTTCTATATTACAAAAAATCATAAAATGAGAATATCTAAAGATAATTTTGGACTTGTGAATAAAAAAATTAGAAAAACAATAACTTCTATATTACAATAAATTATAAAATGGATAACTCTTATGAAAAAAAAAAGGATAAATCCAATATTATAAAAAATATAAAATGGAAAATCTTAGTTGCAAATTCATAACTCCTATACAAAAGTATAGAAAAAGGGCAACTTCTATATTACAAAAAAAATATAAAATGAGAAATTGCAATTACCTAAAGGTAAGTTTTCACTTGTGAATAAAATAATAAGTAAGTTTATTATGTTATTTTTATGTTGAAGTACAATTGCAAATAGTAAAGGTACATTTTGCTTAGAATAAATAATTAAATTTTCATGAAAAACTATAAAATAGTAGTAAAGGTAAGTTCATATTTTTCAATAGAATAGACAATAAATTTATATTTTAAATTTTATGTATAAAATAATAAACTAATAAATTGCCTGTAAAAAATTATCTAGTTAGAAATGGTATAGTAAGATTGGTATACTTAGTAAATTTGCATGCTACTTGTTTTATATAAAAGAACAATAAACTAAATTTACATATTCAATTTTATATTAAAGTATGGTAGAGAATTATAAGTTTGCACTCGTGATTTTTTTTCCATTTTAAATTATTATAAAGAATGGTAAGTTCTATTTTTTTTTTAAATTGCAATAAAACTAGTTTACCAACTAATCTTATTTTTTCTAGAAACCTTCGACAAGTAGTGAGAACTAACATAGAATTATATCTTAATGTAGTAGCAACGCATACTTAGAAATTAGAATTAAAAACTTATTTTGTTCAATAAAAAATTCTTGGTAAATTTACTAGCAACATGTAGTTAGAGTTAACAATTTTTTCTCTTCAAAAATGAATTTTGGATCGATGCATCAACTAAGCAGCGTTGTAATTAAAAAAATATAGGGAATTATAAGTTTTATATTAAAAAATTGCAAATATATTTAAAACACATTTTTGTTTTTATTGTCATGATTATTTTTTATGATATCCATTGCAAGGTTGGAGTATAGTGATTATCAGGATTTCATTCCATTGTAAAACAAGGATCACTGGTGTGGAATTCAAATAGAGAGGTTCATTTTCCGTAGTCAACAGAAAGGTTAGACATTAACACATATTGTCTAATAAATTTGGATAAGATAGGACACATAACAAATTAAAATTAAATGAAAACTATTATTTGTTATTTGTGTTAAAATATTTTGCCTTAGTTGTTAATAGACATGTAAATACTAATTTCCTTGTATCTACCCAATTATCACTCTAGTAATAGTTTTGGAATTGTATATCATGGCCATATTTGCAATTTTCTACTAGATTCCTAGGAATTAATGTGTTTTAGCTTCACATAGAATTCCATGATTTTAATTCAGTTATAGGTAATATCATAAGTATGCTTCTATGCTTTGTCTCCTTTGTATTCTCTAAAGTTTGAAATTTTTTATTTTTCAAAATATGTACAAATACAGTTCATTGAATTTGAATGATTTTTTTTCTTACCAACAGGACACTTGGAGACCCTCTAAAGAACATTGATGGCACCTAGATTGAAACTTCCTGACTTGAAATATCTTGAAAGAAAAATTGATGGAAAATTTTATTGCAAGTTCTGAAATAATACTTGTGGGACATCAGTGACTCAAGCAATAGATCATTTTCTTTGCATTGTGGGTGGAACTGGTGGAGGAGTGGCAACATGTACTAAGATTGTGCAAGATGTGAAGAAAATTTTAACTGAAGAAGACAATGCTCATAAGCAAGGAAAGGTAGTCCAAGAAGCAAGAGAAAAAAGAACACAAGATACACTCATGGGAAGAGAAAATGTTATTAATTCAACACCAATCTCCTTCCCATCATTCATGGAATCTACAACATACTCTATGCCATAGGGATCACAAAGAGAACCTACTTTACCAGATTTTGATCCAACACAATAAACATTGAAGAAAGCTTGGAAGCCATTGGAGCGAAATGACATAGATCATGAAGTATATGATTTTTTTCATTGGTTGTAATATCTCTTTCAACACTATAAAAAGCCCATTATTTCATGATATGTTAAAAAAGATAGGCCATTTTGGTCCCTCATATGTTCTTCCAAGCTATGGAAGTCATACAACCAAAGGAATTGAGAGGCACAAGTGAAGAATATAGGAAAGAGTTAAACCAATAAGAGATTTATGCATTATTTCTAGATGTACTTTAGTTAGTGATGGTTAGACGTATTGGTAGTCTAGACCTCTTATGAACACACTTTCTTGTTGTCCTCAGGGAGTGATTCATTTGTTTACTATTGATTGTATGGACAAAACAAAGACTACTGAATATTTATTTCAGATACTGAAGGACACCATATTATCTATAGGAGAGGAAAATGTAGTCCAAGTTGTCACTGATAATGCATTCAATTGTGTTAGTGCTGGTGATTTATTAATGGAGCATTTCCCTAAGTCATTCTAGACACATTGTACATCACATTTTATTGATCTAGCCCTTCATGACATTGGTAAAATAGGTTGGGTGCAGGTAAATATATCTCAAGTAAGGAAACTTGTCAAATTCATTCTTAACCACCGATTAAGCTTGGGTATATTTAGAAAATACAAAACGAGGAATCTATTGAGACCGAGTGACACTAGATTTTCCACCCATTTTATTGCACTACAAAGGGTGGTAGATGAAAAAGTTGCATTAAGATCATTTGTATGTAATGAAGAGTGGGTTAAATCTCCTTTTTCAAGGTAAGAAGGTGGTAAACTAGTAGAGAAGACAATATTCAATGAAATGATTTGGTCATGTGTAGAAAAAATCATCTCTATTTATGATCCTATTGTACAAATTTTGAGGATGGTCAATTCTAATGATGCATGTATGGGTTTTGTATATGAGGGCATGGATAGAGTAAGAGAACAAATATCATTGATATGTAAGAATGATAGTTCAATATATAAACCCATATGGATAATTGTGGAAAAAAGGTGGCGTATGTTGCATACACTGTTACATGTTGTGGGGATTTTTCTAGCACCTAATTACTTTCATGTTCCTAAGGATAGATATATCATGGACAGATTTTATAATTTCATGGAGAGGAGTTATCATGATCTTGAGGTACAATATTAAGTATGAATACAATCAATATCATATAGGCAAGAGACTATTCATTCTTTCACTATAGCTAGGGCAACACGAGATATGCACCATCTAGAGGTCAACCCTCCTCAATGGCAGTTTCTCCATGGATATGAGACACCTCAAATACAAACATTTGCACTTAAAGTGTTGAGTTAGGTATGTAGGCATCATAATTATTTATACTTTTTATGTACATTTGCAAATTATTCCATCTAATTTTTTATATTAATATAATATTATTTTCATGTAAAGAAATCGGTCACTAATGCATCAGCATGTGAAAGGAGTTGGAGCACTCATGAGTTCATCCATAGTAAGAAAGTAAACCATTTATGAACTAGAAAATTAACAAATTTGGCTAGAATTCATTATAATTTACACTTGTGGTTGAAATCATTGGAGGAAAAGAAAACAACTTCAAATATAGTACGAGAGGTTCCCCCTATTTTTATTGCATCTAGTGCAATCTCACAATCACCAATTGTGAGATCATATTGTACATCCACACATCACATCAACGAGAATGATGTCTGGCTCAGAGATATTCCATATGAGAATGCTAGTAGTGAGAATGCCTCTCTCATGCATGAATACACTAACGTTGATGAGGATAATGGAGATGAGATGACCTACACACCTTAAGATAATTTTGGCCCTTCATTTATGGTAATGATCATAAAATTGTTATTTATATTTGCATTTTGTCTAAGAACATAAGTCTTAAACTATGTTTTAACTTTTTGACATTTTATGATTGGATTGTTCTAGTTTGACATAATATGATACTTAGTTACTTTTATTGCATTGTTTTATAAGGTTTAAAAGTGTATATTTTATACGTAACATTGTTTTAACTACAATACAAAATGAACATGAAGTAAATGCTCTAAATTCATATTTCAATCTTAAATTAGATATCATTGTTGTTGTCTTTCAAAAAGATTCTCTAGAAATTTGTAGATATCTTCAAAAAGACCATTTAGGAGTGTTATCAATGTTTGTAGATGGAATGTACATTTTCACATAGATCTATTTAGTGATTTAGACATGAATTTCATGGTATTTAGAGATCACTTAAATCATATTTTTAATATCAAATATCTCAATTTTTACATTAAATTGTAGCTTTATGTTTTGTAATTCATATTATTAGATTTTACTTTTACATGTTTTTCTAGTGTACAATAATAATAAATTTGATGCATTTTGATCCTCATTATTTCTAAACCGTTTCAGAGAGAAGGGGTGTATAGTATTTTAGACAAGAGAAATTAGCAATGGAAAAAGATAAACAAAAATATCCTTGTTAGGGAAATATTTAATGAATTTTCAGATAATTATTCTTCATTTAAATTAAAAAAAAATTAAGTATTTGTAAGATGTATAATGTCAAATTTTTTTCTTATTAAATTTTATAGAGTCAAATATTTTCCATATCGAATGAAATTAGAATTCTAATTTGATAGCTATGATGATAACCACAAATTTGCCATAGTTCATGTATAATGAACTTAGGTTAATGGTAGATTTAGAAAATATTTTTTAATAAAACAATCAAGAGAAACATAAAATAATGAATTTCTTTCTTAATCAACATATTTCAAAATATTCCCTAAATTTACCATCAAAATATATCTTTGAATATTGACATGAAATAATTTACCTCTTTTCTAACCTCAATATCCAAAATACTATTATGATAACAATAATGGGGAAAGGAGTTCGTGAGGTGTACAAGTTTTATTACAACGTTTTGACATGACGAATCGTGATATTATTAGAATATTATTGCAACTTTGTCAAACCTAACTATATAGAGTGGCCATTTATTGAGGCCCACACAGCCATAAGCCAACAATAAACGGGAAAAAGCAGTACACAGTATGAGGGACTTGGCAGCAAACTCAATCTTTATGGTTAATAAGTTATTTTGATAACGTAAATTTTGTTTTTAAACATATGCCCCCCAAAAAATTATATTAAAATATTATACAACGTATAAAAAGGAGAACGTAAGGTATTGAAGTCATATAATTTCGTTTATGGAAGCTAAGTCTATTTGTTAGTGTTTTTAAGTTTTATCTAGACAAAAGAAATAAAAATATCCAAAACCTAATTTTTTATTTTTTTTAAGCAATATTTAAAAATATATGATCCTCAACTAATTAAATGTTGGTAAGAGTATAGTAACTATTAATGTTAATGGGCATAAAATGATGTGTTTGAAATTTTGGGTATATTGATAATTGTGTTGAGAGACATTCTACAACTTAGTATAGGGGAGATGTGTAGGTGTAATGTAAGAAAGTTTGTCAATATTTTTATATGTATGTTGAATTTACGTTAATATGTTCAATTTATAAGATGTAAAGGATTTGTAAGAAATTACATATCTATTAAAAGTAATATATATCCCATTATCGGGGAGATGTTGTAACATCCATAAAACCTTAAAATTCATAAAAATAATAAAATTCAATTTGTTATATTGTAATTTTTTTATTATTATTAAAACTACAAATACATTTTTAGGTAAAGGAAATCATAATACATATCACATTAAATCATATAACATCTACGTAGAAACTATAAGTAAAGCTCCATTTAGCTTACAAATTAAGTAATGGTTCTGTAACCATATTAAAATTTAATTGATAAGCACATAAAAACTTCAATACTTGCAATATAACAATATGTTTAACCATCAATATTTCACTTCCACTTTAACATAGATATTATTATCTTTTAAATAGGATATGTTATAAAACCATGGACCAATACCATTGTTCATCACTACAACACATTTAGAAACCATCTCTCATTTCACAGTTAAAATATTTTATTTGAATGTAATTTTATAACATTTTTTTACTAAATCAAAAAGAAAAAAGATTATAATTGATTGAGAGATATATCTACACCCTCTATCACATCAAAATATATCATCTTAAATTCATCTTAATTTTGGACCTAGCAAACACAGAGATGGATCAAATCTCTTTTCAGTCTAAAAGAGGTTTTCATTCATCTTAACTCTCGATCTACCAAGTGCAAAGAGGGATCAAATCTCTTTTCAGTCTAAAAGAGGTTTGCATATAAATGATTTGATTCCTCTAGAAGCTTGGTAGATCCAGAGTTAAGATGGATTTATGCTTGTCTAATTTCCCCTTTAAATAGGTTATATTCAAGATGAATACCATGGGTTCTCAACACCATGGGCCATTTTTATTTTTATTGTTATTTTATTTTTATAGGGCTATTTTTATTTCGTTATTTTATTTTATGATGAAAAGATTAAAATGTTTACATTACATTAATCTTTTTATTTATTTGATTTTTATTTGATTTGATTTAGTCAAAATGTTGAACATTACATTACAACATCACTGCCATAATAGGATGAAGAGCACCTCTTGACACAATAAGATACAAATAGTAGCTACAAATTAAGATCAATTTTACCATATAAATTAAAATAATAATTTTTTAACCATATTTAAATTCCATTAATAAGCACATAAAAACATAATACTTACAATAAAATAATATTTTCAACCATGGATATTCACTCCACTTTAGCATATATATAATTAACCATACTATACCATGGGCCAATACTATGGCTTATCAAGACCACATGTCCAAAAACCATCTATCATTTCACAATCAAAATAATACTTACAATATATCAAGCTTTTAAACCATGGATACTCACCCCCACTTTACCATGGATATTATTTACCATACCATACCATGGACCAATACCATGACTTATCAATAGAATGTGCCCAAAAAATATCTATCATTTCACAAAACGCACACACACACAAACATACATATACAATTTGTTTTCATTTTGTGCCGAGAGACACTCTCCATCCTAGTATGAAAGAGATTTTGTAGTGTCCTATTATGTTGTATTATCTAAAAATTTTGACTCAATAAAATTACATAAAACCAAAAATAAAAATAAAAATTAAACTAAAAAAATGAAAGTAATAATTAAACTAGCCTAGATCCATCTTAACTCCGGATCTATCAAGCTCCAACAGGGATCAAATCTCTCAAGTAAAAACCTCTATTCAAGTTTTGCACTCATAAAAGAGGTTTGCGCCTCAAAAGATTTGATCCCTCTCAACGCTTGATATATTTGTAGTTAAGATGGATCTAGACTGATTTTAAAGAAATGTCTCTATATTGGTCGAGAAATAAGCCACAAACCATTATAAAACTAAGTCTTAGTTAATCTAACTTTGAAAGATGTCTCCATTAATCATCAATGACACAAAAACTCCTAATTTATAAGAAAGTCAAAATTACTTGCATTGTGGATTCTATAAATCTATATATCAACTAAATAATTAAATAAGAATAAGAATATTACATGCATTACATAATACTTTTTTTATATGATTATTTACTTTTTAAAGCTATTTTTTACCAAAATTATTTTTAAAATGATTTAATTTTAATTTTAATATTAATCACAATTTTATTTATATATATATATATATATATATATATATATATATATATATATATATATATATATATATATATATATATATATATATATATATATATAATTATATATATATATATATATATATTTTGAAATCTTGCTTATTTGTTTATTTTGTTATTGGTACATTAATCCTTGTAAACATTTCAAACTTATACACATTTATAACATAATGTAGATATTATTCATATTATCATTAAAGCAAATATCCAACTAATTTAACATATATTAATTACAATAATAGTTAAGAATATTATATGTGCAAAAATGTAACAACATAGTTTATTATTCTTTTGTTTTTAATTTTTTTGTGTTTTGAGATGGTCTACAACTGAGTATAAGGGAGATGTGTAGGAATAATGTAAAACAATATGTCAACATTTTTAAATGTCGGCTTAATATGTTGAATTTATTTGAATAAATTGAAACATAAAAGATATTACTAGCACAATCACATTATTAAATGTGGTTGATTTACATCGATAGGCATCAATAGATATAGATTTAATATTTATATTAATAATGAGAGTAATAATTCATAAATAGATAAATATAATAATAATTCAATAAGAATAATTATATTACAATGGAAATTTATAAAAATATGATAATATTATAATAATATGATTAAATTAATGATATTGTCAACAATAATAATAATAATATTCAGAGATTTATTTTCACAAAGCGACATTGGACCATGGTAGACCATGGTTTATTTTCATATTGAGACAATCTTTGCCACAATTCGACCATGATTATTGACAATTATTGACCATGATTGACCATGGTTGATGATGGTATATGATGGTTGACCATGGCTCACAATGGTTGAACATGGGTGACGATGGTTCACCATGGTTGATTTTCATATTGATACAATATTTGCCATAATGTGATGTTGGACCATGGTTGATCATGCTTGGCCATGGTTGATTTTCATATTAACCATGACTGACCATGGTTGATTATCATATTGAGACAATATTTGTCACAATGTGACATTGGACCATGGTTGATCGTGATTGGCCATGGTTGATTTTCATATTAACCATGAATGACCATGGTTGACCATGACTGAACGTGATTAGCCTTGGTTGACCATGATTGATTTTCATAGTGAGACAATCTTTGTCCCAATGTGACGTTGGACCATGGTTGACCTTGGTTCACCATGATTGAACTTTGTTGACCATGTTTGACCATGGTTGATTCTCATATTGAAATAATCTTTGTCACAATGTGACATTGGACCATGGTTGACCATGATTGACCATGGTTGACAATGTTTGACGATGGTTGAATATTGTTGATCTTCATATTGAGACAATCTTTGTCACAATGTGATATTAAACCATGGTTGACCATGTTTGACCATGATTATATACCAAATGGATTTATATTAAACCCTAGGATTAATATTATAAATCTTATGAATAATATTATACCCTAGGCACATGAACCCTTAGATTAATAAACCCAATGGACTGATATTATAAACCCAAGGGACCAACAAACCCAAGGGATTAATATTTTAAACCAATGGTATGCAAATGCTAAGATAAATATCGTAAAACCTAAAATAAACATGGTTGACCATGTGTGATTTTCATTTTGACACAATCTTAGTCACAAAGTGATGTTTGACCATGATTGCTTTTCATATTGAGATAATATTTTTCACAAAGCGACATTGGACCATGGTTGACCATGGTTGATTTTCATATTGAGACAAGCTTTGTCACAATGCAACATTGGAGCATGGTCGATGATGGTTGAATATGGAAGACCATGTTTGTCACATGTGATGCTGGACCAAGAGATAATACTTGTCACAATGCGACCATGATTATTGGCCATGCTTGAAAATGGTTGATTTTCATATTGAGACAATATTTTTATATTACAAGGTTGGACCATCGTTTACCATCCTTAGCCATGGTTGATTTTCATATTGATGCAATCTTTGTCACAATGTGACACTGGACCATGGTTGACCATAATTGACCACGATATACCATGCTTGACCATGATTGACAATGGTTGATCATGGTTGACCATCATTGATTTTCATGTTGACTAGGTTGACCATGGTTAACCATGATTGACCATGATTTACCATGATTGACAATGGTTTACTATGATTTATTTTAATATTGAGAAAATTATATGATTCTTATATTGAGAACATCTTATGGTTGACCATGAGTGCCCATTATTAACCATGGTTGATGATGGTTAATGATGGTTGAAAATGAATAACCATGGCTGACCATGAATGAGCATGGTTGACCATGAATGAGCATGGTTGATCATGAATGATCATGGCTGACCATGATTAATCATGGTTGATGATGGTTAATGATGGTTGACCGTGAATGACCATGGTTGACAATGGTTGACCATGGATGATGATGGTTGACCATGGTTAGCCATGGTTGATTTTCATATTGAGGCAATCTTTGTCACGATGTGATGTTGGACCTTGGTTGACCATGGTTGGCCACGGTTAATTTTCATACTAACCATGATTAACCATGGTTTACCATGATTGATTTTCTCAGTGAGACAATCTTCGTCACAATGTGACGTTGAATCATGGTTGACCTTGGTTGAACGTGGCTAACCATGGTTGGCCATGGTTGATTCTCATATTGAGACAATCTTTGTCACAATGTAATACTAAACCATGGTTAACCACGACTGACCATGGTTGATGATGGTTAAATATGGTTGATCTTTATATTGAGACAATATTTTTCACAATGTGATTTTGGACCATGGTTGATAATGGTTAACCATTATTAAAAACCCAAGGGATTTATATTAAACCCTAGTATAATATTATAAACCCTATAAATAATATTATACTCTAGGAATATGAACCCCTAGGTTAATAAACCTAAGGGATTGATAATATAAACCTAAGGGACTAATAAACCTAAGTGATTAATACTAAAAACCCAAGGGATTATAAGCACAAGGGAATAATATTAAACCCAAGGGATTAATATTATAAACCCGAGGTATATAAGTCGTAAGATAAATATAATATACCCAAAAATAAACATGGTTTACCGTGGTTGGCCATGATTATAAACCTAAGGGATCAATATTAAACCTCAGGATTAATATTATAAACCCTATGAATAATGTTATATTCTAAGAATATGAACCCTTAGTTTAATAAACCAAAGGGATTGATACTATAAACCCACAGGACTTATAAGCCCGAGGGATCAACATTAAAATATGAAGGGATTTTAAACCCAGGGGATTAATATTAGAAACAAAAAGTATATAAACCCTAAAACAAACATGGTTGACCATGGTTCATTTTCATATTGACACAATCTTTGTCACAATGCGACGTTGAACCATGGTTGACCTTGATCAATTTTCATATTGAGACAATATTTGTCACAACATGAGGTTGGACCATGGTTGACCATGGTTGGTTTTCATATTGAGACAATCTTTGTCACAATAGGATGTTGGACCATGGTTGACAATGGTTGACCATGGATAACCATGCTTATCACAATGAGACATTAGACAAAGAGATAATCTTTGTCACAATGTGATCATGATTATTTATTGACCTTGGTTGACCATGATTGGCCATGGTTAACCATGGTTGATTTTCATATTGAGATAATATTTGTCACAATGTGATGTTGGACCATTCTTCACCATGGTTGACCATGATAGATTTTCATATTAAGATAATCTTTCTTACAATGTGATGTTGGACCATTGTTGACCATGACTATAAACCCATTGTATTTATATTAAACCCTAGGATTAGTATTATAAACCCTATGAATAATATTATACCATAGGAATATGGACGCTTATATTAATAAACCCTAAGATAGATATTTTACACCCTAAAATAAACCTGGTTAACCATGGTTGATTTTCATATTGACACAATATTTGTCACAATGCAATGCGGAACCATGATTGACCATGATTTATTTTGATGTTGAGACAATCTTTTCACAATGTGACATTGGACCATTGTTGATTTTGATATTAACCATAGTTACACATGATTGACCATCGTTGACACATTGACCATGGATGACCATGGTTAATTTTCATATTGACCCAATCATTGTGACGTTGGAACATGGTTTACCATAGTTATCCATCATTGACCATGGTTGACTATGGTTGGCCATGTTTGATTTTCATATCGAGACATTATTTGTTGCAATGTGATGTTGGACCATGGTTGACCATAGTTACCCATGATTGACCATGGTTGACCATGGTTGGCCATGCTTGACTTTCATATCGAGACAATCTTTGTCACAATGTGATGTTGGACCATGGCTCACCATGTTTGAGCATAGTTATCCATGATTGACCATGGTTGACCATAGCTATCCATGATTGACAACAGTTGACCATGGTTGACAATGTTGGGCATGGTTGATTTTCAAATTGAGACAATCTTTGTCACAATGTGATGTTGCACCATGGTTTCCCATGGTTGACGGTGGCTAATTTTAATATTGAGACAATCTATCAGAATGTGAAGTTCGACCATGGTCGATCATGATGGATCATGGTTGATTTTTCATATTGACCATGGTTGACCATCATTTATTTTCATATTTGAACAATCTTTGTCACAATGTAACATTGGATTATGATTGATTTTCATATTGAGACAATCTTTGTCATAATATGACGGTGAACAATAACTAATCATGATTGATTTACATGTATATAATTTTTTAATTAATATTTTTTTTTAAATAATATCAATATATTAATATTAATACATCAATCTAAATTTAATTTAAATATACTTAAATTAATATTTAATGTTAATAATACTTTAATGGGTACATTTATTTATTAAACAATATTTCAATATATTATTATTTTAATTAATATATTCATTTATGATTTATTACTATTTATCACAATTGATTTAGGATAATTTAAATACATTATATTTTTGGTATTAATTCAAATTATTAATTAATATAATTCAATATTAAAAAAATATATTGATTTTGTAATATAAAATTAAAATAAAACATTTCTAAATCGATATTTTAATTAATATAAAAATAATGTAAAATATTTATAATATAAAATAACATTAATATAAAACCACACTATTAATATAGAAAAACATTACACTACTATTAATATAAAAAGACATAAATAGCATTGTAATGTAAAACATTAAAAGTATTGTAATGCAGAATTAATGTAAATATAATAATTTAGTATTAATATTAATACCATCAACGAAATAGTTACTGGCAAATAAATGTTTTATCTGAAACATTTTATATTAATGTAAGACATTCATAATATATTAATATAAATTTAATCTAAAAATAATAATTTAATATTAATATTAATATTAAATAAATGAAACAGTCATTGAGCAACAAATGTTTTTTAAATCAATATCTCACTTGACTAAAATATATTGACTAAAATATTACATATAATAATACCTATTAATTATTATAAGTTCATTATAATAATTATAAGATTATTTATTGTAAACTAATGTTTTAGGTTACTAGATATTTTTAAATAAACAATTTAATTAATACATTAATGTATGTTTTATTACATATCATAATTGATTTATATATTATATTTTTCATTTCAGGGAAAGCTATTAATAATACAATTTAATATTAAAAAATTATTGGTAATGGTAATGTAAAATTAATTTGTTTAATATTATTAAATATTTTTAAATCAATATTTTAATTAATATATTAGTGTAAAATCAATGTAAAATATTAATGGTATAAAATAACATTAATATGAAACCATATTATTAATATAACAAAATATTAATAGCACTGTAATGTAAAGCATTAATTGTATTGTACTGCAGATTTAATATAGAAATAATAATTTAATATTAATATTAATAAAATCAATAAAATAATCATTTATAAATAAATGTTTTGATTAATTAATGTAATATATTTTAGATTAATGTTATATTAATGTCACAAGATTTTTATATTAATGTAAAATATTAATAATATTGTAACGTAAAATAAAAATAAAATTAATAATTTAATATTAATATTAATATTAATATTAATATGATCAATAAAATACTCATTCCTCAATAAATGTTTTAATTAATATATTAATACATTAATTAATATATCAATTGATTAAATTTTTTTATTGACATTGTAATATAACAAAATAATATAATACACTTAAAATAATTTTATATAATAATAGTTTAATATGTTAATATAAATATGATTGTATTAAAATAATTTAATTTAACTTTAAAATTTATTCATTGCTTAGGTATAAAATAATCAAATCTATTGCACGTGAGTGTATGGTTTAGCGGTCGGGGCTGATGGCTTATTCACCCCCTCCAAGCGTTCGATCTCTATCGTGATGTTGCACGGCAGCCATTTGTATCATCGTGAATGTATATTGATATATGGTGTTTGATGTTGATTGATGTGACGGATATCAGCTTGTATATATGTAAAAATGTTGTACATATAGGCCTAATAAATGCTTCTTCAGGGGACTAACCACCCCCAATTATTTAAAATAATCAAATCTAAAGTGAATTGTATATTATAATTTAATATTGTAGTTAATGAAATTTGATTGTATATGATTGATTTGGAATAGTTTAATTAGCAATAACTATAAAAATGAACTCTCAATTGAGATAGTTCAAATCATGTACTATCCTAATAAAGATGAAAAATTGAACACAATGAAATATAATCTTACCACACTTAAAAAAAATCTATATTAAAATTAATGTATATTAAAATTTAACGTTACAATAATATTCATTAATAACGGGAGATTTGTTTGTACGGGTACATACGTTACTAAAGAAGTAGAAACTGCTCCAATGATTTTAACCGTACAATAATAATCATTAATCACGAGATATTTGTTTCTACGGGTGCATGCGTTACTAAAGGAAGTAGAAATTGCTCCGATGCAAGTGTTGAATACACTAGCAGTAGCAAGACGCGTGTATTTAAAAAAACCAATTCAAGCAACGACATCATGAACAAAATCAAACATTGTATCGAGAATCCATTATCATAAACTGGAACCACCGGCCCACGTTTCAACTACCGTCGAATCCGTAAGGGCTGTGGGCACATTACAATTTCTAATTCAAAATCAAGTACTTTGAATTAATCTTTTAGATGTTTTACCAATAGAATGGGTGTACATATGCTTTATGAAAGAAATAGTTGTCCTAAGTATTTTGTGGTTGCTCTAGGTTGCAGATGCCAAAAAAATGTATTTTCATTATAATACTCCAACTAGCCTACTTATTATTGCATCTTTCCCCGCTCTTGCAGTAGGGTTTTGACAGTTTTTGTTAGATCTTGTAAATTAATTTGAAAAAAAATGCATAGAGAGAGAAAGGTGGGAAAAAGAGGGAGTAACAAGGGAGTGATGGAGAGAGAGTTATGGAGAAAGAAGAGAAAGAGGGAAGAGAGAGACAGCCAGGTAGAGAAGGGGGGAGAGAGAGAGAGGAAGTGAGAGGGAGAGAGAGTGTGTGTATGTTTGGGGATGATATAGAGAGACAAATAAGGAGAAATTGAGGGATATAGATATATATATGGTGGGGTAGAGAGAGGGGGGGGGCGGGGGGGTAGAGGGGGGGGCGGGGGGGGAGAGAGAGGTGGAGAGAGAGTCAGAGAAAGAGAGAGATGGCGGAGAGAGGGAGAGAGATAGACACATAGATGGGGGGAGAGAGGGAAGAATAAAAGGAAACATAGATACATATAAAAATATTATACAGTGTAATATAATATTGAATATTATTAACCATAGAGGAAGAGAAAGTAAGGATTTTACAAAAGGTAAAAGAAGTTGGATTTATAAAGCCATGAATATTTTGTTTTTCAGTGAAATAGATGCATTAATTTTAGTGTAGATGTTGATTCATATTTTAACTTGATTGATAGCACTAGATGCATTGATTTTACTACAGTTGTTGATTTCTAAGTTTATTTGATTGCATGCACTAGATCGATTGATTTCAGTGTAGATGTTAATTCCTAATCATATTTGATTCTTGCACTAGATGCATTAATTTCAGTGTGGATGTTGAGTTCTAATGTTATTTGATTTCTTGCACTAAATGCATTCATTTCAGTGTAGATTTTGATTTCTAATATCATTTTATTGCTTAGACTAGATGCATTGATTTGAGTTTAGATTTCAATTTTTGATTCGATGTAACTAGATGTATCATGTACATTATTTTCAAATTAATTAGATTAACTGTGTGTATTGATTTGAGTGTAATCACACAAAAAAGTATTGATTATGTACATTGATTTATGTGTTATAGTAATTCAATCATAAATAAAATACTTGAATTTTCATCTTAAATCAAATGTTCACTTACCTAAAATGTTTTCTTTGTGAAATTGAAAGCTATTTGTGATTGTGACTACATTCTTCTTATTCTCATTTTCCATCAATCAATATTTTTAGTCACTTTGTATTCAAACGAGGTAATAGAAAGCAACTAAATTTGAAACTTACATGGGGTTTAACATTCCATAAGTCATAATCATTGACTTTGTAGAAGGACACTATTAATATTGGAGTGAAAGAGATGCAAGGTATGGTGTTTACTACAATAGTTTGAGTTAAAGATTTGAGTGGTCTACGATTCAACTGCCCTCTTCATATGATCGATATGAAGAGATGGAAAAACTAACATGTGCAACAATAAGAAGAGTAGAAGAAATTTTTTTATAATTATCACAAGAAGACTATTTGTAATTGGCTATATTCTTATTATTCACATTTTCTATCATTCGAAACTATTGTATGATCACTTTTCATTCAAACGCTTTATTCCATCATTTTTTATCATTCAAGTTATTAACAATCTCTATCATCTCAACAAACTTAGATAACTAAGCAAATTTAAAAATAAACTGACAATATTAATCTCAGACATATTTAACATATTTAAAATGAAAAGGATAATTAGATGTTCAACATGTTTTTTTTGTGACCATGCATGACTAAAAACAACCTAGATTTATCTTAGCCCGAGATATCTAAAGTGTAATGAAAGATCAATTGTTTCGAGCTGCAGACCTTTCCTCAAATTTTGCACTAAAAAAATATTTTATACCTCGAGAGGTTTTATCTCTCTTAATACTTAATAGATCTGAGATTAAAATAGGTCTAGATTAATAATAAACACTATAATCCATTTCTTTTTTCCTCCCAATTCCATTACAAACCCTAATGATTAAAATCATAGTTTTGTTTTTCCTTCATGTACCACAATACCCATGATCACTATGAGGAAGGACATTGTTAAACACTCTATTCATAATTGATTTATTTTGTTTCCACTTTTGGATAGTGAATCTTACTATCATATTAGTTGCCGTTGTGTTTTAATTATGCTATTGGTTTCTAAGAATTTTCTTAAGCATGCCCATTAAAATTTAAATGATTATAACTTTTTTATTTATAATAAACTTTTATCTGAATAATAAATAACTATTAATTAATTTGATAATAATTTTAAGTGGAATTTGATAATAATTTTAAGTGGAATTTCATATATTGATTTAGAATTATTTAAATATATCATTTTTAAATAAAAACAATATTTTTAAAAAATAATTTTCTAGGTGTAGTATAATTGGTCATTCCCATGATATGAAGTATTGTGTAATATAAGAGATCAAAGGTTCAAATATTTTAGAGTAGTTTATTGTACATAAAGGAGAATAAGTCATAGGCCCAAAAGGCATAATGAGAGTTGTCAGAATTCACTGTGTATCACATGAGTACAAGACTAACCTAATTATTGATTCCTCTAATTATAAAAATAAAATTATTTAAATAAATAATTAAAAAATATCACTAAACATCCTTTTTATTTTATGTAATTAATTTAATTTATTATTATTAAAATAATAAATAGTTTTTAAATTTATTAATTAAAAAACTCATAAACAATGTTTTTTCTCATAACTTTTAAAGATTAATTGTAATCCTAAACAAAAGTATACTTGATTTATTTATTTATTTAAATCCAAATTAAATGGTAAAATCTCCATTATATTAATTCCATTAAACTCCTTTCTCCATTTTGATTTCATTCATATATATAAGCTATATTAACATTTAATAGATATAGATATATGCGATTTTTAAAATTATAAATGTATATTAACTTTGATGGTTTATTATCTATATGATTTTGGATAGAAGGTGATGGGGTGTTTTATCAGGCGTTTCTTGATGTGAAGTCACCAATTCAATCGCCTAATTAAAATAATATATCGGATGTGATAAAGATGTAATCCCACTAAACTTATCAAAAAAATATTAATTTGTTATAATTTTTATTATAGATTAAATACTCCTCTAATAGCTTTCAAAAATTTGAAGCATTTTGATGGTTATAATTAAACAATTGAAATATCCAATTTCACCATATTCTAACAAAAATTTTAGTAAAATAATTTTAAAAATATTAAAAATTAAATTGAAAAATTACATATATAAATATAAAATTCAGTGTGAAAGTTATTTTAGTTGGTTAAGTCTATGTCATTAAAATGTTTTTGCTATTTTCTTGAAAATCTCAAATTAGGATGGTTATAATTAAACAATTGAAATATGAAATTTCACCATATTCTCACAAAAATTTTGTAAAATAATTTAAAAAATATTAAAAACTAAATTAAAATATTACATATATAAATATAAAATTCAGTGTAAAAGTTATTTTATTAAGGAATTTAGACTTCTGTGATTTTGCCGAAGATTATCTAAACAAGTTATTTTAGTTGGTTAAGTTTGTGTCATTAAAATGTTTTTGCCATTTTCTTGAAAATCTCAAATTAGGCTTCATAGAACCATTATTCTATATATATATATATATATATATATATATAGAAGTGATATTTTATTTTTATTTTTTTGATATATCTACTTAATATAAACCAATAGAAGTGACATTTTTTTTGGACATATCTATCTAATATAAACAAATACTCACGGAAAATGACATAGGCAAACTTTAAACCACATAAATATATATATATATATTTAATTTATTTATTCTTTAAATATATTGATGATGATGGTTAACGTCTGCTAAGACCAAACATTGGTCTATTGGACTTAAAGAAACAAATTATTTATTTTGATTTAAGATTTTATTCCTATGCTGAAAAAATTTGGAAAGAAGCCTCCCGAGCTCACTATAATTTTGACACTGTAAAAAGCTAAAAATATCAGTATTGTAACAATATTAAAATTATATATATTTCAATTATTTTAATATATTTTTATATTACTTGTTTATTATAATTCAATTTTCTTACTATTATTTACGGAATTATTCGAAGTTTTTATCATGATGTTGAATGGATTTGTAAGTCCATGGAGACTTATATAAAGGATTCAAAGAGTTTACCAAAACTATTATTATTTAAAACATTTAAATGAATATTAACGTTTTTATATATAAAAAAAGTTATATTATTTATGTAATTCTTCGAAGACATATCACGACCTTCAATGGATTTATAATTTCATCCCTCTAATGCATGTCAAACTTATATAAAGGATGACAAAGAGTTAATCAAAACTATTATCATGTTAGACATGTAAATGAAGTCAAATTTAAAAAGTATTTTAAATAAGCTATGCATGTATCGTTGTAAGGTTTTAGGATCTATCAAGGTGTATAATAATCTTCATTACATATCTTTCATAAATAAATATTTATATGATCTTTTTAGTACATTTATAATTACATTTTCTATAAATATAATAATGGTTTTAGAAGAGGTTATACCAAAAAAAATTAAAATGATGTGTTTTTAATTTCTAATTATATATATATATATATTTTTAAAGCTGAAAATGATGATATAATTACGTTTTTTTATAAATATAATAATGGTTTTAGAAGAGGTTATACCAAAAAAATTAAAATGATGTGTTTTTAATTTCTAATTATATATATATATATATATATATATATATATATATATAGATAGATATAGATATAGATAGATAGATATAGATATAGATATATTTAAAGCTGAAAATGATGATATAATTTGAAGTTTAAATTTGGATTAAGAACTACTTTTTTAACCATTGTCATAAAATAGGAATGAAACTTGTGATTAATATAAAATTGTCAAAAGGAAGTGAAGTATTACTATTTCATTTCCTATTTTTATGCTTTTATTGTTTTTATGTTTTTAAATGACATTTGAATGCGAGTGAAATTTTCAAATAAAGAAGCATTTATTTTTATTGGACTTTGGACATCATAAAATATGTTGTTTTTTTTTTCCTCTAATCATGGGTTTGTTAGGATTATTTTATATATCTAAATTTAGGGTTTAATTTCGGTAGATACATTGCAAAAGTTAGTTCTATAAAGTCAACTTTTCACTTTTTTTCTAAAGATTTCTAGCCCCTAGAACACAAAAATACATAGAAAGTAGTTTTATAGGGCCATTTGGTTTTTATGGGTTGATCAACATTTTAAATCGTATTTGGATGTGATTTGTGGCTAACCAGTAATGAAAAATGTTTGTTGAATCCATAAGTTGTCAATTTTTTTGAATTTTAAACATCATGTAGGTGTTAAGGGCACCCTCCCTCTTCTAATTAATTGACTTAGAAATTGTGTTTTCTGAAAAATTAGATCAAAGGTTTCAGTCAAGGGAATGGATTCTAAAAGTTTGTTTTATGATTTGAAATAATTAATCATTTTTTTGAACATCACTTCAATGTGCTTTGATCCCTGAAATGGCAATATTTAATTTATTAAAAAATAATCAATGAAATGTGGCCGACGTTATACTTTATTAATTTTTTTATTATTAAAAAATTGCTTTGGTATTGCTCCGTTTCATTTGGTGTGGCTGCTGAGTGCACGTGCATTAGTTTATAACATTTAGATTATTAAACTTCCTGTTATCATTAATAAATTATCAAACTCAATATGAGAAGTTTTTAGAAAGATTGAGATTATGTTACAGACATAGATTTTGTTGGTTTAATTCTTAGTATTTTATATGTTTAACTTATTTTCTAATTCTTATTTTTTAAATATTTTTTTAAACATTTCACATATAGTTTTTTTTTTAATATAATTTCATGATAAGATATATTTTATTTGGTGACTAATACAATGTATTCATAGTTATTTATAGATGAGGTATACAAATAACTTTGTTATACTTTTGATGAATCATTCGAGTGTATTTAGCAAATTTTGGAATTTTATCGTCTTGTGAATTATATAAAAAATTGGTATTTTGTCTTTTTTGGTCTATTATGATTGTAGGAAGAGTAAAAATAATTGATCAACGAAAAATAAAAATATCATATTAAGATGATACTTTGGAGATTAAAATTATGTTTTATGTCTTATATATTACTTTAATATTAATAACATTCAACTAATAAAATTAATATTGTTAATGATATTAGCATTTTTAATATAAAAATGATTAATATTAATACTAATATTAATATTAATAAGTAATATTAAATTATATTGATTGGCATAGAAATTTTCATTTCATTTATGATAGGGGAATTTTCATTTGAACTTTTTCGGAGTGTGTACCCACAAAAGTCATTGAAAACATGAAGGAAGGATTGAAAACTAAAACATGTACATGGAAATAATAGTAATGGCATTAAAGTTCATGAGAAAGTCTTGCTATTGGAGATAACATATACCTAATTTTGCATTAATTAGACTAAGGAGTGGAGTCTTGCATTGAAACATGTTTATTGTCACCAAGAGGGAACTCCACAAGTGTGTGCATGAGTTATACTAATATCCACTCACATGATACAATTAATTGATGAATGCATGAAGCGCTAACTAGGAATAAGTGTCATTTTTATTTAGTGCATGTTCACATCTCCCTAGATTCACCCCTAAACTGATTACTATATTAGTTTAGGCATGTAGAATATTTTGTATTGAATTTCATTCTCTCGTAATTTTCTATTTTTGTAAATGAATATAATTCATTAGTTCTTCTTTCTATCAATTTTTTTTCTTCTTTTCTTGAAATTTTTGTTCATTGTTCTCCAGCTAGATCAAATCTATGCAAGCTCAACTACAATTTCACATGGTATTAGAGTCCATGAGAGCTAGGAACAAGGAACATAAACAATCTATTTTCAAGTACTCAAGATTGTACCTAGTAGAAATAATGGAGTTTCCACCTTTGATAAATCCCATGCAATATAACTATTTGGACTACAAGTCCAATAATCTACTTTAGCTAGGAGGTAGAGACTTGTATTGAATATACATGGAAAAATAGATTGAACCAAATTAGGCAATTGAAAAATCCAAGTATTTCATCTGCATGGATGAGGCCTTCAATCTCCTATGCTTATCAATTCATCTAGAATTACCATTTTATGTTTAAGCATGCACCACTCAAAATAAAGTTTGGGCCACATTGGAGACACTCTTTGTGTGGCAATATGAGATGTAGGGTCACATTCTTGAAAATGGTGCCCAACCCATAATATCGTTGAGTAGTCTAAAAAATATTGAAGTTTTCTTCACAAGGTTCAAAGTCTTATTACTCCAATTGAAATGATGCAGAATGGACAAATTCAAGAAAGAAAATTAGTCAATTTTTTCCATGTTGTGAACATAGTTCTAGAGTATGCTATATTTTTTTCCACTTTTAACAATGCTAGGTTTGCAGTAGGAGCAACCTATAAGATTCGCACATTTGATTCTTTTATTGGGTTTATGATACATAAGAATGATAAGATCATAAAAATGGGAACATTTAAAAGTTATGAAGTTGATGAACTTGTTATGCATGAAAGTGGTAAGGCCAACTCAAGATTCAATTATAAATACGAAGGAAAAGGAAAGGAAAAAGAACCAAATGAATGAAAGGGAGGCAATCCCAATCCTATGGATGGATCTACAAGCTCAAAGGGAAAGAAGGGAAAAAATAGGCAATCAAAATGCATCTATTGAAACTATGGTTATCATTCAAAATCGTCATGTATGAAGAAGAAAATAGATCTCATAGTGAATATTCTTCAATAAAGAAATCTCGGTGATTATATTCCAAAGAATAGCAAGAAGAAGTAAGGAGAAAGACCACTTGAAACAAGAGGGAATGCTTATCCATTAATCATATTCATTTTCTCCCAATGCATGGATTATAGATTCCGTAGCTTCACATCACATGGCAGCCACAAAATATGTTCTCTCATCTATGTTGGTCCTCCTATTCTCATTGGAGATGATTCTCTAATAGAGGAAAGTAGGCAAGGGAGGGTATATCTCGAAGATGTAAGTTTCAAGAATGTCTTGCATATTTTGAAGCCTCCAACAAATATTCTCTCCATGTATCAAAATGACACATAATAGCACTTAAAGGAGAGTTAAATTGACACATGAATAGATGATAATATATGATATGCATGATAACTCCAAAATTGCAGTTAGTAAGGTAAATCGTTAATCTTTTTTGTACACTTTTTCTAAGGTTGTTCGTCAACCAAATGCCAATTTTCTACTCGCACATCTGAATGATCAAATTAGAATTTGAAATGGAAGGTTGAACACTTAAATTTCTAATACATGAAATGGATTGGAAAATAAGGGATGTTAAGAGTCACCTGCCATAGTCATTTTTGATGAAGTTTGTGATGCACGTGCTCTTGGAAAGCATCCACGAGAAAATTTTGGGAAGGGGCATACATGGAGGACCTCCATTCCCTTGGAGCTCATTCAAAATGATCTTGTGGGTCCATTTACAAACCCTTCTATAAGAAAATCCATATATGTACTCACATTCATAGATGATTGATTGAGACATGTGTAGGTGTACTTTATCAAACTCAAATCTAAAGTGTTTGAAAAATTGAATATTTTCAACGTGCATGCCAAAAAAAGTCAACAAAATTGACTAACATACTCCATAAAAATAATGAATTAGAGTATGCAAACAAGGATTTCCAACATTTTTGTGCTAAAATAAGAATACGGTTGCAACACATAGGTCTTTACACTTTACAAGGCTATATTGTACTTAGGAAGAAGAATAGATACTTGAAAAACATGGCTAGTTTCATGTTGCATACAAGGTCCTATGCTTGCAAATTCTAGGTTAAAGAAATATTTTTTTCTTCTTACATACAAAATAGTTCTCCTCACAAATATATTAAAATAAAACCACCTTTCCAAACATCGACTGACATGTAATTGTAAATCACACATTTTTTCATTTTTGGATCTCTTACATGGGCCCATATTTCTATAGAAAAGAGGAAGGATGTGGAGCCTCAATGAAAATGACGTGTCTTTATTGTAAATCCATATAGTGTAAAATTTTATAGACTATTATATCTTTGAACATAAAGGATATTCATTGAGAGTAGTGTTTACTTTGAAGAAATTCCCCTGCATGCATCTAAGGAACAATGTGCATAAATTTTTGTGCTTTCTTTTATAATAGATTTAAGAGATGATGCATCTTGTCATTCATATAAGATTTTAAATCTAAATTCCATTGTTGATTTAGAATATCATAATCATGCATGAAAATATTGATATTACTGACCACTTTCATCATATAAGGGATGCCTCATGAGTTATATCTTAGGTGATCCTACAACTAGATCTTAATTTGAAGAAGCACATCAAGAACTCAGAGTTGTAGAATTCATTATTCCCGTGTATTGTTATATGGTTCCACCATCCTATCCTCAAAAATATGAATATGCTACATGGAATACTTTATAGGAAGTAGTTATAGAGGAAGAATACAACACCCTCATTAAGAACCAAACTTGGGATTTGGTTCCACTTCCTTCAGATTGTAATATTGTCAAATGCATGAGGGTTTATAGGACAAAAGAAGCAACAAATGGATTCATGAGTAGATATAAAGAAAAAATGGTTCCTAAAGGATTAGTATGCGCATATACCAATTATGTTAAAACCTTTGCTCCAGTGGCCAAAATGTACTCTATTTGGTTAACTCTTGCCATTGTAGCAACAACAAGTTGGGAGTTTCACCATATGGATTTGAAGAATGCATTTCTTCATTGTGATCTGAAAGAAAATTTTTATATGGAGTAACCACAAGGGTACAAAAATATTTCATCCTTAGTTTTCTAAGTTAATAAGTCTCTTTATGGCCTCAAGGAAGAACCTAGGGAATGATATTCTAAAATGGACTCATATTAACACTCTCATTATTTAATCTGATTTAAATTATCCAAATTATTATACTATAAGAATGTCTAGATATGTGTTTCTAATATTGATTTATGTATATTATTTACTAATCACATGTAGTTTAGCATTATCCATTGCTATAAATAAAATTTCTTTGTATGATAGGATTTCCATGATAGACATAATCTAGAATGATTCAGGGTTAAAAAATGGTCACTTCAATAATGTGAGAGATCTCTTAGATTTCTTTCACATAACTACCTACAAGCCAAGAAATACACCTTATTGATGGTACACCTTGAGGATGGAAAGGATACACCATTGGTTGATTGCATGATTGAGACATAACTTGTCAAGCATTTCCTATATCTCACTCACTCTCATACATATTTCTCATATGCAGTAGGCACAATTTCTAGGTACATACAGGAGCCACATGAGATACATTGGAAGGATCCCAAGCACATACTAAGATATGATTAGTGAACCATCAATTATAGGATTTATTATGCAACAGGATGTACTTTGTGATGGGTCCCATCAATAGGTATATTTTGAGGCCCGTTGTCCTATTCTCCAACCGTTAAACTCTCCTTTTCCCACATTAATTTACATTTTGTATCGATAATGTGCTTAGTAGGATGATTAAAGGGTGTTTGTCATATTTCACCGCCTAATGTGGTTAATATGCAGAAAAAAGAAGCATTTTTGGAGATATTTACCATGCAGAGGCATGTTGGAGGAATTTAGAGAGAATATAGGAGGCTTTTCTAGTACATAACTCTCAATCTTAACTTGAATTCCCAAGATTCCTCACCAATAACTTGAATTCCACTGGAATCTGAGGAACTCAAGTGCACGTAAATATCCAAGGGAACCAGATCCACCAATTTCGATATTTTGGAGGTAAGTAGTCCTCCTCTCAAGGGAGATGCCCATCATTCACTTTTTGTATAAATAAACAAGCCTAAGGGCTCATTAGGATTCAAAATGTTGGAGCTAGGAAGAGCTATTGAAGGTTCAGTACTTCAGACTGCTGTCTTGATTTTACGACTATGTATTTGCAAAATATTTTCTTTTAATGAAAGGTCCTTTGTTGTTCTTCATCTAAGTTGGTTTAAGAGAGATGACACCCTTGGGTTAGGGCCCAGCCCAGAGACTTTAGTCCCTCTCATGTAATCTTTCTTGTTCTTGTTCAAGTCATCATATTTCTTTCCATGTCTAAGTAGGCATTATATTGCAAAAATTGTAGTTGCAGGTTTGATAACTACTTCTCTTGTGGGAAGTGTGGTTGAAAAGTCTACAAAAAAAATGAAGAACTATGTGTTTATGATTTCTTGGAAATTGCTAGGTTGGATTGAAATATTTTTTCATGCTTGGTTTTTTCAACATAGGATTTAGAAACATGATTTGACAAATAGATTAGATGCATGTTGTAGGATAGAAATGATCTTGAAGAAATAAAATTCATCTCATTCTTGCCACTTTGATTAATTTTACTATAATATTGATTAGTAGATGTATGCTCTTGATTTCTAGTTTGCAGAGGCTACTAGTGGCTTGCATAGGTTGGCACAGTCATCCACATCCACTTAGACATCTCCATTCTCCCACTATAAACTGTTGGGTTGTGTTATATTGTTTCCACGACTAGCCTCCCTAGTTCACCAGGGGGTTAGAAGGGGAGTGGAGCCCCCCCTTTGTTGTGCTGACTATGCAGTGGGGGGGTTAGAGGGGGTTTGAGCGGGGTGTTTAGCCCCCCTCTATGGGGTTTGGGGCAGCGCCCCAGTGAAATTTTTTTTGGACCCTATATTAGGTTGGGTGGACCTACCTATGGTTTTGTGCATGGTTTTCACACATGGTTTTGGACGTGATGGATTTTAGTCCATGGTTTTGGATGCGATGTTTTTCAGTCCATGGTTTTGGATGCGATGGTTTTCGGTCCATGGTATTGGATGCTTTGGCATGTGTAAATATGTATTGTAACATTGAAAGGAACATAATGAAAATCAATCAGGTAGTCTCGGTTTTTGTATCCAAGGGAAAATATCTATGTATATGTGTTTTATGTGTTATGCTCTTGCATTGTTTATTTACTGTTGTTAAAATTCATATGTAGGTAATTTTTGTACGGGGTTAAAACCTACATTTGGAATCAGAGTTGTTCTGGATTCAAGGGGATGCCTTTGTTGCTGAGGGGTTTCACTCAGGCCTGTGGTAGACCCTATTTAGTTGGAGATCTACGGGATCGATTCTGGTGGTGAAAGAAGATGGCGAGCAGTGCAAAGATAGAGATCAAGAAATTTAATGCTCAAAGTTTTGAGTTGTGGAAACTCAAGATAGTGGATCTGTTGGTGGATAAATATTAGTGGATTGCATAGATCCAGGTAGTAAACCAACGGGAGTGTCCGATGAAGAATGGAAGAAGTTGGATCAGAAGGAAAAGAGCACAATATGATTGTGTGTCTCAGATTCAGTATTGTTGAATGTATCAGGGGAAGCTACGGTTAAGGCTTTGCGGGACAAGTTAGGGACTTTTTATCAATCTAAGTCTCTGGTGAATAAATTGTTCCTATGGAAAATGCTATATAACCTGAGGATGAAAGATGGAGGCTTGGTGACAAAGGATATAAATTCATTTAATATTGTGTTAAGTCAGTTATTATCTATTGATATTAAAATTTCAGATGAAGATAAGTGCTGTTGTTTGTTGTGTTCTCTACCAAATTCGTGGGATAATTTGGTTATTGTAATAGGTAGCAATGCAACTGCCTTACAGTTTGATGAAATAGTCTCATCCTTGCTGACAGAGGAGATAGGAAAGAAAAATATGGAGAGCCAGAATGGTGATGCCTTGTCTGTATGAGGACGGTCCCAGAACAGAAACAAAAATAAGTCATTGAGTGGGAGATCTAAATCTCCAAGAAAACGTATAAAGGTGGTGCGTTGTAAATGCGGAAAGGAAAGGCACTACAAAAGGACTGTAAATCTAAAGCTCCTGACAAAGGAAGGGGATCTGATGATGCTCCTTTTGCAGAGGTGAAAACCACCTCAGATGAAGGTGGGGATGTGTACTTGGCTTCTTTAAGTACACATGTAGATCATGAGGCATGGTTGATTGACTCAGGTGCATCCTTTCACTTCACTCCCCATAGAGAGTGGTTCTGTGAGTATGAGAAATATGATGGTGGTGATGTCTTCTTGGGGGATGACAGGAAGTCTAGAATCATTGGTCGTGGAAAAGTAAAGTTGAAGTTCCAAGGTGGAAGGGTTAGAACAATTCCAGGTGTTTTTCATATTCTTTCATTGGCCAGAAATCTGATTTCCGTAAGTAAGCTGGATTATGGAGGTGTAAAAACAGTGTTCGAGAAGGATACCTACAGGATGTTTCGGGGAGCACTGGTATTGATGCAAGGATTTCGGATTGGAACTCTATACAAGGTGCAAGGCAACACTATTCTTGATGGGTGCAATAGTTTTGTGGTTCCTGAAAGTGAAGCATAAGATCTAGTGGTCTCTGGAGAGAAGACCATGTTGTGGCATCAAAGGCTTGGACATATTGGAGAGAAGTGCCTTCAAATACTTCATGGTAAATTTATGGTAGAAGGTATGAGTAATATCTCTCTGGATTTTGATTTCTATGAAAATTGTGTATATGGGAAGAAGAATCAGGTGAGTTTCCCCTCTAGTGGTAAGAGGGTGAAACAGATATTAGAACTTGTGCACAGTGATGTATTTGGATCTGTGAAGGTTACATCAATGGTTAAGTTTGTGTACTATGTATCATTTATAGATTACTTCTCAAGGAATACATGGATATATTTCCTTAAGAAGAAATCTGAAGTCTTTGACACGTCTAAAGAATTTAAGGCTCTGGTGGAAAACCAAACAGAGAAGAAGATAAAGGTGTTGAGGATAGATAATGGTGGAGAGTTTTGGAGTAAGGAATTGATCTGAAAATCACTTGCGAGTGACCTCAGTTAAACAATTATTGAATCAAGGTATTATAGACTCATGTGCTAGTGTGTTCCTATGTTATTTTAGGCAACAGATCAATCAGATTGCAAAATACACAGACACTGGAAAATGGAAAATAGTAAGAGAAACACAGTAAGCAAATACAAGAACACAACAATTAATAAGGAGTTCACCGTATCCTCCAAGTCTATGTCTCCGATCTAGCTTTCAGTGGTGGCCTTCTTTTATTATGTCTTTAAAGCAGAGATTTACAATGAGGAGCTCACTTTGAGTCTCCTGAAACAGATAATGTTTGGTAGGGTGGTTCTTGGATCCCCCAAGCCACTAGAGTGCATAGACTCTTTTCCTTACCAAATCTTGACCTCTCTGGTCTTTAATGGGAGAAGCCCAATGTGGTGCTCAATTCCCAACAAATCCTCTCAAGGATTGCTTGAACCTCTCAAGCTTTATGTCTGCTCGGCTCTCTATTTTCTGCTTCTTTCTTCACTGCCTTTTCTTTGCTCTCACCGTCTCTGTCTTCGTTCTCCTTTCTTCCCCTTTTTTTTTCTCTCTGTCTGTTCATGGCTTATAGCGAATTTGTCTTCGGCTGTTCACTTCCTCTTACGCCCCTTCAGTTTGCCTACTATTGTTTGCTTGGAGTTCCCTGCCTCTGCGTCATCACCAACGTCTCACAGGGAGGTGGCCACTTGTCCTCTCTCGAACTACACCAGCTCTTCCTTAACGGTTCAGCTTTTCAGTTACACTATGGAATGACTCATCTACTAACTCAGCGATCAATTCAGATGTCAAGCTTCTCTATGCCATGGCTTAATCCCCTGTCAAGTCTAGTTCCTCCATCAGACGCAATCTCTGCCGTTAAATCTGGAGCCCCCAGATCCTACAACATTTGCTCATTTCATGTGGTTGACTTGCTCGACTGTTAGCGCATGATGAGAGGTGGTTTTATCTCTCATCCATTGGACACATGTCATGCTCTAAATGGAATCACTCGCTTTCAGCCAAATCTTCTTACCTCCCAAGGATGCCCCCGATATACCGCCAGTTTTGGAGCGTGGCTCCTGCCTTTCGCCTTAGCACCTTCCCCACGGTTTTCCAGCTTCCCATACGACTGAGTGCTCGAGGCCTTTCCTTCTCAAGGGGTTTTTCCCAGAAATGCATGAGTTTCCCGATCCAGGCTTCCCAAGTGCCAATTTTACCTCCTACACAGTCTCCATGGGCCTCAGTCAGCACCCTTTGACCAAGGTCCTCGTCGTTCCTTGCTGGCTGCAAACTCCCACTGTCTAGAGGTTTTCCTGATCGCTCTTTAACCATAAATTCAAAGTCTGTCCTATTTGGATACAGTCATGGCACCTTGATAATCTTCATGGATCTAGTTTGGATCACGGCCTTCCCACTAAAAAGGCTTTTAGACCACCGAAAGTTGGTTTTCAAGCATCGACTAAGTGAGGGTACAATTATCTCACTTATCCAATCTCTATCCACTTTGCACTGCTTCACTTTGAACCCCCTGAGCCCAATTCTGAGGTACTCAACATCTCCCCTGATGCAATCCTAACCTTCCTGTCTAGAACTGTGTCTTCCTGCAGTTCATTAAGATATTCAGGGAGCAGGTCATTAATAGAAGGTAATTGACTCTGCTCTTCAGGATCTTCAATTACTGAAGGTTCAAACAATCTCAAGCAATATTCATTTACGACTGAGTAGATGTGCATGTAAGCTAGTAGATCAAGGCGAAAAGCATTTTCACCAATCTTCTCAAGTATCTTGAAGGGTCCATACCTGATAGGCTTTAGCTTCTTACCTTCACCTTGCATCCTGTCCTTGCTAATATACAGCTAGACTTGGTCACCAACTTGGAAACTATGCTCCATCCAATGCTTGTCATGCCTTACCTTGTATTTGGCTTGGCTCTTTTCCAGCTGTTCCTGTACTGCCTGGTGGATCTCTTGGATTTGTTCAATGAACCTAGGTGCCCTGTCCACATCACTATGTCCCTTAACTATGGTGTCTTTACCAAAGATAAAATCCAAAGGAGACCTTGGTGTGAAACCAAAACAGGTCTCAAAAGGAGATCTCTGTGTAGAAGAATGTTTTGCTCTGTTGTAATCATGTTGCACATAACACAAATGTTCATCCCAAAGCTTAGGACGTTTGCTGCAATATCCCTTGAGTAACTGGATCACTGTCTTGTTAACTACTTCTGCCTGGCCATCAGTTTGTGGATGAAAAGTTGTGCTTTTATTCAGTTTGGTGTCCATCAGTTCCCACAGACTTGACCAAAACTTCCCCACAAATCGGTTGTCTCGATCAGATACAATGGAAGTGGGTAATCCAAAATGAACCCATACATGTTCAAAAAATATTGCAGTTTGTTCAACTATAATCTATTTATTACAAGGTATCAAAATACACATTTTGCTGAACCTATCCACAACAACATACAAATAATCATGACCATTCCTAGATTTAGGTAGTCCTCCACCAAAATCCATGGAAACACTTTCCCAAGGGTGAGAATGAATTGGTAATGGAGTGTACAAGCCTAGTTTTCTGTCGTTGGGCTTGCTTTTAGCACACATAGTACACGTTCTTACATATCTAGAAACTGTCTCATTCATTTTTGGCCAATAACAAAATCTTTGCAGCTGTGCAACTGTTTTACTTACCCCAAAGTGACCAGACATTAGAGAAGTGTGTGCTTCTCGAATTATCTTTATTCTTTTAGTTTGTGGAATGCATAACTTCCCACAATGGTATAAGAGTCGGCCCTTTACATGATAATCCAATTCTTCTACTCGTTCACCTTGACTTAAAGTTGCATATACACCTTTAAAGTCTATATCTTGAGCATATTGTTCAATGTAGCTCTCATGTAAGACAAAATTATTCTTAAGTATAATAGATGCATTTATAATGGGTCTAGATAACATATTTGCAACTTTATTATGTATTCCCTTTTCATATTTGATGACCAAATGAAACTGTTGTAGAAACCCCATCCATCTATAGTGTCTGGATTGCTGCAACTTAGTTTGGGAGTGTAGCTATTGAAGTGGTTGATGATCAATATGTATTACTGTTTCTTTGCCCATTAAGTAATGTTTCCACTTTTTCACACTCTGTACTAATGCATACAATTCTTTATCATATGTAGGATAGTTAACTACTATAGAATTAAAGGTCTCAGAATGATAACATATGGGTTTACCATGTTGTGTCAACACTGCTCCCATGGCATAGTCACTGGGATTTGTTTGGATCTCAAATGGTCTTTGAAGATCAGGCAGTGCTAGTACAGGTGTTGTACTAATCTTTTCTTTCAAGGTGTCGAAGGCTTTCTACTGTTTGCGTCCCCACTGAAACACCTTGTTCAATCTTGTTAAAGCATGTAAGGGAACTGCAATTAAGGAAAAGTTAGAAATGAACTTTCTCCAATATTGTGCTTCCCCTAAGAAGCTTCTAACTCCTGTAGCAGATTTGGGTTTAAGCCAGTTTACAATGATTGCCACTTTAGAGGGATCTATCTTCAATTCACACCCCCTACTATATGACCCAAATAATTCAGAGATGTTTTGCCAAATTCACATTTTACGAGTTTAACATAAAGCTTTTCTCTTTTCAAAACATCTAGTGTCTGCTTAACATGCTTTAAGTGTTCTTCCCATGTTTTGCTAAAAATCAGAATGTGATTCAAATACACAATAACAAAATCATCAAGAAAAGGTCTGAGTACATCATTCATTAATCTCATGAAAGTAGTAGGGGCATTAATTAAGCCAAAAGGCATAACCAGCCACTCATGCAATCCCTACTTTGTTTTGAAAGCAGTCTTCCATGCATCTTGTTCTGCGACTCTGACCTGATGGTATCCACTATGCAAGTCCAGCTTGGAAAAATAAACAGCTTCCTTCAATTGATCTAAAAGATCATCTATGCGAGGAAGGGGATAATGATTTTTTATTGTTATCTTATTCAGTGCTTGGTAATCAATGCACATTTTCCACGAGCCATCTTTCTTTCTCACCAAAACGATTGGTGACCCACATGGTGATGTGTTAGGTATGATGAAGCCTCTCTCAAGCAACTCCTACACTTGCTTCTTGATTTCATCATTCTCTAAAGTGGACAACCTGTACATTCAAATGTTAGGCAATGGAGCATCTTGCTGCAAAATAATATCATTCACTATTTCCTTTTTTGGTGACGGACCTTTAGGTTCTTGAAACAAGATATCATACTCTGAAACAACCTTTTCTAAATCAGCTTGTTGTTTAGCATTACAACCCCCAAATACATTGGTTTTATCAGGTTTCTTTTCCATTACAAGCATCAGTGGGAATTGTTTGCATGAATTTATCATTCTTTTCATCTGCCCTGAGTTTATGAGAGTATAATTATTCTTGAGATTATGAGCTCTTACAAAGTATTCGATTCCATCTTTGACAAGTAGATACTTGTTCTCAGCTCTATGGAAGATAGCTTTTCTATCATACAAGTAATGACTTCATAAAACAATTCCACATATATCCAAAGGAATTATGTCTAACTCAACCTCATCTACAAATGTTGACCCAAAAGAAAACTTGAGTTTGCACTGTCTAGTCACTTGTAGTTGTGCTTTATCATTCAACCATCCTAATGGGTATGGTTTCTTGTGAGGTGTAGTTACTAATCCCAACTTCTTTACAATTGCCTCAGAAATTAAATTTACTTGTGAGCCATTATCAAACAAAGTATTAATCTTTTGATGTTTGAAAATAACTCAAATGTGGAAAAGCTCATGTCTTTTTCTCTCATTTTCTTCATCAATAGTAGATTGTGTAGAATTACTAGTAGATGCTTCCGAATTCTTACCTCTTATACTTGTGGCTACAATAGTTGTTTCATCTCCTGAGTCTGACCCCAAATCTTTCTGAATAGCTGTAGCAATATTCTTCTTCTTGCCCTCGAACTTCTTAGGTCTCAGCTCTGGATGCAGATTCCAAAAATGCTCATCATCATGCCCATCCTTTTTATAGTGAGTGCATGAAGCTTTGCTTTTCTGTGCAGTGTTAGCCTTCATTGCTTTCCATTTCTGCTTTATTTTTTCCTTATTCTTTCTTGCAGTGGGTTGGGATGGTCCCCCAACTTCTGGACTTCCATTCTTTCCTCTAGCTTCTAGATGAGTAGCTTGTACAGATACCTCATCTATAATAGTGGGATTAAACATGAGGATAGTGTGCCTCATGTAGCTGTGTAGACCACCAATGTACTTCAACAAAGTCTCAGGTGAGTCTAATGAGATTCCTAGAAGCAATGCTCTCCTTCTAAGTTCTTAAGTGTACCCTTGCACAATTTTCCCTTTCAACTGTCAAAGAGTTTGCCAACTCATCATGGCTTGCTGCATGTAGGCCAATGGATAGAACTGCTTTTTGATTGTAGAACAAATTCACTCCAGACAGAGATAGTCTTACCATGTCTTTTCATGTCAGCTTGGGTTCTTCCTTCCCACCAATCCAAGGCAGTGCCTCCAAGGTGTAGGATTGCCAACTGAATCTTGCTCTTGTCTGAGTCGATGTTCTGCACTCTGCAATAAACATCAATTTGTCTAATCCAATTGTCCAACTTTTTTGCATTTAACTATCCATCATATATAGGTAAATCAAATTTAACTTCTAGTTTAATCAAAGATGCCTTCTTTTTGTGTTCAGGGCTATTTGGAGGTGTGAGAAAGCTTTCCTCTTTACCTTTTCCTTTTGAGTGGTCATGGAAGTGAGATTCATCTTCTCCTTTGTCTTGTTTAGAACCTGATGAATCTTCATCCTTGTGTTTTCTAAAGTCCCTATACATTTCTTCTACCATGGATTTTATGGCTAGGAAACTATCTATGAATTGAGGGTCTGGCCCCATAGAACCTTACTTTGACATTGTCTTTCGAGGATAGACTCTCCCAATATCAGGATTAGTTTCGACCAACTCTCCTTCTCCTAATTTGAGCTTTGATCTAGTTAGCATTCAACAAATAAACCAACACAAGCTTGTCTAACCTTGATAGCCTAAAGCTCTGATACCACTTGATTTGAAAATCACTTGTGAGTGACCTCAGTTAAATAATTATTGAATGAAGGTATTACAAACTCATGTGTTGGTGTGTGTCTATGTTATTTTAGGCAATGGATTGATCAGATTGCAAAATACACAGACACTGGAAAATGAAAAACAGTAAGAGAAAAATAGTAAGAAAATACAAGAACACAACAATTAATAAAGAGTTCACCCTATCCTCTAGGGCTATGTCTCTGGTCCAGCTTTTAGTGGTGGCCTTCTTTTATTGTGTCTTTAAAGTAGAGATTTACAATGAGGAGCTCACTTTGAGTCTCCTAAAACAGATAATGTTTGGTAGGGTGGTTCTTGGATCCCCTAAGCCACTAGAGTGCACAGACTCTTTTCCTTACCAGATCTTGACCTCTCTGGTCTTTAATGGGAGGAGCCCAATATGGTGCTCAATTCCCAACGGATCCTCTCCGGGATTGCTTGAACCTCTCAAGCTTTCTGTCTACTCGATGCTACCTAAGGTCAGCTCGGCTCTCTGTTTTCTGCTTCTTGCTTCACTGTCGTTTCTTCGCTTTTGCCCTCTCTGTCTTCGTTCTCCTTTCTTCCCCTTTTTTTTTGCTCTCTGTTTGTTCATGGCTTAAAGCCAATTTGTCTTCAACTATTCACTTCCTCTTCTGCCCCTTTAGTTCGTCTGCTACTGTTCGCTTGGAGTTCCCAGCCTCTTCGTCATCACCAACGTCTCACAGTGAGGTATCCACTTGTCCTCTCTCAAACTGTGCCAGCTCTTCCTTAACGGTTCGGTTTTTCAGTTACACTATGGAATGACTCATCCGCCAACTCATTGGTCAAATCAGACATCAAACTTCTTTATGTTGCGGCTTAATCCCCTGTCAGATCTAGTTCCTCCATTGGGCACAATCTTCGCCGTCAGATCTATAGCCCCCAAATCCTATGACATTCGCTCATTTCGCGCGGTTGACTTGCTTGACCACTAGCACGTGATGAGAGGTGGTTTTCTCTCTCATCTGCTGGACATGCATCATTCGCTGAATGGAATTGCTCGCTTTCAGCCAAATCCGCTTACTGCCTAAGGATGCCCTTGATATACCACCTGTTTTGCAGCACGGCTCCTGCCTTTCACCTTAGTGCGTTCCCCACAGTTTCCTAGCTTCCCATGTGACCGAGCACTCGGGGCCTTTCCTTCTCGAGGGGTTTTGCCCAGCGGTAATCGAGCATCAGAAATGGCCTCCGTTTCCCGATCCAGGCTTCCCAAGTGCCAGTTTTTCCTCTAGCGCGGTCTCTATAGGCCTTGGTCAACGCACTTTGACCGAGGTCCTTGTCGTTCCTCGCTGGCTGCAAATTGCCACTATCTAGAGGTTTTCCTGATCTCTCTTTATCCATAAATTCGAAGTTTGTCTTGTTTGGATACAACCATGGCACCTTGATAATCTTCATGGATCCAATTTGGATCAGGAATTTGAAGAATTCCATAATAAGTGTGGTATAGCATGGTAGAAGACTACTCCATACACACCTAAGAAAAATGGAGTTGTAGAAAGAATAAACAAGAAATCGATGGAGAGGGAAAGAAGCATGCTCAACGGTGCCGGGTTAGGACAGGAATTCTGGGCAGAGGCAGTGGAGACAACATGTTACTTGGTCAACAGATCACCTTCATCAGCATTGGAGGATAAGACTCCACAAGAGGTATGGACTGGTAAGAAATCCTCTCTTCCACATCTAATGGTATTTTGATGCGATGCATATGTACATGTTCCAAAGGAGAAAAGAACCAAGTTGGATAGTAAATCTGAAAGTGCATCTTTATTGGGTATAGGGATGGCTTAATGGGTTATAAGCTTTGGAACCCAGTAACAAGGAAGGTTGTGTACAACCGAGATTTGGTGTTCAGAGAGGTGAAAGATGTTATTAAACATGAAGTCCAACCAAAGGAACCTGAGAAGATAGAGTTTGAGCTTAAGGAGGAAGAATCAGACTCTATACCAGAGGAGGAATCATAGGATGAAGAGCCACAAACTTCAGGTGTGAGAAGATCAGTTTGAGAAAGAAGGCAACTAGAAAGGTATAGTCCATCTCCTTTCTATTGAAATTTGGTTTATCTGTTACTGATGATGATCCCAGAACTGTGAAGGAAGCAGTATTTTCAAAGTATGGAAAACTCTATAAAGAGGCCATGGTTGATGAAATGGCATCTTTTCACAAAAATGAGGCTTTGGATTTGGTGGAATTGCCAACTGGAAGGAAACCCATTGGCAGCAAATGCATGTTCAAGAAGCATACAAATGTAGAAGAAAAGGTGGAGAAATAAAAATCTCGGCTGGTAGAAAAAGGTTATTCCCAGGTGTCGGGAATTGATTTTGGTGATATTTGTTCTCCTATAGCCGAGGTAGCTTCTATTAGATTACTTTTATCTGTTGTTCCTACTTTTGATTTCTAGGTAGAACAGATGGACGTGAAGACAACATTTCTTTACAAGGATTTGGAAGAGGAGATCTATATGAAGCAACCTAAAGGTTTTGCGGTGAAGGGTAAGAAAGAACTAGTATGCAAGTTAAAGAAGTATCTGTATAGGTTAAAACAGTCACCAAGCATGTGGTATCAGAAATTTGATACATTTATATGAGGACTTGGCTTGACCAGAAGAAAATCAGATCAATCTGTGTATTTTAAATTAATTGGTGACCTTTATCTAGTCTTGTATGTGGATGATATGTTGTTGGTTGGAAATGAAAAAGAAATTATCCAGGATTTGAAGACCCAATTATTGTCCAAATTCAACATGAAAGATCTTGGTGCTGCAAACTATATTTTTCGCATGGAAATTAAAAGAGATCAGGCAAAGAGGAAGCTCTGGTTAAACCAAAGGAAGTATGTCGAGGCAATACTGCAGAGGTTTAATATGCAGGATAGTAAACTAGTGAAGGTTTGTATTCTTGTAGGTGTAAATTTATGTTCCGAATAGTGTCCCAAGACACAAGAAGTGGAAGAGAACATTTCCTATGTTCCATATGCATGCGTATTCGGTAGCCTAAAGTATGCAATGGTTTGTACTGGACCAGACATTGCACATGTAGTCAGTGTATTGAGCAAGTTTATGTTAGAACCAGGGAAGGAGCATTGGACAGTAGTGAAGCGGGTTTTTAGGTATTTCCATGGCACTAGTGATTATGGCTTGTGCTACCAAGGAAGACCAGGATTGGATAGAGTGTTGGATTTTTGTTGCTTTGTTGATGCAAACTGGGATGGAGATTTGGATTAGAGAAGATCTACAAGTGGGTATGTGTTTAACCTATTTGGAGGTGCAGTCAGTTGGATGAGTAAGAAACAATCTGTAGTGGCACTATCAACTACAAAGGCGGAATACATGGCAGCCACTCATGCAAGCAAGGAAGCAATTTGGTTGCAGAGATTGTGTTCAAGTATGGGGTTAGTACAGGAAGCTATAAGGATAGACTATGACAGCCAAAGTGCAATGGCAAAAAAACCCTACTTATCATTCAAAGATAAAGCACATTGATGTGTAATATCACTTTGTGAGGGATATGATAGAAGAAGAAAAGGTGTTGCTGGTAAAGGTGGACACTTTGAAGAATACTGCAGATGCATTGACAAAATCTATGAGCTCTGAGAAGTTCTCTTGGTGTAGAGAAACAACCGCTGTTTTAGGGCTAGATAAATGACTAAGCTCTACTGTGGCCCCATATGGAAAGAAAACAACAAGTGGGAGAATGTTGGGTTGTGCTATATTATTTCCATGGCTAGCCTCCCTAGTTCACCGGGGTGTTAGAGCGGGGGTGGAGCCCCCCCTTCATTGCACCGACTGTGCAGTGGGCTGGTCACAGGTTGGCTACCGCCCCTTGTATGGGGGGTTTGAGGGGGGTAGTTAGCCCCCCTCTACCGGGTTCGGGGCAATACCCTGGGGAAATTTTTTTGGACTCTATATTAGGTTGGACGGACCTACCTATGGTTTTGTGCATGGTTTTCACACATCGTTTTGGATGCGATGGTTTTTAGTCCATGGTTTTGGATGCGATGTTTTTCGGTCCATGGTTTTGGACATGATGGTCTTCAGTCCATGGTATACATGTATAAATATGTATTGTAACATTGAAAGGAACATAATGAAAATCAATCTGGTAGTCTCGGTTTTGGGATCCAGGGGAAAATCTCTATGTATACGTATTTTATGTGTTATGCTCTCGCATTTTTTATTTTATGTTGTTAGAATTCGTATGCAGGTAACCTCTATACGGGATTAAAACCTACAAAACCTGGATGCCCCTACTGAGTAAGAACTACACCAATAACATAGTCGAAGGAATCTATCTCAATCTCAAATGGTTTTTGCAGGTCTGGTAATCTGAGCATTGGTGCAGAGAAGAGGTGATGCTTCAAATTGGAAAATGCCTTCTGTTGGGTTTAAAACCAAAATAACTTTTCTTTCACTCTTCCCTTGGTGATTTGACTAAAAGACCAAGTGATATGAGAGAAACCCAACATGAACCTGTGGTAGAAATTGGCAAGACCCAGAAAGCTGTTGAGATTTGTTAGACGTATTAGGGTTTGCCAATCCCGAATGAATTGTATCTTGGCTGGGTCAACATGGACACCCTAATCATTAATGATGTGCCCCAGATATTGAACCTGGGTCATTCCAAAAGTGCATTTCTCCAAATAGGAAAACAACTTGTGTTGTCGTAGGGTTTGGAGGACCTGTTGAATATGGTGGAGGTGCTCTTCCCAACTCTAGCTGAAGATCAAGATGTCATCAGGACACACCACCACAAATTCATTAGTGAAGGGTCACAAGATGTCATCAAGTATTGTCATGATGGTTTCGAGGGCATTTGTCAACCCAAAAGGCATGACCAACCATTCAAAAAATCCCTCCTTGGTTTTGAAGGTAGTCTTTCACACATCAGAGTGTTCGATAGGCACCTAGTGATAATCAGACTTCGAATCAATCTTGCTGAAATATTTGGCCCTCTTAAGCTAGTCCAAAAGGTCATCAATCCATGCGATTGGGTACCTATTTCATACAGTGATATTGTTTAATGCCCGATAGTCAATACAGATTCCCTAGGTCCCATCTTTCTTCTACACTAATATAATTTGGCTCCCTTTCTACAACAACTCTTAAAGCTGCCTCTTGATTTCACCATTCTCCATAATAGAGCATCGATAAATTGGTTCATTGGGTAGTGGCACACCCGAGATCAGATAAATGAAGTGCTTGACCCGAGAATGCAGAGGCACCCCCGTAGGTGAGGAGAAAATGTCCTTGTACTCCTCCACTTGTTAGAAAATTATATATTACATAGCAATGGAACACATAAAATATTGTAGAAATATAAACATAGAAAATGTATAAAACAAGAGAGACACAGATATACGTGGTTCACCCAATTTGGGCTACATCCATGGAGAAACAACCAATCCTTCCTTTTATATTATCCAGCAAACTGAAGAGATACAACCTATAGTAGATCTGCTATAATTCCCTCTTCGCTTTCAATCTCCTCTCTCTTCCTCACTCAGAATATAGATATATATAGATGCAAAACAATTCTCTCATATATAGCGAGGGGTTGCCTTCTAGGGCAAGAAACCCTAAATTAAACATAACATATACCATAAGATCCCCACCTAATGAATTGCCCAGATTGACTACGAAATTACAACATTTTACAAGGCAATTTTACATTTGTTCTTAGCTTCGAGGGCGTTGTCCCTGATCCCCTGCTAGGGGGGGCTCCCCCCTGTACCCCCCCTACAACAAATATTTTACAGACGGCAATGAACTAGGGTCCAATGCGGCAATACCTTTGAATACAGAAGATAATTAGGCTCGACACGCAACAATCTACCACTTAGAGACTGATTATAACAACTCCACTGCTGCTTCATTTTTTGGACAATCCACTTTGGACATGACTGTTTCTCATCTTCTTCATCATACTTGAAGACTAATTGAAACTGAGAAAATTCTCAGTTTCTCCCTGGTTACAACTTTTGTTAACATATCTACATAATTTTGGTTAGTGTGTATCTTTTCTAACTTCAATTTTCCATCTTCCAACACTAACTGTATCAAATGGTACTTGAGCTGTATATGTTTAGTCTTGGAATGAAATGCAGAGTTCTTTGCAAGATGTATGGCACTCTGGCTGTCACTGTATAACTTTCCCAACTCCTGCTTCTTACCTAATTCATCTAGAAACCTTTGTAACCAAATCATTTCTTTACTAGCATCTGTAGCAGAAACATACTCTGCTTCTATTGTTGTGAGTGCAAAAACACTTTGTAGTTTTGAGACCCAACTGATAGCTATTCCACCTACAGTAAACACATACCCTATTGTGCTCTTCCTGTTATCTCTATCACCCACCATATCTGCATCAACATATCCCTGTATAGAAATGTTTGAACCACCAAAGCATAATGCTTGATTTGTGGTACCTCTCAAATACCTGAGAATCCACTTCACCTCCATCCAATTTCCTTTTCCTGGATTGTTGATGTACCTGCTTACAACTCCCACTACATGTGCAATATCAAGCCTTGTGCAGACCATTGCATACATTAAGCTTCCAACTGCGGATGCATATGGAACTTTAGACACGTGAGCCATTTCTTCCTGAGTCTTGGGACACTCCTACTTACTTAATTTTAAATGGCTAGCCAAAGGTATACTAATTGGTTTTTCATTCTGCATATTAAACCTTTTCGACACCTTTTCTATGTACTCACTTGGAGACAATGTTAATTTGCAATTCTTCCTGTCTCTAGTTATTCTCATACCAAGGATTTGTTTTGTAGCACCCAAATCCTTCATTGTAAATGAGTTTGCTAATTTTATTTTGAGCACATTTATTTCCTACATGTTAGAACCTGCAACAAGCATGTCATCTACATACAATAACAATATAATAGAGCTACCATCATTTTTCCTTTTGTGATAAACACAATGATCAGAGTGACATCTAGTATAACCTTGTTCAGACATAAACCTATCAAATTTTAGATACCACTACCTTGGAGCTTGTTTTAAGCCATACAAGCTCTTCTCCAATCTGCACACTAGTTTCTCCTTCCCTTTTACCTCATATCCTTGTGGCTGTTGCACATATATCTCTTCGTCCGAATCCCTATGGAGAAAGATTGTCTTTACATCTAACCGCTCAAGATGAAGATCTTCAACTGCTACTAGATTAAAATAGTTCTGATTGAAGTCATTTTAGCAACAAGAGAAAATATCTCATCAAAGTCTATACCTTTTTTCTGTGCAAACCCTTTAACCACAAGTCTAGATTTATACCTTTCTCTACCTCCATCTTCTTACTTCAACTTGTAAACCCATTTATTATGCAATGTTGTTTTACCTACAGGCAACTTGAGTAAGTCCCAAGTTTGATTATGTGCTAAGGATTCCATCTCTTCTTTCATGGCTTACTCCCACTTCTTCCTAGTTTCTACCTGCACTGCTTCTTCATAACATTCTGGTTCACCAGAATTAGTCAACAATACATAATATAATGAAGGAGAGTATCGTTCAGGGGGTCTACTTATCCTGGTAGATCTTCTAACACCACTTTTAGGTGTTTGAGGTGCTTATTGCTATTGTGGTTGTTGTTCTGGCTGTTGATCATTATGATTTTCAAGCACCATCACTTTTCTTGTGATCTCGTCAAGCACTGTGTATTCTCTATTTTCTTTTTCCTGTTTCTTTTCCTGCAGTTGATCCTTATACAAAACATTTTCATTGAATATGACATCTTTGCTCCTAATGATTTTTTGTTTTTCATAATCATAAAAGCGATAACCAAAATCATTAACACCATATCCAATAAAGGTACATTTCTTTGATTTTGCCTCAAGCTTTGTTTTATTTTCTTTATTAATGTGGACAAAGGCTTCACAGCCAAAAGTCTTTAAAAAAGAGTAGTTCACCTTTTTACCTGTCCATGCCACCTCTGGAATACCAACATCCAAGGAACTTGAAGGCCCTTTATTTATTAGATAAACAACAGTATCTACAACATCTACCCAAAATTGTAAAGGCAATCCTACATGTAATCTCACGCACCTTGCATGCTCCATGACTGTCCTGTTCATCCTTTCTGACACACCATTTTCTTGTGGTGTTCCTGGAGTTGTCTTCTCTCTATGAATTCCATTCTTTGAATAGTACCTATCAAACTGATCTGAGACACTTCAACCTTTTTCCTGTCTCATTTTCAACCAAAGGTTTCCATTTCTTGAAAGTACCAGATACATCAGATTTATTTTGAATACAACAAATCTAGGGTTTTCCGATTGCATCATCAATAAAAGTAACATAATAATGAGATCCACCAAGAGATGATACATGAGCAGGTCCCCATAAATCTATATGCACATGCTCTAATTTTTCGATCTTCTTTTCTTTCCCAACTCTGAGGAATCTGACTCTCTTCTATTTTCCATAAACAATATTTTCACAAAATTTTAAATCAACATGCTTCAAACCTGGCTACAAATTTCTTGAGTGAAGAATTTGCATCCCCTTCTCACTTATGTGCCCGAGCCCATGTGCCACAATGCCGTATCTTCTCCTCTAGAGGTCAAATCATGAATAAAATTAGAAATACCATTGCATAAATACAATGTACGAACCTTTCCTCCTTTTTCTATTACCAAGGATCCTTTAGTGACCTTCTAGGTTTTATCTGTGAAAGTAGTTATGCAACCTTCACCTCCCAACTGCCCTGTTGAAATTAGATTTTTCTTTAGATATGGAACATGCCTTACCTCCTTTAATAGCGACTGATTTCTATTTTGTTGTTTTATGAAAATTGTACCCATTCCAATGATTTTACAGGGTTTATCATCACCCAATCGAACCTGTCCAAAATCTCCTTGAACGTAATCATAAAAATGTTTCCTATCAAGTGTGGCATGGAATGAACCCCCTGAATCTACCACCCAGGCATCAATAATATTTTCTAATGAAATAATCAAAGCATATTGCAACACATCACCTGTTACATTCGCTTCATGATTATTTTCTTGTTGTGTGTCTCCTTCTTTTCCCTTTCGAGACTTGTAGTCTTTCTTCAGGTGTCATCTCTTCCCACATTTCCAGCACACTATTCCAGATCTGGACTTGGATCTGCCTTTTCTTGACTTACTGTGATATCTAGGGCTCTTTCTTCTTTCCATTTTTCTTCCCCTAGTCTCTGCAGTCAGAGCATTACCTGATGTCTCACAAGAGCTTTTCCGTCACATTTCCTCACTAAGGATTGCACCGACAACATCATCAAACTTTAAAGTACTAGATGTAGAGACAGAGTTGCTAATGGCCATAACTAAACCATTCCAACCTTTTGGCAATGAGCACAGAAATAACAGAGCCCTAACTTCGTCATCAAAAGTTACCCCTACAAAACTTAACTAACTGGTAATTGTATTAAACTCAATTAGATGATTAGCAATAGATCCACCTTCTGACATCTTCATATTAAATAAACGCTTCATAAGAAATACCTTATTTGAGGCCGAGGGTTTTTCATATACTTTGCCAATGTCAACATTAAACCCTTTGTTGTCGTTTCCTTTGAAATATTGAACACTATCAACGTTTTGTTTCCTTTTCGGTTGAGAATATCCAATTCTGTGTTTGTCATACTCTTAGGCTTCTTTGCCTTTCTGCTGAATGGTTGGTACAGATCTCTCTGATACAAATAATCTTCCATCTGCATCTTCCATAGCTGGTAGTTTTTGCCGTTGAATTTTTCGACCCTAAACCTACCATCTTCTGTCATTGCTCCCACTCAAACCAACAACACTTCTCTCCTGTGATTTTATCAGAAAAATAGACCTTTGGCTCTGATACCAGTTGTTAGAAAATTATATATTACAAAGAAATGGAACACATAAAATATTGCAGAAATATAAACACAGAAAACGCATAAAACAAGAGAGACACAGATATACGTGGTTCGCCCAGTTTGGGCTACATCCACAGAGAAACAACCAGTCCTTCTTTTTATATTATCCAGCAAACTGAAGAGATACAACCTACAATAGATTTGCTATAATTCCCTCTTCATTCTCAATCTCCTCTCTCTTCCTCACTCTGAATACAGATATACACAGACGCAATACAATTCCCTCATATATAGTGAGGGGTTTCCTTCTAGGGAAAAAAGCCCTAAATTAAACATAACTTATACCGTTAGGTCTCCACCTAATGAACGGCCCAGATTGACTATGAAATTACAACATTTTACAAGTCAATTTTACATATATTCTTAGCTTTGGGGGCATTGCCCCCAATCCTCCCACCAGGCGGGGGCTCCCAAAGGTTGTACTGCCCCCTGGATCCCCCCTATAGCGAATATTTTATGGACGGTGTTGCCATCCCATTATGAACTGGGGTCCAATGTGGCGATACCTTTGAATACAGAAGATAATCAGGCTCCACAACCAACACCACTACCTTGTGCATCTACTATTGTTGTGTGAAGGAGCCTTGTCTAGAAGTGATGGCCATAATCTTCTTCTTTCCCTGAGAGAGAGTCATAAAAAGAATAAAATTCCTAGTTTATGAAATTATCTTACTGCATTTCTTTAAGGTGATAAAAGAGATGGTAGTAGGCAGGGCTACCTCTCGTATCATATGCAACTTATTGCCCAAATTAATAAGAATAGAGAGAGGTCGTGACTCATATACAACATGTCACTTTCACAAGTATAATTTTCCGAATAATACATCACAAAATTCAAGAGGGGAAACATCACATAATACCTCATCTGTGAAGGGCTTGATGCTGTAGGGATGGTGACACTGTCATCTGACACGAAGATCTCATCCTTAGTGAAGCCACTCGATGGTGTAGAACTGCGGATGTGATGTAGCCGGTAGACCCACCTGCTTCATGACCTCTATTGAAATAAGGTTCTTTTGGCTCTCGCTCTTGACAATGAATTGCAACAGAGAACCATTCACCCAAATTTGTGAGTGGAAGAGGAATTCCCTCTCCTCTGGATCTTGAGGCTCATTCTTCTATATCTTGGTGGTGGCCACGTGGCACTGGGATCTGCATCAATGATCTACTTCCCCTTATCATTCCCCTTGTTGGGTTTTGACTCAGAGTAAGAACATGTGTTTGATTCAGAAGCCTTCATCTCAGCCACCAGTGACTGCTTGGCCTGACACTCACTCACATTGTGAGTGGTCTCTTATGGAACTCACACCATTTTCCTATTGTTCTTTACTTGTAGCTTCAATGAGTTGTCCTGCCTTGGCTTTATCCTTTGCTCTACAGTTTGGGGGCGCCTTTCCCTTGTTTTGGATTTGTAGATCCAAATTCTCTCTTCTTCTATTTAAACTTATTCTCAATCTTGATAGTGTATCGGTATGTTGTGCTAAGCAATGAGATGTATAGGAACTCCATCTCATCCTAGATGTACCTATGTAGGAAGTCATGGTACTTGACTGTCAAATGTTGCTTAGAATCCTTGATACCTAACTTCATGTGAAGGGTATGAAAAACATCGGTAAAATTTAGCACGTCTTGGTCCCTTCTCTGCCACAGCGTGGTCCACTTTATGTATTTATCATCATAGCACCTTACAAGGTAGTACTACTCCTTGATGGGATCCCAGAACAAATTCCAAGTGGGTGCAGCTAAAGTTAGTGAGGGTGTACTTTCATCCTTCATCTCACAGTAGGTTTCCGACCAGTCCTTGACGTGGGGTCAACTTTGATAAGTGCAAAAGTAATCTTTTCCAAGCTAGAGAAATCATGAACAAAAAAATATCTTTAAGGTAGATTTAACCATTTATTTATGACGTCTGCATCTATCTTACCTTCAAATATGGGGATGTCAAAGTAAACATATACCTTAAAGGGTGTAGCACTTCTAGAGTAGCTGGTAGAAGGAGATGCATCGCCTTTAGGTAGCTATTGAAGGATCTTGGAAAACTTGTCCATCATCTCGTTCCTATACACTCAAGGACTTCTTTAAGAAATATTTTGAAAGAATCTCATGCCCCCTTGTCTTTCTTCTCTTCCACCATAGGACGTCATCGGGATTTACGAGGCTGGTCTTGCAAAGGTTCGACCAATTCAAGCCCTAACTCCTTATATCCCGACCTTGTTGAGGACATGCAAAGAAAAACAAAGAAGGAGAAGACCGCTCTGATACCACTAATTTGAAATTAAATAGGAACACAAAAAACCATAGATATAACAATAAATAAAGACATGCAGCAGAAATAAAACTTCATTTCATTAATATAAAATACTGAAATATGCTTACAAACAGAAAGGAAATAAAACTACCTCGGGAAATGGTTTCTTATCTATGAGGAGAGATGTGGTGGCTACATGGATCTGAAATGTGTTACAATGAGGCTCGAAGGCCCATTTATTATTGAGAAATAAAGGAAAACCCCAAACATTCAAAAACCTAACCCTAGGAGATGAAGCGCCAAACTATGGGCCCTATTTGGGTAATTTTGTACATCAACTTCCCACGGTCATAAATTCAGTGTACGATCTTTGCTTGATGCACACAACACCTCATTAGAAAGATGTATCCAAGGACTACAACTTTTAAATGAAAAAATTAGAAAAAGCCTCAATTTTTCCTTGTTTTCCCAAAAAACGTTTTTTAGGGCCTCAAAATGGCTCCGGAAGTTCAGGACTTGAAAAGATGCCAAAACTACTAAACTATGCTACAATTAAGGAAACTAAAAAATTGAAAGAGAGTGGTGGCGGCCCAAGTGGAATAGCTGGGTTACCACCAATATCCACCTCAATCATCAAGGTGATGTGGAGTACTTATCTTTTAAATAAGGTCAACTCTCTCTTAATCTTGGCTAATTTCAGCAAGCTTGTCCTCATATCAGCATGAAGTCATTCTTAACATTCTAAGGAGTTGGGTTTTTTTTCTACAAAATAAATGATTAGTTAGGTTTTTTTTCTACGGTTAGCTTCTTAGTACAAACATTGCTAGGGTTTACAAACCCTAGAAGCCAAAATATTCAAGATCAACCACTTTAGGAAATGAAAATTCTACAAGCATGCTATTGAGTTAGTCATAAATCCATAGAGAAATTTTTGAAAAGCCTTTTATACAATTTATTTCATTTGTTGAACATAAAACCTAGTCCTTATATGCAGGGAAAGGCTTCAAATCCTTAACATACATACATATATATATTCATAATATGACACTGACTTTCAAAATAACATAAGATTCATTAACATTTTCCTTATGTGAGTTCACCATGATCTAGAAATCATAGCCTTATATGCACAATAGTTTGCAAGACAACTAGGAATGATACATACCTCTTTTGACCTTACCTTTTTCTAGCAAATATTTAAACCTTTGACTTATTTTAAGTTGTCATGTTCCAAATTTATTTCAACAAAGGCATCTCAATCATTCAACCATTGCACGGACCAAAAATAAATTCTTTGAGTTCTTGATTGTCTTAGCTTCATTGATAGGTCAACTTCATTTTGTAACTCATCCTCCTTTCAAATATAAGTATAGTTGCTTCATGTACTAGTGTCACATAGATTAACCTTCATATGCCTAGTCATAGTTCTTTCATAGAGCTCTCAAATTCTTCGACCTTCATAGATGATTTATATAGATTTGGTTTTATTCCATTGAATGATTACTACAACAAGGGGTATTTTGTAGAAACTTCTTTCCGTTATGTCCAAACTTAGAGTATCAACCGTCAAATCCTTATACAGAACAATGTTACCTCATGACTTCACATATGATCACAACATTAGAAAATTATATATTACAGAGAAATGGAACACATAATATATTGTAGAAATATAAACATAGAAAACATATAAAACAAGAGAGACACAGATATATGTGGTTCACCCAATTTGGGCTACGTCAATGGAGAAACAACCAGTCCTTCCTTTTATATTATCCAACAAAATGAAGAGATACAACCTACAACAGATCCACTGTAATTCCCTCTTTTCTCTCAATCTCCTCTCTCTTCCTCACTCAGAATACAAATCTACATATACGCAATACAATTCCCTCATATATAGTGAGGGGTTTCCTTCTATGGAAAAAACCCTAAATTAAACATAACTTCTATCGTCAGATCTCTGCATAATGAATGCCCCAAATTGACTACGAAATTACAACATTTTACAAGGCAATTTTACATTTATTTTTAGCATCAGGGGCATTGCCCCCAATCCCACACCAATTGGGGGGCTCCAAATAATCATCGTTTCCCCCTGTGGTGGCGTACATTTTATGGGTAGCATTGCTGCCACATTAGGAACTAGGGTCCAATGTGGCAATACCTCTAAATAAAGAAGATAATCAGGCTCCACACCCAACACATAGTGCTTCATACTTGCATTGAATATAGAGATGATGATCTTTTCCTATAGTTCACATAGTACTCCTATAACCTTTTTCAATATAGCGTGACATCAAATTTAGATGATATCACAAGAATTTTATATTTGTCACAAGTTTGTCTTTGTTCTAGTAGAAACTTCACTATCCTTGGGAATTCTTGGTATAGAATTTTCTTCTTTTGAAATTAGATACTATATTATACTTATTGTTTATTAGCAGCATAATACCTCTAGACTTCAATGATTTCCACATGGAATTATTCATAAAAATTTAATGATTTGAATAACTTAGATCTAGGTGTCATCATGAATTTCTTGATTGTTCGAGTTTTAAGTCATCACAAGTTTATAAGATTCATACCTTTGATTTGTAATCGAATTAACTCATGCTCCTTCACTTGATATATATGCCCAAAACACAAGATATTTTGATTGTCGTGTATTCATAGATAACATTTTTGCATGGATTGAATAATAATGCCTCAGAGATGTATTGGTTTCATGATTTTTTCTTTTATAGAGAGAATACTAGTTACCATTAATCCTTCTAAATTTTAGCCTATATCCTTTATTGTATCCTTCATAGATTACAAGTGGAGGAGACTAGTTGAATGTGAATTCCATAAATACATTTAGCCACAAATACTATATCATAGAGATTCAAACTATAATTTGAGTTATATCTAACGATCTTCTTGTTTTTCTTAAGAAAGGATTCCTAGATTCATCCTAGTCTTTATATACATTGTTCAAATTATTCTTTAGTGATGGATGGCATGAATATTTTTTCTTTATATTTGATGTTAAAAATAGATTTTTTCAACTTTATTTTCCTTTGAGGGCTTATCTTAATCATCATTTTCACAAACTATAAAAATACTTTGATATCTTTGACCTTCAGATGAATTTTGGATAAAGATAAAAACCTCCTATAATAGTGTTAATTTCATACTTTCTATTGTAAGCTTTTCTTGAGTTCAAACTTCAAACAAAGAATTTAGATCATCTAAATTTTGGATTTCCTTGAATGTATGCTACAAACCGAGAGAGGAAAATAGACTCCTTGCTTAATTATACCTCTTATTTCTCCTGGGATATTCTTTCTTACAGAATTCTGGTCCTTTCCATAATCTTCATAAATGTTAATAGTAGATATCCTACTGTAGAGGTGTCTTTAAGAACATTGAGCTTGATGAGAAAGATTGTTGGGCGAGTGAGTGAGAACTTGATGATGGTGCTAAGACTCTTTAATAATGTCTTTGAGAGAGAAGGAGAGAGATGCTAACATAATATCTTCTTCAAACCTTCCTTTGGGAGAGATGATTGTTGCAATATTATCTTTAAATATGCTAAGTTAAAGAGATCTTCATAATTCCTTCCATTCACATTAGCTTTGATACAATGTTGAGAAATCAAGATGATTAAAGATTACGGTAGATTTATATTAACTTGATAATTATTTGTTAATATTTTTTGTATACTTATTAAATTTACATTCTCTTCATTAAGCAATTAAAAAAAAAATCATGAAGATCACAAGAGACAAAGAACAAACGAATTAGGCTCCAAGCTAGGGAAAAACCCCACAAGGGGTAAAACATAAGAAATCCTCTTCCTATACAATCATATCAAAGTGATATATCCAAAACCCAAGACTCCAAGACCATGGCTGCCATAAAGATCCCAAGTTATCCCTTCTCAAAGCCATCTCCAACAAGTCTTACTCAACAAAAGTCAACACTGGTCAAATCTCTAAATTCTAGTCAATCCATGAAATTTCAGCACCTGAAATTTTGAGCCCTTAAATTTCACCCTTGAAATAATTTCAAAAGACCGCAGAAGAACTCAAATTTGTGAACATAATTATGGAATACATATATTCATATTTCTCTTTCCTTTTATTTCCTTCTCTATCCCCATACTTCGCTAGTTTTCTTCTTGTCTTGGCACAAAAGTAGATGTACATGATTGAGTGATCAATGAGGTCGAACTTCCTTGTATTTATACATGTTCAAGAGATCAAAAAGTCTCCCCTAGGGACAACATTGTCTGTGGAGGACATTTTGACTCTTTAAGTCAAGACAATTTTTTTATTTTTTTTCTTACAAGAAGTCCAAATGGAACTTCGACTCAAATATATTTCTTTGACTCATAATAAATTTTCCTTTGACTCAATTGACCCAATAATCATGGAAAACATTCTTTGACTAGAAATAAAATAATAATAATGAATATAATAATTGAATAAATAAATACATAAATAGTATAGTTGAATTACATTAGGAAGACTGAAACTAGTTACATTTCTAATAACAGGAAATCCTAATCCTATAGTGGAGTATTCTCCCCTACCTAGATATATGTTGAAACTTGAGAAAAAAATATTAGAATTTAGTAGACATTCTCATACACTATGGGGGTGGATTCAAGATACGAAATCCAACTAATACCTCTAGGTTTCATCAAGATCTTGAAGTTATGGCAATCCCATAAAATATCATTGGTTGGACCTCCTTGAAAAGCTCATAGGATATGATCACAAGCTTTCCTTAGACTTTTCCACTAAATTATAACACCCTGAAGGCCAATAAATAATGATTACAATCAAAGGGCTAGTAATATATGTTGATGGAAACTCAATTAGTAGGGTCACCACTCTCCCAAATCGGGTACATTGGAGTAAATAATAAAGATAAGAAGATATCAGTGCTAATAGAGGATTCTTCCTCCTTAATGAATAACTAGATGAGGATAAGAATGTTATCAAGAGGGAAATTGTACCTTACCCTTGGGATGAGATAGTCTACCATGATCTCAAATACATTTTTTCTAAGAGAAGGCTAATCATAGTGTGTTCTTACTAATTTAGACTCCTCTATTAGTTGAGATTCCGAGCTGACATACCAACTCATGAGTGTTTAAGCATACCATACTTCTCCACTACCTTAAGGATATGATCACAAAGGTCAAGGAGGGTATGCAAAATTACCTAGCCCATCATGACCTAATTATATTGGTAGTAACAGATGCATTAGAAAATGTTTAGCATTTTATTTCCTAGATGTACTTTGTGGATATGGATAAACAAATTTTCTTAGATCCCTAGATAGTGTTTTAAAAAGCCTAGGAAAAGGTTGAAAAACCCCAAAAGAGGCTAACTAAGAATAGGAAAAAAAGGAAGTTGCCAACCCTGTAGAGAAAAGAGAAGGAGAAGAACCCCCGAAGGAAGAAGAGAAGGAAATTATTGCCACATTAGGAGGAATCAACACGCCCAAAAATCCAAATACAAGTATACATGCTCAACATGTTGTTTACACTATCTAAGAAAGAACAAGGATAACGTATAGTGGCAATCCAAAGCATCCTTCTCCAACCCCTATGATTATTAGGGAGACCCTCCGTCTAGAAAAAAAAGTGCTACATGATGAAAATAAGAAAAATTAAAGGCACTAGAGGCACAAATAACATAAATGGTATCACCTCTTCAGGAAATAAGGAAGAAAATACAACCACATGAAAAATTTTCTCACCTATAAGAACAAGATTCCATACTACATGAACAACTTGCATAATTGTAAAAACTTGAAAAAAATCAGCGAAGCAATTAAGAAATCCCCATTGCTGCATTTCTCGGCCATTAATAACTAATCCTCTTCCTATGGAAACATTAGGAAAAATGATTCCTAATAACCTAGTGCCATATGCTACTCAAGGTAAAAAGGGAAAATGTTGAGACTCATTGGTGGAAAAGAATAGATAAATCTAAAGGAGTAGTTGATATTTCTAGAATGGAGGATGAGATGAAGAGAATGAGAGAAAAAAATGAACTCCTAAAGTTGGATTGATAAAATAGGAGGGAGCACCTATAGAAAGAAAACTAGTAATTTAAAAGTGAATTACAAAAGGAACAAGGATTATTACCTGAAAAGGACACCTAAGTTGCACACTTGGAAATAGCTCTGGGAAACTATTTCCTTCCACTCCTTAGAGGAAAAAAATTTTAGATAACCTTCCAAGTATTACCCATTATTATTGAAGGACAAATGGTGTTGAGTGTAGATAGGCATGATTTTATTGAAGGGGACCATCTCTCTACAATAGACCAAGAACTTCATTGACTTTCGTCTATAATGTAGTATAGAAGTCAAAATCAAGGTTGGTAAATTTTACCTTCACAACATTGTTCTTACCTATATAACCATATCAGACCCAAGCCCTTATTTGGGATATGCACCATTATTGTCCCTAACATCTTGGCTAAGCCATGAGGAGGTCAGAGTTGAAGAAGTAGAAAATACCATGGATTGAGAGCTGAAGGAGCCATTGTAGATTAAACCTAAACACCCAAATCCATCAATCATCACCTCCACTCATGCAATCATTGAAGAATATCCTAATGTAATGGAAATTTACAAGAAAAGGAAAGTTGAGACCATCATCAACTTTGATGATACTTTCAAATTATTGGGAGAATAAATATCACAATTTTGCAGAAGGAGATGGCAGACAATACCTTATAGCATTAAAATTAGAGAATACCATTCTCTTGAAAGATTAAAAGCTACACTTTCCAAGATACCCTTGTATGAGAGGATTATTTAGAGGCTTAGGTTCAAATGGATTGGGCTTAGATTAAATCAACCCCTACTGATAGGGCTCCATGAAAATCAAATTTAGGAAGTGGATTCCATGTAATGGTAGTACATTGAAGAGAATGTTGGTTTATACTAAGTAGACACAACCAAGTCTAGCCTAACATGGAATGTCAAATAAGTTGTAAAATAAATAAATGAGGAAGAGCATATGGGGGAGGAAGAGTTAGCTTCTCAAAGGGTGAGAAATAGTTTTAGTATGGGGGTATGACGGGCCTCCCAAATAGGTAAAACATAATGCCCATCTAACCACTCCTAGTAAAATAAATGCTACAATAAACCTTCCTTTTATGTACTTAATAACACTTTCCTATTTTATTGAGTTCTTAGGAGGTTCAAAGAGAGTTTTCCTACTTTTTGTTCCTAACATGAAAATTGTGCAGAATATTAAGGGGATTTTGTAGATTTTGAGTAGATCTAGACAAAGATATTTGTGTGGCCTTCTCCCTACTACAAAATACTTTTGACTCTACTAGCTAAGGGTAATAAATACTCCTTCTTTCTGCTACATGGTGACCCATTAAAGATGATCCATCTTCTTAGTGATTTTGGAGGGAAAAAAATTTCTCCCCTCAAGGATGATGGTCCCTACCCATTTTGTATAAATATAGGGCTCTAGTAACCTAGTGGAAGCACTAGGAGTAGTAGAATAACAACGCAGATCATAGGAGAAGCTAGAGTTAAAGTTCTATAACTTTTTTCCATGTGCAAGAAATTCCTCAGTTAATGAACATAATCATTGATTTCAACTCTTAGTCTAGAATTTTCTGAAGGGTTTTGAGCTTCCTTGGGTTAGGGCCCACCCTAGGTGCTGAACATCCCTCTTGTACTATTATTATTTATGTATTTGTTTATCACTGCAGCTTATTTTTGAACATTACTTTTATGCATGATTATATAGATGGTTTATGAATTATCTTTCCTTATAAAGAATATGAGAATTAAATGATAATATTGGTAGAAATTACATGGGTAAATATCATTCTTATTTATATATTTAATTCCGTTTATTTTTTACGATCTATTTTTTTCCATCATTCAATGTTTAACTGTGTGAGCAGAATCCCATATTTTATAGTTAAAGGAAACCCAACATCATTGTATCTTGATTGGATTAACCTTCCAATCTAATTTGATGACTTAGGCATGTGTGCCTTATCATGAGACAACCTCCTCTTAGCTTCTTTTCCTTCACAACGTTGGATTTAGCATATTTTCCTACTCATTGGATTATCTCCTGTACCAAAAAAGGTACTCCTATAGAAGTTTGCAATTTTCCTCCAAAACATGATCATATTTACACCAAATTCATGATTTTCCTTCTTTGATGTATGCAATTTCCTTGGAAGATTGAGAAATAATTTTATAGGTAGAGAGACTAAGTATATGCCTTTGCTTAGGTGAGGTAGAAATTTCTCCTTTCATGCAGAATTAGGATTTATTGTTTGTATGTTTTTATTTCATTCATATTCTGATTTAGTCCTGATGATGGACCCGCTTTGGGGTTTGAAACGTCGGCAGAATGAACAAGAAACTGTGGATAATCCGGATCATGACACTGCAATGTGTTTTCTTTCGTTAGAAAATAGAATTGGTATGCATTCACTTCATTAAAATTACAATAATTTTCCTTCCTTTGTTGCAATTAATCTTTCTTTTTCCTTTTATATTTCATTCCCAACAATTTCGTTTTTCTTGCAGGATAGAATAGTCGTATTGATCCATATTTCATTTCAGTTATTCCAGCTACATAAAAGTAAGAAAAAAGGAAGAGATAATTTTTGTGAAACATACAATGCCAACCCCTGTTAAGTTTGTAGAAACCTCGAGTTGACAATTAAAGTTAAGACCCTTGGAAGTTGCAACATTGTTGTTACAATACTGAGGTCCATCACTTGTTCCTCTTTGAAAGAATATTCTACATGCTTTGAATTAATGAAAAGGATATTCATCAGTTATCAAATATATGTTAATGATCATATTATATGTAGTAGGATCCCACAATCTCTCCATTATTATCATCATCATAACCAATGAAGGTATATTTATTCAATATAGGGTCTAATATAGAACATTGATTCCTAGGAGCAAGAATGTAAGATTCATAACCAAAAAAATTAAATTTGAATCATAACATGGATTACCATCCAGACCTTTCATGGATTTTAAAATTTGTTGTGACCAATTGTGATCATTTTACAAGATAACAAGTAATAAGGACTACTTCTCCCAACAACTCTTGTTGCAAATTAACATTGTTGAGCATGATTCTTGCTTTTCATAGAAGAGTCATGTTCATGCATTTTTTAGTACCATTTTTCTAGGGAGTATATGTAGTTGCTTTATGTGTTATAATCCTATATTATTTGTAATATATTTTTAATTCTAAATAAGTGTAAATGATTCTATTATGCATTCTTAAACATTTGAATTTTTTTCTTGGTTTTCTTTTCCACGATTGCACTAAATTGCTTAAATGTATTAAACACATCAACTTTTTTTTTTTTTGAAATGTAAGATTGCACTTATATATATAAATGACCTATAACTGTCATAAAATATGATGATATTCCAAAGGAAATAGTATAGGATTCCCCCCAACCATTAGAAAGAATATAATCAAGAATTTATTTATTAACATGATTTCCTGCATTAAATTTATGTCTACACGTATTTCCAAATTTTTTTTTTTTGCAAAATATCAAATTTAGAGATTTCAAAGTTGGAAGTCAATTGTGCTTCATTAATAATTGTAGTCCTCTCCCACTCATATTACCTAGTCACTAATTCCATAAATGAGTGGGTTTAGCTACCTTAGTAGATTCTACCATTTCTTTGTTGACATGATTACTTCCATCCATATTGTAAAGGTTTCATGTCCAGGTGGCCTTAATGACCACCAAAGTTCCATTACGCACTTTCAATGCTCCACCATAACCTATAAACTTATGAACTCCATTATCCGAAGCTCCCAAAAGTTATTAAATTATTCTTTAGTTCAAGAACATGTTTAACATTTGTCAATGTTCTTATAATCGCATCAAACATTTTAATTTTGATGCTTCCCACCCCAAAAGTATTACAAGAAATTTTATTTCCCATAAAAACAATTTCACAATCAAATTTTCAATATGAAGAAAACAAATCTATGTGTGGATGCATATGATGAAAAGTGCCAGGATATAGCATCCAATATTCCAATATTCATAGTATTGAGGAACATTGCTAGTAGAAAAATTCCTGTCAATCATACCTTAGCCTAATTCATTTGGGTTTTCCTCCTTTTTGAATTCATCCCTGGATTCCTATCCTTCCAAAAATCCTTTTGAGATGCCTAGTCTTGTTGTGGCATGAACATATGAGTTTACTCCTTTTTCCCATTGACTTTAATCTAGTTGTATCTCTTGATTTGCTCCTATTCCCATGGACTGACCTCTAGCCTCCCTTAGTTCTGGCAAGGAAGTTTGAATACTTTATTTCTTAACCTCTTAAGAAAACAATGTTGCAACAAAAAAATCAAATCATGATTTTTAGTATTACTAAAGTGAATGCAAGCTACAAAATGACTCCTAGATTCAGGAAATAAACATAACAGATTAATTTCCTTATCTTCACCATTTATTTTAATATTCATACTATTCAATTGGAAATGAGAGTGTTAAACAAATAATGTGATTTGGAATTTTCCTACCTTATTTCATTTTCAAACTATATAACTTTCTCTTCATGTAGATCTAATTCGTCAAGGACTTTTTCTTGTAAAAGCTTTCTAACTTGGTCTACAATCATGCTATTTTTCCTTCCCCATTGATGCCAAAAAAATACATCATCAACTAGACATAACTGAATTGTACTAAGCATTGTAGCATCCATTTCCTCCCATTCTTCATCAGTCATTATTGTAGGTTTTTCCCTCTTTCCCATTAATGCCTTCTATAACCCTTGTTGTACTAACAAATATTGCATTTTTAATTTCCATAATTCAAAATTACTTTTCCATTATATTTTTCAACTTCAAATTTAGTATTTTTCACCTTCACCCTTATCCTCTACATAAGCTCTCCCTCAAAATATTTTATTTTTATGTTTTTAGTTAAAAAATAAACAATTTCACAAAACCCTATTTCTAAAAAATCCATTTAGAAACCATGCTCAAAAGCCTATACTCTCAAACTCCGAGAAACCGTATTTCATTTTCTTGAAATTTTAATTGTGAATATCTATACCATATAAAAGTATATATACATCTTCTAGGAAAATGAGCTTAGAAATTTTATACTACCACAGATTGATACAAAAAAGAAACCCAATTTCATTTTCCACAATCTCTACGAGAGTTTCTTTCTCATGAAAATTAAACATTATTTCCATTAGTTGATTCAATCTCCTTCAAAAAGGATGACATGAACTTTGTTGTATACCATTCTTCATTGCATCAGTTTTAGGTGGCTTGTAATCAGATATTTGGTTAAAACTTAAGATTCCATGATCATTCAAATGTTGAATCAATGGGGGAGGAAGAAAATATCCATGTTAACATCCAATCTATGGATTTAGTTGAATTTGTATTCTGGATCCATTTGTAACATTCGAGGTGGGATAGTTTCCAACAACAAGAAAATATTTAATGATGGACTTCTAGATGAAAAAATCATTGTTTATCTATTTTTTAGGAGATCTGATCCAATCTATTATACGTATGGGGATTATATGTTTTTGATAGATAAATTGAGTCCATAGACTTACACATTTTATGTGCATCCAAGCCCCTTTGGCTACAATACCTTTTGAGAACCAATGGAGGGCTTTTAGTTCCCAACCCATAAGATCTCTTGGAATGGCTATCTTATACCCAAATGTGAGAGTACGCATTCTTCTTCCTCTTTATCACTCCCATAATAATTATGAATATAGTTTTATGATTTTATGCAAGCTAGATGTAGGAATCTAACTCAATGACGGACTAGATTCATATTCACTTTTCTATCTTTTCAATTATCCATTGCCAATATATTTTATGATAGTTATTTTGCTTTATCCTGAATTCCATGTATTTTAGTCCTCGACAAGATACCTCCTCCACTTCGATAGAGAAGATAGTTCTAATATGTTATATTACTTCCAACCTCAGGTGCTAATAGTAAAGGGAGGATTTTTTGAGGTTTATGAGCATATTAGTGGCCCTTCTGAAGGTATCAAGGAGGATTTTAAAGTGCTAAAAATAATCCATATTTCCATCAAAGAAGATAAAACATCATCCACAAACAAAAAGTGAGTCAAGGGGAAATGTCCGGAGATGTAAATGCCTTTGAAAGAGGTATTATATTTTTCATCTATAATGGGATTTCCTAGGTCATCATTTATTAATAGAAAGAGAAGTGGTGAAAAAAGAAATCCCTGAAGGATACCATGGTCCATGTTGAAGAAGGAGGAGATCACACCATTTATTAGAAATGCAATGGAGGAGGCATTGATGTAATTTAAAATATAGGTGAAAAAAGAGCTAAAAAAACCCTAGATGGATAAGTAGGAGTATAATATATAAACAACTTACCTTGTCACACGCTTTGGAGAGGTCCACATTTTATAAGACATATTTTTGGTGTCTTGTATAGATTAAGTGGAGTGCTTCCTTAGCAATCCAAATAACTTCATCTATTTTACATATTGCAAGGAAACCAAATTACTTAGAGTAGTTTTGGCTTAACAAAATATCTTACAAGTGATTTGCAATGATTTTTGAGATGATTTTGTATATGCAATGATTTTTGTAGATGGAATAATTTGGGAAATAACTGAAAGGATTTTAGGTGGTAAAATTTAGAAATCAATGTAGTAAATGAAATGTTGAAAGGTGCCAAATTCTACCCATAAGTATGACATCATTCAACTATTCTCAACAGATCATATCATAAGAAGTTAAAATATTCCAAATAGAATTCCATGGGGAGGTCATCTGGTCTTAGGCTCTTCCCTTTTCAGAGATATACAACACCCTTTCTTTGTTAGGTTTTATGACCTTGGCCATTAGATTGTCATTTTCCTCTTGGTTTATAAACATAAGGAATAATATAATGATATTCAAGGCATGAGAAACCATTGCTTTTATTTTCCCATTGAAAAATATCCTTGAAATGTCTACAACCTTCCTAGGATATGTCATGAATGGAGGTGATATAGAACTATTAAATATTTTAATAGGTATGTGTTATGTTCTTTCCATGACTAGTTATACGTGCTATATGTGTTGAAACCTCATAAATCTGTGGCAAGAACAAGGGGGATAACCAACTGGTAAGGACCTTAAAGTGGCTCCTTTTCCATTTCAGATAGTGGCTCCGATTGGGGATGATGGGACTAGCTTCCTAGTGTTTTGGGTTTATATGCTTTGTGGGATTCTTTCAAATGATTCACAAAAGAATAACTAAAAACTAACACATCTTTATTTTAAGATGCAAAACTTTGAATTAAATCTATTTTAATCTAACCAGGGGTATTGTTGGTTTTATGTGATATAAAAAGATGTCTATGTAATCTATGATGATATAGATCAATCATAGACTATATACAGTTAAGCTATTGTAAGATAATTCATTTGAGAAAATAGCTAATCAAAAGAATTGTGAAAAACATATCGCATATTCTAATGATCATATATAAAACAAACCATTCTCTATTATGATATTGTACAATAGTGCAATTGATACTTCAAATAGAGATGACAGATTTCATACATAATTCATGAAAGATAAACTTATCACTAATGCTAGAACAAAGATTTATCAAACATGATAATAGTACCAGATGTGTATCATTATTCTCATTTGATCAATGAAAATAGGCCACAATCAATCTTCTACCAATGAGTATATCAAAGAATACAATAGTGCAGCAAAAGTGATCAACAAAAGGATATGTAATCGAAAATACCATGTTCCATGATTTCATCAAGGCATCTACAAACTTACGATAGCGCATTCTTTGTAAATGTCCTTAATAAAATTCTGGACCTTTCTCTAAATGCATGAGAAGGGTTTAAATACTATTCTAATTAACTAAAAATAAATTACACAAAATATCTATGAGGAGGTTTCAAACAACCTTCCTCATTCCTAGTATCCAACTTTCCAAAAATAAAACTACTAAAAAATGACTCAGGTCTTTCTCGATGAATCACCACTGCTCGCTTTGCCTCACAGCTCACAAATGTTGGACATTGGCCTAACTTGTGGTGTCATCCCAAATTGTGTTCTCAACTGCCCTGCAAATATAGTGTCGTGTAAAGGTGGCAACATTCTTTGTACTGAATCCAAGGAGCAATTCAAGGTCATGATCTAAATGTGTGGTTTGACCAAAAGTTGCCACACTGATTCTGAGTTGGTTTCTAATAGCCTCTCAATTGTTTCTTTCTGTCGCTGACTTTTATTCTTCCAATTCTCATCTAATGCTTTATGATTAGGAAGTGATTTTGGATCACTTTCCTTTATGAGGTTGGATGTGTGCAACATGTGATTTACTATTTTGATAATGATTTTTGAAATACCCGATGCTTTGGCTATTGTTAATTTGGCTTCTTTAACCTATGAGTGCCAATCAGTGAATAGAATATCCTTGTGTCTTTCCTTGATCTTCGGGAGACTTGACCATTTCCCCTCATCTAAATCCTGCCATTCAATATAGTCAGAGATCTTAGAATTGAGTTCATTGAACTCAATTCTTTTATTAATAATCATGTTTGTTAATTCTTCACTAGTATTCAGATGTGGAATGATATTTGATGTATGTTGGAGGAAGAGTTGCTGTTGCTTTGACAGTAAAGTATTCAGTGCTAAAACATCATTAATAAATTCCTCTACAGTAGGAATATCCTTATACCTTGCTAGGTCATTCTTTAGCTCCTGGATTTGTTTGTTTTTAGCAGATAAGTCATTTTCATGACTTTTTCTTAGTAGTTCCATATCCAGTTGTAGCTTGTGAAGCTGCTCCTCTGCTTGACGGTTTACGCTGGCTCTTTCCTCATCTAACTACCACTGTAATAATGTGATCTCGTCATCTTTTTTCTTTAATCAAAACAGAGACTTCGATTGCTTTGTCAATTCTTGCTGTAGCATAGGCTTCGGCAAATTGAGATAGCCAAGTCAAGTGTTCGGTCGGATTTATTTGCGTGTCCTTCCATAGGACATCCACAAATTCATGTTCTGTAGGAGTTTCAACTCTCCTTCTCTTTCTCTGTCTTTTTACAACAGTTTTATGAAGAGGGCTGTAAAATACATCCAGATGAGAGATATTTGTTACATTCAAGACAATTTAAGTAGTTGGCTCTATAGTAATTACCTCTGTAACTTGGAAACTTGTTTTTGGACCTTCAGTGGTCCCCATTGCTGTAACTATTTTCCCTGGTAGGTGTTGGCATTATGATTCAAGTGTTGTCCTTGATGGCAACTCACTCAGAAGGTTGGTACAGGTGCTCAGAGACTGGTACAGGTGATGACAACTTAACTAGAAGACAGATCTCAGTACAGCAGGACAAGAAAGAGATATACGCAGGTTCAGCAAGGAGAATCAGCGTGTACACACAGGTTGGCTTCAGCAAAAGCGCGTGTATGTGGAAACGTACCTTTGGTCCATGGCGGTTAGTCCTTGAAAGTTGTGCCTATGGTTTCGGACCATTGTGTCTCGACGGGCGTGTCGATCCCTAGTATTGAAGTTGATGGTATTGTGTTTCTATGGTTTTGGCTCTTGGTATTGAACAAGGCCTAAAGCTATATAAGGAGAAGATCACTAGGCAAAGGAGGATGGATTGTGTGTGGCTGACGCAGTGAGAGGATCTGGTATTGTTGGTTATCTGTTCGGGACGCTTGGTAAGGGTCGGATCTGACAGCAAAGGCAGAAGTAATCATTTCTAGATCTGCACGCGGGTTGCCTTTGGAGAAAGCGCGTATACACGCGGTTTTGGTACAGTGAAGTAGCGTATGCATGATAAGGGTCGATATTTCAGGTTGTTGCTGATTCTGGTGGTTGTTGCAGAGTTCTAGATTCTGGTTTGGGTTCTGTGTTCTTGATGACAGGGTTTCAGTGATTCGGTATTGGGTTGTTTAATGAATTATGATGCAAGTATAGTTGATGATTGTATTGCGGTAATGTTTGCTTTGTACTCTTGGATCCAGTCTGAAAATTGATGAAACGTGGTCCCTGAAGGTTGTAGGGTCAGCACCTACGTACTAGTAAATGGATCAGCTAGTACAAGAGCTGAGGGGGTTGTAGCTCCCTTCCAAAAGTAGTTGGAAAACGAGAGAGAGGGTTGTAGCCCTCTGCAGGTTGTAGCCTGCATACTGGTAAAGGACTGCACCAGTATATTGTAAAAAGAAGTTTCTCATTAAAGAAAGAAAGAGACGAATTGCAGCAGGTGGTTTTCACCCACATTGGGTTTCCACCTTATATCATGGTGTTCATGTGTGTGGCTCTTGTGTGATGATTCTGTTCTGTTATACTGCACCTGTTTACTGCTAAATTGCTTAATAATGTTCTGATGCATTTACTGAAGATAAGATTAACTGAATCATAAGATATCTGCATATACGCTAGTTGCTTTAGACACAGTCGCGTGTACACGCTGGTTCACTTAACAGAAGTCGCGTATATGTTTCTGAGTAGGAAATTGAAAAGGTTTTATTAATCTGATAATACTGATTCACCCCCCCTCTCAGTATTATTTCCAACAATTGGTATCAGAGCAGGTCCTTCAGAGGAAGCTTGATCGCTTGAAGGAAAAGATCCATCAAAATGGCTAATCCAGAAAGAGAGGCACACATCAGGCCACCAGTCTTTGACGGGAACAATTTTACTCACTGGAAGATAAGAACCACTGCATATTTACAGTCTCTTGGAGCAAAAGTTTGGGGACTCATAGAAGGAGGATACAAATTCCCATCAGCAACTCTTACAGATCCAGCAGAGAAAAAGCAATATGAGCTCAATGCGAAAGTAGTTAATGTCCTATTGGGTACTTTGACTCAATCAGAATTTATGAAGATCATGCATCTCAAATCAGCTAAGGAAATATGGGACAAAATCGTTACAAGCTACGAAGGAGATGATCTGGTAAAAATAGCGAAGCTTCAAACTCTCAGAATCCGGTATGAAACTCTTAAGATGCGAAGTAATGAAAGCGTAGCTAATTATTTCCTGCGTATGGATGAGATTGTGAATTGTATGAGGGATCTGGGTGAAGAATTTGAGGAAGTTGTCTTAGTTCAAAAGGTTTTGAGATCTCTGTCTACTAAATTTGATTCTAAAGTATCTGCCGTAGAAGAAAAGGAGAATGTGCGAAAACTTACCATGTCACAGCTTCACGGGATCCTAACTGCTTTTGAAATGCGACTAGAGGTACCACCAGAGGCCGCATTCGAAGTGTCAGAGGAAGAAGATGAGGTAAATTTTGTCAAGAATCTTGAACGGGGAACTGGACGGTTCAAAGATAAGTTGCCTTTCAAATTTTTTCTATGTGGAAGAGTTGGTCACTATGCTGCTAGATGTCCTCATAACAAAGGAAGGATATATGAAGAAGATGGTAGAAGCTATTATTCCCATATTAAAAGTTCATTTAATGATAGTGAAGATATTAGAAGTCTCATGGCGCACAAGAAGAAGAATGCTTCATCCAATGATAGCGAGGATATTAAAAGTCTCATGGCACATGAAGAGAAGAATGTAGAAACTGAAGAAGCTGCCAAATTAAAAGAACTATTGGAAACAGAAACCAGGGTAAGGGAGAAATTGCAGGATATAGCAAAAGATCAGAGCTCAACTATTCAGAGACTTGAATCAAAGATCCTCTCTCTAAAAGAAGATCTTGAAGATCAAGAACATGAAGTGATCAAACTAAAGCGACAAGTAGAAGAAGGGAGAAAAGTTGAAGAAGACCTAAGGAAGCAGTATCTGAAAAAGGAAGAACAACATCAAGTTGAGGTAAATATCTTGAAAGGTAAACTAGAAGAAAAGGATAAGCTTTTACGATTTCAAGATAGTTCTAAAGTCTTGGATGATATTCTTAATAGTCAAAGATCTCCTGCTATCAAGACTGGTCTTGGTTTTCATGAATATGTTGAAGGTGAATCTAGTTTACAAGGTGAGACAAGAAACTCTAATGAGAAATCTGAAATGCTCAAGGAACAACCAAGAAAAGAAATTCCTCAAGGAAGATCCTTTACTCCTAACTATGAACGTGATAGACGATTATTTCCTCCGCTGAATAAAGTTGAATGTTATGTATGTCATAATCTTGGACATGTTGCAGCCAGATGCAGAAGTAGAATGGTTCAAGAAAGATCATCTCATCCCAGGTATTTCAGAGGGTATTGCTTTGCCTGTAATGCATATGGACACAAAGCATTTGATTGTGATAGAAGGAACATGAAAAATATAAGGTGCTATACATGCAACAGCTATGGCCATAAAGCAAGGGAATGCAGAAGCAGATTTCAAAATTCAAGACAAGGGGACCATACATCATCACAGTTGCAGGAATTGAAGAAGACAGAGACAGAAAGGTGTGGGATAACTCAGACAGCTGACATAACAGACACAGGGGAATCTGAAAGTGATGAAATTCAGTATTCCATCCTGCATACGCTGATAGACTGAAGACAAGTCGCGTATATATGCGAGTTACAGGCTGCAAAGTCGCGTATATAAAGAAAGGGCAGCAGAACAGACCCAGGTTCAGTCATGGTTGGCTCAGGCTCAGGGGGAGCAGAACAGACTCAGGAAATGGTTCAGACATGGTTGGCTTACACTCAGGGGGAGAATATTCTTCGAATAATGCATTGTTGGCATTATGGTTAGAAGGTGTTGATAAAGTCTATGAAGCTAAATGATACATCTTACTGTTTAGGAATGGTATTGCAGGCTGATGGTACAGATCATGATGCTGTTGGTGGCTTTCATAAGTCTTGGTCTAGATATTTCATCACTATGTCATGTATCTCTTTTATGATGTCAAGGTCATGTAACGGCCTATGTTGGTTTCCCCACTATGCCTGGGATGAATGATGAAATGTTCATGTATTATCATGTATCTTCACATGGTTAGGTGAATGAGTCAATATTGGGATATCCCCACTAGGTTGGGTGATGAATGTATGTTGAGTCTTTTGGTGATAGGAAGGTCTTCTATGATGTATAAGTCTTTGTTCTTCTTGTAGAACATCTTTTACAGATCTTGCCTACAGTCAAGGGGAGCATGAACAACACAATTCAGCAAGAGCAGGATGGATAGATTGGTACACTTTGGCATACACAAAGGGGGAGCACATTTGGAGATTTCAGCATGTACTCAGGGGGAGTATGGACAGCAGTATGGTCAGCAGAAGGTATACCAAGGAAGAGAATATCTTGGTCCACCCTTTGCCCTTGATGTCAAAGGGGGAGAGTGACTTGGTGTGGTGGTTGCCATCAAGTCCAAAGGGGGAGATTGTTGGCATTATGATTCAAGTGTTGTCCTTGATGGCAACTCACTCAGAAGGTTGGTACAGGTGCTCAGAGACTGGTACAGGTGATGACAACTTAACTAGAAGACAGATCTCAGTACAGCAGGACAAGAAAGAGATATACGCAGGTTCAGCAAGGAGAATCAGCGTGTACACGCAGGTTGGCTTCAGCAAAAGCGCGTGTATGTGGAAACGTACCTTTGGTCCATGGCGGTTAGTCCTTGGAAGTTGTGCCTATGGTTTCGAACCATTGTGTCTCGACGGGCGTGTCGATCCCTAGTATTGAAGTTGATGGTATTGTGTTTCTATGGTTTTGGCTCTTGGTATTGAACAAGGCCTAAAGCTATATAAGGAGAAGATCACTAGGAAAAGGAGGATGGATTGTGTGTGGCTGACGCAGTGAGAGGATCTGGTATTGTTGGTTATCTGTTCGGGACGCTTGGTAAGGGTCGGATCTGACAGCAAAGGCAGAAGTAATCATTTCTAGATCTGCACGCGGGTTGCCTTTGGAGAAAGCACGTATACACGCGGTTTTGGTACAGTGAAGTAGCGTATGCATGATAAGGGTCGATATTTCAGGTTGTTGCTGATTCTGGTGGTTGTTGCAGAGTTCTAGATTCTGGTTTGGGTTCTGTGTTCTTGATGACAGGGTTTCAGTGATTCGGTATTGGGTTGTTTAATGAATTATGATGCAAGTATAGTTGATGATTGTATTGCGGTAATGTTTGCTTTGTACTCTTGGATCCAGTCTGAAAATTGATGAAACGTGGTCCCTGAAGGTTGTAGGGTCAGCACCTACGTACTAGTAAATGGATCAGCTAGTACAAGAGCTGAGGGGGTTGTAGCTCCCTTCCAAAAGTAGTTGGAAAACGAGAGAGAGGGTTGTAGCCCTCTGCAGGTTGTAGCCTGCATACTGGTAAAGGACTGCACCAGTATATTGTAAAAAGAAGTTTCTCATTAAAGAAAGAAAGAGACGAATTGCAGCAGGTGGTTTTCACCCACATTGGGTTTCCACCTTATATCATGGTGTTCATGTGTGTGGCTCTTGTGTGATGATTCTGTTCTGTTATACTGCACCTGTTTACTGCTAAATTGCTTAATAATGTTCTGATGCATTTACTGAAGATAAGATTAACTGAATCATAAGATATCTGCATATACGCTAGTTGCTTTAGACACAGTCGCGTGTACACGCCGGTTCACTTAACAGAAGTCGCGTATATGTTTCTGAGTAGGAAATTGAAAAGGTTTTATTAATCTGATAATACTGATTCACCCCCCCTCTCAGTATTATTTCCAACAGTAGGGTGTGAAATCCCGTGAGTTCTTGTGCTGATGATACCTTAGGGGTATCCTGTAGTTTGTCATTGAATGCATCCCACAATTTTTCTAGATCATCTTCTTCTGCTTCCTGATCTTGTGATGTGCCTAGCTTAGCCTACTCCTAGGACTCGGTTTCAATTATATAATTATTAATCCAAAATTCTTGGGGAAGGTGATCTAGTCTCTGCTCTCTAAACTCCTGGAATTTTTTCAATTTCTCTAGATTTAACTTTGTCTTGACCCAATTCCAAATCTGCTCAAAGTTTTCAGTTGATTCCAATAAATCTTCAAACTCATCTACTGCATGAGTTATAGGTTTGATCTTAACTAAAAGGGTGAATTTGTTTGCTACTTGTGGCGGATCAAAATCCCTTGATGGCAGAGTGGGGAGCTTTAATAACTGCAAATTCTGATACTCTTTATATGCATGACCATAACTAACAAGGGTAAATGACCCACACTAAAGGGGAAAATTTGGCCATAGGGATTTCTTCATTTCCCTCAATGTTCTTGTGAGGCCATTTCCTAATGTTTGGTATGCTACTTCCCTTGCCAATATTTTATCCGAGACATACATAGGGAGGGCATGTGGGGAATCTTGGCTACTAAATATCCTGATATAAGAGAAAGATTCTTCAAGAAAATTCCTTCCAATTGCTTGTAGGTCTGGGATAGCTTCTTTTGTGAATCTCGGACATCTTCTGTTGAAAACTAGCTGATGTAAGGGAAGAACAACTCCATAAACACATATTTCATTAAATTTGGAATTAAACAGTGGATCTAGAATTTCAAAGTACCCATAAAACTCAATTCTAGCAATCTTCTTGTAATATAATTTTTCCAATTTTAATGAAATATGTGTTCATAGCATAATTGGTGAAAATGTGGAACAAAATTCTGTTCCCACATTTTCTTATAATTGAAGAAGATAGGAGTAGGATCATTTTTAGTCCATTTACAACCCATGGTTGGAAAATGAGTGTGGAAAAAAATAGCATCGAAGACATATGCAGACATGAACAATTGAGGAACTACTCTAGAGGAGGCAGCCCTGGTTTGGCGATATTAAGAAATTCCTTTGGCTAAATTCTCAAACAGAATGGTTGCCCATTTCATAATGTGAGAATTAACACAAGCATCAATTAAAGGAACCCAATTGATCGAGAACTTAGTATTATTGGGGAGACCATACAACCTACATAGCATAGAGGCTATGAAATTATAAGGGTTGGCTAAAGAAGCAATGGGGTACATACCCTCTTTATCTTGTTTAAACTTGTTGTCTCTTCTCCTCCATTCCTATATCATTTGAAATGGGTCTTCATTTTCCTTTACAAACTTTGCAACAAACTGTTTGTTGTAAATGTCCTGCACACCAGGTAGCTTGTACATTTTGTTGTAAATCTTCAACTCTGAAAGAACCTAAGACTACGTTTTTCGCTGTCTTGATAAGCCTGTCTTGTACTTCTATATTTTGTACTGCCCATCTTATCATATCTGTGTATGGCAAGAGCCTAGCCCTTGCTGCTATTTGGTGGAGGAAAGAGCATGTAGCATCTTTGAACTATACTCTTAATGGTTTTGTACTGTCAGCAGTTGGTCAAATATCCGTTACTTCAGGGTTTTCACTCTCCAATGTAGTACAAATGGTTTGCCATGCAGTGGCACCTCTATCTGTAGTGCATGTTGTGTCTGTAAAAATGGACGACATATTTATGCTTTCGGTTTTTGCGATAGACTGCTTGGTATGCTTTTGCATCACCTTCTGAATGGACATCATTTCAGCGGAGTTCCTATTAAAAGCAACAATAATTAATTGTCGCATAAAATGAAAGATTTGATGAAATGACTGAACTTTTTAAGAAAATATCCGGGGAGCAGGTTTAGCATTAATCAACCATAATGAACACCATTATTAAATTCATAGAGATGATAAGCATATGAAATCATTCTAACCTAACTGATGTCCAACTTAAAACTTCTATTTAAACATTTTTCAAATCTGTCATATCGCATATTTAAAATACAACATGAATGAAACTTGTTAATGGATCTTGCGATATGCGATATTGCAATAGTGTAAGATTGCACTATCAGGATATTGCAATATCGGAGCTTTGATAGGTAACAATTAAGCTCTTGCCATAATATCCTCCGATGTGCAATATGTTATCGGGATGTCGCATGGGAAGTTCAATCGCAAGTCACATATCGATATTTTTTGAATGTTCTTAACTTTGTTACTAAGGAATTATGTGATTTGCAATTTGCGATGAGGAATTTAATATGTTTTAAGTTAGATTCAAAAAGGGCTCTTTGAAAAGTAACAATTTTTTGAGAGTTGGCATTTTATTCAGAAAGATGGGGAAAATTTTAAAAGGGTCCCAATTTGTATTATATATAATAACTATTTTAATAATAAAAAATGGGGGGGGTTGTTGTATAGCACAACAATTGGCGATTCAATTGGGAGAACTAGTTATCTCTCATTAGTTTCTTTGACATTTCTCAAACTTTCAAAACAAGAAAAGTTTGTAGGAATAAGAATTGTATGATTCATACATTAAAAGGTGTTTCTATGGAATATAAAGTATTCACCTATCTCACTTCTTTTCTTACTCAACTCTTTAACTGATAGAACATAAATGTTTGTATCAGTCAATACTTAGATTTAAAAAAAATAAAGTAGATATTATCTTAAAATTAGCTTTATAAGTTTTTACTCATTTATCATAAGTAGAGCCCCTGCTGCCAGCATGCATTCATAGCCTTGACAGGGTTATCTTTTAAGCAACAATGATTCATAGTCCCATTTGATATTGATTCCTAATTTAAAAATTTAATCAATTTTTTTTTCAATTTCCTTTCACTTGGAACTTGTTTCTTTTTCATGGTACTTTTCACTTTAAATTTTCTTAAAAGCCATTGTCTAGGCTTGGTAACCTGATGGTAACAATGTCATTCACTGGTTGTAATTTAGACTGAACAAGTTGGCTCATGATGAGACCCCTTATCTTTTGATTGTTTCAATCATTAGCTATTACCCTGTTGTTATATGCATTATTGGTAATATCAGTCTAAATTATTTTCCTATGATCATGATAAACAAGCTCGTGAAGAGACTTGTTATCTTTTAAGTTTTGAATGTTTTTTAATTACACTATGAAAAAAGATGATTTTATCAGATGCGGTGAATCATTGCCTCATTTAAGAATTATGGATGATAATTATAGAGTTGGTAAATACCTTTTTGCAGAGATTCCTTGCTAAGTTATATGTTCTTTTCTTGACTGGTACAAAAACATCTATACTTTATAAAATCTAGAGTCTTTTCATAAACTAAATGTCTTTAGTAAATTCAAAATTTTCCAAAGAAATAAGGTTTACTTAAATCTCATATTTATAACTGTCCTTTTACTCTTCTTATTTATAGAAGCGAGAAAAAATAAAGTAAATTATTAGAAATTTAAAATTTGAACAGCTGAAAGAGATACTATTCAATCCTTATCTTCCTAAAACTGAAATTTAAAACTAAAATTTATATACTGAGAAAAATATTTTTTAAGAATTTGCCTGTATATAGGTAAAGAGTCTTTCCTACCTAACAAATCTTGTAACAAAATGGTGGATGGGCCTAATTTCTCTATGATTTGAAATGGACCAAGCCACAGTCTTTGGAATTTTGTATGTTTACCTTTTTCATCATGTGCCTTATCCCACCTCAAAACAATATCTCCAATTTTGAAAGTTGTTGGGCTGGTAGATGTTGTATCAAATGAAGCCCTAACTATTTGTTGATGATGAGCATGTATTGATTTGGCTTACTCCCTCTGTTCTTCCAGTTTAAGGATTTGATCATGTCTAAGATGAAGAGAAGAAGAAGGGTTTTCATCAATAAACTGAACTAAAGCAAGAGATGGTATTGTTATGTTTGTGGGTACAATTGCTTCTTTCCCATAAACTAATACAAATGGAGAAGTACCTATTAAGGCCTTTTGAGTGATTCTATTTGCCTAGAGAGCAAATATTAATGTTTTATGCCAATTCTTATGATTTTTCTCTACAGTTCATTTGATCATTCTAATCAAGTTCTTGTTTGTAGATTCAACTAATCCATTACCTTGTGGATAATAGTTAGCTGAGTATTTAAGTTTAAAACTTCTTTTCAAAGCAAACTCAACCATAGCATTTCTAGAAAAGTAAGATGCATTATCAAACATTAAAGCTGATGGGAGACCAAACCTGGTAATTATAAACTGATCAATGAAATCTATAATGTTTAAGGTATTAACTACCTTTAATGGGATATATTGTACCCACTTTGTAAAATAATCAGTTGCAGTTAGAATATACTTATGCTGTTTGGAGTAGCTTGGAGTTATTTCACCAATAATATCTAATCCCCATTATTCAAATGGTTGTTGTATATTTACTAGCTACAACGGGAGTGCTTCTTTCCTTTCTCTTCCTGCTATAGTTTGACATACTTTGCATTTCCTTGCATATTCATGTGCATATTTGAAAAGGGTTGGCCAATAGTACCCGACATGTAGAATTTTATGTGCTATGGTATTTCCTTTGAAATGACCTCCAGGTGGCCCATCATGCAATTCTTACATTACCTTTTCAGCTTTAGGCTTCTCTAAACACCTTATAATACAACATCATAATTTCTTCTAAATAACACATCATCAATTAACTGATACTAATTTTCTTTAAGCCTTAGAGCACAGTTAGCTGTTTAATTGAAATATAATGGAGCATGTCCATTTTTCAAGAAAAAATTCATATCAGTGTATTGTGATTGAGAATTGTTGAGGCTTACCTCAGATAATTGCGCTTCACTAGATTGATCATCTTTTGTCGGTAAGTGAGAGGCTCCGGTTAGCATTCTGCAAAAAAATTGACCTCTAATAATTTTAGCAGGATGTATTTCTACATCATATTCCTGAAGTGTAGTAACCCAATTTTCTCTCTTCTCTCCTACTTCTCGTTGGATTAACAGTTTCCTTACAGCGGGGTAAGGTACTATTATCTTAGTGTGTGTTTTTAGGAGAAAAGGTCTGAAATGTTCTAAAGCTTTAAATACACCAAAAGCCTATTTTTTCACAGCTGAATAATTTAACTCAACACCTTGTAAGTTATAACTAAAGAATGAAATAGGTGCTTCAATGTTTTGATCATTTAGCTATGTCAAAACTGTTGTGTAGGAAGTATCATAAGAGAATGTGTATAATACAAATGGTTTAGGAAGTTGGGAGTTGTTAAGGAAGGAGCCTCAATGATGGCTTTATTTATCAATGAAAAGAATCTTTCTCATCTTTTCCCCATTTAAAAATTGAACTTTTTCATATCATTGACTGTAGGGGTAAGACAATTTGAGAAAAATCAGGAACAAATCTTTTTTACAAAAATAATTTGTCCTAAAAAAGATTGCATCATTTTTTTGTTATATGGCACATGAATGTTTTCAATTCCTTGAATCCTATCGGGATTGATATAGATTCCTTTCTTAGATACCACCAATCCTAATAATTTACCTTCTACCAAGGAGAAATAAGATTTTTTACGATTCAAAGAAATGCTGAATTTCTCACATCTCTCAAAGATTTGTTTTAGGTCACTGATATGGTTGTTTCTATTTTTAGAATAGTCAATGATGTCATCTAAATGTATTACAACTGAATTGTTGATTATTCCTCTAAAATATATGTCCATATCACGTTGAAATGTAGCGCCAGCATTAATCAATCCAAATGGCATCTTTTGATATGCATATGTTCCCCATTTTGTCCTAGATGTAGTCTTTAATCTATCATCTGGATGAACCATAATATGATTGTAACCTGAAAATCTATCAAGAAAAGGCATCAATTAAGAACCTACAACTGACTATAAAATCTGCTCAATGGTAGGCAAAGGAAAATTATCCTTTTGGCAGGCTTTATTCAAATTTCTAAAATCTATGCAAATCCTAATGTCTCCATTCTTTTTCCTCACACGAACCATTTTTGACACCCATTTTGAATGTCTTACAGGGAAAATGACTTTGGCTTTAAGAATTTTATTGAGTTCAAACTTAATATGGCTTTCTAAGTTTGGGTGGATCTTCCTAAGTTTCTGTTGGATAGGTTTGTCATTTGAAATCATGGGTATAGTATGCTGAATTACAGAAGTATCATATGTTTTGAGATCTGAATAATCCCAGGCAAATATACTTTTATATTTTCTTAGAAATTTAATGAATGACATCATTTCCTCGGGTGCGAAGCTCAAACCTAGCTTTATGTTTTTAGGTTTATTAGGTATACCAAGATTAATCTACTCAAATCTCAGAGTAGAAATCTGTGTTTTTGAATTGGTTGTCCTTTTAAACCTATCTTTTAAATCAAAGATATCTTCCATCTTGACTACAGATTTGGGAATTGGATTTTCATCCAGTTTATTTTGAATCTATAAGTCATGTTCATGTTCATCTACGATTTGACCTTCTAAAATCCATCCGATGAAAGAAAGTTGATTATATCTGTATCATCATTAAAGACTCTCCAATTCATTATGTTATCGGGAATGGAAGGATTAAAAATCAAGTCAATCAAAAATCTATCTGGACTAAATTCTTATGATGCTATCAATTTAGATGCTATATTAGCAAGTAAATCAACACTTGCATTTTGTAATATAGGGACTATTGAAATATTAAATGCAGTAAAATGAGAAGTGAGGCTTTGAGTTGAATCTTGATAATGTTTCAAGTGTCCAAAAATACATTGGATTGTGTTCCTGAGTTGCCTAACAATTATCTCAGAGTCCCCATATAGCTGCAAATATTTAACGTTTAATTCAATGGCTTTGTACAAGCCTTGTATCAATGCTTCATATTCGACAATATTGTCCTTGCATTGAAATTCAAGTCTGCAAGCTAGCATTGTTTTCTCTCCTTGCGGATTGATTAAAATGCAACCTTCTCCTGCACCATCATTTGATTTTGAACCTTCAAAGTATAGTGTCCAGAACAAAGAATGATCTAAAGTTTTATTACTAAGATTAATACATTTAGAAGTGCCTAATTGAGAAAAATTCTCAACCTAAGAAGTAATATTATTTTCTGGGAAAGGTGAGATTTGGGCATTGAATGATCCAAGGAATTATTTAGCAGAATAATTTCCAATAATATTGTTAGTGAAAACTACAGGCTCATTCATTCCTTCTAATTCAGTGACTGTATGTTTCATAAATTTTTAGTGATCAACTCTAATTTGATTTGGTTTACCATTATATGGTAACCACATGTGTCACTAATTTGTTGCAAAATATCCATGTAGTTCCTCAGACCAATCCCTACTTAAAATAAGACCATCAAATCAGGGATGTCTACCACTAAGACATCAATCACTTGCAATACCTTTGGGTTGGATGATAATCTAATAGATATTGATAACATTTCTCCAACAACCTCTACTTTTGTTTTGTCCAATTGAACTATATGCACAACAGACTTTTTAGGAGTAATGCTAAGTTTTGTGCACACAGATATTGGCATGATATTCAAAGAAGCTCCTAAATCAATGAGACAATTATGAACATTTTTATTGAAAATTTCATAAGCCAAAAGGAAAGGAGGAGTGTGAGAAATAGATCTATCACCAATCAGAACAAGATCATTTGAATTCACCTTGTTTGAAGGTGATGGGGCTTTTCCCATATGGCTGACAGCTTGGGCTATAACTGGTGGTGGTATGGGAGCAATAGGAACTGCCTTGAGTTCTCTCAGTAATATTTTTTGTTGTTGTTTGAGTTTGTTCATTTCATATAATGAAATGTTTTCTTTGGTCTTTTTCATGTCTTCAACTATATTGTATTCCACTGCATTTGAAGCTATCAAAGTTTTGGAAGTTTTGGAAGGATCTAGGGGAATATCATCAGTTTGAATAGTTTTAGATTTCTTACTCATTGCTTTCTCCTTTGTGGGAGGGGATTTCTATTTCTGATTTGGTATAGTTGAGTCAACAAATGTTTTTCTCCTTGTAGATGCAGGCATAGCCTCTCTTTCTTCTTTGGTGGGGAGAATAAAGTCCCATAACCCATCTAATTCAACTTCTTCATTAGGCTCTGGTTATTCTTCAGTTGTTGAGGCATATTCAACATATTGATTGGATTCAACACTTGAAATCACATTTGGAGGCTGAGATGGTGAAGTAGAACTTCTATTGTATGGGCGTTATGCTTTCTTAGGAACTGATGATTCAACTACTTGTTTCTTTATTTCAATCATATCATTTGACATAGTTTTTAAGACTTTTTGAAGAACTTCAAGATTGAATGGATCCATTGGGGTTTTATTCTTTGATTCTTTACTAAAAGTCACTTTTTAAGATTTTCTATCTTCCATCTCAGATTGTTTTTCTAAAGCTAGAATTCTCTTTTGTACAAACAAGGCTTCTTTCATGTTTTCCAAAAGAGTAGCCTTACCAGCTCTATCTACAAAAATGGCTATATGAGAAGGTAAAGAAGAAATGTAACACTCTATTTGTACATCAACAACAGGTTTAGAGGTAGTTGGGATCTTGTTTAATAACTTGTTAAATCTAGAGTTGAAATCTTTGATCCTTTCACCTGAATTTGTTTTCAGGTTAGAGAGAGCATTGACTAAAGATGCCAGAGTTCTATTGTCTCCAAATTTTGCAAGAAACAGTTGTTCAAAAGTTATCCAATTTGTTATAGTTCCTGTTGGAAGAGAAAAGTACCAGGATCTCGTAGATCCTTGTAGAGTATAGGGAAACAACCTTACTACAGTATCTTCATGCGCAACTCCATTCAAATTCTTGGCCAAGATAAAATTGTTGATGTGTTCTTCAGCAGGAAGACCATTATATAGATTGTATTTGGGTAACCATTTCTCGGGATGATCAGGAAGAGGATGTGGATTTGCAACAAACATAGCACCAGGACTAGTCCAAGGCTAATTAGCCATAACTTGAGTTGGGATTTGAGAAGATATTGAAGCAAATCTAGAGGTAGTAGGTATGGATGTAGAACTTACAACTGGACTAGTACTACTTGTGGTAGCACTAATTTTTTGAGTAGAAGAAATGGAAAGATGAGAAGATGTACATGGACCTATAGTGAATGAGGGAGTGAATGGAGGGGAATTTGATGTGACCTCACTCGTATCTGACTTAGATCTAGACACAGAAGCTTTCTTATGTTGTGAATGTATTAGAAACTCAAAAGGAGGTATTCCAAGTGTTAGCCTCCTATTGCAAAAGGGTTTCATCTTTCATGATTGACATTTTTACATGCCAAATATGTCGTACTTTGTAGGCTGCAGTGTTCCATATTTCCACAAGATGCCATGAAGTGTGCTAGTCCACATGCCACTGCTGTATTCCAATTTTGATGAGTCATTCCATTTTGAAGAGTTCATTTTAGTTAAGGGAAGGCTAAACAGTTTAATCTTGGCCTCCCTAGGTTTCAATTTCTTGTTTTAGAATATAGAGAATGTATCTGTCCAAACAGCTTAATCTTGGCAAATGTGTAGATAGGTGGAGAATCAAAGGGACCCAACTACTTAATCTGGGCCCTTGGTAGAAATAAGTGTAGATCTAGATAGGAAACATTCAAAAGAGAAATTGTAAATCTGGGTCTGCAAATCCAAGTGCACCCAAATCAAAAGAAGAAAAAATGTTAGGTAAGTAGGCCAGGTAGGTAGCTGTGAGGTTGCAGAATGATGATTTATGATCAATTTTGTGTTACAAAGTGTTTTTGTCTTTTCAGATCACAGTTATCAGGTAGGTTTTTATCTAGAGGAGCTCGAGCTAGACATAACTAACTTCCCCTTCTTCTTATTTCCCAAGTCACTTAATAACTTCCCCAAAGAGGTCAAGATCTGCTTGATTCCTCTTAGTTCCATCATTCTCCATATCAGCTGCCTTGGTGAAGGTCTGCTTCGCTCAAGGATTTCATTTCTTTACAAGTTCTTTTCCCAAAATTAGCCTAAGGACCCTTAACTTAGTGCTTTCTGGTCATCTCCATATTAACTGCTGACTGTATTATCTAAATCCCTAATCTGTATCCCCTTCCCCTGCTAAAACTATGTATATTAATCCAAAAAATATTAAATATCCCCTCCCTGGCACTCTAAACATATTTCTTCTAAGTCAGGGAAAAAATGGTCCATCAGGGGCTGTTTTTAGCCCATCCGTGTCATAGCAGGAGTTAGATGACACCTAGTCATGCTAACAACCTCTCCCCTAGCCCTAAAACCCTTAAAAAACCCACTTTTGGCTCCCTTACCCTACGTTTTGTTCATAAAAACATTTATCCGTGCTCATTAAACCCATACAACCCTCAAACTCCACCATTCCCTAAGTTTTAACCCACTGCTGCGCATTATTAAAATTGGGATATTTTATGTATATTCCTGCCCCTTATCCCTCCACCGCCTCACCTTCGCCGCCAGCCGTCAGATCGCCTGCCCCACAGATCTACGGTGGGCGGGCCTTCCCATCTCCAAGCCACCTGAAGGTTAGCGTCCAGGAGATGGGCGGTATTCCCGCCATACTCCTGCCACGCGTCGCCTTCTGGGCTGTGGCGGAGCCCCGTCCTTCAAAACCACCTCTGTCCAAAGGCGGTGCGCCCTAAAATCGGAAACCGCCTCCTACCCATTGACGTCACCCGCTTGCGTCACCCCCCTGCCTAGTCACCATGACATGTCATCCGCCTGCGTGGCCTCCTGCCACTGTACTGCCGAGTCACCCTGCCACGTGTCCTGCCACCGTGTCCCCTGCCGTACTGCCACGTCACCTCCGTACGTGATGATGTCATCATGCTGACATCATCTTGCCACGTCATCCGCCGTACAAGGTCCCACCATGCTGACGTCATGCTGACGTCATCAGCAATTTTGGCGCGAAGGGCAAAAATCGCACTCTGGAGCCCCGGAATCAGTTTCTGAGGCAGTTTTTGATGCGCGATTTGCGCCTAGCGCAAATCACGCATCGCTGGATAAATTAGGCCAGAATGGGGAATCTTTTCATCACGCAGCCCCCAGCAAGCCTGAAAGGCGCCGAATGACCCGTTTTTCTTCGCGAAGCACTCAGAAAGGAGCAAAAGACAATTTTGAAGGAAACCGAGGGCCGAACAGCGGCCATTAAATGTTGATTTAACGCACAGCACATCAAAGCAGTAGCCTAGTTTATTGTCAAAGAGTATCAGAGGAAGAAGAAGAGCCAAAGAGTATCAGCCAAGATTTTTTAGGGGCTCAAAGCACCTGAGCATTAATGAGTTCCCAGAAAGTCAAGTCAAGAGGCGTAAGCCCATCCTTGCCCTCAAATCACAATTAAAGCATTCAAAGCCACCAGACAGCAAAGAAGCAAAGACCCATGCTCATTTATTTCAGAAAACACTGCACCAAGCCGCCAAGGACAACATAATTTACTCTGTTTTGATACCGCTGCCCTCAGCGCAACCTGAGATATTTTCACGGATTTATTTCTGATAGGATTAGGTTAAAGTAATCATCTTTCTTTTAGACCTGTTTAGTTCAAACTGTAAATAAGAAGTTTTGAAGAGTTTTTTTCTATATATACGACCCACTGTATCGTTTCAAGGGTTGGTCGATTGATAACTCTCACTAGAGACTCGCACTATATACCTGATATTTTTTCTATAATCAAAGACTACTGAAGAGTTGGAGTATGACGGTGTGATGTGTTGTTAAAGATTTCTGGAGACTAAATGTGGAATTCTTGTGCTGCAACCTGGAACAATAAGTGCATCTTACCTCTGTTTTATTGTTAACCACTATCTGAATAGCAGAAAGAAAGATTAGCTTAGAATTTGTTTACAGCACTCTATGCTCAATTTTTGCTGTTTCTATATGTTTTCATCTGAATGAATTGGTAATGAATATGAATTCCTTCTGGCTCATATTTACCCTAATTCCCCTATGTTGGCCAATTATCTAGGGATTCTTTATTGCCCCTAGGTAAAGCTCTGTTACTTCCCTCTGTTAAGCTGAAAGAGAGATTCTTGATTGCCTCTCATTCCTTAGCATTCATTCCATCCTTTAAACCTGAAACATTGTTTCATGTGCAGCTACCTTGCTCCACATATCTCTCCTGTGACCAAGAAAACGCACCACCGATCTTTCCTCCTCGACTCCATGCCCAATGGTTTGAAACTTATCAGACTATGCTTAGCCTCTCTACTTGAAGACATCAATCTTCCCACCAAAACCAAAAAAAAAACCCCTCAAACCCAATACCTAGCCTAAAATCATTTTCAACAAATCTAAATCAGAAAGAGAGAGCCCTCTCTGATTGCAGGTTGGCTAGAACCTGTAGTCCAAAGTTGGCCTGTGGTTACCTCAGCCGTATCCCTTTTTACAACCTGAGGGACAACCTGAGTGATAACATAATGGCGACTCCACTAGGGAACTTTCCTCCGTTAATTTCACGAAGAAGGTTGTAAAAATCCACAGGAAAAATCGACTTTCTAATTGTTGTATATCCCTTAAAACTACAGATGAAGCCTGAATGTCAGCCAGGAAGCCTTTGAAACTGTTCTTGTTTTACATTTACAGGAGTAGATAAAAGCTACTTCAGTCAATCTTCATGCTAGTTTTAAGCTATACACAGTTATTCCAAAAATCTGATCAGTTCCTTGCTAATTACAAAAATATTCCCAGAAAAATACCAAAAAACAAATTCGAAAGCTGGCTCCTAATAAAAATCCACGATACACAAGGTCAAATCCAGATCTAGACCCTCCAGCTATTTTTGAGAACCCGAACTTAATCCCAAAAATCCTTAGGAAGCAAGAAAGACAAGAAAATTTTGCTGATTTGAGTCCTAAAACAGCTTACCCTGGCTCTGTTCCAACTCCTGTCAAGGTTTTATTCCGGTCTACCCCTGTTTCCCCGTGTTCATCATCCACATCTCAAAGCACTCCTTCCACACCTCCATTCATTGCAAATACCACAGCTACTACTGTTCCTGTTATCCCAGTTATCCCTGTCGTCCCAGTTGTTCCATTTATCCCCGTTGTTCCACTTATCCCTGCCAATATGGCCAATAGATATGCACCCCTGCAACTGCCTGCTAATCCTGGGGCTTTACCTCAAGAGTACCAATGTAAAATCACATATTTTGATAGTACTGGTCCTTTTACTGCCCTTCAGCACACTAAAAAGATGCAAGACTATTTTGAAAACTACGAGATAGACGATGATAGCGTGAGAATGAGAATTTTTGTTCAAAGTTTAACAGGTGATGTAAGAACTTGGTTCAGATCACTTGCTGCAAATTCCATAACCACCCCAGATGAGCTTTACCAATCCTTTACCAACAGATGGGAGAAAAAGAAAGACCCCTTGCACATACTAGCCGAATATGATACAATTAAAAGAGGTCCTCAAGAGACTGTTTTGGAGTACTGTGCAAGATTAAATAATGTATATAATGCAATACCACAGAACCTAAGGCCTCCCCCTGATCTGGCCTTGTATAAATTTCCTGATGGATTCGACCCGGATATGGCATACCAGCTAAAAGAAAGAGCTCCTCAAACCCTTGCAGACATGCAAAACCTTGCTGTCAGCGTAGAAGCCAACTTAATTTCCAAGAGAAACAGAGCTAGAATGGAAAGAAGAACCACCTTTAAGGAAGAACCCTCAGCCTTTGATCAAAAGCTTGATGCTATTATTAGTGGCCTACAAAGACTGGGAGAGAGAGTAGAAAATGTTGAGAGAAAAGCATCATGGGAAGGACAACAATCTAATACCATAAGGAACCAAAATTTTAGGAAAACGCAAAACACAAATGCTGGTAGGTCTAACCAAGACCATGACATAAGACCCCCTTTTCAAGATAACTATGTTGAAGGATCTACTTCTAGTGAACCCATAGAGTACACTCACATGAACTTGATGGATCTAGAGGGTGAGCATAAAACATTTCTGAGCCAAGAAGACCAAAACGAACGTGAATCTAATTAGTTTCAGACTAAGTCTGGTGATTCTTTTGATTTTAAACAAGGTTATGATACTGCTGCGTGTGAAGTACACAAACAATATAAGCTGAGAACTAGGACCATTGATATTTCCGAACCTAGCAAAACAAAGGATGGCAAACAGCCCAACAAGATTAAAGGCAAGGCTGTCATGACAGAACCAGCTGATATACCTCTCCCAAACCCACATCAAGTGACTGTAGAAGACATAACAGACCTGCAGCCTTCCAAAGATCAGCCTTTGCCACCTTCTTCCTCGAAAGAAAGCTCGAACAGTGTTCCAAAAAACTTTCCTGAAATTGAAAAACCGCAAGCAATCAGTCCTCATAACGCTGATAAACAAGAGAAAATTGCACATAATTCAAATGAAACAGAAAAAACTGCCATTATCAACACCAAAACTCCATTGGAAAAGCCATTTAATTTAGAGGCAGAAATAGCTAAGTTGAAGATATCCATTCCCCTCTCAGAACTTGCCAAACACGATGTATATAGGCAACAAATTCAAAGATCACTTCAAATGCCAGAGGTTAAGGATGATGTAAATGTTTTAGATGACACCCCAGAACTGCTGTTTGGCCTAGAGGTTAACGGGAAATCAACACATGGACCTGTCCCTCCCTTTTATATCAGCTTGCACATACATGACAAAGTCTTACACAACACTATGTTCGATTCTGGGGCATCGCACAATCTTATGCCCAAAGCAGTTATGGAAAAACTGAATCTTGATGTTACAAGACCTTACAAAGATTTATACTCATTTGACTCAAGTCAAGTGAAATGTCTAGGCCTCATCAAAGACTTGTGTGTCTCCTTAGTTCAATATCCAAATAAGACCATCCTCATGGATGTAGTGGTTGCTGACATTCCACCAAAATACGGTATGCTCCTGTCAAGGTCATGGGGAGCAAAGCTCCAAGGATCCCTTCAATTAGACCTTTCCTATGCCACCATTTCAGTCTTTGGGCAACCAAAGAGACTGTATAGAGAAACGCTCATGAAATATGTGGTGAGTAGTGAGAGCAAGCCTGAAAATTTTCCCATTTACTCAATCCACTCTGATATGGATTCCTTTATTTTGTTTAATGATGATACAAATTCTCCAATTGATAATGAGCCCTTCGCTCTAGAGCAACAAGCACACATCAACGAAGAGTCGGTTGCATATACCCATGAAACTGTCACAACAGTTAACACAACCAGCATGTTAGAAGAACATCCCCAAACAGAAATTGCAAATCTGCCCAACCCTAAAACAACTGAAACTCTTAGCACTAACCACAAGCTAGAAATCACATGGTATTTAGAGTTTGATGGCTCTGTCAACAAGTTAGGAGCAGGGGCAGGTGTCTGGATTCACAATACGCATAATAATCATGCACAAGGCCATGCCTATAGACTGAATTTCAAATGCACAAATAACATGGCAGAGTATGAGGCTCTGCTGTTAGGCCTTAAACTCCTCAAAGCTCTAGGAGCTACAAAGGTGTCTATTTTAGGTGACTCTAATTTAATCATACAACAGATGAAAGGTAACTTTGTTACCAATGACAATAGAATGAGAGCCTATAGGACGGCTGCCACTAATATACTCAATGCATTCACTGAATTCAAGCTGGCCAAGATTTCAAGAGAGCATAACATTCATGCACACAGCCTAGCCACCTTTGCTAGTACATGCAAGCTTCCTTTTGACCCAAACCATCACTTCACAGCTGAAATAAAACATAGGCCCGCTGTCCCAAATAATGTTAAAGATTGGCAAGTATTCGAAAATGATGCCCAGATTAATAATTTTCTTACCCTTGAGCATGAGTTTTCAAATATTAACATCGACATGGATGCTATGAATGACTCCCAACACCAAACAACTGAAAATCAGCAAGATGTAACAGCTGCAACAGCCAAACAGATCCTGAACCCAACTATTTTTGACAACGAAAACATTGAACAACTGAAACAAATGCGCTTGGAAGAGACAGTCAAAACAGAGGCAGAGATCATTGACTTAAAGGATAACTTTCTGCCTGCTGGCTTAACCCCATTAGAAGACATGTTTGACGCCAATGATGTGCCCAGAAAGCCAAAATTGCAACCCATAAACACTGATATAGAGGAACACAACATAGGGACAAAAGAGAAACCCAAAATGATCAAATTGTCCAAAAATGTGCCACCTGATCAAAAGCCCAAGTATATTGATTTGTTCAAAGAATTCCAAGATGTATTTGCTTGGAGCTATGAGGATTTGAAATCCTACGACACCTCGGTGATCCAACACACAATTCCATTGAAACCCAACCAGAAACCCTTCAAGCAGAAACTTAGAAGAATCAACCCTATGCTTCTTCCCCCAATTGAGAAGGAAGTAAAAAGGATGTTTGAAGCAGGCATAATAGCACCCATCAGATTTTCTGAATGGGTGTCCAATCTTGTTCCTACAAGAAAAAAGACAGGTGAAATCAGACTTTGTGTAGATCTGAGAAATTTAAACCAAGTCTCCCTAAAGGACCACTATCCTTTGCCCAAAATGGACCACATCCTACAAAGAGTAGTGGGGTCATCTAGAATCTCTTTGCTAGATGGCTTTTCAGGTTTCAATCAAATACTTGTTCACCCGGACGACCAAGACAAAACTGCCTTTACCACACCGTGGGGAACATTTAAGTATGTCAAGATGCCATTTGGACTTAAAAACGCTGGTGCTACCTTTCAACGAGCAATGGATATTGCATTTGCCAAAGAAATACATGACTTCCTAGTTGTCTACCTTGATGACTTAACCCCATTCTCAAAATCTGATGAAGAACACCTCAAGCATCTTAGGCAAATTTTTATGACATGTAGGAAATATGGCATTTCCTTGAACCCCAAGAAGTCTCTGTTTGGCCTTGAAGAAGGCAAATTACTTGGCCACATCATATCAAAAGATGGCATTAGAATTGATCCTGAAAGAATCCAAGCCATCCTCCAAATCCCATATCCAAGAAACATAAAAGAGCTGCAAGCTTTCCTTGGGAAAATCAACTTCTTAAGAAGATTTATCCCAAATCTAGCTGAGTTAATAAGACTGTTAAGCAACATGTTAAAAAAGGATGCCAAGATAAAATGGTCTCTCGAAACCAAGCAAGCATTTGAAAGTATCAAAACGGCCTTAACCCAGACCCCTGTACTCACCAGCCCACAGTTTGACAAAGATTTTATCATATTTTCGTTTGCATCTGATCACACGATAGCAGCTGTCCTTTTACAAAAGGATGAACAAGGAGCTGAAAAACCGATTGCATTTTTCAGCCGAGCTCTAAGAGACGCCCCTTTGAAATACCCAATCATGGAAAAGCAGGCCTACGCACTGGTTAAGGCCATCAAGGATTTCAGAGTGTACATCTTATATTCACACGTGATTGCCTATGTCCCACACGCTGCTGTAAAAGACATATTGACCCAAGAGGGATTAGAAGGCAAAAGAGGCAAGTGGATTGCAAACATCCTTGAATATGACATTGAAATAAAACCAACCAAGCTGATAAAGGGACAAGGTTTAGCCAAACTGATGTCCGAAACAAACTTTCAAGCCCTAGACATTAACCAGCTGGACAATGAACCGGAGCTGGCGACTCCACAGATCAGTGAAATCTTTTTACAATCTCCATGGTACGCTGATATATGCTTTGTATTGTTAAACCTGTGTGCTCCCCCAGGATTGTCCAGGACCAAGAAAAGATTTTTGAAAATGAAGGCTTTAAAGTTTTGTGTTATAAATGGTGCATTATTTTGGAGAAATCATGAAGGTATATTGCTTAATTGTTTAACCATGAATGAAACTAACAATGTCATGAAAGAATTCCATGCAGGTGACTGTGGAGGACATCTATACTGGAAGTCCACCGCTGATAAAATTTTAAGGGCAGGTTTCTATTGGCCCTTTCTTTTTGCAGATGTAAAGAAGTTTGCCATGTCATGTCACAAATGCCAAATCTTTGAGGGCAAGAGAAAGCTGTTACCCCTGCCCCTGAAACCCATCTCAACCGAAAAACCTTTTCAACAATGGGGTCTTGACTTCATTGGAGAAATCCATCCCTCTTCCTCAGGCCAGCACAAATGGATCCTAACAGCCACCGACTATTTCACTAAGTGGGTTGAAGCCATTCCCTGCAGACAAGCCAATGACACCATCATTATCCAATTCCTTGAGTGCAATATCCTTTCCAGATTTGGCTGCCCTGAGAAAATCATCACTGACAATGTCGCTGCCTTTAAGTCCAAAAAAATGATCAATTTCTGCCACATATTTCATATTACCTTGGGCCACTCTACAGCTTATTACCCTCAAGGTAATGGCTTGGCCGAATCATCTAACAAGAGCCTCATCAACATCATAAAGAAGGTGCTAGAAGAAAACAAGAAGAACTGGCACAAAAAGCTGGTGAATGCCCTATGGGCAGACAGACTCTCGAGCAAAAGATCCATTGGAATGAGCCCTTATGAGCTAGTATATGGCATGGAGGCTAGATTTCCTTCATCCCTGGGCATTCCTACTATCAAACTGTTACAGGAGATTCAGGCTGAACCAAATGACATTCAGAGAAGAGTTAATCAAACCATTCATCTTCAGCAAACCAGAGAACAAGTTTATGACAGAGCTCAAATTTTGCAAGAAAAGCTCAAAAAGATGTTTGATAAGAGAGCTAAGGCTGAGGATTTCAATGTTGGTGACAAAGTTCTAAGATGGGACTCAAGAAGAGAAGACAAGGGCAAACATGCCAAGTTTGATTTTTTATGGAAAGGGTCGTTCGTTATTTCTGCTGTTCAGGGAAATAACACATATTTTCTCAAATCTGTAGAGGATAGTTCTGCTGAAGAAGGCCCTGTCAATGGCCGTATGCTGAAACATTACCATGATCCCTTTTAAAGGAAACAATGCAGCCCTGTATATATCTTTTGTACAATCTTATTTGTATATATCAGCACTTTATTTTTCATTTTCGTATAAGCAGGCCTATTGTTAAAGGAGCAACAGTAAATTTTGCGAAGACACAGCCAATGCAAGTATTCCAGTGCTAAAAGCTCTGTCTCTACACCAATTTCAGCAAAACAGCAAGAGGAAAACTGTCACATTACAAGCAATTCATGGTAGAAAAGAACTATTTGCAGTCAAAGGCATGTTCCAGCAGCATTGTACATAATTATCAAGCACGCAGAAGAAAGCAGGCGATGTTGTACAGTTCACAGTAACTCAATTGAGGAGAGAATGGTTCAGATTTCAAAGTTTCACATTTTTTAGCAGCCAGAACAAATGTTTCCAGTCTACAGCAACAAATAGAAAATCAAGGCAGTCTGACCTGCTGTTCTTGACTTTTCACAAGGAAAAGCCATCCCCAAGTGGAGCCACTGTTAGCCTCCTGTTGCAACAGGGTTTCATCTTTCATGATTGACATTTTTACATGCCAAATATGTCATACTTTGCAAGCTGCAGTGTTCCATATTTCCACAAGATGCCATGAAGTGTGCTAGTCCACATGCCACTGCTGTATTCCAATTTTGATGAGTCATTCCATTTTGAAGAGTTCATTTCAGTTAAGGGAAGGCTAAACAGTTTAATCTTGGCCTCCCTAGGTTTCAATTTCCTGTTTTAGAATATAGAGAATGTATCTGTCCAAACAGCTTAATCTTGGCAGATTTGTAGATAGGTAGAGAATCAAAGGGACCCAACTACTTAATCTGGGCCCTTGGCAGAAATAAGTGTAGATTTAGATAGGAAACATTCAAAAGAAAAATTGTAAATCTGGGTCTGCAAATCCAAGTGCACCCAAATCAAAAGAAGAAAAAATGTTAGGTAAGTAGGTCGGGTAGGTAGCTGTGAGGTTGCAGAATGATGATTTATGATCAATTTTGTGTTACAAAGTGTTTTTGTCTTTTCAGATCACAGTTATCAGGCAGGCTTTTATCTGGAGGAGCTCGAGCTAGACATAACTAACTTCCCCTTCTTCTCATTTCCCAAGTCACTTACTAACTTCCCCAAAGAGGTCAAGATCTGCTTGATTCCTCTTAGTTCCATCATTCTCCATATCAGCTGCCTTGGTGAAGGTCTGCTTCGCTCAAGGATTTCATTTCTTTACAAGTTCTTTTCCCAAAATTAGCCTAAGGACCCTAAACTTAGCACTTTCTGGTCATCTCCATATTAACTGCTGACTGTATTATCTAAATCCCTAATCTGTATCCCCTTCCCCTGCTAAAACTATGTATATAAATCCCAAAAATATTAAATATCCCCTTCCTGGCACTATAGCCATATTTCTTCTAAGTCAGGGAAAAAATGGTCCATCAGGGGCTATTTTTAGCCCATCCGTGTCATAGCAGGAGTTAGATGACACCTGGTGATGCTAACAACCTCTCCCCTAGCCCTAAAACCCTTAAAAAACCCACTTTTGGCTCCCTTACCCTACGTTTTGTTCATAAAAACATTTATCCATGCTCATTAAACCCATACAACCCTCAAACTCCGCCATTCCCTAAGTTTTAACCCACCGCCGCGCATTATTAAAATAAAAATATTCTGTGTATATTCCCACCCCTTATCCCTCCACCGCCTCACCTTCACCGCCAGCCGTCAGATCGCCCGCCCCACAGATCTATGGTGGGCGGGCCTTCCCATCTCCAAGCCGCCCGAAGGTTAGCGTCTGGGAGATGGGCGGTATTCCCGCCGTACTCCCGCCACGCGTCGCCTTCTGGGCTGTGGCGGAGCCCCCTCCCCCAAAACCACCTCTGTCCAAAGGCGGTGCGCCCCAAAACCGGAAACCGCCTCCTGCCCAGTGATGTCACCCGCTTGCGTCACCCCCCTGCCCAGTCACCATGACACGTCATCCGCCTGCATGGCTTCTTGCCACTGTACCGCCGAGTCACCCTGCCACATGTCCTGTCACCGTGCCCCCTGCCGTACTGCCACGTCACCTCCGTACGTGATGACGTCATCATGCTGACATCATCCTGCCACGTCATCCACCATACAAGGTCCCACCATGCTGACGTCATCAGCAATTTTGGCGCGAAGGGCGAAAATCACACTCTGGAGCCCCAGAATCAGTTTTTGATGGCGCAAATCACGCATCGCTGGATAAATTAGGCCAGAATTGGGAATCTTTTCATCACGCAGCCCCCAGCGAGCCCGAAAGGCGCCAAATGACCTGTTTTTCTTCGCAAAGCACTCAGAAAGGAGCAGAAGACAGTTTTGAAGGAAACCGAGGGCCGAACAACGACCATTAAATGTTGATTTAACGCACAGCACATCAGAGCAGCAGCCCAGTTTATTGTCAAAGAGTATCAGAGGAAGAAGAAGAGCCAAAGAGTATCAGCCAAGATTTTTTAGGGGCTCAAAGCACCTGAGCATTAATGAGTTCCCAGAAAGTCAAGTCAAGAGGCGTAAGCCCATCCTTGCCCTCAAATCACAATTAAAGCATTCAAAGCCACCGGACAACAAAGAAGCAGAGACCCATGCTCATTTATTTCAGAAAACACTGCACCAAGCCACCGAGGACAACATAATTTACTCAGTTTTGATACGGCTGCCCTCAGCGCAGCCTGAGATATTTTCACGCATTTATTTCTGATAGGATTAGGTTAAAGTAATCATCTTTCTTTTAGACCTGTTTAGGTCAAACTGTAAATAAGCAGTTTTGAAGAGTTTTTTCTTCTATATATACGACCCACTGTATTGTTTCAAGGGTTGGTCGATTGATAACTCTCACTAGAGACTCGCACTGTATACCTGAGATTTTTTCTATAATCAAAGACTGCTGAAGAGTTGGAGTATGATAGTGTGATGTGTTGTTAAATATTTCTGGAGACTAAATGTGGAATTCTTGTGCTGCAACCTGGAACAATAAGTGCATCTTACCTATGTTTTATTGTTAACCACTATCTGAATAGCAGAAAGAAAGATTAGCTTAGAATTTGTTTACAGCACTCTATGCTCAATTTCTGTTGTTTCTATATGTTTTCATCTGAATGAATTGGTAATGAATATGAATTCCTTTTGGCTCATATCTACCCTAATTCCCCTATGTTGGCCAATTATCTAGGGATTCTTTATTGCCCCTAGGTAAATCTCTGTTACTTCCCTCTGTTAAGCTGAAAGAGAGATTCTTGATTGCCTCTCATTCCTTAGCATTCATTCCATCCTTTAAACCTGAAACATTGTTTCATGTGCAGCTACCTTGCTCCACATATCTCTCCTGTGACCAAGAAAACACACCACCGATCTTTCCTCCTCGACTCCATGCCCAATGGTTTGAAACTTATCAGACTATGCTTAGCCTCTCTACTTGAAGACATCAATCTTCCCACCAAAACCAAAACAAAAACCCCTCAAACCCAATACCTAGCCTAAAATCATTTTCAACAAATCTAAATCAGAAAGAGAGAGCCCTCTCTGATTGCAGGTTGGCTAGAACCTGTAGTCCAAAGTTGGTCTGTGGTTACCTTGGCCGTATCCCTTTTTACAACCTGAGGGAAAACCTAAGTGATAACACCAAGTTTATCACTTTTTGATCACGTTAGGATACCAGTTTCTCTGAATAGTGAAGTAACACTTTCTTCACTTTGTGCTGAAGAAAGTAACTGTCTAGATACTTCAAGAGATGAGGGGGAAGTTTCTACAACTTCTTACCTCTGAGTGGGTGACTTATAATGTGATTGAGAAGCTATAGGATTTTTCGAGGGAGATTGACTCCTGTGAAGGCTTTGAGTTTGAGATTTAGATTTATATGCCATTCATAGTCGGGGCACTCCTTCTAGCACCAAAAATGTTGAGTCCTTAGAAATTTGTGGCAACAACAAGGGGGATAACCACCCTGTCCAGACCTTAAAGTAGCTCCTTTTCCATTTGGAATAGTGGCTCTGACAGGGGATGATGGGACCAATTTCCCAATGTTTTGGGTTTATATGATTTGTGGGATTCTTTCAAATGATTCGCAAAAGAATAACTAAAAACTAACACAACTTTATTCTAAGATGCAAAACTTTGAATTAAATCTATTTTAATCTAACTCGGGGTATTGTTGGTTTTATGGAATATAAAAAGATGTCTGTGTAATATATGATGATATATATGAATCGTTGACTATATAGAGTTAATATATTGTAAGATAATTCCTTTGAGAAAATAGTTAATCAAAAGAATTGTGAAGACATATCACATATTCTAATTATCATATATAAAACAGACCATTCTCTATTCTGATATCATACAATAGTGCAACTGATACTTCAAACAGAGATGATAGATTTCATACATAATTCATGAAAGATAAACTTATCACTAATGCTAGAGAAAAGTTCTAGCAAACATGATAATAGTACCAGATGTGTACCATTCTACTCATTTGACCAGTGACAATAGGCCACAATCAATCATCTACCAATGAGTATCTGAAAGAATACAATAGTGCATCACCAATGATTGAAAAAAATATATGTAATTGAAAAGACCATGTTCCATGATTTCATCAAGGCATCTACAAACTTACGATAGTGCATTCTTTGTAAATGTTCTTAATAAAATTCTGGACCTTTCTCTAAATACATGAGAAGGGTTTAAATACTATTCTAATTAACTAAAAATAAATTATAGAAAATATCTATGAGGAGGATTCAAACAACCTGCCTCGTTCCTAGTATCCAATTTTCCAAAAATAAAACTGCTCAGAAATGACTCAGGTCTTTCTCGATGAATCACCACTGCCATCTTTTCCTCTTAGCTCACAAATGTCAAACATTGACCTGACTTGTGGTGGCATCCCAAATTGTGTTCTCAACTGCCCTGCAGATATAGCATCATGTAAAGGTGGAAAAATTCATTGTACTAAATCCAAGGAGCAATTCAATGTCATGATCTGACTGTGTGGTTTGACCAAAAGTTGCCACACTTCCTCCCAGTCGATTTTTGATAGCCTCTCAATTGTTTATTTCTGTAGATGAATTTTATTCTTCTAATTCTGATCTAATGCTTTAAGATCAGGAGGTGATTTTGGATCACTTTCCTTTATGAGGATGGATGTGTGCAACATGTGATTTACTGTTCTGATTATGCTTTTTGAAATACCTGATGCTCTGGCTATTGCTAATTTAGCCTATTTCACCTGTGAGTCTTAATCAGTGAATAAAATATCCTTGTATCTTTCATTGATCTTCAGGAGACTTGACCTTTCCCCTCATCTGAATCATGCCATTCAGTATAGTCAAAGATCTTAGAATTGAGTTGATTGAACTCAATCCTTTGATCAATAATCATGTTTGTTAATTGTTCACTAGTATTCAGATGTGGAATGATATTTGATGTATGTTGGAGGAAGAGTTGTTGGTTCTTTGACAGTAAAGTATTCAGTGCTAAAGTCTCATTAATGAATTCCTCTGTAGTAGGAATATCCTTATAGCTTGCTAGGTCACTCTTTAGCTCCTGGATTTGTTTGTTTTTAGAAGATAAGTCATTTTCATGACTTATTCTCAGTAGTTCCATATCCTGTTGTAGCTTGTGAAGTTGCTCCTCTGCTTGATGGTTCACGTTGGCTCTTTCCTCATCTAACTGTTGTTGTAATAGTGTGATCTGGTCATCTTTTTCTTTAATCAAAACAGAGACTTCGGTTGCTTTGTCAATTGTTACTGTAGCATAGGCTCTGACAAATTGAGATATTCGAGTCAATTGTTCAATTGGATTTATTTATGTGTCCTTCCATAGGACATCCATAAATTCATGTTCTGGAGGAGTTTCGACTCTCCTTCTCTTTCTCTATATTTTTACAACAGCTTTATGAAGAGGACTATAAAAGACGTCCAAAGGAGGGATATTTGTTACATTCAAGACAATTTCAGTAGTTGGGTCTGTAGGAATTACCTCTGTATCTTGGAAACTTGTTTTTGGACCTTCAGTGGTCCCTGTTGCTGTAACTATTTGCCTTGGTGGGGTCTCAAATCCTGTGAGTTCTTGTGTTGATGATACCTAAAGGGTATCCTGTAGTTTGTCATTGAATGCATCCTACAATTTTTCTAGTTCATCTGCTTCTGATTCCTGATCTTGTGATGTGCCTAGCTTAGTCTGCTCCTGAGGCTCAGTTTCAATTCTATAATCAGTAATCCAAAATTCTTGTGGAAGGTTCTCTAATCTCTGCTCTCTAAAATCCTATAATTTTTTTAATTTCTCTGGATTTAACTTTGTCTTGACCCCATTCTGAATCTGCTTAAAGTTCTCAACTGATTCCAGTAAATATTCAAACTCATCTATTGCATGAGTTATAGGTTTGATCTTAACTAAAAGGGTGAATTTGTTTGCTACTTATTGTGGATCAAAAGACCTTGATGGCAGAGTGGGGAGCTTTAATAACTGCAAGTTCTGATACTCTTCATATGCATGACCATAATTAACAAGGGTAAATGACCCACACTGAAGGGGAAAATTTGGCCATAGGAATTCCTTCATTTCCCTCAATGTTCTTGTGAGGCCATTTCCTACTGTTTGGTATGCTACATCCCTTGCCAATAGTTTATCTGAGACATACATAGGCAGAACATGTGGGGAAGCTTGGCTACCAAATATCCTGATATAAGAGAAATATTCTTCAAAAAAATACCTTCCAATTGCTTGGAGGTCTGCGATAGCTTCTTCTGTGAATATAGGATACCTTCTGTTGAAAACTAACTAATGTAAGGGAAGAAAAACTCTATAGCATAATTGGTGAAATGTGGAACAAAATTTTGTTCCCACATTTGCTTATAATTTAGGAAAATAGGAGTAGGATCATTGGTAGTCCATTTCCAACCCATGGTTGGAAAATGAGTGCAGAACCAAATAGCATCGAAGACATATGCAAACATGAAGAATTGGGGAACTCATCTAGAGGAGGGAGCCTTGGTTTGGAAATATTAAGTAATCGCTTTGGAAAAATTCTCAGACAGAATGGTTGCCCAATTCATAATGTGAGAATTAACATAAGCATCAATTAAAGGAACCCAATTGATCGAGAACTTATTATTATCAAGTAGACCATACAACCTACATAGCATAGAGGCTGCAAAATTATAAGGGTTGGCTAAAGAAGCAATGGGGTACGTACCCACTTTATCTTGTTTGAACTTATTGTCTCTTCTCCATTTCTGTATCATTTGAAATGAGTCTTCATTTTCCTTTACAAACTTTGCAACAAACTATTTGTCGTAAATGTCCTGGGCACTAGGTAGCTTGTACATTTGTTGTAAATCTTCGGCTCTGAATGAGCCTAAGACTACATTTTTCACTGTCTTGATAAGTCTGTCTTCCACTTTTGTATTTTCTACTACCCTCTTATCATATCTCTATGGAAAGAGCCTACCCCTTATTGCTATTCAGTGGAGGAAATAGGATGCATCATCTCTGAACTGCACTGCTAATGGTTCTATACTATCAGCAGTTGGTCGAATATCCATTACTTTAGGGTTTTCACTCTCCATCGTAGTATAGATGGTCTGCCATGCAGTGGCACCTCCATTTGCAGTGCATGTTGTATCTATAAAATGGACAACATATCTATGCTTTATTTTTCTACGATAGATTTCTTGGTATGCTTATGCATCACCTTCCAAATGGACATTTCTTCAACGGAATTCCTATTAAAACCAACATCAATTAATTGTTGCATAAAATGAAAGATTTGATGAAATGATGGAACTTTTTAAGAAAAGATCCAGGGAGCGGGTTTAGCATTAATCAACTGGAACGAACACCATGATTACATGCATAGGGATGATAACCATATTAAATCATTATAACCTAACTCGTGTCCAACTTAAAACCTCTATTTAAACATTTTTCAAATCCATCATATCGCATATTTAAAATATAGCGCGAATGAAACATGTTAATGGATCTTGCGATATGCGATATCACTATATCGCACGATCGCACTATCAAGATATCACAATATCAGAGCTTTGATAGGTAACAATGAAGCTCTTGCCATAATATCCTCCGATGTGCGATATGCGATCGGGATGTCGCATGGGAAGTTCAATCATAAGTCGCATATCAGTATTTTGGGAATGTGCTTAACTTTATGAGAGATTTTTCAGCGTAAATCACAAGATCTATCATTTGTCAATGCGTTTCGAACCAACTAGTGTGGTTCATCATCAGGACAAGTTGAAGAACCAGATCCAGCTTTGCATGTTAAATAGCTTGAGCAGAGCCTCCAACGGCTAGCTAGGCCAACGGCTAAAATGGACTAGGGTCCTTACCTCGAAAATAAATATATAAATAATATAAATAATTTAATTTAATAAGGGACTAAATAAAAATATAAATAATTTAATTTAATTGGTAGTTAAAAGGAATTAGAAACTATAAATATTAGAATAAATTGTATAATTAATTATATATAGAGTCATTAACACATTAATAAATACATAGCAAATATAAATAAGGAATAAAACATATGAATAACTATTTAAAGAGTTAAAAAAAAAAACAAACAAACAAACAAACCTTAGAATAAAATCATAAAAATAAATAAAAATATATAAATACATTAAAAAAGGGAGATGAGGGAGGTAGTGTTGAGAGTTGTGTTTGTCATAAATGGGTAGTAGGATGTGATAGGAGTCACGTAGGAGATAGGTTGTGGGTAAGGGAGGGAGGCCATTGATGAGTATGAGGGAAAATGATGGGAAATATGTATTAGATATCTTGATGGGGAGGAGTGAGGTAATTGTGGAGGACACTTGTTTTCCAATGGATCATGGGAGAAATCGAATAAATCATATTTCATGGATGGAATGGAAGGTTGGAACAATATGAGAAGCATAGATATGTTATGGGTAGCAACACTAGAATGGCTTATTGCAATAGGTTCCATGGCTCTATTAATATAAATCCTTTTTTTCATCCTTTGAATATCTTCATATAATTTATTATATAGCAAATAAAATAACATATTCTATAAATGAAGAAAACTATATGATATTGTAGTCTTAATATTTCTCTTGATATATATTTAAATTTTATTATCATTAAACTTATTTGTTTAAATTTTTCTAAATTTTCTACATATTTATTTTAGTGTCATCTATGAAAATCATTGCCCAACATTTTTTATATCTTATTCCTGTTCACAGTTTCTTAGCATTTGTAACAATGTTGAAATTATATGCTTAATTTGTGTATTTTTCCTACTATAAACATATGTTCATTTTGAGGAGATGAAATAAGCAACATTGATGCATAGTAGATTGCAAATTTATAAATCTAACTAGTAAGACAAATATCTACTTGTTATTTTCATGGTCATTACATTTTCTGTATGTGTATATAAATGCCATCAAAGTGACTCCAACCTAATAAGTTTAAGAGTAGTGATATGCAAGGATTGAATAAAATAAGTAGGATAAAAGGGATTGTTGTAAATGAATGGTGGTGGTGAAGGATGGATAGAAGGAGACAATAACACCCAGGAAGGAAATGTAGAAGAGGAAGGAAAAGATTCTAGCTCAAGAATGGGATGAGAGCGTTGGATTGTAAAATTAACTTCATGTGTGGGTCATGGTGATGTTATAGCTATAGGATAAGTAGTATGCATAGTTATAGAATATTAATGACAAGGACTATATTTGGATTGAACTAAATAGGGAGAATTTGTTTCATAAATACCTTGAATAGAGGTCAAACCTTTATAACATCATATGGATAAAATGTTGGCATGAAACAATGACCTCAAAAAGTGGTGGGACTTCTATGATGGTTGATGCAGAGGAGGTGCACATTAGCAGTGCTATCATGCATTAGGATCACAATGAAGTGTTTATTATATGTGGGGAACTATTAAATGTCGAATGTGTCAATGAGGATTTAAATCTCACAAAGTTGGTGAAAACATAGCATATGAGGAGGGTAGATGAGAAGGGTGGACAATTTTGTCTTGTTACAAGGAACAAATTAATGGGGGAGAACAAAGTGGAAATAAAATAATAGATCCATGGATAATGAGAGCCAAGTTAACAAATATGAGATTAATAACTTCAAGAAGGCCATAAATTTAAAATCACAAAGAAAAACATTATAGGAAAATAGATGTCATTTTAAATATAAAATATCTACATAGATTTAGTCAAATATATATATATATATATATATATATATATATATATAGACATATATATATATATAGATATATAGATATATATATACATATATATATATATATATATATATATATATATAGATATATAATGAGCATGAGAGTAACAATAAAATATAATGGTTTCAACTCACCTAAAGATAAAGGTAGTTTCAAATGCTAGTAAGGGATCATCAATTGTGAGAAGATTATGAGAGGGAGATTAAGAAAGTAATTTTTTTAATGTAAATATATATTAGAGTGAATCTCATTGAAAAGTTAGATTCAAAAAGGGCTCTTTGAAAAGTAACAATTTTTTGAGAGTTGGCATTTTATTCAAAAAAATGGGGAAAAATTTAGAAGGGTCCCCATTTGTATTATATATAATGTGGGGGGGGGGGGGGGGGGGGGGGGGGGGGGGGGGCGGGCTATGGGGGGGGTTGTTGTATAGCACAACAATATGTTGCATAGGGCGCAGTGGGGGAGTCATAGCGAGGCTAGACCCAAGGATGGGGGACATTCACAAAGATGGTGGGAAAACCTACCCATGGTTTTTTTATGGGTTTTGATTATAGTTTTGGGCATGATGGTTTTCTGCCCATGGTATTTTGTAGACCTAGTCAAGGGAAAAATGGTTATGTTCTAATCCAGGGTTAATGGATTTGGGTTCATGAATTCTTTGGCATGCGTATATAGGTATTGTAATATTGAAAGAAATATAATGAAAAATCAATCTAGTAGTCCTAGTTTTGGGATCCAGGGGAAAATATCTATGTATATTTTTTTATGTTCTCGCCATTATATATTTTTATATTTTATGAATTCATTTGCAGGTAACTTCTGTAAAGGGTTAAAACCTATATTTTTTTATCTCCCATGTGTTTTTTATGGCTCTTTTTTTTGTCAATCCTATGGAAATATTTAGTATTTTATCCCATCCTACAAATGGAAGGTTTTGCATTTCACGTGTGACTCTTTCTTTTATATTAAGGATGATTTTATTTCCTTTTGCATCAAGGTCTAAATAAGTTATTGATGTTCAATACATAGAAAATCATAAGTATTTTAGTTAATAATGGATTTTATATTTTGTTTGATATCTACCATAGCTTGTGAGCATCAGGCCCTTTCTTGTTTAGCACAACTTAATATTTTTTATTTATATTATTTTAGGTTCCTTTGAAATTAGATTGATGGGGATTCAAGGGATCCTCGATTGTAGGGGCACCATGCTTATTTAACAACTCCATATAGAGGGGGGATTATCAAGCCAATGCAGGTTTAACTTGTAATGGATGGAATGATTTGGGGTAAAAGAAGCACGTTTAAGGAGGATAGGGTTATGATTCAAGTCTCCACCTATAGAAATCCACTAGCATATTCTAAGGTTATGAACTAGGTTTGTAGCACTCATTAAATGCTCCAATAATTTTGAAACATTTTCCCTCCCAACATTATTTTTTCTCCAGGTCAAGAAGTTATGCTAGGAAGTCTAAGAGGGGAATCATAGTGGTCGACGGATCTAATATCCTTGATACTTTTAAGGTAAAGTCAAAATTTCCTTAAAATTAGTATTGTGAGGAGAAACGATATATAATTTGAAGAAATTCTCATAGTAGGATTTCCTATTAGATTAGGGTCCATATATATTATGAATTATGAAAGAATTATCAACATCAACAAAGAAGAATTCAAGGGCTAACCTTGAGTCAATGGACAAAGATGATTTTTTTAGATAATAATATTTTTCCATCCCACTATGCGCCCCCATGAGAATTTAAATGTGTCCTAGGTGATAATGTCCTAGTGAGGGAGGAGTTTCCTTAATAACGATTTTTCCCACAATCCCTTCATCATCATTTCTTAAAGAAAAATAATGTGGGGATGACATAGCTCAACTAGTCTTTTGAGGGCCAATTTCATATAGGGATTGGTCAATCACCTATAGCTCAAAGATAGAAATATCATTTGGAAACAATTAGGGGGATGATGATATAAGGATCCCAGTGATATACCCTTTTTTTCCTGATCCAATTTCATATTTCAACAGTTTCTGAGTTAGGGAGAGGAGGGACATTTGTACATAATTAGGAAGATTCTAATCCCCAACCTCCAAATAACCCAAACCAAAACCAAATTCTTGAAGGAATCCCATGAATAGGTAAAACTTTAGATGATGCAATGGTTTAGTGCGGGAGTGAATTTTGTAGTGAGGGGGAGAGGTCTACAAAGTAGTTGAAGTGACCACCTTTGGGAGAATGGAGATATTGGAAATGGGAGACATCTGGGAAGAGAATATATTGGATGATTGAAGGAGACTGATGGAGATGAGATGGGGGGAGAAAGAGCATGTATGGAGGATAAAAAATCTCAAAGGTTTAAAGTACAGGGTGGGATATTAGAGGGGAATGAAGTAGAAGATAGAGTTGAAGAGGATCAAACATTTGCAAGAAATGAAAGGGGGTGGAAGGTGGGGATTTTCATGGCTAGAGGGGGATGTCCACTAGAACAATCTAACTACATTTTAGGTTCACCCTCTTAGTGTGCAATGAGAATAGGAGGAAGTTTCTCTCAATGAAACTCATAAATGGAAATCCTAGAAGTAGACATGTGTTTTAACCACTTATGATACTTGAAGGGGTAGGGACAAGAGGTGGTGTAGATAACTTGGAGTGGAGTGGAGAGACTGAGAATAACTTGTTGCTATGAACACACTTTTTTTTCTTTATAGAGCACATTCCTTTCCCAAATGACCATGAGTGTAAAAATAACCACGTTTGAAGGGAATACCCTTTTACTCCCAGCTTTGGTGTTGCAACAGTTCCCTTAATTTGATGGAGATCAATTCTGGTAGATCTAGAGTCACATTTATCCCCACTAAAATTCAAGCCAATCCTATTTACCGAATGTGTTTGTAGGAGTGGCCGGCTTCATAAAAGAAGCCTTAGGTATTCCCTATCTCCTTAAATACATCCTCATACTATAAGATCATGGGTAACCATGGTATCCAAAGCCAAATTGGCACAATTTGTTTTTCTAAGTGGGAAGAAACATTTATAAAAAAGATTGAGATATAAATCTTGGAGGCCTAAGATATAATATTTTCCTCACATCCTTAGCATAGTTAGAGATCCATTCCATACATTTCTTAAGAAAAATCAAGTAGAATGGAGAATAACCTAAAAGAGGGAATAAATTTATCTCTATTTGTTTCTGCATAATGGCCACGGACATCATTTTTCTTGAAAACTTACCCATGATAGCAAATTCCTCCATCTTGTGAATGTCATTTGGCTATATGTGTTTTTCAAAAACGAGACTAGGATTTTTTATTTTTCATTTAATTCATTTTCAATAAAGATTTAGAGGCTCACCACTTACAAGAGCCACTAAAGGGGGAGGTTGGGTGGGATCTTCCACAACCATTTATCATCTCTAATGTCAGTATACCCCTAAGGAAAATCAGGAGGGTAGAGTCAAGAGAATGACATCAGATGAAAATTGGCAAGGAAATTGAGGTAATATATAAGTGAAGGCCAATATCCAATTGTGAGTGAGTGGAGGGTGAGACAAAGGAGGATGCAGTCATGAAAATAAGAACGAGGAGGATGTATACATGGGAGATGAGGGAGGTAGTGTTGAGAGTTGTGTTTGTCATAAATGGGTAGTAGGATATGATAGGAGTCACCTAGGAGATAGGTTGTGGGTAAGGGAGAGAGGCTATTGATGAGTATGAGGGAAAATGATGGGAAATATGCATTAGATATCTTGATGGGGAGGAGTGAGGTAATTGTGAAGGACACTTGTTTTCCAATGGATCATGGGAGAAATCGACTAAATCATATTTCATGGATGGAATGGAAGGTTGGATCAATATGAGAATCATAGATATGTTATGGGTAGCAACACTAGAATGGCTTATTGCAGTAGGTTCCATGGCTCTATTACTATAAATCCTTTTTTTCATCCTTTGAATATCTTCATATAATATATTATATAGCAAAGAAAATAACATATTCTATAAATGAAGAAAACTATATGATATTGTAGTCTTAATATTTCTCTTGATATATATTTAAATTTTATTATCATTAAACTTATTTGTTTAAATTTTTCTAAATTTTCTACATATTTATTTTAGTGTCATCTATGAAATTCATTGCCCAACATTTTTTATATCTTATTCCTGTTCACAGTTTCTTAGCATTTGTAACAATGTTGAAATTATATGCTTAATTTGTGTATTTTTCCTACTATAAACATATGTTCATGTCGAGGAGATGAAATGAGCAACATTGATGCATAGTAGATTGAAAACTTATAAATCTAACTAGTAAGACAAATATCTACTTGTTATTTTCATGGTCATTACATTTTCAGTATGTGTCTATAAATACCATCAAAGTGACTCCAACCTAATAAGTTTAAGAGTATTGATATGCAACGATTGAACAACATAAGTAGGATAAAAGGGAATATTGTAAATGAATGGTGGTGGTGAAGGATGGATAGCAAGAGACAATAACACCCAAGAAGGAAATGTAGAAGGAAATATAGAAGAGGAAGGAAAAGATTCTAGCTCAAGAATGGGATGAGAGCGTTGGATTGTAAAATTCACTTCATGTGTGAGTCATGGTGATGTTATAGCTATAGGATCAATAGTATGCATAGTTATAGAATATTAATGACAAGGACTATATTTTGATTGAACTAAATAGGGAGAAGTTGTTTCATAAATACCTTGAATAGAGGTCAAACCTTTATAACATCATATGGATAAAATGTTGGCATGAAACAATGACCTCAAAAAGTGGTGGGACTTCTATGATGGTTGATGCAAAGGAGGTGCACATTAGCAGTGCTATCATGCATTAGGATCACAATGAAGTGTTTATTATATGTGGGGAACTATTAAATGTCAAATGTGACAATGAGGATTTAAATCTCACAAAGTTGGTGAAAATATAGCATATGAGGAGGGTAGATGAGAAGGGTGGAGAATTTTGTCTTGTCACAAGCAACAAATTAATGGGGGAGAACAAAGTGGAAATAAAATAATAGATCCATGGATAATGAGAGCCAAGTTAACAAATATGAGATTAATAATTTCAAGAAGGCTATAAATTTAAAATCACAAAGAAAAACACTATAGGAAAATAGATGTCATTATAAATATAAAATATCTACATAGATTTAGTCAATATATATATATATATATATATAGTTGAAACCATTATATTTTATTGCTACTCTCATGCTCATTTTATATCTATATATATATAGCTATATAGATATATAGATATAAAATGAGCATGAGAGTAGCAATAAAATATAATGGTTTCAACTCACCTAAAGATAAAGGTAGTTTCAAATGCTACTAAGGGATCATCAATTGTGAGAAGATTATGAGAGGGAGATTAAGAAAGTAAGTTTTTTAATGTAAATATATATTGGAGTGAATCTCATTTTCATTATAAAGTGGAGGTGAAACCTTGAGAGGAACATGGAACTAAAAGAAAAGATGCATGAGGTGGAGGAATAGCCCTCAAATAAAAATAAAATCCAAATAGATGTGATATACCAAGGAGAAAGCCTCACAACAAGTGTATATATAAATAAAATAGATGTAGTCTATGAGAAGTGCACACAAAAAAAATCACCTTTAGGAGATTTTATGCTCTAATACAAACTGATGAATGGTAACTTAGAATAGACTCTTTAGTTGTGTGGTGGATGGATTCTTTTTAAGTCTTCTCATCGTAATTGTTAAGGTAGCCCCAACAAGTGAATTTTAAACACTTAAATATCAAAACTTCAAACTATATAGAATATTGGAGGTAGTTTCTCATCAATAGGAAATTGAGTTAGAGACAATAATAAAAGGTAGAATGAGGATGAGTGTGAGCATGAGGGTTGGGGAAAATATTGGGAAATACCTATTTATTAAGTGACTGTGAGGATGGCAGTGTTAAGAATTATGCGACATCCCCACTAAATATATTTTCTAAGCATCTTCCCATTTTTGCATTTTTGACATTAGAAGAATGTTTTGGTGTGTAGAGACTTAGGAAAAGTGGGATTAGTAGACACCACTTTATTTTTGGAGGCTAGGGAGTCCATGCAAACTAGAGAAAAAGGGAAAATTACTTATCTAGTGGAATGTGGGGACAACCAAGGAGGAGTTTGAACCACATGAGGAATTCACACTAGAGGAGAGAGGAGAGAGGAGAGGAAGAGAGGATTAACAGTTGTAAATATCACAAAGAGGCCTCCATTTTGGAATATTTTTGTCTATCTATCCCATGATATTGAACTCTCTTAGAGAGGTTGAGCACAAGAAGAGAAGTCTTTCTTAGCACTAGAATTGCAAGCGAAAATTCCACCCTCATTTCATAGAACTTTAGGTGTCTCCCTAGTGAGGAATTTGGGAGTCAAATTGAGGGTTTGCCTTGAGATGATTGCAAAATTTTCACTTAGTTCTACATGTTCTTTTAGGTGAAAAGGGCATTTCACATTAGCTATTTGGAGCAGCTTCAGTTGGTAGGATATTTAGTGCACTCGTAGCAAGCTTTCCCCTTGTTGAAGTTAGAGATTGGAACCATTTTGTAGAGTTGAAGTGGAGGGTATTAGTTGGGCTGATATTTTTTTCTAGCTATGCACAAAGGTTATTAAGAGGAGGTTGTGTAGGGTTTGTAGGAGTAGAGATTGCAAGAGTTTGGTTCTAAAGATAGGAGTTGTTTCCAAAGAGGAATTTGCAATGATTTCAAAGGAATTTATGTGAAGGATTTGGGGTTCATTCAGCATTGATTCTCTTGCATTGTGAAAAGATGGATAGTCTAGGTAATTAACATTTTTTTGGGGTCTTTGTGTCAGCTAGAATTAGCCCAATATATTTATAGGTTTTTTTGGTTTTGGTGTGAGGATCTCTAGGCTTATTTTACAGAATTTTCTAAGGAGATATGATAGGAAAAAATTCCAGTTCCAGTGGCAGTATATTCTAAGAAGTTTGCATATTTTGTGGGGGGACAGTTCGAACACCTAATCCATCACTTTCTAACCTAGTTTTTGCATAGCTTTCAATAGTAAGCCCATGTTATACCTTTCTTGTTACATTATGTACTCATATTCTAGATATTAGTAAAATGACTCAGTTTCCTTGCCCAGTTTATTGAGTTATTGATTGCGCATGCATGTTTAAATTTTTTATTTGTTGTAGCTAGTTCATTTTTCTCGATGCTAATTGTCATTTCCTAGTTGGAATATTACAGTTGTATCAAAGCACGTTCTTGGCTAGCTATGGGAAAAATAGGAGGTGATTCCACCTAGGTACCAAGGAGTAGTGTTTTACATAAGAAGAGGTAGAGACAAAGGAAGAGGTTGTGGTAGACGAGAGGACATCAACCATTTCTCAGATATAGAGCTTGAGCACAAAAAACAACATGTGGAGAACCAAGAAGGAAATGAGAAGCCTAGGAACGATAACCAAGGATAGCTTTTAGAGGACTTGGTGAGGAAGAACCAATAGTTGATGGGGCAGGACCAGAAGGTTCTAGAGATGATGCAACAAATGATGGGAATGCAAATCCATAACTAACAGGATCAACACAACAATGGAGAAGGTGGTTCCCATATTAGAGAAGGAATCCATGGACATGCATGCACATTTCAGTAGAAAACCACGCATACATATGGCCAAAGTAGTTGGCTCACCATGCCTCACTTTCTAGAAGAACCAAATCGAGGGAAAGAGTTCATCACGTTTGCATATTTAAAGAGGTCATTAGCAGATGGGATTGATGAATATGATTCCTTGGACCCTAAAATTAGAAGGGTTTTATTATTTGGATATTTTTTCCATTTAAAGGAGAGACATAAATCAAGATTTGGATCATCGTCTAAAGGGGGTCAACTGAACCAGAGTTAAGATACATAGAAGCTCGTGGGGGAGGTCATGCTTCCAAACCTTAATGGGTCAGCTAGGAGTTTGACCAAAGAATGGATACAAAATTTAGAAACCTACCTCTATTCAAACCCCATGGATGAGAAAAATGCTATTTTATTTTCCACTATACAGTTGGATGAAGATGTGCAAGAGTGGTGGTACCACATGCTGGTTATGTTGGGGCATGCTAGAATCACATCCTAAAATGAGTTCAAAAGGAGAATTATAAAGTGATTTGACCATAAGGTCCCAAGGTTACACTTTCAGGAGTTGGCTAGCCTAAAGAATACAGGAAGTGCTAAGCCATATGTGGAAGAGGTCCAAATATTAGCCATGATGGTTTCTGACATTTCATAGTCAATACTGATCATGTTATTGATTGAGGGAATGGAAAAAACATTTCATGGTTGGGTGAGGGATTACAAGCCTGTATCCTTGTAGGATGCCATTAACTGTATTAGGGACATGGTTGATGTAGTTGCTAAGGCTAGAGAACTAGTTCCGTCCAAACCTAGTTTTACTAGGAAACGTAAGGACAGTAGACCTTCTGAAAAGGAGTGGGTCAAACATGAACAACTAGATGACAAGATAAAGAGAGACTTTCATAGGCTGAAAAAGCCTGGGGAGGATGAGATGTTAATCAGAGGAAATATCTAGGACCTTGACCATAGAGAGATGCGGAATCATTGTGAGCATGAATAGAGGGCAGAGATAATAGGTAACATATAAGGAGTATCAAAACCGAGCAACAAATAGGGTCAATATGATGCATGGGTAGGTGAAAATGAGATATATTAACAACTGGAGACATCAATGAATCATAAATCATTGATATAGAGTAGGATGGTAAAGGAGGCGAGGAGGAAGAAATATCTAGCGAGGCAGTAGCAGGATGTTGCGATGTCTTTGTGCCAATGTCATGAATGTGCCTGCCAGCAGGTAGAGGGACCTCCTTAGCAACCCATCAACCTACCTCTGAAGAAACTAGTTCGGATGAGGCCAATATACCATGGGAGGAGCCTACCATAGGATTCTGTCTATCGAATCCCTGAATGCTCACTAGGCTATTTTCTCAGTTTTGCTATTGAAGTGGACAATCCTTATAAACATGACCAACTTGATGACAATGATGACACCTGAAAGGTACCCCATCATAGCCTAATATTTTATTTATGATATGCCCCTTATAAAGTAATATATTTTCTCCACAAACCCTTCATGAGTATCCATAGAAACCAAAATCCTGGAATAATTCATTCTTTGAGTCTCTAGATTTGATTTATCATATTCTAGATATTGTTTTAGGTCATCCCCAATGAGGTGAAAGACATCCTCGAACCAGAGTTGCATTGGTAATCCCAGAAGATGTACCCATACTAAACCTGTGCTAATTTGCTCTTGTTGAGGATTAAATAATGGTTTCTGACAATTGAATAGTACTAGAGCCATCTCAATATGCCAGTAGCAAGTGAGGATCGAGGTAGCATGTTCTTCTTGTGAAAATATGAGGGTGAACCATCCCTTTTGGAGGGTTCAAATCAATGGAAGGGTTTCTAAGGCCTATCCCGATATTTCTTGTGCCCATTTTCTGAGTTGGGAGATAGAGTAATTCCTTCCCTTGATTCTTACAACCAATACCCTTACGTATGTCTCCATGATGTCATCAAGGCGAATGTATTCACCTAGTACCAATGCCTGGTTGTTATCTCTAACCTTGGGATAATTTGTTTTCTTTGATTTTTTCTTGTGGATTTCTTCAGTATCTTTAGATGTTGAGCCCTCCTACGGAATCTGCTCATTGATTCGGTGAATGGGGCTAGGATGAGATCTTAGATCACTACATAAGCCCACCCCTCAGGATACCCTAGTCACAACTAGGGTTGATATTTAGCCAGAGAGGCTAAGGGAGGATAGGTGGGCTTCACTGATATTTCCAAAGGGACACGCCACTTCAGTTGCAAAGAGACCAGAAAGGTGATTGGGGCTACTAGGGTTAAGATGTCCCTTGAGTGTTTTTTTTGCAATTTCTTTGATTCTTAAATTTAAAATTTATATATATATATAATAAATTTATTTATTTATTTATTATTAATTAATTAATTAATTTTATTATTATTATTATTATTATTATTTCATATATTATTATTATTTATTTATTTATTTCTATTTTTATTTTTTATTTTTATTTTTTGGCAAGCTCTTTGATTCTTAAATTAAAATTAAAATTTTATTTTATTTTTATTTTTTAAACTAATATACTAATTTTTTACCCTTAATAACTATTAAGTAAATACTTTTATCACGTTATTCTTTGACTATGAATATGAAACTTATTTATTTATTTATATATATTTTAGAATTAACTATTTTATAATTATATAACCTCGTTGATTTATAATTAATTTATTTTAAGATTTAAATCTCCCTTTTATCTGATATTTTATTTGAAATATAATTAACTTATGTTTATAGTCAACTATTATCTATTTTTAATTACTCGATTATTTTATGTTTATAGTATATTAACTCACTTATTTAATATATATTTATAAAATTGTCTATTTATCTTAATAAGAAAATTAATAACGGAATTAACTGATTTGAATAAAAATAAATAAATAAATAAATATTTTGGTCTAACTAGCAGTTTCCTGGTCAAATCTAGCTATTACCTGGATATTCTTCCCGATCTATTTATAATGCATAGCAATATCCACTCATTCAACTTGTCCTCACGATGAACCACACTGGTTGGTTCAAAACACGTCGACAAAAAATTATCTCTATGTAATTTTCGCCGAAGATTCTTCTCTAAATATATATATATATATATATATATATATATATATATATATATATATATATATATTAAATGATATATAATATATATTAAAATATTTTATTATCTAAATTAAAATTATTTTTTATTATTAATATATTTTTAAGCATATATTAATATTAATTTTTATTAAAATATTTTATTGATGAATTACATTGAATATTTTTTTTTTATATATCACATTGAATATTGCATTTTAACATTTTATATATAAATATATATAAAGTTGATATTGACATAAATTAGTTAATATAGATTTTCAATAATTTATTAAAATCTTTTTTAAAATATTTAAAAAAAAATAAGATTTTACAAATATATATATTTTTTTTCCAATTATTTTACAACATATTCATTAATTTAACTGGATAACATAATTATTATTTTTTGATTTTATTTTAAAAAATAACTAAAAAAATATAGTTACAGATCCCCTCACATTATCATTTTAACAAACCAAACTCAGATGAACCATGTTCACATTATCATTTTAACAAACCAAATTCAGATGAACCATGTGCACCGTCGACCCGTATTAAACTGATTGGACGCAATAGTCTCCCACGGTTATCCTATTATCCTGGTCATTGTTTCAATCATCCATTATTTTTACAAAGTTATCCTATAATTCATGGTCATGGTTTCAATCATACATTATTTTGAAACGAAAATTGTTGAAAATATGCGAAGAGTTTGTTACGAGTCAGGGGTTCAATCAATTACGAATACTACAAAATTTGGCATCCTGAAATATATGTGAATGAGGTTCAAAGAAAATGATGCGAATGAATAGTATTAGATATTACGTACACTCGACGCGATATTGTCCATTAATTATCCTTTTATTCTTTCTCATAGACTAAATCCTTTTCGAAGCAGATTGCTAAAAGATGAGAAGACTTTTTTCTAAGTCGGAGCTTCAATCAATTATGATTCCTACAAAGCAATTTGCACTTTGCAATTGTGAAATATGTGAACGACGTTCACAGAAAATGATGCCACTCACTTCAGTATTGGACGCAATAGTCTCTAACAATGATTTTATTTATTGTCATGTCATGTATTCAACCATCCATTATTTTCAAAGGAGATTGTTGAAAGATGCCGGGTATTTTTATCTCGATTACTGATTGACGAATATTTGGCAATCATGGACTCGAGATAAGCTCAGGAAAAGATGCCAAGAATTTCGTTGAGTCAAAAAGTTCAATCAGTTATAAATACTATAAAACAATTTTCTTTAAGGTATAGAACCAATTTGAAACATAAAATATTGTTTGCAGACTGCAGAACTGGGACATATAATTATGAATAATATAAAGCGATTTTCTTGAAGGTATAGGACCAATGTGAACGAAAAAATATTGTGTGTAGAACTGGGACATACTATTTTACAGGTTAAAAAAAAACAAATTTGCCAATAATAACGTTCACTCCTATATATTTGATTTTTTATGTATTTATTTATTTTTTATAAATAAGCAAAATTACTTACGGTGACTGCAAAATTGGTCAAAGTAGCATGTGCGTTATTTTATCAATGATTAATATTGAAATCATGGCAAAATAGATTCCACATCAAATGAAATCAACAGCTTTAATATTTAATATTAGAATAAAAATGGAAAATGAAATGAGATCAACAGGCTTTAATACTTAATGTTAGAATACAAATGGAAAATGGATTCCAATTAAATTGAACAAAACCGAAATTCTAAATGGGTGTCCAATTTCCTTCTTAAAAATACAGGCTGGCCATGAATCTATGAGGGTTAATGTAAAATAAGTAGCCAATGATAAGAGAACACTGTTATTAAGGCAGAGGTGAACCATGTTTCATGTAAAACAGAAGAATTAGTAGTCATTTTTATTTGACGGTGTGATTTGAATCATATTATCTGTAATAGTGAATATGTATTTATTTTATGAATTTTATTACTACCATAATTACATTAATAAGTATGGTTGATTTACTTTAATAAATCTATATAAATGATATACACAATTATATTAGTAAATATGGTTGATATATGTCACACATCCATATTAATAATTAAAATATTTATGTTAAAAATTTAATATTAATATTAATAATCAAATTAATTAATATATAATTATAATAATTATATTATTATTATAATAATTATATTATTATTATAATGTACAATAATAATAATATTAATTTTAAGATTTAATATACTAAATCCAAAGATTAATATTATGAACCCAACATCACAATATTAAACCCTATATTAAACAAAATAATATGACATTTTTATATGGATTGTTGCATTCAAACAATGTTTGTTACATTGGATTTTGGATAGACTTATGTACCATTTCAATGTCAAAATATTAGACGCTAATATTAGACTAAATATTATAAATTCTAACATTGTAAAATTAAATATTATAAAGCATAAGATTATTATATTAAACCCTCGGATTATATATCCCTAAGATCAATATTATAAATGCTAAGATTAACATTTATAAACCGTAATATTAAATCTTAATATTATAAGCACTAATATTAAACCATAATATCATAAACCCAATATTATAAGCCTAATATTAAAAACCTTAATATTAAACATCAATTTTATAATTTTACAATACAACTTTGAATAAATTACAATGTAATATAACATTGTAGTAATAATTGTCAAATTGATTGTCGCATTCAGGCAATGTTTGTAACAATGGGAAATTGAATATATTTTTGTTACATTCTAATGTCACAATATTAAGCCTTAGTATTAGACAAAATAATTTAAACTCTAACATTATAAAAAGACAATATTACCAACCCTAAGATTGATATATTAAACCCTAAGATTATTAACTCTAAGTTTAATAAACTAATATTATAAAACCATAACAGTATAAAACTCAATATTATAAACCCTAATATTAGTAATACAAACCCTAAGATAATAAACCCCAGAATTATAAAATCTGAGATTAATAATATAAAGAATAGTATTAATATTAAACTCTACGATTAATATTATAAGCCATAGGATTATAAATGCTAGGATTAATATTATAAACTCTAACATTAATATTATAAACTTTAGCCCATGAGATATAGCACAGATAGTGATGGGTGGTACTGTTAAGTCACTTTGTGATGTGAAGGTCACTAGTGTGAAACTCCGTTAGAAAAAAACCAACCATGTTAGGAGTCGGTGTGGCTTAGGTCGAGTGTAATCACCTCGTGATTTTGATGGCTTAGATGCCCCTATGCCATAGTTTCTCAAGCCACGCATCAAGCTTAATCAATGGAGAACTTAGAAAACTTGACAAACAAACAAAAAATATTATAAACCTTAGGAACAATGTTTTTTTTTTTAAACTTGGCAGTTCCTCTATTTATATTCCATTTTCAAAATTTTAACAACCATTTGCTCCAGGTGGTTTACCTGCCCGAAGGAAACTAGATAACCACCTGTCAGCTTTAAACCTTGTCCAAAATTTAAATAGGTTTATTGATACCCATCTAGCATCATTGTTTTGACTGTCAATACTATTGTTCCTAGAAAGCAAATTAAACATGTAAATGCATTTCATAAAAAGAGGTCTTTTTGATATCAAATTGGTTCACTGCTTCAATCCTCATTTGAGGAGATTACCAAGGTTGGTGCCTTGCCACTGGATCTTGGAATCTCACTTCACTACTCAATTCTCCACTTCAGGTCTTTCAGAGTCTGTTCAATTCTACCCAGGGCCAGGTTATTTCTTTAGGTCTGTATCTGTATTGTCGCTATCTCCCTGAGTAGTTTTGCCTTGACTGGGTCCTTTTCCTTGTTCTTTTCCCGTGTCTTTGCTTCTTCTACCATAGTTTATTCCCTATGTAGGGTCATGGCCCATGCCACCACGTTCTTCATTACCTAGTACTGTTGTATATTTTTCCTGAACACAAAATGCCTCTCACGAGTGTTCCCTGGGTCCAGCACCATGTTTTCCCACTCTTCCATGGGGATGTCCCGGTGCTTTCAATTGTCGTTCAGTTCCCTCACCTAACTCGAAATCTGGGCTATAATGTCCAACATATTCCCTCTCATGTAGGTGTCGATGATTGTCTTCATATGTTCATTGCCTGGTTTCCTACCTCTTTTCCTAGTCAACCCACTTGTTCCCTCTTCCGTCTTGGTTACTCTCTTTCCTCTCCTGGTGGCCATTTTGCTCCCTGCCTGGCTACAACTATCTTTTTCCTGGTGTTTTCTATTCTGTTCACTGTACCTTCCCTGGTATGTTAATATACCTATCACAAAATTGATGCATTTATCAGAGTTATAATAATGAATCAAAGAAATTTCCCACTTACTCATTTTCTTTCCCTTTCCTGTATTTGCTACCTTCGGGTTTTTGGTTAGATTGGGTTTAGAGCCGGTCATTTTTTTTCGGGGTTTGTATTTTCTTGGGTTTCTTCCATTTTTCCTCTCTTGTCAGCAATCTCTACCCTGCCTTTCCATTTTTGTCAACCTCGTGGGTTCACCCTTGGATGAGGTCAGGTTTTGTTTCCACCTTTCCTAGGGTCTCCCTGTATTTTCAATAGGTTTCTTGCAGCTGACTCTCCTTCCCTTCTCCCTAGGTTGCATGATTTCCTAGTTCCCTCTAATCCTTTGTTTTTTTCCCTCCCAGGTTTCTTCCCTCTTGTCTACTGGATCGCTCCCATCAAATCCTACAGGTCTAGTTAGGGTCATGTCCTTTTGGGGAATACTATAGGCTTTCTTCCCACGATGACCCTCCCCATTCCTGGGTGCGAGACCCTCCCACCCAATCTCCCTACCCTGGAAATTCAGATGCTCTGCGGAATTGGTTTTTCCCTTATCGCGGGAAGTTCTATTATCCTTTTTTACATTCTTATACATGATCCCACTCAGTCTTCCTATTTTCCTACTGAAAACAATTTTGAGTCTACCAAGAAAGTGGAGCGAAAGGACTACATACCAACTTGCCGATCTGTTGCTTCTTCCTTCTGTTGCATGCATCTTCTCTCTTTTGCCACCTTCCTTCTCGCCAGTTTTCCTCGTCTTCGTCTGCATGCAATTTGCTATATTCTTATTTTCGTTAAGTTTTATTCCTCTCTCCCTTCGGTCCCTTGCCTTTACTACCACCTGTCTGGCTTTGTTACCGGCACGGATCCCTGCATCCTCATCTCGGGATGCTACCCTTTTGTCCTTTCTGTCGTCACCTCTCATTAATCCACACTCTCTCCCAACTGCTCTTGCTGTGTTACTATTGTCCTTGTTTTGCCACTTGGTATCATTCTTCTACCCGCCTTCCTACCCTCTGCCCTGCCCTCCTCTCTATCATTCTCATCTGTCACTGCCCTCGTACTCTCGGGAGTTGTACCTTCTCTGCCCTGCTCCGTCACCTACCATATTACCTGTCTACTCACTTCATTCTCCACATCTGTCCTTTCCCCCACCTGTCCTCTTCCTTCCACTTCTCGGCTGTGCCTCCCCGGTTTCTTTAGATTTTCGCTGACGTTCTTGGATCTAGAATTCCTTTCTTCTTCTTTATCCTTTTTGAGGAGTTGCATCAAGTTTTCCATCTTTTCCATTTGAATTAGCTCGGCCTCACTTGCATACAGAGTTATTCCATCATTCCTGCAACCCCAATTTGCCAGACTGTCCGCTGGTTCATTTCCCTTCCTTCTCACATGGGTGGGAAGGATGTAGGCTACCTATCTTAGGAGTTTACTTATCTCGTTCACCAACTAGGCGGTTCTCTAGCTACAACTAATTTTTTCCACTAGTGTTCCCTGTTGTAGCTGTTTGATTAAATCCACTACCAGTTTCGCATCTCCTTTTACCTGTAGCTTTTGGTATTTCTCCCTTATGGCAATTTCCAGCCCTTTTTCATTGCATGAAGCTTTGCTTCATTGTTTTTTGCGTTAATGTAGTTAATCAAGTAGATTCTTAGCATCATTCACCTCTCATCTCTGAATACTCCGCCTGTCCCTGCCTCTCCTGGGTTTCCTTTTGTTGCCCTGTTGAAATTCAACTTAATGAACCCCTGTTGAGGATTTCTCTAGTGATTGACCTCTTTCATCTCATTAGTTTGGTGTTTCCATGCTATCTTTCTCGCCATACTAGGCGTTAGTTGCAGGCATGTCATTATTCTTATCTCTGTTTGATCAGTTTTCCAATCCTCCTCATACCACCTCTCTGTGAGAATGGTCTCTCTTATATTCTGGATGATTTGGTTCCATATCTTGTTATTTTCTCTACCATCCTCCTTCAAAATTAGGTGGTTCTTCTCTTTCCAAATGTTCCATAGACGAATCCTATTGAGAGTTTCCAAGCCCTGTTCAAGATTGTATTCTGGTAAGTTTTGTTCCTCCAATTCTCTATCATTATTTTCATGCTATTTATGTCTCTGTCACTGATTTCAAAAAGTTGTTGATGTTGTCTCCACAGGTTGTCGCTAACTTTGCAAGCGTTGGTTAAATGCTCCATGGTTTCTTCCTGTTCTCGGCAGAGGGCACATCACGATGGGCCTTGTGTTCCTTTTTTCCTCAGCTGGTCCCATGTTAGTGCTCTCCCGTGGCTCGAGATCTAAGTAAAAAATGCTACCTTCAGCCATGTTTTTGTTTTCCATATGCTTTCCCATTTTTTTGTTTCTGGGTGTCTGTTGTATCCTGCTTTTAGATGGTATCCTTCTGCTATTGTGAACATACCTTTGATTCTATTTCCCCATCTTAAAGTGTCTGTCCCTTCTTTGACCGCTACTTTCTTTGTTGCTATTTCCTTTTCATATGTTTCCTGGTGAGCTGTTATAGGTGCTTTTGGCTAGTTTTCCTTTTGTTTCCACTTTCTCCAATATCCATCCGACTCCAGGCTCCAATAGTTTTGTACTGTATCCCATGGTTTCTGCCAAGAAGGCTTGAGAGGAAGATTGGATATTGAAGAAATAAATTTCAAATTTTTCTTTACTTATCTATGTCCCCGAGACCCTTGTTAATTATGTGAGAATTTCCATTATTTGTTTTGCTTCTTTGAGTGCTGCCTATCCATATAACATAACATCATCAAAAAATTGTTGGTGGGTTAGAGGTAAGTCATTTCCCCATTGTCGTAATCCCTTCAATTATTTGCTATTAACTTTGGACTTTATTAGTCTTCCTAGTCCAGCCGCTTCGAGGATAAACATGAACAGGGATATCGGGTCACCCTGCGTGAGTCCTCTGGAAGGATTGAAGGCTTTCTTTGGTGACCTATTTAGTAGTACTAACATAATTGGTGTAGTTATCGTTGACATTACCCAGTTTATCCACCTATCATCAAAACCATATGCCTTTAAGATTTGTTGGAGGTATCCACAACTAAGTCTGTCATAAGCTTTGGCTAGGTCTAGTTTTATCAGCATCCCCTTGGTTTTTGAATTTTTGAGTGAGTGAATTTCTTCTTATGCTACCGCTATGCAATCTATTATTTGGATGCCTTTGACAAACCCCATTTCCTCCTCGGATATCAACTCTAGTAGTATTGGTTTTACTCTATTCACCATTATTGTGGCTAGTATTTTATATATAACATTGTAGAGTGCTATCGGTCAGAATCCTTGTGGTTATTCTGAGTTCTCTGTCTTTGGTATCAGGGCTAGTAATGTAGCATTCAAGGTCAGGTGCATTCTCTTGGTGCATGAAGACTCTTATACTGCATTCACTATATCCTGACTCATGAAGTTCCACATGGCTTGATGGAATTCTGAGGTGAATCCATTTGGCCCTTGTGCTTTATTCTTTGCCATCTTTTTTATTACCTCCTTTGCCTCTTCTTTCGTTATGACCCTTAGGAGTGCCAAGTTCTGGTCTCTAGCCACTATTTTGTGGATATGTTGACTAATTTTATCAATTTCATCCTCCCTTCTAATATTGGGTTCCGTTAGGAGCTCTTTAAAACATTGTACCATCAAATTCTCCATTTTAGCTTTCTGTGTTAGCCTGTTGCCTTGGTTGTCTTTTAGGGAGAAAATTATATTTTGATGTTGGTGCTATAGCATTTCCTTATGGAAGAATTTTGTGTTTCTTTCTCCTTCTTTTAGCCATTGGATTCTCAATTTTTTTTTCCATAAGATTTCCTCTTGTTTTCTTCTTTCCTTTAGTTTATTTAGCACCAGTCCTTCTTCTTCTGCCAGTTCTTCATTTCTCCCTTCATATATTATTTTTTGTTGTATTCGTTTCATTTTTATCTGGAGCGTTTCTTGTTCCTTTTGAATGTTTCCAAATTCTTCTCTATTGCACTTATTTATCCTTCCTTTCAAGTATTTTAATTTGAGTTGGAGAGTGTGCATTTTATTTCTTCCTTCCATCCTAGTCTTAGTCTCCTTCCACCAATTCTTCATATTTTATATGAAGGCGGGATCTCTCAACGAGAATACCTCAAACCTGAAGGGTCTATTCTGGTTCTACTGATTCATAGCGATTTCTAATTTGATGGACCAGTGATCCGACCCTAAACGCGGGAGGATTGTTGCTTCATAGAAGATATATTTTCCAATGAAGCATTCTGTTGCTAGGAATCTATCTAGCCTTGATGCTAGTTGTCTGCTCCCTCCTCGTCGATTGCTCCATGTGTATTTTCCATTTATGGTAGGGATATTTACCATTTTTAGTTTTGCCTGAAGGTCCCTGAATCTCTCCATCTCTGGCTCTTCCCTTTGCAATCCCACTTCCTTCTCATCTTTTGATTTTGTCATGTTAAAGTCTCCTACTATCAACCACAACTTTTCTTCATGCAGGTTTCCTAGCTACTAAAGTTCTCTATTTCCAATTAACCGAAATTTACCCATCAGTATTATTTTCATTCCTATCTAGTAATCTGTTGTGATTTCTACAAGATTCCATAGTATTACTATGCCTCCTGCACTGCCTTTCATATCTATGGTCATGCATTCATATTTTGGTTTGATTTTGTTTATGATTTCCTCCACTTTCCTTCCTGATATTTTTGTTTCCTGTAGCAACATTGGTTGAGGTTTTTCTTTTCTTAACCTATCCGCTAAGTGCCTCTGTTTGCCTTTACTATTCAGGCATCTTATATTCCAGGATGTGATTATCATTTGGGTGCCTGGCTTGACTAGTGGAATACCGTCGAGAGTAGAACTACTCTCTTGGTGTTCGCTAACATTTCTCCCATGATCTGTATCGATTGCTGTATATTTTTCCTACCTCTTTTTTCCCGCCTTTTGCTTTTCTTTGATGGTCTTGAGTATTATCCTATTGGAGTCCTAGTTGTTCTAACATTTCCAACTTCCCCTGTCCCTGCTTCGCTTGGTACTATTGAGAAGTCTATATATTCTTTTTTACTCTTCTAGAATGAATCTTTTATCCAGATGTCTCTATTCATCTAGAAGTTTCCGCAATACTTCTTCTTCTAAGCTTAGCTCTTCTCCTCTGCTTATGTCAATTTCCATTACTGTGTTGTCCATCTTTTCCCTCACTTCCTTTTCCTCCTTCTCCATTGGTTCACTTTGTGCCTTTCTCTTAATATGTGATTTTCCTTGACTTGTGTTGCTTTCCTTCCCCTTTTCTCCCTGATAATCCATTGCTTGTGTCTCATTATCTTATTCTTCTTCTTATAGGGTTTCAAAGTTGTTTGTATTACTTGGTTGGGTTTGTGGTTCTTTCTTTCCTTCACTGGGGTTCTCTCTTGTGTGTCTTCTTTTGCTTTTTACTGCCTGAAACCCTTCCTTGTCTTCTTGATTTTTCACTCCTCTTCTTCTATGCTGAGTGGGCATTCCTTGAACAGATGTCCATACTCATGACATATTCTGCATCTAAATGGAATGTGCTCATAGTCAAGGGTTTGCTACCATTCTTCGTCATGATACTCTAGCTCGACTGTATCTAGAATAGGTTTAGCTATATTCATGTAGACACAAATTCTAGCATATGAGGTGTATCTTCCCTTTTTGTAGTTTCAACTATTTTAACAAAGCTTCCTATTGTGTTTCCTATACCCTCTAGGATTTATGGATCATATAAATCTATTGATAGCCCGAATAACCTTACCCATATCGGGGCTGCTAAGAATTTTTCCTTATCAAGGTTATAACATTCTTCCTAGTATCTCATAAACAGTCCAACATTATATTGAAAGTATGGGACATTTTCAAACACTTTTTCTTTATCTTGCAGGTTCGAGAAGATTACCATGAAGAAGCCTTTTGCTCCCAGCTTTAGCTCAATATGGCCTCGGGGTTGCCATTTTTGCTGGATCCATCTGGTGAGGTCTTTTTCCATTAGCGAAACTCCGATGAATTTGTAGATTAGTGCATGGTCGTTGATGTACCTTCTGTATCGCTCAAGTTTGTTCGTCGGGATTATAAATCTTGGTTTCTCCACCAAACATGGTACACACTTACCTCTGCTACCTACCTGCCATCATGCTCCAAGGACAGGTCCCGGTTTTCTTGTTCCTTTTGCCTAGTTGTTGGTGTTCTGGCCTTCCCCTACCACTGCATCTCGATAGGAGGGGATCTCTCCCCTCCTCTCCTCCTCGATCATTTTTGCTGGTTTTTGGTTTCTATGTCTATCGCTTGCTGCAGTTTTTGGTTTTTTCGTGCCACCTAACTCATGGCCACCTTACCATTAGTGTTATAGAGCTTAGTTTTTCCCTCGAAAGGTTGCATATTTGAATGAGAAGTAAATTGAAGGAAAAATGAAGGAAAATAAAACCTTAGGAACAATGTTAAACCCAAGGATTAATATTATAAACCCTAAGAATTTTGTAACTAGACCATGAATAAGTTGCAATATAATGTAACATTTATGACAACGATTTCCATAATTATAGAACATATGATTATAAAGAATAGAATTAATATTTTAAATAATAAGATTAATATTTATAAACCCTAATATTATAAACCTTAATATTAAACCTCAATATCATAAACCTAATATTAATTCCTAATATTATAAATCTTAATATTAAAAACCCTAATAATAAACCCCAATTTTGTAATATCGCAACCCATTGTTAAATAAATTGCAATGTATTGTAACATTGTGAGATTGATTATTGCATTGAGACAATGTTTATCATAATGCGACATTGAATAAATTTATGTACCATTCGAAGGTCACAATATTAAACTCTAATATTAAACAAAATATTATAAATCCAAACATTATAAAATAAAATATTATAAACCCTTAGATTAATATATTAAACCCTAAAAGAATAAACCCTAAGCTTAATACATTAAACCCTAACATTATAAACCCTAGGATTAATATTATAAAACATAGGATTATCGGCCCTATGATCAATATTATATACCCTAAGATTAATATTATACATTTTAAAGTTAAAAACCCAAAGAATAATGTTATAAGCCCTAATATTAATATTAAACCATGGGATTAATATTATAAATGTAGGACTAATATTATAAACCCTAATATTAATATTATAAATCCTAGGATTAATGTTAAACCCAAGGATTAATATTATAAAATCTAAGATTATAAACCCTAAGAATGTCGCAAAGCAATGTTGAAAAAAATGCATTGTAATGTAATATTTGCAAGAATGGTTGTCACAATTATAAACCCTAGGATTAATATTATAAACATTAAGTTTAATATTTATAAACCCTAATATTATTCCCTAATTTCATAAACTCAATATTATAAACTTATTATTAAACCCTAATATTCTAAGCTCAATATTAGAAACCCAAATTATGTAATGTCATAATGCAACGTTCAATAAAATTTAACGTAATGTGACATTGGTTGCATTGTTACATTACATTGCAATTTATTCAATTCCGCATTACGACATTACAAAACTGGGGTTTAATATTAGTGTTTCTAAGATTAGATTTTATAATAATAACATTTAATATTGGTTTGCAATATCGGGTTTATGATATTAGCATTCAATTTTAGGGTTTAATATTACTATTTATAAATATTAATCTTAAGGTTTATAATCTTAGTGATTATAATATTAATCCTATGATTTATATTGTTAGGGTTGATAATATTAATCTGATGGTATATAATATTAATCCTAGGGCATATAATATTAATCATAGGGTTTAATATTAATGATAAGATTTATAATATTAATATTAGGGTTTATAATATTGACTTTTATAATATTAGGGTCCTAAATATTTGGTTTAATATTAGGGTTTAATGTTGTGACATTGGAATGGTACATAAATCTATTAGATGACACACTGTGATAAACATTGTCTCAATGCGACGATCACTTTGACCATCATTGTCACAATATTACATTACATTGCAATTTATTCAATGTTTCATTGTGACATTACAACATTTGAGTTTCATATTAGGGTAATAATGTTAGGTTTTTTTTTTCCCTGTCAAGTGGTCTAAGTTCATTGTATATTATATCAATCTTGATATGTGGCTTGAGAAACTGTGACCCACGGTAATCTAAGCCATTAAAATCACCTCAGGATCACGCCCGTCCTAGTCCACACCAACACTTAACATGCCTAGATTTTTTCCCACGGAGTTTTGAACTAGTGACCTTCACATTAAAGAGTGACTTAACAGGACATGCCATCACCATCTATTCTATGCCCTTTTGGATTATGATATTAAGGTTTAATATTAGGGTTTATAAATATTAATTTTAACATTTATATTATTAATCATATGGTCTATAATCATAGGGTTAATAATATTAATCATATGGTTTGTAATTGTGACAATCATTGTCACAAATGTTATATTCCATTTCAATTTATTCAACCGCATTTTGCAACATTCTTAGGGTTTAATATATCAATCATATGGTTTATAGTCGTATGGTTTATAATATTAATATTAGAGTTTAATATTATAATATTAATCTTAGGGTTTATAATCATAGCATTTACCATATTGAACCTAGCATTGATCATATTAAGGTTTATAATATTAATGTTAGATTCATTATCATAATATAACATTGCAACAATGATTGTTACATTGATTGTCGCATTAAGACAATGTTTGGCACAATCAAACATTAAATATATTTTTGTATTATTCTAGTTTCACAATATTAAACTAAATATTATAAAGCTTAACACCATAAAACCCAACATTATAAACCCTAAGATTAATATTATAAACCCTTGGATTAATATTATAAACCATATGATTAATACTTTAAATCCTAGGATTAGGGTTAAAACCAATAATTAATATTATAAACTTTAAGATTAATATTATAAAACCTTAGGATTAATAATGTAAACCCTAAGATTATAAACACTAAAAATGTAGCAATGTGATATTAAATAAATTGCAATTTAATGTAACATTTGTGATAATGATTGTGAAAATTATAAACCATAGGATTAATATTATAAGCCCTAAGATTAATGTTTATAAACCCTAATATTAAACCCCAAATTTGTAATGTTATAATGTGACATTCAATAGATTTTTGTACCATTCAGACATCACATTACTAAGCCCTTATATTAAACAGAATATTTTAAACCCTAACATTATAAAATCCAATATTATAAACACTAGTATTTTTAACCCTAATATTAATATATTCATATTATAAAAACTTAACCTTATAAAACCCAATATTATAAAACCTAATATTAGTATTATAAACCATAAGATTAAGATTATAAACCCTAAGATTAATATTAAACTCCATGATTGATATTATAAACCGTATGATTAATATTATAAATCCTAAGTTAAAAAACCTTAGGATTATAAAAATTCGGATTAATATTATAAAACCTAAGCTTAATATTATAAACATGAAGAATGTCTTAATTTGACGTTGAATAAATTGAAATATAACGTAACATTTGTGACAATGATTGTCAGATTGATTGTTGCATTGAAACAATGTTTATCATAATGTGAGGTTGGATAGATTTATGTACCCTTCTGACATCACAACATTAATCCAAATATTATAAAAACTAACATTATCAAAGCCAATTTTATAAAACGTAACATTAATATTATAAACCCTAATATTTTTTTTTTCAAGTTGTCTATGGTCCTCCACAGTTGACCTACGGCTTGAGGAGCCGCGACTCGAGGAAATATAAGCCATCAAAGTCACCGAGGGATCGACCCTACCTGGTCCACACCAGCCCTTAGTCGAATTGATTTTTTAGCATGTCTCCTCCCCCTAGCATAGGGCACAAACACCCCTCCTGAGGTTTGATCTCGGGTCGCCTTGCTAACAACGCCCATCCTCAATCAGTTTTGCTAGTCGGACTTGACATAAACCCTATTATTATTATTATTATTATTATTATTATTATTATTATTATTATTATTATTATTATGATTATTATTATTATCATTATCATTATCATTATCATTATCATTATCATTATCATTATCACTATCACTATCACTATCACTATCACTATTACTATTACTATAAAATCTTAGCTTATTATACTAAACTCCAATTTTAATATATTAAACCTTAATATTATATAGCATAAGTTTAATATATTAAGCGCTATGATTATAAACCCAAAGATTAATATTGTAAAGTCTAGGATTAATATTAAACCCTAGGATTAATATTATAAACCTTAAGTTTTATTTTTGTAAATTCAGAAAATGTTTGGCTACATCATGGCCATGTAACACCTAAATAGGGTGAGGAATTGAACTGATAACTTAACATCTAAGAATTTTTTAACAAGTGCCTTAACAACGCACACGATCACCATATATCCAAGACCCCACAAAAAACCCAAAGATTAATGTTAAATAGTAAAATTGATATTATATATCTTAAAATGAATATTATATACCTTCATTCCCAAATCTAAAATTTAGCTTGTGAAAAGTGAATTATGTGCCAAACTTAACCCATGCTTCACGTCAAGAATTTTCTTGATCCTTTCATCTTAAATCCTCACCAGCCTCACCTATATGGATCAACATTTAAGAATACAAATGTACACTTATCACTCAATGTAATATTTTTTTCTCACCAACACATTCTTCATGCTCCAAAAACCATTTTTTAATAAAAAGTGTCTTAAAAGGAGACTTTAAACTAAAAATAACTGAGATTTCCCATACCATGAAATTCTTGTCACTTTTGTTCTATCCTTTTTTATAGAATTGCTAATAAATTACCTAATTATACTCCTCTTCCAAATTAGGTTCTCTCACAAAAATTACATAATTTGAGATTTTAATTTCTAATGATTTCTTATAAAGAGTACATCAATTTCATGGTTTATCTGATAAATTTTTTTCTTAACGTTCCAATAGTACTTAACATAAATCTAAAAATACACACATAATAAGGTTATATGATGGTGTTCCTCATACATTCTCACAGATATGGTAATGAATTTCCTAATCAATATATTGAAAACATTAAATAGTAAAAAAACACTATCACCCTTGCTAAGTGTATTAAAATGATATAATAATTTTTAGAAACAACTTATTCGCGGATTCCTTTCTCCATACAAAGACACCAGGAAGAGTTCAACTAATCAACGCTTCAAGCATCGAGCACCAACTCAATAATTTCAAAGTTTCGATTAAGACCCAAGGGGAAGTGAGTATTCTCAATTTGCGAACCAAGACAACCCAAAATAGTGGAAAGGCAACGACTTTCCTTGTCACCACAACAGATGGAGTTGAATGTGAGTTGAATGTTTACATTAAATTCCAGGTAAGTTTCTGACACATCTAATTTTCTACGTTAGTTATAGTATCATATTGCTTCTGTCTTTGGTAGGTAGAAAACCCTTTCGGGCACCCTTTTGCAGATTTGACAAGGTATTAGTAAAATGGATATACAATTTGAATTTTACAAGGGAATTTGATTATAGGAGCACCTGCTACAATGCCATGCCATGTCGTCCAAAACTATTCCAAAAATTAAGTATCCAAAATTATATATAAAGTGCTCATTTTGGTTTCCCTTTTATTGAATTGTAATGGCATCTAAAGAACGCTAATACTGCCCAAGGAGGAAGGGGTTTATATGGGTGGAGATACCCTACAAGGTCAACCTCAAAGAAGCTAAAACGAGTTGACTTAGGTTTAAAGGCTTATTTAAATTGGCCCCAAGGAAAAGAGGTGTACTAAGGCTAGTTAACTGTAAAGAGGAAGAGACTTGTTGCAGAACACTAGCTTTATGCATTTGTACACTCACCTGCACACAAGTTTCTTCTGTCAAATTGAGAAGAGATTTTTGGATTTTGTTATACCTGAGGTTATTGGGATGAGCATGGAAAATATTACATTAAAGATGATGGCCAAAACCTAAATAGGGAGAGGACGATGAAGATGAAGGTTAATACAAAGGCGTTAAAATGATGACACATGAAGGGTTCAATGAATATTCCCATGGTGATTATTCTACAATTCATATGCTACCATGATGGAATTTATTGAATATTGTGAATGGTATATATATAATTCTTGCAAAGATGATATAAATATCATATACTAAATGCATGAGAAGGGATATAAAAGTAGTACATTGAATGGATATCAAATATATTAAAGACTCCATTCAAACAACATAACATAAACAATGCATTGCACACATAACAAAAGATAATGTGATGAAAAATGATATATCAAATAGTGCATTGAAAAACCATATCCAATGTTGTGATGAGATATGTAAAAACTGCATGCAAATTATATATTAAAGGGCATGAAATAGTTCCTTTTAAAATATGTAATAAAGGTCTATATCAAAATGCATGCAAGGACATCTTTGAGGGATTCGAGTGATGATGTCTCTACGATGCAGTCTAAATTTTTCCTGGGAACGTGGTTAGGGTTTCTCTATCCATGACACACAATTCTTCCTCCGTTATTACTTTCCCCACCTACTCAATAGGTTTACCTTTTAGACATCACCTAGTGAGACCACCCTAACACTCCTATCCCTCTTACCCTCGACAATCTCCAGATTTATCATTGTAACCAACTAGCGCTAGTTTCTTGGAGGTAGGGTTTTATCTACTCTTTTTTTCAAGAATTTTAGGAATTGAGAGAGTGGAAATTCAGGATGTATGAGAAAATCATTTATTCTTCGAAATATCCCATCCCATCATCTCTCATCTAGCCTATCCCTCCACGTTAGCCTCTCAGGATGGAGAATATCATGACATCTGGTGATCCTCAGCTCAAAATATTGGCCTCCTTGTCAACCTTGTCGGTAGCCAACTCCATTTCCCCTACCAACCACCTCGATCCATCATTTTACTCTTCCACCTATGGCTTACTGGTCTTTGATTCCTCTACCTATAACCCTCCAATACCATGGATGGTTTCCCTTAAACCTTTCTCCTTGGACGTTGCATCCCTGAAACCCTACTTTACATTGAATCCCGAAAACGACTAGGAGGAGATGGCTGGGACCCAGCAACTGCTAATCTTCCAGCCATCCTCTCTATTGAGATTGTTTGGCCTTTTTCCAATCTCAAAGGCTTCCCTAAATTTCCGGTGATGGAATTGAGACACTCTAGCAATCACACTAGCTTCTTCGATGCAGACATGGTGATTGGTTTTCTCCACATGCTCTGCTAAAGCAGAAGACTTGGTTCTCATATGCTTGAGGTCCGCTACATGTTCACTAATCCTTTTGTTAATGGAGCGACCAATCTCACCGATATAGGGGGTCCCACATGAACAAGGAATAATATAAACACCTTTCATGTCCTTGGGGTCGATATGATCCTTCATATATCTGAGGGACTTACAAATGGTGTTAAAAGGTCTAAAGGTTGCGGGGACATTGTGCTTCTTAACAATCCTCGCAATCCTATCCATGGTCCCTTGAACATACGGAAGATGGACACCAAGAATCGGATCCTTAGGTTTACAAGTTCTATTACAATGTTCCTAGATAATACTTCTCACATTATTGTAAAGCTATAATACCCAACTAAGTATGGTGGCCACTTAACCTGTACTCAGCCATACATCATCAGAAAGCGAGGAAATGCAGTAGACATAATTGTCTTTCAATATGGCTAGAAAATTCTCCAGTCTACTTCACCACCACTCCTAGCTCTTCCAAAGAGATGCCAAACCTAATGTCCTCCCTCTTAGAGATAGAAGTGTATTCTTTCACTCCTTTTTCATATTATTACCAAAGGTATTTCTAGTTCATGAGTTTCTCGTCTTTATAGCCCACAGAAGAAAATTGTGATTTCAACCATACCTTAAATTCCGCCCATTCCATCATCATGAGATTCTCTCATATACTTAATGCATCCACATAAATCTCCCAACCATAAAAAATAATTTCCATGCATCTTCAAATACAGAAAGAGGTATACTATTTTTCTTGTATTTCATAAAGGCTAAAGTAAACTTTCATAAAACTAGCTATTCATGACTTGAACATTAACTATTCCATCATATGTGTGTGCCAAGTGTTTCTCGAACTTTGAAATAAATATGAGAAGATAAAGAAATATAATGGTTTACTCCTAAACCATTATACATGGATTCTTTTTCATGTGTATTTCCTTATTTATTTTTAATCATTGTCAATTTTCTTCCCCATATTTGTTTATCAAAAACTACATCTCTAACTCTAGCCATGTAGCAATACATTGTTATAGTTGGAAAACTCTAACTTTCACTTTCCTGAACATGTTTTCATTTATATTCCCTACCATTGATGGTCTTCTGCTTCTATTTAGGATTGGAACCAATGTTTGTCCACTGTTTCCATATTGGATGAAAGTGTTCTCTAATTATTATAACCCTACTATGATACCAGATGATGTGTAAACACCTTCATCTTATTAATCTTATCAACACAATATTTTTTGTAAAGCTAAATTTAATTCTTTATCTAAGGAGTCAATTCCAAGCTACAAGAATCATTTTGAATGCATATCTAGTGAAATCGTAAATATAATATGTGGATTGGAGCATAACCATTATGCTAAAATATAAGAGCCTATACAATACATTCTCTAAAGTTTGATTTATCCATAGGGTCTTTGCTTGGGGAGAAATAACATACCACATGTGTTCATATTGGGGCATATATATTGAGGAAAAAAATGAAATAATATATTGGGGTATATATAGGGGATAAAGGGTTTTTATTTTGGCAGGTATAAAAAATGGAGTTTAATGTTAATGAGAAAGTATAAAGGGGTATAAAAATTGTTGATAAAGAAATGGACACCTACGATATGTAGTGAAAGTAGGTATTTTTAAATTGGAAAGTTGTATTGGGTTTGTATTGGTAAGGGGTTAAATGATGTGACTTTTAGAGTTATTTACCAATATGTAGTCAAATTAGGGTTATTGTTTAGTATGCCATGAATGCATGTGATATGTTAGAGGTTCACTGAGTGAAACCCCAATGGATTTCTCATCCACCTAGCACACCAGTATGTTATTAAAAAATGAGAGGATAAAATGTGATATAAAATTGCCACAACAATAAGCCTCATTGAAGAAATGTTGAATTGTTTTCCTATTAAGAGATTTGTATTCAAAATGATAATTTCAAAAGAAGCTAATTAGAATCCAAGCTTACTTTCTAGCATAGTTTAATAAACCAAATGCTCTCGTTACTATCATAACTCAGTATCATGAGTAGTTGCCATATGCTCAACTTTTGTACTAGAAAAAATGGTTGGAACATGTTGCTTGATTATCTAACTTATTAATCCACCAAACAACCAAAGCACATATCCTTTGGTGGATCTCCTTCTATTTCTATCCTTTGGCTAGTCAATATTCACATAGCCCCTTTTATCCATTAATTGTGGATCAATATCATAGTAAATGCAATATTCCAAAGTAACTTTAAAATATTTGAATACCCTCTTCATTGCAACTCAATATTAACATTAAGGATTACCAATGAATTAGTCAATAAGTCCCATTGCTTTGATAATCATAATCTAGCATAGGGCATAAGATTCATCAAACAAACAACCAATTAATGACACTTACATAATGAACAAAACCCATATCCTCCATCCTTGCAATTATTGTAATGCCATAAAAATCAAAATACTCAATTGTGTGTTATCTCCAATGTAAAAATGTTATAACACATATTTTACTTATTTAGTTTAGCTCAACCAAAGCTTTTTATTAGCTCTATCACTCATGATCTGCATTTTTTTCATATATTTTCATACTAGAAGTCCATACTAAATAATTCAATTCAAGATCATATCATTATTGCTACCAAAGATAAATATATGATTTACATAATGAGAATAACTAGGAAATGACCATAATAATTTTTTTAAGATACATGTGATCTGATTTTCATCTTAGAGCCTCATAAGAATACTCACTTTTCACTCCAACACCACCCTCTCTTCATTTATCACACCAGTGAATTTGGTTCAATCATTAGGGGAATTTTGAAGTAAAATATAGGCCTCAAAACTAGAAATGTACTAAAATAATTAACTTTAAAAGAACTAATAAGATTCAATATGTTAATGCCATCTCCAAGGGTAAATATTTTGGAGGGGAAAAAAAGTTATTGCTTTTAATTGTATTTTTAGCTTAGCTCCCTATTATTTTACTGAAATGCCATGTGTAGATACCTGGTAGATGTGGAATTAAATTCTCCATGCAAGGGTTATCCACTCTACATACTTCTCACTAGTACCACATAGGAAAAAAATGAAAAAAAACATGAAAAAACAGGAAGATTTTTATAAACATGAAAAAATTTGAAAAAAATAAGTAGTTCTTCAATGGAGACTTCTAATTTCACATCTATGGGGTGTCTACACATGAAATTTGAGTAAACAAATAAGGACATAAGCCGAAAGTACCATAAAAAGGTAATTTTATTTTTCTTTTTCTTTAAAAAATCATAACTCTTATTTTATTATTTTACTTACAAAACCCATCTTAGACCTCAAAATTCACTTAATGATAGCAACCCCTAAATTTTGATCGATTAGAAAATCCTTCATCTTAAATTTTTACAACTCAAAGTTAATTTCAATAAACTTCACAATTTTTAATCTATATATACTATCCATCTCCTTTCAACAAAATTCAAGTTTTCACAATCCTAATAAAAAGAAAGATTACATTAAAATAAAATGCAATAAACCTGCCCTAACACCTTCCATATCATATTATCAAGTTCTAATACCAAATAAAACTAAGTACAAGTGTAGAATATTAGAAGAGGTGTTTAAAAAATAAAACAAAACAATTACAAAATAGAAATAAAAATAAAAATAAACCACAAGATTTTTTTTGTGAATTGAAAAAAAAACACCTGTTTGGAAATTACACAAAATAAAATATAAAAATAAACAACTATTTAGTGAATTGAAAAAAATAAATGGTACTTATTTGTAAATTACACAAAATACAATATTTATTAAGTAAATATTTATAGTGAAAAATCTTTATTATTTGAACAAAAAATTTAGCAATAATATAATTATAAAGAAATATTGATAATAGAACAATGAAATAAAACTCAACCACACTTAGTCCATCGTGAAGAATCTTTATATTTTGAACACAAATTTGAAAAATAATTGAAGTATAAAGAAATCTTTACAATAGAACAATAAGATAAAACTCAGAGACACTTAGTCCATCATTATCTATGAATAAATATATTTAATAAAAACATATAAATCATTTATATTTTTACATTTCTAGATATTAAAAACCCTACTTTTAATGTCCCATTGTAACAACTTTACATTTTTTTCCCGTCAAATACATATTTATTTTCTAAATTATTATAAAAGTGCATTTATTTTCTACTCTACAATACTATAACATATATTACATACCTGTCACAATAGTTTACTAGTGACATATTCAGTGCAAACTTCAATCAGTATTTTATATACTTTCAAAAATATTCAAGATAGTTACGAATAAACAGAAAGATTTATAACTAAAAGCAAAAATCTATTACTTTATTTGGTAGTTTTTGTGGGCAAAATTGTTAAGTAATATTTTATATGTTTTCCAAAAACTTCAAATTATTAATCATAAGAGTAGCTATTTCTAATCTATTTTTTATTATTTTTAATCGATTATTGATCATAACAGCAGCTATTCCTAATCTAATTTTTATTATTTTTAATAAATTAAGGAAAAATATTAAGAAAAAAGCTCAAATTAAATAAAATAATGCCTAAAACTCAAGCAACATTTTATATATTATCAGAATTTCGCATCAATTTAGGCCATAAATTTATGTCAACCAATGTTTTACATATTATATTCCTATGTAATATCAAAAGAAGAGATGGAAACTCAATTCTGCATCAATTTATATAACATAATTCAAGTGAACAGAAACCTAAGATGTATATGGCTGATTCCATTTTCCTTTTAAAAAAAAGACAGGTCAGCCATAGATCTAACCTGACTCATGAAAAATATGTAGCCATTTATATAACACTATTATTAATGCATAGCCCCACTATGAAGCCGTCATGGTTCATGTATTGGCCGTTGTGAGTTGATCCATATTTCGAGTGGCATTGAACGTGAGGCAATTTTATACTTTAAAAAATATCATTTTTGTAATCTTCAATATTATTGATATAAATATTTTCATTTCCTTGCGTATCACTTGGGGTAGCATTTAACATGCAATTAACTCATCAATTTTATTAAATATTTTGTATTTGAAAAATAAATTTATTTTCCATTTTTAAAATATTTTATTAAAAATAAATTTATACTATAATTTGTATTCTTTAATTTATTAAAATAATGATAATTTAATCTGTGCTAAAATTAAATAATATGATAATATTTGAGCGTAGGGTATCTCATTTCTTGGCATTTTAGAAATTAAATTAAATAATATAATAATGTTTGAGTGGAGGGTATCTCAATTGTTGGCCTTTTAGAAATTAAAGGAAAAGATTGATGTGAAAGGAAGTTGGTGCTTTGAGGAATAGTGTACAACTAGGGTTAAAATATATATTATAGAGAAGGATAAAAAGTGGTCGAACATAAATCTGAATTGCGTTCATAGATACCCGAAGAATTATGCCATGTTTTTTCTTTTCGTAGTTTTTCATTAATCACATTATCCCTTGGCATGGTTTCACTTGTAAACTTATTAGGTTTACAAGTTCTATGAAAATGTTCCTAGGTAATACTTCTAACATTATTGTAAAGCTGTAATACCCGGCCGCTTATCCTGCACTTAGCCATACTTCATCAAAAACCGGGGAAATGCAGTAGACACATTGGAAAGTTTAAGTTGTGCAAGATTTTGACAGTAAACTCATCCTTTCTGGTTAGAAATTTATTTTTATTAATAAAGCTGGTTTTCCCAATCTGTTACATAAAGTTATTTTAAATAATAACAGAAACGATTATAAGAAAAAGGACGAAAGGGCAAGGATATGTAGATGGGATCTTGTCCTTCCCTGTGAAACAGAGACAGACATGGAAAGAAAGTAATAGTGATCAGTTCGTTGTTTTTTTTCCATATCCAACTTTTTCTTCAGCCAAAGTGTAAGGTAAGTACAATTGTTTTTTTTTTTTGAATGTTTGATTGATTACATTTCGAATAATTTTTATTTATTTGAACTGGGGATATGGGGGACCAACGTCCTGGACTCCAGCATCACTAATTGTTTTTACTTGGTTAAAATTATATACTTCTTCAATAGAGTAAAATACATTTTTATAAATTTTATTATATAAAATAATAAGTGATTTTTAAGATTTATTCATTTATAACTAAAAAGAAATATCCAACTTTAACTCCAACCCTAAATAATCTTCATAAAAAAATTAACCATAAAAATATTGAAATCCATATACAATTTACAAGAGTGGTTGGTTATATATATATATATCTCTATATATATTTATATATTTAAAAAAAATGTATTTTTATTTAAAAATATTATCAGTGAAATACATTTTAAAGAATTAATAATATTTAATATAATAATATATTGCTAAAGGTAAATATGTTTAGAGAGAGAAAAAATAAAATCTATTCAAATATAAAATGTAAACGTATAAATGTAACATTAAATTCCAAATTTTATATATTTTCAAATTTTTCACCATAGTTAAATTCAGAAATATGTATAATGAATAGTTGTTGGATATAAAATTTATTTACAAAATTAAATTAGGTATCAAACTTAAAACTAAAAAATATCTTTTATATTTCAATAAATTTATAAAACAAAATATCAAAAATACAATTTAAAAAAATAAAAGAAAATAAAATAAATATTTTTTATTTTAATATTTTAATTTTTATTTTATAAAATAAATTAATTTAAAATTAAGTTGAAAATGATTTATTTAAATTGTTTTGAGTTTTCACTCTAGAAGCTTTCTGTATAATGAAATTAAAAGAATCTATAATATGATATTAATAAAAAATTTATATGTAGGTCAATTACGTAAAGGACCTAGATTTAACTAAATATTATTATATAAATTAATATATTTTCAATAATTTTATTGATGAGAGATAATATAACTTTATACCATATAAATTTCTTTAATTTGCAAATGGTTATGAGATGTGTATTATTTTTTAAGCTAAATATTTTTCAAATAAAAAAAAATATATACCGTATTTATTTTGTCCATAACTATGTCTTTTGGAAAAGAGAATAATTGTGGAAAGAAAGAATTAGATTTGGATTCAAAGATTTAGAAAACAATTTTATATTTACTATTTTAAATATTGATGAAATTTACGATAGGGATCAAAATAATAAAATATACATTAAATGATTTGTATTGTTTTATTTGGTATTTTTATGTTTGGGGTTATTCTTTTGCGTCACTAAATAGAATTGGAATGTTTGGGGAAATTTAATAAAATGGATATTGATTATTGGAATCTAGACATCTTGCTTAACCTAAGTAATTTTTTTTTTTCAATAATCACATGGCTTAATATTTATCTATTCCGATGACTTCAAAATATTGGATTTCATTCAATGGGATGCATTACAAAAACTTGCTTTAGAGTGTCAACTTTGCGTCATTTTCTTGAAAAATGGTGAAGGGTGTACTCTCCCCCAAAATGCCAAAATATACATATTTAAGCCATTAGAATGTACCCAATGAAGAGTGTAATCCACAAAATGCCAAAAGACACCTATCTAAGCTAATAGAATGTACTTTTATTGATCCATTTGGATTTTATAACCCCATGACCATTTTCACATGTGTATTTCAATGATATTATTATGTGAGTGATAACCCACAAAATAATAAGAAATGTCTTTGTTCAACGAGTTGTCAATTTTCTTAAATTTTAGACATCACAATTGATTCAAATTAGATCATTATATTGTCTTTCATCCATCTTGATGCTTTTAGATTGGAAAATTGGAGCAATCAACTTGCAACACCATTTTTACTAGAGGGACCCAACTTTGCAAATTAGGCTCTAAAATCTTCCAAGAGTGGTTTGAAGTATGAAAGGAATCTTTTTTTGGTGAAACTTATCTTCTTAAGATTTCTCCTTTTTGTGCTACTCTACACATATATACCTTTCCAATGGTGCAAGAATCACCTCCATCACAACCTATATGCAAACTTTATGCCACTAAGAAGTTGACCTTCCTATTTTGACCATCATAATTTGAGAGGATGTCACGTCATCCTCTATTATTGACATAAAAGTGGATAGCCACATGATCATGATGAAGATCACTCTAGAAGAGATGATATTGTAACTCTAGTTAAGAGGTAAGGGAGTGAAACCTAACAACTAGTAGATTATCATGTTGTGTTATAATCGGGCCACTATGACGAAAAGGGGTCATTCTATTTAAGTGCATTTGTTTCATATATGAGAAGAGTAGCAGCCCACAAGCCAAGAGCCTTACATATTTATACTTGCATCAATTTTCCATTCAAAGAAAGAGAGTAGAGCTCACCATCCAACTAGGTTTTCTCTCGAAAGAGCTTCCCAAGATGTATCTTGTGTTAATTTCTGGTTTATGATGTTTATTTTTTTGTTCTCCATTTTTTTCCATAATTATAATTTTCATACATAAGCAATAAAGAACAATTAACATATCTAAAAATCTAAGAAGTAAATCCTCATAACATATATTTCATTTTTTCTTATATATTTTAGTAGATTTATCATGACAAATTGTCTAGTGTAATATCCCCAACATTTTATGGATCATATTGGTACCATATCATGTTTCATTAGGTATAGTGTGGGGAGCTGTAGGGTATCTAGATCGATTAAGTTAAAAGTCATGAAACCCCAATCACAACCAACGAATATGTAAATAACCCTCATGGTCCCTCAGAGGAGAGGTTTACATGGTTGAAAGCGCAAGTGACAAATGTAAATGATAATTTGAGCCTCATAATGACGATCCTAACCAAAAGGCTTGAGATTTTAAAAGACGATGGGGGTTCTAATGGAGAGGTACTATCAGAGGAGAAATTAAAAAAATTGGGAAAAAATAGAGAGGGGACAGAAGAAAGAACCCAAAAAAGATCAGCATAGTTTGAGTGTCATGAACCATTCATAATCCTTATCCAAAATGGAAGCAAAGGTCAACATCAAGCTATCTCAAGGTGAGATTGATGCTCTAAAGCTAAATAACTAGTTGTAGCAATTAGAGTTTTATTTTATGTTTAGCATATAGAGGAAGAACTAAATATTTTGTTTTCTACTAAAATTAGGGGGCCATGCCTTGACCTAGTGGACAAAGAGACCTTGAGGTTTTAGGGAGTTCCTCTAGTAACTAAGTGAGAGGATTTGAAAATCCTCATAAACTCATAATTATACCATATAGGGTATGTAGAGGATCGGTGGATATAGTGGCATTAATTAGGGAAGAAAGAGGAGTAGAGTGTACAACATTAGACCAGAGAGTTCGGAAATATGGCCATAATGTTACATATGTCCCTAAAGAACCTAAATGTACTCATTATTTATCTAGGTGAAGTACATATTCATCTATGGAATTAAATGATGTTGTTTAAGCCCAAATCAATGGATAAGGCTTCTCTATAGGAAAGCTACATGAAGAACCTAGGCTAGAAGAAGGGAAAATCAAGTGCCTTGAAGCTGAAGGAGCACCAAAGTGAGAGAAAATCCATCCCTACAGGGAAGTTATCTAGGTGTACTAAGAAACAAAAATAGAAAATGGAAGAGTGTTATAGGAATATAATGATGTTTTCCAAGAGACTAAAAGACTATTTTCTAAGAGGGAAGTGGAGCGAAGTGGAGCATGTGATCCAACTATTGTAGAACTTCTCACTACCAAACATTAGTTTGTACAAGCATTATATTATAGAACCAAGTGAGATGAAGTAGTTATAACAACTAATGAAATAGGGTATCATTCAACCAAATACCTCACCATGTGGGTCACCCATCATCATTATGCCAAAAAAGGATAAGACTTGGTGAACGTGTATTAATTACAGGGTGTTAAACAAAATTATGGTCAAGAACACACACCCCCTACCTAGGATACATGATATGTTAGATCAGTTGCAACAATCCAAATGCTTCACCAAATTGAACTTAAAGTCATGGTATCATCAAGTATGTGTCAAAGAAGAGGATACCTAGAATATTGCCTTCAAAACTAGGCAAGTTTTGTATGAGTGGTTAGTTATGCCATTTTGCCTATGCAATGCATGAGATACATTTATGCGGTTAATGAATGATATATTGCATCCTTTTCTAGATTTTTTTTATTGTTTATTTGGATGATATATTGGTCTATAGTGCTACCTAGGAGAAGGGCATCTCATATTTGATGTAGGGGCTAGAGACATTAAGGAAGCACCATTTGTTGGAAAAACTCAAAAAGTGTGAGTTTGCACCATAGTTTTTGATGTACATGTGATAGGTGGAGGAGAGTTGAAGATATATCCTGCAAAGATAGAGACCATCGTGTAATGCCAAGTGTCTAAAAATGTTTTTGAGATTAGAAATTTCATTTAGGGAACACAATACTTGAAACAATTCACACCCTCAATTATAAATATAAAAATAGAATTATGTCACTTTCATTTAATTATTAAGTATTTACTTTTTATTAAGTTACATTAAAAAAATAAAGGAGGGAAATCAATTTAAAATATAAAACTAAAAAAAAGACTTTTAAGTTTGAAATGAAAAAAATCTAATTTTTCTCTATGTTAAGAGAAAAATGATTAATCTAAAAAACAATAAAATTAAAAAATATTTATCTTTAAAATTAAAATACCGAAAAACTTTAGAAACTTTCAAATTAAAAATAATTAAAAAATATATAATAATAATAAACCAAAAACTAATTAAATAATTTAAGGAAAATAAAATTAATAATTTATAAATAAATAAAACAATTTTAAAAATCTATTGATATATTTTAAAGAAATTGAAAAAACAAATTACTATTAATATGATGATGATTGTTAGGGTCCCACCCTAACCCCCTTATTTATGTAATGGGATCACGTCATAGTCAAGAGTCAATAAAGCCCATATTAATAATTGCAAGTGGTTAATCCGCAATTAATGAAGAAACCACAGTTAGTTTCAAATGGGTCGTAGTATTAGATAGATGGTAATAATAAAACCCACAGTATTGGCCCGTGGTATTGCATGTATGAGTCATATATAAAGGATAGAGACTCCCTGCGAGGAGCATCGTGTCTTATTTTGTAATCGAGCTCTTCTCTATTGGAGGTTGCCCCCTCGAAGAGGCAAGTGAACATTACTCTCTGAATAATAAAATCATTGCTATTCTCTGTTCTGGGTATCTTTTCTTTGCATATTCTGTATTTGGGCATCATTTTGCAGGTTAAGAGCATAACAATTGGTATCAGAGCACTTTCCAGGGCCGGTGGGATCTCCATTTCTTAGCAAATTTTTCTTTTGGCTAGAGATGTGTTCCGGCGTCTTTAAACCATGGGATCTGTCATTGAGCGCATAAACCTGCGGATTTGGGGAGGCATGCATGCAGAAAATAAAAGAGGTGGTCACGTCTGTTGGACTCCATTATAATCCCTGTGGGTACCCCTTCGAGTAGTAGTGCATTAGACAGAACCACACACGGACTATCTTCCATGTACCCTCTGGGTATATCGGAAGCCCCCTAGGCTCCCTTGAAACCTCGCCATAGATAAACCATCGGCCATCTTGCGGCTACAGTACACCGAGAACAGCACTCAGAGAGATTACTCGCCCGTACGATAGGGTAGTCGGGTTGTACGGCTAAGGGTACGGTCAATCCTCCTTAGTTATAGCCCTGAAACATTGGGCCGAGTACTACTACTAGACCCTTATGTATATTGTGATCTGTAGCACCTGATACTCCTCAAGACCATAGTTCTATCGGGGGATCACACATCATCTCTTCCAAATCCGCTTGTGCAAAGGGGTGCAGCAGCAGCAGACATCAGTCTCGCAGTCTTGAGTTCACAAATCAGCCATTTCGATCTATTAGATCCATCAGATCCGCAGAAGCAGTCTGTTCCGCCGCCCAGAGCTATCAGATCTGCCATTCAGATCTCTCAGATCCACCAGAATCGGAGTCATTGTGAAGGGTTCCTATACCGGGGTATAATTTTCGCAGGACTTTTGGCCGACGAGCTGAGCACGGTGGTACCATTCACTTCTTAGTGAAAATTTTTTTAGGCGGTCCCAATTTTCAAAAGAATCAGGTTGGTGTATGGTAGAAACTAGAGCTCAAGCGATGGCCAATGAAAGGATGGACAAACTTGAAGAATCAGTGCAAAACCTCCACATTCAGCTTACCGGACTATGTAGCATGGTCGAGAAAATAATCCCGAAGGGCAAGGAGCAAGCCCACGAGGAGGCATATAATGGCAATGAACACAATGAGGGTGAGTCTAGCCACTGTCCTCACGTCTGGCACACCCACCAACAACTCAGTCAGCGACCTCCCAAGTTGGATATGCATAAATTTGACGGTTCTCACCCATCGGCATGGATAGCACAAATGGAGCAGTATTTCAAACTGAATCACATCTTCAATGATGAGACTCAGCTTATGTTGGGGAGCATGTACTTGGACAATGAAATGTGGCAATGGTGGGAATGGCATCAACGTTGCACTGGACCTTTTAGGACTTGGACCAAATTCACCAAAGCTCTTCAAGACCACTTTGACCAGGAATCATCTTTTTTGGGTCGTCTTACTAAGCTCCGACAGACTGGTACAGTGGATGAATATATTACAGCTTTTGAAGCCTTAGCCTTCCGCACTTGGGGTCTCTCAGATGTGTTCTAAACGAAATGTTTTATCAGCGGTCTTAAAGAAGCTATCAAAGCCCAAGTCCTACTGCACCACCCTCCCACATGGACGGAGGCTTGCAAGGTAGCTCGTAACGTGGAACGTGCATTAGCAACCCAATACAGTCGCCCAAATTTCTCCACTAAAGGTCGGCCCCCACAGGCTCACAACACGACTCAAACACTTAAGGTCCAAAAGGTGTCACTACGGAAATGGCTGAAAGAAGAAAGCAAGGCCTATGCTACTACTATGATGAAAAATACTCCCCAGGTCATAAATGCAAGGAGCCCAAATTTTTTCAAATTGATGCCACTGACTACAGCTCAACAGAGGAAGATCCACCACTGGAGGAACATGAGCCGCTAGAAGAAGACAACCAAAAGGACAATGTCTCTGACGAACCAGTTATTTCGTTGCATGCTTTGGAAGGGATTTCTTCCCCTCAAACTCTCAAAATCAGAGGTTTTATTAAACATCGCCCAGTAGCAGTCTTGGTTGATAGTGGAAGTACACATAATTTCATCCATCAAAAAGTTGTAGAAGCAATGCATTGTTTTGTATGAGTAGTTTCTAACTTCCAAGTTCAAATTGCAGATGGAGGCACAATGAAATGTGAAGGCCGCTGTGAAAGTGCCAAAATTCAAATGGGGGATTATCAGTTGAAAACCCACATGTTTGCCATACACATGGGGGGTTGCGACATTGTCCTTAGCGCTGAATGGCTCCACACTCTTGGGCCAATCACAATGGATTTCCAAGAGTTATATATGAGTTTTAAGCAGAACAACTACACACATACCCTCCGTGGACTCCAGGCAAGAGCCCCCTCTATCATCAGCTCGCATAGGATGGAAAAATTGTTAAAAAAGGGCAATCATGGAGTTGTAGGTCAATTTAATGCCATCCAGGCAGTCGAAACCAAGCCTATACCAATTCATCCTAAGATGCAACAGATTTTAAATAACCATCTGCCGGTCTTTGACAAGCCTCATGAGCTTCCACCCTCGCGAGGGAAGCATGATCATAGCATCACCTTGGTTCCAGGGGCCCAACCCCCAAATGTGCACCCATACAGATATTCGTTTACCCAAAAAAATGAAATAGAAAAAATCATCAAGGAACTTTTGGAAGCAGGTGCCATTCGTCCTAGCATTAGTCCTTATTCATCCCCAGTGGTCATGGTGCTCAAGAAAGATGGGGAGTGGCGGATGTGTCCCAACTTCAGGGCCCTCAATAAGTTGACAGTCAAAGATAAATTTCCCATCACGGTGGTTGATGATTTGCTGCATGAACTCAATGGGGCTCAATTCTTCACTAAGCTGGATCTTCGCTCAGGCTACCACCAAATTCACATGAAGGAAGTCGACATTCCCAATACTGCTTTCAGAACTCATGAAGGCCATTATGAATTCTTGGTCATGCCATTTGGTCTTTGTAATTCCCCCTCTACTTTTCAGAGCCTTATGAACCACATTCTCAAACCATATCTCAGGAAATTTGTCCTTGTCTTCTTCGATGACATCCTCATCTATAGTTGCACTTGGGCCGCACATCTTCAACATGTCGATCTACTCTTGCAACTGCTCTGCAGGCATAAATTATTTGTCAAGAGGTCCAAGTGTTCGTTTGGCATGGCAGAAGTAGAGTATTTGGGCCACATTGTGGGGCGTGAAGGTGTCAAGGTGGACCCCAAAAAGATCCAGGCAATGAAAGAATGGCCTCAACCTAAGACCTTGAAGAGCTTGAGAGGATTTTTGGGTCTCAAAGGATGTTATCATAAATTTGTCTACAACTATGGTCGCATAGCGAAGCCCCTCACCCAACTGCCAAAGAAAAATTCATTCTTATGGAATGAGGAAGCACAACAGGCCTTTACAGCTCTAAAAAATGCCATGTGTTCCACTCAAGTCTTAGCACTACCTGACTTCACCAAATCTTTTGTCATTGAATGTGATGCTGCGGGTACAGGTATTGGGGTGGTCTTAATGCAGGAAGGGCGACCGTTGGCCTTCACAAGCCAACAACTAAGTGGGAGGAATCTGGGCCAATCTACCTACGAGAAGGAAATGATGGCCATCTTACATGCAGTCGAGACCTGGCGACCTTACTTATTGGGGCGACGTTTCCAAATGCACAGATCATCACAGTCTTAAATATTTTTTGGAGCAACGCCTATCCTCCCCACAACAAAATAAATGGCTCGCCAAAATGCTGGGATATGATTATGAGATCATTTACAAGAAAGGGAAAGACAATAGTGTAGCAGATGCATTATCTTGCCAATTTGAGGAGGAAAGTACTCTGCTAGCAATTTCCCTCCCCATTCCAGAATCCATTGAAGAGGCACACAGGGAATGGTTTTCACACCCCAGGCTCTCCCAACTCATTTCTCAATTGCAGGTAGATCCAAATTCCACCAAGGGCTACTCGTGGCAGGATGATATTCTTCGCTACAAGGACAGAGTCGTAATATCACCAACATCCACCGTCAAAAGTCACATTTTGGCAGAATTTCACTCATCTCCCATTGCAGGACATTCGGGCTTTCAGAAGACGTATGCTCGCAACAGAAGATCATTTTTTGGACAGGCATGAAAAAGGACATCCTTACTTTCGTAGCAGAATGCGATGTCTGTCAACGCCACAAAGGGGAAACCGTCCACACACCAGGCACATTACAACCATTGCCCATTCCGGCATCAATTTGGATGAAGGTTTCTATGGATTTCATTACAGGTCTTCCAAAGTCAGGGAACAAGTCAGTCATCATAGTGGTTATGGACCGATTTTCGAAGTATGCTCATTTCTGCGCCCTACCCCACCTGTTTACACCAACTTTGGTCGCTCAATATTTCATGGATCAGATCTTCAAATTGCATGGCATGCCCACTTCTATTGTGTCCGACCGCGACCCGATCTTCACCAGTAATTTTTGATAGGAACTCTTCAGGATACAAGGCACTCAACTAAAACTCAGTACTTCCTATCATCCGCAAACAGATGGTCAAACCGAAGTCGTCAACAAATGTCTAGAAACCTACCTTAGGTGTTTCACTTCAGAAAAGCAACACCTTTGGGTACATTGGTTACCTCTGGCTGAATGGTGGTATAACACCAACTATCATGCCACCACCAAAATGACTCCCTATGAAGCAGTATATGGTCAACTCCCGCCTTCACCTACTTCGTATCTCAAAGGGTGCTCAAAAGTACAAGCAGTGGATCAACTCCTACAACACCGCACAACCATGCTCGCCCATCTTCGAGAGAATCTACATCAAGCTCAGAACCGCATGAAGCAACAGGTAGACCAGCATCACTTAGAGCACCAATTTCAAGAAGGGGATTAGGTTTTTTTACGGCTACAACCATATAAGCAAACGTCACTCAAAGACAAGGGGTGTTAGAAACTATCTCCCAAATTCTACGGACCATATCAAGTACTTCAGCCCATTGGAGAAGTGGCTTACAAGTTGGCCTTGCCACCTACTGCAAAAATCCATCTAGTTTTCCATGTCTCATGCCTCAAGAAAGTGATTGGGAACAATTGCAGAATTCAGACCAGTCTACCTGAATTGGACGAAGAAGGGTCCCTCTGGCTTCAACCCGAACAGGTCCTAGACACACGAGACAAGAAACTGCGCGGCCGCATGATTAAGGAAGTCCTCGTCAAATGGAAAGACACCTTTCTGGAAGATGCAACTTGGGAACCAGCCACTATTCTTCAGCAGTTTCCGCAACTTCAGCCTTGAGGACAAGGCTAGTCTTAAGGGGGAGGGCATGTTAGGGTCCCACCCTAACCCCCTTATATATGTAATGGGATCACGTCATAGTCAAGATTCAATAAAGCCCATATGAATAATTGTAAGTGGTTAATCCGCAATTAATGATGAAACCACAGTTAGTTGCAAATGGGTCGTAGTATTAGATAGATGGTATTAATAAAACCCACGGTATTGGCCCATGGTATTGCATGTATGAGTCATATATAAAGGATAGAGACTCCCTGCGAGGAGCATCGTGTATTATTTTTTAATCGAGCTCTGCTCTATTAGAGGTTGCCCCCTCGAAGAGGCAAGTGAACATTACTCTCTGAATAATAAAATCATTGCTATTATGTGTTTCGGGTATCTTTTCTTTGCATATTCTGTATTTGGGTATCATTTTGAAGGTTAAGAGCATAACAATGATGGTGGTTAACGTCCACTGAGACCAAACTTTGGTCTATCGGACCCAAAAAAACAAATTATTTAGTTTTATTTAAGATTTTATTCCTATGCTCAAAAAGCTTGGAGAGAAGCCTCTCGAGCTCACTATAATGTTGACATCGTAAAAGGCTAGGAAGGTCAGTATTGCGATAGATATTATGAAACTGAGATCTAATGTGGTTGTATGCGGGGCACTCTAAGAGGAAGTGGTTTTCATCCTCGATATTCCTATTTTCACAGATGTGGTAGATCCTTTCCATCCATGGTGTTTTAGGAACTGCCGAACAACCTGTTTCACTATGAAGCTCATGAGAGTTCGTTCTAATCTTTGCTATATTAATTTTCTTCTTTGAGATAGTTAAAACAGAGAGATACTTTTGATCTTCTAGGGTGGGGTTGATGACCTTGTTATAATAGCTTAATTTTCTTTTAGCTGCTAAACCTTTTTCACACCACATCTTTTCCTTGAACATAGAAGTAACAATATTTTTAATGTTATTAATATTTTGCAATGCATCATTCTCGTTGATCTCCCAATGGTTTAACCAAGCCCTCATGTATTTATAAATAAAATTTTAAAAATAAATAAAAAAATATAAATAAATAACTAAAACAACTATAGCATAACATCACCTCTCCCTCCCCGGAATGGTTCATTTGTTCATATATATTAAAACATGGTTTTTATCATAATAGATATATATATATATATATATATATATATATATATATATATATATATATATATATATATATATATATATATATATATATATATATATATAATTTTACTTTTACTTTCTCTTTTTCAACTTTTGTTTCATCTTTTTAAAATATATTATATATATATATTACAAATATTTTATTTTTAATCAAATCATTTGGTGTTGGAAGAGATGTTTTCTTAATTATTTAATTTATTTTTTATGTCTAAAATTTTATATTTTAAATTAAAAAAAATAATAATGTTATGGTTGAAAATTATTTTAAGGTTTTACTAAAATAGTTGGAATTTTAGCCTCAAAAAATGGGTGATTAGTATCACCACTTTCTAATTTTGAGTTGTTTTTCATGTTTTTTCAAAAATAGGGATTTTTTGGGCTAATGTTCTCATTTTGATGTTATACTACTTGTTAAGTTGGAAGCATTTTTTTTATAAGTTTGATAGGTTTATGATAGAATAAATTTATGGTAGATGTCAGTCTAACCACTATGTTTATTTTAGGAGACTAGATGATGGAAACTATATTATCATGCTAATGTATGTAGATAGCATGCACGTTGGAGGGTCTATTATGTAGGATATAAATGTGCCCAAAATAAAATTATCTATTCATTTGTTATGAAGGATTTGAATGTTGTAAATAAAATCACTGGTATGAGAATAACAAGTGACAAAAAATCATAAATTAATATTGTTTCTAAGTACATAGAAAAGATGTTGGAAAGATTTTAAATGAAATATGAAAAACTATTTAATACACCTTTAGCTATCCATTTGAAATTGACATAGGTTATGTGTTATAAGGCACGGGAGGAAATAGACTCCATGTCCAATAATCCATATTCATTATCAATTGGTCTTGATGTATGTGATGGCATTCACAAGGCAAGATATTACACATGTAGTGGGAGTTATGAATAAGTATATGAAAATATAGGTAAAACGTATTAGAAGGAAGTAAAGTTGATTCTTAAATGTTTGAGATGTATTGCTACTCAAGAATTACGATTTACAAATTTAAACATTACTTTACAGGGAATATTTTACTTTGATATGTTAGGTGATATAGATAGTAGGAGAAACACCACATGGTATGTTTTTACTATAGGTCGAACAACAATAAATTGGATTTTAAAATTGCAAATGATTGTGGCACTTTAAATAACATAAGTAGAGTATGTTGTTAGTACAAAGGCTAGTAAAGAGATGATTTAATTATAGATATTCATGGAGGAATTGGGAAAGAAGCTTGAAGAATAACATGTCGTATAGTGACAGTGATAGTGTCATTAATCTTACAAAGAACTCAACCTTCCATTCTAAGACTAAGCATATATAGCTTAGGTAGCCTTTCATACAATCAATTTTTGAAGAGGGACATTTGAATCCGGTAAAGATATATATTAGGAAGAGTCCTATACACATGTTAATGAAAGAAGTAACCAAGGAGAAACTAATTTTTTGTTCGATTTCAATTGATATTCAAGAATGATGATAAAAATAATAAACTATTCACGTCAAAAGTTGAAGCATAGTCCAACAATTGCAATAATAGTGGAGGTGTTGTAATCAATCTCTAGATGGAAGATTGTTGGTTGTAAACCTTGATTATCTTCTTCATTTAGAGTTCTCATTTTTAGATGTGTTTGGAATCTTGTTCTTGATGGGAGATGTAGGGGAACTTTCCCCCTTACGATTGTCACTAGAGGATCTAGGGGAGGTGATTGAAACTCTTTGGAGCCCGTCCTCTTATGGAGGTTTAGGGGAAGAACCACTACAGAGTAAATTTTAGAAAAATGCCTTGTCCAATACTATAATTACATAGTCAATATGGACCATTCATCATTAGGTAGTAAATCTAACCAAATATTTTATTTTTTGTGTGGGGAAAACTCCATAGTTAAGCATGCTTGAGCGAGAGGCAATCTGGGATGGGTGACCTCCCGGGAAGTCCTAGTTACCAGGTGCAAGCCCTGGAAGTGATGATTGATGCTATGTAATTCATTTTACTAGTTCCAATCCCACTTCTTCACCCTTGTGAACATCACCCAATCCAATTAGTGATAAGTGAACTATTAAAAAATCATGTGAAATTAGTCAATTAAGACTACTTCTCATGGAAATGGTCATAAATGAATGACTTACTTAACGCAGTTGAATACCTAAAAATGATATCTAATATAATCCACTACAAAAAACCCTCAATACTTAAATTGAAAAGAGTGAAGGCAACTCTACTTGAATGGTTCATGAGGCACAATACTTGTTATGGTTTTTCAAATGGGGTAGAAATATAAGTGGGCTTGTTTGTGGGAAAAACTCAACAGTTAAGCACGATTGAGCTAGAGGTGATCTGGGGTGGGTGACCTCTCAGGAAGTCCTAGTTAATGGGTGCAAGCCCTGAAAGTGATGATTGATGCTATGTGATTCATTTCACTAGTTTCAATCCCACTTCTTCACCACTATGAGCATCACCTAATGCAATGAGTGCTAAGTGGACTATTCAAAATTCAAGAGAAATTAGTCAGTTACAACTTCCTCTCATGGAAATGGTCATAGATGAATGACTTAACGCAATTGAATCCTAAAAAATGATATCTAACACATATTTTATGTTAAGAAATATTTTACCTCAATGGAAACCATCTTTTAATGAGAGAATTGTATTGCAACTATGTATTATTGAAATAACATTATAATTGAGAGAGATGAGACTCTGAGAGAGAGAGAGGTAGATTGTAGAAAATGTGCTACATGTTGTAATCTCTTCATTTTACTAGATGGAATAAAAGGAGGGACTAGCTATTTATTTGTGGACATAGCCCAAATTGGGTGAACCACACTTATTGGTGTCTCCTTTGTAGTGTTTCATTCTATGCTTTATTTCCACATTCATTTTAATTTATTTCTCTATGATTTTATTCCTAACTGGTAATCATATATATTCTATGATATAAATGTATATATAATTATTAGGCTTTATTTCTATGTTTGTAGATGAAACATGAAGAGGAATAACATGAAACAAGGTGATCAAGAAAGCAATATATTAAATAGTTGAAATACAATATAGAAATGAAGAATGTAGATAGCTAGAGAAATGATAGTAGTTGGAGTAATGAATAACAAATCCATATAATTGAATGTGACTAGAATTCATATGTATTGGAATATTTGTCAACGAAAAACAAATATTTTTTTTAATGTACTTAATATTATGTCAATTACAATCAAGACATGTTACCAATAAGTTTAACAATTACAAATTCACATTTTGATTAATATATTAGACATATTATCTCAATTCAGTGCCAATAGGTTACCAAAATTCATCACTTATGTACTAGAAAAAATTGTGATAGGTGTACTAGCACCATTGATTTGTAGGTTTATGTATTTCCCTATGTGTACATGTAAAGATGTGAGCACTTGGAAAAAAAAAACCCTACCCACCCAACTTTTTTAATTATTTGGAACATCAATTGGAAAAAAGTTGCAATTTGTAACATTAAGCCTCTATAAAATTATGCACTGTAAAAAGTATTTATAGGTTCTCGTATAGTGTAAATTTTATTTATAATAAAAACACAATTAAGAATTTAATCAAATTTTAGCACTAACTATTGTGAGTCCTACTTATTATATCTTTCCAGGTTCTAATAATAACATATACAATTCCACATTGATATCACCTTGCTTCTGGTATTTGGATTTACAAAATCATACAATATTCTCTCCCCTATGTATTCCAAAATTGGTTTATGCATTGAAAAACACAAATCAAATGACCTAATGAATGCTAACAATATGTGTGGTCTTTGCTTGTATTGGATTTGCAGATTGGTAAATGGATGGAGTACATATGGAGATGATATCTTAGTTTTCACAGGTAACCCATATTTTGAAAACTTCTTGGACATGATTCCAATACCATATGAAGGCATGTTATTCCATTTGTAGGTTGATGAACCATGAATGATTCATGAATACATCAAATATGAATTACAACTAGCTCAGAGTGAGATATAATATTATCAATTGAAGTGAACTAATTACTTCTCAATGTTGTTTTCAAAGAAAACATATCTTGAAAAGAACTTCAATGTTCAAGTAAATTTGATCTCTTATCTAAACATGTCATATGGTTTTCTATAGATGTCATTATTGATTTTACATGACTACTAGAAGTTGTTGTTATGGGGTTAGGTATAGGATTTTGGTGAGGATAACCCATTATATTCCCAACTAAAATCATTATAGCTCTGCTCTACTTGATGGAGTATTGGGGAATCCCTTTTCGCTGTCTTGAATATCAAAAGATTGGACATATATCAGCTAACTATCCTAATCGTTGTGGGGAGAGGATTGGTAAGTCAAAGGAGATCACCCTCGAAAATAGGAATCCAGACGGGAGGGAAAAGAGGTCAGATATGTTACATCCCTATAATAATAGTGATTCCCCTATTACTATTGTATTTTTATCCCTTATTGTTAGTGTTGTGCCCCTATTGTCCCCATATTGTTATTATTGTTCCTTTATATTATTATTGTTAGGTCGGATTTAGTTATATTGTGACCCCTTAAACTCCTATATATAGAAAGGAGGTTTTGTCATTTGAATCATCTAAGAATTGTTCATTTGTGTAATGTAAAAGAGGTTTCCCCCTCAAAGAGGCTTATTTGTTAGGTGTTGCTCTATCTTTTCTATCTTTTTGTGAGTTGGTTTCATAACATTTGGTATCAGAGCTTTGGATTCTAGGGTTTCGTTGCTCCAAACAGATCATCATGGAATTTTCGCTATAACTTTTTTCTACGATGTTTTAGAAGCTAAACAAAAAAACCCATTTGCGATGAACTATCATTGAACCTCGGGCCTGAATTTCAGATTTTGAATCTCTATATTTTCGGAGATATAATCTGAGGAAGTTAGGGTTTTTGCAGACCCTGAATTACATTCCAAACAGGTAACCTTAGGAAAATCGTCATAACTTTTTCTCTGAGCATCAGATTGATGTTTCATAAGAAGTTATAGAAAGAAGATAGACTTTACTCTATTAAACCAGTCTATACTCACGTCATCGTGGGAGATTTGGCATAACTTTTTATTCGAGAATCCAATCTTGATCAAACTTGTGGGGTTACAAATATTACTCAAAGGGTTACCGCAGGAAGAAATTTCAGACCTTGGAGATCCAAAATTACAGAGATACATCACATTCAACATTGAGCTCCTACAAAGTGAAAAAGGGTGTGTAGTTTTTTTTAAATTTTTGCATAAGCTTGGTTTGAAAAATTAGTTTGAAGGAATTCAAAAGGAATAGTGAATCATCATTATCGGTAATTGGTGCCCCGAAGAAAGAAAATGGTAACACCTAGTAAGCAACCTGAAATCTCTAGCATGACTCATGAAAAAGAGGAAGAAATGCAACATGATATATCAAAATTACGAGACCAAGTGCAAAAAATTTCACTCGCACAAAAAGTAATAGAAGCTAAGATGGAAGGTTTAAATAAAGACGTAGAAGCTAAGATGTATGGCGTGGAAGCTAAGATGGATAGTTTAAAGAAAGGCGTAGAAGCTAAGATGGATGGTTTAAAGAAAGGCGTAGAAGCTAAGATGAATGGTGTGGAAGCTAAGATGGATGATTTAAAGAAAGACATGGAAGATTTGAAGATAGATTTGAAGACAGATTTAACAAAGTTTCTACAAGAAATGGTTACTAATGGCGAAAGGGTAGTAAAGAGAACTCATGAGGAGAACAAAATAAATGTTAATCATGATTTCATAGACTCTAACATTGGATTGAAGAACCACCATGTTCCAAAGATTGATATGAGGAAGTTTGATGGCAAGGATACTGGAACATGGATACTACAGATGGAGCAAATTTTCGATCTCCATAATGTGAAAAACACACAAAAGGTACACATTGCAACTTTATATTTGGAACCAAATCAGTTTGTATGGTATCAATGGCTTTTCTCTCGTAAACAAATTGTTACTTGGGCTATTTTTATGAATGAAACGATAGCAGATTATGAGGATAAAAAAAGCAACACTTTTTTTAGCTAATTGATAAATCTCAAACAAAAGGGTTCAATGATGGAGCACATTGACGACTTCCAAAAATTGAATATAAAGGTAAAAGATATTCTATTAGAGCATAGGATTGATGTGTTCATAGGGACTTTAAAAGATAACATCCAACATGTGGTTCACTTTTAGGAACCAGATTCATTGGAGAAGGCATTCAGGTTGGCAAGAAAAATGGAAAGCAAAATTATGGCAACAAACAAGCCTACCACTCACAATCATAAAGATGGAAGTGTTGCCACCCCTAGCCATCCACAACCTACAAGGTTGACACCACAACAATTGGAATAAAAGAAAGCAAAAGGGCTTTGTTACATTTGTGATAGAAAATACACTAAAGGTCATAAGTGTGCCGAGAAGAAATTATTTTATATAGATTGTGAAGAGGAGGAAGAAAAGGAACAAGAACATCAAAAGAAGAGGATATACAGTAGGAACAAACCCTAGAAAAGGAATAAATGAATCTAACCATACCTTGTAATGCATTGGATGGAATTACCAATCCTCAAAATATCAAGATAGAAGGGCATATCAAGAAGAAAATGGTAATAGTGTTGATTGATTAAGGAAGTACCCATAATTTTATTCATTACAAGATAGCCAAGGAATTGAATTGCTTCCTATATCCAGCACCAGAGTGTCAAGTGATGGTTGCAAGTAGAAAAACCATAAATTTATCAGGAAAGTGCCATAATATCAAACTATCCATGGGAGAATATGTATTGAGTATCCCAATGCTTTCCATTCCAATGGGTGGTACTGATGTTGTACTAGGAGTCTAATGGCTACAATCCTTGCGTACAATAGATTTTAATTTTCAAGAACTTTTCATGAAATTCTCTTCAGAAGGAAAGGAATTTAAATTAAGGGATATCGTAGGGAAACTGGGAAAGATAGTCAACTCTAACAGAATGAGAAAGCTTCTAAAGAAAGAACAACAAGGCATAATTGCACAATTATGTTCACTAGAGGTTCCCACATTGAAATCATCCATTTCTCCAGATATCCAAAAAGCCTTGGACAATCATTCCAAGGTATTTTAGACTCCCAAAGGCCTCCCATCTATTCGTGATCATGATCATGCTATTAATTTGATTCCAGGAAGTGTTCCTCCAAACATCAGGCCTTACAGATATCCCTATGTCCAAAAGAGTGAAATTGAATGTATGGTTACATAAATGCTAGAGGCTGGTATAATTCAGCCTAGTCAAATTTCTTTCTCTGCTCCAGTAGTATTGGTTCACAAGAAGGATAGATCATTGCGCATGTGTCTAGATTATAGAGTGCTCAACAAGCTCACTATTAAGGATAAATTTCCCATTCCTGAAGTAGATGAATTATTGGATGAATTGCCTGGATAAATTTACTTCACTAAGTTGGATCTTCATTTAGGAAATAATCAAATCAGAATGAAGACTGAAGACATTCCAAAAACAACATTTAGAACTCATGAGGGTCATTATGAATTTTTCTTCATGCCTTTTGGCCTTACTAATGCACCTTCTACATTTCAAGGCTTGATGAATTTCATTTTCAAACCCTTCCTTAGAAAATTTGTGTTAGTCTTTCTTGATGATATACCAATCTACAACAAGTCTTGGAAGGATCATGTCCAACATGTTGACATGGTGCTCAAAGTATTGGAGGAGAAACAATTATATGCAAAAATCTCCAAATGTTTCTTTGGAGTACAAGAGGTGGAATATCTAGGTCATATTGTATCTCATGAAGGTGTTAAGGTAGATCCTAGCAAAATTAAGACCATTAAGGAATGGAAAATTCCTAGATCCATAAAGCATATACGAGGATTTCTCGGGTTGACAGGATATTATCGCAAGTTTATTAAGAATTATGGGAGAATAGCAACACCTCTAATGACATTATTGAAGAAAGATGCATTTTCATGGACTCCAGAAGCAACGAAGGCCTTTGAACATCTTAAAGAGGCAATGTGCCAAGCACCAATCTTAGCTACACTGGACTTCACAAGAACCTTTATTGTGGAATGTGATGCCTCAGGAAATGGAATTGGTGTTGTTTTAAAGCAAGAAAGGCCCATTGCTTTTGAAAGTCGTCCAATTAAAGGAAAGTATTTACACAAAACTATTTATGAGAAGGAAATGTTGGCAATATTACATGCACTTAAGAAATGGTGACCCTACCTAATGGGAAGACACTTCAAGGTAAAAACAGATCATGATAGTCTTAAATACTTTTTAGAACAAAGATTATCTTCAGAAGAGTAACAAAAATGGGTAACAAAGATATTGGGTTATGACTTTGAAATAATCTACAAAAAAGGGAAGAAAAATGTTGTGGCAGATGCACCCTCAAGAAAGGATGAGGATGTGGAAGCATTTCTTTGTGCCATTTCTATTATCCAACTAGATTCGATAAACGAATAAAGGTATGAATGGAAGAATGATGAGGAAGTGTGGGAACTCATTTAAAAGATACAACAAGATCCCAGTACATCTGATACATTTAGCTGGAAAAAAGATTCATTATGGTACAAGGATCAGTTATACCTATGTAATAATTCACAACTCAAACAAAAGATTCTTAGGGAATTGCACACCTCTTCGTTAGGAGGACACTCAGGATTTCTAGAAACTTACCACAGGGTTAAGAAGGATTTTTTTGGGATGGCCTTAAGTCATATTTTCAAAAGGTTGTAGCGGAATGTTTGGTTTGCCAAGAAAATAAAGTTGAAACAATTAAGATCCCAAGACTATTACAACCTTTAACCATTCCAAGCCAACGTTGGGAGCAGGTTTCAATGGATTTTATCATAGGTTTAACCGATTCTGAAGGAAAGAGTGTTATCATGGTGGTAGTTGACAGACTTACCAAGTATGCACACTTTTGTTCATTATCTCATCCATTTAAAGCGAGCATAGTTTCTACTGCATTTATGGAAACAATTCAAAAGCTACATGGAAACCCAAAGATTATTGTAAGCGACAAAGATCCCATTTTCACTGGAACTTTTTGGACATAATTATTTTCTTGTCTTGGTACTCAGTTAGCTCATAGCTCATCTTATCATCCTCAATCTGATGGGAAAACTGAGATAGTAAACAAATGTTTGGAAGGATATCTTCGTTGCCTTGTATCTAATAAATAGACACAATGGATCAAATCGTTGCCTCTGGCTAAAAGGTGGTATAACACTTCCTTCCATACTGCAGCAAAAATGACCCCATTTATGGCACTTTATGGATATCATCCACCATCAATCACATCATATTTAAGAGAAAATTCTAAGGTTTAAGCAGTGGAAGATCACATCGAGCATCAACAACAAGTTCTTCAACTCTTAAATGATAACCTCACCTTGGCACAAAATAGAATGAAACAGCAAGCAAATCAACATCACAGTGAAAGAAGTTTTGATGTAGGTGATTGGGTATTCGTACGGCTACAACCATATAAAAAATGTCCCTCAAGCAAGCTAAGAAGGATAATAATTTATCACCAAAGTATTATGGTCTGTACAAGGTGTTGCAAAAGATAGGTACTATGGCATACAAATTGGAGCTTCGTGCAGTGTCCCGAGTGCACCCAGTTTTCCATGTTTCATGCTTAAAGAAGGCTATAGGTGACAAGCTTCCAATTCAAACAATATTGCCATAAGTTTATGAGGAAGGAAGACTCATATTGGAACCTGAAGCACTCAAAGAAACAAGAACTCGACAGTTACAAAATCTATCACTTTCAGAGTATCTCATCAAGTAGAAGAACTTACCAGTTGAAAATTCCACATGGGAGGATGAGAATTTTATACAGAAGCGTCCAGAACTACTGAAGCTTTGAGGACAACACTTTTTTGAAGGAGAGAGGGATGTTATGTCCCTATAATACTAGTGATTCCCCCATTACTACTGTCGTTTTACACCTTATTGTTATTGTTTTGCCCCTATTGTCCCCATATTGTTATTATTGTGCCTTTATATTATTATTGTTAGGTAAGCTTTGGTTATGTTATGACCCCTTACACTCCTATATATAGAAAGGAGGTTTCTTCCTTTGAATCATCTAAGAATTGTTCATTTGTGTAATGTAAAGGAGGTTGCCCCCTCGAAGAGGCTTATTTCTAAGGCGTTGATATATCTTTTCTATCTTTTTGTGAGTTGGTTTCATAACAATATATGGGCAGACAATCCACTGGAAGGAAAGGAGCCTCAACAGATATCATTCAAAATGAACAACAAGATTTGATCATTGGGAAGGCCCTAGAATATACTATTGAAGATGGGACTGGTGAGTATGGAAAAATAGTTAAAGGGAAATTTGGGGGTACCCCACTTCAAACTCCCACAAAAAGAAAAGGAAAAGGGATCGCTCACAGAATCAAGAAAACAAGTTGAATCTCACTTATGTGCCAATTTTTTCAATAGAAACATTCCATACTTAAACTTTTCACCTATCTTAGTTGATGTGGACATACAGTCGCAGAAGGATATACCTAGATTAGGACTTGAAAGCACGTCCATAAAGAAGAATCGCCTTCAAAGTATGGATCCTAAGAATGATGGGGGTCTGAAAACATTAAAACACAACTATCGGAGGAAAAATGAGCTGAAATATAGAAATATCACCCTCACTAAGCACTGTTTAATCAATTTAGTGTCCTAAATTGCAATACATAAATTATCAATCCGGGTATCGTAAACTGATGAAGTGTAGTGCACTATATGTGCTAGATGACCCTTCTTACTTCATTTTTTTTTAGTTTTATGTTGTTTTGGGGGTTTTTGATCCTTCAATCCCTAATGATTTACAATGTACTTAACAAAATCTTAAATCTAAGTTTTGTAGCTAAAGAAATGAAAACTAAAAAGAGCTTAAGTAAGATTTGGAAGAAAAGTTTAATCAAGAAATGTAAACAGAGTTTCTATTTGTAGTCATATCATTATTTCCATATCATGATCTACAAACTAAAAAAAATAAAATTGCAACTACTGTCTATTTAATTTACAAAAGCAATACTAAATGGAATACTGAAAACTGAAAGTGAAATTGCAACTATTGTCTATTATGTTACAAGAACAAAACTAAATGAAATACTAAAACTAAAAATGAAATCGCAACTAATCTACTATGGAAACAGAACTAAATGAAATACTAAGATTGAAAATGAAATTGCAACTAATGTACTATAGAAACAAAACTAAATGAAGTGCTTAGTTACTCCGCCTCTCAATTTTGGGAGAAAAACCTCCTTGTGATGACATTTTGAGGAATTTTGTACTTCATTATTCTAAGAAAAGATAAATCCAAAAATGTAGAAAAGACTCATTGCGTGAATGAAGTATTCAAACACTTAGTTTAAGATGAGTTATGAACTAGAAGGGCTTTTTAGAAACATTCATCTACACCAAGAGTCAATAAACTAAAATGGTAAGAGCAATAATGGTACTGATCAGTTTAATTCAAAAACCTAAAGATTAATGAAATAGAAAATGAAACAAACTACTCTACACTACTAAATTCAACTTCTAACTACTAATAAGAACTAGAAAGAAATTAAGGAAAGAGAAAGATATTCTGCACTGAAAGAAGCTATTCTGCATTAGTAAGAAAATGATAAAGACTGAATTATAAAAAAGGTTAGTAAATGGTTATGAACACTATGGAAGAAACGATGAATTTATTAACTAGAAAAGATGAAAACAAAATGAAATAAAACCTCAGTCAGCGCAGGGGCCCTCTCCAACTGATCAGGTTATGCGTACTTAATCAAACTCCAAGAGACTCCTTCACATAGCCATAAAACTTGCGGTCTTCATAAAAAAACACAGGAAATGAGTTTTTCAAAATTACAGAGCAGTAGTCTGAGCTTAATACATGAGGAAATTCAAACTGGTTTTGCGTTCTTTACACATGTATTTATAAGAAAATTATACAACTGTTTGTGGAGAAAAATAAGCTACAGCCAAAAACACGTAGCAGACAGGCACACAGAATTCTCTTCCTTAGCTTCTGGAGACATAAATCTAAGATGATGGTCGTTGGATTTGGTTGCACAGATGGTTGTTGGAGTCCATGGGCTTAGGAAGTTGTTTCGGATCCCATCACTATGAAACGTGTTGATTATCCTCAAAACAAAGTCATGTTGTCTTCGGTCTCTACGTTTGACTTCCCCATTGACCAGAGTCTTGTACCATCTTCCTTGTTGGCCTGGGCTAGGTGAATAGGACACGATCCATGACATGAAGATTTCCAAGCTGCCCATGTATTTATTTTCTCCTTCTGACACCTGGAACCTGTTAAAACATGGAAGTAGCTATGGAACAACCGAATAGCTGTAGAATAGGCTGCGTTCCATAGCTAAAAGACAAAAACTTATTCAAACAGAAAAACATAAAAGCATAACATGTAAATCACTGAAATTTCTCCTTAAGGCAATATATCTTGGTTATTGATGATAGGGATGCATTTTCATCATGGAAAAACAAAGAAAAGGGATAAGAAGAGTTGCTAAGGAAAGGTCAGTTCTGAGGCTCAACATACCTCCATTGCAAAACCATTGCATGTCCGCATGCAACCAAAATTGTGAGCTTCCTCCTCCTATTGCATTTGTTCTAATAGTTCAGCAGAACACTTCAGCCAACACATACAACTTCCTCTTCTTGCTTTTCTTTGCACTGACTGCCATCCTTGGCTTCCTCATAAGAAATTTGTACTTAAGGTTAATAAGTGTGCTGTTTAGCTTCTTAGTTTACCTTTTTAGCTTCCTATTCTTCTTGTGCCACAATCCCAAGTGTAGCATTGTATTGTCATGAATAGCTCTATCCACCTTATTATGTTCCCTTAAGGTTTCATTTTCCTTTTGGAGGTGCCTATTCAGAATTTCTAGCTCATAGATCTCTTATTTGAGAGAGCTAATTAGAGTTTCTTGTGAGGTGACAGGCTACTCTAGATTAGTTGAATTCCCTAGGTCTACTGAGGTACTCTTTTTCTCTAATGACTCTATGTAGTCATAGAATTGTTGTTGTATTGGATCAATTCTAGGAGAAGCCTTACTTGGGCTGCCTTCAAAATTCTGTGGAGGAGAGTTCTGTGGATTTTTTTCATATGGAATACTATCGGGGGACTGAACTGGGGTTCCATCCTCTAAATTTATAAACTGGGACTCTTTTGATTTCATCTTCTTCACCTTGCCTCGGAGTCTAGAACTCCTTGTCACATTTTGGAAGCTTATGGTTTCTTCTTTTGTGTCCTTTTTCCTCCTTCCTTGCTCCTTATTTTTCTTGATTTGTTCTATGATATTGGTTAGTCTTTCAGAAAGCAGTTGTTCATCTTCTTGTGGTGATGAAGGTTCACGAATGTCCTTATTTATTTCATCAACCCTTTCTTTCATTTTCCTATTCTTCTTAATCTGTTTCCTAACCTCTAGTTTAGGAGTCATTTATGTATCATTTTTTTGTGAGGAGATTTTAATGTTGACATCTCTTCTCCTACTTCTTTTAACAGGACTTCCCTCAGATAAATCTTGGAGCATATTGGAAGAAATTCCTTACCAAGAAGTCCTCCCATGTATCCCCTACACTTCTCAAATGAAATTCAACTAAAATCTTCACTAGTCCATGATGATATAGAGTGGCTTCTATTGATTTAACTTTCTTTTGAACATTAGTTGCCATTCTTCTCAGACTATTCAAAAGGAAAAAGGGAAGATTGAGGGTTCCATTCTCTAGAAAATTCATTAACAATCTTATATGATAAAAATACATAGACCCAAAACTCCCTTCACATGTAATGAATTTTTGCAGTATTAACAACACACTATTCCATTTGTTTTTGAGTGCAGAAATTGGAATCCATTTTCTAAAGACTGAAACATCCATACTTGGGTTTTTGAGAATCACCTTCTAAGATTCATGATGAAACTCTTTGTTTTTAAACCACCTTTCTCCTAGCGTTGCAAGTTCTGTTGCAACTGCTATGAAGGACTCGATAACTACGAATTTAATGTCACCTATTTCCACTTTCGTGCCGTCAAATGACCTGGCAAAAGATTTAGTGATTTCATTATGGTAACTGTTAAATTTTTCAAAAAAACACAACCAACCGGCCTTCTATAACACTCCATTTATCCGCGAAAACCCCTTCATGTATTTTACCCCTACGGGTTCAGTTCTAACAATAAGCCCCATATCCTCTGTTCTCGGTTACTCTTCGAAACTACTCTCACTGTCTAAGAAATGGAATGACTGCGTAAATGGTAATCGAGTGACTGGGTATATAGAAGCAAAATGATTATGGATATGGAAACAGGATGACAAGGTATATGGAAGGAGAATGACTGTGAATTATAGAAACAGAACAACTTTATATATAAAATATATGGAAACAGAGTGACTGTATACACAAAATGGCTACATAAATATGAGAGAAAATTTTAAGATTTTGCATGTAATAAATAAATAGTTAGGATTTGGAGAGTCATATATAGATAGGTCACGTCATTAACCTGACCGACGACAAATGTAGCTGTGGAGGACCGGTTAAGTACAAGTTATGGGGTTTAAAGCAGAGATCAGTTATGAAGGAATAATTGGACCGTTTGTCATTGAAGGCGAAAGATATGGCAGAGACATCGTTGTAGTCAAATCACATGATGATTAATTAAGGAGACATGTGATCATACATGTTATACAAGTTTATTTTTTTGAATTTTTTGAAATACATTTTGTATTTTACCTTTGGAACCTTTACCTTCTGCTTGCTAATATTTTGATGTTTGCTCGACATGTGCTTTAGGCATGATTGGTCTTCAAAGTTGATTTTTATTCAATCACCAGTATACAAGATTTTATTATGAACTGGACACTTGTGCTTGGACTGATAATCAAACTGTTGCTACAGAATCAAATTAGCTGCAGAACAGGATCAACTACAGAATGTGGAAACAACTACAGAATGTGAAACAGAGAGTAAAATATGGCTTATGAATGAATGAAATGGGAATGGTTGTGTAGGTGAAATTAAGACATGATGATAAATGAAAATGGAGATGAAAGAAATGATGGAAAAGGAAAAATTTATTGGGGAAATATGGCAATGGAAAGAAATGAAGATGTAAAAGTAAAACAGAGTGAAATTAAATAAGACAATGAATTTTGTAGAATGTTGAATGACTATGGCTTTTTGTCACCATTTTTTTCAAAAAGGAAATGGAAAATATAGGGTGTCAGAAACTTCTGATTTTCACCCTGTATTTTCTGTATAGGCATTCCAATCAATTATTGGTTTTCAACCTTATACAATTTATTTATTTATTTATTTTTATTTTTTTTTAGATAGGAAAAACAAAGACAAAGTTGGTGGAGAAGAAGGATTCTTCTTCACTAACTTCATTTCAGAATTGTTTTGGAAGACCTTGATGAACTCCTCCTTTGAAATTGGTTTTTGATATATTTTCAATCTATGACCATTCACAAGAAGAGGAGTTTGACTTTCATCTATTGTTCTAATCCTCACTGCTCCATTACTGAAGACTTTTTCAATCTCATATGGCCCAAGCCAATGAGTTTGAAACTTCCGTTGAAAATCTTTAAACTTTGAATCAAATAACAGTGCCCAATCTCCCTCTTGAAACCTCTTGTCCTTGATGTATTTGTCATGCCATTTAGCCCTCTGTTGTTGGACTAGACCATTCCTTTGAACTACCTCTTGTCTGATTTCATCAAGTTCATTTAATTGCTCCAGTCTATGCTTTTGAGCCGCTAATAAATCCATCCCCAACTGGACTGTCATCTTGAAAGTTTTGATTTGGAACACTATAGGGAACAAGACTTGTTTCCCATAAACAAGTCCATAAGGTGTATGTCCTATTGTATTCCTGCATGTAGTTCTATAGGCCCATAAGGCTTCAAGAAGCCTTTCTAGCCAATATCTTCTATGTAGATGCAGAGTTTTGGTGAGGATTCCTTCAATCACTTTATTTATAGACACCACTTGAGCATTTGCTTCTGGATGATAGGGAGTTGATTTCCTATGCTTGATCTTGCACTCCTCCATAAGCTTTTCCATCATGTTGGATGTGAATTGAGATCCCTGATCTATCACAATTTCTCTTGGAACACAAAAACGAGTGAAGATGTCCTCAAAAAGAAAATTAACTACAAATTTTTCGTTAGCAAAAAGTAATGCTTTGGCTTCTACCCATTTGGTGACATAATCAGTGCATACCAATATATATTTTTTTCTACTTATATGGAGGATTAATTGGTCCAATAAATTCTAAAGCCCACTTTTCAAAGGGTTCAATAAGTACCTGATATTGTAATGGCATTTCATTTGAGGGAGTAGGTTTCCCTACCCTTTGGCAGCTATCACACCTCCTGACATATTCTTTAGCATCTATGAAGATGGATGGCCAGTAATATCCTAAAGAAAAGATTTTATAGGTTGTCCTCTTGTGAGAAAAGTGTCCACCACATGGCTCATCATGACATGCTTTGAGAATATCAGGCATTTCATCTTCCCTGACACACCTTTTGATCATAAGATCTAGCCTTGTTTTAAACAATTCGTTAGTGATCCATGAATATCTTGCATTTTCTTGAATAATCTTTCTTTTCTCTCTAGGAAACAAATGTGATGGTAATTTCCCTGTAACCATGTAATTAGCAACATCTGCAAACCAAGGAGTTCAAGTAGTTACTACAAAAATATATTCATCAGGAAACTTATCTTCAACCAGAGAGTCTTCTTTGATATTCTGAATCCTGGAGAAGAAATCAACAACTGTGTTTTGTTTTCTAGGTCTATCTAGCTCAGAAATGTTGAATTCTTTCAATAGTAAAAGCCATCTTGTAACTCTACCATAGTAATAGGTTTATTCATCAAATATCTAATTGTAGAGTGATCTATATGAACAAACATTTCACAGCCTGTTATATAGTTTCTGAAATTATTAATTGCATGAACAACAGCTAAAAATTCATTTTCAGTCACAGTATAATTCAACTCAGTGGGACTCAAATTCTTATTTGTATAGTTTATGGCATAAGCAATCAAATCGTTTTGTCCCAATATAGCTCCTAGAGCTGTATCTGAAGCATCTATAGAAATATGGAAAGGAAGTTTCCAATTTGGACCTCCTAAATAGGTGCTTCAGAAATTTTTGCTTTCAAGGTTTCAAATGCTAGTTGGCAATCAGGATTCCAACTAAATTTTGTAAGCAATTTAAAGAGTGGAGATGCTATTTTAGTGAATTTTTATATAACCTTCTATAGTATCCTGTAAATCCTAGAAAACTTCTAACATATTTTTGGCAATTTGGAATTGACAACTTAGAGATGAATTCAACTTTAGATTTGTTAAATTTAATCCCATCTCCCGAAATGTGATGTCCTAAAACAATATATTCTATAAACATCATAAAACATTTTGCATGGCTTAGTGAAAGGTTTGTTTCCTTACATCTCTTAAGAACCTTTTCCAAATTTTCCAAAGCTTCTTCAAATGTGTTTCCATATATTATAAAATCATCCATATATACCTCTACACAATCATGTATTAGATCAGAAAAAATTCCTAGTACTGCTCTTTGGAATTTTGCAAGTGCATTACACAACCCAAAAGGAAGTACTCGGTAGGAAAATGTTCCCCATGGACAAGTAAATGTGGTTTTATCATGATCCTCAGGTGCTACCTGAATTTGATTATAACCACTAAAACCATCCAAGAATGAGAAACACTTCTTACCTGCTAATGTATCTAACACTTGATCTATAAAGGGTAAAGGAAAGTGATCTTTAAGGGTTGCTTTATTCAATTCTTGGTAATCAATGCACACCCTCCATTTACCATTATTTTTTGACACAATTACCAAAGGAGAAAAGCATTGGCTGTCTAAAATTGGGTAAATGAAGTTTACATTGAGTAATTTTTGGAGCTCTTCTTTTACAATTTCCCTAAGTTTTGCATTCATTCTTCTATGAGGTTGTCTGATTGGTCTACTGTTTTCCTCAATATAGACATGATGGATACAAGTCTGAGGATCAATACCTTTCATGTTGGTGTACTCCCATGCAAATGTAGCAGAATGTTTTTGTAATGTTTTGGTTAGCTCTTCTTGTTGTAGTTTCTGCAAGTTTTAGTTTATGCTCAATGTCCTACCTGGAAAAATTTCAATTGTAGAGCTACCAAACTCTTCCAAAGAATAGAGAGTCCTCTTCCTAGATGAAAAGTATTCAACATTATATTTTTCTTGAAATTATGCATGATCATATTCTGAAGATGTTTCAAAATTTTCCAATGTGTTCAGATTTTGACTATCTTCACTAATTTCTAACATAGTAAAGAGAGGTTGAATATCATATTCATCATCAATCCATTCCTTTTCATCTATTTCTGTGATTTCTTTTGCTGGAGGATACAAAGTAAATTTCTTTGTCAAATTACCATCATAAATATACATGTCACCAGATCTACAACTAACAAAAGCATTAGCTGTGGCCGGCCAAGATCTTCCTAATATGAGTGGGTGTCCTCCTAGATTATTCTTGGGAGTTAAGATCATGAAATCAATAGGATATTCCCAAGAATCTAAGGATATTGAAATATCTTCTAATACACCATCTCATTTGATTACTGATCTATCTGCAAGTTGCAGTAAGGTAGGTGTGTAAAGAAGATTAGGAAGTTTAAGCTGCTCCATAGTTTGTCTACTCATGATGTTTATTGCTGCCCCTAAGTCAATCAATCTATTTGGAATTTCAATTCCATTTATATGTGTCTTGACAATTGGACTCCCTAGATCCACATACTTCTGCATGGCAATTTTTCCCATCATTATATCTACTGTCTTTCCTACTAGGTGAAATCTTTTTGTTTCTTTTGCTTTTCTTCCTGGTCTTTTCATTCTCAACTTCTTTATTGTTTTGGCTAGAATGGGAATTTCTCTAATGGCTTGTAGCAAATGAATTTTGATACAGACATTATTTAATTCATCTAGAAAATCATAATTGGGCAACAAGAATTGTTTTTCTACCCGTCTATCAATTTGTAGTCTCTCAGGAAAAGGAGGTGTAGAAGTAGATGTTGGTTGCTAAATGATAAGAGTTGTATTCATTGGTTCTTTTTTTTTTCTTTTCCAATGTTTTGGTTTTGGAGACATGTTTCCTCAAAACATTTATTGACTTTTAGGGAATCTTCCTCAGAAGTGTCTTATTCTTGAATAACTACAAAAGGTCTTTCCTTTTCTAATATCTTACCAGATCTTAATTGAACATCATTAAGATCCAGTGGAGTAATCATATAAGTTGGAAATTTTTGTCCTTCTACCATGTAAGCATTCTAAGCGTTTTAATTGTTGGGGTTTGGTAGTGGTTGGGTAGGTAGCTGATTTTGTTTCTGCTGAAATGGTAGTAAGAGTTGAGGATTTTGACTTTGTTGTGCGGGTTATTGTGCAAATGGCAATGTGTTAGGCCCCTATACTACTAGTGTAACCCCTTATTGTTATTAGTACAACCCACTTATTATATTGATTTACCCATGTAGTGCCAATATTGTTACTATTGTGCCCCATAGAAGCCCACTATTGTTATTATTGTGCTCTTACATTATTAATGTTATGTCGGCTCTGATTATGTTATGAACCCTTAAACTCCTATATATACAAAGGAGGTCTTTTCATTTGTGTCATTGAAGAATTGTTCATTTATGTAATGTAAAGGAGGTTTCCCCCTCGAAGAGGCTGAATTCTAAGGCGTTGATCTATCTTTTCTATCTTTTCTTGAGCTGGTTTCATAACATTTGGTATCAGAGCTTTGGATTCTAGGGTTTTGCTGCTCCAAAAGGTCATCGTGACATTTTCGCTATAACTTTTTTTCTATGACGTTTTAGAAGCTAAAAAAAAAACCCATTTGATAAGAAATCACGCTGAATCTTGGATCCGAATTTTATAGCTTTTCACATTATATTTGTGGAGATATGATCTAAGGAAGCTGGTCTTTTTGCAGACTCCTCAATTACATTCCAAACAGGTAACCTAGGGAAAATCATCATAACTTTCTCTCTAAGCATCAGATTGAAATTTCGTAAGAACGTATAGAAAGAGGATAGACTTTGGTTTCTTGTATATATTTTTTAGAGCCAAAGGTCGAAATAGTGACACGTGGCACTTCATACACGTTCACTCTTTTGGAAAGGTCTATAATCAGGTCATCTTAGGAGATTGTGCATAACTCTTTCTTGGAGAATCCAATTTGGATCAGAATGGTGGCATTGGAAAGAGGATGTAGAGGGCTACTACAGGTCATAATTTTAGAACTTAAAGATTCAAAAGTACATAGTTACAGTCATTTCAAGATCGAGCTCCTAAAATCAAGAAAAAGCAAGATGAGGAAGTTTGATGGCAAGGATCCTGTAAATTGGATACTTCAGATGGAGCAATATTTTGATCTACATGGTGTACCACTATTACAAAAGGTATGTATTGCATCTTCATATTTAGAACCGGATCAATTTTTATGGTATGAAGGGCTTTGTTCTCGTAAACAACTTGTTACGTGGTCAATTTTCACGGAGGAAATGGTAGCACATTATGAGGATACAAAGAGAAACACCTTCTTGAGAGCAACACCACAACAATTGGAAAGAGTAAAAGGGCTTTGTGACATATTGGAAAGAAAAATTATGGAAACCAGAAAGCATACCCTCACAACTATAAAGATGGAAGTGTTGTTTCTCCTAGCCTTCCACAACCTACAAGGGTTACACCAAAACAATTGGAAGAAAAAAGAGAAAAACGGCTTTGTTACAATTGTGATAGCAAATACACTAAAGGTCATAAGTGTGATGAGAAGAAATTATTCTACATAGATTGCAAAGAGGAAGAAGAAAAGGAGCAAGAAAGGTCAAAAGAAGAGGATATACACCAGGACCCCACCCCAGAGAAAGAAGAAATGAATCAGACCATATCTTGTAAAGCATTGGCAAGAATTACCACTCCTCAAACTCTCAAGATAGAAGGACATATCAAGAAGAAAAAGGTGCAAGAAGTCAAATATCACATCGAGAAAGAAGAAATGAATCCAACCATATCTTGTAATTCATTGGTCGAAATTACCACTCCTCAAACTATCAAGATAGAAGGACATATCAAGAAGAAAAATGTTCAAGAAGTGAAAGATCACATCGAGCATGAAGAAATGAATCTGACCATATCTTGTAAAGGATTGGAAGAAATTTCCACTCCTCAAACTCTAGAGATAGAAGGACATATCAAGAAGAAAAAGGTTCAAGCAGTGAAAGATCACATCGAGCATCAACAACAAGTTCTCCAACTTTTAAAGGATAATTCCACTTCGGTGCAAAATCAAACGAAACAATAGGTAGATCAACATCGTAGTGAAAAAGATTTTGATGTAGATGATTGGGTATTTTTACTGCTACATATCAAGCAAGCTATTTATGAGAAGGAAATGTTGGCAATACTACATGCACTTAAAAAATGGCGACGTTACCGAATGGGAAGACTCTTCAAGGATGAGGATGTGGAAGCATTGTTTTGTGCTATTTCCATTATCCAACTAGATTGGATAAACAAAGCAAGGGATGAATGGAAGAAGGATGAAGAAGTATGGCCACTTATTCAAAAGTTGCAAAAGATCCCAATTCAAACAATATTGCAAGAAATTGAAAGGAAGGAAAGATCATATTGGAACCTGCAATAGTCACAGAAGCAAGAACATGACAGCTACGAAATCGATCAATTTCAGAGTATCTCATCAAGTGGAAGAACTTACCTTCTAAAAATTCCACATGGGAGGACAAGAATTTTATACAAAAGTATCAAGAACTACTCAAGCATTGAGGACAACGCTTTTTGAAGGAAGGGGCATGTTAGGCCCCTATACTACTAGCATAACCCCTTATTGTTATTAGTACAACCCACTTATTATATTGATGTACCCATGTAGTGCCCATATTGTTACTATTGTGCCCCATAGAAGCCCACTATTATTATTATTGTGCCCTTACATTATTAATGTTATGTCGGCTCTGATTATGCTATGAACCCTTAGACTCCTATATATAGAAAGGAGGTTTTTTCATTTGTATCATCGAATAATTGTTCATTTATGTAATGTAAAGGAGGTTGCCCCCTCGAAGACGCTGAATTCTAAGGCATTGATCTATCTTTTCTATCTTTTCATGAGCTGGTTTCATAACACAATGAAAGTTCAGGGTTCTGGTTTTGAAGTTGTGGTTGCTGATTTTGTGGGGGAGGATAATTCTGATAGGATGGAGGATATTGATAATATTAAGAAAATCTCCCATAACGATTTTGTACTCCTTGTGCCCACGATTGAGATTGATACTAAGATTGAGGTTATGGCCAAGGTTGCTGCCAAGGGTTCCAGTTTGGTGGGGGTTGAAGATACATTTGATTGTTAAACTCTTGATTTTGTGGCCCCAACCAATGTCATCTTGCAAAAAAACAAAGAGATTCTGCAGAATTTGGCACTGTTTCTCATGACTTTTTTAACAAATTATACAAGTTTCTAAAATTTTTTCATCTAAAGGGAATTCCCTTAGAGCATGTTTCTTTCTTCATTTTGGACAAAAAATGGCTAAAGCATCAGCCTCTGTTTTCAACTTGTTTTGAATTTTAAGGGTGTCTAGTTGCTCACTAAGGCTCCCTAGAATGTCAGTTTTAAACTCATCAAGCATATTGCCAATTTCTTCCCTACTTAGAGATCCAGTTACAGATTTGTTTGGTCTAACAATGGAAGGATCTCTCGGCCCTTTCCCTATTTTAGATTTCCTTCTTGCGCGATGAACACATAGTTCTCCTATGTCACTCAATGGAAGTTGAGATATATCTCCCTTCCCCATCATGTTAAGGATATCTATCCACTCATCGCTAATGGCCTTTAACAAAATAGCTTTCAAATTTTCTTCATCTAAATTGTTCATCTTTCCTCTTTTCAAATTATAGTTGAATCTCTCAATCAAATCTTCTAAGTTTTCATCCTCTCTTTGCATCATTTTGAACACCTCATCTTTATGATTGGTAGGCATGCAGTAATCCAAGTACCTATCCAAAAATGCATGTTTCATGTCATTCCACATTCTAATGGATTGAGTGACTAACCCCATGAACCATTTCAAAGCAGCCCCTTTTAGTGTTGAAGGAAACAATTTGAGTTTTTGAGAGTTTTCTAGATAGTCATAAGTTCTACACAAGACTTCAAACTCAAACAAAAATGTTTCAGGGTCCTAACTTCTTTCAACTGATCTAATAGATCATCAATGCAAGGAAGAGGATAATGATTCTTGATCGTTATTTTATTTAGTGCTCTGTAATCAATGAACATCCTCAACGAACCATATTTCTTTCTCACTAGTACGATTGGAGATCCACATGGTAATGTGCTTGGCCTTATGAACCCTTTATCGAGTAGCTCCTATAACTACTTCTTGACCTCTACATTCTCTAAAGTGGATAACTTGTACATTCTGATGTTAGGCAATGGAGCATCTTGCTGCAAAATAATATCATTTACTATTTCCCTTTTGGGTGGTAGACCATTAGGTTCCTCAAATAGGATATCATATTCTAAAACAACTTTAACTAAATTAGCTTTCTGCTTAGCATCACAGCCTTCAAATACATTGGTTTTATTAGGGTTCTTTTCCTTTACAACCATTAGTAAAAATTGTTTGCATGAATTTACAATTCTTTTCATTTGCCCTGAGTTTATGAGAGAGTAGTTATTTTTGAGTTTATGAGCTCTTACAATATATTCTGTTCCATCTTTAGTGAGTTGATACTTATTTTCAGCTCTATAGAAAATGGCTTTTCTATCATACAAGTAAGGACTTCCTAAAACAATACCACATATATCCAAGGGAACTATATCTAACTCAACCTCATCTACAAATGTTGACCCAATAACAAACCTAAGTTTAGATTGTCTAGTCACTTGTAGCTTTGCTTTATCACATACCCAACCTAATGGATATTGCTTCTTGTGAGGTGTTGTTAGTAAGCCCAACTTCTTTAGAATTGTTTCAGAAATCAAGTTTACTTGTGATCCACTGTCAAACAAAGTATCAATATTTTGGTGCTTGGAAATAACTCTAATATGAAAAAGCTCATGTATTTTCCTCTAACTCGTCATAACTCTCTCTCTGAGGATCGGATTGAAATTTCGTAAAAAGGTACAGAAAGAGGACGGACTGTAGTTTCTTGTATGTGTGTTTCAGATTCAAAGGTTGAAACAGTGACTCGTGGTATGTCGTACAAGTTCGCTCTACTGAACCAGTCTAAAAGCAAGTCACTGTGGGAGATTTGACATAACTCTTCCTTGGAGAATCCAATTTGGCTCAGACTTGTGGCATTGGAAAGAGGACGTAGAAGGCTACTGTAGGTAGCAATTTCAGAATTGGATGATTCGAAATTATAGAGATACATCTGATTCAATATCAGGCTTCTATAAAGTGAAAAAAGGTGTGTAGTTTTTTTATTTTATTTTTGTGTAAGCTTGGTTTAACGGAATTCAAAGGGCATAGTAAAGCATTATTATCGGTAACTGATGCCCCGAGGAAAGAAAATTCAAACACCTAGTAAGGAACCTGAAAGCTCTAGCATGACTCATGAAGAAGAAGAAGAAATGCTACATGATATATCAAAATTACAAGAACAAGTGCAACAAATGTCATGCTCACAAAAGCTAACAGAAGCTAAGATAAGTGGTGTGGAATCTATGATAAAGGGCATCGAAGCTAAGATGGATGATTCAAAGACAGATTTGAAGAGAGACATGGCAGATTTGAAGACAGATATGGAAGAATTGAAGAAGTTGCTACAAGAAAGTGTCACTAATGGTGGAAAGGTAGTAAAGGAAACTCATGATGAGAACAAAAGAAATGTTAATCATGATACCATAGACGCTAATGTTGGATCGAAGACTCACCATGTTCCAAAAATCGATATGAGTAAGTTTGATGGAAAGGATCCCACCACATGGATATTACAGATGGAGCAATTCTTCGATCTCAATAATGTGCAAAACACACAAAAGGTACGTATGGCAACCTTATATTTGGAACCAAATCAGTTTGTATGGTATCAATGGCTTTGTTATCGTAAACAATTTATCACTTGGGCAATTTTTACGGAAGAATTGATAGCAAATTATGAGGATACAAAAAGCAATACTTTTTTTAGCCAATTGATAAGTCTCAAACAAAAGGGTTCAATAATGGAGCACATTAAGGAGTTCCAAAAATTGAACATAAGGGTAAAAGATATTCCAGAGGACCATAGGATTGATGTGTTCATAGGGTCTTTAAAGGATAATATCCAACATGATGTGCGCCTTTGGGAACCTGATTCATTAGAGAAGGCATTCAGGTTAGCAAGAAAAATGGAAAGCAAAATTATGGCAACTAGGAAGCATACCATTCACAACTATAAAGACGGAAGTGTTGTTGCCCATAGTCTTCCACAACCTACAAGGTTGACACCACAACAATTGGAAGAAAAAAGAGCAAAAGGGCTTTGTTACAATTGTGATAGCAAATACACAAAAGGTCATAAGTGTGCTGAGAAGAAATTATTCTACATAGATTGTGAAGAGGAAGAAGAAAAGGAGCAAGAAAGGTCAAAAGAAGAGGATATATTCCAGGAACAAAGCCTATATGAAGAACAAATAAATCCGACCATATCTTGTAATGCATTGGCGGGAATTACCACTCCTCAAACCATCAAGATAGAAGGACAAATCAAGAAGAAAAAGGTAATAGTGTTGATTGATTCAGGAAGCACCCACAATTTTATTCATTGTAGGGTAGCAAAAAAATTGAATTGCTTCCTATATCCAGCACCAGAGTGTCAAGTGATGATTGCAAATGGAGGAACAATAAATTGTTCTGGAAAGTGCCATAATATCAAGCTATCCATGGGAGAATATGTATTGACTAGCCCAATGCTTTCCATTCCAATGGGAGGTGCTGATGTTGTACTAGGAGTCCAATGGCTACAATCCTTGGGTACAATAGCTTTTAATTTTCAAGAACTTTTCATGAAATTTTCTGTGGAAGGAAAGGAAGTTGAATTAAGGGGTATTGCAGGGAAACCAGGAAAGATAATCAGCTCTAATGGCATGACAAAGCTTCTAAAAAAGGAGCAAAGAGGTGTAATTGCACAATTATGTTCGCTAGATGTTTCCACATTGGAATCATCTATTTCTCCAGATCTCCAAAAAGTCCTGGACAATCATTCCAAGGTATTTGAGACTCCCAAAGGTCTCCCACCTATGCGTGATCATGATCATGCTATTCATCTGATTCCAGGAAGTGTTCCTCAAACATCAGGCCGTACAGATATCCATATGTCCAAAAAAGTGAAATTGAACGTATGGTTGCAGAAATGCTAGAGGTTGGTATAATTCAACCGAGTCAAAGTTCTTTCTCAGCTCCAGTAGTATTGGTGCACAAGAAGGATGGATCATGGCGCATGTGTCCAGATTATAGGGAGCTCAACAAGCTCACTATTAAAGATAAGTTCCCCATTCCTGTCATTGATGAATTACTGGATGAATTGCATGGATCAATTTACTTCACCAAGTTGGATCTCCATTCGGGATATCATCAAATCAAAATGAAGATTGAAGACATTCCGAAAACGGCATTTAGAACTCATGAGGGTCATTATGAATTTTTGGTCATGCCTTTTGGCCTTACCAATGCACCTTCAACATTTCAAGGTTTGATGAATTCAATTTTCAAACCATTCCTTAGAAAATTTGTGTTAGTATTTTTTGATGATATACTAATCTACAGCAAGTCTTGGAAGGATCATGTTGAACATGTTGACAAGGTGCTACAACTATTGGAGGAGAAACAATTATATGAAAAAAGATCCAAATGTTTCTTTGGAGTCCAGGAGGTGGAATATTTGGGTCATATTGTATCTCATGAAGGAGTTAAGGTAGACCCTAGCAAAATTAAAGCCATTAAGGAATGGAAAATCCCAACATCCATAAAGCATCTGCGAGGATTTCTTGGGTTGACAGGGTATTATTGCAAGTTCGTTAAGAATTATGGGAGAATAGCAGCACCTCTAACAACATTATTGAAGAAAGATTCATTTTCATGGACTCCGGAAGCAACAAAGGCCTTTAAACATCTTAAAGAGGCAATGTGCCAAGCACCAGTCTTAGCTACACCGGACTTCACAAAAACCTTTATTGTGGAATGTGATGCTTCAGGAAATGGAATTGGTGCTGTTTTAATGCAAGATGAAAGACCCATTGCTTTTGAAAGTCGTCCAATCAAGGGAAAGTTTTTAAGTAAAGCTATTTATGAGAAGGAAATGTTGGCAATACTCCATGCACTTAAGAAATGGCGACCCTACCTAATGGGAAGACACTTCAAGGTAAAAACGGATCATGATAGCCTTAAATACTTTTTAGAACAAAGATTATCCTCTGAAGAGCAACAAAAGTGGGTCACAAAGATGTTGGGTTATGACTTTGAAATCATCTACAAAAAAGGGAAGCAAAATGTGGTGGCAGATGCACTCTCAAGAAAGGATGAGGATATGGAAGCATTGTTGTGTGCCATTTCTATTATCCAACCAGATTGGATAAACGAAGCAAAGGAGGAATGGAAGAATAACGAAGAAGTGTGGGCACTTATTTGAAAGCTACAACAAGATTCCAGTACTTCTGATACATTTAGCTGGCAAAATGATTCGTTATGGTACAAAGATCGCTTATACCTCTGTAAGAATTCCCAGCTAAAACAAAAGATTCTTATGGAATTGCACACTTCTCCCTTAGGAGGGCACTCGGGATTTTTAAAAACTTACCACAGGGTTAAGAAGGAATTTTTTTGGGATGGTTTTAAATCAGATATTCAAAGGTTTGTGGCGGAATGTTTGGTTTGCCAACAAAATAAAGTTGAAACAATTAAGACACCGGGTCTATTACAACCTTTATCCATTCCAAGCCAACGTTGGGAGGAGGTTTCAATGGATTTTATCACAGGTTTACCCAAGTCTGAGGGAAAGAGTGTCATCATGGTGGTAGTTGACAGACTTACCAAGTATGCACACTTTTGTGCATTATCACATCCATTTAAAGCCAGTACAGTTTCTACTGCATTTATGGAAACAGTTCAAAAGCTACATGGAAACCCAAAGATTATTGTAAGTGACAGAGATCCCATTTTCACTGGAAATTTTTGGACAGAATTATTTTCTTGTCTTGGTACTCAGTTAGCTCATAGCTCATCTTATCATCCTCAATCTGATGGGCAAACTGAGATAGTAAACAAATGTTAGGAAGGATATCTTCGTTGCTTTGTATCTGATAAACAGACACAATGGGTCAAATGGTTGCCTCTGGCTGAATGGTGGTATAACACTTCCTTCCATACAGCAACAAAAATTACCCCATTTACGGCACTTTATGGGTACCAACCACCATCAATCACATCATATTTAAGAGAAAATTCTAAGGTTCAGGTAGTGGAACACCACATCAAACATCAACAACAAGTCCTCCAACTCTTAAAATATAACCTCGTGTTGGCACAAAATAGAATGAAACAACAGGCAGATCAACATCGCAGTGAAAGAAGTTTTGATGTAGGTGATTGGGTATTCCTACGGCTACAACCATATAAGCAAATGTCCCTAAAGCAAGCTAAGAAGGATAATAAATTATCACCAAAGTATTATGGTCCGTACAAGGTGTTGGAAAAGATTGGTACTATGGCATACAAATTTGAGCTTCCTGCAGCTTCTTGATTGCACCCAGTTTTCCATGTTTCATGTTTGAAGAAGGTTATAGGAGACAAGCTCCCAGTTCAAACAATATTACCAGAACTTGACGAGGAAGGAAAAATTATATTGGAACCGGAAGCAGTCACAGAAACAAGAACTCGACAGCTACGAAATCGATCAATTTCAGAGTATCTTATCAAGTGGAAGAACTTATCCGCTGAAGATTTCACATGGGAGGATGAGAATTTTATGCAGAAGTATCCAGAACTTCTCAAGCGTTGAGGACAACACTTTTTTGAAGGAGAGGGGCATGTTGGGTCCCTATAATACTAGTGATTACCCCATTACTATTGTAGTTATACCCCTTATTTATATTGTTATGCCCCTATTACCCCCATATTGTTATTTCTGTGCCCCTTAGAATCCCTCTATTGTTATTTTTGTGGCTTTATATTATTATTGTTAGGTCGGCTGGATTATATTGTGACTCCTTAGACTCCTATATATAGAAAGGAGGTTTTGTCATTTGTATCATCCAAGAATTGTTCATTTATGTAATGTAAAGGAGGTTGCCCCCTCGAAGAGGCTGAATTCTAAGGCGTGGATTTATCTTTTCTATCTTTTCTTGAGCTGGTTTCATAACACATTATATTCATTATCAATAGATTGTGCAGAATTACTTGTAGATGCTTCAGAATTTACCTTTTATACATGTGGCTGTGACTGTTGTTTCATCACCTGAGTCTGACCCCAAGTCTTTCTGAATAGCAGCAACAGTCTTCTTCTTATTACCACCAAAATTCTTAGGTTTCAGCTCTGGATGCAAAGACCAACAATGTTCATCATCGTGTCCATCCTTCTTGCAGTGAGTGCATGAAGGTTTGTATTTCTGTACAGTGTTTGTCTTCCTCTTCTTCCATTTCAGCTTCTTCTTGTCCTTCTTCTTGCTTGCAGAGGGTTTTGATGATCCCCCAATTTCTGGGTTCACATTCTTTCCTCTAGCATCTAGATGTGTAGCCTGAACTAATACATCATCTAGGCTAGTGGGGTTAAACATGAGGATGATGTGCTTCAAATAGCTATGCAGATCACCTATATACTTCAGCAAAATTTCAGGTGAGTTTAGAGGTATGCCTAGCATTAAAGCTCTTTTTCTAAACTCCTGGGTGTAACTTTGTACACTTTGGCCCTTTAATTGGCGAAAATTTTTCCAAATCATCATTGCTTGCTGCATATAAGCTAGAGGATAGAACTATTTTTTAATGGTAGAAACAAATTCGTTCCAGGTAGAAAGAATTTTACCATGTCTCTTCAGATCAGCTTGTGTCTTGCCTTCCCACCACACTAGTGTAGTTCCTCGAAGGTGAAGGCTATCCAGCTGAATCTTTCTCCTCTCTGAATCAATGTTCTACACCCTGTAATATACATCAATATGTCTAATCCAGTTATCTAGCTTTTCTGCATTTAATTCTCCATCATAGATTGGAAAATCAAACTTTACATCTAATTTAATCAAAGATGTTTTCTTCTCTTTCTTTTCAGGGCTAGGAGATGAGGATGATGGAGGTGATGGTGGAGGAGATGATGGAGGAAGCTTTTCCCCTTTCCCTTTTCCCTCTGGATGGGAATCTAGAGAAGGTTGCTTTGCTCCTTTGTCTTGTTTGGGAGTTTAGGTGCTTTCACCTCCACCCTTGTCTTGTTTGGGAGTTTAGGTGCTTTCACCTCGACCCTTCTTAAATTCTCGATACATCTCTTCCACCATAGCTCACATGGCCATAAAACTATCGATGAATTGGGATTCTGAGTCTAGTGGGACTTCTCCGACCATTCTCCTCTGAGAGTAGATTCTTCCAATCTTTGGATTAGCTTCAACAAGTTCTCCTTCTCCTAGTTTGAGCTTTGACCTAGTTAGCATTCAAGAATCCAAGAAAAGCTTGTCTAACCTTAGCAAACCTAAAGCTCTGATACCACTTGATCTGAAAATGAGATCTTAGATTACTTTTATGGTATTACAAACTCATGTGCATGGATTTGGCTATATTACTTAGTGCAACGGATCGAAAATATTTCGAATAATACAGACAATGAGCAGTTAAAGAAACATAATATACATACACACATAACACAGCCAAATAATCAAGGAGTTCACCAAAAACTCCTGGGCTATGTCTCCTAGTCCAGCCTTCAGTGGTGACCTCTCTATTATGTCTTCAAGAGCAGAGTTTTACAAAATGTGAGCTCAAATTGAGTCTCAACACAACGAATACAAAACAATAGGAGTTACTTAATTCCCTCAAGTCACTACGAGTACACAAAATTGCCCCCTCGCTCTTTGTCCTTGTGTTCACTCTGTCTCACCACTACTTGCCCCTGTCTCTATCATTCAGTGGCTATTAAGCCAATCAGCATTTGTCTATTCATTTTCCCCTTCTAGCTCTCTGGCTCTCAACCTTTGTCCGCTCAAATCCCCTCTAAGCATTAAAGAATCACTGCTAAACATCTTCAGGGATGGTGGCCACCTGTCTTGTAACAGAAAGGACCATTGGCGCGTTAAAACTCTAAAAATAGTAGTTCTCTATTTACACAAAGAAATACGCGTAAAACGTTGTAAAATCCATAAAAATTCCTTTTATCGAACCTGAAATTTTATTAACTCTGCCTTAAAATCCATCGGGTCCGCCTTTGTATCGCTATTGCAAGTCACTCGGTTGGAGGTTCATTTGTATTTGAGTTTATTATGAAAAATACCAAATACAAAGGAAATCCCGACAAAATGGCTTCATTCTAAACTTCAAATGTTTTAACATTGCATTCATAACCCTTTCGAGTCTGGCCATATCGCATGTTGCATCTCCCTGTTTGGCTTCCGATCGTTGATTGCGCCGATCGGTCTTATCGGCTATTGCCGCATCGCATGGTCACTGGCCTCTTTGGCATCACCCCTTATAATGCCGCGATGTGATATCACAATCGCATAACGCTAATCCTCTGTGTCGTGGGTTAGTTCCCTTTGTACATGCATACGAGTAATGCGATATAGCACGGGTAGATCTGGACCATCGAATCTGCACGCTTGATCGATGGTCCTCGTCTAATCGCGCTAGATCGCCATCATGATTTCCATAAGGCCGCGCATGATTAACTCTACCTGCCACCGCCGATTGCGATATGTCGATCAAAACTAGACTGTTGATTGGCCAAATCCGATAGCTCCTGTGGATCATTCTTTTGACCTCCGATAGGCTGTATTTTCCACTATTTCTTCATGTTTTTCTCTCCCGATAGTGTTTTTCGCCATTTTTAAAGGTTCATCCTTTGTGATAGTTTTTTATTTTTGAAGGCTTAGAGGGTTTTTATGATCCATTTTGTATCACCAAGAGTGTGAGAAAGAGAATAGAGAGAGATCTCCAAAATTGAACCAAGAAAAGGTTACCAACTGATCGTGAGAAGCCTTTTTATTAATGAGGCCTCTATTTTCTTCAATTTTCCATTATTTTCCTTCATTTTTCGCCTCGCATGCAACCTATGACCATTCATCTTCATTTTCTCCTAGTTTCCATTATTTTTATAAATAAAATTCCAATTAATGCCCCATGGATTTTCAAAGCCTTTTTCATTTCCTTTTCCAATTTTCTTAGCCAAAATAAAGAAAATGAATACCCACACTAGGATTTTTTTTCCCAACACTCAGCTTGGAATACATGTCCTTTGGCTATTATTTTTCCTTTATTAACTTTATTACATGGAATTTTGACCAGAGATGTTACAGAACCCTCACCTTCGGGGGAACACTATCCTCGATGTTCAATGACACCTACAACTAGAAAAACCATTGAAAAGAAAAACATATTTGCCATGGAGATTTATAACTTAGCTTGTTGCAGTATTTACAATGATCATCTTGCTTAGAAGAAAACCATCATGAGAAACATAACAACATGAAAATCATAATGACATGACACACATATCGCTTATTGGAGCTTCATAACACAACTCATGGCGATATTTACATCCATATAGTATGTACATATATAAAAAATCATCACATAAGAAAATATACAAAAAACATTCGCTCAAGCAGTGAATTGAGAAGGATACGTAGCCCGCATCTGATTGTCCATCTTCCATGTAGCTTCATTGGGCCCAAAGTGCTTCCATTGCAATTTAACCTACTCGATTGCTCGGTTTTGGAGCATGATCATATTTCTCTGCAATATACATTGAGGTTTTGACATGAATTCTCTATGAGGATCCACCTGCAATATATACTAGTCAATCACATTATCAATATATTTAACATACTTTTTAAGCAATGACACATGGAAAAAATCATGGACTTTCACTAACAGAGGCAGTGCAAGTTGATAGAATACTAGTCCAATCCTTTAAGGAATCTTGAAAGGTGCATAAAACGGAGGTTCCATCTTGCCACATGATCCAATCCTCAAGGATCTCTTCTTGGGATTTATTCATAATTACATGTGCTCCCAAACTTGAAACTCCTTAAATAAGTTGTTCCGATCTGCATAAATTTTTTGCGTGTCCAATGCTGCCTTTAGATTCTTCTTTATTACCTATATTTCTTGTTCCATTTTTGCAATCATGTCTACTCCAATCAACACCCTATTAACTAGATCACTCCAACTGATGGAGGTATTACAACTCTTCCCATATAGTGCCTCAAACAGACTCATGCTCAAAGACTCCTAATACCCATTATTGTAAGAAAACTCAACCAACGGAAGATACTCTTCCCACTGCTGGTGTTGATGCATCACATAAATCCTCAACATGTCCTCCAATATCCTATTTACCATATCTACGGATCCATCTATCTGCAGATGATAAGTTGTGTTGAAGGCCAACTCTTTCCCCAAACCTACAAACAACTCCTTCCAGAACTTGGAAGTGAACTTAGCATCCCTGCCTAACACAATTTTCATTGGAACTCCATGCAACCTCACTACATATATGATGAATACCTGTGCCACATCACTAGATGAATAAGTAGACATCACTGGAATGAAGTGCGCTAGATTAGTCAACCTATCCACCACTACCATGAGGCAACCATGTTGTATAGATGTCCTCAGAAAACTTGTAATGAAATCCATGGAAATGACCTCCCACTTCCACTCTGGAATCATAATTGGCTATAGTAATCCACTTGGATTCTTACACTTTGCCTTTACCTGCTGACAGTCCAAACATTTAGCAACAGAATCTTCCACGTCCTTCTTCAAATTTGGTCAATGATAAAACTTCTTCACTGTTGTCAATGCCTTTTGGTATCGTGAGTGACCTGAATATGATTTTGCATGAAACTCTCGCAAGATAGCATTCTTGAGTTGACTACCATTGGTCACATATATATGTTCCATAAATATGACCAAAACATCTACAGTAAGATGATAGTGCACATCTTGATCACTTATATCCTGTTGTAACCTATGTATAAGCTCCCTATAACTATCATCCTTCTGTCTTGCATGTAAGATCTGATCCTATAAGTATGTCCCATAAGAAAACATAGTTGCTATATGATTCAGCGGTATCCTCCTACTAAGAGCATCTACAACCTTTTTCTTTACCCTTGATGTACCTAATCTCAAAATAAAACTCACTAATCATGGACAACCATCTACCCTTCCTGGCATTCAGATTTGGTTGGTCAAATAGATACCTCAATCCATTATGGTCGCTCATCCATACAAACTTCCTGCTAAGAAGATAATGTCTCCACATCTTCAATGCATGGATGATCGTTGCCAACTCAAGATTATGTCACTCATAAAATACTACATGTCCTTCCTACATTAAGACTCCACCAATTCCTCTCTTGCAAGCATATCTAAATATGACAAAGTCTTTTTCGGGATCTGTGATCTTTGACACTAAAGCACATTAACAACTGCTTCAATTTCTCAATACTTGTTGTACATTCTTCTGTCCATTCAAACTTATTACCTTTCCTTTGCAATGATGTGATAGGATATGCAATCCGAGAGAAGTTCGTGATGAACCTCCTATAGTAACCTTCTCACCCCATGAATGATCTTACCTCATGCACATTTCTCTGAGCTTCCCACTCCATGATAGCCCTTATATTTTCTACTTCCACTTCTATGCCTTCCTTGGAAACTACATGTCCTAAGTAATGTACCTTTTTTCTTAGACAAACTACATTTGTATAACTGATTCTCTCTTAGTAATCTCAACATTGCTACTAAGTGCTCGACATGTTCTTACTCATTCTTAGAATATATCAAGATGTCAACAATGAGTACAATAACAAACTTGTGCAGATAAGGATGCACCACACTATTCATCAAGAACATGAAAGTAGTTGGAGCGTTGAACTACATAAAACCCATAATTCCCACACATGGTATGAAAAATAGTCCTATAGATATGCTCTTATTTAATGCATACCTGATGGTGTCTTGATCTCAAGTCAATCTTCGAGAACACTACTTCTCACTTTAAATGATCAAACAAGTCATCAATCCTCAACAATGGATACCTGTTCTTGATGGTCACCCTATCAACTACCTGTAATCAATGCATAATCTGAGAGTACCATCCTTCTTCTTCACAAGCAACACTGGTGCACCACAAGGTGATACACTTGGCCTAATTTATCCCTTATCATGCATTTCCTTCAACTGCAACTTCAACTCTATGAGCTACGGTGTTCTCATCCTATATGGTGCCTTCGATGTTGGTGCTTCCCATAGTACTAACTTAATGGAAATGTCCACTTCCCTATGAGGCAGTAACTCCGAAATCTCTCCTGGGAACGCATCCTGAAACTTCTGCAAGGTCGACTACATGGTCAATACCTCTGCACCCTCAACATCCTTACCTTTGTCACTATAAATATGCACTCCAAATAACACACACCCTTTTTCGCGACTATGCTTTTCTTGCATTGTTGTCACCATTCTAACTAATGTTTCCTTATTCTTAGTCTGTAATACTCTTTGTTCTCCACTTTCATCCAAACACGCAAAGGCCTTTGCATAAAAATCCACTTTAGTCGTATGAATATATAACCATTTCATACCCAAAACCATACTATATGATTGTCACACATCCTCAAGTTAATAGAGGCCATAAAAAAATATTTACTTAACTTACCATATTACCCATAAAATCTAATTTAATAGTATGAAATTAATCATTGCAATCATTTTTTATGAATTAATCTCAATTTTCATTGACTTTTATTATATATAAAATGAAATCGAGCATTAAATATATGCCACAAATGACTTGGGTGTTAAGTCACATTCTGGAGGGTTCACTGTCGATCCCAGACCACCTGTCATCATGTATATCATTTCGAGTTTACATTACAACCTTTGTCTCTTCATATATAAACTTTTAATGAACGTTATACTATATTAATACAATGCTCTCAATGAATGTCTGGACTTTTGAGCTACATTTACTTCGCATTAACTGGTTGTCGATTACTCGGCCTAGGTGGAGGTGCTTCTTGGCTGGAGCTCTTATTGCAGTACTCCTTCTACTGTGGCTTTGGGATTCCCTTCAGATAGATTATCTTTGGTAATTTCAAGGAGCGGATGGAGGAGGTGAACCTCAGGGTTCTATGCCTCCAGTTTGGTGAGTTTTCCCTCTCATTCTTCCTTTTCTAGAGGTGGCTCTCGCGTATTCTGTAGAGGTCTATCTTCCTACGCAGGTATTGTTTTACATTTGGAATGTTGAGACTATAACTCTATATTTATTTATAGTATATATATCTCATGATTTCTAACCTTCAAGTATTCTAAATAGGGCTTGGGTTTCATGGCACCGACTTCATTTGCAGAGAGATTCCTCTACTGAGCTTATCCTAGGTATGGTTTTTTTATCATTTTCCTTTATTATGGTTTCCATCAGTCTTATTTCATTTTTGTTATGGTCTTCTAATCCACCGTATTCCTTCCTATTGGGATGGAAGGCTTTTGCAGTGAAATGGCAAAGGGTTGGATGGAACCCTCGCTCAGCTTTCAGTTCATGACGATGGTTGTCTCATCTGGCTCTGGGTATTTCATACTGTTATGGTTCTTTGTTCAGCTTAATTTGTTGGGGTTTCAACTGTAAGGTTATCATTATATAAACTGCTTTACTGTGTCTCCTTAGTTTTCTTTCAAACATTCTCGGCTACTTGGGAAGCCGAGAGATTTCGTAACTAAAAATGGTTTATTCAGCCTCATGGTTTCTTAATAGTTTTCTATGGATTAATTGTTTATGTCGGCATGTAGATAGGTGAATTGGTAATGGAACGAACTACTAAGGGTTTGGTGTATCCGAACATTGGCTTCACCTGCTTAATAACTCGACTTATGACAGTTTTTAGACATTCATGAATATTATAAATTTTTCTTATTAGCTTCATTCGTCTTACCTCTATATTAATTCTAGAGGCAACATTACTACCACAGTACCTCTGCATGGTTTAATGTTATCCAGTTTAATAGTTCGTGTAAATGGGTTTTCGTGATAATGACATTTTCTATTCAAACTATGCGTTTTGAATTTCTATTAGAACGGTTGTGCCATTTTCCATTTGCAATAGTTAGGGTTTGTAATTATAGGATGATTCCTCAGAGTTTACTTCCATGATTTCCTTTCAGTACTTGAATGTTTAAATTATTTCTACACCTGTATTCTCTATCCCTTATTTATTTAATTAGCAAGGTCTTGTCTGGAATTTTAATACATTGATTTCCCTTAATGTTATTAAATTACATTGTACTTTTATATTTGTACTCCAAGTTAAGGGAAGAGGTACCAGAGTGTTCCTCGGATAACTCAGGCTTCGAAAATACATGTACTCGGAGTTTGCCCCTATCTCGTTTTGGTTAGTTCCTAAATGTGTTAAGTTGTAATAAAGGGGTTTATTCCACCACTTACGATGACTTCGTTCAGTAAGCTTGTTTTCCTTGTTATCGAGTTGATTTTTAATGACAATCTCTGTCAGTGAGAATTTGTTATCCTAGATGGTACTTTACTTGTTTTTCAACTGATAACTATGATAGTTTCCTTTTACAATCCTTATCTATCTTTCTAGAAATGGATTACTGTAAACTGGATATGGTATTTAACCAAACACCGAAATTTTATTTTCTTTGCATGGAATAACTATTTAGGAACTTCTTATGAAATTACCATAAATTATCTAGAAATTTTCCTAATTTATGATAATGATTCACATGCATATATTATATCAATACATAGGATAAATATCTAGCAATTAAACATGAGAATATTTCACTTATCTCGGCTATTGTTTCCGACATTTTTCCTATTTCAGTCCACAACTATACTTTGCCTCTGGTTTCTTTGTGTCCCAACCTTGAGACTATGATGCCGAATAGTCTCCCCCCCAAGTTGTTCCTGTGTACAGGAACTTCTTTTATATGAGAACTCATAGTCTCACTGCTATCTGGTCTAAACCAGACATAGCCACATAAAACTACCTAACCTTTCAGCACAAATTTTTCCTCTTACTCAATATTCTCCTGATCTCAGATACCCCTATCCTCTTTATCTTCTTGAATAAATACTCAAGAAATTAGTTAGAAGCAGGTAACTATCTCTCAAAAATGATTAATAAGAAAAATTAATATTTGCTGATATTTGTTGCTTTATTTTAAAAAATAATTAAATTCCAAAAATAGTTTCTTATAACTAAGAAAATAAGTAGTTTGTTTGATATGTAGTAATTAAAATATTTACATGGCTTGGGGATATCACATCGTCCCCCCAATATGTAACATTGTCCCGATGTTTTCCCTCTTAAAGCAACTCTGGAAAGGTCTCCTTCATAACCTGCTCATCTTCCCAAGTGGCCTCTTCCAGCCCATAGTGCTACCATTGCACTTTAACCTGGGTGATAACTCATTTTCACAGCGTTACTTCTTTGTGATCTAGTATAACCAGAGGTTCGACCAAGAACTCGCCTTCTAGTTTGACCTACACATAGCAACAAAACAATTTAAGTCATCAATCAACTTGCTTAATAAATCTATATTAAAAGAGAAATTTCTTGAATAGTTTACATGAATGTCTTGCCAATTGATTACATGTTTAGGATCAAAAATGTATTTCTTAAGTAGAGACACATAAAAGACATTGTTCACACAAATGTGGCTGGGTAAGGCAAGTTGGTAAGCCATCTGTCCAATTCGAGCTAAAATTTGGAAAGGCCCACAAAATCGGGGTGCTAGCTTAGCACATCTGGTCCATTGCAAGGTGATCTTCTTGACTCGTACTCGAATGGACACATGATCCCCTACTTAGAATTCCCCGAACCTTATTTTCTGATCAGCAAAGTTCTTTTGTCGGTCCTGAGCGGCTTTCAAATTAGCTCGTACCTTTTTCACCATCCCCTCCATTTCTTCTAACATATGTAGTCCTAACATCAACTTGTCTTCTGGACCACTCCAACTCAAGGGTGTTCTGCTCTTACGTCTATATAAAACTTCAAAGGGACTCATCTGTAAAGATGTATGGTTCCCATTGTTATAGGCAAATTCTACGAAGTGTGGGTAGTCCTCCCATTTCAATGGTTGTTTCATTACATAAGTTCGCAACATATCTTCAACTACTTGATTTACTCGTTCCGTTTGTCCATCCATTTGTGCATGATAAGTGGTGTTGAAGTGTAGTTGTGTGCCCAATCCCTCAAAAAGGGCCTTCGAGAAGGCTGATGTGAATTTCACATCACTGTTGGAAATGATCATTTTTGGTATTCATTCTAATTTAAAAATGTTTTGCATAAAAATTTTAGCAATTTGTACCGCTTTATAAGTTGACTGGACTAGTATGAAATGAACAGATTTGCTCAATTTGTCCACTACCACCATGATGGAGTCATTTTTCCTTTTTGAATTAGGAAGTCCAGTAATGAAATCGATGGATATGGTTTCCCATTTCCATTCTGGAATAGGCAGGTGGTGAAGTAATCCTGTTGGGTGTTGGTGCTCAGCTTTTATTTGTTAGTACTCCAAACATCTGGCTAAATATTCTACTACCTCCTTCTTCATACCAGGCCAGAAAAATTCATTTCTTAGGTCAAAATCATTTTTTGATACCCGAGGTGATGTGCATAAGGAATCTTATGATATTCATCTAAAATTAATTTTTTAAGGTGTTTATGGTTAGGCACATATAACCTTTTCCTATAAATTAGTATTTCTTCTGAATTTACCTCATATCCTAATTGTTGTTCATGGTTGTTCGGAATTTTTGCTTGCTACCATAATTTTTTGTATACTAAATCTTGCATGCCTATTTCACAAATCTTCTCATAAAAAGTTCTTCGTAATTCACTAAAAGAAATTTCATATAAACAATTTACCTTGTGACTCAAGGCATCCTCAACCAGGTTTTCTTTACCTTTAAAATTTTTGATTTCAAAATTGAATTCACTTACGAATTCTGTCCAACGAGCTTGGATAACATTTAAAGTCGGTTGTTTGAAGTAGTTTGTTAGACTATGATGATCAATCATTAATAGAAATTTCTAACCCATTAAGTAATGTCACCACATCTTTAAGGCGTGAATCATCGGTATGAGTTCTAGGTCATATGCTGAATACTTTTGTTCGTACTCTTTAAGCTTTCTTGACTCATAGGCAACAACACTGCCTTCCTGCATTAGTACACTGCCTACACCCTCCTTGCTAGCATCCATAAAAACCATGTATTCTTTATTGGGATCAACAATTATCAAAATGGGTGTGGTGGTAAGTAGATGCTTGAGCTGATAAAAGCTCCATTGACAGTCAAGGGTCCATCTAAAGGATTTCTCTTTCTTTTGAAGAGAAGTAATAGGATATGACACCCTAGAAAAACCTTCCACAAATCATCTATAATATCCAGCTAGACCCATGAATTATCTTATGTCAACTACATCTTTCGGTACTGGCCATTCCATGATAGTTCTTATTTTCTCTGGATCTACTGCGATTCCATTCTTTGTGATGACATGTCCCAAGTATCGGATTTGTTCCTTAAAGAAATCACACTTTTTATATTTGGCATACATTTGGTGCTCTCTTAGGACTTGTAGAACAATACAGAGATGGTCCTTATGTTCTTCTATGCTCCGAGAGTAGATTAGTGTGTCATCAATAAAGATTAATACAAATGTGTCTAAGTATTGATGAAATATATTGTTCATGAGACACATGAAGGTTGTTGGGGAATTAGTCAGTTCAAAGGCAGTACTACGAACTCATAATGTCCATAATGAGTTCTGAATGTCATTTTTGTTATATCCTCCTCCTTTATTTTGATCTGATGATAACCTAAGCGGAGATCGATCTTTGAGAATAGAGTTGCACCCTTTACCTGATTAAATAATTCATCTATATGGCGTGGAGGGTATTTATTTTTAATGCTCATCTTGTTTAACTGATTGTAATCCATGCACATTCGCAATGTTCCGTCCTTTTTCTTAACAAAGAGCACTGGAGCTCCCCAAGGGCACACACTAGGTCGGATATACTTTTTATCAAGAAACTCTTATAGCTGGATTTTCAATTCTATTAGGTCTAGTATGCTCATGTAGTAAGGGGATCGAAAGACTGGGGAAACTCCCGAAATTAGCTCAATGGTGAAATCTATGTCTCTTTTCAGGGGTAGGCATGGGATTTCCTCAGGTAATACATGTGGAAACTTTTGTACCACTGGTACGTTTTCGAGGGAAATAGATTCATCTTTACAGTCAGTGTACCCTACTTGTATTGGATAAACTTGGAAACCTTTTCTGATGCATTTTGTTAATTGGGATGTTGTTACAAGTCTTACTAGTAGAGTATTTTGAATACCTTGAATTTCCTGTCTTTCTCCTTCCTCATTCCTGTAATTAATGGTTTTGGTCTTACAATTAATAAAGGACCAACGCTTTTCCAACCCATCCATACTTATAAGGATGTCGTATGACCCCAAGGGTAACACATTCAGATCTTCCATGATAGACACATTAGTTAATATTAGAGGGAAATTACTGACTTTTTCCAAAACTCTTCTTTTTGTTCCTGTGGCTAGTTGTACTAGCCAAAGATTTTTAAACTTAACAGTTTGCAATTTACATCATTCCACTATCTTGGGGCTAATATAACTCAAGGTAGCCCTGACATCAATTAGAATAGATATAGTTCAGTCAAAAACTTTACCTTCAAATTCAACCATGGTTCGGTGAAATTTTTCCTCATGATCTTCAAGGGAAGCATTAATTTTAGGAATTCTTCTCGCCACTTCTCCCATGGTAGATGATTCTTGTATTTGTGAACTCTGATCAGCTCCTTTGCAGTGTGCGCAGTTTTTTGACATAATCTGGGCCTTTGCATCCCCAACGCTATACAGGTGGTCTGTTAGTTATTTCAGCTTTAGTTCTACCAACTTGCTCATTCATCTTGGTTTCACCTGGTACTTTAAATCTAGGCTGATTCCTATTCAAATTCTAGTTATTTTAACCTTTAAATAATCCTTTGCTGCCTGCGCCCTTATTCCCTTTGTGGCTAGGAACAAATTTACTTCCCTTTTTGTCAGCCCACCTCTTTCTCATATCTCCCTTTGGTTTGTTTTGCTAGTAATAGATCTGTGCCTTACGAATAACTTCATCCATGGTTTTTGGGTTGTCAAACTCCAACCATTCTTTCACGAATAGGGGGAGACTACTGATAAACCATTGAGACTTTGATTTTTCTTTGCGTATGTAAGGGACATACCAAAGTAATGAAGTAAATTTTGTTATGAACTCATCCATGGACATTTCACCCAGTCGGAGATCATGAAACTCCTTTTCTTTTTCATCATTAAATATTCCTGTTAGATATTTCTCCTTAAAATATCTCTGAAATTTTTCCCATGTTATGCTTTGCTCATTGACTCTGCAAACTATCTTTACTTCCTCCCACCACGATGTGGTTATCTCTTATAGCTGGAAGATGGCCAAACTAGCCTTTATATTATGGTCATACTTGTCCAGCTGGAAATAATTGTTCTTATGATGACCCATGCTTTTGCCACCTCTTCCTATTCACCATTAAACAGAGGAGCTTTATTTTCTGAAACTCCCCTTGAAGTTCCAATTTCTGCCTTTTCTGTGTCTTGTGATTTGACACATTATCTGATTCTTCTTCATGATTTTCTTCACCACCTTCTGTTTCCATATTCTCAATTTGAAACTCTTGTTCCCCCATCATATTTTGTGTTCAGGGCTAGGGGCTAGTGGTCGATGATTCTATCTATTAGATAGACTCCTCATAATTTTGTCCTGCTCTTGCATCAATCTTTCGTTGTCTGCTTGCAGCCGGGCCATTTCATCCTTTAATTATTGTACAATCACCATGATATCTATATTGGTATTTCATGGCTCATCATCCCACCGCACCCAAACCTCATGATTGCCTTGCTGAAATGATGTTGGTCCTGCTCCCAGTACGGACCTGTATGGTAGATTCCCAATTTTCCTCATGTTGTCTTCTCCCTTCTTCCTACGTGCATGTCACAGATTTTGTTATTTCTTTATTCCATAGGTCTCAGTTTGGCAACTTGAGTGCTCTGATACCACATGTCACACATCCACATGTTAATAAAGCCCATAAAAAAAAAAAAAAAATTACTTAACTTACCATATTGCCGATAAAATCTAATTTAACACTATGAAATTTATCATTGCAATCATTCGTTATGAACTAATATCAATATTCATTGAATTTTTATTATATATCAAATGACTTGGGTGTTAAGTCACATTCTGAAGGGTTCACTGTCGAGCCCAGACCACCTGTCATCCTGTATGTCATTTCGGGTTTACATTACAACCTTTGTCTCATCGTATATCAATTTTTAATGAACCTTATACTATTTAAATACAACACTCTTGGTGAATGTCTAGACTTTTGAGCCGTATTTAGTTCAGATTAACTGACTGCGGATTACTCGGCCTAGGTGAAGGTGCTTCCTGGGTGGAGCTTTTGTTGCAGTACTACTCTGACTATGGCTTTGGGATTCCCTCTGGATCGACAGTATCTTGTCATTTCAAGGATCGGACGAAGGAGGTGAACCTGAGGGTTCTACACCTCCAATTTCGTGTGTTTTCCCTCTCATTCTTCCTTTGCGAGTGGTGGCTTCATCGTATTCTGCAGAGGTCTATCTTCTTACGCAGGTATTGTTTTATATTCGGAATGTTGAGACTATAACTCTGCGTTTATTTACATTATATATATCTCACAATGTCTAACCTTTGACTATTCTAAATAGGGCTTGGGTTTCATGGCACCAACTTCATCTGCGGAGAGATTCCTTTGCCAAGCTTAACCCAGGTATGTTTTTTTTAGCATTTTCCTTTATTATGGTTTCCATCAGTCTTATTTCATTTTTATGGTCTTTTAATCCACCATATTCCTTCTTGTTGGGATGGAAGGATTTTTCATTGAAATGGCAAAGCCGTGGATGGAAAAGTCGCTCAGTTTTTAGTTCGCAGCGAGGGTCATCTCATCTACCTCCGAGTATTTCACACTACTATGGTTCTCTATTCAACTTGGTTGGGGTTTCAACTCTAAGGTTATTGTTGTATAAACTACTTTATTGTGTCTGCTCAGTTTTCTTTCAAACATTCTAGGTTATTTGGGATGTCGAGAGATTTTTTAATTAAAAAGTGTTTATGCGGCCTCCTGGTTTCTTAATAATTTTGTATGGATTAATTGTTTATTGTTGGCCTGTAGATAGGTGAATTGGTAGTGGATTGAACTACCGAGGGTTTGGTGTATCCTAACCCTGGCTTGAGTTGCTTAGTAACTCGACTTATGACTGTTTTTAGACATTCATGAATATTATGAATTTTTCTTATTTGCTTCATTCGTCTTACCTCCATATTAATTCTAGAGGCAGGGTTACTACCACAGTGCCACTATGTGGTATAACGTTATCTAGTTTAATAGTTCATGTAAATGGGTTTTGCTGATAATGCCATTTTCTATTCAAACTACGCTTTTTGAATTTCTATTGGAATGGTTGTGCCCTGTTTCTTTTGAAATAATTGGGGTTTGTAATTAGAGGATGATTCCTTAGAGTTTACTTCCATGATTTTCTTTCAGTACTTGAATGTTTAAATTATTTCTATACCTATATTCTCTCTCACTTATTTATTTAATTAGTTAGGTCTTGTCTAGAATTTTAATACATTCATTTCCCCTAATCTTAATAAATTTCATTGTTCTTTTGTATCTATACTCCGAGTTAAAGGAAAAGATACCTGAGTGTTCCTTGGATAACTCAGGCTTCAACAATACCTGTACTCGGGGTTTGCCCCTATCTTGTTCTGGTTAGTGCCTTAAATGTGTTAAGTTGTAATAAAGGGGTTTATTCCACCACTTACGATGACTTCTGTCAGTAAGCTTGTTTTCCTTATTATCGAGTTGATTTTTAATGACAATCTCTGTCAGTGAGGATTTGTTATCCTAGATGGTACCTTACTTGTTTTTCAACTAATAACTATGATATTTTCCTTTTACAATCTTTATCTGTCTTTCTAGAAATGGATTACTATAAACTGGCTATGGTCTTTAAACAAACACTGAAAATTTCTTTTCTTTGCATGGAATAACTATTTACGAACTTCTTATGAAGTTACCATAAATTATCTAGACAGTTTCCTAATTTATGATAATTATTAGCATGCATAGATTATATCAATGCACAGGATAAATATCCAGCAATTAAGGATGAGAATTTTTCACTTATCTGGACCGTTGTTTCCTAGATTTTTCCTATTTCAGTCCACAACCAGACCTTGATTCTAGTTTCTTTGCCTCCCAACCTTGAGACTATTATGCCAAATAGTCTCCCCCCGAGTTGTTCCTATGTACAGGAACTTCTTCTCTATGAGAACTCACATTCTCACTCTTGTCTGGTCCAAACCAGACATAGCCACATAAAACTACCTGACCTTTCAGCATAGATTTTTCCTCTTACTCAATATTCTCCTAATCTCATATACCCTTATCCTCTTTATCTTCTTGAATAAATCCTTGAGAAATTAGTTAGGATAAGGTAACTAGCTCTCAAAACTGATTAGTAAGTAAAAATAATATTTACTGATAACTGCTGCTTTATTTTCAAAAAAAATTAATTTCCAAAAATAGTTTCTTATAACTAAGAAAATAAATAGTTTGTTTGATCTGTAGTAATTAAAATATTTACATTGTTTGGGGATATCACAATGATCCCAATGGAAATACATTCAAATCTGTTGAGGTAGGCATACCATTCAACTAGAAAGCACAAGCTCTTACGCAATGGTACACTCTGTTCTTAGTACTTGTTGCCAACTACACTGACTATGATTCTTCATGCACTTCTTTATTCAAACCACACTTATCCACCAGGTCAAGATTAACATAAATATAAATAGATCAAGGGTCAATAAAAATAGAAACAACTTGATCACAAAAAAATATTGTCTTTGATTCCTCTAAATACGACATCTCGACTAATAAAAAAAATAGTTTCTAGGTTCCAATGCATATAACCTTTCATATCATGTTTATAGTCAATAAATATACACTTCTCATATTTATTACATAACTTACTCATATTATATTTTGGAATGTGTGCATAAGCATCAGAACCAAATATCGTAATAAGTTTAGGAGATGATTTCTTACTAGTCCGTACCTCATGTCATGTCTTGTGATTTGATGCTAATTAGGGTGATCTATTTACATGGTAACATGCACCACCTACTATCTTTTCCCATATTTTTTTCCTAACTTGACTCCACGAAGCATACTCCTTGATTTTTCCATCAATATCCTATTCATCCTTTCTGCAACCCTATTCTATTAAGGTGTGTAAGTTGTTTTCTTATTCCTTGCTATACCACACTAATAAAAAAATTACTCAAATCCATTCCTGAAGAATTCCCTACCATTGTAGGTCTTCAACACTTGATTTTCTTCTTTGTTTTATTTTCTACTAGAATATTAAACTATTTAAGTTTTCAAAAGACTTCGGAATTCCTCTAGAGGAAACAAAGTAATGTATTCCTTGAGAATGCATATATAAATGAGACATCGTGCATAGATTTACCCAATGATGTAATTGAAATAGGTCCAACACATTATTATGCATCAATTGTATGTTGGGTTTCATATTTATACTGATGGGGGGTGAATCAATATCATGAAACATTTTTACTTATTAAGACCTGTTATCACTTAAGAATTCTAATTCCCAAATTGCTCACATCAGTTTGATGGTAAAGGTTCGGTACTAATATAGGTTTGATTTTTTGTTTGCCTTAGAGCCTGAGTCTTAAGAGTCTTGATGGTATACTTAAATAAAGGTCAACTATTCATTCTCATTCATCACTGGTCTCATAACTCACACAATTGCCATGTGTCAGCTTTTTTCAAAGGTTATTATGTGTTACAAATCTTTTTAGGTGATTTCGTAGCGCATAAATCCTTTTTAGGTGTTTTTGCAGTGCATAAATCCTTTTTAGGTGTTTTCGCAGTGCAACATGCTTTAGGTGATTTCGTAGTGCATAATCCAGATTTTACACTAGCTGCGCTACGAAATCGGAGATTTGTGCAATCCGTAGCAAATATTTCCTAACTGTAAAACCTGTCAAGATCAGTTATGGTTGCATCATCCATTGTCAACTTATACACTCCACATATCATGTCCAACCGCTTATCTCCATTATTACATTCGTTAGGTACCTTGGTACGCTCGGATTGCAAGTTCCAAGAAAAGCCAAGTATTCACAGTCATAATTATGATTTTCTTCATTGCATGAGGAACAAGTATGCAAGCTTTCAATTTGAATTCATTGAACACCAAGCGAGGAAGTTATCAAGCGAGGTAGCCATCAAGCGAGACAGGGATCGAAGATTGAGCAGCGCTAGTATTTCTGACCTTCATTACACTGAAGTCTCATGGAAGGATCTATAGAAAGAAAAGAGCACAGGTTAGGGAGATGTTTGAGGAATGAACCTGAAGGTATAGATCTTATCTTGAAGAACAGAGAAGTTGAGCATGCGTTCAAGCATGTTGGATGTTGGAATTTTTGTGAGAAACTCCAGGGAGGTCATGCACAAATCACCAAGGAATTTGCCTTGAATTTTACAGGACTGAATTCACAAGTTGGTATGCTTGAATTGCAAATCTCTCCAGAGGTAATATCCATAGTTACTGAGATTCCAAGGGGACAAGAAATTTGGTTTAAAAATTTTAAATTTGATATGAACCCCTGCAAAGAATTTCTGAAGCCGAAGTTCATTGACTCAGATTTGAACAAGTCCGTATCTAGAAATTATGTCAAGGACTCATATGCTAATCTGCTTACCTGCATACAGAGGTACCTTACCTATGAAGGGAGATATAACCAGGTGTACTCATATCATTTCAAGATTTTGCTGCATTTCACAGGAAAAATCTCTCTTGATTTACCTTTCTACTTATTTCGTAGCCTGAGCAAAATGTGTGACAAGGTGCAGCTAAGGAAAGAAGCCTGTGAGACCTCATTGTTTCACCATGGCTTAGTTAAGTTGATCATTATGCATGAACTACAGAGAGTAGGTAGGGACTGGCCCACGTTTATGTTTATGTCTGGCTTTAAAAATGAAACTGGTCTCAGTCCCCAAGCTATGAAAAATTCTCCACCAACAACTAGTCATCATACAGAAATATCCAAGAGATTCACAAAATTGAAAGCTAGGAAACAAGTAAGGGAGCCTGCCAGATCAATGGTTATCCAGGACACACCCTAGTAGTCACTAAAAAAGAAAACTCAGGTCGAAGAAGGTAGACGTGAATCATCTGCAGGAGAAGTAGTCCAGAGAAGAATGACCAGGAGTCAATTAGCTAAGGAAAAAGGCAAGAAGGTGGTTGCTGAGGAAAGCCCTGTTTCAAAAGGGAACTTGAATGACTTACTGCAGGCCATTGACATTGAAGAATCTCCCCTGGTTCAAGAAGATTTGATAACACTAGGTAAAGACAAGACTAACAGAAGCAAAGCCTTGAAAAAGCTCAAGTTTGATAATCAGGTTGCTCAATTTGTCTTTAAGCCAAGAAGAACCATGACAAGGAAGTTCAAACAGATACAGGATATGCTGCTTGAAATAGGTGAAATAGAGGAGATCACAAAAACCCATGACAGACCTGTGACTTCATTACAATCATCATCACAGCTGCATAAAGAAGATAAGGGAAAGGAAATCATCCCGCAAGAGGAATGTAGTGTTGAAGAATTGAAAAATAAGTTGAGGTTAGCTAATCTTGAGATTGCCAGATTGAAGAAAGCCTCTTGAAGCTAGGAAGCATGCAATCAGGGAAGCTCATTTTGACAAAGTTCAAGCTCTGTGGGAAGACAAAATAGTCCAAATACCTGAGGTGGTTGATTGTAATGCACAATATTATACCTGGTCAGTCCCTGCAATAAAAGAAGAAATGTTCATCAGGAGAGTTAATATGAAACTTAGAGCTGGGAACAGGGTTATGAAGAGACAAATTGAAGAGTTGAAGTTGCAGCTAAGCCAACGGGAAAGATCTCCTTAAGGAAGTCACACATCAAGTAAGGTTATGTTCCAAATTTTGATGTTTTTCCTTGTTGCATTTTTTCTTGAAGAATCATACATCTCCACTCAGTTTTGAAAAGATTTGGAGCAGTTGAAAAGAATATTTAAATATAAGGAAGCTCAAGATAACAAATTTTTGGTATTAAGCTATGTTTTGGTGATTACACAACAGTTTCGTAGTGCGCTATGAAACTGCTGAAGATGATGCCTAATGCACAGCAGTTTCGTAGCGCGCTACGAAACTGCTGTAGCTACATAATTAAAACTCAGTCAACCAATTTTGAGGGACTGAGGGGAAATTTTTGAAAAAGGAACCTCTTCAAAGGATCATGTAACAGGTGTCAACATTCAACAAGGGAAGAAACAGGTGGAGGAAACATATATTTGAACTCTAAACTTTTTGTTATAAAGTGATCATAGTTACTACAGTTCATGATATGTCAGACAACTTGGAGGAGGTCTTGTCTTCACACATGGGAACGGTCGACAGCACATAAAGGACGTGGCACTCTAATACATTTTTGTATAATCAAAGAAGAAGGACATGGTTCATTGGTTTCAAATATCTTTGAGGAAAACCAAAAGCAGATAAACAGGGGTAGTTTCCTACTTTTCAGGAGCAATTGAGAGATGTGACATTAAGGGCCAGCAGGCAGCTACAAACATCCACCACATCTAAATTAAAAGATACCACTTGTCAAAGAACGAGAATTGATTGTAATTAATGCTATTATTAGCATGATATGGAGTTAGACTCCTAATTGCCTTAGGTTTCTAAAAAGTCCAGTTAGCAGTTTGTTACATTTAATAGGTAGTTAAAGTTTGAATAGGTGTCATAGAAAGTAGAATTCGAGTTCCCCTCATGTTGGAGGAGGAATCTCAGCCTTGTAAAAGAATTCTATATATAGGAGAGAGGGTAATGTACCAAAGGTTGAAAAACTTCAGAAAAATTGGAACTATTGTGCTATGTATATGACTATGTTTTAGTAATACAAGACTTTACTTTACTTCTCAAGAATCAGAAGGAGTTTACTGTTCAGAATGTTGTGTATTATCTTTTCTTCAATATTTGCAGTGGTATAGATGTGTGATTACTTAGAAATCACTAGTTGTGCTCTAATTTCCTTCACATATTTATAAACTGTGTGCCCTATATGTTTCTGTTGTGTTCTGAATGGTAGAATTCTTAATGCCTTGACTTCTATGTAAGGTTGATATCATTGTTATACTGAAACAATTGTGACTTCATAAGCCCAATGGATACCTTTTAATTGTGTTTCAACCACTGTCATTTTCCTATCTTTGTTTCACAAGAGTTAGCCATCTTAATCATAATCAAAAACATTAATCCTTTGAGAGAGCCCTCTCAGGTTGGGGAGGCTAAACCTCAGCCTAAAGTAGGTTTAAAATAGTTACTTAAGGTCTTCCTGGTCAGTAGCCTTCCAGGGTTATATTTTGAGATAACAAGACCAATCAAATATCATAAAGCATCAATATCATAAACTAAACAAATAACATAAGATATACATGGAAACCCTTATAGAAGAAAAGACACAAAAAAATATTTATATAAAATATCTTTTAGTCACCAATTTACATGAGACGCCATTCCCATTTAATAATAAGTAGGAACTAACTTTATGGAGACACCAATCCCCACTACCTTTTAGGAATCAACCTATATGAGACACAAATCCCCTCTTCTACTTTTTATGAACCAACCTATGGGTGACACCAATCACCTCTACTTATTCATAGGAACTAACCTACATGGTACACCAATACCCTCTGTTACATAAGAGACACCAACCTACATGATACAATAACCTCCTCTACCTATTTGTAGGCACAACCTACAAGAGACACTAATCCTCTCTACTACTTCATAGCCACCAACCTAAGGGAGACATCAATACCCTCTACAACTTCAATTGCAATATTATTTTCTCTGGTCCAATTTTTCACTTCTTTAGTTAATTGTAGCTACCTCATTAGCATCATATTTGTTCCAAAATATTGTGCATATCCCTCTTCATTGATCATATCTCTTTGTTGTATAATACTTATCTTACATGCACAACTTCAATAGTGCACCTCTCATGCCCTACACAACATATATCACACTTTATTGTAGAATAATGTTGCACTCCACATTACTCTCACACCTTTGAACCACTATTTCTTTCTCTTCATATGATTTAGAAACCTTCTATGTTGATCCTCATTATAGTGTGCTTCTTCACATCCATATAATACCGCACTTGCCTCTCACTATATATATATATATATATATATATATATATATATATATATAGAGAGAGAGAGAGAGAGAGAGAGAGAGAGAGAGAGAGAGAGAGAGAGAGATTCCTTACTCAAAGGATTTCTTAAGCTAGTGCATATAATATTTCTTATTTTTTATGGTCCCTCTCGTGAATTAAAGTATTTCGGAAATGGTTTAACCAACACACAAATGTTAGCATTCAACTTTTAGAAGGAACTCGAGAAATGCTTGGGAATTAAGGGAATAACCAATTTTTATTATTATTATAGGAATCCTTTGTAAAATCAAGGTTCTTTAGACCTTTGTTGAAAAACAAATTATATTAAGGGTTGGCCATATTTTTGTTCCCTGAGACCCCCAACCAATCGATATCAGTCTATTAGACTATCGGATAAAACACCATAGACACATTGTTCAACACTCATGCATTAAATCAACAATCACTTAGGACCACACATTGGTACAAAAATGTTAGCATTCAAATTTTAGAAGGAACTCGAGAAATGCTTGGGAATTAAGGGAATAACCAATTTTTATTATTATTATAGGAATCCTTTGTAAAATCAAGGTTCTTTAGACCTTTGTTGAAAAAAAATTTATATTAAGGGTTGGCCATATTTCTGTTCCCTGAGAACCCCAACCAACCGATATCAATCTATTAGACTATCGGATAAAACACCATAGACACATTGTTCAACACTCATGCATTAAATCAACAATCACTTAGGACCACACATTGGTACAAAAGGCTTCTAATATTTGGTTCATATGTTACTAAGACCATACAAACACTCCTTTTTAAACATTTCATTAGAATTATAGAATCTTGAGAGCGCTAAATCCTCATGTGTTATACATCAATCCCTTGATATTAGGCCCTATGATTGTGGTTCAATGTTATTGGTCCCTCAGGTTATTGAATCTTTTGAAGACACTGCACCATGATTCTAGGGCGTAGGGGCCTGATGATGGAGAAACTCTCATTAACTATTGTAAATTTATTGTATCTCTTAGTCTTGTAATCCCAGGCTATCAGATGAGGTGATATCAAACCACTACTCTAGGATCTTAGGGCTCTAAGGACCAAATGACACCATTTTTTTCATCCATTGTTTTTTATTGATTCCATCTCTTGGGATTATCAAATGATGGATCCTAGGGTATTGAGTTATCTAATAGAGAAACACTACTTTAGGATTCTAGGGCTTTGAGGTTTGCTCAACATTCCACAACATTCTTTCAACAACCACTCATAGTCTGACATGTCGTTAATTCTAATTTGTCATATTCCATACAGATTTATTGACACATGCCATGTGGCATTCACCTTTACATAGTTGGTGTTATGTATCCAAATAAAAATAACACAAAAACATAAGAAAATATAGATCAATGAATAGATAATAAGCCACTTAGAGGGGGAAACCACCCTTTACATAACGTAAATGAAGAATACTTAGGTGATTCAAATGAAAAGAGTTAATTGGTATATATAGGAATCTAAGGGGACAAAATATACTTAGGGCCTACATAACAATAATAATCTAAGGGAACAACAATAATGATAGTGGGCTTCTATGGGGAACACAACAACAATATAGGGGCTATACTATTATTATAGGGACCTAACATGCCCCTTTCCTTCAAAAAAATGTTGTCCTCAATTCTTGATTAGTTATGGATGATTCTCTATAAAATACTAATCATCGCATGTGGATTCATGAGTAGGTAAGTTCTTCCACTTAAATAGATACTTTGAAATTGATCGATTATGTGGTTGTCAAATTCTTGTTTCCGTTATTGCTTTAGGATCCAATCTAATTTTTCCTTCCTCATCGAGTTCTGTAAATATAGTTTTAAATGAGATCTTGTCACCTATAACCTTCTTTAAGCATGAAATAGGGAAAACTGGGTGTACTAATGAAGATGCAAGAAACTCAAATCTATATGCCATAGTACCAATCTTTACAGCACTTGTAAGGGCCATAATACATTGGTGATAATTTATTATACTTTTTACCAATCTTGAGGGAAATTTGTTTGAATGGTTGTAGATTATAGAATACCCTATCACACATGTCAAAACTTATTTCACTGCAATGCTAATATTCCTATTGTTTCATTTGATTTTGTGCTCAAGTCGAGTTATCCTTTAAGAGTTGGAAAAATTGTCACTGATGCTTGATGTGATCTTGAATTTATTGAACGTTAGAATTATCTATTAAATATGATGTGATGGATGGTAGATGATATCCATAAAGCACCATAATTTTTTTTCATTTTGATGTGATACGGAAGGAATATTTATACCACTATTCTATGAGAGGTAACCATCTAGCCCATTGTGTTTGTTTCTCAGATACAAAACAATGAAGATATCCTTCCAAACATGTGTTCACTATCTCAATTTGATCATTATATTGATGATGATAAGATGAGATATGAGTTAATTGACTACCAGGACAATAAAATAATTCTATACAAAAATTTCTACTGAAATTGGGATCTATCTACTTACTGTACTGAACTTCAAATGATGAAATAGTGGACAAAAGCGTGCATACTTAGTAAGTCTATCAACTACCACCATGATGAAGCACTTTCCTTCAGACTTGGGTTGACCTGTGGTAAACTCAATTGGTACCTCCTCTCAATGTCAACTTCGAATGATTAATGGTTGTAAAAGACCTAGGGTCTAATTGTCTCGACTTTATTTTGTTGGCAAACCAAAAATTCTTCTGCAAACTTCCAAATATGAGATTTAAATCCATCTAGAAAAAATTCCTTCTTAAACCCATGGTAGGTTTGCAAAAATATTCACTTCCCGCCTATAGGAGAGCTGTGAAATTCCAAAACAACCTGTTATCTGAGTTGGGATTTATTCAATATATATAAATTATCTTTGTACCACAATGAATCATTTTTCTAGATAAATGTATCAGATGCATTGCGATCTTGCTGCAACTTTTGAATGAGTATCCACACCTCTTCATAATTATTCTATTTATCCATTGGTTAATTTATCTAATTAGTTTTGATAATATAAATGACATAGAGCAATGCCTCCATTTCCTCATCCCTTCTTGAGAGTGCATCTACAACAACATTTTACTTTCCTTTTTTGTAGATGATTTCAAAGTCATAACCCAACATATTTGTGACCTATTTTTGTTTCTCCTCTAAAGATAATATATGTTCCTTGAATAATTTAAGCGTATCATTATTTATTTTTACCTTGAAGTTTCTTCCCATTAGGTAAGGGCATCATTGTTTCATGGAATGTAGTATAACTAACATTTTCTTCTCATAAATACGTTTATGTAAATTCTTCCCTTGATTGGATGACTTTCAAAATTAATGAGTCTTCCTTCTTGCATTAAAGCAGCACCATTGACATTTCCTATGACATGGCATTCCACAATAAAGGTTTTTGTGAAGTCATATGTAGCTAAAAATGATTCTCAACAGATTACCTCTTTAAGATGTTCAAAGGCCTTAGTTTCTTTTAGAGTCCCAAAAAAATATATATTTCTTCAATAATGTTGTTATAGGTGCTTCTAAATTCCCATAATTATTGAAAAACTTGTGATAATACCCTCTCAACCCATCAAATCCTCTAACATTCCTTAATGTTCTGGGGATTTTCCATTCCTTAATGTATTTGATTTTGTTACAGTCTACCTTAACACCCTTATGAGATACAATATAACCCAAATATTCCATTTCCTATACCCCAAAGAACATTTGGAGGGTTTTTTAGACAACTTTTTCTCAGGTAATAGTTTGATCGCCCTATCATCATGTTGGAAATGATCAGTGCAAGATTTGTTGTAGATTAGCATATCATCAAAAAATACTAACAAATTTTTTATTAGGGTTTGAAATTGGAATTCAACAAACCTTGAAATGTGGAAGGTGCATTAGTAAGGCCAAAAGGAATGAAAAAGAAATCATAATTAACTTCATGCGTTATGTATTCTATATTCAGAATGTCTTCTATATTCATTCTAATTTGATGATATCCTGAACAAAGATCCAAATTGGTGAAATAAATTGCTCCAGATAGCTCATCCAGCAATTCATCAATGAAAGGAATGGGAAATATATATTTAATAGTCAGCTTACTGAGCTATTTATAATCTAGACACATACACTATGATTCATACTTATTATGCACTAATGCGACTAGAGAAGAGAAGTAAATTTTTCTAGGTTGATTATACATGTCTTTATCTTTTCTACAACCATATATTCAATTTCACTCTTCTGGGCATAGTGATATCTGCAAGGTCTCATGTTTGGGGGAACATTTCGTAAAAACAAGTGAATAGCAAGACGATGATCATGAATAGGTGGGAGAACTTTGGGAGTCTCAAATACCTTGGAATGGTTTTCAAAGACTCTTTGGAGATCTGGAGAAATAGATGGCTTAGATGTTTGAACATTTGGTGAGTATAATTATTACCCCTCATTTTTCCCTCTTCAAAGGATTTTTCATTCCATTAGAGTTGATTTTCATCCTAGATTTCCCTAATACACCTCTTAATTCAATTTATTTTCCTTCCTAGAATTTTTTGAAGAAAAGTTCTTGAAAATTAAAAGCTACCATCCCCAAATATTGTAAACATTGGACTCCTGATACAACATTATCACCACCCATTGGAATGGAAAGCATTGGACTATTATGGAAAATCCCCAAGAAATATATAGTTCCTCCATCTACAACCATCACTTGAAATTTTGGCATTGGATATAGAAATAAATTTAAATCCTCGTCTATCTTATAATTAATAAAATTATGGGTACTACCCAAATCAATCAACAATAATAACTTTTTCTTATTGATATATCCTTGTATATTGACAGTTTGAGGAGTGTAATTCTAACTAATGAATTACAAGATATGGTCATATTTATTTCTTCTTTTTAACCCATGAAGTTGGTTCTTTGTGTATGTCTTCTTATTTTAATGTTTCTTGTTTCTTTTCTTCCTCCTTTTCATAATATGTGTAAAATAATTTCTTCTCAGTACACTTATGACCTTTACTATATTTTCTATCACAACTCTAACAAATCCATATTTCTTTTTTTCCTCGAGTTGTTGTGGTATCAACCATGTAGGTTTTGGGAGGCTAGGTGTGACAACATTTCCATATTTATAATTATGAGTGGTATTCCTCCTTGTTGCAATAATTTTGGTTTCAAATTTTCTCTCCACCCTGAATGCATTCTCGAATGAATTAGGTTACGAAAGGTGAACCTCATGTTGGACGTTACCTTTAATGTCCCCATGAATAAATCAATCACATGCTCCTCTAGAATATAATTTACCTTGATATTCAATCTTTGGAAGTCTTCAATGTGCTATGGAATTGAACCCTTTTGTTTGAGATTTATGAGTTGGCTAAAGAAGGTATTCATATTTGTATCCTCATAATTTTATATCAATTCCTCCATAAACATTGTCCATGTTACAAGTTATTTAGAAGAAAAAATCCATAGATACCACACAATTGATTGGGTCCTAAATATAAAGATTAAAGAACTTCTCCATCAGTAGTATCCATGTTACAAGATATTTTCCATCACGCTTCCTCATGTTGATCTTTGGAATATGGTTGGTATTTAACCAAAAGATAGAGTCTCTAAAATCATGATTCACATTCGTAATTTTTTTCTCATCATGAGTTTCATGGAATACCTTACCACCACTAGGAAGCATTTCTTGTAGCAATTTTGTCAAACATTGCTTCAAACCTTCCATGTCACTTTTTATTTTTTCTTATAAAAAATCCATCTTAACATTCATTGCTTCCAATTTAATTTTGGTTGCTCTTTGTGGGAGCAAAAACTGTTGCACTTGTTCCCACAATTTTGATATATCATGTTACATTTATTCCACTTCTTCTTGCGTCAAAATAGATCTTTCTAAGGGCTTAATGGTTGTAGCATTCTTTTGTTTGGGAGAAATTTTGGAACCAATTAACGATTTCTATGCTTCACTATGCCCTTTCAATCACTTAAAACCTATTTTTCAAACAAACGTTATGAAAATTTTAAAATACACACCTTTTAAGAGCTTGATTTTGAGATTGTAAATGTAGTTGACATTGAAACTATTACATCTATGTTATTTTGATATCCCAAGGTCTAAAATTTTGTCTTGAGGTATAAATCTATGTTTTATTTCCAACCCCATAGGTTATAAAAATATTGGATTCTTTGAGACAAAGTTATACCAAATCTCCTATGATGGCCTTATTATCAGCTCGTCTAATAGAGTGAAATTGTACAGATTGCCATGTGTCACTATTTTAACCTTCGGTCCTGAAACATATAACCAAAAAAATATAGTCTTCTTACTTATAGTAACTTTTTATGGAATTCAAATCTGATGCTTAAGGAGAAATTCATGATGAGTTTCCTTTAGAAACTTTTTTGAGACTTAATTTTAGAGTGTACAAAACTCTAACTTCCTTGTACCATATCTCTGAAAATTTATTGAAAAAGGTATGAAATAGTAATAAGATTTTCATCAAGATTCCTTTTAGACATGGTAACAAGTTCATGGTTCATAGAAACAATTATAGCAAAAAATCCACGATGATGCTTTTGAAGCAAAAAAATGTTAGAATCAAGAGTCCTAATACCAAGTGTTAGGTATCGAGATCAAAATAGCATGGAAACATAAGAAAATGTAGATCAACAACTAGATAATAAGCCACATTGAGGAGGAAACCTCCGTTTACATCACATAAATGAAAAATTATTGGATGGATCAAATGACAAGACTACCTTGGTATATATAGTATCCCAAAGGTCAAAATATAATTAGGTCCTACATAACAATTGTAACGTAACAACACAAAATTCACTATAGTGAATTTCTATGGGGCACTACAATAACAATACAAGGGCTACACTAGTATTATAGGGACTTAACATTTGACCATCAAAAAATACTAAATCTTTATGACACATCTCATCTACTACCATGTGACCTACTCCACATAGCACGCCACATAACTTGTCCAACTGACATTTCCTAGGCTTCTAGCCATTGGAAAAATCTTGTGAATTCTACATACTTGATGTTTTGGGGGCTTGATGAGGATTTTATCCCTTAGGAACTAGATCATTGTGTTGTGTGATGAAGATATTCTCTAGGGGTGAATCTTATTAGGTATTGGAAAAAACTATTGGCATTTACGCATTTTCACATCCATTATTTTGAGGAATTTAAAGCTTATAGATATTATGCACTAAATCCTAGTGTTGTACTATAAACAATTTGACGAGGAGCCATCCATATTAGGTATTATAGAAATCCATAGACATTTGTAGATCTAAAGTTTGGCTCAAGAACTCTTAGACCTTAAGCAATAACAGGTAAGCACTCTATGACTAGTGGCTTGACCATTAGCCAACCATCTCAAGTATTAGAGAAATTCATAGACATTTCAACATCCAATGTTTTGGGGGCTCAAGGGATATTAGTGCTTAGGTTTTTAATGTTGGCCCTTTGTGATAAATGACATGTATAGGGGGTTTTAACATATTGAATATCAAGAAATATCATGAACTCTTGCATTGAAAACCATTTGATGCTCCAAGCATCTAGTAGATAGACCAACACTTCGTGGCATCCTTTCCTTTCATTAATTAACAATGAATTAGACCCATTATTACCACAATACCTATGTCTAGATTCTTATTTCATTAAGATAATTCATGGTGGTAGGATCGATACTAGCCTTAGTAAGAAGAAGGAGAGAATGAAAATCCATTCATTGGATTTTATGTTCCCTTTGATATTTTACATCATTTTTAACCTCCCTTGTGGTGATGGTTGAACACCATGGGAGCCCCTAAAAAGAATAAGGTTCATCTATCTTCCATGTTATGTTGATCTAAATCAATTTCCATTCCATTTCTTGTGTGTTAAAACACACTCTTATGGCATAGACATCAATGATAACTCATTGTATGTTGCATTGTGCATTGAATGATCCAAGCTACTCTATGTTGGTCCAATTTGACTCCCCTTGGCATGTTGACATCAATGACACATTAGAGAACACTTTCAATAATTTCAAAAGTTGAGTGTTAGGTTAAATAATATTTAAAAGAATAATTTGTTAAAAGTTTTATGTGAAAGTTAAATGAAATCATATAACATGAGGTGGATCTCTTAAAACATAAATCCCTAGAACATGCATTTATCTCCCAAATAAAATTTGAAATTAAAAATATTGCTACTAAAAAGTTGGTCATTAATAATTTTAGAGAACATCATGCTCACTCTATAGAGAACTTATTGATGCACCTTCAGTGTTTCAAGGTTTGATGGATTCTATTTGAAATCATTCCTTTAGAAATTTGTTTGAATAGTTTTCTATGACATACTAATCTATAGTAAATCCCAAGAATACCATGTACAACATGTTGAGGGTCTTAACACTATTGGAAGAGAAAAAGATATATGAAAAGCCTTCAAAGAGTTTCTTTGAGATTCATAAAGTGAAATACATACTTGGTAATATCGTTTCCCATGAATGTGTTAAAGTGGACCTTAACAAAATCAAAGTTATAAACGAATGTTCAGTCCCCTAAGACCTTAAAGAAAATTAGAGGATTCTTAGGATTGACGATATATTGTCACAAGTTTGTCAAGAATAATGGTCAAATAGTTGCACCTCTAAAAAAGTTATTAAAAATAAATCATTTTATTGGATTAAAGAAGATGTGACAAATAAGGTGGGTGAATATGTGTTATTCTAACATTATCCATACAAAACTAACATTGTCAAGAAGTTTCAATGGATTTTATTACCAATCTACCCAAATAGGACGGAAAGAATATGATTATGGTAGTGGTAGATCAAATTAAAAATTATAGCCATTTTTTGTCTCTTTCTCATCACTTTAGAGCATTTAAAGTGGTTGAAGCATTCACAGCGTGCATAATACTCGAGATCATTATAAGTGATAGAGATCTAATTTCCACTATCCTCAACTCAATGGACAAACTAAGATTATGAATAAAATAAATATATGTTTCTTTTTCGCATCCTTCTATGATTCATAAAAAATTAAGATGTCCCTATTTATTACACTTATGAACATTATTCTCCATCCATCATATAATCCTTGAAAGAATTGTAAAAACTCAAGACATGGAGGATCATATTAGAAGAGTTTCTCAAAACCATTGAAGGATAACTTCATTATAATGTAAAAGAGGATGAAAAAATAACCAGATTAACATGGTAGTGTTGATGGTGTTGGAGCCACGAACATGTCAAGGGGATACCCCCGGTAAGAAGTCCCAATTAGACCTCAGACCATTTGGTGTAGGAGTCCTAGTAGTGGGTTGTATGGTAATGCCTTGACCACGATTTCGCACAGAGGAAGGTAAGATAACTCTGTTAGTAGCAAGGGTGTGACCACTGCAGTGAGTCAAGGAAGGTGCATGAGAGGTTCTAACACAGGTGCGATGAGATGAGTGCACCCCTTGGCAACCTGTAATAGTACTCATCTTGGAAGGGAACACATGAGCGGAGAGACATCACAAGCTAGAAAGTGAGTCAGCTGGAAATCCAAAGTGATGGTTAAACCAATAGCACATCTGCAACAAGATTCATATAATTTCATACAAAATAGTTCATACATGACTACGTAAGTTAAACAACATAAATTTCTAAGGCAACTGGAACAATCCAACTAAAATAAAAACATATGCATGAAAACATGTTGGATCTTATTATATAACTAAGTGTAAGTTCAAATCATACAATACATCCATGTAAACCCACTAAACCAAACAATGGAACGTTACAGCCACATCCGCCTGCTCATCCAAAGAGATGAACTAGATCTGTGCAGTGGATAAGCCAAGGTGCATTACAATACTGTCCAAGCTCTCTCCAAGATAGTATTATCAGAAGCTTGCCTAACCAAAAGCCTATATAATGAATTATGAGGTTCAATTTATAACAAAGGGTGTGGTGACCCTTGACATTCCCCTTTGTGACCGTTCATCTACCCTCATGACTCTTCTTCTACTCTATGACTATTACATCCAACTACCGACTCTCGAATTACACTTGACATGACGTTACATTACAATGCACATGTTCCCATGTGGGACCAAATGGCTTGAGAAACTCATGCAAGACATCAATGACAGTTGGTCCGTTGTGATGAGACCAACTCTTTGACATGCTTGTGATGGTGAAGGTGGTGAGATGATGCCAAGCTTGGTCGTTCATGATGGAGTGGATGCACCCCATGGTGACATCTTGCTGAAGCAAACTCTTATCTCTGTTGCAACCAGTGCATTGGTTTAGCTCCTTCATCCAACTCATTTGCTAACATGCACATGGTCTTCTTAGGTGCGGCTAAACCAACAACACACTGATACATAGTGTCCGTGTTGATCTTCAAGTGTGTACTGGTTATCATGCGCATCAACTTGCTGAAGTACATGTTTAGCTCCAGTTGGACTTTCTTCTTGTCTTCACCTTGGTGAGTGTGTTGAAGGGGTTGGATCACATGTGTGAACATAATGACATGCATGCTAATGAATCCCTTGCATGTGATCAATGACACTACTTACTATGTATTCTCTGTGCCAGCTGCTCGGATGGATCTTTAACTTGTATGGGTGCAGTTTCATCCGTGAGTGCATGTTTCTCCCACTACTGTTCCTATTCTTGTTTCAACTCATTCATCTATCTATGCAACTTCATGTTCTTCCTTGAATTGTTGCTTCAGCACATGCAACTCCTTCTTTGTTCCATTCTTTGTCTTCGTGTGATCTTCATGTCGCGTCACTTCATAGCCTGAGTCTCCAAATTTTATTTCATCATTAGTGGATCTGCTTGATCTTGTAACTTTGTTCCACCTTTGTGTTGTCAGCAACCTTCCTCTTGCATTCACCGCATTCATTGTGTTCGCTACATTCACTGTGTTTGTTGTATTCACTACATTTCACTACGTTCACTACATTCATTTCATTCAGTATGTTGCCTTCAGTTGTTGTTCATGATGCTGCTCACTGTGATAAGTTGATGTTATTGTCTACGAACAATTAGATATCTTTGTGAATAGGCAAGTTCATAAACATTTGATCGACTGCATCTCCAGGTGTGCTCTGAACAGTATCTTCAACTCTACCCTCCTGGAAACTGTTTTACTTGCACCGCTGAGAGGTAGATGAACACCTGCAATAACTGGAGACATGGAAACACTCATGGCAAGAAATATGTCAGTCAAAAACCAAAATTAACTTGAGAACTGACTTTCAACATACTTGTGAGATTGATCATGAAGGTTGCGCAATTTTGGCCAGGAGGTTGGGAGACTGACTGCGAAGACTATGAAAGGCACAATCTAGGCCACTGGGAGACTAGTTGATTGCTGGAATTGTGCAATGCATAGTCTAGTCTGGTTGCTGACTGTTGGAATTACGCAATGTGTAATATCAGCTACAATGGTTGTAGGCTCAGTGATTGAATTGCATAATTTTCTACGCCAAAATTCATTGTCCTTCAGAAATGTGCAAAACATTCCTAGAGGATAGTCATTGGGTAGAAATGTACATTTCCTAAGAGGAAGACATAGCCTTCCCTCTCAAGATTGCACAATGTTGTCTTGATGAGGCTCTTGGTGAGGCAGAGTTCAGGCCAACATTGGACAGATTTGCTGATGGGCAACTGAAAGCAAATATGGAAGTGAATTCATGGCGACACTAAGTGAAAATAGAAGTGATTTATCCAGCATGAAAACATTGAATGAGAGATTCAAGTAACAAATCAACATGCATGTGGGTGAAGCGAGTCACCGAGTCGGTGACCACTCATGAAAATCACAACAGTGAGATAGAAATGAAAACTAAAATGATCCTAGTACAAGCTAGTATGTATCAAAACCAAAACAATAACTCATTCGGATCAAGCAGACAATGTTCAGACAAAGAAAAAACACAAAAAGAGACATAAATGCAACACAAGGCATGGAAAGCAGGCTTACCCCAAAACAACTGAGCTGAATGTGCCGACTGCTCCTATATGTGATGTGGGATGTGATATCTACAAGGTTGATGTGAGGAATGAGCTCTGCAACATCTGGTTGATGAGTTTTTATAACATCAAGGTTGTGACGTGCATGCCATAAATCTAGGGAAAGAGACACTTGGTTGGAGGTTTCTGAAATGATCCTTGCATGTAACCTCCAACTGCAAAACATAGATCCCTGAAACAAGGGATGCCTTTGCAAGCTACCTTGGGATAAGCAGCCCACGCATGCAAGTTGGTTTTCCTTGGTCCCGAAGGGAACCGGTCAACTGAGCTGCACATGTAAGAAGCTGCTCGACTGCTGGGGAAAATTGCGCATTTCTGGTTGGGAGCTGGGTTGGATGCCTAGGAGATTTGCTCAACTTCTGGGTAGAAACGCTGACTGCTGCCCAGGTTTATGCAAATTCTGGGCCAAGTAGCCCTTCTTGGGAAAATTGTGCAATTTTTACTATGAGTGTTGACTCCTAGAATTGCACAATTTTGGAGCCCAGCAAGCGGCCAATCATGATTGCACAATTTCTCGAGGGAAGCCTAGTTTCCCTCCATAATTGTGCAATTTCTTGGGGGATCTTCTCAGCCTGCACCTGAACCAAGTCCAGGTGATTAGCCTATCATGGGAATGCATCGAGATATGATTGACATGCTGCCTTTGTGCAAGAAAAACATTGAAGCTTGACGAAGCAAGGAAAGTTGCTGTGAAAAGCTCGTAGGGAGGCTCCAAAATGAAGCTAAGGCAAAACATATTGGATCCTCAATTTTGCTAATTTTTCTTGGTCAACCACCCTTGTAGATTCCAGTGAAATTTTTCTTAGTTATTCGGATAGTTTTCCATATGGGTTCTCCTTATGCGATTTTCTTGGTCATAGACCTAAAGCTGTTAGCTTGAGGAAACATTGTTCTATGTGTAAGGGGTGTCAGTCCTACTGCTGTTAAAAGACATGGAAGTCGAAGAGGTGTACACAAACCCTAGCTATTATTGAGAGTTCCTATCCAAACCCTCATCCCTCGACTTAGAAAGCATGTTAATATACACCATATCATCTGAGTTCACTTAATTAAATTTAGTTCACCCCACACAATTCCAAACAAGAGGACACTTCATCCAAATTAGTAAACTACAACCTAATCAATTAAGCTCATATTTCCTTCTAAAAATGACATATCAATATGATCTTTAGAACTTAATATGTCAAGAATTAATATTTACATATGTTTATTCTTACCAATATATATTCATGATTTTAATAAAACTTTTTTTTATTCTCTTCACTATTTTGGTGGACTATTTGCATAAATCTTACATTATACTAGTCTAGCCTATATAATTAAATAATAATATTATTCTAAATTATTATTATTATTTATAAAAGTATTGACATATAAATGATATATATTATATATATATATTAAAAAAATTATGTAGGAAGATTTAATTATAAGATTCATCTCCAAACTTTGTTAGAATATAATGGGATAATGTCATAAATTACTAATAATTTAATTCCACATATTCAACAAGCTATAAAAACATTTTCAAATGTTCATAATAAACATATTCAAATATTGATATGACAAATTTTAAGTTAATCAATTTAATTAAATATGTCCAAATACTGATATGGAAAATTTTAAATTAATCAATTTAATTAAAAAGGTAAAAAGAGAATTATTACTTTCTACATAAATCTCAATTTTTTATTTATAACCACTACTAAGAATATTTTAAAATATTGTGTGAAATTTAAATACATATGGTTCAGATAGTAGCTATGGTATGAAGGAGGAGGGAAGGAAAATCCATTCATTAGATTCTATGTTCCCTTGATATGTACATAATTTTTAACCTCCCTGGTGGTGAATGGTTGAGCATGTTGATCGACCCTAAAATGAATAAGGGTAATCTATCTTCCATTTTATGTTGATCGACATCAATTTCCATTTCATTGCGTGCATTTTAAAACGCACTCTTGTGGCGTAGATGTCAATGATAAATCATTGTATGATGGATTGTGTATTGAATGATCAAGCTACTCTATGTTGATCCAATTGCACTCCCCTTGGCACTTTGACATTAGATAACACTTTCAATAATTTCAAAAGTTGAGTGTTAGGTTAAATAATATTTAAAAGAAGAATTCTTTAGAAATTTTTATGGGAAACTTAAAGGAAATCGTATAACATGAGGTGCATCTCTTAAAACATAAATTGATAGAACATGCATTTATCTCCCAAATAAAAGTTGAAATTAAAAATATGGCTACTAAAAATTTGGTCATTAATAGTTATAGAGAAGATCATGCTATCTCTATAGAGAACTTATTGATGCACCTTCAATGTTTCAAGGTTTGATGAATTCTATTTGAAATGATTCCTTAGGAAATTTGTTTGATTAGTTTTTGATGACATACTGATCTATAGTAAATCTCAAGAAAAACACGTACAACATGTTGAGAGTCTTAGCACTATTGGAAGAGAACAAGCTATATGAAAAGCCTTCGAAGAGATGCTTTGAGATTCATAATGTGAAATATTTGGGTAATATTGTTTCCCATGAATGTGTTAAAGCTTACCTTAACAAAATCAAAGATATAAATGAATGTTCAGCCCCTCAAACCTTAAATAAAATTAGAGGGTTCTTAGGATTGACTATATATCATCACAAGTTTGTCAAGAATAATGGTCAAATAGTAGCACCTCTAAAAAGATTATTTAAAAAAAAAGCATTTTATTGGACTAATGAAGAAACCAAATCTTTTGAAATGTGCATACAACTGCCATACTGGGTATGCCTAATTTTACAAAAACCTTCATCGTGGAGTATGATGCCTCAAGCCATGGCATGAAGAAGGAATGCCCCATGCCTTTGAAAATAGTGAATTAAAGGAAATAATTTGCATAAACTCTCTATGAAAAAGAAATTTTGGCCCCATATCTAATAAGAATATCATTCAAAGAAAAAATAGACCATGATAGTTTGAATTACTTATTGGAACAATGACTATATTCAAAAGAGTGAAAAAAATGGGTTACAAAGATGGTAGGTTATGATTTTCTAGATGAACTATCAAAGGAAAGTGGAAGACACAATGGTTATAGTATGCACTATTTCCATTCCAAAAATGTATGTAAGATAATTTAGAAACTACAAGTGGATGACCCAAATGTACTATAAAAGTTCGTGTGGAAGAATGATTTGATGTGGTATGAAGATGAGTTATACTCGTATAAGAATTCTCAACTAAAATAGAAGGTCCTTTTGGAATTACAAACTTCTCCTATAGTAGGGAACTTAGGTTTCTTAAGAACATATCCTAGGATCATTAAAGATTTTTTTTTCGTCTTCTCAAAGAAAATGTGAAAAATAAAGTGGGTAAAGATGTGTTATTCTAACATTATCCATATAAAAATAGCATTGTCAAGAAGTTTCAATGGAATTTATTACCAATTTACCCAAATAGGAAGGAAAGAATATGATTATGGTAGCGGTAGATCAAATCACGAATTATAACAATTTTTGGTCTCTTTCTCATCATTTTAGAGCATTTAAAGTGGTTGAAGCATTCATGGTGTGCATAATACTTGAGATCATTATAAATGTTAGAGACCTAATTTTCACTATCCTCAATTCAATGGATAAACTAAGACTATGAATAAACTACATATATGTTTCTTTTCCACATCCTTCTGAGTTTCATCAAAAATCAAAATGTCCCTATTTATGTTATGAACATTATTGTCCATCCATCATATCATCCTTCAAAGGTGTTGTAGTAGCCACAACCACCCTCAAAATTTTCTCCTTAGCTTCATTTGGAGCCTCCCTGCCAACCTTTCACGAAAACATGTCTTGCTTCGTCAAGTACACAAGCTTCAGTGATTTTCTTGTAGAGTGAGAGTCTGTCCATCAGAGCTTTTTGCATTCCCCTCACAGGGTTCTCCTCCGGACATGGTCAGTTGTAGGCTGAGAATCTCCCTCAAGAAATTCTGCAATTCTGGAGGGCAACCAACCTTCCCTCCAGAAATTGCGTAATTATGTTTGGCAGTCTGCTGGGTTCTAGAATTGTGCAATTCTGCCAGTCAGGCGTCATCTAGAAAATTGTGCAATTCTTCCTAGTAGGACTGTTCAGCCTAGGAATTGTGCAATCTTGGGTAGAAACCAGCTACTCTACCCAAAAATTATGCAAATATTCAGGGCAACCAACCTAGCTCCCTCCCAGAAATGCACATTTTTTCCTCCCAGCTGAGAAGACCGTTGCATGTGCAGTTGAGGTTACCGGTTCCCTCTGGGACCAAGAAAAACTGACTTGCATGCATGGGTTTCTTCTGCCAAGGCAACATGCAAAGGCATCCCTTGTTTCAGGTATCTATTTTTAGCATTTGGAGGTAACATGCAAGGATCATTTCAGAAACCTCCCACCAAGTGTCGCTTTCCTTAGATTTGTGACATATGCGTCGTAACCTCTGTTTGATCAAAACTCATGAACCAAATGCTACAAAGGTCATTCTTGACATCAACCTTGCATCTCTGACATCCCACATTACATCTAGGATCCATCAACACATTCAGCTAATATTTTTTGTTGTAAGCCCACATTCCATGTCTTGTGTTGCATTTTTGGTGCTTTTTTTTTCTTCATATGAATTTTGTTTGCTTGATTTTAGTGAGTGCTTGTTGTCATTTTGATACATACTAGATTGTACTAGCATCATTTTAGTTTTCGTTAACATCTCAATGTTGTCACATACATGAAATTGTTTTCCACGAACGGTCGCCAATTCGGAAACATGCCTCACCCGCATGCATGTTGTTCCATTTTCTAAATATTTCATTCACCATTTTCATGTATGATCATCCACTTATGTTTACACTCAGTATCAGGATGCATTCACATTCACATTCGCTTTCAGTTGCCCATCAGCGAGTCTGGGTAGCCTTGGCCAAGACTCTGCCTCACCAAGAGAGCATTGGTCAATCTTGAGAGGGAAGGCTCTATCTTCCTCTTAGGAAATCCACATTTATGTCGAGTGGCTATCCTCCAATCATGCATTGCACAATTCTGAGGGACAGTGACTGTTGGCCCAAAAAATTGTGCAATGTAGTCACTGAGCCTGCAACCATTACTAGCTGAGATTGTGCATTGTGCAATTCCAGCAGTCAGTAGCCACACTGGACTGTGCATTGCGTAGTTCCAGTAGTTGATCAACCTCCCAGCATCCCAGACTATGCCTTGCGCAGTCTTACTAGTCAGTCTTCTGACCTTACAGTGGAAATCATGCAACCTTCATGATCAGTCACACGGGTATGCTGCAATTCAGTTCTCAAGTTCATTTTGATTTTCGATTGACAAATTACTTTCCATGAGTGTTTCCATGTCTCTAGGTATCACAAGTTTTCATTTGTCTCTCAGCAGTATAGGTACAATGGTTTCCAAGAGAGCAGAGTTGAAGACATTGTTTATAGAAGAATTGGGGATGCAGTCGATCAAGTGTCTATGGACTTGCCTACCCATGAAGACATCAAGTTGTTCATAGAGAAGGACATCAAGAGATGACAGCAACAACATCATGATGAGAAAAATCATGAACAACAACAGAAGGTAGCATACTAGATGCAACGAATGTAAGAGGAAGGTTGTTGACAACATAGAGGTGAAATAAAGTTGCAAGCTCAAGCAGATCCATTTTTGGAAAAAATAACTTTGGAGACCCAAGCTATGAGGTGATGACACAACATGAAGATCGCTCAAAGAGAGAGAATGGAACAAAGAAGGAGTTGCATTTGATGAAGAAAGGACTCAAGGAAGAACATGAGCTACACGGACAAGCAAATGAGTTGCAACAGGAATAGGAATAGGAACAACAGGGGCCACAACATGCCGCCACGGATGAAATTGCACCTGTAGAAGTTATAGATCCATCCCAACAGATGACACAAAGAAAACATGGTGAGAAGTGTTGTTGATCACATGCAAGGGAATTTAGAAGCATGCATGTCATTGTGTGCATGCATGTGATCCCACCCATTCAACACACTCACCAAGGCAAAGACAACAAGCAAGTCCAACTGGAGCTGAACAGGTAGTTTATAGTTGATGCGCATGACCACTAGCACACCCTGTAATATCAACATGGACACTCTGCATCAATGTATTTCTGGTTCAGCCTCACCCAACAGACCATGTGCATTTTAGAAGATGAGTTGGATGGAGGAGCCACACCAATGCACCTGGATACAATGGAGGCAAGAGTTCGCTTCAGTAAGATATCACCATGGAGTGCATGCACACCATCATGGATGACCAATATTGGCATCATCTCACCACTTTCACCATCAAAAGCATGTAGAAGAGTTGGTCTCACCTCAACAAACCAAGTGTCAGTGATGTCTTACATGTCTTGTTTAAGCCATTTTTTCTCACATGGGCACATGTGCATTGTAATGTAACATCTTGTTAAGTGGAAGTTCAAGTGTCAATAGCTAGATGTAACATTCATAGAGTAGATGAAGAGTCATGAGGTAGATGAACTGTCACAAAGGGGAATGTCAAGGGTCACCCCACCCCATGTTATAAATAGGACCTCATAACTCAGTTTAAAGGCTTTTGTCAGCCAAGCTTCCGATAGGACTATCTTAGAGGGCTTGGAAAGTATTGTAACGAGCCTTGGCTTCTCCACTACACAGAACTAGTACATATTTTTGGAGGAGTAGGTGGTTATGGTTGTAAGGTTCCACTATCGGAACTAGTGGTTGGACATGGATGTATTGTATGACTGGAACTTACACTTATTAATATAACAAGATCCAACGCTTTTCATGCATATGTTGTATTGTATTGTATTCTATCTGGTTTACTCTAAATAATATATGTCTTGGTTTACTTATGCATACATGTATAGCTATTTGTGTATTTATGTATGAATCTTTTTGAAATGTGTTATTGGTTTAACAATCACTTTGGAATGCTTGCTAACTTGCCTTCCATGTTGTCATGCATATTTGCGTGTGTGTTACCTTCTTAACTGCGTGCTATCACAGGTTTCCAAGGGGTGCACTCATCTCAACCCCCATGTGTTAGAACCTCTCATGCACCTTCCTTGGCTCACTGCAACTATCACACCCTGGATACCAACAGATTTATCCTACTTTCCTCTGTACGAAATCACGGTCAAGGCATTACCGTATGACCCACTATTAGGACTCCTACACCAAATGGTTTGAGGTTTAATTTGGACTTCTTACCAAGGAGATCCCCTTACATATTGGTGGGTCCAGCACCATCAAAATGTTGACTCTAGAAGGACGAGTAGTGTTTGCTTTCAGTCTATTTACTTGCATGCTTGTTTTATTACTTGATTTGTTTGTTTGCTTGTCTACTTTCTTGTTTGCTTACTCGCTTTGCTTTCACTTTTGATTTTGCTTCTTCTTTTCTTTGTTGTTTGTTTGTTTGCTTGTTTCATTCGTAGGTTAGTTTCACATGAAACCATGTATGACTCGTGAAACAAGCTGGGTAAAGTATGAGAGGACTTGTACAACTATCAACATTTGGTTATCTGTTGTTTTCTCTCTTATGTAAGAACTTGTTATCTTTAGTCCATGATACATCAATTCAAAATGCATACGGTTCGAAGTGAACCTTGGTGAAAACAAAATGCTTGTGCACTAACTAGTATCACCTACCCTAGTCGGTTGTTTTTGGGTTAATCCTTGTCAGCTTAGTTAGGTAGAGTAAGATGAAGGGGGAAACCCTAAAAAGCACGTCAGAGGTATACATAAACTAATTCCCTGTAGGAACAACCTCTTTTGCTCTCAATAAGTCAAGATCCCTCTTCTACCTATGAAATGAATAAGTGCTATGCATAGTTACAAAGATGAAAAATCTAAAAAATGAAAAAGTAAAAAGTTGGGAAAAATGAAAATAAATAAGGCGAAAGAAGAGAAAGGCTTCCTGGAGAGAGGTGATGCAAGTAACTCCATCGAGGCACTGTCTACGCTCATTGGTAGCAGATCCATGCTTGTGTTCCTATGTGACTCCACCGGGGTACTGTCCAGGCCTGCTGGCAATGGAGCAACACCAGAGATGAAACTAAGACTCTAACGACTATACTTATTGTGCATCAATATACCCCTCAACCCAAATCGAAACAATTGTGTTTCCTTGACTTGGAATGTGTGTCAATCAACCAAGAGCTTTGCAAATGCTACATCTTACAATCGAGCTAGTGTAAAACCAAGACGAACTAAGAAGTCAACAATACTTTCAAAGGCGTTAGACTTTCTTTTCACAAACAAGGTCCATTCAGAGAGCTAGAGTTCTACCAGTGTGTCACCAAGTGTTGTAGTGGCTACAACCACCCTCCAAAATTTTTCCTTAGCTTCGCTTTGGAGCCTCCATACCAACCTTTCACATTAGCATGTCTTGCTTAATCAAGTACACAAGCTTCAGTGATTTTCTTACAGAATGATAGCTTGTCCATCAGAGGTTGTTACATTCCCCTCACAAGCTATTCCTCCGAACTTGGTCCAACTGTAGGCTGAGCAGGTCCCTCAATTAATTGTGCAATTCTGGATGGAAACCAATCTTCCCTCTAGAAATTGCGCAATTATTTCTAGACACCTCCTAGGCTCCATAATTATGCAATTATGCCAGTCACGCTTCATCCAGAAAATTACGCAATTCTTCCAAGCAGGGTTGCTTAGCCCATGAATTACGCAATCCTGGGCAAGAGTCAGCTGCTCTGCCCAAAAATTGTGCAAATCTCCTCAGTATCCATCCCAACTCCCTCCCAGGAATGCACATTTTTTCCTCCCAGCTGAGTAGACTGTTGCATGCGCAATTGAGTTGATCGATTCCCTATAGGACCAAGCAAAACTGACTTGCATGCATGGGCTGCTTCTCCCAAGGCAGCATGCAAAGGCATCCCTTGTTTCAAGGATGTATTTTTAGCAGTTGGAGGTTACATGCAAGGATCATTTCGGAAACCTCCCACCAAGTTTCACTTTCCCTAGATTCGTGGCATGCACGTTGCAACCTCGATTTGATCAAAACTCATGAACCGGATATTGTAGAGCTCATTCCCAACATCAACCTTTCATCTATGACATTCCACATCACATCTAGGAGCCTTTAGCACATTTAGCTCAACTATTTTGGGGTAAGCCTACATTCCTTATCTTGTGTTGCATTTCTGGCACTTTTTGTGTTTCACTTCGTATGAATGTTGTCTTCTTGATTTCAGTGAGGACTTGTTGTCATTTTGATACATACTAGCTTGTACTAGCACCATTTCATTTTCTATTAACATCTCACTGATGTCATATGCATGAAACTATTTTTCATGAATGGTCATCGATTCAATGACCTGCCTAACCCACATGCATGTTGTTCTATTTTTTGAATCTTTCATTCACCATTTGGATGTACGATCATTCACTTATGTTTACACTCAGTATCACCATGAATTCGCATTCAAATTCACTTTTCATGTTGCCCGTCGGCGAGTTTGGGCACCCTTGGCCCGGACTCTACCTCACCAAGACAACATTGCACAATCCTAAGAGGGAAGGAAAATGTGCATTTTTTCCCAATGAATGTCCTCCAATCTTGCATTGCACAATTTTGAAGGAAAGTGACTACTGGCACAGAAAATTGCGTAATGCAGTCACTGAGCCTACAATGGGTTGTTTATTGCACAATTCTAGTAGTTAGTTAGCCTCCCAGTAGCCCAGATTGTGCCTTGTGCAGTCTTGGTAGTTAGTCTCCCAACCTCCCGACGAAAATTGCGCAACCTTCATGATCAGTCACACAGGTCTGTTTCAAGTCAGTTCTCAAGTTCATTTTGGTTTTCGATTGACGGATTTATTTCCATGAGTGTTTCCATGTCTCTAGGTATCACAGGTATTCATCTTCCGCTCAACAGTACAAGTACAATTGTTTCCAAGAGAGGAGAGTTAAAGACACCATTCAGAGCACTCTTGGGGATGCAGCTGATCAAGTGTGTATGGAATTGCCTACCCACAAACACATCAAGTTGTTCGTAGACAACTACATCAAGATATGGCAGAATTAGTATCACAACGAGAAACATCATGAACAACAGTTGAAGAGAGCATACCGGATTCAACGAATGCAAGATGAAGGTTGTTAACAACACAGAGGTAGAACAAAGTTGCAAGCTCAATAAAATCAACTTGTGGTGAAAACAACTTTAGATACCTAGGCTATTAGGTGATGGCGCGACATGAAGATCACGCGAAGATAGAGAATGGAACAAAGAAGGAGTTACATGTGCTGAAGCAGCAACTCAAGGAAGAACATGAGCTGCACAGACAAATGAATGAGTTGCAGCAGAAACAGGAACACGAGGGGGTGCAACGTGAACTCATGGATGAAACTTCCCCCATACAAGTTATAGATCTATCCAAGTATATGGAACAGAGTAGACATGGTGAGCAGTGTTGTTGATCTCATGTAAGGGAATTTAGTAGCATGCATGTCATCATGTGCACGCATGTGATCTCGCCCATTCAGTACACTCACCAAGGCGAAGAGAAGAAGCAATTCCAACTGGAGATGAACATGTAGTTGATAATTGATCACATGACCACCAACACACATTGGAAGATCAACATAGACACTATGCATCAGTGTGTTGTCGGTTCGGTCGCACCCAAGAAGACCATGCGCATGTTAGTAGATGAGTTGGATGGATTAACCACACTAATGCACCCATATGCAATGGAGGCAAGAGTTTTCTTCAGCAAGATGTCATCATGGAGCGCATGCACACGATCATGGATGACCAAGCTTGGCATCAACTCACCACCTTCACCATCACAAGCTTTTCAAAGAGTTGGTCTCACCACAACGAACTAAGTTTTAGTGATGTCTTGCATCGCTTGCTCAAGCGATTTTGTCTCACATGGACACATGTGCATTGTAATGTAACATCTTGTTAAGTGGAAGTTCAAGTGTTGATAGTTGGATGTAACATTCATAGAGTAGATGAAGGGTCATGAGGGTAGATGAACTGTCATAAAGGGGAATGTCAAGGGTCACCCCACCCTTTGCTCTAAATAAAACCTCATAATTCATTGTAAAGGCTTTTGGTCATGAAGCTTCTGATAGGACTATCTTAGAGAGAGCTTGGACAATATTATAATGAGACTTGGCTTCTCCACTACACAGAGCTCGTACATCTTTTTGGAGGAGCAGGCGGTTGTGGCTGTAATGTTCTACTATCGAAACTAGTGGTTGGACATGGATTTATTGTATGACTGGAAATTACACTTCTTCATATAACAAGATCTAGCATGTTTCATGCATATGTTGTATTGTATTCTATTCTATCTGGTTTACCCTAAATGATATATGTAATGTTTTTCTTGCACATGCATGTATAGCTATATGTGTATGTATGTATGTATGAATTTTTCTGAAATGTATTTTTTGGTTTAACCATCACTTTGGATTGCTTGCTAACTTGCCTTCCATGTTGTGATTCATCTTCGCTCATGTGTTCCCTTCTTAATTGTGTTCTATCACAGGTTTCCAAGGGGTGCACTCATCTCAACCCCCATGTGTTAGAACATCTCATGCACCTTCCTTGGCTCACTGCAGCTGTAACACCCTTGCTACCAATAGAGTTATCCTACTTGCCTCTGTGTGAAATCGCTGTCAAGGAATTATCGTACGACCCACTACTGGGACTCCTCCACCAAATGGTCTGAGGTCCAACTGTGACTTCTTACCATGGAGATACCCTGACATGTTGGTGGATCCAGCACTGTCAACAAAAGGATTGTAAAAAATCAAGAAATGAAGGACCATATAACAAGAGTTTCTCAAAACCATTGAAGGATAACTTCATTATAATGTAAAAGAGGATGAAACAACAAGGAGATTAACATGGTAGTGAAAGGGAATTTCAAGTGAGGGATTGTACATTTGGGATATTACAACCATATAAACATATATTTCTCAAGGAACAAAATATTAGGATCAAGGTATTATAGCCCCTATAAAGTGTTGCAAAGGATTAGAAGTATGAATTACAAATTGGACTTGTCTCAATCTTCACCTATACATCTAACCTTCATTGTTTCTTTATGAAAAATGTAATTTTCTACAAAATTATAGGTCAAACTATTTTACTATAAAGATTAATTAAAAAGAGAATAATGAGGTCCTAACTCAAACTATTTTACTATAGTGGTCAATGTAAAAGATAAAATTATACCAAAAAAATCTTAGTACGAAAAGAGCATTTCTTCTTAGTGTTTTGGGACAACAGGTCTAGTAACTTAATAAATGTTAACAATAGACAAGCTTACATATGCGTTTACTTGTTAATACTTAGCTCTAGATGCTTGCTTCAATGTCCATTTCTATGCATGTATCTACGCCAAATTAATTGGTTATCCTCACTTTTCTCGTAAGGTTTTTTTATTGATCCTTTGAAGAATATGCATGTAGTTTGTAGATGATTGATATCAACTATTTGTTGTATCAAACACTTATTAATGAAGCTGTTATTTTTTTTTTCTATTGAAAAAATGATTAGCCAAATTAATAGACCTAACTTTTATATTCACGTTGTAGAAATTTTGTCTCACTATATTTCCAAATATATATCGAAGCTTGTCCATGCCAGAGCATGAAAGAGAGGTGAGACAAATTCAAGTAATGAAGCTCTTATCACAAAAAAATATTGAATACTCAATTTTGCTAATTTGTCTTGGTCAACCACCCTTGTAGATTCCAATGAAAGTTTGCTTAGTTATTCGGATGGTTTTCCATATGGGTTCTCCTAATGCGATTTACACTATCAAGATTATAGACCTAAAGCCGTTAGCCTGAGGAAACATTGTTCTATGTGTAAGGAGTGTGAGTCCTATTGCTGTTAAAAGACATGGAAGTTGAAGAGGCGTAGACAAACTCTAGCTATGATTGAGAGTGCCCATCCAAACCCTCATCCCTCGACTTAGAAAGCATGTTAATATGCACCACAGATATGGTAAATTTTAGGGGCGAAATTTAAGGGGTTTTCCATTTTATAGGGGCAAATTTTTTATAAAGCACCCATTTCATATATTTAGCCCAAATTTTATTTAAAAAAAAAATATTTTTTTTCATTTTAGCCAATAAAGGGGCAGATAAACTATGAAAAGACTCATTTGACCTGATTTGCCTAGTTTGGGAAGTTATATTCCATCACAATCACCTAATTTTCTACCTTGCAATGTTAAATTTGTTTGCAATCACCCATTTTCTGGTTTGGGAGGTTGTATTTGGTTCCAATAAATAAAAATATAAATAAAGTGGAGGTATGGTAAATAATTAAAACCTCTTTTTATACTTACTCCTAAGGTATGGTAAATAAATAAAAATACAAATAAACTAGAGGTATGGTAAATAAATAAAACCTATTTTTATATTTAGTCCATAACCCTCTTTCTATTTAAGAAGGCTCAAAAAAGAGGTTTTATTTAAGTGAATCCTATGGGCCAAACACCATATTTATAAAAGAGGTATGGTAAATTAATAAAAATATAAATAAACTAGAGGTATGGTAAATAAATAAAACTTTTTTTTTTTTATATTTATTCCATAAGTCACCTTATATTTATGAACATGCAATGGTGTAAATAAATAAAAATAAAAATAAAGTGGAGGTATGGTAAATAAATAAAACCTCTTTTTATATTTACTCCAAAGGTATGGTAAATAAATAAAAATATAAATAAACTAGAGGTATGGTAAATAAATAAAACCTCTTTTTATATTTAGTCCTTAACCCTCTTTCTATTTAAGAATGCTCAAAAAAGAGGTTTTATTTAAGTGAATCCTATGGGCCAAATAGGATATTTATAAAAGAGGTATGGTAAATCAATAAAAATATAAATAAACCACGAGTATGATAAATAAATAAAATACAAACACTCAAAAAATGTGTTATATTTAGGTGAAGCCTATGGGCCAAAAATACTATGGGCCAGATTATTATTAATACCATGCAAAAACATATTATGAATCAATTTTTTTTTTTAATAAAAATAAATATTGCACATGGTATTGACCCATGGTATTCACGTAGAATGTAGCCTATTTAGAGGGGGGAATTAAACCATCATAGATTTATCTTTACTCTAGATATACTAAGCGCCGAGAGGGACCAAATATCATGATATGCAAACTAGCATAGAGTGAAAAAATATTTGATCCCTCTCGGGGCTTGGTAGATCAAGAGTAAAAATGGATCTTGTAATTTAATGTCACTTAAACATTTTAACTTAGTTAAAAAAAAAAAAATCAATTATTAATTTTATTAATTTTATAAATTACTAACAGTATTTTTTTAAGCTCGTTTATGATAACCCATGGTAATACCATGGTATTCATGTGAGCATAGACTATTTAAAGGGGAAATTATATCAACTTAGATCCATCTTAATTTCGGTTCTACCAAGTGCTGAGAGGGATAAATAAATTTCATCCCTCTAAGAGTGGAAGATATGGAGTTAAAATGGATATAGGTTGGTTTTTATGATCATGAAGATATTAAATAGACTTACAAAATTATATTTTAAAAAGCATCTTAAGGTGAATGGTTAAAGCTACATTTAGTCACTTCACAAAATTTAGTAAAAAATACCAATATCTCCATTAATATTGGTTTTTCTAATTTAACAAAAAAAATTCAAAACAGTGAAATCTTGTCACTCTTTTTGCATCACCCTCGCAAAAGAGAGATAGTCACTGCCCAGATTTCCCACCATTTTTCAAATGTTCTCGATATGATATCTTCATGAAAAGTTTAAGGTACTAATTTTGGATTAGTTGTTTGAAAAATATGTTGGTTTATACAACCTTTCATCTTTTTTGCTATTCTTAGTTTGTCATAATGATCTATAGGGGTTGGGCCACTACACCATATTGTCCTAAAAGGCACATATTGTGCACCAAAAAGGAAATTAACCCACATGTTACAACGCTATTATAAAATGCAAGATGTATGAAGGTAGTGAATTATGCTAAAAAGAAATTTAGATTGGGAGAGACGTAATTAAATTTTGTTATTTAATTGAATATTTCCAATTAAAATAATAATAAATCTACATTTATAGATTGATTGGAAGGCTTCTAACAATTATCACTTCTTTTGATTAGATCCCCTTCAAGACTTTGGGATTCCTACTACTTTCTTATATTATATAGTTGGGGCTTGCTACTTGTTTGTGTGTTGGGGTAAACAAACTTGATGTGTTTTTTTTTATGTCGTGGTTGGAGTCTATGGAATAAGAAAGAAATTTAATAGCTTGACAAAATTGGTAGCTTGAAAAAAGTGGTAGAGAAAAGATTAATCTCTCCTATCTTGACAGAACTTTGTTATGGAATATTATCAAAACTAATAGAAGGATATGAAAGAGTGTACAGTAAGAGCCTTGACAAACATGGCCACTTAAACTTGCAACATTGTTTGTAGGAAGAGAAAATTATGTTTCTTTTTTCCAAACATGTATGTTAGTATATTACAGTTTAATGAATATTTTTTCCTATTATCATATATGGTTTCATAGTTTAACAAAACATTTGCCAATACTTCACAATGTTTTATTATTTAGTGAAATATTTGCCAAGATCTTACAAGATTTATAATTTAGTGAAAAATTTTCCATGATTTTACAAGATAATATAATCTGGTAAGAGATTCTTCAAAAAAATTATATACACATATTATATTATTGATAAAATCACCTCCCATTTTTCCTATGTATCTTGGGGATTCGCCCATTTATTATACATATAAATTTAGGGTGATTCTTAAAATTTTCCCTAACCATATCATCTGAATTCATTTAATTCAATTTAGTTCACCCCACACAATTCCAAACACGAAGACGCTTCATCCAATCAGTGAACTACAACCTAATCAACTAAGCTCACATTTCCTTCTAAAAATTAACATATCAATATATCAATATGATCGTTAGAACTTAATATGCCAACAATTAATATTTACATATGTTTAATATTACCAAAATCTTTTCATGATTTTAATAAAAATGTAATAAAACTTTTCTTTATTCTCTTCATTATTTGGGTTGACTATTTGCATAAATCTTACATTATACTAATCTAGCCTATATTAATTAAATAATAATATTATTCTAAATTATTATTATTATTTATAAAAAGTATTAACATATAAATTAAATACATGTATATTTAAAAAATAACTAGGAAGACATAATTATGAGATTCATCTCCAAATTTTGTTAGAATATAATGGGATAATGTCATAAATTACTAATAATTTAATTCCACATAAGGAAGAAGCTATAAAAACATGTTTAAATGTTCATAATAAACATATTCAAATATTGATATGACAAGTTTTAAATTAATCAATTTAATTAAAATGGTAAAAAGAGAATTAGTATCATTTATAGCTATTACTAAGAATATTTTAAAATAGTGTGTGAAATTTAAATACCCATGATTCACTTAATTATTATTAATTAAGTTAAATTCCAAATTTTTTATTCCCAAAAAAACATGTCTCACAATACTAGTCTTTTATTCACATTACTAGCACAACCACATTAATAAATGTGGTCGTAAGTGTCAACTTAATATAAGCTATATTATGAATTTAATATTATAAACCCTAATATTAAATATTGATATATTAATTATGTATTAAGTATTATATAAATAAATATTAATTTAAATACTAATATAAATATAAATATATTAATTAATTTAATATAAATATTAATATACTAAAATATGCATTAAATGTTTAATATAATAAAATATCAACCACATTTATTAATAAAAATGGTTGATATATGCGGATAGGCATATATCAATCACATACATGACCACATTAGTAAATGTGGTCGATATACCTCGATGGATGTCTATGTTATGGATTTTACATTAATATTAATGTTGGTATTAATAAATATATAATAATGATTATATTGATATTCATGGAAAAACAATGTCCTGAAGAAAAATGGAGCTTAGGGTTTCTTGCACTAGACTCCTAGGGTTTACTGCAACATGGTTTTTCTAACAATATAGCTGGTAGATTGCATCAGACCTTTATCTATGCATGGTAAGAGGTGGGAAGAGGGTGGCTTCAGGGTTTTCACAAACATCATTTGTAGTGTGAATCGCCTTCAGCTTTTGGAAAAGAACAGTTATACCTTCCATATTTTCACTGTGTGGAAAAGGCATAGGCAGCTAGAGGAAGGTCTTAGGTGGTGAAGTAAAAATATGTTTTACATAAGAGGGAAAATGGTGGCCTAAAGAGTTTTTCAAACTTGGAACTTGAGTCAGATGATATTTTGACGGTTTTGGGACTAGAGCTTACTCAACAAAACCTAGACAAGGTGAGGTTTTTAGCTAGATCCCCAACTATCAATGGTTTTCTCTGGGCAGGAGCTATCGCTGGAAGGCGAATCTAGTTTTTTGGATGATGGTAAGGTTTCTCTCAAAAGGGCGTCTTTATGGGAAGCAGTCATACCTCAACATGACTTTCAAGTTATACCAGTGAAATATTGGGAGCAATCTCTCTTAGAAATGAAAATATTGGTAAGTTCCACAAAACCACCAAAATTTATTGCATTCAATTTAAGGATCTTGTGTTTATTGGTGGTTTAGAGGACATAGTCAAGAGTTGTGGTTTATGGGGCAATGAGAGCCTAAAGAATTGTATTCCTGGCTCTCTGAGTTTTAAGGGAAAGGGAGAAACCCAATGATTTGTTCGACCACTCTCTTCGAAATATGTCCATAATGAGGTCCCAGTTGTAAGATACCCTTGACTAGAAGGCACCTCAAAGGATTTCTCATGAGAATATAGGTTGGTAGATTTCTTAGTCACAAAGGGTGGAGAATAATAGGGTTTTTAAGTATGAGAGGAGCTATTCCTGAAGGACATACCAGTCAGATGATCTCAGGAAAGGAAAATTGGCACTATAAAATTATTGGCCTCCTGGGGGCTTCAATGGATATCTCTGGATAACGCTAAGAGGGAGAGAAAATTTTTGAAGGGATTTGGGGGTTTTCAAGGCCAATTTTATAAAAAGGAGGCCCACAACAAAAATAACCCTCAAATGGTCAGATTTAATCTTAAGGGAAATATTGTCAGCGAGGAGACGTAGAGAAAGAGAACTCCCAAAGATTTGGATCGAAGAGGAGGAAGGGAAAATGTATTATAAAAAAGGTAGAAAACCCTAATTTAGTCCTTAGGTTGACATTCAAATTGAATTAATCATTGTTGGGAGAGAAAAAAGAAAATATTTCACACCAAGCTATATTACAGAGTGGATATCAAAGCCTTGGAGGGAGGCCCTAGAAAATGAATCTGAGGTTATGAACTTAACTCGTGGATGGTTCATGGTTTATTTTAACAAATATGAGGCTTTAGAATGGGTTCTCAAGAAGAACTAAATATTCATTCGTCTCCAATTTTATTCAAAAAAAGGACTCCCCTTTTCGATGAAAAATGAGAAAAACTCAAGGAGGTGACAATGTGGGTTCACTTGCCATCCCTTCCTTCTCAACTCTGATAGAAGATTTTTTTAGGTCTATCGAAAACAAATTGGACCTATTTTTAGAAGCAAATATGTTTTTCATGGTTACAAGAACCAGGATAGTGGCTAGAATTCTAGTAATGTTGGACCAAAGAGAAGGATTGTATGAGAAAATTGATCTACACCTTCAAGGGTATATGGAATCTCAGTTAATATATCATGAATAACTTCCCTTCCATTTCTAGCAGTGCCATAAACATAGCCATCTAGCTTAGGGTTATCCTTCGGGATTTTGAAGAAGGATAAGGAAACGAAGCATTACAAGAGAGGAGGGAGTTGAAGAGCTCGATGAAAAAGAGGCCAATAGGATTCAAGAAGTTGGTGAATAGAGGGATATTTGTCGCATCGTGATGGAGGTGGAAGTTGAAACTCTGTAGGATATATTGCACTAAGAGGTCCTTAGGAATTATTGTCAAGTTGAAGTGTAGGCTACCAAAAAAACATTTGATCCTCACCCTTAACCAGTGGGTAGCATCTTACACCCATTCTCTTATTTTTACTCTATTATTCACTCCTTTCTTGATGTTGGTTGAAGTCTTGGTCCCGATAGGACAAAAATCCCAGATATTTCTCTACATTGTAGTCTGTCAAATGGCTCAGAGAATATTATAACCTCCATACCTGTTGTAAACCATCATGTTATACCCCATCATGTCTGGAAGCCTTTTATATCCCCTCCCATGTCTTCCTTTTCCTCTCACTATAATATTCACCTCAGGGATAAAAACAAGGTATCTAGTGATCATGTAGGGGGACTTGTAGAAGTTCCAATTCCAACAGGAACACTGAAAACTAGAGGCAAAACATCTAATATCTCTAGAGCACAATTAAAAGCCAAAAATGATATAGCTAATGGGAAAAATATTTCTATGAAAGGGGAAATTAAAGTGGCACAAGACCCTGGGGAGGTTTCCAAATTATTGTTTTTCCATTCAATTCCAGAGGGTTTTCTAGCACCTACAAGAAGATAGCAATTAAAAGGCTTATTAAGGACTCTGTCATAGATGTTATAATGCTTGAGGAAACCTTAGGAAATGGGGAAATTATGTTGGATTCACTCAATAAATTTCTCCAAGGATGGTTGTTCATGACCTCTGATGCGAAGGAAAGATTAGTGGGTCTAGAAATGGGCTTCAAAGTTATTTGTTTTAGGCTCATAAATTCTTGGAGCTTAGAACTTGTTCTCGACGTGGATGTCTACTCATATTTAAGCATGGACCTCTATATTATCAGTATTTATGGCCCATGCAAAGATAGGGTCTCTTTCTAGAACTCCCTCTTGTCAAAATATTTCAAGAATGGCCCAGATGTGGTGGTGGGATGGGATTCAAATTTCTCCTTGGGTATGTTTGAAACATGGGGACCTTAGGCACAAGTTTATCCTTTGGTTGATTTCTTCATAAGAAAACTAATTTATAGTAAGATGATAGATATAAACCTAATCAAATATAAACTAGTGTGGAGGAACAAACACAAAGACTTAGCTCGGGTGCCCAAGAGGTTGGATCATTTCGTCATGGCTAAAAACTTGAGCAACATAATATCACTTTTCCAACAATGGGTGGGGGTGGGTGCAAAGTATGCCCATTTCCCAATCTTTCTTGAACTAAAAGGGAGCAGTGGGAAGCCTAGAAGCCCATTCAAATTTAATCTCTCTTGGATCCAGGAGGAGACCTAGAATGAGACAATAAAGGCTTCTTGGAATCTGTACAACCCAAATCAAGGACCCTCCATATCCCAACAAATTATGGATAACCTCAAAATAATGTAACTTGCAACTAGCAATTGGGTGAAACAAAAAAGGCTAAGGGAGGAGAAATATATAAAAGGTATTAAAGAAGAATTGGAGAGAATGGAAAGCCTAGAGGGGGACAAGTATTAATTAGAAGAAACAAGAGAAATAATAAAGAAACAAGAACTTTTCCAAAAGAAATATATTAAAGGAAAAAGAAGAGAAATCGAGATTGAAAAGTAGAGCTATATGGTTTGCTAGTGCTGATGAAAATTCTATGTTTTTTTTAAATTCTGCTAGAGGAAAAAATGATATAAATACCATCTGGGAAATGGAGAGAACAAATGGTCATATATAGAAAAATCCTTTAAAGAATTAGCCTCATTGGGGAAATACCACTTCAAAACCCTTTAAAGAGAACCTGAAGAAGCACAAATTGTAGAAGTAATATATGTTTCCCAATTTTTCCCAAGGTTCATGGAGGAGCAAGACAATGACCATATAATTGTCCCAATAAAAAAATGGGATGTGGAAGGTGTCATCAAATCCATGCAGAAAGATAATAGTCTAGGGCCTGATGGATGGAATGTTGAGTTTTTCCAACACTTTTTGGGCTAATAGGAGATGATTTACTTCGAGTAGTGGAGGAATCAAGGATTTAGGGTCAAATATAGGATCCTTTCAACTCTACCATCTTGGACTTAATCCAGAAGAATGATGATCCACAATCTTTTTAGGAATTTAGACCAATATCTCTATGCAACAACATCTATAAAATAATATACAAAATCATTGCTACTAGCCTCAAGCCCATTTTATCAAAGAACATTTCTAGGGAACATTTTGGTTTTCTAGGTGGGCGTCAAATTCATGAGGCCATAGGAGTTGCTTAAGAAGAAATGCACAACCTTATGTATGATTGCAAAAAAATTATATGTCCAAGGTATATGACATAATCAGTCGAATCTACCTTCGACTACTGCTTAGCCATTTTGGTTTTGATATTTATTTATTAATTAGGTCATGGGGTTGTCACAAATGCAAGTTTTATAGTTCTAATAAATGGGGTAGCTTCCCATTTCTTCCATACTCAAAGAGGCCTAAGACAAGGATTCCCTTATCACCCCTCCTATTCTTGTTGGCTACTAAAGGTTTAAGTTGGTTGATTCTAGCACCAAAACGCAGAGGAGATGTGAAATAGATTGAGGTAGCCACGAATGTAATGAACCTCCATGGCCTATCCGGAAAATAAGCCCAAATCACCTAAAAAAATTTTAAATTTCCTTATACATAGTTAAGGTTCCATGTTCCTCTCCCCTAGTGAGACTACTATATCACCTTCAAGAAGGAGATTTATACCATAGACACATCATATCATCTTCATCAGTTGATTTCTATAACACAACTACAATTTGAAGGAAAGAAGGAGATATAACATGCAACCATAAAACCTCTGGTGACATGCATGGTAATGAAATCCTCGTCTATTGGATTATATAGAACTTACCTCCTAACGGTTTTGCATGCATCTATATCTCATGCCTAATTACCATATGTATGCATAAAATATATAAAAGATATTAAATTAGTTAACCACATGCATAGTAATATTCCATAAGTTCCGTAATAAGATAGCTTCTAAAAAAATACATAATGCAATCTAGCCTCATTGAGTATCTGTGCAATAGATAATCCTTCCACCATAGACTATTCCATTACTTACATTATACCATAATGATTTGCAAGCATCTACCACTATTTTCCATGTTAACTAGAGGCTTTATATAACATTAAAGGTTCCTTCACTAACATAATGAAGATCGCCATTAGATTCATTTGATATCCTACTCATTCACAGGCATAAGAATAGAATCCATCACATAAATATAGATAGCATCATACTAACACATAAGCCAAGATGGGGAAACATATCCAATACTGAATCAAATAAAATAATCACATGAAAGGTAAGAGACCAACATACAAAACATTCCACGCATGTGAATCCATATAAAACAATCACTTGGAGGGAGGAGCACCACCACCAAACCATGAATCACCTCTGATTCCCCCTGATTCGAAGTTCTTGACAACAATGAACTATCCTCAATTGATCAATGCACTAGATATTTAATACCCTCTTTCATGATTTAGTTTCCATTAGCGGTGTCCCACTTTTATGTTCCATTTTCCTAGGTATTTTTTGGAAAATCTTGCCTTTACCTCCCATGAAGCTTTTCCTTGTAAAATCTTGCCTTTATCTCTCACAATGATATTATTTCCAATGGATCTTTATCTCCCATCCATCCGATGGATCTCCAATCCATCAAAGCTTATCTAGAATTACATCTAGGAGCTTTATCATGAAAGATTCATCTCTATCCCATTCCTCAATGGGATTTGGCAAGAATCTCCTCTCTCTTGGTGCTCCACCCTCCAAGTGATTTCATTTATTAATTTAGTTAATAATACATTTTCTTTTCATATTACATATCACCTAGCTTTCCTGGGCTTAGGTTTAGAATATTTTAACCCACAAAGGAGGGTATCACACCTAATTTTCCTTAGCTTAGGTTTACAATCATTTAACACACAAGGGAGTATATCACACCTAGCTTTAACTCATCATAGGTTTACAATAATTTATCACATAAGGGAGGGGTGTTACATACTCCCCCCCACCCTAAATTTTACATTGTCCTTGCTATATAATTACATCATGTCCTCATTCATAGGTAGCTGGTTTCTGAATCAACAACTCTAATGGCTCTGCCATCCGATGCAATTTTTCCGATGTACATAGGTCAATAGGAGTACTCCTCTTCCATAGCTACATTGTTCACCAAGAGTGCTCCTCTTCCATAGATACATTAGTCACAAAGGTTTCTCCTCTTCTATAGCTACATCAGTATCAATGAGTGTTCTCCTTTCATAGATACCTGTAACATTGCTTTCAAACCATTTGTAAGAATTTATAGATGCAAAATTTTAACTATGATACATATCATAGTATGTTACTTGATATTACTAAAGCAACTATTTCTCAATTTTCATTTTATCTGAAGAGTGCATGTTCACTTCTAGCATTCTTCCAAGCCTTTTTGTTCTTTTTTTAACACCTTCTTCTTGTAGTTTCTCTACATACAACACATTTGTTAGCATATTTTCCAAATCAATATGTCTGCAACATCATAATAGATTAGTTCACATAGAAATATATATATATATTCATCATATATGTATGTATGCCAAACTTAACCATGGTTACTTATCCTTGAACCACTTCTTACTTTCCATCTTCTGTGCAACCAACCAGTCGGTTGTCTCGCCAGACATCTACCCAATGTCTTCATGCATACCTGCACACAATGTATATTATACACACTGATATACATATCATATTTCAAACATGCAACATATGTAGTCATATAGGTACCATATGTACTATTGTACATAGTACCATGTATGTTATAGCCCATCATACCATTCCAATGGTATCACCTGCATGACAAAATCTTTGTCCACATATTTTCCTTCCATTTTAGTATCATGCCAAACATTATTTTATCTTTTTTCTAGCAATTAAAACAACTCTACTCAGTTGAAAAGGAATTTGTATGATCATGGTTCATTTCTGTAATCAGAGAAAGTTTTGTCAAGTGTAAATCATTTTCAGATTTCATGTGATTGTAACACAATATTAGTGATATAGTATGTATTCATGCATATTTGCATCTTAAGTAGACTATTAGCTCATAGTTTAATAATTGTTGGATCAATACTTCAGTATGTCAATCATGTTCTTTTATTTTGCAGATTTCTCCCCTTTTATAGGTATTGGGATAGCCAGATCTTTAAGGTTGTTGTAAAATGAGTTCTATATAATTTTCCTAACAAACCAAAACCAATACTGGAATTCGTCATGGGTTGCAAGATAATTCCAACAATCCATTAAACTCAAGACTCTTTCATTGCATTGATGCTTGAAATCTTTCACCAATCAAATGATAACTACAATATTGTTATATGGCTGTAATATTGTACACCCATCTGTTTACATGGAAAATCAATATGCCTCATTATTATGTGTAGATTTTAGCATGATCCTTTCCACAAAAAGTTTATCTTGGTGACCCCTTAACTAGGCTTAGGATAACAATACACCAAACAATCCATGAAAATGCATGACTATATGTATCATACAATAATAAAACAATGATGCAACATGGGCTTCCTCTATTGACGCCAACTAATGATATATGTCAATTACATCAATGTTTAAAATGCTCACAAGCTTTCTCAATCAACATCTCGAGATAACCATCTCTTAATACATACACATTCAAAAACCATCTACTAACCATATCTTACTAATAGGCCATACTTATTACAGAGGCTCATGGTCAATACCTAACAGGGTAAGACCTCTTCCATAACCATCTTTACATTAGATGTTATGATAAAAACATAGTAGTGGACTACAATTTGTGCATAACCTTTGACATGATAGTAATTATTAACTAGTATACCTTGTTAATTGCACTGTATCCACAGTTTATTATGCTATAAAACATTTGAGAGTGGATGATTATCATACCATCATCACACCTCTCTCACCAAAAGTATGATATTCTATGGCATTTATCTTCCCAATCTACCATCTTCCTTTTTCGCCATTTGTTTATTATGGAAGATAGTTAAGTAGGCCTTAATGAGTTAGTTATAAGGATTTTCATATAACAGTAGAAATTAATACCTACTAGTTAATCCTCCAATCTGACTATAACCCTTTCAAGGTGTGATTAATCTATTGTTTAAAATATGAGAATTTCTCATAGTTTTCATCTCGTTGTTGCTTATCATAATCACCTAATAATTCATACATGCTAATAATGTTTCACTGCTTAATTTTGGTAGCAGATTTATCGTAAAAGAAACCAAGCAATGTCCATGTCTTAAATGCAAGCCACACTTGCCAATATGCTTTACTGCATGCATTATTCTTTAAAAATGGACTAAAAGAATCCACATCCTTGACAAACAATTTTATTAAGTCCACTAACTCTCCTACATACAAATCATATCACTTTTTGTTTCTTTTCATGGATAAAATTTCATTTCCTAATATGAATTTCTCCATAATTGCCACAACTATGAATATCATTTGATGAAATCAATGCTCCTATACTTCATATAAGTTCATATAACATGAATAGGTTATAATTACATTCAGGTTATAACACATCCATACATCATTCGTTACTGCCACTTGAAAATCTTATTTCATAATTTAAGCTCTACCATGTCTCAAAGAGCTTGCATTAATTATATAGGAGAATAGTAAAACAACGAGTTTGTATATTTCTCCAATCTTTCTGACCAACATACCAAACCATTTTATTGCATTAATGAACTTAAATAAACCCTGTAGCAATGAATAAACATTGCAATGAATTAGAGCATAAAACCCTAAATGCAAATGTTTCTCTATTAGAGAATGAACGCACTATTTGATGTTAAGAAAATAATGCAGCGTTTTCACTCCAATGCCTCTAATTTTTACACTAAGGAATAAACTCAATGCGAACCTAAACACATTAAATGTTATCACATTAAAATATGTCCTACGCTATATATTAATAGTGCCATCTTTCTATGCTTAGCCATTTACATGGAAAAAATATCAACACTCTCCCAAGTTTCCATTCTTTAATCTAATGCTCTCAATGCATATGTATGCTCATGGATGTCAAGATAGGCTAATAAATGCATGAGTTTGATTTTTTCTTATTGCATTCAAGGACTTTGGCCCGTAGATTTTGTTTGTAGCAGAATATTAAAAGATCAAAAATCTTATCTCACGATATTGATCATTGAACTATAGATACCCAAGTATCTTATATGGTTTGTGTAAATTAGAACAATATCTGAATGCGTTGAAACAATCAATTTCATTACAACATTAGGTGACTATCTAGTCATTCTCAGATAAAAACCACAATTTTAAATGCATCACAAAATTTACTGTGGGGGATTTCAAAAGTAAGAAATCAAATTTTATGAGCTATTATATTTCATGTCCGCATAATTTAAAGTGGAATTCTAAACATAAATCAAGATACGTGACTCCTGTTTTGGCTTCTAGATTTTTAAAAACCTTTTTTTTTTCATTTCCACTGCTATCTACATCCAAAATGGTTACAGACATCACATTTGTGATGTTAGATTTCCTTGTAACAGGATTTATGGTATGGATTTGTTCCTATCATGGAAAACTCACATTCAGAATTAGATACGAAGAAAAAATGCTCCGCTCTCATTACGATGAAATTTTTTCATATTTTTTTAATCTCTTCCCCTAGTCATGCCAGTCTAAACTAGAAAAATTACGTAGTTCTGCAATGCCAAATTTCAATGCCTAACATGATATTTACTTGATCTTTTTAACTGTGTCAAGTGATCTAAACATTATTTTAACATATAATATGCAGATCAAGAATTATCGCCATAGTATTTTTTTCCACGCCCGTCATCTCATGCAGTTTGGCATTTATTACTCTAATCGTTCATTGAACTCCATCGCTGGAAATTTCCTTGCACCACGCGTCAATAAATCATTGGAATTCACCTATTAATGGTTGGAGAAAAATGAAATCTCACAATATATGTTGAAGATGAATATTGTTAAAATGTATGTTGGAGTTTTGATATTTGAACAATGACGATACATATTTATAATAACGAATGAACCTCAAAGGAAGGATATTCACACCATTTTTACCTCCACATGACCAATCCTCTGTATTTCATATTTACAGTCAAAGGTAAGAATTCTCTTACTTTTGGCCTCACTTAGGCTCGACTCTCACAGCTTGAGGTCGAGATAGCTCATTCCAAACTGAGCTCACTTATTTATGCGTTTCTCTAAAGCATAGGAGTTTTAACACACTATTGTCTATATGGATTTGAATTATCCTTTCCCGCTCTTATCCATTCATGAATTCGAAATAAAATATGATGTATGGTCATCTTTATCCACATATAATCATCATCCTACCACCACCAGATAGGTACCCTATCTAATGAAAGGAGCAATGTTAAAAATTTTGTTGGGAAAGTAACCCATCATTTGGTTTTGCTCGAACATGGTGATATTCTGCTTAAAAAATAGAAATAACAACCTTATACTCTATTACTATCACACCATGACACGTTCTTCTTTTACCAGCTTTTTATGGATAACATTGCTATATTCACAAGCCAAAAAGTCGGCTTTTCTTTCCCTATCTATGTGTATTGTAGGGATAAGATAATTTACTCTAACTAAGGGTGAGGATAATCGTTATCCAATATTTTCTTCAATATTTCGATAGAAAACGTATTGTTGGCTTGGTGCCCACTCGCATACCTATGGTAAAGCAGAAGCGAACAGAGGAAACCACAGTGTCATGACCGTTTCTCCTTTAATCCAGTGTGTGTGGTTACTTTACCCACAAAACATAGTTTATAATCATCCAAGTCGGTGTTCATGCCTTCCAATGGAAATCAAAGAAAATGTTGCTTTCTCCACCAGTGTAGGAGGAAATAAAGAATCACGATTTATGTAACAAGAATCGATTCATGTGGAAGGATGGGAGGGTGATCGTTCTTCCATTGAGGAGCTTCTTATCCATGCTGCATACCGAGTTGATATCCCCACCAATCAATGACTCTTCTATTTCTTGATCTAAACATCTATTGGCATCAATATTGCCCATGTTTAGTTAACCAGATTTTAACTAAGAGTCACCACTTTAAAATATCGTCATAAGCATGCATCTCAACAAAACAACAACTATGGCTAGACACAGGCCCAATAGCAGCCCTGATTTCATACGTTAATGTTAATATAATATATTATTTGTGGATTATAAATTCTTATGTTGACTTTTATCGTAGCTCCTGCACATAAAGTCCATGAATTTCACCTCAAATACCTCATGATTCCAACCTTAATGATAATAGATACTCCCTGTTTACCTTTGTTTGTTTTTCAACCAAACCTTGTTCATGGTGGTCCTTGTCACTGCACCATCTCTTGAACATGGTTATCACCTGCGACAATCCAAAAAAAGTGAAAAAGACCTTATTGCATGTTTTTGGTCATAGAAAACGGGTGCCAGTGAACATGGCTTCTCAGAAATTATTGAAGGTTGGCTAGATTTCTCCCTATTATGTTCTTGATGGCGATATTAGACTCACAATCTACACTATCCTCTCTTTATAAACACACAGAGCTCAGGATTCTCAGCCAGTAGATGCTCCCTACAACCAAGTAAATCACTGCTCTGGAATATGCGAAGTATAACACATATACACTTATATATGCTAAGACTAGTGCTATAAGATAAATTCGTATTAGGATTGTTATCACATAAATTAGGTTTTCCAGTAGCCTACGTTGGCTTCGTGAGGAAGACACATCTTGAATCATATCTTCATTCAAACCATATACCCAACGTATTATAATATAGAGTCAAATGACATATGTTTGAGGAAGGTTCCACTAAGGATTAGGTGTAATATTCCATTGATCTTGACATGCAATTTGCAATACAAATTGTTATGAAACCAACTCAAAAAAAGATAGAAAATATAGATCAATGCCTTAGAAATAAGCCTCTTCGAGGGGACAACCTCCTTTACATTACACAAATGAACAGTTCTTAGATGATACAAATGACAGGACCTCTTTTCTATATATAGGAGTCTAAGGGGTCATAATATAATCAGAGCCGACATAACAATGATAATGTAAGGGCACAATAATAACAATAGTGGGCTTCTATGGGGCACAATAATAACAATGTGGGGACTACATGGGCACAACGATATAATAAGGGGTTGTACTAATAATAATAAGGGGTTACACTAGTAGTAAAGGGACCTAACATGCCCCTCTCCTTCAAAACGTGTTGTCCTCAACCCTTGAGTAGTTCTTCATGCTTCTATATAAAATTCTTGTCCTCCCATGTGGAATCTTTAGTAGGTAAGTTCTTCCACTTGATGAGATACTCTGAAACTGATTGATTTCGTAGCTTTCGGGTTCTTGTTTTCATGACTGCTCCAGGTTCCAATATGATTTTCTCTTCCTTATCAAGTTCTGGCAATATTGCTTGAACTGGGATCTTATGCAACTTCTGAAAGAGTGGTCACACTTCTTCATCCTTCTTCCATTCATCCCTTGCTTCATTTATCCAATCTGGTTGGATAATAGAAATAGCTCAAAGAAATGCTTCCACATCTTCATCCTTTCTTGAGAGTGCATATGCAACAACATTTTTATTCCCTTTTTTGTAGATGATTTCAAAGTCATAACCCAAATATTTGTGACCCATTTCTTCTGTTCTTCTAAAGATAATCTTTGTTCTAAAAAGTATCTAAGATTATCATGATCCATTTTTACCTTGAAGTGTCTTCCTATTAGGTAAGGTCACCATTTCTTAAGTGCATGTAGTATTTCCAACATTTTCTTCTCATAAATAGCTTGCTTGAGATGTAGCTGTAAAATTACCCAATCACCTACATCAAAACTTCTTTCATTGTGATGTTGATTTGCCTGTTGTTTCATTCAATTTTGCACCAAAGTGGCGTTATCCTTATGTTGGAGAACTTGTTGTTGATGCTTGATGTGATCTTTCACTTCTTGAATATTTTTCTTCTTGATATGTCTTTCTATCTTGAGAGTTTGAGGAGTGGTAATTTCTTCCAATGCATTACAAGATATGGTTGGATTCATTTCTTGATGCTTGATGTGATCTTTCACTTCTTGAACATTTTCTTCTTCATATGTACTTCTATCTTGATAATTTGAGGAGTGGTAATTTTGGCCAATGCATTAAAAGATATGGTCAGATTCATTTCTTCTTTCTCGATGTGATCTTTCACTTCTTGAACCTTCTTCTTCTTGATATGTCCTTCTATCTTGACAGTTTGAGGAGTGGTAATTCTTTCTAATGCTTTACAAGATATGGTCGGATTCATTTCTTCTTTCTCTGGGGTTGGTTCCTGGTGTATATCCTCTTCTTTTGATGTTTCTTGGTCCTTTTCTTACTCCTCTTCACAATCAATGTAAAATAATTTCTTCTCAGCACACTTATGACCTTTAATGTATTTTTTATCACAATTGTAACAAAGTCCTTTTGCTCTTTTTTCTTCCAATTGTTGTGGTGTCACCCTTGTAGGTTGTGGAAGGCTAGGACAAACAACACTTCCATGTTTCTAGTTGTGAGGGGTAGAATTCCTTGTAGCCATAATTTTGCTTTCCACTTTTCTTGCCAACCTGAATGCCTTCTCTAGTGAATCAGGTTCCCAAAGACAAACCTCATGTTGAATGTTATCCTCTAAAGTCCCTATGGAGACATCAATCCTCTACCTCTCTGGAATATCATTTTCTCTTATATTCAATTTTTTAAAGTCCTCAATGTGCTCTATCATTGAATACTTTTGTTTGAGATTTATAAATTGGCTAAAGAAGGTGTTTCTCTTTTTATCCTCATAATATGCTATCATTTCCTCCGTGAAAATTGACCACGTAACAAGTGGTTTACGAGAAAAAATCCCTTTATACCATAAAAATTGATCCGGTTCTAAATATGAAGATGAAATACGTACCTTTTGTAATAGTTGAACCTCATGTATATCAAAATATTGCTCCATTTGTAGTATCCAATTTACCGGATCGTTGCCATCAAACTTCCTCATATTGCCTTTTCTTGATTTTAGGAGCTCAATATTGAAACTACTGTAACTCTGTATTTTCAGATCTTCCAGTTCTAAAATCACGATCTGTAGTAGCGCTCTATGTCCTCCTTCTAATGCCACCAGTCTGATCGAAATTGTATTCTCCAAGAAATAGTTATGCACAATCTCCCAAGATGACCTAATTATATACCTTTTCAGAATAGTGAACTCGTATGAAGTGCCACGTGTAACTGTTTTGAGCTTCGGATCTGAAAAATACACACAAACAACTAAAGTCTATCCTCTTACTATAACTTCTTACGAAATTTCAATCTAATGCTTAGAGAGAAAGTTATGATGATTTTCCCAAGGTCACCTGTTTAAGATGTATTTCGAGAGTCTACAAAAACCATAACTTACTCAGATCATATATCCTAAAATATAGTGATCCAAGATCAAAAATTCAGACTCAAGGTTTAGATTGATTTTTTCTCAAATGGGTTTTTGTTTTAGCTTCTGAAAATTCGTAGCAAAAATGGTATAGAGAAAATTCCACGATGACCAGTTTTAGATGAAATTCTGGAGCTTGCCTAAACTCTAACTTCCTTAGGTCATATCTCCGAAAATTTAGCGAGACAAGATCTGAAATTGGGATTGGATGTCCAACGCGATTTTGTATAAAATGGGTTTTTCTTTTCACTTCTGAAACGTTGCAAAAAAAAGTTATAACGAAAATGCCATGATGACCTGTTTGAAGCAGCGAAACCCTAGAATCCAAAGCTCTGATACCAAATGTTATGAAACCAATTCACAAAAAGATAGAAAATATAGATCAACACCTTAGAAATAAGCCTCTTCGAGGGGGTAACCTCCTTTACATTACACAAATGAACAATTCTTAGATGATACAAATGACAAGGCCTCGTTTCTATATATAGGAGTCTAAGGGGTCATAATATAATCAGAGCCAACATAAGAATAATAATGTAAGGGCACAATAATAACAATAGTAGGATTCTATAGGGCACAATAATAATAATATGGGGACTACATGTGCACAACGATATAATAAGGGGGTTGTACTAGTAACAGTAAGGGGTTACACTAGTAGTATAGGGACCTAACATGCCCCTCTCTTTCAAAAAGTGTTGTCCTCAATGCTTGAGTAGTTCTTTATGCTTCTGTATAAAATTATTGTCCTCCCATGTGGAATATTCTGCAGGTAAGTTCTTCCACTTGATGAGATACTCTGAAATTGAATTTTTTCGTAGCTTTCAGGTTCTTGTTTCTGTGACTGCTCTAGGTTCCAATATGATTTTTCGTTCCTCGTCAAGTCAAATTCATATGACATTACTTTAGCAATGCAGATTCATATGACATTACTTTACCATTCAAATTGTTAGTGCTTTCACCGTCCTTATGATGTTTATGATTATCTACTTTTAGACCATATATATACCGTCATGCATAGATGTACATCCGTAATATATCTATCTATAATTTATATATGGGAGGGTGTTGATTTTTTTGTTTTTAAGGACTCGTAAACTCAATATATTCCCATATTTAAATCTTAACATTACCTTATAGGGTCTTTTTAACCCTTTAGCAGTTCCACCTATATATTTATGTTGTCCCTTCCTAACGAATTCGTTTTTATGACAGACATAAATATTGCATGAAACCAGAACTGTGCATATGGCATTAACATTTTTAATATTTAGATTAAATCTTAAGGAGCCCAGATTTAACACTTATACCAGAACCCTTTCGCAAAGTTTGTGGTAGTCAGGCCATGTTCAGCCTTGAACTTGTCCATAGCCTATGGAGGTGTATTGGCCCATAGGCCACAATTTTTGAGCTTGATGCTCCAATACCATTTGTAACAAACCTCCATGGCCTATTTGGAAAATAATCCCAAATCCCCTAAAAAAAATAAATTTTCTTAGACATAGTTAAGGTTCGATGTTCCTTTCCCCTAGTCAGACTGCTATGTCACCTTTAGGAAGGAGATTTATACCATAGACACATCATCTTATCTTCATTGAATGATTTCTATAACACAACTATAGTTGGAAGGAAAGGATCTATAACATGCAGTCCTCAAACCTCTGGTGACATGCATGGTAACGAAATCCTCGTCCATTGGATTATATAGAACTTACCTCCTAACAGTTCTGCATGCATCTATATCTCATGCCTAATTACCATATTCATGCATAAACTATATAAAATCTATTTAATCAGTGAACCACATGCATAGTAAGATTCGATCGGTTCCATAATAAGATAAGTTCTAAGCAATAAACAAAATGCAATCTAGACTCATTGACTATTTGTACAATAGATAATATAACCATCATAGACTATTCCTTCACTTACATTATATGATAATGATTTGCAAGCATCTACCACTATTTTCCATGTTAACAAGAGGCTTTATATAACATTAAAGGATTCTTCACTAACATAATGAAGATATCCATTAGATTCATTTGATACCCTACTCATTCAAAGGCATAAGAATAGAATCCATAACATAAATATAGATATCATCATACTAACACATAAACCAAGTCGGGGCAACATATCCAATACTGAATAAAAAAAAATAATCACATGAAATGTAAGAGACTGGCATACAAAACATTCCAGGCATGTGAATCCATGTAAAAAAATCACTTGGATAGAGGAGCACCACCACCCAACCATGAATCACCTCGGATTCCCCCCGAGCCAAGTTTCTTGCCAAGGATCAACCGTCCTCAATTGATCAATGCACTAGATATTTAATACCCTCTTTCATGATTTAGTTTCCATTAGCAACATCCTGATTTTATGGACTTTTCCATTTTCGTAGGTATTTTTCGGAAAATCTTGTCTTTATCTCCCACGAGGATTTTCCTCATAAAAGCATGCCTTTATCTCCTGCAAAGCTTTTATGTCTAATGGATCTTTATCTCCCATCCATCCGATAGATCTCCAATCCATCCAAGCTTATCTAGAATCACATCTAGAAGCTTTATCATGAATGATTCATGTTTATCCCATTCATCAATGGGATTTGGCAAGAATATCCTCTCTCTTGGTGCTCCACCCTCCAAGTGATTTATTTTATTAATTTAGGTAATAGCACATTTTATTTTCATATCACATGTCACCTAGCTTTCCTCAGCTTAGGTTTAGAATAGTTTAACCCATAAAGGAGGGTATCACACCTAGCTTTCCTCAGCTTAGGTTTACAATCATTTAACACAAAAGGGAGGATATCACACCTAACTTTAACTCAGCTTAGGTTTACAATAATTTAGCACACAAGGGAAGGGTGTTACTAAAAACATATTCATAATGCATCTCCTGTTTCTAGATGATATTCTCTTGTTCAATGATGGGTACATAAGGGAACTTTAGTAGTTGAAACAGACTCTCAACTCATTCCTAGAAGCTATTAGTATGTGTATAAATGAGAAAAATTCCACTTTGGTAAATGAAGGTTTATCACAGGAATAAATCGACAGGGCATAGTATTTCCTTCCATTCGAAGAAAAACTTATGAAGGATAGTCTCAAATACTTAGGGCTCCACCTAAAATATGACTCCTATAAAAACATGACTGGAAGTGACTCTTTGCAAAGATTGAAAAATGTATTAAACATTGGAGTTTTAAATGGATCTCAAGGCCTAGGAGGATTGTACTGATTGAATTAGTCCTACTGGAAATTCTTGTATATTGGATAGCCCTTGCATGGATTCCCAAAGGGTAGGAGAGATGGAAGAAGGAGCTCTCCCCTGGGTGGCATGGGAAAATATAGCTTTACCAAAAGCTTGGGGAGGTTGGGGAATTAAGGATAATCTTGTTTTTTCTAGTTCTCTTGTGGCTAAATCTAGGTGGTACATAATCTCTGTGGAAAACCTATGGACATCAGTGGTCAAAATAAAATGCATCTACCTACTCTCGTTTGAGGAGTGGGAGTGAAGGATGGAAAAGAGTTTTCCAAATGCTTCAATATTATGGAAACCTATAGTGGAATCCTTTAGGGTTATTGAGGGTGGACTTCCTTGCACATAGGAAATGGAGAAAAAATTATAATTTGTATTGACCCTTGGGTGGGGTGTAGAGCATAACATGAACTCCCAAGGGATCTATTCATATGCCTAAATTATCGAGGGATCCTTTACCTAAACTAGGAAGTAGATGAGGAGGGATCCTTACTCTAGCCTCAAGGCTAGAAATCGGTTGAACAAATACATATAAATGAAAACTTTGAAGCTTCGTGGAAGGATTACATTAAATAATTATAAGGAACACATGTCAAGATTAGGGATAAGGAAGATGGACTCAGATGGGTGCATGCACCAGCAGGATTTTACTCCACAAAATTTGGTTATAGCTATCAAATTGAAAGAAGAGTTTGGGGCCACCAACTTTGGTAGTGGAAGCCTTTATGGAAACTGGAATGCCCATCTAAGACATGGTTATTCATTTGGTGTCTCCTTAGGAACAAAGTCCCAACATGGGATAATCGTTAGAAAAGAAAAAAACATGGGCAAGGTTGGTGTGTGTTGTGTAAAAATGAAGAAGAAACAGTTACCCATACTTTCATAAATGGTTAACCATATTTTAAATTTTGGGAATCTTCATTGAGTCTTCTTGATTTCAAAATTCAATGGAGAGGTATAAAGATAGGGGAAGCTTGGAAAAAGTGGTGGAATGATGTGAGAGATTAAAGAATAAGGAATGTACCACCATTAATAAGGTGGGGGATATGGCTGGAAAGAAAGAAAGGAATCTTTAGAGACAAATCTTTGGCTCCTTCTCTTATAGCCTATGAAATTGTAGCAATTTACTCTTTAATCCTAGACTCCTAGTCGACTCAAGCTCTGTGAGTTATTAGAGAAGAAAAAAACAATCCATAAATCCCATGAGCATACTTCGATGGAGGATCCGATACTCAAGGATGATGCGGGGGTGATCTAATAATTCACCTCAATAGTAAAAGACACTTTAAATCCAAAATTGACCTAGGATCTAGAACAAACAATTATGCAGAGCTTGTATCTTTGAAATTATTGTTGTGTTAGGCAAGAAAAATTGGCATAAGTTCCTTGCAAGTTTTAGGGGATTCCATGAATTTGATAAATTGGTTTAATGTAATTCAGTGATGTAGAAATCATATTTTTCTTCCAATCATTGAGGAAATTGAGCTCATCAAACAACATTTTGGTTTTATTTATATTTTCCACATATATAGGGAACAAAACTCTTAGGAAAACCTCTTATCTAAAGAGGGTGTTCAATAGGTTATGGGAAACTGTCACATATGAGAAACCATAGACGGGGCAACCCAGGAATATGAGCATCCTCCTTTCATTAACTGGTTTGGATATTGTCATTGCTATAAATTTACATATGGGATCTACTTTCTATTTTTCAATGCTCTCTATCCTTCATTTTTGACATATTTCATGTGTCTAATGTATAACTATATTTATGTCTGGTTATTGTTGTCATAATGATACTTATGTTTTATTGGATTGTATATGTGGGTTGTTTCCTCTTTTTTGAGAGGCTTGTTTTATGTTTGTTTTTTGTGTACTTGTCATAGAATTTTATGTTTATGTTCTTCAGATTACATAGAAAAAATAATTCTTTTGCATCTGCAGATATAAATTTTTACTATCTAAATAAAAAGTTTGAATTTTTGTTGGGAAAATATATTAATTATTATATTATAAAAATTAGAATAATAATAATAATAATATAATTATGGTAATAACTAATAATTATAAATCTAAAAGATTAATAAAACCAAGGGATTAATATTATAAAAAGAAGAGATTCATAAACATGAGGGACTAATATTATAAACCCAAGGGATTAAAATTATAAATTAACAGATTATAAACGAAAGGGAATAATATTCAACCAAAGGGACTAATAACCTAAAGCAATTAATGTTATAACCCCATGAGATTAAAATTATAAACTAAGTGATTGTAAACCAAAGGTAATAATATTCAACCAAAATGACTAATAAACCCAAGTAATTAATATCATAAACCCAAGGGATTAATATTATAAGCCTAACCCAAAGGTTCAATATTACAAAGGCATGGGGCTAATAAACCAAAGATATTAATAATATAAATCCTTGGGATTAATATTTTTTTTTGTTAAGCTGGTAGGACTCTCTCATTTTCGATTTTACATGTCCATTATTCGGGAGGGTAGCACAAGATTTGAATGCAAGATCTCTGGCTCGATGAGACTTCATTCCATGGCCTTTGCCACTTGAGCTACCTGAGGCGGACCTTGGGACTAATATTATAAACACAAATAATTCATATTAATAATCCAAGGGATTATTAATATTATAAACCTAAGTAATTATTATTATAAACCCAAATAATTAATAAAACAAATCTAAGGGATTAATATTAAAAAACCAAGGCATTAGCAAATCCAATGGATTATTAATATTACAAACCCAAGGGATTCATAAACTAAAGCGATTTATATTATAAACCAAAGGGATTACTATTATTAACATTAATAAACCCAAAGGATTAATATTAAAAACCTTTGGGATTAATATGATAAACCGATGAGATTATAAACAAAAGAGATTATTAATATTAGAAATTCAAGATATCAATAAACCCAAGAGATTAATATTCTAAACCTAAGGGATTATAAACATAAGGGATTAATATTATTAACAGTAGTAAACCCAATTGATTAACAAACTCAGGGGATTAATATTATGACAATTAATCAACCTAAGGGATTAATGAATCATAGAGTTTTATTAACATTAATAAACCTAAGGGAGTAACATTAATAATGCCAAAGGATATAATGAACCCAAGGGATTATAAACACGAGGGATTAATATTACTAACGTTATTAAACTTAAAGGATTAATAAACGTGAGGGTTTTATTAACATTAATAATCCCAAGGGATTAATAATGGCAAGGGGTTATTAATATTATAAATCCAAGGGATTAATATTATAAACAAAAAGGATCAATAAACCTAAAGGACTATTAATATTATAAACCCAAAGGATTAATACACCCAATGGATTTTTAATATTATAAACCCAAGTGAATAATATTACACCTAAGGGATTAATAAACATGAGGAATTAATATTATAATCTCAAGGGATTAATAAATCCAATATATTATTGATATTATAAATTGAAAGGAATGATATTATAAACCAAAGGGATTAATAAACCGAAGAAATCATTAATATTACAAATGTTAAAGATTAATAAACCAAAAATATTAATATTATTGTAGGAATAATATTATAAACCCTAATATATTATTATACATATTATTAGTATTAATATTGCTATATATATTATAAACCCATATATATCATAAACCCATATATATTATTAATATTAATATTAGTATTATAAACCCAAGTGATTATTAATATTATAAACCGAAGCGATTATTAAACCCTAGTGATTAGTATTAAAAACCAACCGATCAATAAACCTGAGGGATTATTAATATTGTAAATGCAAGTGATTAATGTTATAAACCTAAGGTATTATTAATTTTGTAAACTCAATAGATTACTATTATAAATGAAAGGGATTAAGAAAACCTTCACATTGATATGATAAACCCAAGGGATTATTAATTTTATAAACCAAAAGTAATAATAAACCCTTGTGTTTAATAACAACATAAACCCTTGGGATTAATACTACAAACCAAACTGACTGATTTTAGAAACATAAGAGGTTAATTAACCCAAGAGATTATTAATATTATAAACCAAAAGGATTAATATTATAAATCCAAGGGATTATTGATATTATAAACTCAAGGGATTAATAAACTAAAGGGATTAATATTGTAAACCCAAGGGATTAATAAAATTATAAACCCAAAGGATTAATATTTTTTTTTTCTAAGTAATGCTAATTTTATTAATAAAAATAGTAAAAGTGCAACAAGGCTTCGGCCTCTGTGGTGCTGAACAGAGTTATGTCATGATTAGTCAGTGAAAACTAAAACAGGACTGCCCACCGAGGGGAAACCACTCCAAGTGAGCCCATTAAAAAAGATGCCCACGCAGGGGTCCCAGTTCAAAACCAACATAAATATCTAGGAAATTTTACCAAAATTTACCACACAGTTTGAAAAATCATTCAAAAAGAGCCCCAAGAATCATCGAAACCTAGCATCTTGAACAGTTGGCTGCATGGATCCACTAGGTCTCACTTGCTGGAGGCTCTTCCACAATGAAACATCTGTACTCATCCTAGTCCTTCACTGCTGTAGACGTGCCATCTGGGATGCCCCCATTCGCTAGCACGCCACCCGAACTGCCTTCGACTGCATGCTTGCCTCCAGAGATGTCCTCACCATGCAGAGTGCTATTATGGCCATCTTTGCGACCGGGCGAAGAAAACCTGTTGTCCGAGCATTTCCATCCGCTAATGGCTTGCTTCTCCTTTACCTTCTTCTACTTGTTGTTATCTTCTTTCTCTAGAATTGAATCATGGGCCTGAGCATCCTGCTCATCCTATGGTCGAATTTCTTCATTGAAAGCCACTGTTATAGTGGCAATGATATCAGGACGATTCAAGGTACTATGAAAGCGAAATTGGGTCGAGTGTTGTGACAGATTGGGGGGGGGGGTAGGGAAATTGGTCGTTTGTGTTGCAAAATTCATTCTTCTAGCACCATAGGCATGGGCCTAACCTCTTCCGCTATGGGTGGCAGGATATCTACTAGAGAATTGACCTCTGGATGGAGGAGATGAAGGGGAGAAATAAGGGGTCGTCGGCTCAAGATTTGGCGATGAATGGGAGCAAAAGTTTCTACCACGACTGTTGCCTCTCCTGCTACGCAACCAGTGGTGAAGACATGGAATTTCTCTCCAGGCAGGTTGGCTATTAAAGGTGTGGGCTGAGATGATAATAATGTTAGCACTAATTTCCGAGGGTGAGCTAGATATTACTCTGGAATTGATAGAGCTATTCAAGTGAGGAACAATGTTATTATGAGAAGAATTCATAGCACAATGAGCAGTTTGGGAGAAATGGAAGCCATTCCCAAAATCAACATAGTTGAGAAGCCAGCAACACCTCCCTATTGTCATGCAAGAGCTCAGCTCCGCAACATCACCGGGGCAAGAGAAATTTAGTGGGGAAGGGGTGAATGAGTTCATGCTTGCATAAGCCATAGCTTTAAGCCTACAGCAAGCTTCTCGACTTAAGCACCAGATTAATGGCACCTGCAGGTTAATAGTGGCTCGCCATAAATTGATATGGATGGGGACATGGGTGGCCATATGGCTTGGTCGTCTGCCATCCTCATGTCTAATCTCCATTAATTTCAAATTAATCACCCGCATCCAGGAGTGCCGCATTGTTTTGTACTAGCTCATTATATTCCTGTAGCTGGGAAGCATTGGTTATTATGTTGAACGAAGCTTTGTGTAGAGTCCAATCACTGTCCACCCCCAAATTTTCTAGGAGATTGGCCACTTTGTTGCCTTCTCTTCTGATATGTTTGAGAGTGATTGCTCTGTTAGTTGTGAGCCATTGTTCAATGAGCTCTAAATGTTCTGCCAATCTCTAGCTGCTGACCACTTTGTGTGCATGGGTCCCCTGAAGAATCTGTTTAGCCATATTGATAAGAATCTGAGAGTCACCTTCTATTACTAAGGGAAAGAAGCCATGATTTTGAGCTAGGAGAAGCCCTTGCCATGACCCCTCTAGCTCAGCAGAATTGTTTGTATCCAATCCAATTGAGCCCAGGAAAATTAATAGAGGTTTGCCTTTGTGATCCTTGAATACTCCTCCATATCCTGCCCTACCTAGGTTGTCTTTGGAGGCCCCATCAAAATTTAATTGAATCATCTTATGTGTCGGAGGGATCCATTTACTGGGAGTATTGTGATGAGAAGAGGATTTACTGTGTTTCGCCTATACTTGGTTAATCTGAAGATTCCAATTTGTCAATGTATTATGCTCCTTTGGAAGGGTAGGAAAGTCCTCTTCATTCCAAGTTTGGAGCATTAAGGTTTCCTGAAGTTTATTGCAAAAGTTTCTCCATAGGACCTCTATTGGTGTAGATTGATCTTTGAAGATGCGACGATTCCTTTCTTTCCATATAAACCAAATGAGAAGACCTGGGATGATTTTCCACAAAGAATTTAGCAGTTTTCTCTTGTACAGAGAGGTTGGCCAGTTACGAATGGCGTTGGTAGTGTCATATTTAACTCTGCCTTCATTTGACATCTAAAGCTTGATTTTTCCCAGAGTCTATTTTCCAAATTGCATGTGTTCATGAGGTGCTGGATGGTCTCTTCCTGTTGTTTACAGTTGGAGCATATTAAGCGTTCATGGAAGCTTTCTTTCCATAGGTTATCCCAAATGCGTATTCTTTTTGTACATAACAACCAGAGGAATGTAGAGACTTTGGGCCAAATATTAGGTGACCATACTTTATCCCAAAGAGGATCCTTGACTGTTTGATTGCCAATCAGTAGTTTGTATGCCTCTTGAGTGGTAAAGGTACCACGTGAATTATACCCCCAATGTATTATATCCTTCTTGTCAGAAAAAATGAATTTTCTGATTGGTAAGCTCTGTGTCCAATTCCTTATGTATAGACTCTACTCCTTGCCTGAGGAAGTGGGCCGCGCTTATCCATTGTCTGTATCCCTAATTGAGGGTAGGCATCCAATACTGGTTGACTTTATCCATCTGAGGCTCTTCCCAATCCTCTATTTGGTGAGGTCTGATCAGGTTGCTTAGCTTGGGTCTTTGCTGCTAGGAGTCACCCCAAAAGCATGCATTGTTGTCGTCCCTTATTTCCCAGAAACTGTGTTGTTGGATTATAGCTTTGTGTTGACTGGCCGCATTCTAGATTAAGGATCCTTTTTCCTTTTCTGTGAGTCGAATTAACTCATCTGGTGGTCGGTTGTTTGCGTATTTGGCAGTCCAGAGGATGGCCCAAGGTGTATGCGGAGCAGAGAGCCATTTCCACCATAATCTAGCTCCCATAACTGCATTGCTATGTTGAGGGTCTCGGAGGCCAGTACCCCTAGACTTTTTTGGAAGGCACACTATTGCCCATTTGACCAGTGCCCATTTGCTATTTTGTCCCGAGGATCCCCATAAAAAATTTCGCTGTAGATTTTTTATTTTCTTAAGCACCCATTTTGGTGCTGCCAAAATAGAGAAAAGATAAAGAGGCATGGATTGTAGGACAACTTTGACTAACACTAGATGACTAGCCATATTTAGGGCTCTGAAAGTCCAGGAGGAAAGGCGAGTTTCAAATTTATCTAGGAGCAGTTTCCAGGAGGAGTGCTTTAATGTAGAATTAGTCATGGGGGCACCCAGATATTTAGAAGGGAGAGAGGCGATCGAGAAACCAAGAATACGGGCTATAGATGATTGAGTGATGGAGGGTGTATGGAAGAAGAAGATTTGGGATTTGTCATTATTAATGCTAGCTCCAAATGCTTCAGAGAACTTATTCAGAAGGGATTTGAATTTAAGGGCCTCTTGAACCAAGGGGTGGCCAAACAACATATTATCGTCCACAAATTGTTGGTGAGTGAAAGCAAGGGTATTGGGGAAGGAGATTCCTCTGAGCTGCTGTGATTGAAGTGCATTTTTGATAATACGACCTAGCCCTTCCGCCATTAGGACAAATAGAAAGGGGGAAAGGGGATCTCCTTGATGGATGCCTCTAGAGGGATGAAAGGGGGTGGAAGGAATTCCATTGACAAGAATGGAGAACAGAGTAGTGGAAATAAGACTCATAACCCATCTAACCCATTGAGGAGAGAAGCCAAAGGTTGTAAGCATCTTTTGGATGAAAGTCCAACTTAACTTATCGAATGCTTTTGAAAGGTCAATTTTGAGGAGCATACCTACTTTTTTGAGATGCTTCAAGGAGTGTATGATCTCATGGGTGAGAATGATGCCATCTATGATTTGTCTCCCTTCCACATATCCTAATTGTTTGGCGAGATGAGCACGGGTAGCAGCGGCTTCAGGCGAGAAGTGATAACATTAGATATGACTTTTTATATAACATTACAGAGATTTATAGGCCTGAATTTGTCTAGTGTTATAGATTGCTCTTCTTTGGGGATGAGAGCAATAAAAGTCACATTCAGAGAGGGAAGCATCCAGCAAAGAGTCCGAGATTCTTCTACTACCTGCCAGACTTCCTCTTTAATGAGATCCTAGAAGTTATGAAAGAAGTTTGAGGTAAAACCATCTAGACTAGGTGCTTTTCCTTCCTTGAGTTGTTGCATTGCTGATTCGACTTCCTGTAAAGATATCGAATGAAGGAGTAGTTGATTATGTTCTTCTGTTATAATTCTCGAGATGTTCTAGATAATCTTTTCTATAGTTGGTTGTTAGTTGACTTGTGGTTCTTGATGCACTTTCTTGAAATATGTAAGGAGCTATTTTTCAATATCCTTGTGTTTTTCCAATCATTCTCCTTGTTGATTCTGAATATGAGTGATATTGTTTTGCATTCTTCTCTGTATGGTGGTGCGGTGGAAAAATTTTGTATTCCGCTCTCCCTCCTTTAGCCATCTGACTCTAGATTTTTGTTTCCAGAGTATCTCCTCTTGCTTTTCTCTTTCTACAATCTGATTCTGGAGAAGATTTTCCTGCTCTAAGAGGGCTTCAGTTCTTCCTTCAATAATTATTGTCTGCTCGATTCTTTTCATTTCCCAAGATAAAGCATTTTGAGCTTGAATGATATTTCGAAAGGTTAGTTGGTTCCACTGCTTGATATTCTTTTTGAGATTTTTGAGTTTTTGTTGGAGTTGGAACATTTTTTTCCTTCTATGGGACTGAAGCATTTCCACACTGAATGGACCAGATTAAGGAAGCTTGGATGCATTAGCCAGAAGGATTCAAAGCGGAAGGGTCTTTGAGTGGTGTTCCCACGTCCTTGCCATTGAAGCAAGATGGGTCAATAATCTGAACCGGAGAGAGCTAAGATCGAGGCGGAAAGATCTCCTCCAAGATGGATGGCATTGTCTGAAAGCAGGAATCTATCAAGTCGGGAGGCAATCTATTGGGTACCTGCTCTTCTATTATTCCATGTGTAGATACCATTATTGAATGGCATATCAATAAGCTAGTTGTTTTGTATGAAATTATTTAAGTGGGTACTTTCACTATCCAGTTTGGTTCTGCCTCCACTTTTTTCCTCTAGTTTAGTAATCATGTTGAAGTCTCCTCCTGTTATCCAGAGCAGATGTATTCTGGTGGAGTTGAGAAAAGTTAACGTATTCAATATTGCTAACTTATTCACTACTTCCTGGGAAACGTAGACATTGGTGAGATGACCATGTACATTGGTCCCTGTAATATGGAAGGTGGCTTGAATGAAATGATGACTCACATGGATGTTAGTAAGCGTGATAGCGCATTCATCCCATGCAATTGCTAGTCCTTCTGAGGCTCCCAAGGTGTCCACTGCAATTGTTTGGCTAACTGGACAAGCTTTAGAGAGAGTTTGGCCAAGTGTGGTAGTATTACATTTTGTCTCTTGCATGGAGAAAAATTCAGGTTTCTCTTGCTGTATCATATTTTTTTTATCATTCTATACTTCCCAGGGCTATTTAACCCTCTTATATTCCAAGATGCGATCTTCGTAATTCAGTATTGGGGAGGGGACTATAATACTTTGTTAGCTTGGAATATCTTCCTGATTCCACCAACATTTCCCTAATGCAAATGGTTCTTTGTAGTTCTGTTTTTCTCCCTCATTTCTTGGTGTCTTTAGGAATATTTTTCCCATCCCATTGACTCCCTGGTTGAATACCTAGAGATCTTTGCTGATGTGCTCTGGAAAGAATAACTTCCAAACATTCAAGCTGTTTTTCTGGGATTTTGTCAAATTCTTTTTTCTTACAAGCTTTCTCTAGGCTAAATATGTCTAGATCTCCTATGTCTATACTTTCAGGCTCTTCTTCCATATGCTTGGGCTCACTACTTTCCACCAAATCATCCGTAGAAGCATTGGGTTCTTGTTGAAAGATGTCAATGTCCATACCATGAGGTTTCCAGACTGGAATCATATTGGGAATGGGGGTGGTGAATTATTTGGTTTGCGAGGGCTTTTGAGCATGCTTTGAGTCTTTGGGATTAAATTTATAGGCGATTTAAGTGGCTCTATGGAGGGCAAGGGGGACTCAGAGTCTAGCGATGTAGGTTGAGCTAAAATGTCGAAGTTGTTGCTAGTAGAGGGCATTGAGGTATTGGCGGGAGGATTTTTAGGGTATGATGCAGGTTTTTTGTGATTCTTTTTTCGATTGTTTACCTTGGTGAATCCTTCAGAATCAGGTTTCTCTAAGGAGGTATAAGTTGGGGGTTTTACATTTAGCGGGCAATCACGAAAGAGATGGCCATGGGCATGACATTTTCTACATCTGAATGGGACATGTTCATAATCTATTGACTGAATCCACTCAAAATCATCATGATAAAGACTTACCGTATCCGGAAGAGCTTTGCTTAGATGCATATAGACACAAATGCGGGCATAAGAAGTGTATCTTCTGAGTTTTGTCTCTTCCGCAATTTTTATGAACTCCCCCAAGCCATTTCCAATGTCTTTCAGTGAGTCTTCATCCCAATACTCCAGAGGAAGGGAGTATAGATGTATCCATACTGGTGCCCAGCTTAGATCCTCTTTGTTCGGGTTGAATCTTTCAATCCAGTCTCTCAAGTACAGACTAGCAACATTGAAGAAATAAGGTCCACCATCGATGACCCTATTCTAGTCTTCTATACAGTTAAAGACCGCCGTGAAGAAACCTTTTGGTCCCAACTGCAGGGTGATGTGCCCTTTTGGTTTCCATTTGGCTGCAATCCATCCCTACAAGGCTTTCTCCATGGGCTAGAAGCCAATAAATTTCCTGATTAAAGCATGATCCCTCATGAACTAGATTTGGGTGTTTATCCTTTGACTTGGTAACTCAATCTTTTGTCTTTCTGTTGCAACAGGTTTGCAAGTTGCCGATGTTTCTTTAAGAACCTCATCGTTTCCTGCATTATCTATCTGCGTATTCTGGTTTGTTTTCATTGCTTCCTGTGGCCTTTTTTGTTTGCCGTGGTTGATCTAATTTGCTTGCTTTGTCCTAATGGTAGTCTGATCCAATGCAGATGTCCCTTCATTTCCATTCTGAGTCTGAGGTTCTCTATGATCGCTGGGGGCTGGCTCTGAGTCCCCCCCCGGAAGGTAATCCATAAAGAGTGTGATATTCGTTGTCGTGTGCTATTGCTAGTGGTGCAAAAAACCTATTGCAGATGCACCATGGTCTGAGCAGGTCTACCGTTTCAGGGCCTGACAAAACCCTAATCAGCCATAGTTCACTACTCTAATCCATTTTTTCACTAAGATACCTCACCCAAAGGATTAATATTATAAGCCTAAGGGATTAATATTAAACCATGGGATTAGTATTAAACCCTAAGATTAATATATCTAACCTAAGATTAATATTAAAAATCGCAAGATTATAAACCCTAATATATTATTATACATCTTAATGATTAACATTATAATTCGAAGGGATTATTAATATTATAAAATCTAAGTGATTAATAATATTATAATTGCAATTGGTTAATAAACCTAAGGGATTAAAATTAAACCCCAGGAATATTAAACCTAAGATTAATATTATAAACTGCAGGTGTCAATATTAAAATCTTAGAATATAACCATAAAAATAATATTATAAACCCTAATATTGTAAATTATAAACCAAATATTAAACATTCATATTATAAACCCAATATTAAACGACCCCAATATCATAAACTTATTATTAAACCTTGACTTTGTGATGTAACAATGTGATGTTGAATAAATTACAATCTAATGTAACATTGTGACAATGGTTGTGAGATTGATTGTTGTATTGAGAGAATGTTTGTCATTATGTGATCTTGAATATATTTTTGTACCATTCCAATATCACAATATTAAACCCTAATATTATAAGCCCAATATTAAAAACCCTAATATTATGAACACTCCTATTAAACCTCAATTTTGTAACGTCAGAATGTGATGTTGAATAAATTGTAATGTAACGTAACGTCGTGACAATTATTGTCAATTTTATTGTCACAATGAGACAATCAACCTAATATTAACCTTTCATATAAACCCAATATTAAACCTTAATATTATAAACACAATATTAAAAATCCCTAATATCATAAACCCAATATTAAACCCTAGTTTTGTAATTGTAATGTAGCATTTTGATGTTGAATAAATTGCAATGTAATGTGAATTTGCGACAATGATTGTCATATTGATACAATGTTGTTCATAATGTGGCATTGGATAAATGTTTGTACCATTCCAACATCATAGTATTAAACTTTAACATTATAAAACCTAACATAATAAACCCTAAGATAACTATTATAAACCCTACTATTAAACTCCACTATAATAAATTATAAACCTAATATTAAACCATAATATTAAAAACCAAATATTATGAACCCTAATATTAGACCTTAATTTTGTAATGTCGCAATGTGATGTTGAATAAATGGCAATGTAATGTAACATTGTGACGATGATAATTAGATTGATTGTTTCATTGAGACATTGTTTATTGCAATGTGAAGTTGGATAGATTTTGTACCATTCTAATGTGACAATGTTAAACCCTAATAAAAAACACTAACATTATGAAATTCAATATAACAAAACCTAAGATTATTATTAGAAATCCTAATATTGTAAATCCTTAGTTTAATATATTAAACCCTGGGATTAATATTATAAACCTGACGAATAATATTATTAACCCTCGCCATCAACTATAGGCCTCCATGGTGAACCATGACCATCTACTATGGTTCGCTATAGGTGACTTATGGATAGACTATGATTCTTGAGGTAGGCGTAATTCACCATGGTTTTCATGTTAACTATCATTGACTATGATGCCCATGTTGACTATAGTTGACGATGTCAAAAATGGTCAACCATGATTAACATGTGTTAATTTATAGATTAATATATATTGGCATTCATGTTAAATTAATCTATTTTGGCATTTAAGTTAAATATTAGTATATAAATTATATAGTAAGGAAATAATATTATATTGATAAATTAATTGTTAATGAATTAACATTTTAATTAAAATATTTATATATTAATATATTATTTTATGGTACTTAATATTTCAATTCACAAAAATATTATATATAAAACTAAATTAAATTTTCTTACTAAATTATAACATTTATTGATCTAAGAGACTCATTCAACTATCCAGTATGATGTGTAACCCTCTCCGTCAATCATCAAAGTTGAAAATTTTCTCATGTCCGCCCAAATAAAAATAAAAAAAATAGAAAAATAAATAGTTGTACAAAATATTTAAATAATGTCGATATATAAAAATTGCGCCTGAAGAAATTGGATCGTCTCAACTCATATTAGATCTGTATTTAAAATGGATTTATATTGGTCAAATTAAATGATTATATATAACATTTATTTAATAATTATTAAATTAAAAATATTTTAATTAATATTCTATTAAAATACTTATATATTAATATATTGATTAATATATTATTGTGCCAATTAACATTTCAATTGATAAAGATATTATATATAGCATTAAATTATATTATAACATTCATTATTATTATATATAATTTTTATTTAATAATTATTAAATTAAAATTCAAAACCCTAATTAAATCACCAAATATGATAATATTGAACTGAATTAAATTAAATTAATTTTTTTTTTCTCAATTAGTCTACTCTTATATTCATACAAAAAAGTTACAGCGAGGCCACTGCCTCGAGAATTCATGCCATGAAGTTGGCATAGAGCAAAAAAAAGTTGGCATCCTCACTGTGGAACCAGAAAAATGACTTACATCAGAGAAATTAGTTTCAAGGAACATTGAACATTTCAGAAAGACTCAAAAAACTGACCCATATAGTGATACCGAACTGAGTAAAACACTGTTGTTTCAAGGACAGATTTTTACATAAACAGAAACATAAACAGACCCCGACCTGTATCATAGACAAAGCCTGAAACAGGCATGAACACTGTGAATCGAAAAGGAGGTGAGCTTCGTCTTCAGAGGCAGAACCAAAAAACCAGAGGTGTTGACTGGTTCAATCTTCATCTGAGGTTGACGGTTGTTCTTCCAAAATTCAGCACCCAAATTGACCTGAGTCCATGGAGTCAGAAGAATGGACCGCAGAGCTTGAAGACTCGCCTCTTATAGGTTCGCCTGGGCCAACATTGGCTTCAGAGTTCATAGTAGGCATGCCTCCGGTGACATGGCACGGGGTGGCAATTTGACTTGCCAACCTTTGTTCCGCAGTAACCCCATGTTGAACTGCTCCCGAACCCATGGTATTCTCACACTTTTTGATTGTCACAGAGACGATGAAGGAGGAATTTTCCAGAGAACAAGGAATGTGGAAGCAGGCTGTGGGATGTGCGTGATGCATACAGGCTCCGCCTCTAGCTTGCCCCCTTCCCCTAACCCTGCCACTTCTTGTGGCTGGAAAGACCGACGCATCCTCAGAGGGGTCCAGAGTGGTGGAGGAGTGCTGGTGGGTGGCTCGACCACATGAACCGCCACGCGTGCTTACCATTCTCAGCCTTTCTCTTGGCATTTTTATGGGATGGGGACTGATAAACAGAGGAGGGAGGGTGGAGAAACGACTGAGGGGCATGTGCACCAAGAGAGCCGAAGACTGAGCCCGAGAAAAGCGGTGAGCATCAGGAACCGGAGCTGAATGGATGCCGGAGATGGTGAAGGCGCATATAGCCCGGCAATGACAGACCAACAGGGAAGAACTCTTAGCATGCACCAGAGCCGACGGGAAGCAGGTGAACGAGCTATCGCTCGGAGAGTCGCCCGGGACTGCAAGCTTGATGGAGCCGAATGCATGCGTTGGAATAGTAGCAATGAGGATTAAACTGAGCGCCAGCGCGCCAATAACCAGAAGCAGGGAAGGCAGTGTTAATGTTGCCATTAATGAGTTTGTATGAGGCCAGCTTTCCAGCCCATGACGCTTACACCTGACGCAGTTGGGCTGCCACTTGCCCACCTTGCGTGCCTCCATCGTACCTCTATGCCTATCAATCACCCGCATCCGAGAAATTAAATTAAATTATTAAACTATAACATTTATTAAATTAAATACCAATTAATTATAACATTTATTAAATTAAATAAAAGAGAATTTATGAGAAGATTTTTCGGCATAAATCACATTATGATATAATTGTTGACGTGTTTCGAACCAACGAGTGTGGTTCGTCGTCAAGGCAAGTTGAATAATCAGATCATGGTTGTATGTTAAATAGGGAGAGCAGATCTTCCAACAACTAAGCTTGACTAGAAAACGACTATATAAACCTCGACTAACAGTTATATTTGACCATATAACGACTAACTTTGAATTTCTTAATGCAAACATCTGTAATTGGTAATGTTACTTTAAATTTCTTAATGCAAATATCTATAATTGGTAATGTTACTTAAAATAATATTTTAAGTAAATCACATTTCAATTTTAATATCATGATTTTTTGAACCACTAAGTGTATTTCTAACAAGAGAATTTATTAAAGTAAAAAGTAATATCCTTAACTATTGCTAGAATCATCACTCTAAACTAGGTATATTATAAGCAATAGATTAACCTTCACTTCTGTAAATCAAATAAATTCACTTGTAAATCAATACCTTAGCATGACGAAAACCTTCTGACATGGTTAACTTCATATAAAATCTTCAAAATTAAAAAGGCATTTAAATTATAAATCTCGACATTCTTTTCTCCATTTCTTCGTGTTTCTTGACAACCTCTACACAATTAAGGATTAAACAATTTACATACCGTAACCCTTATAACCCCGTATCTTCTGATATATTATTGAGACCCTAATATTATTTAGCAGCTGTCAGCTTCTTCGTTAGATTTAGCGGCAACAACTTCAGCGTCTGTCAGCGTCTTCAACATCTGCCAGTAGGCTGTAGACAGATCCAATTGAAACGTGTAGGTGATCAAACATAATCGATTTGAAGGGCACACGAGAAATGGCATTGACAACCAAGGATGTGGCAGGTAAACTCCAGTAACGGAAAAATGAGACATTTCTTTAACCAAACTGTTCATTGAGGCCCTTTTATATGGACTTATTGGATGATAAAATATTTAGAAATGGAATCAAAACACTAAGAATTAAATGCAAATTTATAATTTTTGGAAGGAATAGGAGACCAACCTTCAATTATTTATTATGGAATAAATTATTAAATAATAAAAAGTTTAGAGTTTACTTCAAATATAATAAAATATTGAAATCAAATAAATTATTAATTAAAATATTAAATCCAAATCAATTACTAATTAATAAAGTCAAAAACATTAAAATGAATTAGATAATAAAGGATCTAGAGTTAAATTCAAAATTAATAAATAATTGAATCCAAATAAATTATTAACTAATAAAATAAAACTAAAAGCATATATATATATATATATATCAAGATGGGATAATTTGATAAAGGAGAATGATTAGATTAACTAGGAATTTGATGTGAAGTAAAAGAAAAATTTTCTGTTTTGTAAAAATGCTGAAATTAATATTAATTTAATTTATAATTAAAATTTTAGTAAGAATTATAACCTATTTTATTGATTAATGATGGGCAAAGATTAGAAATAAGCATTAACAATTTTAAATATAAGTTTATTAGATGTATTATTAATTTTTTTATTAGGATATATTATCATATATTATTAGCCATATGTATTAGCAAATAAATTTTAAATTTATTATTAATTTATTTATTAAAATATATTATCATATATTATTAGGAATAAGTATTAGCAAATAAATTTTATTTTATTTTGAATTTGATCTAGTAGTTTTTAAATCATTTGTCAATCTTCATGTCTCTAAATATGGGTGAACACTTCATACAATTTAAGAGAATCTATCAACATCAAGATATAGACTGAAAATATCTATGCCAAAATATTATTTTGTGTGAATTGAATTTCAATTCAAAAAAGTAATATATATAACATTAAATAAAATTAATTAAATTATAACATTTATTAATACAAATTATTATATACAATATCAATAATTATTAAAATTTAAATTTAGAACCCAAACCAAATCACCAAAATATTATATATAACATTGAATTGAATTGAATTGAATTATTAAACAAGGTGGATAGTTAGCAAATATGGGTGTTTAGTTTAGTTATTGAACTTTGAAAAGTATAAAATGTATGAGGCATTTGAATAAGGGTTGCATTGTAAATATTCTTGCTTAGTGTATAAATTCAAGTAATGTTACTTTCACCCATTTAAATTCAACCCATTCTCAACTTCTAAAATCTCACTTACGTGTGCCAATTTGAATCATTCATGGTTCTTTCGAGGGGTAGGACCATGTTTGGTTGAAGTGATAACCATATCATTTGGAGGTCCATGTCTAGTTTAAGTAGACTTAGGTCAATGCACAAGATTATAGCATATTACAGTATGCAACCTCATAAATATGGTCAATGGCGTTTGCTAACACAAACAAATTTCTAATGGAAAGAAAAATTTGGTCGGTAAGTTTCATTTATGAGTATGGCGAGATTTAAAAGAGCACTTGGTTCCTCATTTTTTTTAATGAAAAATAATATAATTTTTAAGTTATCTATTGCAATAACGACTTGAAATGTCACATCATGGTATATTGAATTATAATAATGAAAATAAAATTAATGTTTATACAAAGGAGCTAATGTAAATTTGACATTATAACATGTTACATCATGGTATATTGATTCATAATGAAAATAAAATTAAAGTCTATACAAAGTAGATAATGTAAATATGATATTGTAACATGAGTTAATCTAAGTGAATGGTTCACTCTCACCACACATTCACTTTTACCAAACTATGTTAATGTTTAATAAATTGAACAAAACTACTTATCATAAAATACAAATAGCAATTAAAATGTTGCAATAGCCGTCACCCACAACTTCACCACATTATTAAATATGTATTAAATTCAAGCATTACAGTGAAGTTTACAATGACATTTCTAAATTAACATCCAATAGCAACAAACATATATATCAATATATTTTTTATATATATAAAAAAATCTGCAAAGTTTAACATTGTTAAATTAAAAAAAAAAAAAAAAACTGATAACTCAACAAATTAATGTTGTTCAACACAATTACCAAATAATAACATTTATTAAATAATATTAATTATAATATTTGATATTAAACTTTTGTAATCCATAATAATATTATTTTTAAGAATAATAACATTATTAAGATTTAATCATTTATTAATTATGATATCCAATTAATTATAACATTTATTAAATAAAATAAATGTAACCTTTATTAAATTAAATAATAGAAAATTTATTAAACTGATATTGGTTTGAGTGCGCAAACTATTACTGGAATCATCCGTCTATGGTGCACATGTTCAATCATCCTGTATGTCTAGAACGAATGGATTATTATTTTTTCAGTTTTTTAAACTAGGTATATTATAAGAAATAGATTAACTTTCACTTCTTTAAATCAAATAAATTTACTTATAAATCGATACCTTACTATGATGACGAAGAGTTTGTGACATTGTTAACTTCATATAAAATCTTCAAAATTAAAAAGGCATTTAAATAACGTTTATTTTTATCTACTTTTCATTTCTTCGTGTTTCTTGACAACCTCTATATAATTATCGAACAATTATACAGAGTAACCCTTATTACCTCGTACCTTATGATATATTATTCAAACCCTAAGATTATTTAGCGGCTGTCAGCTTATTTGTTGGACTTAGCGGCAGCAGCTTCAACGTCTGTCAACAGGGGGTACAAAGATCCAGTCGAAACGTGCACATGAAATTCAATAATTGAAAAATGATATTTTGCTATCACTGAATGTATGTTGATTTATTATGGTTATGAGGAAAACCAAGTCACAGGAAAACAAAAGTTATTGGAATTTAAGAGAGTAGATTTTAGCTTTTGTTAGATGAATTTGGGTTTTGGCCATTAATCTGTTTCCATGGGTCTTAAGAAGATGATTTCTTAGCCAAGCAGAAACAGTTTTAGGACATACTGAAGGTCCCATTTTTAATATGATTATATGGACTTATCTAGGAATTATAAAAAAAATTGAATTTAAAAAATTTAAAATTCTTGTAAGCCCAATTTCAATATAGACCAGGCCTAAGACATAATAATTAATAACAAATCCAATTCCAATATAGACCACACACCTACTTCATGAAAGTAAGTCCAATTGCAAAATAAATCACACCTAAAAAATAATAATTAGCAACAAAATGTTAGGAAAAATGAAACTAGAGTTTGAAAATGTTTTGCGTTGATCGACGAAAAAATAATAATTAGCATAATTAATTAGCAACAAAATGTTAGGAAAAATGAAACTAGAGTTTGAAAATGTTTTGCGTTGATCGACGAAATTGAAAATGGAATGTGAACGTGAAAGATACCCGCCCGATAACGACCGTCATGCACCGAACGTGAATCAAAGAGCCGCCGAGGGGCCATTTTTTCTATCTAATGAATAAATACTTCACAGTGGTGTATTCAATATTGACAGCAATAAATTTTGAAATATCACCTCATATCAAATCAAATCAAATCAGATGGGTACCTAATGTTTGTTCTTATCCTCTCCTTACTTTCTCCCGACGGCGGGCATACATTATCATTCTTTCTTTATCACAATAGAGGATATAGATTTACCTTCCTTGACATTATGTTAATGAGGGGGATTTTTTATCTATTTAAAAAAAAAAAAAAAAAATCTATAAGTTAGGGTTTTGCATAGCTTTTAATTATATAAACGTGTTAATAGAGTTTGTTCATTAGCAGACCACGACGAAACCTTTGAAAAGGAAACTAGGAAAGCAAACTCCCGTTTTTAGAATTGTTTATATGTGAAAGCAGACTGTTGAAAGATGTGAATCAGAGGTTAAATCAATTACTAATACTACAAAGCAATTTGCAATTTAACACTGTGAAATATCTAACGACGTTCATATAAAATTATGCCCATGAATCTTGAACAATGGTCCTATTATTGCTGGTCATAGTTTCATTTATTCAATATTTTTTCATTATGGTCAAAGCAATTTGTATTTTAACACTGAAATATCTAACGACGTTCATAGAAAATTATGCCCATGAATCTTGAACAATGGTCCTATTATTGCTTGTCATAGTTTCATTTATTCAATATTTTTTTATTATGGTCAAACCAATGTGTACCTTAACACTGAAATATCTAACGACGTTCATAGAAAATGATGCCCATGAATCTAGAACAATGGTCCTATTATTGCTGGTCATAGTTGCATTGATTCAATATTTTTTTCTTATAGTCAAAGGATAATGTTGAAAGATGCATAAAGTTTTAATCGATTCCGAATCCTCCAAAACAATTTGCACTTTAGCGTTGTGAAATGTGTGAACGACGTTCATTGAAAATGATGATAATAGATTAGGGTATTAAATATTAAATAGATTGGACGCAAGGATCTCCAAATATAATCCTCCCATTCCTTTTCCTGTCATACTTTCAATCATTCATTATTTTCAAAGGAGATCGTTGAAAAATGGGAGGGGTTACATATAAGTCAGAAAAGCTTCTGACAATCACGATATTACAAAACAACAATTTGCTCATGGACACATGTAAACAAGATATTGCTATATTATTCGTGAGATATTTTGCTCAAACACTCGCATAATACTTTCTATGTTTTTAAAAAAATCAAGTTGCTAATAATAAGATTCAATATTTATTTCAAAAGATCACGTTGCTAATAATAAGGTTCACTCTAGGATATTTTTACTTATTTTTATTTATTTAATTTTTTTATTCGGTAAATAAAAGATGTAGACAAAATGTATCAATTTTTATTAATAATAGCAAAATTTTTCAACTGATTTCTTAGATATTATATTAATAATTAATATCAAAGTACAAATATAAAATGAAATCACATCAATTTATATCACACAATTGAAGTGAACAAACTAGAAATGTAAATGGGTCAGCCATGAATCTACCATGATTCATCTAAAACAATAAGTAGCCACTTTTAAGACACACTATTATTGAAGTACCGGTCAAACATATCGCTTATCAGTTATTTTGATTTGAAGCAGATTCCGAGTAACGGTGAATTGGCAGCGATCTTATCAACTTTATTACTAAGATAAAGTGTAGATCTATAAAGATGGTTTTTCTTTTCTTTCTGGTTGGGAACAACATTTTAAGAATTTCAGATTTGGCCAATATTGTTTTTATTCCTTATCTTTCTCTCTTCCTTTTTTTTTTGGGTTTTAATTTGATTTCGGGATTTTTAATAGGAAAACATATATTTTAAGTATTTTATTGGCGGAATAATATTTAAAAAAGAATAGTAGTTAAAAATAAAGAGAAAAATATTAAATTTATAAATAAATAAAAATACCAAATTATTGGCATTGAAACTATTAACCATTTACCACAAATACATAGCATTTACTCATTTAGGGAAGCTGTTTGTTTATGGTAGTTCTAGTTTAAATATGAGGTTTGCTTGAAAAAAATCTAAGGATATATTTTCATATCTTGAGTGCATTTTTTTTGGCAAAGAACTTGTAGCACCATAAGAAAACAAAACATATTGATGTACAAAAAAATTTCATTAGATGTGTCATGGAAGGTAAGAAGGTGCTACAAACAAAAGGAGAAACCCTGAAGAATGTTGTAGACATGCTAACAAAATTGGTGAGTGCTTATAAATTTTCTTAGTGCAGATAGTAGTTGGGGCTCAAGTTCTAGTTCATTAAAGGAACAATATTAACATGAGAATTTTATGTAAAGAGGAAAACAAGTGGGAAAAATGTTAAAATGTTGTACTCTTTATAGCTAATTTTAGTCGACTCATGTTTAGTCAATTGAATGACTAATCATGTAAGACTACTAGGAATGAAAGAGGTCTAATATGTAACAATAGACTAGAATAGAAAATTGATAGCATGGTAAAAGTAAATTCAATGAGGAGACAATTAGATGGTTAACTCAATATGATCATACTCAAGTCCAAAATAGCTAATTCATTCAAAGTTCTAAAGAAATTGAGAAGCTTATAGGTGCCTATAATCAAGTTAAGTAGTCAAATGAAACACTATTTTCCAATTCTCTTTAGCTACTTTATATTGATTCAAGAAGCTAAGGAATAGGAATTTTCATTTTTATAAATAGAGAATGATATAAGGATGAGAAAAAATGATGAATATTGACAATTGCATGAATTTATTTGTGTTAGCTACACACCAGGGTCTAAATTCATTGTAATCTAGCTTTGATATCCACTTGACAATATATAAGTGACGAAGTTCAAATTTTGGGTGTTTTCTTGGATAATGGTTTCCAAGGTAAAATATATGTGTGCCTTGTGAATATTTGTGGTGTGCCATTATGTATTTTGTATTCTTTAAATTCTTTCATGTGCACTTAGTCGTTTATGTTAATTAAGGTTCTAGTTTGGTATATATGGTTAACACTTTGTATTTGGACATTTAGTATGTGAAGTATAAATTTCTTAATCTCAAAACAAAATGTGTATCCTCTCATGGATTTCCTTCTATATACATCCTCTACCCAATTACACTTTACATAACCCCATATATCCATTAAGTATGAGTCCTCTAAAACATCAATATCATAGAAATTGAATATCCATAAGTACTTCTCAAATACGAGAAGATCATTTTCAATTCAAACTAATGGTCATGTCTAGGATAATATTTGAATGGATTATAGTTTCCCACTACATGGGAAATGGTCTAATATATACTATAGAATAAATCAAACTTCTAACTACACTCGCATAAGGAATATAAAGCATATGCTCAATCTTTGTAGAACATATAGAATTATACAAAATATATTTTACATAGTTACTCTTCCTCAACCAAAGCCTCATATCTAATCTATCTTTCCTCATCTCCTCTCCTAAGATAATTTTGGTATCCCTGTGTTCTTCATATCAAATTGTGCCAAAAGTTGATAATTCAAATCATAAATCGCATCCTTATCGTTATCAAATAATAATATATATATCATCTACATATAAAGAAATAATAAGGAAATTACTATGGTAGTTTTTGTAATATGTAAAGTGATCTCATTTGGATGTTAAAAATCCCAATACCAACAGAAAAGAATCAAAATTTGTTACCCCATTCTAGGGGATTCCTTCAGATCATATAAATATTTACATCTAATCAGTTTCCATCCATTAGGTAATCACATGAATTCCCATGTGCGATTCTCCTTAAGTGAAATCATTTACAAAATTATGGCCAATCTCTAGGACTCATTATCTTCCATCTACATTGCTTCCTTCACTATTCTAGGTTCATTGGTGTTAACAGATGAAGAAAATATATACATGAAATTAGAAAAAATATAATTATACCTATTTGGTTCCCATCTTTTCTAAGTGGTCCTCCAGAAAGTTTGAGGTGGACTTTTTTGCCTAGTATTTAAAACTCTATGAACTGTCTTCCTCAAAATTACCTCACAAACTTCTTATTCATTTTTTAGTTCAACTTTCTTATTCTTGGGTGGTAATTGGACAACCAACTTCTTGTCATTCTCTTCTAGGTGTACCACTATAGGGGAAGACTTAAAGTCTCTAAAAATAACGTTTATACTATACAAACATTTCTAGCCACAAGATCCCAAAACTTGCACCCTTTTACAAGAACATTATCACTAATGAAGATGCAATTCATTACTTTGCCATCTATATTTGATCCCTTATTTCTAGGATCATAATCATATTCCTCACAACAAAAAACATGAATATGTTGAAGGGAGGGATTATTGGTAATCTAGACCTCGATAAGTTTCATATGTAGAAGAGCTAATGTGGGAGACCTATTAATCAATTAACATGTAACAAATACTTCTTCATAGAACTTTTTTCGTAATGCAAATCCACTAAGAAAACTCCTAACTCTCTACACCAACATTCTATTCATTTTTTCTACAAACACACTTTATTGATAGGCATTGGAGTTTCTTCTATATTTCAATGTCATTATCTTTACAAAAATTATTAAACTCTATAGAATAAAACTCACCACCATTATCTCTCATCAACATCTTAATTTTCATACTAGTTAGATTTTCCAAAAAAGATAATATCCTTGAATTAAAAAACTAAGGGTTAGTTCTAAGAGTATATAACAATGTCTTTCAACAATAAGAACCATGGGATACACATAATACAAATCCTTAGAGGCCAAAAGAAAAATTTATTGGACCAAATGCATCACAATGAATTATGTCTAACAACCTTAAAGATTTGTAGGAGCTAGAATAAAATTGAACACGAATTTGTTTCTAATATGTGCAATGACTGCAAAAATAAAATTCAAGATAACAATCATTCAATCCATATACAAGGTTCTTGTTTCACAAGTCTTTTAAACCATTCTAATATATATAGTAGAAGCTTTGGTACCATAGCATTATCTTCTTTGTAGGTAAATTTCTTTTTCAAACAAATGTCATTTAGGAGGTTGTAATTGTGTGGTTTTCCATCCCCATAATTATCTATACTAGAAGCTTCGAAGACCTATGATTATCAATAATTATTGTATCAAGTTAAAATAAAGTGGCCACAAAAATACCCTTACTGAACAACATCGCTCCTTGAACAATATTGCATCATTTTCCAAACAAAGCAAACTACACACTTTCAAGCACTACAAGGAGAACACATTGTAGCAAAGGATTTTATGAAATCCCATTGAAAGATATATCCCTTATTTATTTATAATAAATGTTTCTAGAGAGGGTGAGTGTTAGTAGGTTTTTATAGAGGATTTTATGTTGTTTCATTTCACTTGTAATAATTTGCTAATGTGTTTGGAAACATAAAGCACTATTTCCTTCCACGTAAATGCACCAAAAATGGTTACTGATAAACTACTAAAATGTTGTCTTCTTCTTTCAAATGCATATTTATGTTTGAAACTAAATTAATTTCCCCTATGTTCCCCTATGTGTATTTAAAGTACACACTCGACCAGTTTTGAATAATCATCTATTCAATTAAAAAATTGGTTTTATAAAACAAAAATATTTGATAATGTAATTGAAATAGACATGTTGATACATATATAATATTGACGCCCCTAAAAAAAAATTTTTAATAGTATTAAATATCCAGTGGATGCACTGTTGGGTGATTTAATTGTATGTTAAATCCCTGTCATTTAATTTGTCAACCTGTGGTTTCATAAACTGACAAGGTATACCTATACTATATGTACTAGGTGGTTATCTTTCAGATTAGATTAATCTAATGTAATTAAAACTAATTACAAAAAAAATTCAATCTAATTCGAATCAAACCAAACCAAATATAAAGAAATTGAAATCACACATTCATAAAACAAATCACACATGCTTGATATTGAAATCACACTTGCAAAATTGAAATCACACCACACTTGCATAAATGAAATCACACCACACTTTAATATTTGAAATCTCACCACGCTTGCATAATTGAAATAACAACTATTGGAAAGTAAATCACACTTTCTAAAAGTAAAAGCACACTTGCATGAAAATAAATGAAATAAAACAACTAGACTATGATACCAATATGCACAAAGATGTGAAAAATGTGGTTGATGGGGGCCCTCCTTTCCTCAGCAAGCACACTAAACAAAATATCAGATCTTGGAGATCAAAGTGGCAGTATGTATTTCATAAAGATGAATTTACAAGATATTACAAGAATTCTCTCTCCTCACTTTAGAAACCACATGGATGGAACTTGGAACCTCCAACTAGCAACTATCACTAACAACAACACTAACTAGGTACAATTGCAACTGATAACTAACAACTCACAACCCTTTGTATGAAGGGTGCACTCCTATTTATACAAAAATTGAGGATAACTATAAAATAAATATAGATCCTTATATCTCTCCTAATCCACATTTATCTCTTGTTGTTCCAACCAATCTCCTAAAAATGTAAGATACTAATCCTCTTATCCATGATTCTTCTCCTTTGAATGTGCATAGTTAATGATTGAGATCTTTTATAATTACTCTAGAAATCTTCATGATTTGGAATTTGAAATTCAAATTTGTGGTTGGGTGGCCAAGTAGGATGCTTCTAGAATCTCCAAGTAGATCTACAATATCACAAAACTCATAAAAGTTTTAGATATAAATGAAAATATATTAATTTCCTAACATTTAATCACAAATTCACTTATAATACTTAAAATCAATGACTTGGAACATAATAATGATAAAAACATGTAATGATGAAAATGGTTACTTAATGTAAGAGTATGGGGCTATAGAGTTATGGAATGAGGGTAAAATCATGGAAATAAATGTTAAAGTGGATGACATTTTGGAGACTCAACATACCCTTCAACTGAAGATATTGCATGTCCTGATGCAACTATTGCATTGATTCACTTAATCATAAGTTTATCTTCTTGAAATTGTTTGCCTCTTTATGAGCTTTGACTTTGTATAGATTCTCTTTTAACTTTGCATAATCATATCATTTGACAATTTTATTGTTTTTGCAAAGTGTACCTTGAAATATATTTGATTTCAACATATATATTTTTTATGGTTTGTTCTTGTGTGACAACCAAAATTTTATGAGTATTGGTTCTTGTGTTGTATACTTTTATTATTTTTGTTGCATCAAAATACTGGAAAACATTGAGAATTCATTTTTAATTCCATAGTGACTGTCAAACATTTAATGTGCTCATCAATTGACCATTGCAAAACATATAATTTTTTTTTGAATCAAAATGTAAAAATAGTTGATTTGGAAAATATGTTGGTTAGGATGAAATGAAATGTGACATGTGGCAAGAAATATGAATATCCCTTCCCCCCAAGTTAAGGTGTTTTCAGTTTTCTTGCAAATGAGAAAGGGAATATGAATGTGGTAAGGGATTTTCCAAAATCAAAATAACATTTATTAAATTATATTACAATTAATTATAATGCTACATATTAGACTTTTGTAATACATAATGATAATATATTGTTTTTAGGATTAATAACATTATTAAGATTTGGTCATTTATTAATTATGACATCCAATTAATTATAACATTTATTAAATAAAATAAATGTAACATTTATTAAATTAAATAATAGAAAATTTATTAAAGCGATATTGGTTTGAGTGACCAAACTATTGCTAGAATCATCACTCTATGGTGCACGTGTTCAATCATATTGTATGTCTAGAACGAAGGGATTATTTTTTGTTTTGATTTTTAAACTAGTTATATGGTAAGCAATATATTAACTTTCACTTATTTAAATAAAATAAATTAACTTATAAATAAATAACTTAATATGACGACGAAGACATTGTGACATCGTTAACTTCATATAAAATCTTCCAAATTAAAAAGACATTTAAACAAGGAGGGTTGCAGGGCAGCTAGTCCCTACCTTAAGGAGGAGGAACAAGGGAATTCGAGTTGACTAAGCTAATCTCCAAACAATGGGAAAAGACTAAAAGCTAAGAGTTTCTAAATTGGACCCCTCCCTACCAAACTAAAATATGGGAATTTAGATTTTGACACTATTTAACGGGTATTCATAGCAGTACTGGTTTGAAATGATTTTGGGAGTGCAACAAAATATGGCATAAATTCTCAGTGGACATTGTGGTTCTCCATAGAAGTGTAATGGTTTTCGAAGCAAGTCCATCGATCTTCTCAAGTGCTTGCTTGTTGAAATTGAAAATATCTATAGTAGGAGAGAACCATATCGTAAATTGTCCCATGGGACATGCTCTTAACAATGGAAAATCTTAGGTTGAGATGACAATAGTCTACTAAAGCCATTCAAACTGCTGATTTACTAGTCCAAAGCATGGGAAAAAGACATAACTGATCAAATTAGATGAGTGGAAAGAATTGAGATGCAAAGAAAACCCATCTACCGAGAGTAATCTAGTGAGCTAAATTAACTGATCCATTAGTTATGCATGGATGCGAGTTACTTCTCAGAACACCAATTAGAGTGATGTTACATTTGCAAGCATTAGTTACAATTTTAAAGTAGTTAAAAAACTGGTAACTCAATAATAAATAGAATAAAGGTGGAGTGTTGCTACCCAATATTTACTCATGCAATTAAAAAACTCGCAACTCAATATGAAACTAGTGAGAGAAAACCCTGAAATAGAAAAGAGTAATGCTAAGGCTATGCATCGAGTGTCAAAGAATCTTAATACATGGTTTCTAGGATTTCTCCTACATCTTCTCAAAAAGTTGTAGTGTAGTGGCACATTTCCAATGCTTTTGCTTGGCCATTGAAACATGTCAGCTTGTCCTGCTACGTGATTCCTTGTTCTCGAGAATTGAATTAAATAATGTTTGAGCCTCTGAACGTTTCCATATGACAAACATAATCTCATACAACTTTAATGATTCTGTTTTTGTATCTATTGTGTTGTAGCACATCACATGTGGATGATCTAATCACATATAATCGATTAGTTATGCATGAAAGAGCATGACCAAGTGGAAGTAACTTTTCAAGACTTTAGAGAGATGGACCCAGGCAATCTAAGCAAGACAGAACCACAAGGTCTTATCCATTAGTTATGCATGAAAGGGAGTTACTTCTTTGAACACCAATTAGACTATTGTTACATTCGCAAGCATTAATTACAATTTTAAAGTAGTTAAAAAATGGTAACTCAATAATAAATAGAATAAAGCATTGTCTCTTTCACCGTGAGAACTAGGGACTCTGTAACTCATGTAGTTAAAAAACTAGTAAGTCAATATGAAACTAGTGAGAGAAAACTATGAAATAGAAAAGAGGAACCCTAAGGCTATGCATCCAATGTCTCAAAGTTGTTTCTATTCAAGGGTTGATGTCCTAATCTTATGGGAATAACTAACATGAAGCTAAGATACATAGAGGCTTAGTTTAACCTATACAAGAAATACGATAGGTGTTAAGCTTTCTCATATTACTAGTACAGTTTCAATTTCATAGGTTGAGTCACCATATCGAGTTAAATATTATCTATAACTACTAAGTAATGTGTACGTGTTCTTAGATCTTAAAGGAAATGCTTGTGTCTCTAGCTCCATTGATTGATCGCTATAGCTTTGGCCACTCACTAAAAGTGATAGAAGCAAGAGACTCAAAAAAATGATGCCATGGATTATCAATTTGATTAACATGTGCACATCCATTGGCAAAAACTTTGTCGAGTAAACTAGGCACACTACTTATCCCATATTCATGAGTGAGTGGTTTCTAAGTCATAACATCTGCCTTATGTTTCTACAATAAAGGAGCATGATTTAATTTTCAAATGCACATTTTATAAATTAATATTCTTGTGGTCTAAGACTTCAATTACTATTTGGTTAAGGAACTATGAAAAGCAAGCGAGGTTTAGGTTCGAGAAACATTATGTCTATTAAAAAATCAGAACTTTCATTTTGTTAAAAAACTAAGGTTTTTTATCAAAACCTAGAAACATTATATCTACTCAAATATCAGAACTTGCATTTGTTTAAAGAATTGAGGCTCTCGATCAAAACTTTCATTTAAAGAACTTGCATTTGTTTAAAGAATTGAGGCTCTCGATCAAAACTTTCATTTAAAGAATAGGAACAAAAGTTGCATTTAAAGAATAGAAATTTTTAAAATTGCTTGTATGTAAAAGGAGGCTGTTGAATGATGCGAAACATACGAATAAGAGAATCAATTACTAATACTACAAAGCAATTTGCACTTTAGCATTGTGAAATATCTAAGGACGTTCATAGAAAATTATGCCCATGAATCTTGAACAATGGTCCTATTATTGTTTGTCATAGTTTCATTTATTCAATACTTTTTCATTATAGTCGGATAATGTTGAAAGATGCATAAAGTTTTAATCAATTCCGAATCCTCCAAAACAATTTGCACTTTAGCGTTGTGAAATGTGTGAACAACGTTCATTGAAAATGATGATAATAAATTAGGGTATTAAATATTAAATAGATTGGACGCAAGAATCTCCAAATATAATCCTCCCATTCCTTTTCCTGTCATACTTTCAATCATTCATTATTTTCAAAGGAGATCGTTGAAAAATGGGAAGGGTTACGTATTAGTCAGAAAAGCTTGTGTCAATTACGATACTACAAAAGAACAATTTGCTCATGGGCAAATGTAAACAAGATATTGCTATATTATTCGCGAGATATTTTGCTCAAACTTTTGCATAATATTTTATATGTTTTTAAAAAGATCAAGTTGCTAATAATAAGATTCAATATTTATTTCAAAAGATCACGTTGCTAATAATAAGGTTCACTCCAGGATTTTTTATTTTTCTTTATTTATTTAATTTTTTTATTTGGTAAATAAAAGATGTAGACCAAATGTATTTATTTTTATTAGTTAGATATTATATTAATAATTAATATCAAAATACAATTATAAAATGAAATCACATCAATTTATATCACACAATTAAAGTGAACAAACTAGGAATGTAAATGGGTCAGATTCATGATTCATCTGGAACAATAAGTAGCCACTTATAAGAGAACACTGTTATTGAAGTACATGTCAACCATATCGGTTATCGGTTACTTTGATTTGAATCAGATTCCGGGTAACGGTGAATTTGCAGCAATCTTGTCAAGTATATTAATTTATCCTATAATTTTAAAACAGTTTTCATAGAAGACAACAATATACTAAGAGAAGGTGTAGTAGGTCTTTAAAGATGACTTTTCTTTTCTTTCTTGTTGGGAACAACATTTTAAGAATTTCAGATTTGCGCAATATTATTTTTATTCTTTACTCTTCTCCTCTTGCCTTTTTGGGTTTTAATTTTAATTTGTGTTTTTTAATAGGAAAACAGAGTAATATTTAAAAAGGAATACTACACAAAGATAAAAAGAAAGATGGTAAAATTATAAATAAATAAAAATAAGAAGTAGTTCGTACATAAACTAGTAACCATTTATCACAAATATATAGCGTTCGCTCATTTAAATAAGGAAGTGGTTTATGATGGTAATTTTGGCTTCAGTATAGGGTTTGCTTGAGGAAAAAGTAAGGATAGGTTTTTATAGTTAGAATGCAATTTTCTTGGCAAAGAACATGTAGTACCATAAGAGAACAAAACATGTTGATGTACAAAACAATTTCATTAGATGTGCCATGGAAAGTAAGAAGCTGCTACAAGTAAAAGGAGAAACCCTGCAGAATGGTGTATACATGCTAATAAAGTTGGTGATTGCTTATAAAAAATATTTGTGTAAATAGTAGTTGGGCTTGATGCCCTAGTTCATTAATGGAACCATATTAACACTAAAATTTCATGTAAAGAGGAAAACAAGTGGAAAATGTTAAAATGTTGTACTTTTTATAGCAAATTTTAGTCAAATCATGTTTAGTCAATTCATTGAGTAATCATGTAAGACTACTAGGAAAGAAACAAGTCTAATATGGAACAACAGACTAGAATAGAAAATTGATACCATGGTCAAAGTAAATTCAATGAGGAGACAATTAGATGATTAAATGAATATGATCATACTCAAGTCCATAATAGTTAATTCAATCAAAGTTTACAAGAGATTGAGAAACTTATAGATGCCTATAATAAACTCAAGTAGTCAAATGAAACCTAGTTGAGTTCATGCACATAGTCCACTAAGAATGAAGGTTGAAGGAAAATCTAGTATAGTCTGAACTAGACAAAAAAGTCTTATCTATTCCAAGTTTGCCAAGATATTTTAGAAGCTAAGAAATATGAATTTTTATTTTTATAAATAGATCATGACATCAGGATGATAAAAAATGATGAATATTCACAATTGGATGAGTTTATTTGTCTTAGCTACACACCACGATCTAAATTCATTGTAATCTAGCTTTGATATCCTATTGATAATATATAAGTGACGAAGCTCAAATTTTGGGTGGTTTTCTTGGATAATGGTTTCCAAGGAAAAATATATGTGTGCCTTGTGAATATTTATTGTGTGCCAATATGTAGTTTATATTCTTTAAATTATTCCATGTGTGCTTAGTGGTTTATGTTAATTAAGGTTCTAGGTTGGTTTATATCCTCAGTACTTTGGAATTTTAGTATTTAAGTATAAATTCCTTAATCTCAACACAAAACATGTACTTGCTAGTGGATTTCCTTCTTGTAACACCCTCCTTACGAATCTACCCAAGTAACTAACCAACCAGGGTAAACATGCGACAAGAGGCTACTATGTTTGTTTTTGATGTCCTATGTGACCTTAAGGAAGTGGAATCGTTGGAACACATCAACCAGCCCATCCACATCAGCAAAAAAACCCTTAGGAGACATGTCAGCCACTCATGCATCCTGTTCGTGGGTTCCACTGATGTTCTAGACATCTTAAGCGTCAGTTGTTCTCATACTATAGGCATGACAGTGTCCAAAAACCAAAATTTGCTCTCACAGGCTTGCCTACTAGTGTCCAAAGACCCAATTTACCTGTGTTATGCCAGGATCCCCGATTTGAGCCACCTTTTCAGGCCCAGAGTCAAGGTCACTTCCCATAATGGAATGATAAATGAGGACCAGTAAAAGAACATGGAAACAATTATGCAAAAGAAATAAGTTAAACAAGACATTAATCATATCCCTACTAACCATGATAGGCATTATGCCAAACATGTCGCAAGAATGTAATCTACAGGTGTAACCAACAAAATTAAACATAAGGGTCTTGTACTTATATGAGAATCACTAAGAAAAATTTCTCCCTTGAGTAATTTTCTACATTACCATCTATTAGGCCATAGATGCATTATGCATTCATTTACAAGTAAAAAGATGATGAAAGTCATACATATTTTTTGTCATAAAACACACATATAATGAGCATAATAACAACATAAATACTCATGAAAGTACAACCATATAGACCACATATAATCCATCACAATACTCATAGAAATACAAGGAGAAATAACCTTTCATTGATGATGCAAAAATCAAACCCAGGAAGGAACTACAAGAAAAAAGGACATTGGTTAGGGGCGAAAAATGTCACCATAAGCTCATTGGTGATAGTCAAAAGAGCTTTCGTTACCAAAAACTAAACGTCACCAAAAGTAGCGCCGCCAAAAGTATAGGTGTTATAGTGACATTCAAAGTCCATCACCAATAATGATTTATAATGAAGGATAGTGACCGTCAGCATTTCATATGAGCAATGGTGATGGACCATAGCCTCTGTCACAAAAAATTGAACATCACCAAAGGTGGCGTCGCCAAAAGTATAGGTGTTGTAGTGACATTCAAAGTCAGTCACTAATAATGATTTATAATGACAGATAGTAACTGTCACCATTTCATATGAGCAATGGTGACGGACCATAGTCTCCATCACAAAAAACTGAACGTCACCAAAGGTGGCGTCACCAAAAGTATAGGTGTTATGGTGACATTAAAGGTCCGTCTTGAATATTGATTATAATGACGAATAGCGACTGTCACAATTTCATATGAACAACAATGATTTATTGTGATGGATATTTCATGTGCGTCACTATTGGTGCATATATATGGTGACATTCGTTGACCCTAACCAAAAGCCACATTGCCATAAGTATAGGTGTTGTGGTGACATTCACGGTCCGTCACGAATAATGACTATAATGACGAACATCAACCATCACTATTTCATATCAACAACAATGATTTATGGTTACATACCTTTGAGGTTCGTCACTATTGATGCATATATATGGTGGCATTCGTTGAGTGTCACCATTTCATAATTTGGTGAGAGTTGAAAAATGTCACAGAAGCTCATTGGTGCTGGTCAAAAGCTCATTCCATATAGATCATGTCAGGGTACAATGGAATAGAACCACCAACCTCCTGCTTGTAAAGCAAGTGCTCTTCCATTGAGCTAGCACCCTTTAAAGCATTAGACTTTTAAAATTAGACCTTGAAACTTCATAAATTGTAAATTCTATAGTGTTAAATAAATTAAAGTCTCGACAATATTTTACTAAACAAGCAAAGCAACATTGAAGTTGCAGGTCCCTACCTAATGGTTATGGAAGTTATGAAAAGTGGGTGGAGGAAAAAATAATTATATATAAGATAATCAATATGTTGAGTTGAATACTCAATTAGAAGTGAAAGTCTGAAGACATTTATAATCTATAAATGACCTATAACTAGAAAATGCACCAAATATTGCAAAGGAAATGTCATAAGTTGATAACATATGGAAGAAGAACATTGATGAAGATAGATGCAATATGTTATAGGTTGAGTGAAAGAAAAATCTCAATGTTGTTGTTGTTTAGTGTTTAGATATCTGAATGATATCTAAACTTCTGTGCAAATGTAACACAGATCTTCGGAAACCATGAACGACATATATATATATATATATATATATATATATATATATATATATATATATATATATATATATATATATATATATATCCCCTTTATATAAACCAAGATGGAATTTGGAATTTCACAAGTCCACACTCAAAACATGACAACAACCAACAAATAAAAGAAATTGACTCAGACAGAAATCAATAGCTTCACCTTCATTCTTGAACTGCTTCTGTTTATTTGAATTTGACTCATGACATTCTTTATCTGACAAGGAATCAAAATCATCACTAGTATTAAATTCATCCAACACGGACTTTGGATATCCCACTAACATCTGCGATTTTTTTGCCATGCGTAAAAACCATGGAGTTTCTTGTTGATAGTAGAATAGGATGTGTGCCTCCTGCTCAAGAACACATTCCTTATTAACCATTGTTACCTGAAAAAAACCAAAGAGACAAAAGAATATCAGCGTACACAAAATCCCCTATCGAAATCTAATCATAACTTAGCAAAGAATTCTAAAAGATGTTCCTAATTAATAAACTTTGTATTTGGAAATATTGTTTCTTTCAATTTAAAAAAGACTATGTTGTACAACACTTCTATCTATTTATCCAGGCAATTATATCATAGCATATGTCACACAGTAGCAATCTATAATAACTAAAGTAAAAAGACAAATTTACTCAAGAAAATAGATTTAGAAAAGAGATTTGAAAACTATAAATTTGTCATCAAAGCTTTACTTAATTTAACAAAAAACTAGTTGGAGTTTGAAAATCAAAATCATTCATAGGAAATGAATAGGACAATGGCGAAAGTTATTATTCATACAAATAAAGCTAGAGTCACTATTTCCATTACAGATAACTGAAATTGGGGCAGTGGTCTAACAATTAGAGCTTATTCTTTGGGAAGACTCGTCAATACAATCATTTTTTTCCACGGTCTATTATGTCTCTAGATCCAGATCAGATAGCTTGCCATTCTCAAGTTCTACCTTTCAAGTACTAATTTCTCTCTCACCCTTTAAAACACAATTCTACCACTCCATTTTATTTTGTTTGGTCAACAGAATTGGCAAGACCTTCCCATCCTCTGTTTTACATAATCAATAACCATCCATCAATGATATAAAGAATAATAGATACACAACAAAGGCCAAAGATGTTCTTGTTGTATACCTATGTTCTAGGACTAATCTGACCTTACTGGTGCAAGGAGCTCACCCTGAAAAAATAACATCCACGTGGAATTTAGAATTTTTTTAAAATCAAGCTCCAAGTAAACTAATCAAAATATGAACATCCTTTTAATCAATAAAATCTCTAACCTAAAATAAAAGTGACCTAGAATTAAATGTTATATCAACCATGTCAAGTAACTAACATCGGGTGAGAAATACAATCCATGAATATTGGATTAATGAAATAATTGATCTGGTAAAGCTCAAAAACATATGACTTAGAGCTAAGAAACACAAATAAATGACTTTGAACTAAGACATGAGGTTGATACCAGATGGAAGTGGTATTGTAACATTAACATCTGATAGTCTGTTTCCACAACTACTTCTCAAGATCCGCCCCATTACCAACATTTGGGGCTAGATAAGATACATGCAAAAACCATCAACATGAAAATCAAATTTACATCCTTGTAAAAAAAAATGGGAGGAAAAGAAATATCCACAAATTGAAACAGACTGTAGGATACCTCATTCTTGCAACATGATTATCTTGTCATGAACAATAAAAAAAAGATCAAGAGAAATGTAACTTTTGCCACATTTTGACAATGAAATCTTTTGCATATTCTATGAACAATTGATGGAAAATGTCAACTAAAGCTTGTCAATGTCAGGATTATAGTAAAACATAAAGGAACCGCTCCGACACATATATAATCCTAAACATAAGTATCTATACATATAAGTATTTATTGAGGACATTATATTTTGTGAAAATATGGAAGCCAAAACTTTGAAATAACACAATTTATGGTACCACTACCTTATGAAGTCCATTCATTTGAGTATTTACGAAGTCCATTAAGGAATTTATTCAAAGTTCAAAGTTCAAACAATTAACATGTAGCCTAAAAAAACTTAGATTTGAAAAGGAGATAAACCAAAGATCTAGAGTATATATCTCACATTTATATATCCTAATTTCTAGACATTGAAATGAAACTGTTTAACATACTATTGTGAATTCGGCGCAAAATGCTAGAAAAAAATATTGATGGTTATTTTGCTAATATAGAAGTTTTATACATGCATTTATTTAAACAGTTAGCTTGCAATGTCAAACATATCTAAGGATGCACACAATACATTGCATCTTTAGCGCTGGTGTGTGAACTTGAGACAACGAAGTCCAACATTAACAATTTGCCTACAATATGCACTAGCAGAATAGGTGAACAATAGTATTGTAGGTATGTGTTATGAATATATGTATTGCAGGCCAATAAGAGTATGGTTGGAACATTCATGTCCAACCCTTCCAATTTTGCCTATAATTTTCACTGGTCTAATAGGTGAACAATAGAACTGTAGGTGTGCATTCTGTATCACTTACCTAAATCCAACACCTTCAGCATAGAAATTTCAAAGAATATGTCCAGAACTGGTAGGTAATTTGCAAAATGAAAGAGTTGGCTTGATTGTTTTTGGAGAAGACTAGATTCTTACATTGTTCAATGTCAATTCATGACACTTTTCCAATCTTAGATGGAACAAAAAATAACCAAGGTAGAAGGTTATTTAAAGAATCCTTCCTTAGCTAGGGTAAAATGTTAGCCCTTTTTTGTCAAAAAGAATAAATGTAAAAACTTTATGAAATTCAGTGAAGAGACTGTAGAAATGTTCTTATCAAACCACTAATGTAAACAAATCTAAGAAATATTGCTTTGTAGAAGATATATTCATGGTCAAATTAACAAGTGACCTTTTAGCATAGTTAATGCACCGGTGCTATGTCGTAGTGTCCTAGGGCATGCTAGGGACTACAGGGAGTGCTCACGTACATCTAGAGAAAAGGTGGGGAGACATCGAGTTGTAGTCAGGAGGACTACAAGTGATGAGGGGTATATACTTGAGGTACCCAACCTCTTGGATTATACCTTGCTATGGGAGACCCGAAGAGAGAGTAGAAGGACCGACAGATGTGGGTAGAGACGGATGCAGATGAAGTAACAGAGAGTGCTACAATGCAGGAGTCCCCAGGTAGTGTGAGGCTAGTAGGCTGCAATAGTGCAAGCCCTAGTTGTGATCACAAAGGGTCCCTAGTTGCATTCATGAAGGGAGACCTTGTTTTTCTTTTCACTTCTGAAACATTGCAGAAAAAAAGTTATAACATAAATGCCACGATGACCTGTTTGAAGCAGCGAAACCCTAGAATCCAAAGCTCTGATACCAAATGATATGAAACCAATTCACAAAAAGATAGAAAATATAGATCAACACCTTAGAAATAAGCCTCTTCGAGGGGGTAACCTCCTTTACATTACACAAATCAACAATTCTTAGATGATACAAATGACAAGGCCTCGTTTCTATATATAGGAGTCTAAGGGGTCATAATATAATCAGAGCTGACATAAGAATAATAATTTAAGGGCACAATAATAATAATATGGTGACTACATGGGCATAACGATATAATAAGGGGGTTGTACTAATAACAATAAGGGGTTACACTAGTAGTATAGGGACCTAACATGCCCCTCTCATTCAAAAAGTGTTGTCCTCAATGCTTAAGTAGTTCTTTATGCTTCTGTATAAAATTATTGTCCTCCCATGTGGAATCTTCCATAGGTAAGTTCTTCCACTTGATGAGATACTCTGAAATTGAATGATTTCGTAGCTTTCAGGTTCTTTTTTCTGTGACTGCTCTAGGTTCCAATATGATTTTTCCTTCCTCGTCAAGTTAGATTCATATGACATTACTTTAGTAGTGGAGATTCATATGACATTACTTTACCACTCAATTGTTAGTGCTTTCATCATCCTTATGATGTCTATGATTATCTACTTTTAGACCATATATATACCGTCATGCACACATGTACATCCGTAATATATCGATCTATAATTTATATATGGGAGGGTGTTGATTTTTTTGTTTTTAAGGACTCGTAAACTCAATATATTCCCATATTTAAATCTTAACTCTACCTTATAGGTTTTTTTTAACCCTTTAGCAGTTCCACCTATATATTTATGTTGTCCCTTCCTAACAAATTCATTTTTATGACTGACATAAATATTGCATGAAACTAGAACTGTGCATATGGCATTAACATTTTTAATATTTAGATTAAATCTTAAGGAGTTCAGATTTAACACTTATACCATAACCCTTTTGCAAAGTTTTTGGTACTGAGGCCATGTTCAGCCTTAAACTTGTCCATAGCCTATGGAGGTGTATTGGCCCATAGGCCACAAGTTTTGAACTTGATGCTCCGATACCATTTATAACAAACCTCCATGGCCTATTGGGAAAATAAGCCCAAATCCCCTAAAAGAAATTTAAATTTTCTTAGACATAGTTAAGATTCGATGTTCCTTTCCCCTAGTCAGACTGCTATGTCACCTTCAGGAAGGATATTTATACCATAGACACATCATCTTATCTTCATCGAATGATTTCTATAACACAACTATAGTTGGAAGGAAAGGAGCTATAACATGCAGTCCTCAAACCTCTGGTGACATGCATTGTAATGAAATCCTCGTCTATTGGACTATATAGAACTTACCTCCTAACGGTTCTGCATGCATCTATATCTCATGCCTAATTACCATATGCATGCATAAACTATATAAAATCTATTCAATTAGTTAACCACATGTATAGTAAGATTCCATCGGTTCCATAATAAGATAAGTTCTAAGCAACAAGCAAAATGCAATCTAGACTCATTGACTATCTATACAATAGATTATCTAGCCATCATAGACTATTCCTTTACTTACATTATATGATAATGGTCTGCAAGCATCTACCACTATCTTCCATGTTAACAAGAGGCTTTATATAACATTAAAGGTTTCTTCACTAACACAATGAAGATATCCATTAGATTCATTTGATATCCTACTCATTCAAAGGCATAAGAATAGAATCCATAACATAAATATAGATAGCATCATACTAACACATAAACCAAGCCGGGGCAACATATCCAATACTGAATAAAATAAAATAATCACATGAAATGTAAGAGAACGACATACAAAACATTCTAGGCATGTGAATCCATATAAAACAATCACTTGGATGGAGGAGCACCACCACCCAACCATGAATCACCTCTGATTCCCCCCGAGCCAAATTTCTTGCCAAGGATCAACTATCCTCAATTGATCAATGCACTGGGTATTTAATACCCTCTTTCATGATTTAGTTTCCATTAGCAACATCCCGATTTTATGGACTTTTCCATTTTCCTAGGTATTTTTCCTAAAATCTTGTCTTTATCTCCCACGAGGCTTTTCCTCATAAAAGCTTGCCTTTATCTCCTGCAAAGCTTTTATGTCTAATGGATCTTTATCTCCCATCCATCTGATGGATCTCCAATCCATCCAAGCTTATCTAGAATCACATCTAGAAGCTTTAACATGAATGATTCATGTTTATCCCATTCCTCAATGGGATTTGGCAAAAATATCCTCTCTCTTGGTGCTCCACCCTCCAAGTGATTTATTTTATTAATTTATGTAATAGCACATTTTATTTTCATATTACATGTCACCTAGCTTTCCTCAGCTTAGGTTTAGAATAGTTTAACCCATAAACGAGGGTATCACACCTAGCTTTCCTCAGCTTAGGTTTACAATCATTTAACACAAAAGGGAGGATATCACACCTAACTTTAACTCAACTTAGGTTTACAATAATTTAGCACACAAGGGAAGGGTGTTACAAAAAACATATTCATAATGCATCTCCTATTTGTAGATGATATTCTCTTGTTCAATGATGGGTACATAAGGGAACTTTATCAGTTGAAAGAGAATCTCAACTCATTCCTAGAAGCTATTAGTATGTGTATAAATGAGAAAAATTACACTTTGGTAAATGAAGGTTTATCACAGGAATAAATCAACAGGGCATAGTATTTCCTTCCATTCGAAGCAAAACTTATGAAGGATAGTCTCAAATACTTAGGGTTCCACCTAAAATATGACTCCTATAAAAACATGACTCGAAGTGACTCTTTGCAAAGTTTGAAAAATGTATTAAACATTGGAGTTTTAAATGGATCTCGAGGCCTAGGAGGATGGTACTGATTGAATTAGTCCTACTAGAAATTCTTGTATATTGGATAGCCCTTGCATGAATTCCCAAAGGGCAGGAGAAATGCAAGAAGGAGCTCTCCCCTGGGTGGCATGGGAAAATATAGCTTTACCAAAAGCTTGGGGAGGTTGGGGGATTAAGGATAATCTTGTTTTTTCTAGTTCTCTTGTAGCTAAATCTAGGTGGTACATAATCTCTGTGGAAAACCTATGGACATTAGTGGTCAAAATAAAATGCATCTACCTACTCTCGTTTGAGGAGTGGGAGTGAAGGATGGAAAAGAGTGTTCCAAATGCTTCAATATTCTAGAAACCTATAGTGGAATCCTTTAGGGTTATTGAGGGTGGACTTTCTTGGCACATAGGAAATGGAGAAAAAATTATAATTTGTATTGACCCTTGGGTGGGGTGTAGAGCATAACATGAACTCCCAAGGGATCTATTCATATGTCTAAATTATTGAGGGATCCTTTACCTAAAATAGGAAGCAGATGAGGAGGGATCCTTACTCTAGCCTCAAGGCTAGAAATCGATGGAACAACTACATATAAATGAAAACTTGAAGCTTCGTGGAAGGATTACATTAAATAATTACAAGGAACACATGTCAAGATTAGGGATAAGGAAGATGGACTCAGATGGGTGCATGCACCACCAGGATTTTACTCCACAAGATTTGGTTATAGCTATCAAATTGAAAGAAGAGTTTGGGGCCACCAACTTTGGCGGTGGAAGCCTTTGTGGAAAATGGAATGCCCATCTGAGACATGGTTATTCCTTTGGTGTCTCCTTAGGAACAAAGTCCCAACATGGGATAATCTTTAGAAAAGAAAAAAACATGGGCAAGGTTGGTGTGTGTTGTGTAAAAATGAAGAAGAAACAGTTACCCATACTTTCATAAATGGTTAACCATATTTTAAATTTTGCGAAGCTTCGTTGAGTCTTCTTGATTTCAAAATTCAATGGAGAGGTATAAAGATAGGGGAAGCTTGGAAAATGTGGTGGAATGATGTGAGAGATTAAAGAATAAGGAATGTAACACCATTAATAAGGTGGGGGATATGGCTGGAAAGAAAGAAAGGAATCTTTAGAGACAAATCTTTGGCTCCTTCTCTCATAGCCTATGAAATTGTAGCAATTTACTCTTTAATCCTAGACTCCTAGTCGACTCAAGCTCTGTGGATTATTAGAGAAGAGAAAAACAATCCATAAATCCCATGAGCATACTTTGATGGAGGATCCGATACTCAGGGATGATGCGGGGGTGATCTAATAATTCACCTCAATAGTCAAAGACACTTTAAATCCAAAATTGACCTAGGATCTAGAACAAACAATTATGCAGAGCTTGTATCTTTGAAATTATTGTTGTGTTAGGCAAGAGAAATTGGCATAAGTTCCTTGCAAGTTTTAGGGGATTCCTTGAATTTCATTAATTGGTTTAATGTAATTCAGTGATGTAGAAATCATATTTTTCTCCCAATCATTGAGGAAATTGAGCTCATCAAACAACATTTTGGTTTTATTTATATTTTCCACATATATAGGGAACAAAACTCTTAGGAAAACCTCTTATCTAAAGAGGGTGTTCAATAGGTTATGGGAAACTGTCACATATGAGAAACCATAGATGGGACAACCTAGGAATATGAGCATCCTCCTTTCATTACCTAATAGATCATGTTTTTGGATATTGTCATTGCTATAAGTTTACATATGGGATCTAGTTTCTATTTTTCAATGCTCTCTATCCTTCATTTTTGACATATTTCGTGTGTCTAATGTATAACTATATTTATGTCCAGTTATTGTTGTCATAATGATACTTATGTTTTATTGGATTGCATATGTGGGTTGTTTCCTCTTTTTTGAGAGGCTTGTTTTATGTTTGCTTTTTGTGTACTTGTCATAGAATTTTATGTTTATGTTCTTCAGATTACATAGAAAAAATAATTATTTTGCATCTGCAGATATAAATTTTTATTATCTGAATAAAAAGTTTGAATTTTTGTTGGGAAAATATACTAATTATTATATTATAAAAATTATAATAATAATAATAATAATATAATTATGGTAATAACTAATAATTATAAATCTAAAAGATTAATAAACCCAAGGGATTAAGATTATAAACCAAAGAGATCAATAAACATGAGGGACTAATATTATAAACCCAAGGGATTAAAATTATAAATTAATGGATTATAAACGAAAGGGAATAATATTCAACCAAAGGGACTAATAACCTAAAGCAATTAATGTTATAACCCCATGAGATTAAAATTATAAACTAAGCGATTGTAAACCAAAGGGAATAATATTCAACCAAAATGGCTAATAAACCCAAGTAATTATTATCATAAACCCAAGGGATTAATATTATATGCCTAACCCAAAGGTTCAATATTATAAAGGCATGGGGATAATAAACCAAAGAGATTAATAATATAAATCCTTGGGATTGATATTTTTTTTTTGTTAAGCTGGTAGGACTCTCTCATTTTCGATTTTACATGTCAATTATTCGGGAGGGTAGCACAAGATTCGAACGCAAGATCTCTGGCTCGGTGAGACTTCATTCCATGGCCTTTTCCACTTGAGCTACCCGAGGCAGAGCTTGGGACTAATATTATAAACACAAATAATTCATATTAATAATCCAAGGGATTATTAATATTATAAACCTAAGTAATTATTATTATAAACCCAAATAATTAATAAAACAAATCTAAGGGATTAATATTAAAAAACCAAGGCATTAGAAAATCCAATGGATTATTAATATTACAAACCCAAGGGATTCATAAACTAAAGCGATTTATATTATAAACCAAAGGGATTACTATTATTAACATTCATAAACCCAAAGGATTAATATTAAAAACCTTTGGGATTAATATTATAAACAGATGAGATTATAAACACAAGATATTATTAATATTAGAAATTCAAGATATCGATAAACCCAAGAGATTAATATTCTAAACCTAAGGGATTATAAACATAAGGGATTAATATTATTAACAGTAGTAAACCCAATTGATTAACAAACTCAGGGGATTAATATTATGACAATTAATAAACTAAAGGGATTAATGAATCAGAGAGTTTTATTAACGTTAATAAACCTAAGGGAGTGACATTAATAAAGTCAAAGGATATAATGAACCCAAGGGATTATAAACACGAGGGATTAATATTACTAACATTATTAAACTTAAAGGATTAATAAACGTGAGGGTTTTATTAACATTAATAAACCCAAAGGATTAATACACCCAATGGATTTTTAATATTATAAACCCAAGTGAATAATATTACACCTAAGGGATTAATAAACACAAGGAATTAATATTATAATCTCAAGGGATTAATAAATCCAATATATTATTGGTATAATAAATTGAAAGGTTTGATATTATAAACCAAAGGGATTAATAAACCAAAGAAATCATTAATATTACAAATGTTAAAGATTAATAAACCAAAAATATTAATATTATTGTAGGAACAATATTATAAACCCTAATATATTATTATTCATATTATTAGTATTAATATTGCTATATATATTATAAACCCATATATATCATAAACCCATATATATTATTAATATTAATATTAGTATTATAAAGCAAAGTGATTGTTAATATTATAAACTGAAGCAATTAATAAACCCTAGTGATTAGTATCAAAAACCAACTCATCAATAAACCTGAGGGACTATTAGTATTGTAAACGCATGTATTAACGTTATAAACCTAAGGTATTATTAATTTTGTAAACTCAACAGATTACTATTATAAATGAAAGGGATTAAGAAAACCTTCACATTGATATTATAAACTCAAGGGATTATTAATTTTCTAAACCAAAAGTAATAATAAACCCTTGTGTTTAATAACAACATAAACCCAAAGGATTAATATTATAAACCCAAGGGATTATTGATATTATAAACTCAAGGGATTAATAAACCAAAGGGATTAATATTGTAAACCTAAGGGATTAATAAAATTATAAACCCAAAGGATTAATATTTTTTTTTTCTAAGTAATGCTAATTGTATTAATAAAAACAGTAAAAGTACAACAAGGCTTCGGCCTCTGTGGTGCTGAACAGAGTTATGTCATGATTAGTCAGTGAAAACTGAAACAGGATTGCCCATCGAGGGGAAACCAGTCCCAGTGAGCCCATTAAAAAAGATGCCCACTTAGGGGTCCCAGTTCAAAATCAACATAAACATCTAAGAAATTTTACCAAAATTAACCACACAGTTTGAAAAATCGTTCAAAAAAAGCCCCAAGAATCATTGAAACCTAGTGTCTTGAACAACTAGCTACATGGATCCACTAGGTCTCACTTGCTAGAGGCTCTTCCACAATGAAACATTTGTACTCATCCTAGTCCTCCACTGCTACAGACGTGCCACCCGAACTACCTTCAACTGCATGCTTACCTCCAGAGATGTCCTCACCATGCGGAGTGCTATCATGGCCATCTTTGCGACTAGGCGAAGCAGACCTGCTATCCGAGTGTTTCCATCTGCTAATGGCTTGCTTCTCCTTTACCTTCTTCTACTTGCTGTTATCCTCTTTCTCTGGAACTGGACCATGGGCCTGAGCATCCTGCTCATCCTACGGTCGAATTTCTTCATTGAAAGCCGCTATTACAGTGGCAATGATATCAAGACGATTCAAGGTACTCTGAAAGTGGAATTGGGTCGAGTGTTGTGACAGATGAGGTGGGCCAAGGAAGTTAGTTGTTTGTGTTGCAACATTCATTCTTCTAGCACCATAGGCATGGGCCTGACCTTTTCCACTACGGGTGGCAGGATATCTTCCAGAGAATTGACCTTTGGATGGAGGAGATGAAGGAGAGAAATAAGGGGTCATCGGCTCAAGAGGTGGCGGTGAAAGGGAGAAAATTTTTCTGCTGAAGACGTGGCATGTCTCTCTGGGCAGGTTGGCTGTTAAAGGTGTGGGCCGAGATGACAATAATGTTAGCACTGATTGCCGAGGGTGAGGTAGAGATTAGTTTGGAATTGATAGAGCTATTCAGGTGAGGAATAGTGGTATTATGAGAAGAATTCAGAGCATAATGAGTAGTATGGGAGAAATGGAAGCCATTCCCCAAATCAACACAGCTGAGAAGCCAGCAACACCTCCCTATTGTCATGCGAGAGCTCAGCTCCGCAACATCAGGGGGGCAAGAGCAATTTAGTGGGGAAGGGGTGAATGAGTTTATGCTTGCATAAGCCATAGCCTTAAGCCTACAACAAGCTTGTCGACTTGAGCACCAAATTAATGGCACCTACAGGTTAACAGTGGCTCACCATAAATTGATATAGATGGGGACACGGGTGGCCATATTGCTTGGCCGTCTACCATCCTCATGTCTAATATCCATTAAATTCAAATTAGTCACCCGCATCCGGGAGTGCCGCATTGTTTTGTACCAGCTCATTATATTCCTGTAGCTGGGAAGCATTGGTTATTATGTTGAACGAACCTTTGTGTAGAGTCTGATCATTTTCCACCCCGAAATTTGCTAGGAGATCGGCCACTTTGTTTCCTTCTCTTCTGATATGTTTGAGAGTGATTGCTTTGTTAGTTGTGAGCCATTGTTCAATGATCTCTAAATGTTTTTCCAATCTCTAGCTGCTAACGACTTTGTGTGCAGGGGTCCCCTGAAGAATCTGTTTAGCCATATTGATAAGAATTTGAGAGTCGCCTTCTATTACTAAGGGAAAGAAGCCATGATGTTGAGCTAGAAGAAGCCCTTGCCATAACCCCTCTAGCTCAGCAGAATTGTTCGTATCCCATCCAATTGAGCCCAGGAAAATTAATAGAGGTTTGCCTTTGTGATCCCTAAATATTCCTCCATATCCTACCCTGCCTGGGTTGCCTTTGGAGGCCCCATCAAAGTTTAATTGAATCATTTTATGTGGCGGAGGGATCCATTTGCTGGGAGTATTGTGATGTGAAGAGGATTTACTGTGTTTCGCCTGTACCTGGTTAATCTGAAGATTCCAATTTGTCCATATATTCTGCTCCTGTGGAAGGGTAGGAAAGTCCTCTTCATGCCAAGTTTGGAGCATTAAGGTTTCCTGAAGATTATTGCAAAAGTTGCTCCATAGGACCTCTATTGGTGTACATTGATCTTTGAAGATGCGACGATTCCTTTCTTTCCATATAGACCAAATGAGAAGACCTGGGATGATTTTCCACAAAGAGTTTAGCAGTTTGCTCTTGTACGGATTGGTTGCCCAGTTACAGATGGTGTTGGTAATGTCCTCTTTAACTCTTCCTTCCTTTTGACATCTAAAGCTTGCTTTTTCCCAGAGTCTATTTTCCAAATTGCATGTGTTCATGAGGTGCTGGATGGTCTCTTCCTATTGTTTACAGTTGGGGAATATTAAGCGTTCGTGGAAGCTTTTTTTCCGCAGGTTGTCGCAAATGAGTATTCTTTTTGTACATAACAACCAGAGGAATGTAGAGACTTTGGGCCAAATATTAGGTGACCATACCTTATCAAAAAGAGGATCCTTGACTGTTTAATTACCAATTAGTAGTTTGTATGCCTCTTGAGTGGTAAAGGTACCATGTGAATTATAACCCCAGTGTATTATATCCTTCTTGTCAGAGAAAACAAATTTCTTGATTGGTAAGCTCTGTGTCCAATTCCTTATGTATAGACTCTACTCCTTGCCTGAGGAAGTGGACTGCACTTATCAATTATCTGTATCCCTAATTGAGGGTAGGCATTGAATATTGGCTAACTTTATCCATCTGAGGCTCTCCCCATTCCTCTGTTTGGTGAGGTCTGATCAAGTTGCTTAGCTTGGGTCTTTGCTGCCAAGAGTCACCCCAAAAGCATGCATTTTTGTCGTCCCTTATTTCCCAGAAATTGTGTTGTTGGATTATAGCTTTGTGTTGACTGACTGCATTCTAGCTTAAGGATCCTTTTTCCTTTTCTATGAGTAAAATTAACTCATCTGGTGGTCGGGTTTTTGTGTATTTAGCAATCCAGAGGATGGCCCAAGGTGTATGCGGAGCAGAGAGCCATTTCCACCATAATCTAGCTCCCATAACTGCATCGCTATGTTGAGGGTCTCGGAGGCCAGTAACCCTAGACCTTTTTGGAAGGCACACTGTTTCCCATTTGACCAGTTCCCATTTGCTCTTTTGTCCTGAGGAACACCATAAAAAATTTTGCTGTAGATTTTTTATTTTCTTAAGCACCCATTTTGGTGCTTCCAAAATAGAGAAAAGTTAAAGAGGCATGGATTGTAGGACAACTTTGACTAACACTAGACGACTAGCCATATTTAGGGCTCTGAAAGTCCAGTAGGAAAGGCGAGTTTCAAATTTATCTAGGAGCAGTTGCCACGAGGAGTTCTTTAATGTAGAATCAGTCATAGGGGCACCCAGATATTTATAAGGGAGAGATGCGATTGAGAAACCAAGAATATGGGCTATATATGATTGAGTGATGGAGGGTGTATGAAAGAAGAAGATTTGGGATTTGTCATTATTAATGCTAGCTCTAGATGCTTCAGAGAACTTGTTCATAAGGGATTTGAATTTAAGGGCCTCTTGAACTGAGGGGTGGCCAAACAACATATTATCATCTACAAATTGTTGGTGAGTGAAAGCAAGGCTATTGGCGAAGGAGATTCGTCTCAGTTGCTACGATTGAAGTGCATTTTTGATAATACGACCTAGCCCTTCTGCCATTAGGACAAATAGAAAGGGGGAAAGGGGATCTCCTTGATGGATGCCTCTAGAGGGATGAAAGGGGGTGGAAGGAATTCCATTGACGAGAATGGAGAACAGAGTAGTGAAAATAAGACTCATAACCCATCTAACCCATTGAGGAGAGAAGCCAAAGGTTGTAAGCATCTTTTGGATGAAATTCTAACATAACTTATCGAATGCTTTTGAAAGGTCAATTTTGAGGAGCATACCTGCTTTTTTGAGATGATTCAAGGAGTGTATGACCTCATGGGTGAGAATGATGCCATCTGTGATTTGTCTCCCTTACACATATCCTGATTGTTCTAGCGAGATGAGCATGGGCAGCAACGGCTTCAAGCGAGAAGTGATAACATTAGATATGACTTTATATATAACATTACAGAGAGCTATAGGCCTGAATATATCTGATGTTATAGATTTCTCTTCTTCGGGGATGAGAGCAATAAAGTCGCATTCAAAGAGGGAAGCATCCAACGAAGATTCCGAGATTCCTCTACTACCTGCGAGACTTCCTCTTTAATGAGATCCCAGAAGTTATGAAAGAAGTTTGAGGTAAAACCATCTAGACCAGGTGCTTTTCCTTCCTTGAGCTGTTGCATTATAGATTCAACTTCCTGTAAAGATATTGGATGAAGGAGCAGTTGATTATGTTCTTCTATTATAATTCTTGGGATGTTCTAGATAATATTTCCTATAGTTGGTTCTCAGTTGACTTGTGGTTCTTGATGCACTTTCTTGAAATATGTAAGGAGCTCTTTTTCAATATCCTCATGTTTTTCCAATCATTCTCCTTGCTGATTCTGAATATGAGTGATATTGTTGTGCATTCTTCTCTGTATGGTGGTGCGGTGGAAAAATTTTGTATTCCGCTCTCCCTCCTTTAGCCATCTGACTCTAGATTTTTGTTTCCAGAGTATCTCCTCTTGCTTTTCTCTTTCTGCAATCTGATTCTGAAGGAGCTTTTCCTACTCTGAGAGGGCTTCAGTTCTTCCTTCAGTAATTATTGTCTGTTGGATTCTTTTCATTTCCTAAGCTAAAGCATTCTGAGCTTGAAAGATATTTCCAAAGGTCAGTTGGTTCCACTGCTTGATGTTCTTTTTGAGATGTTTGAGTTTTTGTTGGAATTGAAACATTTTTGTTCCTTATGGGGGACTGAAGCATTTCCACGCTGAATGGACCAAATTAAGGAAGCTTGGATGCATCAGCCAGAAGGCTTCAAAGTGGAATGGTCTTCGAGTGGTGTTCCCAGGTCCTTGCCATTGAAGCAAGATGGGCCAATAATCTGAATCGGAGAGAGCTAAGATCGGGGGTGAAAAGATCTCCTCCAAGATGGTTTGCATTGTATGAAAGCATGAATCTATCAAGTTGGGAGGCAATCTGCTGGGTACCTACTCTTCTATTATTCCATGTGTAGATATCATTATTGAATGGCATACCAATAAGCTAGTTGCTTTGTATGAAATTATTTAAGTGGGTACTTTCACCATCTAGTTTGGTTATATCTCCACTTTTTTCCTCCAGTTTAATAAATCATGTTGAAGTCTCCTCCTGTTATCCAGAGAGGACGTATTCTGGTGGAGTCGAGAAAAGTTAACGTATTCAGTATTGCTAACTAATTCACTGATTCCTGGGGAAGGTAGGCATTGGTTAGATATCCATGTACATTGGTCCCTATAATATGGAAGGTGGCTTGAATGAAATGATGACTCACATGGATGTTATTAAGCTCGATAGCTCATTCATCCCATGCAATTGCTAGTCTTTCTAAGGCTCCTAAGGCGTCCATTGCGATTGTTTGGCTACCTGGCCAAGCTTTGGAAAGAGTTTGGCCAAGTGTGGTAGTATTACTTTTTGTCTCTTGCATGAAGAAAATTTGAGGTTTCTCTTGTTGTATCATATTTTTTATAGTTCTATACTTCCCAGGGCTATTTAACCCTCTTATATTCCAAGATGTGAGCTTCATAATTCAGTATTGGGGAGGTGACTATAATACTTTGTTAGCTTGGAAGATCTTCCTGATTCCACCAACATTTCCCCAATATAGATGGTTCTTTGTAGTTTTGTTTTTCTCCCTGGTTTCTTGGTGTCCTTAGGAATATTTTTCCCATCCCATTGACTCCCTGGTTGAATACCTAGAGATCATTGCTGATGTGCTCTGGAAAGAATAACTTCCAAACTTTCGAGCTGTTTTTCTGGGATTTTGTCAAATTATTTTTTCTTACAAGCTTGCTCTAGGCTAGATATGTCTAGATCTCCTATGTATATGCTTTGAAGCTCTTCTTCCATATGATTGGGCTCACTACTTTCCACCAAATCATCCATAGAAGTGTTGGGTTCTTGTTGAAAGATGTCAATGTCCATACCATGAGGTTTCCAGATTGGAATCATATTGGGAATGGGGGTGGTGAATTCTTTGGTTTGCGAGGGCTTTTGAGCATGCTTTGAGTCTGTGGGATTGAATTTAGAGGGTGATTTAAGTGGCTCTGTGGAGGGCAAGGGGGACTCAGAGTCTAGCGATGCATGTTGAGCTAAAATGTCAAAGTTGTTGCTAGTAGAGGGAATTGAGGTATTGGCGGGAATATTTTTAGGGTATTGTGTAAGTTTTTTGTGATTCTTTTTTCGATTGTTTACCTTGGTGAATCCTTTAGAATCAGGTTTCTCTAATGGGGTATAAGTTGGGGGTTTTACATTTAGCGGGCAATCACAAAAGAGATGGCCATGGGCATGACATTTTCTACATATGAATTGGACATGCTCATAATTTATTGATTGAATCCACTCAAAATCATCATGATAAAGACTTACCGTATCCGGAAGAGATTTTATTAGATGCATATAGACACAAATGCGGGCATAAGAAGTGTATCTTCTAAGTTTTGTCTCTTTCGCAATTTTTTTGAACTCCCCCAAGCCATTTCCAATGTCTTTCAGTGAGTCTTCATCCCAATACTCTAGAGGAAGGGAGTATAGACGTATCCATACTGGTGCCCAACTTAGATCCTCTTTGTTCGGGTTGAATCTTTCAATCCAGTCTCTCAGGTACAGACCAACAACATTGAAGAAATAAGGTCCACCATCGATGACCCTATTTTGGTCTTCTATACAGTTAAAGACCACCATGAAGAAACCTTTTGGTCCCAGCTGCAGGGTGATGTGCCCTTTTGGTTTCCATTTGGCTGCAATCCATCCCTGCAGGGCTTTCTCCATGGGCCAGAAGCCAATAAATTTCCCGATTAAAGCATGATCCTTCATGAACTGGATTTGGGTGTTGATCCTTTGACTTGGTAATTCAATCTTTGGTCTTTCTGCTGCAACAGGTTTGCAGGTTGCCGAGGTTGCTTTAAGAACCTCATCGTTTCCTACATTATCTATCTGTGTATTCTGGTTTGTTTCTGTTGCTTCCTGTGGCCTTTTCTGTTTGCCATGGTTGATTTGATTTTCTTGCTTTGTCCTAATGGTAGTCTGATCCAATTTAGATTTTCCTTCATTTCCATTTTGAGTCTGAGGTTCTCTATGATTGCTGGGGGGGGGGGGGGGGGGGCTCTGAGTCCCCCCCCCCCCAGAAGGTAATCCATAATGAGTGTGATATTCATTGTTGTGTGTTATTGCTAGTGGTGCAAAAGCCTATTGCAGATGCGTCGTGGTATGAGCAGGTTTGTCATTGCAAGGCTTGACAAAACCCTAATCAACCATAGTTCACTGCTCTAATGCATTTTTTCACTAAGATACCTCACCCAAAGAATTAATATTATAAGCCTAAGGGATTAATATTAAACCATGGGATTAGTATTAAACCCTAAGATTAATATATCTAACCTAAGATTAATATTAAAAATTGCAAGATTATAAACCCTAATATATTATTATACATCTTAACGATTAATATTATAATTCGAAGGGATTATTAATATTATAATATCTAAGTGATTAATAATATTATAATCAAAATTGGTTAATAAACGTAAGGGATTAAAATTAAACCCTAGGAATATTAAACCTAAGATTAATATTATAAACCGAAGGTGTCAATATTAAAATATTAGAATATAACCATAAAAATAATATTATAAACCCTAATATTATAAATTATAAACCAAATATTAAACTTTCATATTATAAACCCAATATTAAAAGGCCCGAATATCATAAACTTATTATTAAACCTTGACTTTGTGATGTAACAATGTGATGTTGAATAAATTACAATCTAATGTAACATTGTGACAATGGTTGTGAGATTGATTGTTGTATTGAGAGAATGTTTGTCATTATGTGATCTTGAATATATTTTTGTACCATTCCAATATCACAATATTAAACCCTAATATTATAAGCCCAATATTAAAAACCCTATTATTATGAACACTCATATTAAACCTCAATTTTGTAACGTCGGAATGTGATGTTGAATAAATTGTAATGTAATGTAACATCATGACAATTATTGTCAGTTTTATTGTCACAATGAGACAATCAACCTAATATTAACCTTTCATATAAACCCAATATTAAACCTTAATATTATAAACCCAATATTAAAAATCCATAATATCATAAACCTAATATTAAACCCTAGTTTTGTAATTGTAATGTAGCATTTTGATGTTGAATAAATTGCAATGTAATGTGAATTTGCGACAATGATTGCCAAATTGATACAATGTTGGTCATAATGTGGCGTTGGATAAATGTTTGTACCATTCCAACATCATAGTATTAAACTTTAACATTATAAAACCTAACATAATAAACCCTAAGATAAATATTATAAACCCTACTATTAAACTCCACTATTATAAATTATAAACATAATATTAAACCATAATATTATAAACCCAATATTATGAACCCTAATATTAGACCTTAATTTTGTAATGTCGCAATGTGATGTTGAATAAATGGCAATGTAATGTAACATTGTGACGATGATAATAGATTGATTGTTTCATTGAGACATTGTTTATTGCAATGCGAAGTTGGATAGATTTTGTACCATTCTAATGTGACAATGTTAAACCCTAATAAAAAACACGAACATTATGAAATTCAATATAACAAAACCTAAGATTATTATTAGAAATCCTAATATTGTAAATCCTTAGTTTAATATATTAAACCCCAGGATTAATATTATAAACCCGAGGAATAATATTATTAACCCTCGCCATCGACTATAGGCCTCCATGGTGAACCATGACCATCTACTATGGTTCGGTATAGGTCACTTATGGATAGACTATGATTCTTGAGGTAGGCATAGTTCACCACTGTTGTCATGTTAACTATCATTGACTATAATGCCCATGTTGACTATAGTTGACCATGTCAACAATGGTCAACCATGATTAACATGTGTTAATTTATAGATTAATATATATTGGCATTCATGTTAAATTAATCTATTTTGGCATTTAGGTTAAATATTAGTATATAAATTATATAGTAAGGAAATAATATTATATTGATAAAATAATTGTTAAAAAATTAACATTTTATTTAAAATATTTATATATTAATATACTATTTTATGGTAATTAATATTTCAATTCACAAAAATATTATATATAAAACTAAATTAAATTTTCTTATTAAATTATAACATTTATTGATCTAAGAGACTCATTCTACTATCAATTATGATGTATAACCCTGTCCGTCTATCATCAAAGTTGAAATTTTTCTCATGTCCGCCCAAATAAAAATAAAAAAAATAAATAGTTGTACAAAATATTTAAATAATGTCGGTTTATAAAAAAATTGCACTTGAAGAAATTGGATCGTCTCAACTCATATTAGATCTGTATTTAAGATGGATCTATGTTGATCAAATTAAATGATTATATATAACATTTATTTAATAATTATTAAATTATAAATATTTTAATTAATATTCTATTAAAATACTTATATATTAATATATTGATTAATATATTATTGTGTCAATTAATATTTCAATTGATAAAGATATTATATATAACATTAAATTATATTATAGCATTCATTATTATTATATATAATTTTTATTTATTAATTATTAAATTAAAATTCAAAACCCTAATATTATCAAAAAATTACTCAATGCAGTCACTGAGCCTTCAACCATTGTTAGTTGAGATTGTGCATTACACAATTCCAACAATCAGTAGCCAGACTGGACTGTGTATTGCGTAGTTCCAGTAGTCATTCAGCCTCCTAGTAGCCCAGACTGTGCCTTGTGTAGTCTTAGTAGTCAGTCTCCCAACCTCGCGATGGAAATTGCGCAACCTTCATGATCAATCACACGAGTATGTTGCAAGTCAGTTCTCAAGTTCATTTTTGTCTTTTATTGACAGATTTCTTGCCATGAGTGTTTCCATTTATCTAGGTATCGTACGTGTTCATCTACCTCTCAGCAGTACAAGTAAAATGGTTTCCAAGATAGGAGAGTCGAAGACACCATTCAGAGCACACTTGGGGATGCAGTCGATCAAGTGTCTATGGACTTGCCTACCCATGATGACACCAAGTTGTTCGTAGAAAACTACATCAAGGTATGACAGAAGAAGTATCACAGTGAGAAACATCATGAATAAGAGCTGAAGGGAGCATACTGGATTCAACAAATGCAAGATGAAGGTTGTTAACAACATAGAGGCAGAACAAAGTTGCAAGCTCAAGTAGATCCATTTGTGGTGAAAAAAACTTTAGATACCGAGGCTATGAGGTGAAAACGCGACATGAAGATCACGCGAAGACTAAGAATGGAACAAAGAAGGAGTTACATGTGCTGAAGCAGCAACTCAAGGAAGAACATGAGTTGCACAGACAAGCGAATGAGTTGCAGCAGAAATAGGAATAGGAGGGGGTGCAACATGCACTCACGGATGAAACTACGCCCCTACAAGTTATAGATCCATCCTAGCAGTTGGCATAGAGTAGACATGGTGAGCAGTGTTGTTGATCGTAGGCAAGGGAATTCAATAGCATGCATGTTATCGTGTGCACACATGCGATTCCACCCATTCAGTACACTCACCGAGGCGAAGACAAGAGGCAAATACAACTAGAGTTGAACATGTAGTTGATAGTTGATGTGCATGACCACTAGCACACATTGGAAGATCAACATGGACAATATGCATCGGTGTGTTTTTGGTTCGGCCGCACCCAAGAAGACCATGTGCATGTTAGTAAATAATTTGCATGGAGGAGCCACACTAATGCACCCATATGCAATGGAGGCAAGAGTTCGCTTAAGCAAGATGTCACCATGGAGTGGATGCACACCATCATGGATGACCAAGCTTAGCATCAGCTCACCACCTTCACCATCATAATCTTGTCAAAGTGTTGGTCTCACCACAATAGACTGAGTGTTAGTGATGTCTTGCATGGCTTGCTCAAGCCATTTTGTTTCACATGGGCACATGTGCATTGTAATGTAATGTCTTGTCAAATGGAAGATCATGTGTCGATAGTTGGATGTAACAGTCATAGAGTAGATGAAGAGTCATGAGGGTAGATGAACTGTCACAAAAGGGAACGTCAAGGGTCACCCCACCCTTTGCTATAAATAGAACCTCATAACTCATTGTAAAGGCTTTTGGTCAGCCAAGCTTCTAAGAGGACTATGTTAGAGAGAGCTTGGACAATATTGTAACGAGCCTTGGCTTCTCCACTACCCAGAGCTAGTACATCTTTTTGGAGGAGCAGGCGGTTGTGGGTGTAACGTTCTGCTATCATAACTAGTGGTGGGACATGGAGGTATTGTATGACTGGAACTTACACTTCTTAATATAACAAGAGCCAACACATTTCATGCATATGTTGTATTGCATTCTATGCTATCTGGTTTACTCTAAATGATATATGTATTGGTTTTCTTATGCATGCATGTATAGCTATATGTGTATGTATGTATGTATGTATGAATCTTTCTGAAATGTGTTTTTGGTTTAACCATCACTTTGGATTGCTTCCTAACTTGCCTTCCATGTTGTCATGCATCTTCGCTCATGTGTTCCCTTCTTAACTGCTTGCTATCACAGGTTTCCAAGGGGCGCACTCATCTCAACCCCCATGTGTTAGAACTTCTCATGCACCTTCCTTAGCACACTGCAATTGTCACACCATTGCTACCAACAGAGTTATCCTTTTTGCCTCTGTGTGAAATCGTTGTTAAGGAATTATGATATGACTCACTGCTGGGAATCCTACACCAAATGGTCTGAGGTCCAATTGGGACTTCTTACCCGGGAGATCCCCTTACATGTTGGCAGGTCCAACAGTGTCAACAAAAGGGTTGTAAAAACTCAAGAAATGAAGGACCATATAACAAGAGCTTCTCAAAACCATTGAAGGATAACTTCATTATAATGTAAAAGAGGATGAAACAACAACGAGATTAACATGGTAGTGAAAGGGAATTTCAAGTGAGGGATTAGACATTTGGGATATTACAACCATATAAACATATATTTCTCAAAGAACAAAATATTAGAATCAAGGTATTATAGCCCCTATAAGGTGTTGCAAAGGATTAGAAGTATGACTTACAAATTGGACTTGTCTCAATCTTCACCTATACATCTAATCTTCATTGTTTCTTTATGAAAAAAGTAATTTTCTACAAAATTCTAGGTCAAACTATTTTACTATAAAGATTAATGGAAAAGGAAATAACGAGATCCTAGCTCAAACTATTTTACTATAGTGGTTAATGTAAAAGAGAAAATTATACTATTTTACTATAAACATTAATGAAAAAGAGAATAACGAGATCCTAGCTCAAACTATTGTACTATAGTGGTTAATGTAAAAGTGAAAATTATATCAAAAGCGTCTTAGTACGGAAAGAGCATTTCTTCTTAGTGTTTTGGGAAAACAGGTCTGGTAACTTAATGAATGTTAAGAATAGACAAGCTTACATATGAGTTTACTTGTTAATACTTAGCTCAAGATGCTTGCTTCAATGTCCACTTCTATGAATGTATCTACGCCAAATTAGCTGGTTATCGTCGCTTTTCTCGTAAGGTTTTTTTTATTGATCCTTTGAAGAATATGCCTGTAGTCGGTAGAGGATTGATATCAACTATTTGCTGTATCAAACACTTATTAATGAAGCTGTTACTTTTTCTTTTCTTTTTTTCTGTTGAAAGAAATGATTAGCCAAATTAACATACCTAACTTTTATATTCACGTTGCAGAAATTTTGTCTCACTATATTTCAAAATATATATCGAAGCTTGTCCATGCCAGAGCATCAAAGCGAGATGAGACAAATTCAATCAGCGAAGCTCTTATCACAAAAAAACATTGAATACTCAATTTTGCTAATTTTGCTTCGTCAACCACTCTTGTAGATTCCAATGAAAGTTTGCTTAGTTATTCGGATGGTTTTCCATATGGGTTCTCCTAAAGCGATTTACACTATCAAGATTATAGACCTAAAGCCGTTAGCTCGAGGAAACATTGTGCTGTGTGTAAGGGGTGTGAGTCCAAACCCCTAGCTACGATTGAGAGTGCCCGTCCAAACCCTCATCCCTCGACTTAGAAAGCATGTTATTATTCACTTAATTCAATTTAGTTCACCCCACACAATTCGAAAAACGAGGACGTTTCATCGAAATCAGTAAACTATAACCTAATCAAGTAAGCTCACATTTCCTTCTCAAAATTAACATATCATACCAATATGATCTTTAGAACCTAATATGTTAGCAATTAATATTTACATATGTTTATGCTTACCAAAATCTTGTCACGATTTTAATAAAATTTAAATAAAGCTTTTCTTTATTCTCTTCATTATTTGGGTTGACTATTTGCATAAATCTTACATTATACTTGTATATTAATTAAATAATAATATTATTTTAAATTAGTATTATTATTTATAAAAAGTATTAACATATATATATCTATATATATATAAAATAAGTGGAAGACTTTATTATGACATTCATCTCCAAATTTTGTTAGAATATAATGAGATAATGTCATAAATTGCTAATAATTTAATTCCACATAGTCAACAAGCTATAAAAACATGTTTAAATGTTCATAATAAAAATATTTAAATATTGATATGACAAATTTTAAATTAATCAATTTAATTAAACATGTTCAAATATTGTTATGACAAATTTTAAATTAAACAATTTAATTAAAAAGGTAGAAAAATAATTAGTACAATTTATAACTACTATTAAGAATATTTTAAAATATTGTGTGAAATTTAAATACACATGATTCACTTAATAATTATCAATTAAGTTAAATTCCCAAATTTTTATTCCAAAAGAAACATGTCTCACAACACTAGTCTTTTATTCACATTACTAGCACAACCACATTAATAAATGTGGTCGATATAGGTGTCAATTTAATATATGCTATATGATGAATTTAATATTATAAACCCTAATATTAAATATTGATATATTAATTATGTATTAAGTATTATATAAATAAATATTAATTTAAATACTAATAAATATTAATATATAAATTAATTTAATATAAATATTAATACATTAAAATATGCATTAAATGTTTAATATATTAAAATATCCACCACATTTACTAATAAAAGTTGTTGATATATGCACATAGGCATATATCAATAACATACATGACCACATTAGTAAATGTGGTCGATATACCTTGATGGATGTCTATGTTATGGATTTTACATTAATATTAATATTGATATGAATAAATATATAGTTATAATAATAATAATTATATTGATATTGATGGAAAAAACGTCCTGAAGAAAAATGGAGCTTATGGTTTCTTGCAGCAGACTCCTAGGGTTTGTTGTAGCATGGTTTTGTTAACAGTACAACTGCTAGATCGCGTCATACCTTTATTTGCGCATGGTAAGATGCAGGAAGATGGGTGGCTTCGGGGTTTTCACAAACATCGTTTGTAGTGTCAATCGACTTTAGCTTTTGGCAAAGAACTGTTATACCTTCCTTATTTTCACTGTGTGGAAAAGGCTTAAGCGGCTCGAGGAAGGTGTCATGTGGTGAAGTAAAATTATTTTTTACACGAGGGAAAATGGTGAGCCCTAAAAAGTTTTTCAAACTTGGAACTCGAGTCAGATGATATTTTGACGGTTTGGGGACTAGAGCTTACTCAGAAAAACCTAGACAAGGTGAGGCTTCCAACTAGGTCCCCAGCTGTCACAATGGTTTTCTCTGGGCAAGAGCTATCGGTGGAAGGAGAATCTAGTTTTTTGGATGATGGTAAGGTTTCTCTCGAAAGGGAATCTTTATGGGAAGTAGTCAAACCTCAACATGACTATCAGGTTATACCAGTGAAATCTTGGGAACAATCTCTCTTAGCAATGAAAATATTAGTAAGTTCCACAAAACCACGAGAAGTTACTGTATTCGCTTCAGAGGATCTTGTGTTTACAGGTGGTTTAGAGGACATAGTCAACAGTTTTGGTTTATGGGACAATGAGGGCCTAAAGAATTGTATTCCTAGCTCTCTGAGTTTTAATGGAAAGGGAGTAGCCTAATGATTCATTAGACCCCTCGCTTTGAAATATTTCCATAATGAGGTCCCAGTTGTAAGAGACCCTTGACTAGAAGGCACCTCAAAGGATTTCTCAAGAGAAGAGAGGTTGGTAGATTTATTATTGATAAAGGCTCGAGTATGATATGGATTTTTAGGTGTGAGAGGAGCTATTCTTCAAGTACATACCAGTGAGATGATCTCAGGAAAGGAAAATGGGCGCTATAAAAGGATTGGCCTCCTGGGGGCTTCAATGGACATCTGTGGATAACGCTAATAGGGAGTGAAATTTTTTGAAGGGAGTTGGGGGCTTTCAAGGCCAATTTCATAGAAAGAAGGCCCACAACAAAATGAACCCTCAAATGGTAAGATTTAATCTTAAGGGAAATATTCCCAGTGAGAAGATCTAGAGAAAGAGAAATCCCAAAGATTTAAATCTAAGAGGAAGATGGGAAAATGTATTAGAAAAAATGTGGAAAACCCTAATTTAGTCCTCAGGGTTGACATTCAAATTGAATTCACCATGGTAACGTTAGAATTAATAATTGTTGGGAGAGAAAAAGGAAAATTTTTCATAACAAGTTATATTGCAGATTGGATATGAAAGTCTTGCAGGGAGGCCCAAGAAAATGAATATGAGGTTATCAACTTAACTAGTAGATGGTTCCTGGTTTAGTTTAACAAATATGAAGCTTTACAATGGATTCTCAAGTGGAACTGAAGATTGGTTCCTCTTCGATTTTACTCAAAAAATGGATTCCCCTTTTAGATGAAAAATGATAAAACTCGAGGAGGTGCCAGTGTGGGTTCACTTGCCATCCTTGCCTCCTCAAATATGGATAGAAGATGTTTTTAGGCGTATTGAAAATAAATTGGGCCTATTTTTAGAAGTAGATATGTTTTTCATGGTTACAAGAATGATGATAGTGGCTAGAATTCTAGTAAAGTTGGACCCAAGAGACGAATTGTCTGAGAAAATTGATCTACACCTTCAAGGGTATATGGACTCTTAGCTAATATATTATGAAGAACTTCTCTTCCATTGCCACTAGTGCCATAAACATAGCCATCTAGCTTATAATTTTCCTTTGGGATTTTGAAGAAGGATAAGTTAGTGAAGCATTGCAAGAGAGGAAGGGGTTGAAGAGCTCAATGTAGAAGGGGCCGAACGTGTTCAGGAAGTGGGTGAATAGAGGGATATTTGTCCCATCGTGATCGAGTTGGAAGCTGAACCTATGTAGGAGATCTTGCACCAAGAGTTCCTTAGGAATTATTTTCAAGTTGAAACGTAGGCTACTCAAGAAATATTGGGTCCTCACCCTTAACCAAACGGTTTTATATTACATTCATTTTCTTGTTTTTCCTCTATTATTCACTCTTTTCTTGATGTTTTTTGAAGTCCTGGTCTCCCTAGGATGAAAATCCCAGACATTTCTCTACACTGTAGTATGCCAAATGGCTCAGACAATATTATAACTTGCATATCTATTACAAACCATCCTGTTATACCCCATCCTGTCTCGAAGCATTTTATATCCCCTCCCATGTCTTCCTTAGCCTCTCACTATAATCTTCACCTCGGGGATAAGGAGGAGGTATCCTGCAACCCTGTCGGGGAACTTGTAGAAGTTATAGTTGCAATGGGAACACTAAAAACTAGAGGCAAAAGAACTAATGTCTCCAAAGCCCAATTAAAAGCCAAAAAGGATATAGCTAATGGGAAACAAATTTCTATGAAAGGGGAACTTAGAGTTGCATAGGCCCCTGGGGAGGTTTCTAAATGATTTTTTTTTCATTCAATTCTAGAGGCTTTTCTAGCACTTGCGAGAAGATAGAAATTAAAATGCTTATTAAGAACTCGATCATAGATGTTATAATACTCGAGGAAACATTAGGCAATGGAGAAATTGTGTTGGATTCACTCAATAAATTTCTCCTAGGATGGCTCTTCATGACCTCTGATGCGAAGGGAAGATTAGTGGGTCTAGAAATGGGCTTCAAAGCTAGTTTTTTTAGGCTCATAAATTCTTGGGGCTTATAACTTTTTCTCGATGCAGATGTCTAATCATATTTAAGAATGGACCTCTCTCTTATCAATATTTATGGCCCGTGCCAAGATAGGGTCTCTTTCTAGAACTCCCTCCTGTCAAAATATTTCATGAATGGGCCAAATGTGGTGGTTAGATGGGATTTAAATATCTCATTAGGTATGTCTGAAACATGGCAGCCTTAGGCACAAGTTGATCCTTTGGTGGATTTGTTCATAAGAAAACTAATGGATAGTAGGCTGATAGATATAAACCCAATCAAATATGAACTAGTGTGGAGGAACAAACACAAAGACTTAGTTAGGGTGCCCAAGAGGTTGGATCATTTCCTCATGGCTAAAAACTTGAGCAACATTATATCACTTTTCTGAAAATGGGTGGGGGTAGGCGCAAAGTATGACCATTTCCCAATCTTTCTTGAATTAAAAGGGAGTAGTGGGAAGCCTAGAGCCCCATTCAAGTTTAATCCCTCTTCAATCCAGGAGGAGTCCTACAATGATATAGTAAAGGCTACTTGGAACTTGTACAACCAAAATCAAGGACCCTCCATAGCCCAATAGTTTATGGATAACCTCAAAAGAATGAAAGTGGCTACTATCAATTGGGTGAAACAAGAAAGGCTAAGGGAGGAGATAGATCTAAAAAGTATTGAAGAAGAATTGGAGAGAATATAAAGCCCGAAGGGGGGCAAGTATTAATCAAAAGAAACTAGAGAAATAAAAAAGAAACAAGAAATTTCCAAAAGAAATATCTTAAAGAAAAAGAAGAGAAATGGAAGTTGAAAAGTAGGGCTATATGGTTAGCTAGTGCTGATGAAAATTCTATTTTTTTTTTTTAATTATGTTAGAGGAAGAAAGAATATAAATACTATCTTAGAAATGCAAAGAAAAAATGGTTGTATATAGAAAAAACCTTTAAAGAATTAGCCTCCTTGGGGAAATACGACTTCAAAACCCTTTATAGAGCAATTAAAGAAGCAAAAATTGTAGAAGTAATATATGTTTCCCAATTTTTTCCAAGGCTCATGGAGGAGGAGGAAAATGACCATCTAATTGTCAAAATAAGAAAATGGGAAGTGGAAGGTGTCATCAAATCAATGCAGAAAGATAAGAGGCTATGGCCTGATGGCTAGAATGTTGAGTTTTTCCAACACATTTTTGAGCTTATAGGAGATGAGTAGGAATAAAGGATTTAGGGTTAGATATACAATCCTTTCAACTCTACCTTCCTAGAATTAATCCAGAAGAATGATGATCTCCAATCGTTTCATGAATTTAGACCAATATCTCTATGCAACAACATCTATAAAATAATAGACAAAATCATTTCTACTCGCCTCAAGCCCATTTTATCAAAGAACATCTCCAAGGAACATTTTGGTTTTCTAGATGGGCATCAAATTCACGAGGCCATAGGAGTTTCTCGAGAAGCAATGCACAACCTTAAGAAGAGCAGAAGAAAATGTGTGATCGCAAAAAAAATATTTGTCCAAGGAAAATGACATAATCAGTTGGATCTATCTTCGACTACTACTCACCCATTTGGGTTTTGATATTTAGTTTATTAATTGGGTCATGCAGTTGTCACAAATTTGAGTTTTGCATTTCTAATAAATGGGGCAGTTTCCCATTTCTTCCATGTTCAAAGAGGCCTAAGATAAGGATGCCCCCTATCACTCCTCCTATTCTTGTTGGCTGTTGAAGGTTTAAGTTGGTTGATTCTAGCACAAAAACACAGAGGAGATGTGAAACAAATTTAGGTAGCAACAAATATATTCATAATGCATCTCCTATTTGTAGATAATATTCTTTTGTTCAATGATGGGTCGAGAAGGGAACTTTAGCAGTTAAAAGAGACTCTCAAATTGTTACTAAAATCTATTGGTATTTGTATAAATGAGAAAAAGTCCACTTTGGTACATGAAGGTTTATCACATGCATAAATCCACAGGGCATAGTATTTCATTCCATTTGAAGAAAAACTTGTGAGGGATAATCTCAAATACTTAGGTTCCACCTAAAATATGACTCCTCTAAAAACATGACTAGAATTGGCTCTTTACAAAGATTGAAAAATGTATTAAACATTGGAGTTTTAAATGGATCTCGAGGCATGGGAGGTTGGTACTGATCAAATTATTCCTACTAGAAATTGTTGTATATCGGGTAGCCCTCACATGGATTCCGAAAGGGATCCTGAATGTTATTAGGAAGTAATGCGAACATTTCCTATGGGAAGGAGAAATGGAAGAAGGAGATCTCCCCTAGGTGGCATGGGAAAATATAGCTTTACCAAAATCTTGGGGAGGTTGGGGAATTAAGGATCATCTTATTTTTTCTAGTTCTCTTGTATCTAAATCTAGGTGGTACATACTCTCTGTGGAAAACCTATGGACATCACTGGTCAAAATAAAATGCATCTACCTGCTCTCATTTGAGGAGTGGGAGTGAAGGATGGACAAGAGAGTTCCAAACACTTCAATATTCTGGAAACCTATAGTAGAATCCTTCAGGGTTATTGAAGGTGGACTTTCTTGGCACATAAGAAATGGAGAAAAAGTTAGAATTTGTATTTACCCCTGGGTGGGGTGTAGAGCATAAGATGAACTCCCAAGGGAGCTATTCATACTAAATTATCGAAGGATCCTTTACCTGAACCAATTAGGGGATGAGGAGGGCTCCTTGCTCTAGCCTTAAGGCTAGAAATTAGTCGAACGCCTACATATAAATGAAAAATTTGAAGCTCCTTGGAAGAACTACATTAAATAATTACAAGGAACACATGTCAAGATTAGTGATAGGAAAGATCGACTCTGATGGGTACATGCACCACTAGGATTTTACTCCACAAAATTTGGTTATAGCTATCAAATTGAAAGAAGAGTTTGGGGCCACCAACTCTGGTGGTGGAATCCTTTGTGGAAGCTGGAATGCCGAGCTAATACATGGTTATTCCTCTGGTGTCTCCTTAGGAACAAAGTCCCAACATGGGATAATCTTTAAAAAGGAGCAAACATGGGCAAGGTTGGTGTGTGTTGTACAAAAATGAAGAAGCCCATACTTTCATAAATGGTTAACCATATTTTAAATTTTGGGAAGCTTCGTTGAGTCTTCTGGATTTCAAAATTGAATGGAGAGGTATAAACATAGGGGAAGCTTGGAAAAAGTGTTGGAATGATGTGAGAGATGAAAAAATAAGGAATGTACCACCATTAATAAGGTGGGAGATATGGCTAACAAGAAAAAAAGGAATCTGTAGAGACAAATCTTCAGCTCCTTCTCTCATAGCCTATGAAATTGTAGAAATTTACTCTTTACTCCTAGCCTCCTAGTTTACTCAAGCTCTGCGGGTTATTAGAGAAGAGAAAATTAATCCATAAATCCCATTGTCATACTTCGATGGAGCATTTGATGCTCAGGAATGATGCGGGGGTGATCTAATAATTCACATCAATAGTCAAAGACACTTAAAATCCAAAATTGACCTAGGATCTAGAACAAACAAGTATTCAGAGCTTCTATCTTTGAAATTATTGTTGACTTAGGCAAGCGAAATTGGCATAAGTTCCTTGCAACTTTTTGGGGATTCCTTGAATGTCATAAATTGATTTAATGTAATGCAGTGATGTAAAAATCATATTTTTCTTCCAATCATTGAGAAAATTCGGTTCATCAAACAACATTTTGGTTTTATTTATATTTGCCACATATATAGGGAATAAAACTCTTACGAAAACATCTTATATAAAGAGGGTGTTCAATAGGTCATGGGAAACTATCGCATCTGAGAAAGCATAGGCGAGGAAACCTAGGAATATGATCATCCTCCTTTCATCACCTGAAAGGTCATGTTTTTGGATATTGTCATTGCTACAAGTTTACAGATGGGATCTAGTTTATGTTTTTCAATGCTCTCTATCCTTCATTTTTGACAGATTTCACGTGTCTAATGTATAACTATATTTATGTCCGGTTATTATTGTTATAGTGATACTTATTTATTGGATTGTATATGTGGTTTGTTTTCTCTTTTTTGAGAGGCCATATTTATGTTTGTTTTTTATGTACTTGTCCCAGAATTTTACATTTATGTTCTTCAGAGTACATAGAAAAAATAATTCTTTTTCATCTATAGATGTAACTTTTTATTATCTTAATAAAATGTTTGAAATTTTCTTGGCAAAAAATAATAATTATTATATTATAAAATATTATTATAATAATGATATTATAATTATGACCCCGATCAAGGTGCAAGTTGGTGGTTGGGACAACCTCGGAATAGTAATGATACGTACATCTAATATATGTACCGCCGCCCCCCACATGCTCAAGATGATGGGTGTGGTGACCCTTGGCATGAGTGCATGAATGGGTGGTGGGAAAGGTGGTAGGGAAGGTGGTGAGGTAAGATGTAAAGGAGAGCACGATAGACAAGTGGGTGCAATTGGAGTTTTGGCTTGCGAATGAAGGAGGTGCTACAGAGGAAAGGGAAGGTGATGGATTCCTTAGCTTCAAGCTTGGAGACGACCTGAGATTGTATACAAGTATGTTTTTTTTGGCTTTTCTCCTCTATTACAATGACGTCTTGTTTGGAGTTTTGCTGGTGGGAGAGGGGGGAAATTAAGAAGATCAATTGGGGGCTAAGAATTGTTGGTGGAAATGGGGTAGGCAACTGGTTGCAATTGCATGGTTCTGTGCATATATCCTGCACTTGCTGGGTATCACCTAAGCACTCTATTTTGTTGACCCTATGCCGTTTGGTATGGTGAACCCGAGTACTGTAAACAACGGTTAGTACGGGGATAGTCGTAGGAGGCATGTGGGTTGTGGCAATGAGATGGATGCTGGGGGAAGTAGGGAGAACTCAAGATGTTACATAGGAGTCGAGTCATATTGCTGCAGCCAAAGAACTTGCTGGGCTAACGGGAAACCCCACTATGAATATGTAAATGCTAGGGACATAAAGAGGAAAGCTGGGTATGAAAAAGAGAATGGCATCGCTAAAATATCATGGGTGGAGGGGGAAGGGTTTACAATTATTGCTTCAAAAACTAAAGTCTTGAGGTTGGTCTCACTCACTTGGCCTTGGCAAAGGGCTACTTACCTGACTGTGATTGGAGGGTACTAGGTATGGATGAGGGGAGTGAGAGAAGGCTGCTGGAGGCAAACCCCCTCTGGGGACTAGTTCTCTGGCCATCTTGGCTCTTGCTCCGATAATAAAAGGATGGAAGAGGAGCACGTTGTGGCTTACCCCATCGATAATGCAATTTAGGGAAGGAACCAAACCATATTAAACTATTTTCGATTAGCAAACTAACGGTGTGACCAGGTCTGAGGAATTTCTGAAATGGCTCGACCTATGTGAGGTCATGGATGAGGAAGGTGGGGAAAGGCCCCTAGGAAGGATAAGGACCTGAGCATGTCAGAGCCTCATAGGGGAAGATATTTAGTAGAACACCTTATCACCGAAGATGTTGAGGCTTACTGTGAGGGTACCGATGATGGAATTCATAAGCTGTTAGAAGAGTGGGAAGAGGAAATTAAGCAAAGCACTGAGGCTGAGGAGGATATGGAAAACTGGAGGACCTTAGTCCCAGACCCGGGCAACACCAGAGGAGGAATTACATAGTTCAAACAGAATTTTACCTCTATTGGTTTATGAAAAGCCTATTGGGCAAAGCTATGGAACAAATCTGGTTAGGCATGGTGGTTTCACTCTAAGGTATGTTGAGCTACAAGCAAGAACTGTAGAGAATTCAATTCGAAATCCATAAGCAAGACATCAGGTTGGATAGAATTGAAAGACACATTCCATGCATCCTAGAATAGTCTGATATGCCTGGATCAACAGGTAAGGACCCGACACCTATGGAATTGGCCTCGGAGGAGCAGAAGGGCTAGTCACTCTCCTATGTTTACTTTTGTTTTATATGCAAATAGCTTTTAATTTTCATCATGCAAGTATATGTATAGATAGAAATATAAAGTATGGACACAAAATAGAGACATATAAAGCTTGGTTAGAAAGATTAAAACTCTATTGTTTTTGGATGGCTTACAATGCGGATAGGTGGCCAATACAGTTGGTTTCCCTCCTGGGCAAGTTGAGGCCACCTAGCCAATATATGTGGTGCAAATTTTCCTATGTTTGAATAGAAAATGAAAAGGTCCTTCCAAGCTTAACAAAAAAAATTAATATTATAATTATGGTAATAATTAATAATTATAAATCTAAAAGATTAATAAACCCAAGGGATTAATATTGTAAACCAAATAGATTAATAAACCCGAGGGATTAATATTGTAAACCAAATAGATTAATAAACCCGAGGGATTAATATTATAAACCCAATGGATTAAAATTATAAATTAACGGATTATAAATGAAAGGGAATAATATTCAACCAAAGGGACTAATAACCTAAAGTGATTAATGTTATAACCCCATGGGATTAAAATTATAAACTAAGGGATTATAAACCAAAGTGAATAATATTCAACCAAAAGGACTAATAAAACCGAGTAATTAATATCATAAACCCAAAGGATTAATATTATAAACCTAACCCAAAGGTTCATTATTATAAATGCATGGGATTAATAAACCAAAGAGATTAATAATATAAATCCTTGGGACTAATATTCTAAACACAAAGAGTTCATATTAATAATCCCAAGGGATTATTAATATTATAAACCTAAGTAATTATTATTATAAACCCAAATAATTAATATAAAAAATCTAAGGGATTAATATTAAAAAGCCAAGGAATTAATAAACCCAATGGATTATTAATATTACAAACCCAGGGGATTCATAAACTAAAGAGTTTATATTATAAACCAAAGGGATTACTATTATTAACATTAATAAACCCAAAGGATTAATATTAAAAACCTTTGGGATTAATATTATAAACCGATAAGATTATAAACAAAAGAGATTATTAATATTAGAAATCGAAGAGATCGATAAACCCAAGCGATTAATATTATAAACCTAAGGGATTATAAAAAAAAGGGATTAATATTATTAACAGTACTAAATCCAATTGATTAACAAACTCAAGGGATTAATATTATTACAATTAAAAAACCGAAGGGATTAAGAATCAAAGAGTTTTATTAACATTAATAAACCTAATGGACTAACATTAATAAAGTCAAAGGATATAATGAACCCAAGGGATTATAAACACAAGAGATTAATATTGCCAACGTTAATAAACTCAAAGGATTAATAAACCTGAGCATTTTATTAACATTAATAATCACAAGGGATTATTAATCATAAGGGGTTATTAATATTATAAATCCAAGGGATTAATATTATAAACAGAAGGGATTAATAAACCTAAAGGATTATTAATATTATATGCTCAAAGGATTAATAAACCTAAGGGATTGTTAATATTATAAACCCAAGGGAATAATATTAAACCTGAGGGATTAATAAACTCAAGGAATTAATATTTTAAGCTCAAGGGATTAAGAAATCCAAGATATTATTGGTATTATAAATCGAAAGGATTGATATTATAAACCAAAGGGATTAATAAACTGAACAAATCATTAATATTGCAAATGTTAAAGATTAATAAACCCAAAAGTTTAATATTAAATCGTAGGAGTAATATTATAAACCCATATATATCATAAATCAATATATATTATTAATATTAATATTAATATTATAAACCCAAGGGATTGTTAATATTATAAACCCAAACGATTAATAAATCCAAGTGATTAATATTATAAACCAAGTGATCAATAAACCCGAGGGATTATTAATGTTGTAAACCCAAGTGATTAATGTTATAAGCCTAAGGTATTATTAATTGCTTAAACTAAATGGATTACTATTATAAACGAAAGGGATTAAGAAAATCTTTATATTGATATTATAAACCCAAGGGATTATTAATTTTATAAACCAAAAGTATTAGTAAACCCTTGGGATTAATAATGGGATAAACCCTTGGGATTAATACTACAAACCCAATGGACTGATTGTAGAAACACAAGGGATTAATAAACCCAAGAGATTATTAATATTATAAACCCAAACAATTAATAGTATAAACCCATGGGATTATTGATATTATGAACTCAAGGGATTAATAAACCAAAGGGATTAATATTGTAAACCCAAGGGATTAATAAAATTATAAACCCAAAGGATTAATATTATAAACCTAAGGGATTAATATTAAACCGTAAGATTAATATATCTAACCTAAGATTAATATTAAAAATCGTAAGATTATAAATGCTAATATATTATTATACATCTTAGTGATTAATATTGTAATCCGAAGGGATTATCAATATTATAGAATCTAAGCCATTAATAATATTATATTCACAATTGATTAATAAACCTAAGGGATTAACATTAAACCCTAGGAATATTAAACCTAATATTAATATTATAAACCCAAGGTGTCAATATTAAACCTTTATAATATAAACCATAAAGGTAATATTATAAACCCTAATATTATAAATTATCAACCGAATATTAAACCTTCATATTATAAACCCAATATTAAAAAGCCCCAATATCATAAACTTATTATTAAACCTTGGTTTTGTAATGTAACAATGTGATGTTGAATAAATTACAATCTAATGTAATATTGTGACAATGATTGTGAGAATGATTGTTGTATTGAGACAATGTTTGTCATTATGTGATACTGAATATATTTTTTTACCATTCCAATATCACAGTATTAAACACTAATATAAAACCCCACTATTATAAGTTATAAACCTAATATTAAACCATAATATTATAAACCCAATATAATAAACCCAATATGAAAAACCCTAATATCACGAACACTCATATTAAACCTGAATTTTGTAATGTGAGAATGTGATGTTGATTAAATTGTAATGTAATGTAACATCGTGACAATTATTGTCAGTTTTATTGTCACATTGAGATAACCAACCCAAAATTAACCTTTCATATAAACCCAATAGTAAACCTTAATATTAAAAAGCCCTAATATCATAAACTTAATATTAAGCCCTAGTTTTGTAATTATAATATAGCATTTTGATGTTGAATAAATTCCAATGTAATGTGAATTTACGACAATGATTGTCATATTGATACAATGTTGGTCATAATGTGGCATTTGATAGATGTTTGTACTATTCCAACATCATAGTATTAAACTCTAACATTATAAAACCCAACATAATAAACCCTAAGATAAATATTATAAATCTTACTATTAAAATCCACTATTATATATTATAAATCTAATATTAAACCATAATATTATAAATCCAATATTATGAACCCTGATACTAAACCTTAATTTTGTAATGTCGCAATGTGATGTTGAATAAATTGCAATGTAATGTAACATTGCGACAATGATAATCAGATTGATTGTTGCATTGACACAATGTTTATTGCAATGCGACATTGGATATATTTTGTACCATTCTAATGTCACAATGTTAAACCCTAACACAAAACCCTAACATGATGAAATTCAATATAACAAAACCTAAGATTATTATTAGAAATCCTAATATTATAAATCGTAAGTTTAATATATTAAACCCTAGGATTAATATTATAAACCCAAGGATTAACATTGTTAACCCTAGACATCCACGATAGGCCTCCATGGTGAACCATGACCATCTACTATGGTTTAGTATAGGTCACTTATGGATAGACTATGATTCTTGAGGTAAGTATAGTTCACCATGGTCGTCATGTTAACTATCATTGACTTTGATGCTCATGTTGAGTATAGTTGACCATGTCAACAATGGTCAACCATGATTAACATGTGTTAATTTATAGATTAATACATATTTAAATCTTTAAAAATAATATACTAATATATTCTTAATGTGCCATTCATGTTATATTAATGTGTCATTAATGTGGATAGATTTGCATACTATTCCAATGTGATATTAAAACGTAACATCATAAAACCTAATATTAAACTTTAATATTATAAACCCAATATTAAAAGCTCTACTATTATAAACCTTAAGTTTAATATAATAAACCATAGGATTATAAACCCTAAGATTATAAGCCCTAAGATTAATATATTAATATAATAAAATCCTAGCATTAAAACATATAATATTATAAACCCTAAGATTAAAATCATAAGCAATAAAACTAATATATTAAACCCTATGTATATTAAACCCTAGAATTACAAATCTCTAAATTAACATTAAACCCTAATATTAATATTATAAACCATAGGATTATAAACTTTAGGATTAATATTATAACCATAAGATTAATATTATAAACCCTAAGATTAATATTATAACCATAAGATTAATATTATAAACCCTACGATTAATATTAAACTCTTATAAATGTTAAGCACACATTACTATGGTTTTTAAAAGTTGATTATGGTGACTATGGTTGACCAAATATGACCATGCTTGACCATGGTTAACCTATGTAGTGTATGGTTGAACATGAATCACCATAGCTGACAAAGGTCAACCATGCCAAAGAGAGTCAACTATGGTTGACAATGATTGGCAATAATTTAACCATTGTCAACCCTAGCAGTCAACTATAAGCCTCTATGGTCAACCATGGGCATCCAATATGGTTCACCATAGGTCATATATAAATAAACCATGAATGATGAGGTAAGTATGATTCACCATAGTAGTCATGTTGACTATAGTTAATTGTGTCAACAATAGTGAACCATACATAAAATGTATTAAGGTATAGATTAATATATTATTCATGTTTCATATTATATATATATATATGTGTGTGTCATAATTAAAAATTAATAATATATTAAACATTAATATATTAAGTAGTATTATACTCATAAATTAATATTTTATTTAAAATAATAATATATTAATGTTTTGATGAATATATTAATGTATCAGTTAACATTTGATTTCATCAAAATATTATATATAACATGATATATAATATTATATCAAATTAAATTAGTTTATTAAATTTATAGATTATAGATTAATTTATAGTTAAAATGTTATAAATGTGTAGATTAATATATTCTTAATGTGTAATTAATGTTATATTAAAATTTGCCCATGGGGCTTTGGATTGATGGTGAATGGGTACTTACGTTAGTCTTAGCTAGAAAAAAAAAAAAATGTTATATTAAAATCTTATTAATACTATTTAAATATTTTAGTAATTTTATATGAATGTGTTAATAATGTTATATATGTATTAATATGATATTAATAATATATTAAATATTAGTATATAAATTATATAGTGAGGAAATAGTATTATATTGATAAACTAATTGTTAAAAAATTAACGTTTTAATTAAAATATTTACATATTAATATATTATTTTATGGTAATTAATATTTCAATTCACAAAAATATTATATAAAACTAAATTACATTATCTTATTAAATTATAACATTTATTGAGCTAAGCTCATTCTACACTCGAGTACGATGTGTAATCATGTCCGTCCATCATCAAAGTTAAAATTTTGCTCATGTCTGCCCAAATAAAAATAAAAATAAAAATAAAAAAAATAAGTCGGTATACAAAATATTTAAATAATGTCCATTCATAAAAAAATTACACTTGAAGAAATTAGATCCCTCTCAGCTTATGTTAGATCCATATTTAAAATGAATCTATACTAATTAAATTAAATGATTATATATAACAATTATTTAATACCTATTAAATTAAAATTAATTTAATTCAAATTTAATTAAAATGCGTACATATTAATGTTTTGATTAATATAATATTGTGTCAATTACTATTTCAATTCATAAAAATATTATATATAACATTAAATTATATTAGAACATTCATTACTATTATATATATTTCTTATTTAATAATTATTAAATTAAAATTGAAAACCTAATTAAATCACCAAAATATTATAATATTGAATTGAATTAAATCAAATTAAATTATTAAATTATAATATTTATTAAATTAAATGCAAATTAATTATAACATTTATTAAATTAAATAAAAGAGAATTTCTTAATGCAAACTTCAGTAATTGGTAATGTTACTTAAAAAAAATATTTTAGGTAAATCACATTTCAATTTTTAATATTTAAGATTTTTCGAACCACTAAGTGTATTTCTCGAAAGAGAATTTATTAAAGTAATATCCTTAACTATTGCTTGAATCATCACTCTAAACTAGGTATATTATAAACTACAGATTAACGTTCACTTCTGTAGATCAAATAAATTAACTTGTAAATCAATACCTTATCATGACGAAAACCTTCTGACATTGTTAACTTCATATAAAATCTTCAAAATTAGAAAAGGCATTTAAATTATAAATCTCGACATTTTTTTTTTCATTTCTTCGTGTTTCTTGACAACCTCTACAGGATTAAACAAATTACATACCGTAATCTTTTTTTTTTTTTTCAAAGGGAAAATTAATATATGGGCGAGGTCAGCAGATTTTTACAACATATAGCCCAAGCCAGCAGATTTTTTACAGCATTTTTTTTTTCAAAGGGAAAATTAATATATGGTCGAGGTCAGCAGATTTTTACAACATATAGCCCAAGCCAGCAGATTTTTTACAGGATTTTTTACAGCATATGGCCGAAGCCAGCAGATTTTTTATAGCATATGGCCAAGCCAGTAGAATTTCAGAATATTTACGACATAGCAGTTACAAATCGTCCATAAAACCAAAGCACCAAAGCACGGACCACAGAGACACTGCCCCAGAAATCGATCCCAGCTGGAGGGAGCGAAAGCTATCCGCCCCAGCCCCCTAATCATGCACGTCGTCCCTCCAGCTATCCGCCCCAGCCCCCTAATCATGCACGTCGCCCTTATTACCCCGTATCCTCTGATATATTATTGAGACCCTAAGATTATTTAGCAGTTGTCGGCTTCTTCGTTAGATTTAGCGGCAACAGCTTCAGTGTCTGTCAGCGACTTCAACATCTGCCCGTAGGCTGTAGACAGATCCAATTGAAACGTGTAGATGATCAAACATAATCGATTTGAAGGGCACACGAGAAATGGCATTGACAACCAAGGATGTGGCAGGTAAACTCCAGTAACGGAAAAATGAGACATTTCTTTAACTAAACTGTTCATTGAGGCCCTTTTATATGGACTTATTGGATAATAAAATATTTAGAAATGGAATCAAAACACTAAGAATTAGATGCAAATTTATAATTTTTGGAAGGAATAGGAGACCAACCTTCAATTATTTATTATGGAATAAATTATTAAATAATAAAAAGTTTAGAGTTTACTTCAAATATAATAAAATATTGAAATCAAATAAATTATTAATTAAAATATTAAATCCAAATCAATTTAATAAAGTCAAAAACATTAAAATGAATTAGATAATAAAGGATCTAGAGTTAAATTCAAAATTAATAAATAACTTAATCCAAATAAATTATTAACTAATAAAATAAAACTAAAAGCATAAAGATGTTTTATTTATTTTTTTAATCAAGATGGGATAATTTGATAAAGGAGAATGATTAGATTAACTAGGAATTTGATGCGAAGTAAAAGTAAAATTTTCTATTTTGTAGAAATGCTGAAATTAATATTAATTTAATTTATAATTAAAATTTTATTAAGAATTATAGCTTATTTTATTGATTAATTATGGTCAAAGATTAGAAATAAGCATTAACAATTTCAAATATAAGTTTATTAGAATGTATTATTAATTTTTTTATTAGGATATATTATCATATATTATTAGCAATATGTATTAGCAAATAAATTTTAAATTTATTATTAATTTATTTATTAAAATATATTATCATATATTATTAGGAATAAGTATTAGCAAATAAAATTTATTTTATTTTGAATTTGATATAGCAGTTTTTAAATCATTTGTCAATCTTCATGTCTCTAAAAATGGGTGAACACTTCATACAATTTAAGAGAATCTATCAACATCAAGTTATAGAGTGAAAATATCCATGCCAAAATATTATTTTGTGTGAATTGAATTTCAATTCGAAAAAGTAATATATATATAACCTTAAATAAAATTAGTTAAATTATAACATTTATTAATACAAATTATTATATACAATATTTATTTAATAATTATTAAAATTTAAATTTAGAACCCAAACCAAATCACCAAAATACTATATATAACATTGAATTGAATTGAATTAAATTATTAAACAAGGTGGATAGCTAGCATATATGGGTGTTTAGTTTAGTTATTGAACTTTGAAAAGTATAAAATGTATGAGGCATTTGAATAAGGGCTGCATTGTAGATATTCTTTCTTAGTGTATGAATTCAAGTAATGTTACTTCCACCCATTTAAATTCAACCCATTCTCAACTTAGAAACTGTCACTTACTTGGGCCAATTTGAATCATTCATGGTTCTTTCGAGGGGTAGGACAATTTTTGGTTGAAGTGATAACCATATCATTTGGAGGTCCATGTCTAGTTTAAGTAGACTTAGGTCAATGCACAAGATTATAGCATATTACACTATGCAACTTCATAAATATGGCCAATGGCGTTTGCTAACACAAACAAATTTTCTAATGGAAAGAAAAATTTGGTCGGTAAGTTTCATTTATGAGTATGGCGAGATTTAAGAGAGCACTTGGTTCCTCATTTTTTTTAATGAAAAATAATATAATTTTTAAGTTATCTATCGCAATAATGACTTGAAATGTCACATCATGGTATATTGAATTATAATAATGAAAATAAAATTAATGTTTATACAAAGGAGATAATGTAAATTTGATATTGTAACATGTTACATCATGGTATATTGATTCATAATAATGAAAATAAAATTAAAGTCTATACAAAGAAGATAATGTAAATATGATATTCTAACATGAGTTAATCTAAGTGAATGGTTCACCCTCACCACACATTCACTTTTACCAAACTGTGTTAATGTTTAATAAATTGAACAAAACTACTTATCATAAAATACAAATAGCAATTGAAATGTTACAATAGCCATCACCCGCAACTTCACCACATTATTAAACATGTATTAAATTCAAGCATTACACTTAAATTTACAATAACATTTCTAAATTAACATCCAATGGCAACAAACATATATATCAAAATATATATATATATATAGAAAAATCTCTTCCCAATCGTGGAGATCTGAAGAGATACGAAGGGATCTGAAGAGATACCCTTAGCGAACTACATGCCCGCAGAGCTACCGCAGATTATATGTATGTATGATACCGCAGATCTACCGCAGAGCTATCGCAGATTATATGTATGGTAGAGACGGCAGAGCCACCGCAGAGCAGGCGTTGATAAGAACCAGATCTACCGCAGAGCAGGCGTTGATAAGAGACGGCAGAGCCACCGCAGAGCAGGCGTTGATAAGAACCAGATCTACCGCAGAGCAGGCGTTGATAAGAGATGGCAGAGCCACCGCAGAGCAGGCGTTGAGATTGCCAAGCCTACCCTTGCATCTCTGGAATCTCTCCTCGCTAAAAGCCATCGGAAATGCAATTGGGAAATTTTACTGCAGGTGCCCAGAAACAGAGGAATATGCCAGAACCACCTATGCACGCATTTGTGTGGAAATGGATTTCAGTGCCGGATTCCCAGCTGAAATAAACCTAACAAGTAAAGACTATGTGTGGAACCAGAAACTTGATTATGAAAGTGTCCTCTTCAGATGTCGATCGTGCTTTGAGATGGGGCATCTAGCCAAAAATTGCCCAAAAGCCTCTGAGAAAAATTTTGCTAGAAAAAACCACCACAGATCTACATGGTGGGAAGGAGCACAAAAAGAACACTACACTGTCATCAAAGAAGAATATTCTAGAGAAAACTCTGAGTCACAAGAAATCAAGGAAGAAAGAAACAACTCTCAAAACAAACAAGGAGAAAGCCTGCCCCAGCAAATCAACAGTTATGAGGATTTGAATACCACAGAAAATAAATCTTCATTTAACAGCAAAGCAGATCTTCTAAACCAAACTTCTTCTCCGACTATTTTCAAAAGAACGAACACAATAGATCGCGAAGCTAAGACACCAATGTCCCAAGAACCAGAAGAGATGAAGGAGATGCAAGACAAAGGAAGTTGGAAGACCGTAGAGAAAAGAAAGAAAGCTACAACGCCAATCTCGCCAAGAAAGACGAGGAGCCAGACAAGTAAAAATTAAGAAAATTGTAGGTCCGATAGACCAATTTGGTCTCAGTGGACGTTAACCATCATCATCATCATATATATATATATATATATATATATATATATATATATATATATATATATCGCAAAGTTTAACATTTTTAAATTAAAAAAAAAATCTGATAACTCAACAAATTAATGTCATTCAACACAATTACCAAATAATAACGTTTATTAAATTATATTAATTATAATATTTGATATTAAACTTTTGTAATCCATAATAATATTATTTTAAGAATAATAACATTATTAAGATTTAATCGTTTATAATTATGATATCCAATTAATTATAACATTTATTAAATAAAATAAATGTAACATTTATTAAATTAAATAATAGAAAATTTATTAAACTGATATTGGTTTGAGTGCGCAAACTATTACTGGAATCATCCGTCTATGGTGCACATGTTCAATCATCCTGTATGTCTAGAACGAATGGATTATTATTTTTTCAGTTTTTTAAACTAGGTATATTATAAGAAATAGATTAACTTTCACTTCTTTAAATCAAATAAATTTACTTATAAATCGATACCTTACTATGATGACGAAGAGTTTGTGACATTGTTAACTTCATATAAAATCTTCAAAATTAAAAAGGCATTTAAATAACGTTTATTTTTATCTACTTTTCATTTCTTCGTGTTTCTTGACAACCTCTATATAATTATCGAACAATTATACAGAGTAACCCTTATTACCTCGTACCTTATGATATATTATTCAAAACCCTAAGATTATTTAGCGGCTGTCAGCTTATTTGTTGGACTTAGCGGCAGCAGCTTCAACGTCTGTCAACAGGGGGTACAAAGATCCAGTCGAAACGTGCAGATGAAATTCAATAATTGAAAAATGATATTTTGCTATCACTGAATGTATGTTGATTTATTATGGTTATGAGGAAAACCAAGTCCAGGAAAACAAAAGTTATTGGAATTTAAGAGAGTAGATTTTAGCTTTTGTTAGATGAATTTGGGTTTTGGCTATTAATCTGTTTCCATGGGTCTTAAGAAGATGATTTCTTAGCCAAGCAGAAACAGTTTTAGGACATACTGAAGGTCCCATTTTTAATATGATTATATGGACTTATCTAGGAATTATAAAAAAATTTGAATTTAAAAAATTTAAAATTCTTGTAAGCCCAATTTCAATATAGACCAAGCCTAAGACATAATAATTCATAACAAATCCAATTCCAATATATACCACACACCTACTTCATGAAAGTAAGTCCAATTGCAAAATAAATCACACCTAAAAAATAATAATTAGCAACAAAATGTTAGGAAAAATGAAACTAGAGTTTGAAAATGTTTTGCGTTGATCGACGAAAAAATAATAATTAGCATAATTAATTAGCAACAAAATGTTAGGAAAAATGAAACTAGAGTTTGAAAATGTTTTGCGTTGATCGACGAAATTGAAAATGGAATGTGAACGTGAAAGATACCCGCCCGATAACGACCGTCATGCACCGAACGTGAATCAAAGAGCCGCAGAGGGGCCATTTTTTCTATCTAATCAATAAATACTTCACAGTGGTGTATTCAATATTGACAGCAATAAATTTTGAAATATCACCTCATATCAAATCAAATCAAATCAGATGGGTACCTAATGTTTGTTCTTATCCTCTCCTTACTTTCTCCCGACGGCGGGCATACATTATCGTTCTTTCTTTATCACAATAGAGGATATAGATTTACCTTCCTTGACATTATGTTAATGAGGGGGATTTTTTATCTATTTAAAAAAATAAAAATAAAAATCTATAAGTTAGGGTTTTGCATAGCTTTTAATTATATAAACGTGTTAATAGAGTTTGTTCATTAGCAGACCACGACGAAACCTTTGAAAAGGAAACTAGGAAAGCAAACTCCCGTTTTTAGAATTGTTTATATGTGAAAGCAGACTGTTGAAAGATGTGAATCAGAGGTTAAATCAATTACTAATACTACAAAGCAATTTGCAATTTAACACTGTGAAATATCTAACGACGTTCATATAAAATTATGCCCATGAATCTTGAACAATGGTCCTATTATTGCTGGTCATAGTTTCATTTATTCAATATTTTTTCATTATGGTCAAAGCAATTTGTATTTTAACACTGAAATATCTAACGACGTTCATAGAAAATTATGCCCATGAATCTTGAACAATGGTCCTATTATTGCTTGTCATAGTTTCATTTATTCAATATTTTTTTATTATGCTCAAACCAATGTGTACCTTAACACTGAAATATCTAACGACGTTCATAGAAAATGATGCCCATGAATCTAGAACAATGGTCCTATTATTGCTGGTCATAGTTGCATTGATTCAATATTTTTTTCTTATAGTCAAAGGATAATGTTGAAAGATGCATAAAGTTTTAATCGATTCCGAATCCTCCAAAACAATTTGCACTTTAGCGTTGTGAAATGTGTGAACGACGTTCATTGAAAATGATGATAATAGATTAGGGTATTAAATATTAAATAGATTGGACGCAAGGATCTCCAAATATAATCCTCCCATTCCTTTTCCTGTCATACTTTCAATCATTCATTATTTTCAAAGGAGATCGTTGAAAAATGGGAGGGGTTACATATAAGTCAGAAAAGCTTCTGACAATCACGATATTACAAAACAACAATTTGCTCACGGACACATGTAAACAAGATATTGCTATATTATTCGTGAGATATTTTGCTCAAACACTCGCATAATACTTTCTATGTTTTTAAAAAAATCAACTTGCTAATAATAAGATTCAATATTTATTTCAAAAGATCACGTTGCTAATAATAAGGTTCACTCTAGGATTTTTTTACTTATTTTTATTTATTTAATTTTTTTATTCGGTAAATAAAAGATGTAGACAAAATGTATCAATTTTTATTAATAATAGCAAAATTTTTCAACTGATTTCTTAGATATTATATTAATAATTAATATCAAAGTACAAATATAAAATGAAATCACATCAATTTATATCACACAATTGAAGTGAACAAACTAGAAATGTAAATGGGTCAGCCATGAATCTACCATGATTCATCTAAAACAATAAGTAGCCACTTTTAAGACACACTATTATTGAAGTACCGGTCAAACATATTGCTTATCAGTTATTTTGATTTGAAGCAGATTCCGAGTAACGGTGAATTGGCAGCCATCTTATCAACTTTATTACTAAGATAAAGTGTAGATCTATAAAGATGGCTTTTCTTTTCTTTCTGGTTGGGAACAACATTTTAAGAATTTCAGATTTGGCGAATATTGTTTTTATTCCTTATCTTTCTCTCTTTGTCTTGTTGGGGTGGGGGGTGTTTTAATTTGATTTCGAGATTTTTAATAGGAAAACATATATTTTAAGTATTTTATTGGCGGAATAATATTTAAAAAAGAATAGTAGTTAAAAATAAAGAGAAAAAATATTAAATTTATAAATAAATAAAAATACCAAATTATTGGCATTGAAACTATTAACCATTTACCACAAATATATAGCATTTACTCATTTAGGGAAGCTGTTTGTTTATGGTAGTTCTAGTTTAAATATGAGGTTTGCTTGAAAAAAATCTAAGGATATATTTTCATATCTTGAGTGCAATTTTTTTTGGCAAAGAACTTGTAGCACCATAAGAAAACAAAACATATTGATGTACAAAAAAATTTCATTAGATGTGTCATTGAAGGTAAGAAGGTGCTACAAACAAAAGGAGAAACCCTGAAGAATGTTGTAGACATGCTAACAAAATTGGTGAGTGCTTATAAATTTTCTTAGTGCAGATAGTAGTTGGGGCTCAAGTTCTAGATCATTAAAGGAACAATATTAACATGAGAATTTTATGTAAAGAGGAAAACAAATGGGAAAAATGTTAAAATGTTATACTCTTTATAGATAATTTTAGTTGACTCATGATTAGTCAATTGAATGACTAATCATGTAAGACTACTAGGAATGAAAGAGGTCTAATATGTAACAATAGACTAGAATAGAAAATTGATAGCATGGTAAAAGTAAATTCAATGAGGAGACAATTAGATGGTTAACTCAATATGATCATACTCAAGTCCAAAATAGCCAATTCATTCAAAGTTCTAAAGAAATTGAGAAGCTTATAGGTGCCTATAATCAAGTTAAGTAGACAAATGAAACACTATTTTCCAATTCTCTTTAGCTACTTTATATTGATTCAAGAAGCTAAGGAATAGGAATTTTCATTTTTATAAATAGAGAATGATATAAGGATGAGAAAAAATGATGAATATTGACAATTGCATGAATTTATTTGTGTTAGCTACACACCAGGGTCTAAATTCATTGTAATCTAGCTTTGATATCCACTTGACAATATATAAGTGACGAAGTTCAAATTTTGGGTGTTTTCTTGGATAATGGTTTCCAAGGTAAAATATATGTGTGCCTTGTGAATATTTCTGGTGTGCCATTATGTATTTTGTATTCTTTAAATTCTTTCATGTGCACTTAGTCGTTTATGTTAATTAAGGTTCTAGTTTGGTATATATGGTTAACACTTTGTATTTGGACATTTAGTATGTGAAGTATAAATTTCTTAATCTCAAAACAAAATGTGTATCCTCTCATGGATTTCCTTCTATATACATCCTCTACACAATTACACTTTAAATAACCCCATATATCCATTAAGTATGAGTCCTCTAAAACATCAATATCATAGAAATTGAATATCCATAAGTACTTCTCAAATACGAGAAGATCATTTTCAATTCAAACTAATGGTCATGTCTAGGATAATATTTGAATGGATTATAGTTTCCCACTACATGGGAAATGGTCTAATATATACTATAGAATAAATCAAACTTCTAACTACACTCGCATAAGGAATATAAAGGATATGCTCAATCGTTGTAGAACATATAGAATTATACAAAATATATTTTACATAGTTACTCTTCCTCAACCAAAGCCTCATATCTAATCTATCTTTCCTCATCTCCTCTCCTAAGATAATTTTTGTATCCCTGTGTCCTTCATATCAAATTGTGCCAAAAGTTGATAATTCAAATCATAAATCACATCCTTATCGTTATCAAATAATAATATATATCATCTACATATAAATAAATAATAAGGAAATTACTATGGTAGTTTTTGTAATATGTAAAGTGATCTCATTTGGATGTTAAAAATCCTAATACCAACAGAAAAGAATCAAAATTTTGTTACCCCATTCTAGGGGATTCCTTCAGATCATATAAATATTTACATCTAATCAGTTTCCATCCATTAGGTAATGACATAAATTCCCATGTGCGATTCTCCTTAAGTGAAATCATTTACAAAATTATGGCCAATCTCTAGGACTCCTTATCTTCCATCTACATTTCTTCCTTCACTATTCTAGGTTCATTGGTGTTAACAGATGAAGAAAATATATACATGAAATTAGAAAAAATATCATTATACCTATTTGGTTCCCATCTTTTCTAAGTGGTCCTCCACAAAGTTTGAGGTGGACTTTTTTGCCTAGTATTTAAAACTCTATGAACTGTCTTCCTCAAAATTACCTCACAAACTTCTTATTCATTTTTTAGTTCAACTTTCTTATTCTTGGGTCGTAATTGGACAACCAACTTCTTGTCATTCTCTTCTAGGTGTACCACTATAGGGGAAGACTTAAATTCTCTAAAAATAACGTTTATACTATACAAACATTTCTAGCCACAAGATCCCAAAACTTGCACCCTTTTACAAGAACATTATCACTAATGAAGATGCAATTCATTACTTTGCCATCTATATTTGATCCCTTATTTCTAGGATCATAATCATATTCCTCACAACAAAAAACATGAATATGTTGAAGGGAGGGATTATTGGTAATCTAGACCTCGATAAGTTTCATATGTAGAAGAGCTAATGTGGGAGACCTATTAATCAATTAACATGTAACAAATACTTCTTCATATAACTTTTTTCGTAATGCAAATCAACTAAGAAAACTCCTAACTCTCTACACCAACATTCTATTCATTTTTTCTACAAACACACTTTATTGTAGGCATTGGAGTTTCTTCTATATTTCAATATCATTATCTTTACAAAAATTATTAAACTCTATAGAATAAAACTCACTACCATTATCTCTCATCAACATCTTAATTTTCATACTAGTTAGATTTTCCAAAAAAGATAATATCCTTGAATTAAAAAACTAAGGGTTAGTTCTAAGAGTATATAACAATGTCTTTCAACAATAAGAACCATGGGATACACATAATACAAATCCTTAGAGGCCAAAAGAAAAATTTATTGGACCAAATGCATCACAATGAATTATGTCTAACAACCTTAAAGATTTGTAGGAGCTAGACAAAAATTGAACACGAATTTGTTTCTAATATGTGCAATGACTGCAAAAATAAAATTCAAGATAACAATCATTCAATCCATATGAAGGTTCTTGTTTCACAATTCTTTTAAACCATTCTAATATATATAGTAGAAGCTTTGGTACCATAGCATTATCTTCTTTGTAGGTAAATTTCTTTTTCAAATAAATGTCATTTAGGACATTGTAATTGTGTGGTTTTCCATCCCCATAATTATCTATACTAGAAGCTTGGAAGACCTATGATTATCAATAATTATTGTATCAAGTTAAAATAAAGTGGCCACAAAAATACCCTTACTGAACAACATCGCTCCTTGAACAATATTGCATCATTTTCCAAACAAAGCAACCTACACACTTTCAAGCACTACAAGGAGAACACATTGTAGCAAAGGATTTTATGAAATCCCATTGAAAGATATATCCTTTATTTATTTATAATAAATGTTTCTAGAGAGGCTGAGTGTTAGTAGGGTTTTATAGAGGATTTTATGTTGTTTCATTTCACTTGTAATAATTTGCTAATGTGTTTGGAAACATAAAGCACTATTTCCTTCCATGTAAATGCACCAAAAATGGTTACTGATAAACTACTAAAATGTTGTCTTCTTCTTTCAAATGCATATTTATGTTTGAAACTAAATTAATTTCCCCTATGTTCCCCTATGTGTATTTAAAGTACACACTCGACCAGTTTTGAATAATCATCTATTCAATTAAAAAATTGGTTTTATAAAACAAAAATATTTGATAATGTAATTGAAATAGACATGTTGATACATGTATAATATTGACGCCCCTAAAAACAAATTTTTAATAGTATTAAATATCCAGTGGATGCACTGTTGGGTGATTTAATTGTATGTTAAATACCTGTCATTTAATTTGTCAACCTGTGGTTTCATAAACTGACAAGGTATACCTATACTATATGTACTAGGTGGTTATCTTTCAGATTAGATTAATGTAATGTAATTAAAACTAATTACAAAAAAAATGAATCTAATTCGAATCAAACCAAACCAAATATAAAGAAATTGAAATGGCACATTCATAAATCAAACCACACATGCTTGATATTCAAATCACACTTGCAAAATTGAAATCACACCACAGTTGCATAAATGAAATCACACCACACTTTAATATTTGAAATCTCACCACGCTTGCATAATTGAAATAACAACTATTGGAAAGTAAATCACACTTTCTAAAAGTAAAAGCACACTTGCATGAAAAGAAATGAAATAAAACAACTAGACTATGATACCAATATGCACAAAGATGTGAAAAATGTGGTTGATGGGGGCCCTCCTTTCCTCAGCAAGCACACTAAACAAAATATCAGATCTTGGAGATGAAAGTGGCAGTATGTATTTCATAAAGATGAATTTACAAGATATTACAAGAATTCTCTCTCCTCACTTTAGAAACCACATGGATGGAACTTGGAACCTCCAACTAGCAACTATCACAAACAACAACACTAACTAGGTACAATTGCAACTGATAGCTAACAACTCACAACCCTTTGTATGAAGGGTGCACTCCTATTTATACAAAAAATGAGGATAACTATAAAATAAATATAGATCCTTATATCTCTCCTAATCCACATTTATCTCTTGTTGTTCCAACCAATCTCCTAAAAATGTAAGATACTAATCCTCTTATCCATGACTCTTCTCCTTTGAATGTGCATAGTTAATGATCTAGATCTTTTATAATTACTCTATAAAATATCATGATTTGGAATTTGAAATTCAAATTTGTGGTTGGGTGGCCAAGTAGGATGCTTCTAGAATCTCCAAGTAGATCTACAATATCACAAAACTCATAAAAGTTTTAGATATAAATGAAAATATACTAATTTCCTAACATTTAATCACAAATTCACTTATAATACTTAAAATCAATGACTTGGAACATAATAATGATAAAAACATGTAATGATGAAAATGGTTACTTAATGTAAGAGTATGGGGCTATAGAGTTACGAAATGAGGGTAAAATCATGGAAATAAATGTTAAAGTGGATGACATTTTGGAGACTCAACATACCCTTCAACTGAAGATATTGCATGTCCTGATGCAACTATTGCATTGATTCACTTAATCATAAGTATATCTTCTTGAAATTGTTTGCCTCTTTATGAGCTTTGACTTTGTATAGATTCTCTTTTAACTTTGCATAATCATATCATTTGACAATTTTATTGTTTTTGGAAGTGTACCTTGAAATATATTTGATTTCAACATATATTTTTTTATGGTTTGTTCTTGTGTGACAACCAAAAATTTATGAGTATTGGTTCTTGTGTTGTATACTTTTATTATTTTTGTTGCATCAAAATACTGGAAAACATTGAGAATTCATTTTTAATTCCCATAGTGACTGTCAAACATTTAATGTGCTCATCAATTGACCATTGCAAAACATATATTTTTTTTTGAATCAAATGTAAAAATAGTTGATTTGGAAAATATGTTGGTTAGGATGAAATGAAATGTGACATGTGGCAAGAAATATGAATATCCCTTCCCCCCAAGTTAAGGTGTTTTCAGTTTTCTTGCAAATGTGAAAGGGAATATGAAAGTGGTAAGGGATTTTCCAAAATCAAAATAACATTTATTAAATTATATTACAATTAATTATAATGCTACATATTAGACTTTTGTAATACATAATGATAATATATTGTTTTTAGGATTAATAACATTATTAAGATTTGGTCATTTATTAATGATGACATCCAATTAATTATAAAATTTATTAAATAAAATAAATGTAACATTTATTAAATTAAATAATAGAAAATTTATTAAAGCGATATTGGTTTGAGTGACCAAACTATTGCTAGAATCATCACTCTATGGTGCACGTGTTCAATCATATTATATGTCTAGAACGAAAGGATTATTTTTTGTTTTGATTTTTAAACTAGTTATATGGTAAGCAATATATTAACTTTCACTTCTTTAAATAAAATAAATTAACTTATAAATAAATAACTTGCTATGATGACGAAGACATTGTGACATCGTTAACTTCATATAAAATCTTCAAAATTAAAAAGACATTTAAACAAGGCGGGTTGCGGGCAGCTAGTCCCTGCCTTAAGGAGGAGGAACAAGGGAATTCGAGTTGACTAAGCTAATCTCCAAACAATGGGAAAAGACTAAAAGCTAAGAGTTTCTAAATTGGACCCCTCCCTACCAAACTAAAATATGGGAATTTAGATTTTGACACTATTTAATGGGTATTCATAGCAGTACTTGTTTGAAATGATTTTGGGAGTGCAACAAAATATGGCATAAATTCTCAGTGGACATTGTGATTCTCCATAGAAGTGTAATGGTTTTCAAAGCAAGTCCATCGATCTTCTCAAGTGCTTGCTTGTTGAAATTGAAAATATCTGTAGTAGGAGAGAACCATATCATAAATTGTCCCATGGGACATGGTCTTAACAATGGAAAATCTTAGATTGAGATGACAATAGTCTACTAAAGCCATTCAAACTGTTGATGTACTAGTCTAAAGCACGGGAAAAAGACATAACTGATCAAATTAGATGAGTGGAAAGAATTGAGATGCAAAGAGAACCCATCTACCGAGAGTAATCTAGTGAGCTAAATTAACTGATCCATTAGTTATGCATGGATGCAAGTTACTTCTCATAACACCAATTAGAGTGATGTTACATTTGTAAGCATTAGTTACAATTTTAAAGTAGTTAAAAAACTGGTAACTCAATAATAAATAGAATAAAGGTGGAGTGTTGCTACCCAATATTTACTCATGCAATTAAAAAACTCGCAACTCAATATGAAACTAGTGAGAGAAAACCCTGAAATAGAAAAGAGTAATGCTAAGGCTATGCATCAAGTGTCTCAAAGAATCTTAGTACATGGTTTCTAGGATTTCTTCTACATCTTCTCAAAATGTTGTAGTGTAGTAGCACATTTCCAATGCTTTTGCTTGGCCATTGAAACATGTCAACTTGTCCTGCAACGTGATTCCTTGTTCTCGAGAATTGAATTAAATAATGTTTGAGCCTCTGAATGTTTCCATATGACAAACATAATCTCATACAACTTTAATGATTCTGTTTTTGTACTATTGTGTTGTAGTGCATCACATGTGGATGATATAATCACATATAATCGATTAGTTATGCATGAAAGAGCATGACCAAGTGGAAGTAACTTTTCAAGACTTTAGAGAGATGGACCCAGGCAATCTAAGCAGGACAGAACCACAAGGTCTTATCCATTAGTTATGCATGAAAGGGAGTTACTTCTTTGAACACCAATTAGACTATTGTTACATTCGCAAGCAATAATTACAATTTTAAAGTAGTTAAAAAATGGTAACTCAATAATAAATAGAATAAAGCATTGTCTCTTTCACCGTGAGAACTAGGGACTCTGTAACTCATGTAGTTAAAAAACTAGTAAGTCAATATGAAACTAGTGAGAGAAAACTATGAAATAGAAAAGAGGAACCCTAAGCCTATGCATCCAATGTCTCAAAGTTGTTTCTATTCAAGGGTTGATGTCCTAATCTTATGGGAATAACTAACATGAAGCTAAGATACATAGAGGCTTAGTTTAACCTATACAATAAATACGATAGGTGTTAAGCTTTCTCATATTACTAGTACAATTTCAATTTCATAGGTTGAGTCACCATATCGAGTTAAATATTATCTATAACTACTAAGTAATGTGTACGTGTTCTTAGATCTTAAAGGACATGCTTGTGTCTCTAGCTCCATTGATTGATCCCTATAGCTTTGGCCACTCACTAGAAATGATAGAAGCAACATACTCAAAAAAATGATGCCATGAATTATCAATTTGATTAACATGTGCACATCCATTGGCAAAAACTTTGTCGAGTAAACTAGGAGCACTACTTATCCCATATTCATGAGTGAGTGGTTTCTAAGTCATAACATCTGCCTTATGTTTCTGCAATAAAGGAGCAGGATTTAATTTTCAAATGCACATCTGATGAATTAATATTCTTGTGGTCTAAGACTTCAATTACTATTTGGTTAAAGAACTATGAAAAGTAAGCGAGGTTTAGGTTCGAAAAACATTATGTCTATTAAAAATTCAGAACTTTCATTTTGTTAAAAAACTAAGATTTTTTATCAAAACCTAGAAACATTATATCTACTCAAATATCAGAACTTGCATTTGTTTAAAGAATTGAGTCTCTGAATAGAATTTTTTAAAATTGCTTATATGTAAAACGAGGCTGTTGAATGATGCTAAACATACGAATAAGAGAATCAATTACTAATACTACAAAGCAATTTGCACTTTAGCATTGTGAATATCTAAGGACGTTCATAGAAAATTATGCCCATGGATCTTGAACAATGGTCCTATTTATTGTTTGTCATAGTTTCATTTATTCAATACTTTTTCATTATAGTCGGATAATGTTGAAAAATGCATAAAGTTTTAATCAATTCCGAATCCTCCAAAACAATTTGCACTTTAGCGTTGTGAAATGTGTGAACAACGTTCATTGAAAATGATGATAATAAATTAGGGTATTAAATATTGAATAGATTGGACGCAAGAATCTCCAAATATAATCCTCCCATTCCTTTTCCTGTCATACTTTCAATCATTCATTATTTTTTTCAAAGGAGATCGTTGAAAAATGGGAAGGGTTACGTATTAGTCAGAAAAGCTTGTGTCAATTACGATACTACAAAAGAACAATTTGCTCATGGGCAAATGTAAACAAGATATTGCTATATTATTCGCGAGATATTTTGCTCAAACTCTTGCAGAATATTTTATATGTTTTTAAAAAGATCAAGTTGCTAATAATAAGATTCAATATTTATTTCAAAAGATCACGTTGCTAATAATAAGGTTCACTCCAGCATTTTTTATTTTTCTTTATTTATTTAATTTTTTTCTTTGGTAAATAAAAGATGTAGACCAAATGTATTTATTTTTATTAGTTAGATATTATATTAATAATTAATATCACAATACAATTATAAAATGAAATCACATCAATTTATATAACACAATTAAAGTGAACAAACTAGGAATGTAAATGGGTCAGATTCATGGTTCATCTGGAACAATAAGTAGCCAAGAGAACACTGTTATTGAAGTACATGTCAACCATATCGGTTATCGGTTACTTTGATTTGAATCAGATTCCGGGTAACGGTGAATTTGCAGCAATCTTGTCAAGTATATTAATTTATCCTATAATTTTAAAACAGTTTTCGTAGAAGACAACAATATACTAAGAGAAGATGTAGTAGGTCTTTAAAGATGACTTTTCTTCTCTTTCTTGTTGGGAACAACATTTTAAGAATTTCAGATTTGCGCTATATTATTTTTATTCTTTACTCTTCTCCTCTTCCATTTTTGGGTTTTAATTTTAATTTGTGTTTTTTAAGGAGGAAAACATAATAATATTTAAAAAGGAATACTACACAAAGATAAAAAGAAAGATGGTAAAATTATAAATAAATAAAAATAAGAAGTAGTTAGTACATAAACTAGTAACCATTTATCACAAATATATAGCGTTCGCTCATTTAAATAAGGAAGTGGTTTATGATGGTAATTTTGGCTTCAGTATAGGGTTTTGCTTGAGGAAAAAGTAAGGATAGGATTTTATAGTTAGAATGCAATTTTCTTGGCAAAGAACATGTAGTACCATAAGAGAACAAAACATGTTGATGTACAAAACAATTTCATTAAGTGTGCCATGGAAAGTAAGAAGGTGCTACAAGTAAAAGGAGAAACCCTGCAGAATGGTGTATACATGCTAATAAAGTTGGTGATTGCTTATAAAAAATATCTGTGTAAATAGTAGTTGGGCTTGAGGCCTTAGTTCATTAATGGAACAATATTAGCACTAAAATTTCATGTAAAGAGGAAAACAAGTGGAAAATGTTAAAATGTTGTACCTTTTATAGCAAATTTTAGTCAAATCATGTTTAGTCAATTGATTGAGTAATCATGTAAGACTACTAGGAATGAAACAAGTCTAATATGGAACAACAGACTAGAATAGAAAATTGATACCATGGTCAAAGTAAATTCAATGAGGAGACAATTAGATGATTAAATGAATATGATCATACTCAAGTCCATAATAGTTAATTCAATCAAAGTTTACAAGAAATTGAGAAACTTATAGATGCCTATAATAAACTCAAGTAGTCAAATGAAACCTAGTTGAGTTCATGCACATAGTCCACTAAGAATGAAGGTTGAAGGAAAATCTAGTATAGTCTGAACTAGTCAAAAAATGGTTATCTATTCCAAGTTTTCCAAGATATTTAAGAAGCTAAGAAATATGAATTTTTATTTTTATAAATAGATCATGACATCAGGATGATAAAAAATGATGAATATTCACAATTGGATGAGTTTATTTGTCTTAGCTACACACCACGATCTAAATTCATTGTAATCTAGCTTTGATATCCTATTGATAATATATAAGTGACGAAGCTCAAATTTTGGGTGGTTTTCTTGGATAATGGTTTTCAAGGAAAAATATATGTGTGCCTTGTGAATATTTATTGTGTGCCAATATGTATTTTATATTCTTTAAATTATTCCATGTGTGCTTAGTGGTTTGTGTTAATGAAGGTTCTAGTTTGGTTTATATCCTCAGTACTTTGGAATTTTAGTATTTAAGTATAAATTCCTTAATCTCAACACAAAACATGTACTTGCTAGTGGATTTCCTTCTTGTAACACCCTCCTTACAAATCTACCCAATTAACTAACCAACCACCGTAAACATGCAACAAGAGGCTACTATGATTGTATTTGATCTCCTATGTGACCTTAAGGAAGTGGAATCATTGGAACACATCAACTAGCCCATCCACATCAGCAAAAAAACCCTTAGGAGACATGTCAGCCACTCGCGCATCCTGTTCCTGGGTTCCACTGATGTTCTAGACATCTTAAGTCTCAGTTGTTCTCATACTATAGGCATGACAATGTCCAAAAACCCAAATTTTCTCTCACAGGCTTGCCTACTAGTGTCCAAAGACCCAATTTACCTGTGTTATGCCAGGATCCCCGATTTGAGCCACCTTTTCAGGCCCAGAGTCAAGGTCACTTCCCATAATGGAATGATAAATGAGGACCAGTAAAAGAACAGGGAAACACTTATGCAAAAGAAATAAGTTAAACAAGACATTAATCATATCCCTACTAACCATGATAGGCATTGTGCCAAACATGTCACAAGAATGTAATCTACAGGTGTAACCAACAAAATTAAACATAAGGGTCTTGTACTTATATGAGAATCACCAAGAAAAAGTGCTCCCTTGAGTAATTTTCTACATTACCATCTATTAGGCCATAGATGCATTATGCATTCATTTACAAGTAAAAAGATGATGAAAGTCATACATATTTGTTGTCATAAAACACACATATAATGAGCATAATAACAACATAAATACTCATGAAAGTACAACCATATAGACCACATATAATCCATCACAATACTCATAGAAATACAAGGAGAAATAACCTTTCATTGATGATGCAAAAATCAAACCCAGGATGGAACTACAAGAAAAACGGACATTGGTCAGGGGCGAAAAATGTCACCATAAGCTCATTGGTGATAGTCAAAAGAGCTTTCGTTCCCAAAAACTGAACGTCACCAAAAGTAGCGTAGCCAAAAGTATAGGTGTTATAGTGACATTCAAAGTCCGTCACTAATAATGATTTATAATGACGGATAGTGACTGTTAGCATTTGATATGAGCAATGGTGATGGACCATAGCCTCTGTCACAAAAAATTGAACGTCACCAAAGGTGGCATTGCCAAAAGTATAGGTGTTGTAGTGACATTCAAAGTTAGTCACCAATAATGATTTATAATGACAGATAGTAACTGTCACCATTTCATATGAGCAATGGTGACGGACCATAGTCTCCATCACAAAAAACTGAACATCACCAAAAGTGGCATCACCAAAAGTATAGGTGTTATGGTGACATTAAAGGCCCATCATGAATATTGATTATAATGACGGATAGTGACCGTCACGATTTCATATGAACAACAACGATTTATTGTGGTGGATCTTTCATGTGCGTCACTATTGGTGCATATATATGGTGACGTTCGTTGACCCTAACCAAAAGCCACACTGCCATAAGTATAGGTGTTGTGGTGACATTCAAGGTCCGTCACGAATAATGACTATAATGACGGACATCAACCATCACCATTTCATATCAACAACAATGATTTATGGTTACATACCTTTGAGGTTCGTCACTATTGATGCATATATATGGTGGCATTCGTTGACTGTCACCATTTCATATTTTGGTGAGAGTTGAAAAATGTCACTGAAGCTCGTTGGTGATGGTCAAAAGCTCATTCCATATAGATCATGTCAGGGTACAATGGAATAGAACCACCAACCTCCTGCTTGTAAAAGAAGTGCTCTTCCAGAGCTAGCACCCTTTAAAGAATTAAACTTTTAAAATTATACCTTGAAACTTCATAAATTGTAAACTCTACAACGTTCAATAAATTAAAGTCTCGACAATATTTTACTAAACAAGCAAAGCAACATTGAAGTTGCAGGTCCCTACCTAATGGTTATGGAAGTTATGAAAAGTGGGTGGAGGAAAAAATAACTATATATAAGATAATCAATATGTTCAGTTGAATACTCAATTAGAAGTGAAAGTCTGAAGACATTTATAATCTATAAATGACCTATAACTAGAAAATGCACCAAATATTGCAAAGGAAATGTCATAAGTTGATAACATATGGAAGAAGAACATTGATGAAGACATATGCAATATGTTATAGGTTGAGTGAAAGAAAAATCTCAATGTTGTTGTTGTTGTTTAGTGTTTAGATATCTGAATGATATCTAAACTTCTGTGCAAATGTAACACAGATCTTTGGAAACCATGAACGACATATGATAATATATATATATATATATATATATCCCCTTTATATAAACCAAGATGGAATTTGGAATTTCACAAGTCCACACTCAAAACATGACAACAACCAACAAATAAAAGAAATTGACTCGGACTTAAATCAATAGCTTCACCTTCATTCTTGAGCTGCTTCTGTTTATTTGAATTTGACTCATGACATTCTTTATCTGACAAGGAATCAAAATCATCACTAGTATTAAATTCATCCAACACAGAGTTTCGATATCCCACTAACATCTGCGTTTTTGTTGCCATGCCTAAAAACCATGGAGTTTCTTGTTGATAGTAGAATAGGATGTGTGCCTGCTTCTCAAGAACACATTCCTTATTAACCATTGTTACCTGACAAAAACCAAAGAGACAAAACAATATCAGCATACACAAAATCCCCTATCAAAATATAATCATAACTTAGCAAAGAATTCTAAAAGATGTTCTTAATTAATAAACTTTGTATTTGGAAATATTGTTTCTTTAGATTTAAGAAAGACTATGTTGTACAACACTTCTATCTATTTATCTAGGCAATTATATCATAGCATATGTCACACAGTAGCAATCTATAATAACTAAAGTAAAAAGACAAATTTGCTCAAGAAAATAGATTTAGAAAAGAGATTTGAAAACTATAAATTTGTCATCAAAGCTTTACTTAATTTAACAAAAAACTAGTTGGAGTTTGAAAATCAAAATCATTCATAGGAAATGAATAGGACAATGGCGAAAGTCATTATTCATACAAATAAAGCTAGAGTCACTATTTCCATTATAGATAACTGAAATTAGGGTAGTGGTCTAAAAATTAGAGCTTATTCTTTGGGAAGACTCGTCAATACAATCATTTTTTTTCCATGGTCTATTGTGTCTCTAGATCCAGATTAGATAGCTTGCCATTCTCAAGTTCTACCTTTCAAGTACTAAATTCTGGCTCACCCTTTAAAACACAATTCTGCCACTCCATTTTATTTTGTTTGGTCAACAGAATTGGCAAGACCTTCCCATCCTCTGTTTTACATAATCAATAACCATCCATCAATGATATAAAGAATAATAGATACACAACAAAGGCCAAAGATGTTCTTGTTGTATACCTATGTTCTAGGACTCATTTGACCTTACTGGTGCAAAGAGCTCACCGTGAAAAAATAACATCTACATGGAATTTAGAATTTTTTTTAAAATCAAGCTCCAAGTAAACTAATCAAAATATGAACATCCTTTTAATCAATAAAATCTCTAACTTAAAGTAAAAGTGACCTAGAATTGAATGTTATATCAACCATGTCAAGTAACTAACATCGGGTGAGAAATACAATCCATGCATATTGGATTAATGAAATAATTGATCTGGTAAAGCTCAAAAACAGATGACTTAGAGCTAAGAAACACAAATAAATGACTTTGAACTAAGACATGAGGTTGATACCAGGTGGAAGTGGTATTGTAACATTAACCTTTGATAGTTTGTTTCCACAACTACTTCTCAAGATCCGCTCCATTACCAACATTTGGGGCTAGATACGATACATGCAAAAACCATCAACATGAAAATCAAATTTACATCCTTGTAAAAAAGATGGGAGGAAAAAAATATCCACAAATTGAAACAGACTGTAGGATACCTCATTCTTGCAACATGATTATCTTGTCATGAACAATAAAATAATAAATCAGGAGAAATTTAATTTTTGCCACATTTTGACAATGAAATCTTTTGCATATTCTATGAACAATTGATGAAAAAAGTTAACTAAAGCTTGTTAGCATCAGGATTATAGTAAACATAAAGGAACCGCTCCAACGCATATATAATCCTAAACATAAGTATCTATACATATAAGTATTTATTGAGGACAATATATTTTGTGAAAATATGGAAGCCAAAACTTTGAAATAACACAATTTATGGTACCACTACGTTATGAAGTCCATTCATTTGAGTATTTACGAAGTCCATTAAGGAATTTATTCAAAGTTCAAAGTTCAAACAATTAACATGTAGCCTAAAAAAACTTAGATTTGAAGAGGAGATAACCCAAAGATGTAGAGTATATATCTCACATTTATATATCCTAATTTCCAGACATTGAAATGACACCTTTTAACATACTATTGTGAATTCGGCATGAAATGCTAGAAAAAAATATTGATGGTTATTTTTCTAATATAGAAGTTTTATACATGCATTTATTTAAACAGTTAGCTTGCAATGTCAAACATATCTAAGGATGCACACAATACATTGTATCTTTAGCGCTGGTGTGTGAACTTGAGACAACGAAGTCCAACATTAACAATTTGCCTACAATATGCACTAGCAGAATAGGTGAACAATAGTATTGTAGGTATGTGTTATGAATATATGTATTGCAGGCCAATAAGAGTATGGTTGGAACATTCATGTCCAACCCTTCCAATTTTGCCTATAATTTTCACTGGTCTAATAGGTGAACAATAGAACTGTAAGTGTGCATTCTGTATCACTTACCTAAATCCAACACCTTCAGCATAGAAATTTCAAAGAATATGTCCAGAATTGGTAGGTAATTTGCAAAATGAAAGAGTTGGCTTGATTGTTTCTGGAGAAGACTAGATTCTTACATTGTTCAATGTAAATTCATGACACTTTTCCAAGCTTATATGGAACAAAAAAGAACCAAGCTAGAAGGTTATTTAAAGAATCCTTACTTAGCTAGGGTACAATGTTAGCCCTTTTTTGTCAAAAAGCATAAATGTAATATCTTTATGAAATTCAGTGAAGAGACTGTAGAAATGTTCTTATCAAACCACTAATGTAAACAAAGCTAAGAAATATTGCTTTGTAGAAGAGATATTCATGGTCAAATTAACAAGTGACCTTTTAGCATAGTTAATGCACCGATGCTCATGTCGTAGTGTCCTAGGGCATGCTAGGGACTACCGGGAGTGCTCACTTACATCTAGAGAAAAGGTGGGGAGACATCGAGCTCTAGTCAGGAGGACTACAAGTGATGAGGGGTAGATACTTGAGGTGCCCAACCTCTTGGATTATACCTTGCTATGGGAGCCCCAACGAGAGAGTAGAAGGACCGACAGATATGGGTAGAGACGGATGCGGATGAAGTAGCAGAGAGTTCTACAATGTAGGAGTCCTCGGGCAGTGTGAGGCTAGTAGGCTGCAATAGTGCAAGCCCTAGTTGTGGTCACAAAGGATCCCTAGCTACAGTCATGAAGGGAGACCTAGATGCAGTCTTGAAGGAGCTCTAGCCACAATCGAAAAGGAAGCCCTAGCTGCAGTAAAAGGCAACCGCAACCGAAGTCAAAAGGAGGCTTAGCCACAAGAAGAGAGAGGCCTAAGGCACAGCCTAGAGAGAGGCCTAAGATGCAGTCAAGAGAGGCATACAGACGCAGTCAAGAGAGACCAGATACACAACAAAAGGAAGGCTCTTATCCACAGCAAAATAGGCCTTAATTTGTAGCAAGAGGGAGGCCCTTATCAGCCATTAAGAAGAAGCATATAGCCGTAGTCAAGGAAGGTCTAAAGCAGCACTCATAAAGGCCCTAGACATAGTCAAAGGGAGGCCCTAGCCACTGCAAGAAGGATCCATAAGACAACAAGAAAGAAGCCCTAGAAGCAATGTGGAAGTCTTATGTTTTGTTGTAGGTACAACGTGTGAAAGAGAGGTTGTTTTGAGTGTTGTTCTTGGGTCCTCTTGTAGGGACAAGGGCCAATGTTTGAAGTTTAATATCACAACAAGAAGAGGCATTCAACGTGGGTTAAATAGGGTTGTTCTGTAGCTATTCTAGGAAGACTGAAGGGTTGAAAAATGGCCGCGTATCTTGCATGAAGCTTCAACTAAAGGATGAAACTCAACTAAAGGATGACTTAGCTTAATAAATTTCATGATGGCCTTTTACAATCATATACTTATGAGTGAACCCAACTCTTATTATTGGGACTTATCCTAGTGTCTTGATAGGTGGGATATAGAGGAAAAATATGATCTCCCTTTCTCCATTGCATTCCTCCCACCTTGAAAATCAAAAGGGGACATAATGAATTTCATATACACATACTTAATAGATATATATTCCCCATATCTTGCCATCTACTAGTTGCGCCTTCTTGAGCTAGGCTCAAGCAATTAGTCAATCCAGAGCATGCATATCCCTTCTTATTCCCCACATACCTCTGGGTGAATCTCTTTATCCCTGTAGTGCCAATGAAAGGGTTTGGATATGCTAAGTGCTGCTAGCTAGTCTTTTGAACCTTTGTATTTACATCTATTTTTTCCTGGCCTTACCCTACTATCATCTCTATGTATTTTCAAATTAAACCAACTACACAATCAGAAATTTTGTTCTTGTGTGTTATCTCAAAATACTTTTCAAACATAAAATTACAACATATTGTCACAAGGAGACTAATCATGGTTTAACAGATCAAACTTGACATCTTACATTACCAATTTCCTTTTACGTGATCCTAGTCTTCTGCCCAGGCCTTGGAACCATGCCTAAAGGGGTGTACTACATGATTGGGGGTTTGCACTGCCAGTAAACTTAATTATACCTAATTATGAGAACAAGATAGCATTGTTTATATACCGGATCGCTTAAATTAAAAATTAGCTTCCTGTATGAATTAAGGTGCACTAATAGAAACAAAGATAGTTCCCAACAAAAAGCACCCAAAAAAGTAGCAAAAGTCATAGGCGACACTTATTTCTCTTCTTTGGTGCTAGTCATTGAAGACCTCCACCATCATCATCACTTCCACATTCATCCTCCTACACCTCAAGAGTTGTAGGTACCACTCTGCCTCTGTTTTTTGAAATCTCTCTGATAGGAGTCTCTGCAGCCTTCTCAGAACAAGGAATCATAAGTGGATTGGTTCTGTGAGGCATCAACTCCTCACCACTTTCAATAGCTTCCATCATCAACTTCCAGTCTTTAAAATCAAATCGAAAAACAAATTGGCTGTAAGAAACTTCTCTAGATAACATTTCTATAGCTCTGGGAGCATTTTTGGGGACAATAAAATGTTTTCCATTTTCATCGACATTTATTTCAAATCTACCATCCTTTACTAGAAATGATAATGCAAAGATGTTTTCTACTGTCTTGGAAAATGATATTCTATTTGGAACCAAATTCTCTAATATGGATTGCTTCTGTTTTCATAAAATTTTAAATATGCTTTCCATATTCTTCTCTATTTCTGATTTTTCATCTTCCAGAGACTCTTTCACTGCTTCAGGTCGAGTGCTTTCTATCCGATTGATCTGTTTTCTTTGTACTATAGCTTTCCTTTTCTTGGGTTCATTATCGATTGGTCCAAGCATAGTGAAAATTCCTGCCACATGCTGGAAAATAGAAGCAGCTAAAAGCCCAATATTTCTCTATGATATTTGGGTTTGATCATCATTTCCCTCCAAAGACCTACTTCCATATGCCTAGTCAGTATAGTTTCTTAGAATATCACTACTAATAAAATCAACTCGAGTATCACCGTCATTGTTTTATGATCCATTAACAATAGCGAGGAGTGTGGATGTGAGACCAAATAGTGTATCAACAATTTTTAACTTGCTCATGAGGTCTCTAAACAAAATTGTGCAAGATTTCCACTTTATTAATTATGGACTCAAATTTGCCAGATTCTTCTTTTAAAATATGTTGTCTCTCCTCACCAATCAAAGTCTTGAGGGGATGATAATGATACCTTAATATATAGTGTTTCACCATACTTTGATTGCTACCACTGCATGTAGTAGCATTTTCTTTCCCTCTCGGGGGCTTACTGTGGCCTTGTTGTGATCCTTTTACCCCACGAGAGGAATCTTCCAGTGTCTGACTCAATGTTTCTTCCTCTTTAACTCTAGCTTGGGTACCAAGCCTTCTACCCATTCTTTCTATCACCTGCTTTTTGAGTTGATAGAAATGAAAATATTCAACCAAAGCTCAAAGGAAGGGCTTGAAATTGAGATTTTTGATTGAAGAACTGTCGTGAAATGGAAAGAGAGCAAGAAAAGATTTTCATGTTGCATTGAAATGAGGGAGGGTAGGGAGTTGTGATTTCCCCTACCCTGAGAACTCTGCTTTGTAATAGAAGAGGGATGAAGGCCCACTACAGTCGATATAAAGTCCCAAGAGATACGCATTCTCGAATGAAATGAATAGGTGCAGCGTGCCAATTAAGCGTGAGGATTGGGAGAAGTGGCACATGTGGGAGAGTGGCCATATTATTAAAGAATTGTTTACATTAAGGAAGGACACCATTTGAATATGGTAAGAATGTCAATTCTAACGTGGAGAGTTTCCAACACCACTTTCTCATCTACATGAGGGAGTTTACAACTTGTATATCTTTGTCTCAGTCCCATGGTGAATATATTAGTGTGAGGGTCCACTATTTCATGATCCATATGTTGGACGTTTTGCTGAACTTGAGCTTTATAAGGAAATCTCTTTAGATATCCATAACGTCTCAGAAATTTATTTGAACAATTATTGTCTTGCAACAATGTTTATTGATGATAAATTGCTTGGTAATGTACAAATGCATAGAAGAGTGTGACTGATGGCATCGGTACTCGGCCTTTTGGGTTGAAATGGCCACCTCTAAAGATAATATGTGGAATATCCTTTGAGCCTTTCTTTGAGATGGAATCGAAGAAATTGGAGTGAAGACATCAAGGAACTCTATATTTTGACATATTCCAGCTGAATCACCAAACATGCAAGAGAAACTAAAACTAGGGGTTATATAAGTAATAACCCGACTGTATGGGAAATCTAGGATTTTAGAGGAATATTTCCACATTTAATAACTCGATGAGGATGAATATTTATTTTACACTATGTGTTTTTATTGATATGTTTGGACATTTTGGGTGAACACTTGGTCCACCTTCAAGAACATCCAATAACGTTCGATTCCAAGACATATTTAAAGAGATCATTTATCAAATTAGTTGTCCAGCGATGAAAGACAATCAAGTTTTGGAAGAGATACATTGTAGTGCTATCAAAAAATATTGTGGACCATGTTAGAAAATGGATCAAAAAAGTTTTCAGAATATCTGCTAAAATTTGACATTTAGCATTGTCTTAGCATTTTCTTATCAACTTTCATGGAGACAAAAAGTGATAGGAGAAACTTGCACAATAATGGTGGCCACTGGAATGAGAAACACAATGAATTAAAAAAATGGAATCTGTTGCTATGATGACACATGGGAAGATACTTATTACTCTCAACGTGGTTGTACAGGAAAAATAGTTTTTTCCTTTGAGTATAGTTGATGTATCGTAATGTAGCGGTTGTTTCCTTGCTGCAATAAAACAAATATATATCCATCTCAAGATGAAAGAATAACACCAGTATATCTTTGAATGATATGGGCTATATGTTATGCTCAACAACTAGGAAAATCTTTATCGGTCATAGTGTGATGAAGTGATGGGTTCGGGTTTCCGTGCCTATGCTGTCAAAGTATATCGATACAAGCGATGAAAAAACATATGTTCAATTCCCTGGAACATATATTATTTTCATTACTTGTCCAAGATAAATCCACGACCATAGTTGAGAAACGTAATCAAAAGAAAATAAATATGTAGTTTATTTAAACAAATGTGGCATGAAAGGAAAACATATGCACCAAATTACAAAATGCGAAAGTCAAAGTTATGTATAAAAGTTTTAAATTTAAAAAATTTCAAATAGTTGCCAGGAAGTTTAATGAATGCAATTGCCCAGAACTCATCCAATGGCCATTCGAGGAGGGTCAAAGCCATCCATCAATATGAGGAGATCTATAAAATCAAATAGGGTCTTTGAAGAATGGATCGCTGATTTTTCATACCCAAATGTTTCCCGATTATTGAGCAAGGGTCTGACGAGTTAGTGAGGGTTTCTCTTTTGTTTTTGTTTCAATCTATTTTCATGCTTATATTTTTGCTAATATGATGTCATTGGTGGACCTTAATATACGATGCTGCATCATACTCTGATTGTTACCACTGCATGCAGTAGCATCTTCATTCTCTCTCGGGGGTTTATTGTGGCCTTGTTGTGATCCTTTTACCCCACGAGAGGAATCTTATAGTGTCTGACTCAATGTTTCTTCCTCTTTAACTCTATCTCGGGTACCAAGCTTTCTACCCATCCCTTCTATCACTTGCTTTTGGAGTTGAGAGCAATGCAGAAATTCAACCAAAGCTAGAAGCAAGGGCTTGAAATCTATGTTACTAGAAACCAAAAGGGGGAAACGAAATGAGAAACAACAATGAGATGAGAAACGGAGTTTGGACATTTCACATTCAAGAAACAAGGAGAGAGAAAAACAAGACAAATATGAAACATACAACCAAGCATTTTTTTCACATTCAAGAAACGAGGAGAGAGAAAAAACAAGAAAAATATGAAACATAAAACCAAGCATTCATCATTAACATTCTCGAATAAAATGGTTCATAGGTAGTTGCTCATAGGCTTTAGCTGCTCACACTCGCCATTCCTTAATACTTATAGTGATGAACAAAGCTTCCATTTCTCACATAAGCCATTCTTGAATACCCATGTTTGATCCTCTAGGCTGGAAAATACAATAGTGAAGAAACACTTGGCACCAAATTCAAGTTTGATTTAGCCTTTGCATTTTCCGGATGAGTACATGATCCCACATACATTGTATATATTCTTGGACGTGACATGAGTGGACCTCAAATTTGGGATCTATTGTATCATTTTCCACATAGTTATTGGGTTATTTTTTTCATGGTTGGGTAACAAGATGGTGGAGATTGAGTTGATCTCCATTGGATATAGAGCCAAAAATAGAGGGTTGTCTCCAACTATTGCCACTTGCAGAACCATAAATACTACATGTGTTTGAAGACAAAATCTATAGAGAAAACTTTCAAAAATTTATCTTTAATCCATTATAATAGAAAACTAATCTTTATAATAATAAAAATAATATATTTTCAAAGTATAGTTGAACTAGATATTAAATTGCTAGTTTGTGAGAAAAAAAAATTAACTAAATTATTTAACTACTAATTTATAAATATATATAATATCTATACACATTACTAATTTATAAAAGAGATTACCTGGACGTGGGTATCAACAGCGTTAATTAAGGTGATAAGAGGGACCACTGGCGGATAAGAGAGCCATTTGGCTACCTGCATCGTCCCGAGTGCTTGCCTCAGGCGAATTCATAACATATTGTAGGAGATAATAAATGACCCCAAAAGTTGTGACACATTCACCTCCCTCATAGCCATGGCCCCTGCAAATCGAGTTGCAAATCCTCCTATTATCCATGGCATCTGCCCTCTGCATGCCACTGAACTGTGTATTTGCACTGCGACAGGCAGTCGTTGCCTGATTCTTCCTTACCTAGATCTTGGTAATGGTTTCCATTTTTCTCATTCCAGTCCCTATATTTTAGACCAAGCGCCGACCTTCGCTGCTCACTCTCAGCATCGCTATACCTCCAACTCCTCTGCTCTCAATATAACTTACAATTCTGCTATGGCTCACCTCAGACATCGCATGCACAGTAGGCGAGGAGGAACCCGTGGAGGATTCATCCGCTCGCAGGCCTCTACCAGCTCCACCTCAGATTCCCCAGACTCAACCACTGAGATGCCAAATCCGCTCATTTACCCCTCTCATCGCTACTCGAATACCCGAAGTGGCAGAGGTAGGAGGGACAGTGCTATTTGCTCTGTAGATTTCCCACTTCCTCCTTATCTAGCACCTCACAGCACTCAATTTCACTTCTGTAGTTCATTAAATTGACCTACAATCACTGCGACTGTCACAATTTCCTTCGTGGAAGAGCCTGAATCACAAGCTCCTCTGTCTAGTCTCAGGGACAAGCAGAGTGGGGAGGATCCAGGTCGCCGAGGAATCAGCATCCCGGGAAACAAGCAACAAAGTGAAAGCAGAATGGATCTGCATGGCAAGGCTAAAGCTGGGGGTTCTTCAGCTGAAGATGCCAAGCATAATGCCATGAAAGCTTCAAGCAGCTGGCAGAATGACACTTGTGAGAGGCAGATGGGCACAGGAGGCAATGAGGAGGCTCCACCAACTCAGGGTCATGGCATGTCTGAAGTGGATGATGACTGGTATCAATTTTATTGTAGGATTGAGGAGGAGCCAGCCCCGGAGGAGCCACCAGCTTAACACGTGGCCTCTTGCGAATGCGTCCTGCTGCTAGGTGGATGTGTCTTAATGTTTTGTGGTTCTGGATGTGTCTGGGTCTTTTGGTTAAGTCTCTGCCAGGTGGATATGTCTCATTGTCTTTTGGATATGTCCCTGTCTTTTTGGTTCTAGAAATGCATTCTCTCTTTGTTTTTCTGGAAAACCAAGGTTTACTTGATAGTAGTTTTTTCTGGTTCAATGGTCTGGCTTCCCCCATAATGGGGGAAGTCTTTATGGCTTCTTGGACCAGTTTCCTCTATGTAGGGGCAGTCCAAAACAAACAGTTTCAATTTTTGATGATGATAGATGATCAACAACTCTGAGGCCATGCCTCTCTGTAACCTTTTTGTACCATATCAATAGAACAATATTACTTAGAAAAAAATTTATAAAAGAGATTTGATCCCTTTAGGGTGTTGGTATATCCAAAATTAAGATGGATCTAGGCTAGTATATATTATTTACCATAATTATTGTTAAAGTGTATAATGGCTATCTCATATTTGTATTTGCATTGATTAAATGACTATTATATGTAGTCATGTTTTATATTAATTATTTTAATGCATCATATATATGGTTTTGTATAGTAAATTTATTTTTATGTTAAATTTTAATAGTTAAATTTAGTTATTCTTTCTTGATATTAGTTATTTTTTATTAATTTTCATTTTATTCTATTGGATCTGTTAAAATTTGTTATCTGAGTCAATGTTTCCAATTAACAAGTGTGGTTGATCAATATAAATAACTGAAATAAATTATTAAATTGTGATTTTTTTATATTTCTACTTAGTTAAATATTATATATAAATATCACTTTTGGTTATAACATACCAAACCATTCATTTTTAGTTGTTAAGTATGATTATGTTAAAATAACTTAAAAAAAATGTTATCACCCATGGTTAGAACTTACCAAACCATTATTTTTTAGTCCCTAGATTTGTTTATGTTAAAATAACTTTTGAAAAAATGTTATGGCCAATAGTTTTGTTATATTCCATGGTTTTGTACTTTATATTCATTTAATTTGCTAGTTTCTGCACATGGTTTTGTTAGATTCCATGTTCTGTATTTAATATTTATTTAATTATTAGTTTTTTCTCATCAATTTTCTTTCATAAATTAAAACAAGCGAGAGAGACCTTGAAGTCTTGAAAAGAAATGTCATAATCTAGGTATTTTATTCTAGGCCCCTCTTAATATATTTTTGGTTGTTAGATTTTTGTGCCAAGAGACTCTTTCCACCTGGGGAATATGTTATAATATTTGGCATTTTAACTCAGTCAAAATAAAACAAAATCAAATCAAATAAAAAAATAAAAAACATAAAATTCTCTAGTGCATAGTTTGTAGAGAGACAGAGAGATCTGATCTCTCTTGATGCTCGAGAGAGATAGATCTACGGTAGTTATTTATAAATGAAGAGATATTAACAATAACTTGTTGCTCTTAAGCTTTATTATTACAAATTACCTAACATAATCTCTCTTATCACCGATTAAAAAAGTATTTATGGGATAAAACTATTAATGGGATGGATAATAGATAATTATTATTTTTTATATATTAAATTAATGTCTTTGGTTGATGATATTTAATACTATAGATAGTTTAATAGTTGATAAAAGTTTCTATAGGATGGTTTTATAAAAATCCTTTTCCAATCATTTGAGAGGTTATAAACCATACCAATGGCAAAAAAAAATATTGCGTCCCAATGTTTCTATAAAATAATTAATTAAGTAGAAAAATTAACTAAATTATTTAACTACTAATTTATAAATATATATATATATAATCCTTATACATTTAAATTTATAATTTTATATAAAAATACACATTTTAAATATTAGATATAATCACTAAATCCACTTTTAAATAAAAGCAACACAAAAATAACAAATAAAAATTGTAAAAACTTAACCATACACTGCTACACATCAATGGCTACAATTAAAAAATAACATAACTTTAACTAATAAAATCCCTAAATAGTCAACATTGTTAAAGATATATTAAGCACTATTGCAAGGTGTTGTCACTAGGGAGAACACCCAACCTATTTGCAACAAACCTGTTCCATTAGCACCTAAGCTATATATGGTTATATATGGCTGACTTCTAACCATAGACTATGAAAATGCCTTCAAAAACTATCCAGAATACCAATGCTTTTTATGATTCATGTTGACGTCCAATCAGGAAGAGATCCATATTGCAAATGAACCAGATTAACGTTTTCCATAAACCAGTTTCAAGAAACAACCGTTTTTGGAAAACCCAGTTTCTTGCACTAAAAACCGAAAACTACCTTATAAAACAATTTTTTCTGTATCGTTCCATTTTTTATACGATTTTTTCGAAAACAAAGACTTCCATTCCATTTCTAGTAACAGAGCTTGAAATTGAGATTTTTGATTAAGAACTGCTGTGAAATGGAAAGAAAGCAAGAAAATCTTTTCGTGTTACGTTGAAATGAGGGAGGGTAGGGAGTTACCTTGAGAAGTCTACGTTGTTGTTTTTTTGCTGTTTTTGTAATTTCTTGTGTGGTATACTACCAGACTACTATTAAAGTTCAGGATTATATTTAATATAAATTTCATTGCCAATATAGTAATTGTGGGGCTAGTTCAATTGAAGCTAAATTATTAAAAAACAAAACCCAAATAACCTAATTTCAGGTGAAAAAGTTGGTAGATTGTTTGAAGCAATTGAAATCAAGGAAGGAATTAAAGGAGAGAAAGGGTACCTGTGCAAGTATTTTCTTGGGCTCGTGAAAGAAGACCAAGGCTTCTGATCCTTCCATCATGGTCCAAATTTTCCCAGGGAAAATAGATCCATGTTTTGTGAGTAGGCCATTGAAGAGATCCTCCTCAATATTACTTCTCAAGGCATCCAAATTCAACCATGAAACAATAACTGCTAGCGAATTACTCCAACATTTCATGTGAAAATATAAAACAAATTTGCAAATCAATTCTAAGAATAGCCATCGATTTAGAAACCCTAAGAATTGATCCAACAACCTAAACCTGTTTCCATATAGCCATAGATCAGATTGTACTGTGCACATGGTCTTTCATTTTTTTTTTCAACTACTCAACATACATTTCATGTGAAAATATAAAACAAATTCGCAAATCAATTCTAAGAATGGCCATCGATCTAGAAGCCTTAAAGATTGATCCAGCGAAACCTGTTTCCATACAACCATAGATTAGATTGTATTGTGCCCATGGTCTTTCCTTTTTTTTTCAACTACTCAACATTCATTCGAATACACTAAGGCGGGGAAGAAAACCTATTCTGGCTTTCCTTTTTTTTCAACTACTCAATATTCATTCGAATACACTAAGGTGGGGAAGAAAATGCGACATAATGGTCTTTCTTCCTTTTTCAACTACTCAACATTCATTCGAATACACTAAGGCTGGGAAGAAAATGCGATGTAATGGTCTTTATTTTTTTTTCAACTACTCAACATTCATTCGAATACACTAAGGCAGGGAAGAAAACACGACAAAATGGTGTTTCATTTTTTTTCAACTACTCAACATTCATTCAAATACACTAAGGTGGGAAAGAAAATGTGACAGAAATTAAATTTTTAATTTGGATGATCGTTAATTTTTTTAATTATAATTATTTATTTTTTTATAAATTTTAAAAACATTATATTTTGTGAATATATCAAAATGTATGAAATGTATATTTCTTATCTTGTTGTATGCTCATTTCAAAAAATTATATTTGTTATTTTTCAAAATGACAAAATAATTAACCATGTTGTAAGTTGTAATTTTAAACAAATTCAGATTTGGATTTTATATAATTAAACAAAAAAATATATAAATATTTTTTTATTAATGTCTAATTATCTAATACTAATATTATGGGTTTCCATGTTATTTAAACAAATGAGATTTGGTTTTATAATTATTATGTCCAACTTTAAAGCTAAAAATTAACTTTTAACAATGCAATATTTTATAACCAATTTGGATGTAGTTCATTGTTATGGAAATATTCAATTTGGTTGTAGCTCATTGTGATGATAGTAAAAAATGAACCTCATGAGCTTGGTCGCACCCACACATTGGTATAGTTCCACCCAAGGAACCATTGATCTTTCTCCATGAATCGGTAATATTGTACCAAGAAGCACCATAATGTATGACATTTCTATTTCCCACAATTGAAAAAGCACCATAAATCCTTCTACATGAGAATTTTTCTTCCATATTGTTGAACTAAACATGGCAAGACTTTCCTCTGGCAACAAGAATTTCTGAAACCCTCATTCCCCGTCACAATATATCTTAGAATATGTCATGTTCGAGTGTAGTATCCATAGTAAGCATATAGGAGTGTATGGGAACACAACCTCAAAGTCAATGGGAAGCCCAGGGGAAAGGTTTGTGCATCTAAGAGGGATACCTCGATTACATAGATGTGGTTTTCTAAGATTTTGCATTAATCAAATGTATATTTGAGGGGTAATTCAACCATAAAAAAATGCTTGACTGAATTTTCATACACAAGGGTTGATTCTACTTCAAATTTTGATACTTTTTGTTTACTCACTTTAATTTCATTATATATAACTAATAATTTGCAAGTCCTTGTCTCATTTGATCTCATTTTGTTTCAATTCTAAAGTGACTAAGCCTTGAACCCCAAATACTCATAGCTAAGATTTACAAAGTATGCATTGCCTCATTTCCTCTCATTTTACTTTAGTTAAATGGAGGAGCTATGCCTTAGCCCCAAACCCACACAACTAAGCTTTTCACACTACAAAATCCTCTCTCTCACTGGTATTGCACTTGGTTTAGATATACTTTTCTTAGAAGAGAAGAAATGTCTCACTAAATACCTTACATGTTAACTTATCATCTGATCCCATTACATTTTCCAATCATTGAGGACATTAATAAAATTTCAAAATTCAATTTCACACTCATTTGATGTAATCATCATGTTCCATCAATTTCAGGTAAACTCTACAAATAAATGTAAGTAATTATTTTGATTTTTTCATTAATTCTAAATTAGCAAGTGAGAAAACTGCAGATGCATCTTTATTTTTAAAGTACAATCATCCAAAAAAACACAACAAAGACTAAAGATAGGTTAAAACCTTTATGAAGTGAAAAATATTTTTGGTATCCTCCACAATAACACTACTTTCAGAAGTTGGGTTCAGATTTTACCACAAATGCAAGAACCAAAGTGAGAAGCTTATTTAAAAGTTTTTTATAACATGATATATTATAAAAAAATTGAAGAAACACACAATAAAAAAAAGTTTTGTATCTAGTGTCATTCTAGATAGATAAAAGTACTCGTTAAGCTATCTATGACATGAGTAAGAATTTCTACCCACCTACTTTGAAAATCATCATGGACATTTAAATATTAAAAGAGGAATTGATTAGGCTACCTATGACTAAATAAGGGTTATTCCCCGCCTTTCCAAACTATCATGTACATTTAAGCTATCATATTTTATCAACATCCTTTCTATGATGCAACACGTTACAACTTTCCATTATATTTATGCATTATATGAGTTGATGTACTTGTAAGGTGCATAAATTCCAAAATAATTGTCCAAATACCCATGTTTCCACTAAAATAATTGTTTAAGTAAGAGACACATTCTATTGTAGGAAACATGCATCAATCAAACATGACTCTACTCATAGTTTACAGACCCAACCAATTTTTCATAGACAAACACATTCAAGGCTAATCCATAATAGCAAACAATTCTCAAAACAATATTATTCATCAAACATCTACCAATGCATAAATAATGAGGAGACAAGAGACACATAGAATATACGATCAACCAGGGCCAAAACCTCTCTAACATGAGAGGAAAATGCAAATGAGATCTTCTTCTTATATAGACTTCAATTGACGAATACCAAGACCATGGCCTAGACCCTTGACTCAATGACCTCTCCAAGACCAAGTCACAAGACTCCTTGATTCAACTTCCTTATTTTTCCTTGAGTCAACAATGATCAGGCTTCTTCCTTCAATAACTCGACTATCCTTCAAATTCCAATTCCATGGATCAGATATGTAGTTCTTGGCCCTCTTGTATAAACCCTAGAACGTGTGGTTGACCAACCTTTTGAACCTTGATCTTCTTCGCTTGGATGGTATGAATTCTTATTATAATTTGGCGTGTAACCTTGCTTATCTTCTTCCTTGATCTGACTTCTTGGATAACAACAAGATCTTCGACCTTTTCTATGGTAGATAGTTCTTCCTTCCTTCGCACGTGTGGATCTATTAGCCCTAAAAGAACCCATAAACAACACCAAAATCTTCTCCTTTTGTTTCCTTCTCTTGGTTGGTTATCTTCACACTTCTTATTACAAACTTACTTAACCAAATTTTCTTGTCCACAAATGGAGGATGAGCTGCCCTATGTATAGTCTTTTGTCCATCAAAAACACATGCTAGGAAGTGTTAAGGAGTGCTAGGGGAACACAAGGGAGCAATAGGTGAGAATAATGCATCCAAATGAACGATTAAGATTTTGTGACATGAAGTGTTAGTGATTTCCAGGTGTGCTAAGGAGGGAGTGGTAAGGTATTCTAGGTAGTGTTAAGGAATATTAGAAGCTTGGGAAACATGCCAAGAGGTGTTAGGTGCTAGGGTGTTCCAATGCATGCCTCGGAGTGTTATGGAGTGCCAGGGAAACATAAGGGAGTACTAGTTTCAAATGCATGGAAATGAATGACTAAGAGTATGTGACAAGGAGTGTCAATGAGTTTTAGGTGTGCTAAGGAGGGTGTGACAAGGTATGTTAGGTGGTGCCAAGAAATGCTAGAGTGTTAGAGAGACATGCTAGGGTATGCCATTGCGTGTCAGGGTGTTCCAATACGTGTTAGGGTGTGCCAATACATGTCAGGGAGTATTAGGGCGTGCGGCATAAACACAAAGGAAAACTAGTTCAAAATGCATGGAAATGAATGAATAAGAGTGTATGATAGGGAGTGTCAGTGAATTCCAAGTGTGCTCAAGAGGGAGTGACAAACTTATATGCTAGGTAGTTCCAAGGCATGCAAGAGTGCCATGACATGTCAAGGAGTGGTACAATATGATAGGGAGTGCTAAAGCATGGCATGGCATGTATGAAATGCCAACATGTGCCACATAGTGCCAAGGGATTGTTAGACATGCCAGGTGCTATGCCATGTCAAGATGTAAACTATGTTGCTTAGTTGTTTTATGGTCATGGTTAGACGTGAGCCTTGACTTGGTAACTTCTTAACTGAGATGAGCTAAGATTGGGCATGAGTAGCCTAATATGAGTTTAGGCCATTCTTAGGTGAACAAGGGATAGTATAGTTGTAGCAACTGTAACTTGAACAAGAAGTTATAGTCAAGGTAGAACTTGGTTGGTTCCCAAGTGTTACAACTAATAAGGGTAGTTATGAGGGTATGATAGCTAAGGAGTGCCAGGGCATGCCAAAGATGAAAAGGTGTGATAAGACATGCCAGACAGTGTCAATGCATGTTGAGGAGTGTTTGGGAGTGTGAGGGCATCACAAGGCAGAACTAGGTCAAAGTGCATGGAAACAAACAAATAAGAGTGTCTTCCAGGTGTCCCAAGGATGAAGTGTATTAGGATAATTTCATAATAGGACTTTCAATAGGTAAGCCTACGATTACAATAAGGGGATGGGAAAAGAAATTTTAGACAAAGGGATACTTTTGTCTAGGGACAACACTATTTTTTCAATGACTTGGTTGGGTTCCAAAGTCACAAAAAAAGTAAGGTTATCTATGAGGGCATGACAACTAGGGAGTGCCAAGGTGTACAAGGAATTCTAGGAAGTGAGAAAACATGCTAGAAAGTTCCAAGGCATGTTATTCATTCCAGGACATGCCAAGTGCTAAGGCATGCAAAGAGGTGTCATGTGCTAGGGTGTGGCACCAATGCATGCTAGGGAGTGCCAGGGAAACACAAGGGATGACTAGTTTCAATTGCATGTAAATGAATGAATAAGAGTGTGTGATAGGGAGTGTTAGGAAGTTCTGGGTGTGCTAAGGAGGTGTTGAGAAGGTATGTTAGGTAGTGTTAGCGAAACACAAGGAAGGACTAGTTTCAATTGCATGGAAATGAATGAATAATAGTGTATGATAGGGAGTGTTAGCAAGTTCTGGGTGTGCTAAGGAGTCATCTATGGACAATTTTTTGGAGTTTTTGGAGAAAATTTTGTGTTTTGGTGTAGACTTGCAATTTTTTGGCAATTTTTTCTTTAGCAGCACAACAAGCTCACGCTTTTCTTCTTCCTCAAGGTTCCAAATGATGTAAAATCAGCATTTTTGGAAAGCTATGACCACATCTCAAACCCCATTTGCCCACTTCCCTGCTCTCGGGCTCAGGTTTTGAGAAATTTTTAAAAAAGAGGAAAAAAATTACCTTTCTACCCCTCTCTTTCCATTTCGTTGCGCAGCTGGACACACCTTGGGAGAATGGCCTGATCTTAGCCAAAAATTAGTCATTTTGAGTGAAACAATACTGTAAAGACATCTACACTCTCCCATATTTCCAGAAAAGGCTTCCGATCTGGATTTGGACTTCAGAAAGGCACTCAGAAATGGCCTCCAACAGCTCGTTGTACACTTGGAAATTTATGAGCTTTTGTAAAATTTTCACTGTGTAATTTTTTGTAAATCCTAGTTTGACTCTGGTAAAAGTCAAAAGGGCGAAGTATATGAATGTGAGGGGTAAAAGTAAATGTAAATAATGGGTGGTTAGTATTTATAAGATGTTTTGATGTAGATTTGACCTCATTTATGCGAGAGGTTGGAGTTAAAGTTAATTGTAGAAGTTGTTTTTAACTTCCCTAGACATTAGGGTTTGGTTAGAACACCTCATGGAACCATTCCTAAGGTCATTGATTCAACCCCTAAGAGTGGGGAGATGTTTTTTTAGTCTTTATGTATCAATTTCTTAGTGATAGAACGGGTTGGATTTCATAGGAGAGAACTATTGTAGCTTGTACTTGGACATTTTCTGGAAATCTAAGGAAACAATTTGCAACTATTATCTAGGAATTCATGTGTAGTAAGTTTGTGATGTTATTTTTTCTCTTTTATAGCTTTATATGAAAGATATTAATCTTCTCTTTCCATTCATAAATTATTCAATGGTTTTCCTTACATTTTATAAACAAAATTCTTTGCATAAAGCTCTGTTTTGATGGAAAAATCATTATGTGTTACTTTATTTCTTTCTTAATGAATTCATGTTTCATGCTCATTAATACCTTTCGCTTCTTCTAAACACTACACTACACCAAAAAACCTTAAGATCCATCACAAAAGTAATGCTACCTTTCTCCTTTTTGTATTTTTTGTTGTAACCCTTTGATCCTCTTACCTAACTACCTGGTTTTTCTCCCTTATCCAACAACAAAACCCTAAATTTTCCAAAACCCACTTCAACCTAGCTATCTAGCCTAAAATCCTTTACATTCTAGTCATCTCTTTGTTGTGATTTCATAGAGAGAGCCCTCTTTGTTTTGGTAGGACTAGCTACCAAACTAAAAGCTTGGTCTGTGATTACCTCCGTCGATCTCCTCATCCGCTTGGGACATTATGGAGGATAAAAGAGGGCACGAAAACTAGGGAGTGCAAAGGTGTTCTAGTGAATGTAATGTTCCTAAGTTATGGAAAAATGTAACGCTAGTTTTAAGGTCATGACTGCCAAGGTGTGTTAGGGAATGCTAGGGCATGCTAACATGTGCCAGATAGTACGAAGAAATGTCAAACAAGATAATATGTGCCAAGTGCGAAGGCATGCCAAGATGTACAAGGGTTTGACAATGCATGCCAGGAACTGTCAAGGGAACAAAAGGGAGGAACAAGTTAAACTAAAAGTAAATGAGCACATAATAGGGTTAATAAGTCATCAATTTGTCTATTCCATGAGGGTCATGCTAGGAAAACCAGCACTACATGCCAATAGCTGCCAAGTGCCAAGTGTCAATGCATTCTAAGTGCCTCTTCGTCCATTTCTTCTCATCTAGTTTCCAATAATTGATCTCAAATAACTTTAATATTAAACCATGCCAAATCATACCAAGTCATCTCAACGCATGCCAAACATGTTAATACTTTCCAAGTGCCAACACGTGCCAAGTGCTAATGTGCGTCAGAGAATATGATGCATGCTATAAAGTGGAAGATCATATAGAATAGTGCTAAGGTGTGCTAGAGAGTGCTAATGCATGCTGAGGAGTATTAGGGAGTACTAGGACAACACAAGGGAGCACTAAGTCAAAATGCATGGAAGTGAATGAATATAAGGGTGCGTCGGTGAGTGTTAATGATTGGTAGTTGTCATGCCAATGAGGGAGTGACAAGGTATGCTAAGCATGGGCAAGGAACACCGGGTAATATCAGAGAATGTCAAGAAGTTCTAGAGTCTACTAGGTATTTTTGGGGTGTGCTAGCATGTGCCAAATAGTGCCAAGGCATTCCAAGTGCTAAGACATGCTAGGATGTGCATGGTGCCATAGTATGCTAATATGCGTCAAGGAGTTTCAAGGAAAAAAAAGGAATAAACAAGCTAAAATGCAAGGAAATGAACACATAAGAGGGTTAATAAGTCAACACTTTATCTGTTTCAAAAGGGGCATGCTAGGCACACTTATAATATGTTGCAATACATGCCAAGTGCCAATGTGTGCCAAGTTCTAATGTTTTTCAATGCAATATTTTGCCAAGGTGTTCGAGGGCATGCCAACACATGATAGGGGAGTGCTATGCTATGCTAGCGCATGCCAACATGTGCTTGGGCATCCTACTCATGGCAAGATGTTCTAGGTACAAATATGTTCCAAGACATGCGAGGTGCCAAGGAATGTTAGTTTATTGTTCCAAAGTATTTTAAGGTGTGCCATGAGTGTTGAGGAGTGCTAGGTATCTCTCATTAATAGAATTGATAGAGCTTGATTATGTATTAAATAATATAGTTCCTACACACACTAGTGGAACTTTATTTAAAAGAAATTTTCTAGATAGTAAAACTAATAGATATGAATCATGTGTTGACTCATAGGAAAACTATATTCTTATGACTTGAGGGAAATGATACACACTAATTAATTCTTAACAAATTGACTAACTATTATAACCACTATGACCTTGGGCACATATTAAAAAATATTCCACAACAATGGTCTTAAATCAGTATCTTTTGACAAAAATTATAGTAGCAAGTACATAACTTCATAAAAAACTCATTGGAATGATCAATGATGATGAAATTTTTTTTACCATCACCAAAAGTAACCAAAAATAGCATTGGTGGGGGTCAATAAAATATCATCACTATAAGTGTCACCAAAAAGAGAATCAATGATGGGCCTTTAATGACCCTCACCAAAAGTGTCACAAAAGAGAAACTTAGTGACGAACCTTTAATGACCCCCACCAAAAGTGTCACTGAAAATGGATTTGGTGACAAAACTTAAAGGACCATCACTATACACACTTACAAGAATGATCTTTTAAAGACCGTCACCATATGCGACATTGGTGATGGACCTTAAAGGTCTGTCACAGCCATGAAGCATCATAAAAAACTTATTGGAATGATCAATGGTGATGAACATTTATTGACCGTCACCACAAGTAACCAAAAATATCATTAGTGATGGTCAATAAAATATCGTCACTAGAAGTGTCACCAAAGAGAGAATTAGTGATGGGCATTTAACGACCCTCACCAAAAGTGTCACCAAAGAGAGAATTAGTGACGATCCTTTAACGACCCTCACCAAAAGTGTCATTGAAAATGGCTTTGGTGACAAACCTTAAAGGACCATCACTATATACACTTACAACAACGATTTTTTAAAGACCGTCACCATATGTCACATTGGTGACGGACCTTAAAGGAAATTCATAGGCATGACCCTCACCAATGACCTTTTTTCTTATAGTGTGGGAATTCCATGTTCCATGTGACCATAGAATGGTTGAGCCAAATCTCTTTTCTACCATTCACCCCAGTGCCATATTCCAAGCATGAATGTGGGACTCCAACCAATGAACCAACTAGCGTACCATGGCTAAACCACCTCATCCTCATCAAGAGAAACCAAAATTTATCATAATCAATCTTGGATCACTAGGTAAACATAATAAACTCATCATAATAGAATTTACCATAATCTTCACCTGATCACTAGGCCAACATAATAAATACATCATAATAGGATTTACTGTGATCTCCACCCGCTCACTATGCCAAACAAGCATGGATGCCTTCGGATTTCTCCACCTAAACTGTGAGGAATTTTCATGTCTCCTAATCTCTCAGGGGTTACTGCAATCAAAACCTAGATCACTAGGCCCTAAACTGAGACCCACTTTCCAGGATTTACCACATATCCCATAGTTGGGATTACTAGGCCCAACGAAGAGAAACCCACCTTTTGGCTTTACTATATATCTTGCTATTCACCAGCAAGGATTCCTAGGCCCACCGAGGCAACAAAATCCTGGATTTACATGACACATAGTCTGGCTCAAGGGTAACTAGGCTAGTGGATTTACTGTAATATAGAGTCTGTTTCAGGGATCACTAGGCCATTTTCTCTATCATTCTGAGATCCACCCCACTAAGCTTCGAACCCATCTACAATACATCTCAACCAAAACATGAGAACCCCATCACACCATGGCTATCTACAAATGGAAAGGCTAGGCTAAAAACACTGTTACACCTGGAAAAACCCATGCCAAAATAGAAAAAGAACCACATGCAATACCATGCATTCCAAATATTGAAAGGAAAATACACATGCAAATTGATACATGCAAACAATCTTGTTGTAGCTGCCTGGTCCTGCATTTTCTTGCTTGATATTTACTTCCTCTTGCCTTCTTTTCCTTTCTTTCGAAATCCCAAAATTCTATGAGAAAACTCTAAGTCTCCAAGAGTGAGAGAGAGAGAGAGAGAATAATGGGAGAGATCCAAAACGAAAATGACAAAATGTTACCAACTAATCCTCATAAGCCTTTCTATGAATGAGGCCTCTATTTTCTTCATTTTCTGTTATTTTCCTTCAATTTCCTCCTCACATGCAACATGTGACCTTTCACCTCATTTTTCTCCTAATTTCCATTACTTTCATAAATAAATGTGCCAAAAATGCCATTTTTCCTTTGCAAAGCCTTAGCCATTTCCTTTGCCAATTTCCTTAGCCATAAATACCCAAGTGAAGACCCACTAGGACACCTTGCCCAAAATTTAGTTGGAATAAGTGTTCCATCAACCGTGGTTATTATATTTTCCTTTATTAACTTTTATTACATGGAAATTTCACCAAGGCTGTTACACTTATATATAAATCCTCTGCCCAATTACACTTTACATAATCCCATATATCCATTGAGTATGAGTCCTCTAAAACATCACTATCATAGAAATCGAATATTCATAAGTACTTCTCAAATACGAGAAGAGCCCTTTCATTTCAAACTATGGGCCATGTCTAGGATTAGCTTTGAATGGTTTAAACTTTCCCACTACATTGGAAATGGTCTAATATATACTATAGAATATATCAAACAACTAACTACACTGGCATAAGGAATGAAAAGCATATGCTCAATCTTTGTAGAACATATATAATTATATAGAATATATATTTTACATAGTTACTTTTCTTCAATGAAAGCCTTGTATCCAACCTATCTTTCCTCGTCCCCAATCCTAAGATAATTTTGGTATCCCCATGTCCTTCATATCAAATTGTGCCAAAAGCTGACAATTCAAATCATAAATCACATCCTTATTGTTATCAAATAATATATATATATATATATATATATATATATATATATATATAGATACATAGACATATACATATATATATATGTGTGTGTGTGTGTACATATATATATATATATGTATATATATATATATATATATATATATATATATATATATAAAGAAATAATAAGGAAATTACTATGGTATTATTTGTAATATGTAAAGTGATCTCATTTGGATGTTAGAAATCCCAATACTAACATAAAAGATTCAAAATTTTGGTATCACATTCTAGGGGATTACTTGAGATCATATAAATATATACATCCAATCAATTTCCATCTATTAGGTTATGGGATGAATTCCCATGTGTGATTCTCCTTATGTGAAATCATTTAAAAACTATGACTAATCTCTAGGACTCATTATCTTCCATCTACATTGCTTCCTTCACTATTCCAGGTTCATTGGTGTTAATAGATGAGGAAAATATATAGTTGAAATCACAAAAACTATCATTATACTTATTTGGTTCCCTTCTTTTCTAAGTGGTCCTCCGAAAAGTTTGAGGTGGATATTTTTGCCTCATCTTTCAAACTCTATGAACCCTATTCCTCAAAATTCCCTCATAAACTTGTTATTCATTTTCTAGTTCAAGTTTCTTATTCTTGGGTGGTAATTGAACAGCTAACTTCTTGTCATCCTCTTCTATGTGTACCACTATAGGGGAACACATAAATTCTCTAAAAATAACATTTATACTATACAAAACATTTATATCCATAAGATCCAAAAGCTTGAACTCTTTTACGAGAACATTATCACTAATGAAGATGCAACTAATTACTTTTCCATCTATCTTTGATCACTTCTTTCTAGGATCATAAGAATATTCCTTACAACAAAAAACATGATATGTTGAAGTAAGGGATTCTTGGGTATCTAGAGCTTCATAGGTTTGATATCTAGAAGAGCTAATGTGGGAGACATATTAATAAATTAACATGTAACAAATACTGCTTCCTAGAACTAGTTTTGTAATGAAAATCCTATAATCAAACTCCTAACTCTCTACATCAGCATTCTATTAATTTGTTCTATAAATCAATTCCATTTACAGGTATATGGAGTTTCTTCTATCTTTCAATGTCATTCTCTTTAAAAAAATTATTAAACTCTATAGAATAAAACTCACCACCATTATGTATCGCCAACACCTTAATCTTCATACTAGTTCAATTTTCCAAAAAAAGCTACTATCCTTGTATTAAGAAACTAATATTTAGTTCTAAGAATATATAACCATGTCCTTCTATAATTAGAACAATGAGATACACATGCTAAAAATCCTTAGAGACCAAAATAAAATTTTATTAGACCAAATGCATCACAATGAATCATGTCTAATAACCTTAAATATTTGTAGGGACTAGAATAAAATTGAACATGAATTTATTTATAATATGTGCAATGATTGGAAAAATAAAATTCAATATAACAATCATTCAATCCATCTAAAATGTTCTTGTTTTACAATTCTTGTAGACCCTTCTAATATATATGGTAGAAGCTTTGGTACCATACCATTGTCTTCTTTGTGGATAACTTTATTTTTGAAACAAATGTTGTTTAGGAGGTTCTAATTGTGGGGTTCTCCATCCCATAATTATCTATACCACAAACATTGAAGACCTATGATTCTCAATAGTTCTCGCATCAAGTGAAAATAAAGTGGCCACACAAATATCCTTAACGAGAACCATTGCTCCTTGAACAATCTTGCATCCTTTTCTAGACAAAGCAACCTAAACACTTTCAATCACTACAAGGAGGACACAATGTAGCAAAGGATTTTATGGAATCTCCTTAAATGTTATATCCCCTCTTTATTTAAAATAAAGGTTGCAAGAGAGGGTAAGTGTTCATAGGTTTTTATAGAGGATTTTATGTTGTTTCATTTCACTTGTAATAATTTTCTAATCTATTTGGAAACATAAAGCACTATTTCCTTCCAAGTAAATGCACCAAAAATGGTTATTAATAAACTACTGAAATGCTGTCTTCTTCTTTCAAATGCATATTTATTTCGAAACTAAATTAATTTCCCCTATGTTCCCTTATGTGTATTTAAATTACACACTCGTCTAGTTTTGAATAATAGGTTATTCAATTAAAAAAATGGTATTATAAAACAAAATTATTTGACAATGTAATTGAAATAGACATGTTGATGCTTATATAATATTGACACCCCTAATTTTTTTTTTAATGGTACTAAATATCCAATGGATGCACTACAAATATTTTTAGTGCATTAGGACATCTTACTATTTGGAGCATTGATGTACTTGATGAGCCTCATAAATGGGTAATTATATGGGCTCATTTTACCTCCTAACCTAGTCAAGTCAACCATTCTCTTAGCTTATTGTATGATTTTCTAATTACATTTATGCTTATAGAGTGAGTTGAGTTAGTTATGATGCCATGTGGTCTAACATGTATTTAATGCAGATTATTGATGATTTTTGAGGTCAAAGTCAAGGATCTAATGGAAAAATGGCAGCAATAACTTGAAGTGGACAAAGGAGAGGACTTATAGGAGGGAATCCCCCTCATTTATTACTCTTCACTTCAAATTGCCCTTCATTGAGCTCGGAGTAAAAGCAGCCAAGTCATGCACTAGAAGGAAGCCAAGCAAGTGGAGGATGACTAATGATTATCTCGAGTTTTGGGAGCTAAGCCTCCCTGATTTTAAGGAAGTTGTTGGTAGCTTCATTTTTATAAGTAGAGAGGCCTAGGGACTCACTAGGGTCAGATTTTTGTTGGAGTTTTTTTGTTCTTTTTCTTATGTAAACTCTGCTCAACTTCGAGCTTATTATTTTGATAGTTCCATGTAATCTTGTTATTGTTTTGGAAATAAAGATGGAATCCTTTTTGAGCTAGCACAGAGTTACCTCAGAGGGCTGAAGCTCTTGGGTTAGGGCCCAATCCAAGTAGCCAAGCTCCTATTTACTTTTATTTGTATGTTTTATTTCAGTTTGTAGATTAGGTTGCTGTTAGATGAATTTCTTTTATGGTCAAGAATAGGTTGCTTTTGATGATTCAATAGTTTGCTTCCGTTTGTGCTTTCTATAGTAGGTTAAGAAGTGATAAAGAAAATATCCAAAAGGCTAGCAACGGTGCCTTGGCCTCTCTTCCTCCCTCTGGGACCATGATTTGAGGCAAAGACCCTCTTGCTGCCCCAAAAACACCAATTTTCCTCACTCATAGGTCTTCTACTGTTTAAAACTTTTTAGTTGGCTAATAGTCTAGTTTGCTTTGCTTCAGAACTTCTTCATCATGCTCACTTCTTTATTTACCATAGTCTTCTTCCATGCTTTCCTTTCTTGTAGCAATTATCATCATTTCCTTTCATAGATCACAGTTTAGATTAGTTTGATGCAAAACTTTGTTTTTGTAGCTGCACTTATTTCATTTCTTGCTTAATCTCATTGGTTGGCTGTCAGTTGTTTATGCAGTAGATATCTTCTAGCAGCAGGCCAACCTACCATCCATCCCATCCTCCATCTGATCCATGCCCTATAGGTCACCCAAGTCTCCCCCCAATTCTTCCTTAGTTTCCTGCATTTTCCATAGAATTTCTTCCTCTCTCCTTGAGAAAATCCAATCATCTTTCTCTCTCCTAATGATTCTTGGTAGACCCTAGGTGCCCTAACACTTCATTCCAACCTTCATCCACCTTTTCCACCCACTCTCACATCCTCAAAACAGCCAAAACGGCCCTCTACCGCCTCCTATAGGCCTCTTATAGAACGTTGTTTTTCCTCCTATAGATTTCCTGTGTCCTACTGTAGATTTTCTTGTAGGCTTTCTTTTGAAGGACGACTGTGGGAAAAGCCTCTAGAAGGCCACTTGAGACCTCCTAGGACCCAATGACACCATCCTACATCCTCTCAAGTTCCAAAACTGCCCTTCAACACCACCTATTCGCTGCCACATTCACAAACAATAAATCACATGCATGTCAAATTCACATAAAAATACATACAAATCCAAAAAGATGTTTTTTTCTCATTTACTTCTAGAAATAGCTTAGTTAGATGTTGTTTACTTCCTTGAGTAGGTAATGGCATTCTTTTCATGGTTTTCATAGTGCTTTCTGCAAAAGTGGGATTCATTGGTTAATTAGGATTTACTTGGTTTGCTTTACATTTCAGTCTTTCTCCTTTCTGCAGTTAGAGTAGTATATGTAGAATAGTCTTTCTCTCCTTTCATCACATATAGAGCTTCTTATGGAATCCATAGAAGTTGGCTTGAGCTCCTAGTGATCTTGCGTCGACTGACCAAGTGACAACCTGCAGTAAGAACTAGTACCTGTGCATACAGCACCGTAGCTTCCAAGTTTGTTATGAACTACTGGGTTGATAAGAGTAAAGGATGTAGCCCAGGAGTTGCAGCATTATTGCTGCAATACTAGCACTTGCCATAATTTTTGGTGCCATTGCCGGTGAAGTGTCAGAGTATTCTATGATTACTGTTTTCTTCTATTTTCTATTGCAACATTCTGCTAATAGTTTATTTCAACAAAAGTAGACTAGTCCTTTCTTTTCCTTCAAGTTCTGCATTTCTTTTCTTTCATTTTAGATTTTGCAAATTTCATTTCAGCAAGAGTAGACTAGTCATTCTTTTCTTTCAAGTTCTGAATCTCCTTTCTTTCCTCTTCAATTCTGGAAATTTCCATTCAGTAAGTTTATTTCAGCTAGTTGCAATTTGTTTTGTTCAATCAATTTCAGTTTTGCAGGTACTATCAGTGTGGGAAAAAGAAACAAAAACCAACCAAAAATATTTCATTTCATGCCTCGTAGGAATAGAGATAACTCAGGAAAATTGTTTCCCAACTCCCCCACTGCTTCACACAGCCAACCTTCTCTCTTCTTCAATGGCTGCGATAAAAAGAACCCTTAGGTGAACAACCAGACATATTTGAAGAACCTATAGGGGAAGAAGAAGAAGAAAACATTCCTTTGGAGCCAATGGCTAAACACAAAAATACTAGGGGGAATGGAGAGAGAATATAGGGTACCTTTCCTATTTAGGAGACCAATGGGGACACCGAAATGAAGAATATAAGACCTTCCGCCCTACCCCATTTCCACGGTCTGACTACAGAAGATCCTGACACCTTTTTGTTTGAGTTTTCTATTATTTGTCAAACCTATGACTATGCAGAAGATGAGAAATATTTGAAACTATTCCCTTCTACTCTCGAGGATGCAGCATTGCACTGGTTCATGGGATTACCTGGAAATAGCATCATAACTTGGGCTCAGATGGAGCAAGCCTTTAACAACAAGTATCGAGACTATTATAGGTCAAAAGATACTAAAGAAGAAATTTTCCAAATGGCCAGAGGAAGTGATGAGTCCCTGGAGGACTATGAAGAGAGGTTCCAACTTAGTTACAAAAGGGTCGGGTGTACACTTGACCCTCAGTCTATGAAGCTAGTCCTGCTCAGGGGAATTCAGGAAGATCTTTTATACACCCTCCATCCACTAGCCGAGGGAGACATCTACCAACTGTCCTATGAGGAAATAAAGAATGTTTTAAGGCACCATTCTAGAGTAGCCAGAAAGAAAGGTAGGGGGAGTCAACCCATAGCTAGTACCTCTTCCTCCAACTCATCCATCAAAGGAGAAATTGGAAACATGTTGGAAGACTTCAAGAGTGAGATGTTGCAGACTCTTGCCATGCAAATGGATACCTTGCATATCAAAAGGAAACAAGAGGAAGCAGAGAGGGATTTGGCCATTTTTTTCCCTAGATGCACCAAGAGGCATCCTAGGAATGAATGCACATTGAACTCTATAGAAGTTTGTTCAGTCTGTGAAGAAAATCATTCTATAAACAAGTGCCCTTCCTTACCCGGACTTAATGTTGTATATCAAGGGGCTGAGGGAGTCACTGAACAACTCTATTACATAAACCATAGGAGGCTGCATGGGCCTAGATCATATCAACACGGGATGCAAGGGACATCTTTGGCATACTACAACCCCAACCAAGTCACTTCCATACCTTCTTGGGGCCCCCCTGCTCATCATTCCTGGTCCACACCTCCTCCTTGGTCCTTCACATCTCCATATCATGCCCAACCAACCACCCATTCATTTCAATCCTATGCTCAGCCACAACCTCATTGGAATGCATATCATCAGTGGTGGAGGCCCCAATACAACTCTCCTCCTACTCTTTTTCCTCCACCACCTGCCCAACCACAACTGTTACCTCTTGCTCCACCAAAGCAACCACAAATGCCTACCCAGCCAAATCCGAACCCGAACAAGAGACAGGCTCAGCAAGTGTATAGTGGGGAACCATCATGCCTGACTTATGATGTTGAGATTCAGGAAATTAACTTGCGATCTAGGAAAGTTCTCCCAGATAGCCAGCCTCCACCTAGGGAGGTTGAGGAAGATAAAGAGGAAAGAGAACCTAAATCAAATCCACCCTTTCCTGAGAGACTATCCGCAACAGTCCAGCCTACCCCAGAAGAAACTGAACTCCTAGGAGAATTGAAACATTTATGTGTGAAGATACCACTTCTCCAAGCGATAAAAGATGTGCCTATGTACAATAGGTTGATTAAAGTGAAGTGCTTTAGGCATCCAGGAAGGTGCAAGAGGGATGCCCCAACCATCAATGTCATAGGGCAACTGTCCGACCTGATGTTGGGGCAAGTAATCTGTCCAAAATATCTGGACCCTAGAAGCCCAGTAGTTGATTTCCACATCAATGGAACCATGATCCCACACACCTTGATTGATCTGGGAGCTGCCATTAATGTGATGACAAAGGACACAATTCTCAAACTCAACCTCCAGGGCTCCTTGAGGAAGACCACGATTGTGGTACAGCTTGTAGACCGCTCCACCATGACCCCTGAGGGGATTATGGAAGATGTGATGGTCTCCATTGATTATTTTGAGTACCCTGCTGATTTCTTAGTTCTCCAGCCAAAGGCAAAGCTCACTGGGTATCCTTTCATTCTGGGAAGACCCTGGTTGGCTACCGTTGATGCCTACATCAGTTGTCAAGTTGTGAAAATGACCATAAAGAACGGGCATATGTCCAAGTAGTTAATCCTATATCCTCCTGCCCAACCCTTGCTAGAACGTGATCTACCTCTCTGGTTGGAGGAGGAAGATGAGGACAAAGTCTATTATGCACTGTTTTGTGCATTAGAAATTGCCATTGGGGGAAAACCGCAAGATGAGGATGATATGATTGAAAACCTGATTCATAATTCACCTCCCAGTGTATCACCATTAGAGGACATAGTAAGAGAAACCCAAAACAACCCCTCAAGTGATCTCTGTATGGCCGACTCCACTCCTCTCCGTGTTAAGAATATAGATTTTGGCCCAGAAAGAACCTTGAAAATCAATCCATCCCTATCCACTTCCCAGGAGAAGGAACTGTGTAGCTTGCTGGGAAAACACCTAGATGCCTTCACCTAGAGTTATAAGGAGATGAAGGGAGTGCACCCTTCAGTATGTACTCATCATATATACATCAAGGAGGATTGCAAGCCTATCAGGTAGCCTCAAAGGAGGATGAATCCAACACTTCAAGATATTATTAAGGAAGAATTGCAGAAATTTCTTGATGCAGGATTCATCTATCCCATCTCTGACAATGAATGGGTCTCTCCTTTGGTGCTAGTGCCAAGGAAAAATGGTAAGTAGAGAATCTATGTCGACTATCTGGAATTGAACAAAGCCACTAAGAGGGACCATTTCCCTTTACCTTTCATAGATCAAGTGTTAGATGGTCTGGTAGGGAAAAAGTTTTTCTCTTTCCTAAATGGGTTTAACATGTACAATCATATTCAAATCAGCTTGGAAGACCAAGATAAGACCACTTTCACTTGTCCTTGGGGTACCTTTGCATACCAGGTCCTTCCTTTTGGTTTGTGTAATGCTCTAGCCACTTTCCAAAGAGCGGTGTTGAGTATATTCTCTGAATTAGTACATGATGCAGTAGAGATATACATGGATGACTTTACTCCTTATGGCTCTCACTTTCAGGAAGCCTTATCTAATCTAGGAAAAGTTCTAGACAAGTGTATTGAGACGAACCTGTCCCTCAGTCTAGAAAAATGTGAATTTTTGATGACTGAAGGGACTGTGCTAGGTCATGGAATATCTCAATAGGGATTGCAGGTGGACCCCAACAAAATTACCATCATCCAAAGGGTCCCACCTCCTCAAAAAGTGAGAGATGTCAGAAGTTTCCTAGGCTTAGCTATGTATTACCGGAGATTCATTAAAGATTTTAGCAAGCTAGCCTCTCCTTTGTTTGGCCTTTTAGGTAAAGATGTCAAGTTTATATGGTCAAAAAAATGTCAAGAAGCCCTAGAGACCTTGAAGAGCAAGCTCGTGACTGCCCCAATTCTGAGAGGCCCGAACTAGGCCCTACCTTTCCACATTCACACAGATGCCTGGAACATAGCAATAGGAGCAGCCGTGGGACAAATTGATGAAAAGTTACCTTATGCCATATACTTTATAAGCGAAAGCTTGTCAAAGGCAGAGTTAAACTATATGGTGACTGAGAAGGAACTCCTAGCTATCGTGCATTCCTTAAACAAATTCAGACATTATATCACAGGCTATCAAACCTTTGTGCACACTAATGATGCTGCAATTAGATATTTAATGAACAAACCAGATGTGAATGCTTGCATTATTAGATGGTTTGTTTTATTGCAGCAGTTTGATTTTACCATTATTGATAAGCCTGGCAAAGAAAATGTTGTTGCTGATTTTTTGTCTAGAGTAAATTTGCCTGCAAGTGAAGAAGGAATGGTGGATGACCGAATGCCAGATGAACATCTATTTTCTATCTCAGTAATATCTCCATGGTTTGCTGATATAGAAAACTATTTGGTTTCAGCACAGTTCCTACCACACCTGTCCTCAAAAGAGAAGAGAAAGATAGTAAGGGAAAGCACCCCTTTCACCTAGATTGGGTGCAATCTCTTCAAACATGGCCTAGATCAGATCTTGGAAAGATGTGTCAGGGAGGAGGAAGTCTTTGACATCCTCCTAACCTGTCATCACGGGCCTTGTAGAGGTCATTTTGCATCAAAAAGAACTGCCTTCAACATACTACAAGTAGGCTACTACTGGCCCACTCTTCATCAGGATGTGAGGAGATATACCAGCCAGTGTGATCGGTGTCAGAGGATGAGGAAACCTACTCCAAAGGATGAGATGCCCATGCAACCTCAAGTGACCTTTGAGCCATTTGAGAAGTGGGGCATGGACTTTGTGGGTCCTATCAGCCCTCCTTCAAAGCAGAAACAATACATCATTGTCTGCACTGATTACCTGACAAAGTGGGTAGAGGCAAATCAATCAAAGCAATGACAGAGGAAAAAGTAGCTGAGTTTTTGAGAGAAAACATTTCTACAAGTTTGGGTATCCAAGAGAGTTGGTCACAGATCAAGGCAATCAGTTTACTTCCAATTTGATTGAATACCTGCTCACACATCATAAAATCAAGCATATGACTTCCACCTCTTACTATCCACAAGCCAATGGGTAGGTGGAGGTCACTTACAGAGCATTGGAAGGGATACTGACAAAGGTAGTGAGTAGCAGCAAAAAAGACTAGGCGAACAAATTAGTTGAGGCCACTTGGGCCTACAACACAACATGGAAGACCACTATAGGGTTCAAACCCTATGAGCTGGTCTATGGGAATAGGGCTTTACTGTCAATGGAATTTGAATTCAATATCCTGAGGATGGTAGCTCAATTGGACCTAGACATCATCCATGCATAGAAAGAAAGTTTACTTCAGCTCAATGGTTTGGATGAACACGAAATGTAGGCCCTTCTCCATACAGAAGTAGTTCAGCTTCAGAGAAAGATATGGCATGACAAAAATATTAGGGAGAAGCAATTCCAAGAGGGAGATTGGGCACTACTCTATGATTCAAGATATAAAGATTTCAAGGGCAAGATAAGGACAAGATGTTTGGGAGCCTACATTGTGGAGAAATGCAGTGACAATTGTTCAGTTCTGATCAGAACCATTGATGATGAAGCCATCCCCATGCTTGTCAATGGACATCGGTTGAAAGTCTACAATAAACCCCTCTCTAACAGAGAGTTCATTGAAGATTTGAATAAGACAGTGATGGTAGTGGAGCGTGTCTTAACCTCCACTTCACCCACTCACTGAAGAAAAATAAAAAATAAAAAGAAATAAGGACTCAAGTGAAAACCTCCATGAAGCTCTTGAGTCCCATCATTGGGTCGAAAACCTCTTCTGAGGCAGCCCAGTGATGTCAAAAAAAAAATAAGAGAGAAAAATAAAATCCCTGGGTGAAAACCTCCCTTGGAGGCACCCAGGGTAGGCAATTAGGGTGAAAACCTCCCTGAGGCACCTTAGTTGTTTTCAAAAAAAAAAAAGAGAAAAAGAGAAATGAATTTCTAGTAGCACTGCAGGTTTGCAGGAGGACTACAGGAAGAAGCAGAAGGTGCTAAGGGAGCCCTGAAACCAACACCAACACCTATCCTACCTTCCCACACCTTTCTCCATCATTCTTGGCCATTCCTTTCACCCCACTGTGTTTTTTTCCAAAAACTGTGTTTTCTATAGGAGGCTCCTGTAGAAATTACAGAGAGCCAGAAATGGCTAAAAAAGGCAGTTTGAAGAACAGGGAAGCTTCATGAATAAACTATAAGCCCTCCTATAGTCTTCAACCCTCCTTGCCACCATTTCCAAGCCTACATCACAGCCCCAAGAATAATTCTTCTTCCTGTCCAAGAAAAACACAGAAAAAAATAGTTTTCGGGAAAAAGATAAAAACAAAAAATAAGAGAGTAGGCAGCACCATCCACCTCACCTAAAGCCTACCTATTACCTCTCCATCTCTATTTACATCTCTGGCATCATCCTTACAGCTCCAAGCATAGAAAGAGGCTGAAGTTCAAGGGGAGAAGCAGCTACAGGAACTCCTGTAGGAATTCCTGTAGCAGCTGATCCCATTAAAATCCAACATCAGCAGCAAGAGGGTGCAAATATGAAGGTTGAAGAAGACACCTGAAGCTTAGATCCAGCTAGAGAAAAACCTACACAAGGCATAGACACACATCAACAAGCAGACAACATGCATCAAAAGAAACAAGGGCATGTAGTAGAGAGAAAGAACCATAGCACCTCACAAGCAAATACATTCAGATCTCAGGTAAGTAACTAACCCGCTCCTCTGTTTGCATTTGTGTAATTAGAAGGCATGAAAAATTAATGAGATGGTTGAGGTTGAATGAGGGAAATATGACTAGTTAACTTGGCCACCTTCTTCTAGTTGACTCCACTCATCTGAAGATATCACCCACACGTGCGCATAGTCAACTCAAGAAAGATGTCAAGGACATGTAGTGGAGGAAGTATGAACTCCAATGCAATCATGAGCTATGATTACGAGGAAAGGGCCATGATGACAAGGTAGGTGGGGACCAACGATCCAAATATGGTCAACGTACACTTTGCCAGCTCACCCTCCATCACTGGAAATATCCATAGAAAGTAATAAGTACTCCTCCCCGAGCACTCTCACCACCATTTCCTTCATTCTCTCTTCGAAACTCCGCTCTTGCAATCTCTTCATGCCCCCACATCCTCATAACCATCATTCTCCATTAATCTCTCCCATATTCCTACTCAGCGCTTTCTACAGGAGCACTTACAGGTTCTACAAGAGCAACTACAAGGATTCTAGAGGAGGGACAACAATCTTCTACAAGAGGGCCAGCGATTTGTTTTGAAGGGAGAAAAAACGTTTTTTATCGTGATTCTCGGGTTGAGGAGGAAGGTTCAATGCATACCCCCATTGAATATAAAAATATGCAAGAAGTGGTTTAAATTCGAGGGTGAAATCAAGCCTTTAGGTGGAGGAAATACATAAAAAAAAAAAAAAAAAAAAAAAAAAAAAACTGCTTATTCTAAGAAAAAAAAAACACAGTCTCTTTATTTCTTTGTTTTTCTTCAAAAATTGTTGTCTCCTTCTACACATTTGGTTTCCCAAAGAAGCATAAACAAAATGACAAGAGGTTTTATGAGGAAGGATCCCACCAACTCCTCCAGGCTCCATGCACATCCCCAAGTAGTGGACATATTCACAAGAGCAAATTGGATGAACTTTTTTGAGAAATTCCAAGGGTTTGATGAGGAAGTTGCTCAATAATTTGCCCACTCTTTGGTCCCTCACACCAGAACACATGTCACTGTCACCTTTAGAGGCCTTTCCATGGAGATAACCCCTCAATTTATCAGTAGGGTTACTACCCTTCCCCTTGGATTGCCTTGGAGTAAGGATGAGAAACCAATTGGCCAGGCTACTAAGAAAAACTTTTTACAAAAAAATGAAACCCCTGTAGAGGATAAAAATGGCATTAGAAGGGCTAGCATACCATATCCTTGGGATGAGGTTAGCTACCAAATAATCAAATATATTTCCTGTGAGGGGAGGTACAACATTGTCTATGGTTACCACTTTAGAATCCTTCATGAATTAAGGTATGGCATGGACACTCCAGCCCCTTAGAAGCTCAGCATCCCCTACTTCCTCATGCAGTCTCTCACTGACTCTAGCACTAAAGTTCAAACAAGGAATTCAGAGCATCTCGCTCACCATGGGTTAATCGAAATTTTAGTGGAAGAAGCCCTCCATACATTTAAACTCCCTATACCATGGGAAATCTTCTGAAACATAACAACAGAGGATGACATAAAAGCCCTAACCTATGATATCAATCCTACTGGCAGTGAGGAGGAAGAGTAGCAATGGGGAGAAGGTGAAGCAACTGGTCACTTAGTAGAAAAAGAAGGGAAGGAGGAAGAAACTAATATAGAGGAGGAGAAAACTGAAGAAACAGAGTAGGAAGAAACAGAGCAAACAGAGATAGAAAGAGAAACAGAAGGAGGAGAAAAAGGGGAAGAAAAGATAGAACATGGATAAGTGTCCCCTGAGACTCTGGAAAGAGAGGCAACAACTGCTCTCAATGCCCTCAGTACTCCCATCAAGCCAAAACAAAAGAGGAAAAGGCAGGCTTCCATGTATTTTAGGTCTAGGAAGAGCACAATAATCAAAATAGGGAAACCCCAACCTTCTTCAAAAGTGCCAATTATAATTGAAGATTCACCCTCTACACAAGGAAAAGAATCCCATCCTTAGGCACCTATCACATATGAAAGGGGGACTCCTAGATCTCCCACATGGAAAGAAGAGGTAGAACTACAGGACCCAAAAACAGTCTTATGGGAGGCACAGACAGTTCTACATCAGACACTGTCAAAACTACAGGAGACCCAAAAGCTAGAGAAAAGGATAGAAGGACAACCAAAGGGAAAGGAGGAAGAAATAGAGCTACAAGAACCTGATCCCCTGCCTAGTCTTGGCTCCTACTATAGTCTTCTTGAGGGGGGAGGAATAATTCCACAAAAAATTGCAATTCCACTATTCTTTGAATTAGACAAAGAGAGGATAAGAACACATAGGTGGATGCAAATAGCCAAATCCAAAGGAGTTGAGGATATTGGCCATATGGAGAACAAACTCATAGAAATGGGCAGGGATTTGAGTGCTATCAGACATAGGGAAGCAACTACAATAAGCCAACTTGAAACAGGAAATGAATTGCTAAGGAGATAGTTGCAAGAGAAAGAGACCCAACTGGCATGCATGGCTAGTTGGTTGATGGAGGCATTGCAATGTAGAACACTAGAAAAATCCTATGGCTTTTGTCTCAAGGACCAATAGTTGCAATTTCAGATAAAGAATTTGGCACAAAGAGGCACAATGTCTTTCTAAGATTATAGGCATTTTATGAATCTGTGTAACCAAAGCACATCAGAAGATAAGGAAAAGATGGCAGAATTTTACCTACATAACATGGCCCTCACAGACATGAATGTGTGGGAGCCCAATTCCAGGATAGGGAACCTGCAACTAATGGCCATGGCCTCATGGATGAACCATGAAGAGTTAAGGGCAACACAAATAAAAAGGTTGATGGTAAAGGAGCAGAATGAGCCATTAATGATCAAAGCTGAGCCATCAGACCCCATGGAACTCATTAGCGCACATAACCTGCTTGCCACTAATCCTTAGAGTGCCCCTAGATATATAAGTGATCAGGCACAAGCCATTGCACACTTTGAGGATATGGAAAGGCTACTTGAGGATGACTGTGTGCATGCATGTATGAGGAGATGGAACACCTTACCACACAGTCTGCAGATCAGGGAATATCATTCCCCAATGAGGATGAAGGAGGCATTAAGGAGAGTGCAAATGTATAAGTGCTCCATGCAGAGACTGAAGGTCAATTGGATTGGCCTCAAATTGAGTCCCGCACTACTGCTAGGCATGCTAGAGGGCAGAAGAGAAGAAGAAGAGAAGGAGAAGTGGGAAGAGATAGACAGGAAGGCTGGATTCTATGACAAGGAAGAGGAGACCACATTAGAAGCATGGGATGCTAGGGAGTCCACTAGGGCCATGAATGATGAGGAGATGGCCTAAGTTGCTCAGAGGACGAGCAACACTTTTAGTAGGGGGGTGATGATGAGCCTCATAAATGGGTAATTATATGGGCTTATTTTACCTCCTAACCTATTCAAATCAACCATTCTTTTAGCTTATTGTATGATTTTCTGATTATATGTATGCTTATAGAGTGAGTTGAGTTAGTTATGAGCCATGTGGTTCAACATGTGTTTAATGCACATTATTGATGATTTTTGAGGTCAAAGTGAAGGATCCAGTGGACAAATGGCAGAAATAACTCGAATTGGACAAAGGAGAGGACTTATATAAGGGAATCCCCCTCATTTATTACTGCTCACTTCAAATTCCCCTTCATTGAGCTCGGAGTACAAGCAGCCAAGTCATGCACTAGAAGGCAGCCGAGCAAGTGGAGGATGAATGATGATTATCTTGAGATTTGGGAGCCAAGCCTACCTGATTTTAAGGAAGCTATTAGTAGCTTCATTTGTATAAGTAGAGAGGCCTAGGGCCTCACTAGGGTCATATTTTTGTTGGATTTTTGTTGTACTTTTGCTTATGTAAAATCTGCTCAACTTTGAGCTTATTATTTTGACAGTTCCATGTAATCTTGTTATTGTTTTGGAAATAAATATGGAATCCTTTTTGAGCTAGCACTGAGTTACCTCAGAGGGATGGAGCTCTTGGGTTAGGGCTTGATCCAAATAGACAACCTCCTCTTTACCTGTATTTGTATGTTTGATTTCCGTTTGTAGATTAGGTTGCTATTAGATGAATTTCGTTTATGGTCAAGAATAGGTTGCTTTTGACGATTCAATAGTTTTCTTCCATTTGTGCTTTCTATAGCAGGTTAAGCAGTGATAAAGAAAAGATCCAAAAGGCTAGCAGCAGTGCCTTGGCTTCTCTTCCTCCCTCTGGGACCATGATTTGATGCAAAGACCCTCTTGCTGCCCCAAAAACACAGATTTTCATCATTCATAGGACTTCTAGTGTTTATAGCTTTTTAGTTGGTTAAAAGTCTAGTTTTCTTTGCTTCATAACTTCTTCATCATGCTTTCTTCTTTCTTTACCATAGTATTCTTCCATTCTTTCCTTTCTTGCATCAGTTATCAGCATTTCCTTTCATAGATCATAGTTTAGATTAGTTTGATGCAAAACGTTTTTTTTTCTAGATGCACTTATTTCATTGCTTTCTTAATCTCATTGGTTGACTGTTAGTTATTTATGTGGAAAAAACCTTCTAGAAGTAGGCTAGCCTATCAGCCATCCCATCCTCCATCTAATCCATTCTCTACGGGTCACCCAAGTCTCCCCTCAATTCTGCCTTATTTTCCTGCATTTTCCATAGAATTTCTTCCTCTCTCCTTGAGCAAACCCAATCATCTTTCTCTCTCCTAATGATTCTTGGTAGACCCTAGGTGTCCTAACACTTCACTCCAACGTTCATCCACGTTTTCCACCCACTCTCACACCCTCAAAATAGTCAAAACTGCCCTCGGCCTCCTGCTATAGGCCTCATGTAGAATGTTGTTTTCCCCCCTGTAGATTTCCTGTGTCCTCCTGTAGATTTTCCTGTAGCTTTCTTTTGAAGGCTGAGTGTGGGAAAAGCCTCCAAAAGGCCACCTGAGACCTCCTAGGACCCAACCACACGATCCTACATCCTCTCAAGTCCCAAAACTACCCTTCAACACCACCTATTTGCTGCCACATTCACAAACAATAAATCACATGCATGTCAAATTCACATAAAAATACATAGAAACCCAAAAAGATGTTTTTTGCTCATATACTTTCAGAAACAGATTTGTTAGATGTTGTTTACTTCCTTGAGTAGGTAATGGCATTCCTTTCATGGTTTTCATAGTGCTTTTTGCAAAAGTAGGATTCATTAGTTAATTATGATTTACTTGGTTTGATTTACATTTCAGTCTTTCTCCTTTCTGCAGTTAGACTAGTATCTGTAGAATAGTCCTTCTCTCCTTTCATCACATATAGAGCTTCTTCTGGAATCCATAGAAGTTGGCTTGAGCTCCTAGTGATCTTGTGCTGGTTGACCAAGTGACAACCTGCAGTAAGAACTAGTACTTGTGCATACAGCACCGTCGCTTCCGAGTTTGTTACAAACTACCAGGTTGATAAGAGTAAAGTAGGTAGCCTAGGAGTTGTAGCATTATTGCTGCAATACTGGTGCTCACCAATACTCATATACATGATGCCAAAATGCCATTAGCATTGTATTTTAGAGTACTGTAGCTTCTATTTTTCAACATTTATTCAAAATATTATTAGTGTGATGGGAATATTCATATCGAAATTGGAGCATTATTATACGTGCAACACACTGCATTATGAAAGACTTAGTGTGAAAAATATAATTTTCCTTATTTAAGAAAATAAAATAGTGCATGGATGCATTGATGTCCACAAGAAATATTTTGTGGATCTAATTGTTTGATGAGTTAAGAAACTATAGAATAAAATTTTTACCAAATATAATGTCAATATCACTTTTACTTATATGCTTCCCACTAATCACACAAAAAATAATTACTCACTCCACCTTCACATCCACCCATTTTAAGTGCTTTATAATGATGTTCCTTTCCCAAGTTAATAGTGTCATCAACCAAATTGAATCATTTTTTAACCCTTTTTTTTGTAAGTCAAAAAGTTTCTATTAATAAAAGAACATATACACAGATGACAAAATGCATGTGGTCTCACCCCGACCAGGTTTGTTGAATAATGCTATAACCATGTAACGTATAAAAAGAAAAATGAATAGCTGAGAGGTCCATATCCTTATAGGCCTAACATACTAGAAAATAGAATGAACTAGAAAGACATCAATGATCATAATTAGTCTTCAGAGGTAATTGAAGTAGGATTATGTAACCGCATTCTTGGAGGAGGAGGGCAATACAAAAAAATGACATGATGCTTCAAGTCAACAAGCAAAGCTTCTAACTTTTTGACTTTCTCCATTAGGAAATTTTTCCCATGCAAGATAACTAAAATTATTTCATGAACATGGAATTAGAAGTAGTCAAGTTGTTCTAGTTTGGCCATAATTAACTTCTGCTCCTAACTTTGGGCTCTATCGAGATATTCCAACCAGGAAGTGACAGATTGTACCAACTCCTCGAGCACCATGGAAATATGAGGATGCTTGGAAGTGTTACAGGGAAAAGTGTCTATGCAGAACTGATAATCCCACTAAGGTGTGGTAGCTACCTTAGAAACAAACAAAGTAAAGCTACTTTCATTTTTCCTTTATGAAAGATAGATGAGAGAAGAATAAAGGAGACCAACGTCTATCTCGCGCTTGGCTCCTAGTTCGATTCCTCTCTCTTCTGATAGTCTTTTGCTACTTACTTCCTTGTACACCCAACTTCACAGAGTACATGTAGAATCAAAGTAGCATAACACTATACAAGAACATGGATCTATTATCATAAACAATTTAGGATCAGATGTAAATTGACCATACAAATGCATAAAACATAAATGACACAAGAGTATGGAGGAAAACTTGAATAGCTTTTATTGATAATCAAGAAAGAGCCAAGAGAGTTACAACCAGTTGTTCTGACCCAGCATCATCCTCTCAGCAAGTAAGCCCTTCTTTACCTCATACAAAGCTTAGATCACCCAACACTATGATGTTGTCTCAAGAAACCAACAACAATTCCTTACAATATGCCAAATTCCAGCCTCTGGATCTCTGGGATGACAAATCCATATATAGATATCTGTAAGGGAGATGAGTCAGCTTGTGATTTGATTAGTGTCTTCCCTTTGATAGTTCTTGCTTCCACTTGGAGATTGATGATCTCTTACTCATCCTTGGTCAAATTCAGAGAGGCAAGTTTCACAGGAGAAGCTTCTGGAAGACTCCATGCCTCTCCACCTTGCGGATTGACACTGCCATTTGTCACTTCTCTCCCATCGCACCCCATAGAAGGGATTTTTGAAATGAAACGCACCCACAAAGTGTACTTAGGTGAGATGCAACGTGCTTTGCCTATGGAGCAGGTGAAATGATCCTTTTTTGACTAGTTCTGAGCAGTTTTTCATGGAGAGCTTCTGGGAGAAGCTGTAATCAGTTGACCTTGTTCCTTTAGGGGTTAGAACAACACTTTTAGGGACTTAGGAGCACTTGGTTTATGGACATTTTATGCTTGGGGTTGCAGTGCCCAAAAATGCCTATAACAGTTGCCCCCTAAAGCATGAGGTCGTTAATCTTCTTGATGTCGGGTGAAATGCTTTATCATGAGGATCAGAAGTTCTTTCAAGCTGGGAGGAGACCTGTAATAAGACACAATACAATACATTATCTTCATAATATTTTCGTGATCTAGCTGAGGCGGGCATTCCCATGCTCATCTTTATAAATTCATTTTCATGCACATAGGACAGACAATCGTCTGAGTGTAGACTGATGATCCTGGTAGAGCCATCATCCCTCTGATTGGATGATTATCTATACAGAAATGATGTACATTTGATGTCTTTATTTCCCTAAATATACATCGCAGCCCGGATGGATGAAACTAGATCCGAGGTCTTCAATCTCGTTCGATCTTCACTCAAAGTACAAGTTGATCCATGTGAGAGATGTCCTGGAGTTGAACATGGAAAGACATCACCTGATTAGCAGCCAATGATGTAAGCTATTAACAGGCGCGAGAGGAATCACCGATAATGATAATGACCCTCAAGGTACTGCAGTATAATTCACGTGGTGTGAATAAAGGACTTGGCATCGAACACCACGAAAAATCTTTCGGTCGAAGGGCATTGATGTAAACCTGTCGCCGGAAGTGAGAAACTTGCCATCGAGGCATGTAAGCTTCAAAGTACTGAAAGGGGTGTCCCTAGATCAACTTCTTGGATAATGAGCTGATGTCGACAAGAAGCGATCCGTCATAGGAGGGCCTTAATGAATCCCACATCAATGACACAGAACGGAGCAAATGATTTTAATGGAGGTGAAAATGATCTGGTGATATAAGGTTCAGGGTGGCGCTCATGAAAGAATGGAGCGTAAATGTATTGCAGTGGGTGAGACACAGGTGAATTCTCTGAATGAATTCTCTTGCACATATCGGCGACACTGACGTGATGGATCGGTAGCATTAACCCCAAATGTGGATGGTGTGATGGGACCATGGTGATGTGACCGGTGAATGAAACAACCCAACTCCACTTGGATGCGGAGTGAAAGTGTCATGTTCAAGAGCGACTTGCTACCAGCAAAGTTTCTTCATGTTTTCTTCCCAATTTTTCCTCAGTCATTGCTAACCAATACCTCTTTATTTTTGTCAAGATTGAGGAGGATAACATATGCTTGTTCTATTATTTTCCCTTCAGGAAAACCCATCGCTATGTTTTAACGAGCCTAGCGATAGTGAAACCCGTTCTTTTCTGCTATGGACAAGTTTGTCGCTATTAGGTTTTAACGAGTTTAACGACAAAGATAACTCAGCCCTTTTCAATTTTAGAGAGTCTGAAAAGGGACGTAAAGGAAACTCCAAAATTCATTTTTCGTCATCTAATCCCTTAGTCCGAAAAAGTATAAAACAATACAGAAGGGATGAATTTCCGATACTTTTAACGAGCCGAACAAAACAAGTGCTCGATATTTTTGTGTAATAATCCCTCAGGTCCAAAAAGATTAAAATCTAAAGGATGGATAGCACTTTCAGTCCCTTTAACGAGCTGGAGATGCCAATGTGTTGTTGGGAAAAGTATTCAATATGGAATGACCCTATCCCACTCTAAGGGTGATAGTACCTCAGCAACAATCAAAGCAAAGCTATTTGAGATTACTTCTTTATGAGATGTAAAAGAGGGGAGAAAGAGATCCACTAACCGATGTCTTTCACTAATGATTGATCCAATCTTCTCTCTTTGCTACTTGCTCCCAGCTCCTTGCTCTTTCACTGGCCCAGCTACAACAAGATCCTGCAAAATGGCAAGAGAGGGAAACTACAAGAAGCATACATTCATAATTGATTCAAGGATTAGAATAAATCAAATACACAAGTATAGTAACACATCATTGAGACACATGTATATAGAAGAACCTCAAATGCTTTATTAATGGAAGAAGTAAAGTTCAGGAAGTGATACAACCATAAGAGGCCCAATCCAGCATCACCTCCCAGCAGAAAGAAATCTCCTCTTCACCTCCTTCAAAGCAAATCACCCAATAGTTCTAAACTCAAACCAAAAACACTTCCTTACATTCACCAGATTCCAGCCTCCCTAGACCTCATGAGAGAGATCTATATATAGGAGTTTTGGAGAAAGGATGAGTCAGCTTGAAGCTGGCATGAAGCTGACTAGTGTCCTCTCTCACTTCAGTTATTCTTCAGTTCTTGAGTCCACTTGGAGGTTCTTGCTTCCACTTGGAGATCTAGACCCTCTTACTCATCACCAGTCGAATTCCTTGATCCAAGTGTCATTTTGGAAGCTTCCTGGGCATTGACACCTTGAGGAATGACTGTGCCACATGTCCCAACTCGCCCAGCGCAGGTAGCCTTCTTTGCAGTTGACATTCAGCGCAGGTAGACAGTGGAGCAGTTGACATTCAGCGCAGATGCTCAGTGGAGCAGTTGACATGATCCAGAATTGCCTTGTTTTTGAGTGTTTTCAGGTGGAGAACTTTTATTCAGTGCTGTGGTTTGCTGACCTTGTTCCTCTAGGGGTAGGAACAACATGTTTAGGGACTTTGGATCCCTTAAATTATGGACATTTCATGCTTCATGCTGTAAGGCAAAAAAATGTCTATAACAGTTGCCCCCTAAAGTATGAGGTCGTTTATCGGGTGAAATGCTTTATTAGGAGGATCCGAAGTTCATTCAATCGCTGAGAGGTGACCTGTAATAAAATACAATACAATACATTATTTTTCACTCTGCTTTCATGATCTAGCTGAGGCGGGCATTCCCATGCTCAGCTTCATAAATTCATTTTGGTACATAGAACAGACGATCATCTGATGGTAGACTGATAATTCTCTGCTGAAATTATCATCCTTTGAGTAGGATGATCATCTGCTGAAATGATGTACATGTCAAATGTCTTTATATTTCCTAAATATTTATCGCAGCCCGGATGGATGAAACTAGATCCGGTGTCTTCAAACTCGTTTGATCTTCACTCTAAGTACAAGTCGATCCATGTGAGAATTGTGCAGAAGTCGAACATGGAAAGACATCGCTTGATTACCGGTCAATGATGTAAACCGTTAACAAGCGCGAGAGGAATCACTGATAATGATAATGACCCTCAAGGTACTGCAGTACAATTCACGTGGTGTGAATATAGGAATTGGCGTCGAACACCACGCAAAATCTTCTGGTCGAAGGTCATTGATGTATACCTGTCGCCGGAAGTGAGAAACTTGCCATTGAGGCATGCAAGCTTCAAAGTACTGGGGGGGTTGTTCCTAGATCAACTTCTTGGATAATGAGCTGAAGTCGACAAGAAGCGATCCGTCAAAGGAGGGCCTTAATGAATCCCACATCAGTGACATGGAATGGAGCTAATGATTTTAATGGAGGTGAAAACAATCTGTGACATATGATTCAGGGTGGCGATCATGGATGGATGAAGGATAATGTATGGCAGTGGATGGGACACGGTTGACTCTTTCTGAACAAAATCTCTTGAACATATAACGACACTGATGCGATGGATCGGTAGCATTACCCCAAATGTGGATGGTTTGGCGAGACCATGGTGATGAGACCGGTGAATGAAACAACCCAACCTGATGTGATACGAAGGAAAAGTGTCATGTTCAAGAGCGACTTGCTACCATTACAGCTTTGAGGTTCTCCCAATTTTTCCCCAGTCATTTCTGACCAGTACCTCTTTATTTTTGTCAAGCTTGAGGAGGATAACATATGCTTGTTCTATAACCTGCCCTTCGGGCAAGCCCATCGCTATGTTTTAACGAGCCTAGCGATAGGGAAACTCGTTCTCGTCTAAAGACAAGTTTGTCGCTATTTAATCATTTTAACGAGTCTAACGACAAGGAAAACTCGGTCCTTTTCATTTTTAGAGAGTCTGAAAAGGTACAGAAAGTTAACTCCAAAATTCCTTTTTCGTCATCTAATCCCTTAAGTCCGAAAAAGTATAAAACAATACAGAAGGGATGAGTTTTCGATAACTTTAATGAGCCGAATAAAACAAGCGCTCGACCTTTTTGTGCAATAATCCCTCAGGTCCAAAAAGATTAAAATCTAGAGGAGGGATAGCTCTTCCGGTCACTTTAACGAGCTGGAAGGCCAAAACTCGACAAACTTTTCATATTTTACGAGTCAGTTGAAAAGAACTCAAAGAAGACTCGACTTTTGAGGAACGAGTGATAAACAGGGATAGCAGCAGATTCCAGGTACAGGTTGGAATTTTCCAATCACGACAGTGTCACAAGGATGGCTAGGCGAAATCACTCTTCGCAGCTGTTCCTCAAAATGGGTAAACAATCATATGGAGGTGAACAATCGGCCAAATAACGGTGGAGGTGGCAGGTGCAAAACACGACCAAGGCTTTTTATGGCTGATAAATTTACGATCACAACGGTTATTTACCAGGATAAGTTCATTTTTTAGATAAAAATGAGCTTAAACTCTGGAGGAAACATTGCTCACTGCTTTTATTTATTTTTTAACGAGCATGAAGACCGCGTTAAAACTGCTCGGATCTTGCGTTTATTTTTTAACGAGCATGAACTTTGTGCTAAAACTGCTCGATATACCAGTCATAAGATAAGAAATGTCCCCTGTGAGATCTCTATTTTTTAAGGAGTTTCATCTTCACTAAGCTTTACTCCATATCCTTTCTTTATGCAAGTTCGGAAACGGCTAACCCAAAAAATAGATAAATAACCACTCTTAGCTTGCACTCCAAAAGGTTTGCATGCCCCCAGGTATAAAATACAATTTCAAGGCTGCCCCTACTTATCCGTCAAAACATTTGTTTTAAAGGGTGAGGCTTACCTCTTTCTGGTTACCCAAAGATTGTCTCCTTAATTTTTCAAACAAAACATTTCCTCGGCACTGTCTACCGAAATAGACAAGGGTGAATGACTCTTGTCAAACACGTAACCTTGACAAAAGAATCCTATTCTAGAACAACCCCTCTTCCATCCACGGACGGGGTACGGACTAGTCATATTCTCTCGCGGAAATTCTACCTTATACCCAGGGTTTTTTCTGCCCGAAGCAGACCAGGATGCATGCCCCCTGGGTTCCAGTCCCATCTTTCCGAATCACTCGCACTCATCGGGAAGGAGGACTGGGGGTGGAGACATTTCTTGATTGAATAGACCGTTCAGGGTTGGTATGTGACTATTTGCGATGCGTGATTCCGGAAATGAAAGTTGGTCTACGAGCTTGACCATTCTTCCTTCGTGTGGAAAACACATTACTCTAAAGAGTGAGGAGACTACAGCTCCCATGCAATATATATAGTCTCGTCCAAGGAGTAGGTTATAATCCAAGGGTCCTTGAACGACCATCACGTTCATTTGAACGGTCTTCCCTTTCAATGTAATAAGCACATTGGGGAGGATCCCTAATGGTTGACTGGTTCCTTTATCGAAACCTGGGAGATTTCTTATCTCAGGCAAAAGCGCCGGTGAACCCAGTGCTTTCCAAGCAATAGAGGAAAGGATACTAACAGATGCCCCTTCATCAATGATAGTTCCAGCCATTACCATTCTGTAAATTTGGACTATGATTCTGAATGGTATACTGGCTGGTAACCGGGGTCTGCCTAGTTGGTTCCAATCAAAGGACACCACCAGGTTGCTTGGTGGTGGGACCGAATACACGGCCAGATATGACCCTGACAATGTTCCTTCCTGCGATAAAGGAATGGGCGCATTGCCTTGACGCTCGTCAGAGTCTGTGTTGATGAAAAGAATCTGGATGGTGTCATCCTTATTCTCTTCATTGAGGGTGTCATTTGAAGATGAATCTTCAGTGACGGTGCCATTTGAAGATGAAACTTCTGAAGGGAGAACCGGGTCAACTGCCGTATCGACCTTTGGACTTCCGTCCGGTCTGGATTCAGTAGGTTCATTTTCAATGACTGACGCTTCAGCTGACCACTTGAGCGGGCCAGCTGTATTCTCAACCAACGAAGGACTTGGCACGAGTTTTTTGTATCCAGGAGGAAGTCTCAATGGTGAAACCGGACGATCTTCCAAAACTCTCTTCGCTTCGTCTAAGAAGGGGCAACGGTGGATGGCGTGATCGCCTTCACACAGTCTGTAGGGGGATCTTGCTCCCCCTCTTTGTCTTGAACCTTCACTTTCGCTGGTTGACGGAAAGCATTCAACATGGCTATCAGAGGTTGATGCTCTCGAATCGTGCAAACGAGGGGACCAGTCCCTTAGTATCCGGGGAATACAGGGACAATCTCTATGGAAGTGGTCTCCTCTACATATGACACATGGCGATTTAGGCCCGATCTGCGCTGCGTGTGGATTTCTGTCAGATGTCTTTTGCTTGCCCCCAGTCGCCTTAGGCTCCTTCTTCTTCTTCTCTCTCTTCTTCTTCTCCTTCTTCTCCATGGGAGCTTGGCTTTTGTCGGCTCTACCTTGCGAAGATGAAGGATTGGAGGAAGAGTTATAGGAAGTAGAAGGATGGTGGGCAGCTCTAGACTGATCTAACTGTTGACTCGACTGTTCAGGAACCATGTTGTTCTGAACTACATTGGTTGAGAATAGCCATATTGGCAGGCCAATCGTCAGTCCTGGAAGCAACAATGTGGCCATGTGGGGCGCACCAACTTCTCCCGAAGAGGAGAAAGGACTAGGATTTCGATCATGTGGAATTCCTTGGTTGGGGCGTTCCATGTTCTCAACCTACAGATCAACGCAGGAATAGGAGGTGATTACGTTCCGTTTAAAATTAATTTTATAACGACGCTTTAGACACAACTTGCTTTTTCACTTTTTAAGAGTCGAGAAAAAGCTAAAGATGACTCTAGTCTCCTTCGATGTTTTAACGAGCCCGAAGTGACAAATGCTCAGATGGACTTTTTCAGTTATAGAGTTTGAAAAAGGCCAAAAGAAACTACTCTGGAGTTCTAGGCAGAGGGTGTGCCAAACTTTTCGCAAAACCATAGAATATGTTTTACGGTACGAGTGGTCAATCTTCGTGAATGCTGTGTTCACTGCATTGCGATCAGTAGGGCGGCCGACACGGCTTCCTATGGATAAAGGCTTTATTCCTATAGGGGTCTCCCAATATATACGCGACGGTACGTGGGAGCACAAGTCTGTATTGATACTTATCGCTTCACCGTGGAGGAATCACCCAACCACTCAACGCTAAGATATCACGTTTAACAACGCCGGAACACGTCTCTAGCTTAGACCTCTATGTGTTTGCGTTATGTTTCAATGCGTTGTTATGTAAATTCAATTCATTTTAATGTTGATCTTGTTTAGCAGTTTGCCTTTATGGATCACCACGAGATGTATAATACAACTTCCTAAATGCAGTCTAAGATGATAAGCAAGCTTTTCAATCTTTCAACTTATGAAAATCTTAACTACTGAGGGAAAAGAAAGACATCATCTTTTCACACAGATCATAGAGTACACACTAATGCACTTTTTCCTAAATCAACATGCAAGCTGTCAAAATGCTCATGCACAATGCAGGTATTTCTTTTCTCTTTCTTAATGTTGATGTACTACAAAAAGAAAGCTATTGTATAACTTTGAATTCAATTTCAAGTGAAAGTAAACAATCTTTTGTCCAAAATCAAAAGACACCTTAAGATTTACTTGTTTCGACACTAGAAATACATAAATTCAAACCATATGACGAAAGCAAAAGCTCAATCAGCTATGAACAGCAAACAAACTAACTCTTAAGATCAAAACGACACTTATCACAGGTCTAGATCTAAGAGGTCACAGCAAGACTAGTTCACTTTCGTTATGGGAAACTGTAAATGATATAAGAAATACACAAAGAACAAACACAGTTTCTTTATACAACCGAGGTAGAATAGTGGCAAAGAAAAGTGGTTTCAGATAGGTACATTGACTGATAACAGGCTGCAAAAACAGGGATGAAAACAGGGCAACAAACAGCAGGGAACCCCAGTTGCACAAGGCAAAACTGTTTCAGTGCAGGTAGTACACTGTCAGTTTGACATTCAGCGTAGGTAGCCCCTTCGGGATCTGCGATGAAATGCAGACTGCCTTCACAGTGCCTGCAATGAACAGAGAAACTCTCGTTTCTCTTGGTTTCCGGGTCACAGATTGCTCAAAAATCCACAGTTTTTGGCCAAATCAAAAGCTATCAATCAAGTACACACTAAAGGGTAATTAGGAGGATGAAAAGCTATCACTAAGATCTGTTCAGAGTCCTTGTGGATCAGCTCTTCAAATCATAAACATGCCCAGAAACTGAGCTAGAGTAGCTGCCCTCTACTTTGCATTTGAAAGATCCAAATGCAGTTCGATTCGATACTCCCTGTGTTTATGAAATGAATAGCAAAAACACAAACAACCAACAAGATACGATCCCCAGTGGAGTTGCCAATTTGTTGTTGGGAAAAGTATCCAATACAGAATGACCCTATCCCACTCTAAGGGTGATAGTACCTCAGCAACAATCAAAGCAAAGCTATTTGAGATTACTTCTTTATGAGATGTAAAAGAGGGGAGAAAGAGATCCACTAACCGATGTCTTTCGCTAATGATTGATCCAATCTTCTCTCTTTGCTACTTGCTCCCAGCTCCTTGCTCTTTCACTGGCCCAGCTACAACAAGATCCTGCAAAATGGCAAGAGAGGGAAACTACAAGAAGCATACATTCATAATTGATTCAAGGATTAGAATAAATCAAATACACAAGTATAGCAACACATCATTGAGACACATGTATATAGAATAACCTCAAATGCTTTATTAATGGAAGAAGTAAAGTTCAGGAAGTGATACAACCATAAGAGGCCCAATCCAACATCACCTCCCAGCAGAAAGAAATCTCCTCTTCACCTCCTTCAAAGCAAATCACCCAATAGTTCTAAACTCAAACCAACAACACTTCCTTACATTCACCAGATTCCAGCCTCCCTAGACCTCATGAGAGAGATCTATATATAGGAGTTTTGGAGAAAGGATGAGTCAGCTTGAATCTGGCATGAAGCTGACTAGTGTCCTCTCTCACTTCAGTTATTCTTCAGTTCTTGAGTCCACTTGGAGGTTCTTGCTTCCACTTGGAGATCTAGACCCTCTTACTCATCACCAGTCGAATTCCTTGATCCAAGTGTCATTTTGGAAGCTTCCTGGGCATTGACACCTTGAGGAATGACTGTGCCACATGTCCCAACTCGCCCAGCGCAGGTAGCCTTCTTTGCAGTTGACATTCAACGCAGGTAGACAGTGGAGCAGTTGACATTCAGCGCAGATGCTCAGTGGAGCAGTTGACATGATCCAGAATTGCCTTGTTTTTGAGTGTTTTCAGGTGGAGAACTTTTATTCAGTGCTGTGGTTTGCTGACCTTGTTCCTCTAGGGGTAGGAACAACATGTTTAGGGACTTTGGATCCCTTAAATTATGGACATTTCATGCTTCATGCTGTAAGGCACAAAAATGTCTATAACACAATGGCTCAACAATCTTTTCATATTTTACAAGTCAGTTGAAAAGAGCTTAAAGGAGACTCGTCTTTGAGGAACGAGTGATAAAATTCGGTAGCAGCTGATTCCAGGTAAAGTTTGGAATTTTCCAATCACGACATTGTTACAAGGATAACTAACAGGATCACTCTTCGCAGTTGTTCCTCAAAAGGGGTAAACAATCAAGTGGAGGTGAATGATCGGCCAATACAGAGTGGAGGTAATGATGAGAACACGACCAAGGCTTTAAAGGCTGAAGTACTACATTCACGATGGTTATTTACCGAGAAATAGTTCATTTTTTAATGAGCTTAAATGCAGGGAGAAACATTTGCTCATGAATTATGTTTATTTTTGAACGTGCTTGAACTGTGTGCTAAGACTGCTCGATTAATCCAGTCGTATAATAAGAATGTCTCATATATGAAAACGACAATTTTTAGAGTTTTACCCCACATCCTTTCTTTATGCAAGTTAGGAAACGACCAATCCTACGAGTTTAAAGTGTTAGAGGACCTACAAATTTAAAAAATAAATGGTCGCTCTTCGCTTGCACTCCAAAAGGTTTGCATGCCCCCAGGTATAAAATAAAGCTTCAAGGTCACCTTTTATTCTACCGACAAAACATTTGTTTTATCAGGAAAGGTCTACCTCTTTCAGGTTACCAAAGATTGTTCTATTCACAGCGCAAACAAAACACTTCTTCAACGATGTCTACCGAAATAGACAAAGGTGAGACAATCCATGCACAATCTGCATCTGTGAAGCTACATAACTTCACTCACTCTATTAGTGTGTACCTATTGTGCTATACAACACCCCCCCCCCCGATTTCAGTTTTTTAAATCTTAGTCTTATATTGCCAAATAAGACATGGGTCCCCTTTAGAATATGAATAAAAGCAAAAAAACTTTTGAGTAAAATAAAATTCATATAAAAATTGCTTTATCAGTATTAAGGACCGCTCATCGCAAATCATAATTCTTTAGAACCCATGAACATCCATTTAGAAAGGTGCAATGTGATTAGAATCATAATAAAACCCTCATTGCGAAGTTTTATCGAAGTAAGCCATTTATAAGTATGATGTGATAAAACTATCATGTTGCGCACATCATATATCCCAAGGGATGACTTATAGCGTTTCATTGAAATCTTGTGATGCGATAAGGCTATCACAATCAAATATCGCTGATTCTTAGAAAATCATCTAAAAAACTCCATTGAATTCTGATGCGATTTAATTATTGCATATCGTGCTCTTGATAAAAGAGAGTTATAAAATACTTTGAATACATGGGGTATAGGGATTAATTGATTATAAAGAAATAACGTGATTTACCAAGTTTTAAACCCACTGTCTCCACATGCCAGCTCAGCACTCATCGCAATTGCAACTATGTAAACAAACCTTTTGAGCATGGCGCTTGTAACTGCCGATTTGCGATACACGATTATTACACAAATATTAAAATAATACAATCGCAAATCGCAGAGTCACGACACCTATTCTAGAAAGGACAGTTACAAAAATTGTGATTCCACATATGGCTTCAACATTAAAGTTTCACATTGGAAGTTACAGTAAAACATTAAGGAGCAGTTATTGTTAAGTCCTTTAAGGATTTCATCTGTGGTAGCTATGTACAATATAAGATCTTTGGCATCTAATGCACGTAATTGATTTCGATCTATAATTTGTGTATTATCTCCTCTCAAGTTTTTTGATTGTTACACTCTTCTTCCTCATTTCGCAGTGCTGATCTAGAATCACACAGTTGGGCAAGATGTCAAAGAAATATCGGAAGGCAAAGGCCCCCATTATAGTGGAATAAGGACCAGCAACATTGTTGTTAATTGCAAATACTACCTATCGAGGCCTTGGTAAAATAAATTGGGAAGGAATATATGCTTTACTTGAAGCAAAAAATCCAATGGAGATAGAAGAAGAAGCAACAGCTGATGGAACTGGTCGAAGAACAAGCACGCTCAATGATTTGGCCGGCTCCTTCCTCCATAGAATATCAGCCAGAGCAAAATTTTTACAATATAATGATCTAGTGAGATGGGTAATCAAAAGTATTAATATCATAGACACAACTTTCTTCACAGCTGATGGGAGGATGTTCAGGACATTCAAACCTGAAGATGCCAAGAGAATGTATCACTTGTCGAATCCCCAGCGACATTAGAAAAAATCATTCCTGGAAGATTTCACTAAGGAGAATGACATATAGTTAGACCCTATCAAACAGTGGAGGTATTCTCCAAACAAGCATAAACATGAATCCTGTGGTATGTACTCTCTGGACTCCTTAGCATCTCCATATTGTTAAGCTGCTGTTATGGTATGTAGGTTCTTTCGAAGCCCCGATTCTGCTAGATTTTCTATAGAAATGGTTCCATTAATAGAAGCAACAATCAACTCCTTTGTTATGGATTGGGCAACCATTCTATCAGATAAAATGGCCAGTCAAATACTAGCTTATAGAGGCAATACATTTGTCTCCACTAGAATTGTGCCCCCATTCTATATGAGCGCCTACATAATGGACACAATCTATTTTAATTCCAACTTTCGCATCCTAGGCTGGAAATGGAATGTTCAAGATCCAACCCCCATTCATATTTATCAGAAATATTTATGGAAGTTTGACTACAAGAATCATTTATACAGGATTTGCCATGGTTTCATTTTACCTGTCCATCAAGCCATCTTTGATAAACCTGCTCCTCGACTGCCTGACAAGGCTAGCATTGACTTAACTTCAATCGACAGTTAGTTCGGGGAGGAGAAGTTCACTTATATTAGGGTTTTTGGTAGTATTAGAGTCCCTCATGTCCTTCCACTCTACATCCCTGATAAGCTATTATGTAGGGAAATAGCTTACCAGACAGTGGAAAAAGGGATGTCTAGAAACCTTAAAGACTCAAGAAACAAGTATGGCCTCCATTTGCCCTCCACTGTGGCACTTACACATTGCATGATTTCAAACATGCTGAGAAAGTAGTAGAGAAAACAAAGGACCTGGGTCTAGCGGTTATTCCTAAAAGACAATATGATCCAAATAAGGTCACTTTCAATTTCACCAGTCAGGTGAAAATTAGTAAATTTATATGTGAGAAGGATGAGTTTGATGACTTATTCACTTCAGCGAAGTTGTTCTCACAAGTAAGTCATTTGGAAAAATTCAAATTGGTAGCTAAGAATATGGAAAGATTTGTGGAATACAGGACACAGAGGTTACTAACAGTACCTCTTGATTTATTAAGTACTACCCCTATTGTTTAGCAAGTAGATCACAACAAGGAGAAGACTATTTAAGAGATTTCTAGGGAAGGGGAAATAGGTGGAAAGACCAGTGAACCCCTTAGCACAGATGTTCATATTGACCCCGTCTTGATAAAAGAATGGGAGCAATTTGATCAGCAGATCAAAAGCCATAGCGACCCCCAAAACATTACCACATAAACATCGACCGTGACACAAGGACCTACCATTCCTGATAGTGTGATTGAAGTAATACCCAGTAAAGACATAGCTCATAAAGAGATTGAAATAATCCCTGAAAACCCTTAAGGAGAAATTACATTGAATATTGAGGAAATACTACCATTGGATGTATTTTACAATCCAAAACATAGGGCTATAGTCAAGAGGCAGAGACAAACGAGTAAAATAGACCAGACTTCATCCACAGCTCCTGAGTCTGAATTTATGAATGTTTTATGGAAGGATTCAGAGGTCAATCCTTCTGAGGATTTGACTAAGTTATCCCAATTTGTAGGGGCATACACAACTGCTACAATTGATAAGGAAAATATTTGAGGAACCAATTTTTCAAAGAAAAGGATCAAAATATTAATCAGCTTGAAGAACAATTGGCAAAAGAAAAACCAAAGAACGAGCAGCTTGAGAAACAATTAAATCTGGAGAAACAGACATGCCATCCAAAAACAACAATAGTTGTCTCAAGAGCTCGAACAGGTTCAATTGACACATCAAAAAGAAATCAAGACTAAAGAAGAGAAAATCACACAGCTACAACTCTGTATAGAACAATTCAGAGATTATCCCAAAGTTGAGGAATTTCAGAAGGAAGCCCTAGAAGCAAATAAAGCCTTATCTCAACAGCTCAATCTACTTTGCCATAAAATATCTCTTATCTACCCATTATGCATCATAACTACATCATTGATCGATCAAGCAGTTAATACCAGATTAGAATTTGAGGATGTAGATGTGAAGGTCAAAAGTTACCTCTCCTGGCAAAGCACAATAGAAGGAATAACTGCTAACCTACCAAAAATTCAAGAGTCACATAAAGAAATATTGTTTTCGGAGTGGGAAACACAACTGGTAAAGGTAGAAAGGGCTACCTCCAGGGCTAGGTCTACAATGAATAATGTGATTAAAATGATAAATGATGGTTTATATGGAGCGAATTTAATTTCCGATTGTTCCCCAGGTAATCTTCCAAAGGCGAAAGTGTTAGAAAATCAACAGAAGCGAGATTTGGCCACCAAAGAGGAACTCAATAGAATACAAAGCCTTAACTGGGATGCGTACTGGTCCTTTTTGGTCAAGCCGCACAGCCAATACATGACCATCAAATGCCTTTCCGATGTTGTTGATCACAAGATCCCGGAGCTTTCAGATGCCACATACACGGGAAAACTACATTCTAGGATGAGTCACCCTCTGGAAATTCAAAACATGCTTTCAATTTGTCAGTTGTGAATACATGAGAAGAAATAGATACGAAGAACCTTTTCAGATGCAATCGCATTACTACTTTTTCAATTCAAATCCCAGATTTTAATGTTGGTGGTTCCAACAACTCTCAACAATTTTTGTAGACATTTTGTTTTAATTCTATTATATAAACCATTTCATGTTATTGGAGAAAGGGTCGTCGATTTGTACAAAAACTAGACTTGAGAAGTTGCACTTCTGCACTTCTCAATTTATTTTTTGTAAGTAGTGGATCAAGGTTTTAGATTTTTGTGAAATAACTTTTTCAAGACCCGCATTTTTGTATCTCTTGGAAGTTTCTGGAATAAAAAGGTGGAATCAGAATGTTACTTACATATCAAGACTCAAATTCATGTGGTATTTCTATCACTGTTCTTTTTGTATTTTTCTTTATGTAATTAGCATTTCATTTAATTTTCTATTGTTGATGTATTAACATACTTTAAGCATTTCTATATTGAGTCACCTCTGAACAATTTAGAATTGTTATATTAAAGATATATGTTAGCAATAAATACCAGTAGGTCATGCGATATGTTTTCATAATTACTTTGTTTAATTTCTTAAACAATGTAATGATTATTTAAATGCATCTTCCTATGGATAAGTAAACCATCTATATGATTATTTGTCTGCTAGGAGTTATAAAAAATCGCATTGTTATAAGATTACCCGGGTTATATAGATATATGTGTATATTTTCAGAGTTATAGATTAAATTACCTATCATCTTCGTTATGCATTTAAAACACTCATTCATCAAACCATACATTATTGGGAAACTAGTCCCATAACATCCAGTCAGATCCACCACTCCAAACAGAAAAGGAGATGTACTAAGGTCCGGACCGGGTGGTTATGCTCAATGTTGATGCTACAATTTTAGAGGCCTCAACAATACCATAGTCAAAACTGGGTAGTGCCTCTAAGGTACCATAGAAGATCCTTAGATTCCCTCGAAAATAGTTTGGTTGGCCTAACCATAGCTTGGCTTAGTTGGTTGACTCCATAGCACATCTGGTCGTGTGTTCACAAGATACATTAGTGAACCCACCAACTGCCGGTAAACAGTAGCATCTACTTCCTCACCTAAAGTGGCATCCTCTTTCCTATAGTTGGTTGCCATATGTGTCTCCATGAGTTTGCAACTATCCATGCAAAACTTATGAAGTATCCCATTGGCTTACTTTCCCTAAGAGACAAACAATTTCCCATTTCATTTGCATACTTCCAATCTGGGGAAGTAGTGCATGAGACCCATGTCATTCTTTTCAAACTCTCTTGCAAGGTCCTCCTTGCAAGATTTGATCAGCTTCTCATAACTAATTTAAATCGAGTCATCAACATATATGATAATAATAAAAAAATTTACCTTTTACTAAGTTATGCCAGAGGTTTGCATCTGCTTCACTTTTGGTGAAGCCCAAACTAGTGAGATAATTATTTATCATGGTGTACCAAGAACATGGTGCTTTGTTGAGACCGAATAATGCTTGCTTGAGTCTGCACACATCAGTCTCCTGATTAAAAGTCTCCATGCCTTTTGGTTGCTCAATATAGAACTCATATTTGATAACACCATTGAGGAATGTTGTTTCTACATCCATCTACTAGATCTTCCACCCCATCTATGTAGCTAGAGCAATAATTGATCTAATGGATGAGTACCTCTCTACAGGAGAAACTTGCACTTTATAGTCAATCCCCTCAACTTGAGAGTACCCCTTGGCCACAAATTCGGCCTTGTACTTTTATATGATTCTATCTACTGCATGCTTTACCTTGAATATCCATCTCAAACCCACAATTGATTTATATGTTGGTCTTGAGACCACCTCCCAAACACTATTCTTTACAATGGATTCATATTCCTCCACCATTTCATCAACCCATACAAGTTTCTATATTTCTTCCCTCAAGGAGGATGGCTTAGTCTCTACAAGCTCAATCATTAGAGCCATGTAGCCAATGTACTCATCTGGTGATCTTCTCTACTTGCATTGATTTGAAGGAGCACCCTATAGGTTTTAACCCGATACATAAATTACCTGCATACGAATTCTAAAACACAGAAAATAAACAATACGAGAGCATAACACATAAAACACATATACACAGAGATTTTTCCCAGGATCCCCAAACCGGGACTACCAGATTGATTTTTCATTATCTCCTTTCATTGTTACAATACTTATTTATATATGCCGAAGCATCCAATACCATCGACCAAAAAACATCGCATCCAAAACCATGGATCGAAAGCCATCGCATCCAAAACCATGTGTGAAAAATCATGCACAAAACCATAGGTAGGTCTGAGCAACCTAATATAGGGTCCAAAAAAAAAAAATTCCACGGCGCTGCCCCAGACCCCATAGAGTGGGGTTACTTGCAACCCTCAAATCCCCTGTGACCCCCCTGCTACGCAATCGGTGCAACGAAGGGGGTGCTCTGTCCCCCTTCCAACCCCCCAGTTAACTACGTGGGCTAGTTGTGGAAAGAATATAACATAACCCAACATTCTCCCACTTGTTGTTTTCTTTCCACAGGGGGCGAAAAGAGAGCTTAGTCATTTATCCAGCCCTACAATGCCCATTGTTTCTATACACCAAGAGAACTTCTTAGAGCTCACATATTTTGTCAATGAATCTACAGTATTCTTCAAAGTGTCCACCTTTACCAGCAACACCTTTTTGTCTTCTATCATATCCCTCACAAAGTGATACTGAACATCAATGTGCTTTGTCTTTGAATGATATGCAGGGTTCTTTGTCAAGAAAATTGCACTTTGGCTGTCACAGTCTATCCTTATAGCTCCCTGTACTAACCCCATACTTGAACACAATCTCTACAACCAAATTGCTTCCTTGCTTGCATGAGTGGCTGCCATGTATTCTGCTTCTGTAGTTGATAGTGCCACTACAGATTGTTTCTTACTCATCCAACTGACTGCACCTCCAAATAGGTTAAACACATACCCACTTGTATATCTTCTTTGATCCAAATCTCCAGCCCAAACTGCATCAACAAAGCCACAAATATTCAACACTTTATCCAATCCTGGTCTCCCTTGGTAGAACAAACCATAATCACTAGTGCCACGCAAATACCTGAAAACCCGCTTCACTACTTTCCAGTGCTCCTTCCCTGGTTTTGACATAAACCTGCTCAATACTCCCACTACATGTGCAATTTATGGTCTAGTACAAACCATCACATACATCAGGCTATCAATCGCACTTGTATATGGAACACGGGACATGTCCTCTTCCTCTTCTTATGCCTTGGGACATTGTTCAACAAATAACTTTACACCTATAGGAATACGAACCTTCACTGGTTTATTATCCCTCATATTAAACCTATGCAATATTATCTCGATATACTTCCTCTAGTTTAACCAGAGCTTCCTCTTTATCCAATCTCTTTTAATTTCCATGCCCAAAATATAGTTTGTAGCACCAATATCTTTCATGTTGAATTTGGAGGACAAATGGGTCTTAAAATCCTAGATAATTTCTTTGTCATTTCCAACCAGCAACACATCATCCACTTACAAGACAAGATAAATAACACGGTCACCAATTAATTTAAAATACACACAGTGATTTGCTTCGCTTCTGGTGAAGCTAAGTCCCCATATAAATTTATCAAACTTATGATACCACATCCTTGGTGACTGTTTTAACCTATACATAGACTTCTTTAACTTGCATACGAGTTCTTTCTTACCCTTCACCGCAAAACCTTCAAGTTGCTTCATGTAGATCTCCTCTTCCAAATCCCCTTGAAGAAATGTTGTATCCACATCCATCTGTTCTACCTCAAAATCAAAAGCAGTAGCAACATATAAAAGTAATCTAATAGAACTTACCTTGGCAACTGGAGAAAAAATATCACCAAAATCAATTCCTGGCACCTAGGAATAAGCTTTTGCTACCAACCAAGCTTTTTATTTCGCCACCTTTCCTTCTGCATTTGTCTTTTTCTTGAACACCCATTTGCTGCCAATGGGTTTCCTTCTAGCCAACAACTCCACCAAATACCAAGCCCCATTTTTGTGCAAAGATGCCATTTCATCAACCATGGCCTCCTTTCAGAGTTTTCCATCCTCTGAATCTACTGCTTCCTTCACAGTTCTAGGCTCATCATCAGTAATAGATAAAGAAAAAATTGAACATAAAGCAGATGGACTATACCTTTCTGGCTGCCTTCTTTCTCGAACTGATCTTCTCACACCTGGAGTTTGTGACTCCTCATCTTCTGATTCCTCCTTGGCTGTAGAGTTTGGTTCTTCCTCCTTGAGCTCAAAATCTATCTTCTCAGGTTCCTTTGGTTGGACTTCATGTTTAATAACATCTTTCACCTCTCTGAACACCACATCTCAGCTGTACAAAACCTTCCTTGTTACTGGGTTCCAAAGCTTATAACCCTTTAAACCATCCTTATACCCAATAAAGATGCACTTTTCAGATTTACTATCCAACTTGGTTCCTTTCTCCTTTGGAACATGTACATATGCATCACATCCAAATACCCTCAGATGTGAAAGAGAAGGTTTCTTACCAGTCCATACCTCTTGTGGAGTCTTACCTTCCAATGTTGATGAAGGTGATCTGTTGACTAGGTAACATGCAGTCTCCACTGCCTCTGTGGAGGATTCTTGTATTAACAAGGCAACACTGAGCATGCTTCTTGCCCTTTCCATCAATGTCTTATTCATTCTTTCTGCAACTCAATTTTGCTTAGGTGTATATGGAGTAGTCTTCCACCATGCTATACCATACTTCTTAAAGAATTCTTCAAATTCCTTGTTGCAAAACTCTCCACCATTATTTTTCCTCGGCACATTTATCTTCTTCTCTGTCTCATTTTCCACCATAGCCCTAAATTATTTAAACATGTCAAAGACTTTAGATTTCTTCTTAAGAAAACATATCCATGTATTCCTTGAGAGGTCATATATAAATGATACATAGTACATAGACCTACCTAGTGATGGAACCTTCATAGGTCCAAACACATCACTCTACACAAGCTCTAATATCTGTTTCGCCCTCTTACCACCAGACGGGAAACTCACCCGATTTTGCTTCCCATATACACAATTTTTAGAGAATTCAAAATCCAGAGAGTTATTACTCATACCTTCTACCATACCTTTACCATGAATTATTCAAAGGCCCTTCTCTCTAATATGTCCAAGCATTTGATGCCACAACATGGTCTTCTCTCCAGAGACCACTAGATTTTCTGCTCCACTTTAAAGAACCACAGAACTTTTGCACCTATCAACAACAATGCTACCTTGCAGTTTGTACAGAGTTCCAATCCGAACTCCCTGCATCAATACCAGTGCTTCCCAAACCATCTTGCAGGTATCCTTCTCAAACACTGTTTTTACACCTGCATCATCTAGCTTGCTTAAAGAAATCAGTTTTCTGGCCAATGCATAAATATGCAGAACAACTGGAAGTGTTCTAACCCTTCCACCTTGCAACTTCAACTTTACTTTTCCGTGACCAACGATTCTGGCCTTCCTATCATCCCTTAAGAAGACATCACCACCGTCGTATTTCTCATACTCGCAAAACCACTCTCTATGGGGAGTGAAGTGAAAGGATGCACTTAAGTCAATCAACCATGCCTCATGATCTACATGTGTACTTGAAGAAGCCAAGTACACATCCCCACCTTCATCGTAGGTGGTTTTCACCTCTATAGAAGGAGCATCATCAGATCCCTTTCCTTTGTCAAGAGCTTTAGATTTACAGTCCGTTTTGTAGTACCCTTCCTTTCTGCATTTCCAGCAAACCACCTTTAAAGGTTTCCTTGGAGATTTAGATCTCCCTCTAGATTTAGATCTCCCACTCGATGACTTATTTTTGTTTTTGTTCTGGGACCTTCCTCATACACACAAGGCATCACCATTCTGGCTCTCCATATTTTTCCGTCTCATCTCCTCCATCAGCAAGGATGAGACTATTTCATCAAACTGCAAGGCAGTTACATTGCTAACTATTGCAATAATTAGACTATCCCACGAATCTTGTAGAGAACACAACAAACTGATGCAGTTATCTTCATCTGAAATTTTAATATCAACAGATAATAACTGACTTACCACAGTATTAAATGCGTTCAGATTTTCTGTCATTGAGTCTCCATCATTCATCCTCAGGTTATACAGCTTTCTTCGTAGGAACAGTTTATTCATGAGAGACTTAGATTGGTACAAAGTCCCTAACTTGTCCCACAAAGCCTTTTCCATGGCTTCCCCTGATACATTCAACAATACTGAATCTGAGACACACAATCGTATTGTGCTCTTTTCCTTCTGATCCAACTTGTTCCATTCTTCATCAGACACTCCCGTTGGTTTAGTACCTAGATCTACCATGATCCACTGATCTTTATCCACCAACAGATCCTCCATCTTGAGTTTCCATAACTCAAAACACTGACCATTAAATTTCTCGATCTCTATCTTTCCACTGCTCTCCATCTTCTTTCACCACCAAAATCGATCCCGCAGATATCCCATTGGACAAAGTCTACCACAAGCCCGAGTGAAACCCCTCAGCAACAAAGGCCTCCCCTTGAATCCAAAACAACTCTGATACCAAATGTAGGTTTTAACCTCGTAAAAAAATTACCTTCATACGAATTCTAGAACACAGAAAATAAACAATGCGAGAGAATAACACATAAAACACATCTACACAGAGATTCCCCCTGGATCGCAAAACCGGGACTACTAGATTGATTTTTCATTATCTCATTTCAATGTTACAATACATATTTATACATGTTGAAGCATCCAATACCATGGACCAATAACCATCGCGTTCAAAACCATGTGCGAAAAATCATGCACAAAACCATATATAGGTCCGATCAACCTAATATAGGGTCCAAAAACAAAATATTACGGGGCGCTACCCTAGACCCCATAGAGTGGGGTTACTTGCACCCCTCAAACCCCCTGTGACCCCCGCTGCTACACAATCGGCGCAACAAAGGGGGGGCTCTACCCCCCTTCTAATCCCTCAGTTAACTATGTGGGCTAGTCATGGAAAGAATATAACATAACCCAACACACCCACATTCTCCCTCTCATCATACACAAGTCTCTCAACATCCTTGGGCCTTTTCTACCTTCTTTCGATGGTTCTTCTTGAATGGGTGTCTCCACTCTCTACTCCACAATTTTTGGCTACTCCACAACTTCTTGAGGCTCCTCTTTTCGTGGGATTTGATGCTCCCTCTCAAGAGAGAACCACATTTCTTTATCTTCATCAAATTTTACATTCCTTCATGCAATTGTCATTCTTAGGGATGGAAAGAACACACGGTAGTTGTGGGGAGTTTCCGTGTAAAAAAAAAATACCATAAATTCTATTATCAACTCTATATTTCTCCTTGATTCTTTAGAGGCATGGTAGTAAACATCCTAAAGTGCGACACATCCGACTTTCTCCTCGAGAAAGCCTCCTCCAGTGTAATTGTGCCCAAAATCCGATGAGGACTTTGGTTCTACAAATAGATTGTTGTGTTGCATGCCTTTACCCATAAATACATATGTAGGACATGGTCATCCAACATCACACTCGTTTCTCTCACAATGCTATGGTTCTTTCTCTCCGCCACCCCATTCTTCTGTGGATTGTGGGGTGTTTTAAACTCTTGTCGAATGCCTTTTTTTCACATAATTTTTTAAATTAATTTGACACATACTAACCTCTATTATCGATCATAAGAGCCTTCACCTTCTTGCCCATTTCTTTCTCAAATAGCTCCTTGAATTCTACAAACATATAGAATGTCTCATCCTTCTTCTGCATGAAGAAGATCCAATGCATTCATGAGAAGTCATCAATAAAAATGACAAAATATTTTTGCCTAACAGTCGGAACTTTCGAGAAAGTTCCACAAACATTAGAGTGGATCCTTTCCAAGACTACATGTGCTTTTTTGTCATGATCATGGAATTTGGATTTTGTGTACTTCCCCAAAGTACATATTTTTCATCATCCTACTACTCAAGTGCTCCTTTGGGGAGGCATATGGTTATCTGCTGCATGATATTTAGAGCACCATGATGCAAATGTTCATATTTTATGCTAAAGCTCACCAACATCATGGATCTGCACTTTCTCCACCTTTGTTCTCAATCTAGTACAATCCTCCACATCTAGCTTGTATAGGTTCTTCACAAGAACCTCAATCTACTTCACCTATCCCATGGCTATGTGTCTCGAGAATTCCTTTCCTTTGTTGAATGCCACATGATCACCACAGTATTCTAAACTGCAACAGAGATGATATTTTTCCTTAGGCCCGGAATGAACATAACATCGTTGAGCTTGAGGGGGGAGCATGATTCCTTATGAAAGGTTAATGTATCAATCCTGGTTGTGCTATGCCTTATGTTTTCCCCCATCTCAATGTGCATATAATTTTTTTTTTCTTCCAGGTCACTAAAAAAGTGTTTATTCCTTGTCATGTGGAACGATGCACCTAAGTCCAAGTACCACATGTTCCCCACCACTGTGTTAGCTATGTATGCAATGAGGGTGAAGTCAATATCAAATTGTGAAGCCAACACTTCACCTTCTTCTCCTCCTAGGGTCTTTGTGCTTGTCTTCTAGTGTAGACACTTCATGGCATAGTGCTTGAATTCATGACAATGGAACCATTTAATTTTTGTCAAATCTTTCTTCTTACCCCCTCGACAGGATTCTTGTTTGGATTGAGATTCCTTCCCTTTTCTTTTCTTTTCCTTTCCATCCAATGAAAATTTTTCTTCATCCTCACCCTAGGAGGAAGTCCCATCTTTGGTATTCCGCCTTATTTCCACCTATACTAGATCATACCATACACTCTTTGAATTCGGTAGTTTCTCTGTCCCATTCACTAAATCTTGATAGTTATGCCATCTCTTGGTAAGGCTTAGAAGGGCGAGGATTACCAAGTATTCTCTAGGGATATTAACACCAACCCCACCAAGTTCATCACAACATTGTGTAAATTTTCTTAGATACTCTGAAATTATGTCATTCTTTTGCATATCAACACTTCAAAGTATATCCTTGAGCATTAGTGTCCTATGGTCACTACTATTATTGAATAACTATGTCAGTTCTTTCCACATCATGAACAAATTTTCTTTTCCATGGATATTCTAGGAAATATGATCCCATACTCCCTCTAAGATTATTATCCTCACCTTGGCTACATCTTTCTTCCACTGATCAAGGTTCTAGGCATCACATGCTTGTGGCTTTGCAACATCTAACTTGATGTATTCTAGCAACCCATTGTTATCTAATACCACCTCTATGTGATCCTTCCATGCAAGAAAATTAGAGGTGCCTTCCAAGGCATACTCTAGCCTTAGTCCATTGAAGGCCATCTTATTAGCTCTAAATAAATCTTGCTATACTGATCTTCAAATTCGAACCTCTGAGAAACAAATTCGAATTTTCTACTCTAATGTGAATCCCACTTTTATACCATGTATAAATTAGGTTTTATATTTTCAACTTTTCATGAAGTTTTAATAAAAATTGCGAGACAAAAACCTACTCTATTGCTGCATGGACATCAATTCACAATTTAGAGCAAACATCTTAGACATTCAAGAAGAAATAACACACATGAAACAAGTATCTTTATATGCGGAAAGAAATATGTTAAAAACCCCAATTCATCCTTACATTAATAAAATGAATATAGATGTATTACAATTTATTATCTCAACTCAGCATGCCCTACAAGTGCATAACCTATATCATTTATCAATGAAGGCCTCTAATGTAGAGTTAGTCAAATTTTTCCTCGAATTGAGCTCATCTTTCCTTGTTCTATTCCTTGAGGAATTATCCCCTATTATTTAGGAAATTCCTCTAATTGAACTACACAATTCCTTAGGTTGATCATCGGATAGCATGCAACATCTGTACACTCAAGACTACTCTACAACTAATGTTACACTTCCTTGGAATCTCCACCTCAACTGGGTAACCCAAATTCTCTACATGCACTAGATATTTTGGGTTGATTGATCACTTAACTAGATGATCAATGAGTTTTACTGAAGTCCCACTACTTAATTGACCTTCCACTAGTTCCTCCAAAAGTTGGAATTAATTTAGCTAAAAATAACCTAAGATAACTGACCTTGATTGCTACAAATTAGAAATGAGACATGCACAACTAAACTCTAACTCCTCCAAATATAATTTTCTAAGTAAACTGGGTGACACATGCCATGTCACACAAGTTAACATCATCCAAGTTGTCTACTGATGTGGAAATTCAATTTTTCTCAATTTAATCAAGCCAAAATCAAATTGAGAATTTCTTGCTACATTTTTCAACATTGTAATCTAGTGAAAAACATACAATGTTACAAGTAGACAAACTTCAAGAAATTACATAATAAGCATATAAATATAGGAGAACTACATTAATGGAGAGATAGCCAAGACACATAGATGTATTACTTATTATGTATCAAACTATCTTGTTACATTGCTATATCGACAGATATATATAGACTAACAAGACAATTATTAAGGTATAATTGTCTGACTAATCATGCTTCTTAACCTATCATTAGTTTTCCTTACATCACATTACAAATTGCCAACCTTACTTGGGCTAGTCGATTTGGCCAACTAGCTTTTTTCCATTATAGTAGTCGATCAAACTGACTAGATCCTCCAACAATGAAAAATATGTTGACCCATGATACAAGCCTATAAGCACTCAGTGGGTGCTTTGACCTATAAAAAAGGTAAATTGAGCATGAAAATCATGCTTATAAAAATAATTCCTCTTTGATATTTTATTTTATTTTCTTTGTAAATACATAAGAATTACATCATGTTATGAGCCAAAAAATAATTATGAAGACCACTACTAGTTACATTTTCAACACTCCCACTTAACTAGGGAGGTATTCATAATTGTTCAACCAATACAAGGATGACCTTAAATTTATGCCTAATAACTACATTATTACACTAATCATTGTGGGTACACATGTACTATGGTATATAGTGCCTTCAACCTATAGTTTTTGGATCATGTACATTTATATTAGTCACAATGAAAGCTAAATTAACATAATAAAAACATAGGAAGATGAAGAAATTCAGCTATCGTAGTATCTTGATTCCTTATTCCTTTATTCGATGCCAGTATTGAGTTTGGAAGCATCAATCATCTCCAAGAATGAGTAAGAAAATCATCGAGAATTATTGTCATATTTTATGTTGAGATTTGGAGGTGGTCATGGTACTAGCATATATTGATGTTGAAATATTTTCTTGATAGGAATGACATATCATGAGATGTATGGTTACATGTATGCATGGTTAGATTTCCAAAGAGACCAAGAGATACCGCTTCCTCCTAACACTATGTTAGGGTCATATAATAATAGGACCCACAATTTTGAATTGGCTATGGTTAGTCTTGTAATATTGTACATACTTTTGCTTTCTGTAAAATGTTTTCCATATTAAAAAAATAAAAAATATAAATAGGGCATGTCCTAAAAGACTAATGAAAGGAAAAAAAATAAAGAGAAAAAAGATGAAAAAAAGTGAAAAATATGAACCCCAAAAAAGAAATAAAACAGATCATGAAACTGTGTAAATTCAAATGCCACTACTTTTTACCGTACTATGAAAAATAAGGTTGTGTGTAGCTTGTTAGAAATGCCACAATTCATGATGGTCAAACAACTTAATCTTGACTCATTCATGTTTTTAATTTTATCTTAATAGAATCTAGAGAATAAAGATCTAGCCAAACTGTTTAACCTTGGAAGATCGCTAGTTAGGTAGAGAATAAAAATGTTCTCATAAGCTTAATCTGAGCCATTGGAAGTTATAAGGTTAGAATTAGATAGTTTTCTGGTCAAAATAAAATGAAATAAAGGCTCTGCAAGATCAAATGCACCAAATAATGTGAAGAAAAAATGTTTGGATAAATAAAGGGTAGGTAGAAGAAAGGTTGCAAATGTACAAGGTTGCTTAGTCCAAAGCACATTTATCATGCTTAATCCCATGTTTCATGTGCAGGAGCATTTATGAGAATGAAAAGATATTCACGAGCTTGTTTGATTAATTTCCTCTCATTTCATTTCACCCCCACATACTTACTTATTAATTTCCGCATTCTCCCATTATTTCTTATAACATCCCCTTTTCCCCTCATCTTGACCCTTACTTGCTGGTTTCACACATTCCCCTAGGAATTGTCCTACAAAAATTATCTCCCTACCCTAAAACCCCTATTCCCTAGTGTGAAACCCATTCCCCATTGCAAATATTACCATCCCCCTTATTAATTTCCCTATTTCCCTTCAAAACCCATAAAACCCCCTTATCCTATGTTTTATCCCCCCACCTATGTTAAATAACTCCCTGATTCATATTTCCCTGACAAAAACCCTTTTAACCCACCAACCCTTAGTGCAGTTAAAGGACCCCGCCACGATAAACCTTGGTCCCACTCCATTAAACCCGCACTTATATTTAATCCCAACTTTATATATTAATTAATTACAGTTATTTTTAATTAAAACCCCAGGCCTCGCAAATCTGAGTCCCGATTCCCTTCGTGCATCTTGACCATGGTACTCCCATCCAATCTCCCACCCCCAGATCCAACAGTGCACATCCATATCGTGCACATTCGCCTTCTGACTGTTAGCAGCCTAAGAGCGCGTGAGATTTGCAGTTTTGTCTGGGCACTGTTCTGCTACATGGTAGCCCTAGGCTAGATTGCATGCTCGCAAGGAAATACAGCCTGTCGTCCAAAAGCAGTACGATGGCCCAAAAAACCGCCTACCCACCAAGACCAAAAAACGTCCACTATTCATTTGTAAATTCTGTGCCAAAATGTAACCATTGCCGGTTAAAAAGCTGGAGAAGCCCCATTTCACCTTTTTTGCTCATTTTTTCTATGAATGCCGCTCAAGCCATTCTGTGACACCCTGAGCCTCCGCAACCAAAATTAACCACCATCTGCGGCCCGAAGAAGCTCCGGACACCCAATTCAAGCATCTAGTCGACAACTGAAGCCACCTTACCCTCTACATTCACCACCTAAACTAGTTTGCAGCCCATGCCCCCAAATTCCAGGTATTCTTGGGAAATCCATAACGACTCTTTAATTTGAAAGCATGCAGTCAAATTAAAAGATTAATTAATTGAAATTAATTAATACATTTTTCCTAAATTGAAGATTAATTCACTTATATACCCAAAACCCCTCTATTGCAAATTGGGAATACTTTCTCACTGAACTAGACCTCCACAACCTTACTTCTATAGCCATTACAGGCCTAATTCATACCTCTATTCCTAAATATGGCTTCTGAGACCTGTCTGGATGTGAGACCCCTATAAACCCCTCACCTAGACATCGGCCCCTATAAAAGACACTACTTCATTAGCCTACCTTCTAACGCTCCACTGCTAGAGTAAGGATAGATTCCTAAACCAAAATGATGACATCTACCTTTGGGAATCCAATTTACCCAAGTATTTATTCCCAGAAATGCACCCATTCCCTCATATCATACATTTCTGTCATGCCTACTATATCCCTAGCTAAAGGGCTATTGTTGCACCCAACCAGCAATTGTTATTCACCATCACTACAAAGTCTATTAACCAAATGCTACAGGTCCAACCCAGCCTAGATGAAACTCCACTCTCTATTGGTGACTTGCTAGACCTTTATGTAAAATTAGACCTAGCTAAAAAGGTACAAATTTTCCACACCTTCATCATAGAAGACCACCATACTCCCACAGAGAGTCCACCTTATGCTACCACCATTTTTTCATAGAGAGGCAAATAGATAATTACCATGCTCTCTTGCATCGTATGTATACCTCAGATGAGCATGTGGATGAGGTTATCCTAGCCTTTCTTTCCATCTTCACCCTAGGAAAGCCTCTTGCTATCATGTACAACTATGCTAAGTTCATTGTAGACAGGATGCATGAACAGTTCACCAGACTGCCAACAAAAAGAGTTTTCAAGTACTCTTCAGTGCTATTTCACATGTTTTTTGTATTATCAAGTAGTTAAATCCCTGTTAGCATCTAGAAGTTGGATACCAAGGCAAAAGAGAGATCAATTATTTATTGGACACCCTTGATCTAGAAATACTCCACAACATTCACATATAAGGACTTCATCGACTCATTCATCCATCTAGCCATGAACATGCTGACCAATACCCCTCAGCCTAGAATCAGCCAAGAAATAAAAAGGGTGTTAAATTTGGCTAAGAGCAACAAGGTGGGAGACTGGTCACTGTACCAGAACCATACTGAAATCAGAGTTTATGGATGCCAACTTGCCCCTTATAAATTTCCCAAATACCTCCCTATGAGGATATTTGCACTTGAGTATTTTAGACAGATCATCAATTCAGATGAAGTAAACTTCCTAGCAGCTACGAAGAAGACCCAATTTAAAATGAAAAACCAATTGGGCCCCTTCACATGTAATAACAGAGAAGCTGGACCTAAGGCTGACAAAATGTTGCAAGACATGAAATTCAGGAACAAATTCATGTGGCAGTGTGACTGTCATGGGGTCATAAAAAAATTGTGAATCAAGGTCAAATTGGGACCTTTCATCCACCATGCCAGACTTGATATTGAGTAGTTTTCCAACTAATCAAAATGTTTGGAGAATAAATTAATTGATATGGATAGCGTAGTAGTGGATGTAGAGAACACACTCATTGATGTTGAAAAGCGAATTGACCAGAGTTCTTTCTTGCAGGTTCCAGAACTAGGGGAACCAATGAGTAATCCTCCTATCTTACAGACCACAGCCAATGAGGAGAGGAATCCAAAGAGAAAGAGGGAGGAGGGTTCTAGTTTTGCCATGGAGATCACTGATTATTGTTTTGAACTCAGAAAAAGGCCCAGGCTGAATCCTGTGTCTGAATAGGAAGAGAACATTAAATCAGTGGAAATCACTAACACTAAAACAATGGGGCAAATAAGTAAAGACATAACTACTTTAGGAGAGACACAACAACCATCAATGTCCAACACTCAAATGATTGAGAGACAGCTAAGTGTTGAGGTTTCCTCCTTCACTCGGCTAGTTGATAAAGAAAGAGACATTAAAGATAGGTACAAGGAGATAAATATGAGGAATGATAAGTTAGAGGCTGAGACATGTGCCCAATACTTCAAGCACACACCAACCAACTAGAGCAGGTTGATGTCAGCTTTTGACATCAAAGTAGGAAAGATGCAGGTCTCATTCATGCAGCCAAATGCCCAGTAGCCAAAAACCTCAGCTGATTACATAAAAATTTATTTTGAGGTATTGGCCAGCGATGTTCATCCCATTGATCAGATATAATTCCACAACCAGGCCAGATAAATGATCTACTCCACCCTTACAGGAATGACATGGTTGTACCCACGCTGCAGGGTTCATTGGACAATATCATAACCCAATATAAATTGGAAAATGCCTCATCACATGCCAAAGACAACATGATCAAGTCAATGGAGGACTTGGTCATTGAGCTGGGCCATGATCCAAGTGACATTAAAGATTCTAAAAAGTTGATAAAAAAGAATAATGACGATATAGTAGCTCTTAAGAAATAGATAAACCTTCCTCATTCATAACACCCACAAATAAAAGAGTTCTTAGAGAGGTAAAATAATCATGAAGAGATTATGGACCTGGTGCTTCAATTAAACGATCAGCTGAATGAAATGGAAAATCAGTTGGATAGCTTGATATAGGTGAAACAAGCTAGTCTTGAGACTGCCCTTGCCACTGTTATCCCAACAGTAACCACTACAGTACCTTCCACTTTGGAAGCATCCTTAGCTCCTATAGCTCCAATGGCGACAGCATTGCCAGCTTCCACACCGTCTACATCATCAACAGGGTCTACAACAATAGGATCAATAGGTGATGAGGCAATCCAATTGGTCAAGTAAATGGAAGACATGTCCATTCAGACCAATGAAATGAACAAGCTTAAGGAGAAGGTGACCAGTTTGGAGACTGACTACAAGCTTACCCAAATTATTCACAAGGAAGAAGTGTAGAAAGAAACCAAGATGAACGAAAGAATAAAAATCTTGGAGAAGGAACTTACATTGAAAGAACCCTTAGGACAGGCTAAATAACAATTGTGGGCCAATAACATTGACTCTGTCAATGATACTTGGCCATCCATCCAAGTAATTTTTTAGTAGATTGATTTGATAAAACAAGCTACAAAAGCCATACAGAGAGTAAAAGTAGAACTTGGAGACATGCCAGAGGAAGCTACAAGGATCATACAGTTCCTCAACTCCAAAAACAAGTATGAGATGCAAGAATTAGAGATACCTGACAGAACAAGTACACTTTTGGAAGTGAAAAGGGTCCTCACCAAGAGGAATTTAATGTTAAACCTGGAAGACAAGTGCCAAACCATGCAAATGGCCATTGATAGATTCATGGCTAAATTTGAAATTTTGAGGTAAAAGGGTTTACCAAATCCCTTGGTAATAAATGATAAGCTAATGACACAGGAGGACTACAATAGAAAAATCAGAGAAGTAGCCATAGATCAAGTGAATACTTCATCCATGAAGGGGATACCTACTAGAAAGGTCTTATACCAAACTTTTGAGAATTTGTTTTACCTCCATCATGAGGTAAAACACCTTTTTGTGAATAAGCCTACTTTTACCAAGTATATAGAGGCAGATGAGATTTACAGGAAGATGCTGAATATCCAATTACCAGATGTTGAAACATGGGAGAAATTAAACGACTTACTATATAATGTCAAAAGGTAAAAATATACAGTAAGAGTAAAAAGGCATAGTAAAAGGATAATGACAGGTCATCCACGTCAAAGTGTATCAGATGAAAGTGTATCAGTTGAAAGGCCAAAGTAAATAGAACATCCAGCGTGAAGACCAAACAGCAAAAGCAGAGATTAAAAGACAAAATATCAAATATTAAAGACAACACAACCTAATAAATAGGGATAGCAAACAACAGTTTAATAGGTATCTCTATCTTATTGCATGAATATTTTTCTTTCACCTAGATTAGTTCCCAAGATAGTTTGGGATATTTTGTAAATTATTTTTGTATAAATACTTCATAATTCAAAGTATTGAGTGTGGATTTCTATACATTTGTAAATTTATTTTGATCATAAACATAAGGGTTATTGTACCAATTTTTCAAGTCGGTAGATTGAAGCAAGTAATAAAGAGATTGCATTACAAGATTCATGTGTAGAGTTATTAGAGTGAAGTATTTTCTTTGTCAATTTTTTATTCTCTTATGTTTTTCACAAACTTAAATTTTATCTAAATTTGAATGAATTAACTAGAAATTTATCTTATAATTTATTTAAGTACACTTCATTTTCAATAGTTAATCATTTACATGTTTTCTTCTGATATCCAGATCTAAGAATCCTTAATTTCTCTCCCATCCCAATTGACCTCTTTCACTTTCTTCATAATCTAGCTTAAGGAACCCTTAATTGCTCTTTAGATCCGATTGAAAACCACTTCACCATCCAACCTTGAGGTCTGAAGTAACTCTGCTATCTTGCCCTGTAGACACTATTTTAGAACTTGACCCAGTCCTCTTTGTCTGACATTTGACCCCATATCTCAATGGTAAAAGACACCCCTCTTTTCATCTAAGTAAGTAATCCCACCACCAAATCTAAATCAAAACCCAAGCACAATCATAACTAGCCTAAAGAATCAAATAACTAAACAAAGTGAGATAAAAAAGAGAGAGCCCTCTCTGAGATTAGGAAGGCTAGATCCTAATCTCCAAAGATGGTTTGTGGTTACCTCTAATAATTTCTTTCTCCAACGTTCTAGAGAAATATTGGAGTGATAACACACTACCTGGGCAAGATTTGTATGAAATTATTTTCATTATAATTATATGATTTTTTCATTTCTTTTTATAAGGAAGGAAAATAAATATGTAAATATATTTCATAGAGTATAAATGAGATATCACACGTCATTTTGATAGATAATATATTTTATTTTCTGTCATAGCTGCCTAACATCATCATACGAGAAGAGCCTAGAAACTTAAGATTGAGTCCACTTGAATAATTTTCTCCCAAAGCTTTGCTCCGGAGCCCCAATTATTCACCTGCAAAACAAATGAAAATACTACATGTAATAGAAATCAAAGAAGAATATCCTAACTGCCTATACTTATAAGGATTCAAAGATTAATTGTTCTACCCATTACATGTAATGAAATAGATTAAAATAGAAATGGCATGAGTGTAAAGGGTGTGTGATTTTTCACCCAAAAGAATATAATGAACACACTTTCTCTATAGATTGGTGCATGCATCTAATAACCAAGTAGATGCATACACATTATTGCAAGGGTTTAGTTAAGCATCAATGATGGGCATATGAATCTCAATTTTTACGAGACATTTCATGATCATCCTTAAACACTTCATTAAAGGATATTATCCCAAGGAGCTAAAGTTTAAAAAATATTCAAAAGAATATATCTCCTTACCAAAAATGTATTTATTCACTTAGTATTACATGTTCTAAGATCCAACAAACACAAGGGAAAATGAACTATCTAAGCATGGCACAAATATGGGCAAGAGGAAACTCATAGTAAATGAGGTTTTAATCCACCACAATATTCCATAATTTTGTTTCTAAGAAAAATGGATGGTCATCATCCCTTAGGACATGTGTTCCAAACATGTAATCACATGACTCATTAATTTAATAAGTGCATTCTTAAGGAGTTTTCTACACATACTTCTTGTCCTGGGAACTTAGTGGCAATGGAAGCATTTTCATTTGAGGTATTTTCCACATGCAATGTAATGAGAGAAATGATAGCTCGAAAGGATGCACTTGTGATACTATAGTTTTATCCCTTGCATGCACAATTTATTAATGCTTTCTTTTGAGGTGAATCCCATCAAAATGGCCCTAATTTGACACCGCAGTGTAGAATGACGTGAAGCTAAGTTTTATGCTTATGTTGAGTATTGCAAAAGAATGTTTGGTCCACTTATAGCAATGATCCAAGGTATAGGAAGTACAAGTGATTTTTCTAAGATTTAAGTTTGGTAGATTAATATTTATAAGTGCTCATTAATGCATGAAATAAATTTGTCAATATAAAATATTGGTTCCCTTGGGAGATATTACTTTCATTTGAGAGTAATTTTTGTCTATGATTTTTTGGGCATACTTTGTGTGATTCCTTGGTATGATTAGTGTCTGCATATTTTCAGTTTAAAATCCTTAGCATTTGAGGTTCCAATAGTGGGATTGACTATGCATGGATTATTTATTGGTTTAATTATTATGGGTGGATTTGATAATGGTGTCAAACTAGACATATTTAGATCCCTTTAGTTGATTGGGAAGATTTCTGAAATTTGATTTTTTCTTGTTTCTCATTAATTCTATCTCTAGCCTCAGGTAATAGAATTCATGGTTCGTATTCTATGAGGAACTTAGCTAGTGGAATTAATCAGGTGACCTACTTATATGTGTATGGTAAGCTTTATAAATTATGTTTAGATGTCATGAAGAAATAATTGGGAATTGGAGATGCAAGAACTAAAAACTGAAATCATGAATATGAAAATAAATTTCACTCAAATGATAGACACCTTTACTATTTCTATTGGTAAAATCATTGATATGATGATAAACGTTATCCAAATTGAGGATGCTATACCCATCCTACAAACCCATATTAAATATATAAATTAGAAGATAATGTTGTACTAGCCCTTTCCTTCTAAGAACATAGATTTTCTCAACTCAAGGTACATTCGAGATTTGAATTCAACTTATCATGCCTAGTAAGTAGACCCTCTCCCTAGAGAGGGTGATAAACAAATTTTGTTAAAGGAATGTAAATTTTGTCATGTTTTAGGATTTTTTTTTAGAGAGTGTAAAAATGGAACATTGTATAGATCAAAATCCTTTTGACTAAGTATAATCTAGGACTAAAAAGGATAGAAGATGAATTTCCCATTTTGTATCAATTTTTTTATAAGACTTCGATATATATATCTTGGTGGATTAGTTGTGACCCCAACACAATGTTATAGTATAATATAAATTCACAATTTCAATAAAAATGAAATGCATTAAAATATACGATTGGGGAAGTGAAGTAGGATTTTATATTAAATTTGAAAAGAAGTATCTACATAGAACCAAGTTGTTATCCTTTGTTGGGGCCGCCCTTCAAAATGACTAGCTGGGTCACTTCTCTTATGACACTAAATATATTATTGGTTAAAATCTCTCAGCACTATAATTTCAAAAAAATAATCTCTCTCCCCTCAAAGTTATATGAAGCAACACAATGGATTAGGAAATAAGTGTTTCCTAGTCAAAAATATCCTTAGAAACTCAAAAATCAAATATTATTTGCAAATGTTAACATCAAATTATCAATGGAGTCCAGAGAACTCCCATAGAATTTCTCCTTTGGATTAATTAAATATACTTAGAATTTTATTGTGGCTAATATTAGATAGCTATAGAAAATAAATAACTAGGAAAAATTGAGAACGTCTCCCAAAAATACAGAATTACAAGGATATTCAATTTTTTATAGTGCATTTTGAATGCATACACATTTTATTGAATAAGGAAGTACATATGTGTGCACCTGGTCGATGTGCAACAAACCTATGTAGGCAAGTTCCTATAGTAGAAAATATGGATTAAAAAACAAAGAGTACTTTTGAAAAAATCATAAGGGGAATTAAGTTTGCAAATTCCATGAAATTAGAGATAAGTTCACAATATGCATCTTTGAAAAAGGGGTGTCAAAATACGTAACTGGTGCACATCTTAAATATAGCAGCTACTGTGGCATACTCTATCTATCTATCTATCTATCTATCTATCTATATATATATATATATATATATATATATATATATATATATAAGAAAATTGATCTGCCATGTAACAAAGTTCAAGACTATTACATATAATAACTATATTTTACCTTCTATTTTGTAAATTTATATATCCCATGGTGCATGTTATGCATTAACTTATCCATTCTTGTTGAAATAATTAGCATTAAGAGGAAAAAAATCCACTAAATACTTTTCTATGATTAGTAGAGGTTGTAATGGAGATTTAAAAGAAAAAATTGCCAATCTTGTAGCATTAAAAACCTATGATAAAAGATCCACTATAAGTGTATTTCCTTGTATGTATCATTAAAAATGCTTACTTATAATATGTTTTATTATACACCTAGAATGTGTAAAAATTACTACATTGATCTTCTAAAATTTGTTATCAAGGAATTCAACCAAGACTCTACCATAACTAATTATGCTAACAAAAGAGACATCACTATTTGGTATACCAATCCACTTCAATATTTATCATACACTAAAAATAAATGCAAGTATGAATTCATAATGAGGGAAGTTGTCAAGTATATTACTCATGCACTCTAGCTGGCATGGGCTTCCAAACATATAACTAAGCCATCCCGACCATCGTCTTGAGAAGAATTTTCAAAATTGTCATCGGAATCATATTATTCATCTTCTTCTATTCCTTGCAATCCATTTTGAGATTCTTGATCTTTCCATAATTTCAACATTCTTCCTTGACATTATAAGATACTTACATCTCTCATGGGATCTGGATCTAGCATTTTCTTTCTTCTTATCTTTGTCCTTTAATGTTCCATAAATATCCAAGGTATCATTGGTGAATTCAAATGCTTTAATATAAAACCCATTGAAAGTAAAGGATCCATGACCTAATTAAGGACCATTATCATCATATTGTTTCCAATCGCCATTATTAGGTTGTCCCATGAATTTTTTAAAGAAATGAGAGGATCAGACATTGATTTTCCTCATCCATCTACACTCCAATTCAGGTGAATCAGGTCACAATAATATTAAATACTTTTAGGTGTTTGATTAAAGAATTAAAATAACAAATTCTCAAGGTAAATATGCATTTCTATAGGAAAAAATATTAAACAAGGGTTTATCCTAATAAAATTCCCTTAAATTCTTCTAAATCTATTATTTTTTTCTATGAAAAAAAGAAATTAGCTAAATGAAGCATAATAAATCTTAGTTATTTTCTCTCCAACACCACACACTCTTTATATTTCATACCAATGGGCTTTGTTATATATCTTTATATATAAGAAGATCCTCCATCTTTGCAGCTTAAATTTAGTAGGATTAAGCTTCTCCATTTCCAATAGGTATCTTCTCACCATTTCCATACATCAATATTTATTTTGGGAGAGTCCCCACCCAAAAATATGTTACATCAAAATGCTTGTGGTTAACACCATTGACATGAGATGTATGATTATGATATAATACAAAACGAATGCAGGTTCAAGTGTATAGTACACTTTCTACAGTAATCTACGAGGAAATAATTGTTTGCAAATTAAAAGAAAATGGTTACAAGAAAGAAATAAATAACAAACCATAGACAACAAGATTTCCTAATGAAACGGATTGGTAATCGCTGTGCGTCAGGAAGCCTGAGCTGCTTCGCTCGGCTCTGTTCCACGTGGTCTGCTCCTATGGATCCGCCCTGCCGCGTCCCTTCCTTGGTGGTTGTGCGTGGGTGTCCTCTTGCCTGCGTTTGCCCGCCCTTCTCTCTCCTTTTCCAGCTGCGGTTAGGTCTGGCTCCTCATGGAAGATCCGGACCCTCCTCCGGGATCTTCCTCCTCCCCTCCCCCATCCTCTACAGCTGAGGCCTTCAGATCCTTGTTGGCCTCGCTCCCCAAGAAGAAAGCAGTGGAAGCTGCTAAGTTCGTCAAAAGGCTCGATGACATCCCTGAGATCGCCCTTCCTCCTGTTACACTAAAATTTGTCACCATGACTATTTGCAGTTAGTATGGCTCCATCAACTGTCATGCTATCCTCCTTGGCAAGCCTCATACCTCTGCTCTCCATGTCAAACTTCAAGAAAGAGAGAAAGTCATTAAAAATCTATATATCTCTGGGTACGCAGTTTCTCTTAACCTTACCTGCGTGTACGCACTCCAAATTCACAATACGTGCGTACTTGTACGCTCTGTATGTAAAGCAATGGGTGCGTACTCCTGTAAAGGTCAAAAGGCGCAAGTTTCACTCTGAAAAAGTTACTTGTGGTCATTTCTAGAGCATTCTAGAAGCTTGTTTGACGTGTATGAAGCACCTCCAGATGGTTCATGTATCCCTACCAAAGAGGAACTTATCCCATCAAGAGGGGAGCTATCCCATCCAAAGAGGGGCTTATCCCATTGATGGTGGACCTGAATAACTTCCTATAGAGCACTATAAATACAGGCATTGGGCCAAAGGGAGGGGAGGTTGAAAGCTGAACATTCCTAAGGGTAGATGCTGCTGGAATTAGGACTCCCTTGTAAAGCTTGAGAGGAGAGATTCCCATCCTTTCCTAGCCTTATTTGAGAGTGGGTGAGCTGATCAAAGTAAAGGAAAACTCTTGCTGGACCCTAGGAGGGACTTGCACAACACCAAGGCTTAGGTTGTAATGGTTCCTTTTGTTACCTTTTAATGCAAATGAACTTATTTTTCTCAACAGATTGTTATTCATGGTTTGTTTCATATACTCCTTGGTCTGTATGATGGATATGTATTGCTTTATGAGTTTATCAGGTGCTATTTAATCTTTTGGCTTGTTAGTGAATGCAGGTTTCGAAGAGAAGGAGGAGCTCATCCGGATCGGCGAGGCTGGACTACTACAAAGCGTTGGACTAAAGGTATGTTAAAGATCCCCTGACTACTTGTATTCTCAATGCATGTTTAGAGAAAGGTAGTGTTTATTTTTCTTGTTTGTCACTAGAAAGCTTTTGCTTCTAGGGAGGTCGGTTGTGTCCACACTATCGACTCTTTCCGCATGAAAAAATGGCGACTCTGCTGGGGAATCCATTGATATGAATGTTTTTTCCTTTGTATGAAATTTTGATCTGAGAAAAGTCGTTTGTTTTCTGGTTTTTGGCTGTCTGACTGTGTATTTGGGTGGGCTAGCTTAGGGTTAAATTAGATTTTAGTTTTTCTTTGTTTTGCTAGAAGTACGCAGCCTCTGAGTTGAGCACAGTGTGTACTTGTATGCATTGTCGCTTTGTGCACAGAGCGTACCCGCACCTGTGCAAACAGGTCGCCTACGTACCCTGTCAAAACTAAGAAAATTTCAATTTTCTTCTTTGTGCCTTTTAGATTTTGTTTTTAATTTGTTTTTTCTGCCCAGATCCACTGGTTTTCTGCCATAAATCTTCACCTAAGCTTGTTTCTTCAGTGTCGAGAGTTTTAGTGAAATTCATAGGGATTTTCCCTTAGGGTTTGAGTTTTAACTGGTCCTGTAGTGACTTTGGCGTTAGAGGTTGTCAAACTTTGGATCTCCTTGGTTTTGTTTAGTCCTCTTAGGAGTCGGGCCTGTCATAAAATTCACCCTTGTGAGAGACCTACCTTTGCGTCTTCTCTTTGCGAATCTCGAAAAGGTTTGTTGTTTGAACTTTGAATTTTATTCTTGAGAAAAGAACAAAAGATTTTGATTTTTGTTTTTGACTGGTTTTTGGTTCTGCATTAACTAGTCCTTAGTTACATTTTGACTGAGTAAAACATCCAGGAATCATCTTTAGTAAGCTTTTGACTCGTTAGATTTACTTTTAGATTTATTTCTCTTAGTTTTGCTTTTGAGTGAAATTGAGCTGATTTGATTGCCATAGCTTTTTTAACTTTGATTTTTGTTAAAGTAAGTTTTACATGCTTTATTAATTAGGAAAAAATACAAAAAAATCTTTTGAAGGAAAGTTTGCTTTGGTAGCATTTGAATCTTTGAAAGAAAAAGGAATTTTCGTGAAGTGATTAGTGGTCATGTGTCGTATGTTTTGAAAAGATAAAGAGTTTGTTTCTTTGTTTTTCATTGCCAAGAAAGTTGTCTTTTTATCAATTTTGCATTCTCCAACTCTCTTAGCTAGGGAATTCATTGAAAAAGAAAAATTAGTGTAAATCATCCTAAGTGCATCTTTTTAGTGGATTTCGGTCGAGTCTACACACCATCAGTTTCATCTCCACTACCTTTTGTCTTAAAGAAAGCCATAAAAATTAACGCTTAAAGTAAAATCAACTTAGTAACTTTTGTTTACTAGGGCTCTGAAACACCAATATAGATCAGGCTAGTGTCTTGGAGTAGGAGAGTAATTAACTCTCCAAGACAGCAAAACCAAACAAGTAGCTCATCTTGTGGTGGGATAAATCCAACTGTTTCATTTGTACTCTGGGAAAGCTCCTCTTAAAGGAGAAGCACGAGCTCGTGTCCGAACCAGTGAGGGGATCAATCCTCCCTCATTGGGAACGACGCTAGACACGCACGTATTACAAACGGTAAACCTCGGATTAACCATTGTCGAGGAGCCAGGGGTCACTTGTCGGTAAACCTTGGATTATTGTCAAGGAGCCGGCAAGGGGATTGAGCTTGATACTCTGCCCTTGCGTGCTGTCGGAGTGTAGATTGTTCCCCCAGGTGCATATATTGCTGTTGGTAACCTTAGTGACCATTATCTTTAGGATTCTACCGAGGTGACGGTGGAGGGAAGATCCCACTGTACCTGGAGCAGACGTCGGCTAGACTCACTTGGATTTTCCGGGGGGTTCACTTCACTCGAGACGGTTAAAGTGGAGGAACTTGTGCCGGTCTATTCATTAAGTAGGTTGTCGGGGTAACTGTTCCGCCCACCACTTCTATACTGAATTCGGCGATGTTGTGTTTCATCTCCAACTAGTGTTTTCGGTCCGGAAGGCTACTGTTTGTGTATGGTTTGACGCCCTAGATTCTTTAGGCGTGTGATTCAAATTTGCTTGGTTCTTTAGAGACATTAGGTGGTTTCCTTTGAGATTTTACTTTGTTTGCGTGTGCAGTGGTTAAAAGTTTTTAACTGTGGTTGAATTACCGAGACAGTCCCGTAGACTTCGGGGCAAGTCTCCTAAGATTGTTACCGTGGCCGATTTGTTGAGGAAGTCCCGAGTCATTACGAAGGTTTGAAGGTCCTTGTAACTCCCAGTGGTAGTAAAGTAGGTTCACCTGAAGAAGGAGAATCGTCGTTGGTAGCCCATCCAGATTACCAAGGTCTAGAAACAGGTTATAATCCTGAAGCTGTTGCAGTTTCCGAGCTTGCTGGTAGTTTTTCATCTACTAGTGATATAGGCGAAGAACCTGAAGTATCTGAACCTGTTACTCCAACTTCTAGTGCACCTGATTCACCTAGGGTAGAAAGAGTCATCACCGAAAATCTTCCTGCTGGTTTGATAGCTATTGAAGAACTTGCTCCAGAGGAAGAATTTGGCGTATCTATCCTTGAAGATCAACCTACTATTGATCTAAGGGAGCGTGAATCTATCTTTTACAATCCTCCTAGAAGTACTACTTGGTACCTTTCGTTAACCAATTATTTAGACAACTCAGGGATAAGTTTTTCTCCACCACGTACTCCTTTTCCACCTGGAGGTATTTATACTCCTGTAAATATGTCTGGTCAGTCGTCCGTGTTCACTCAGTCTCCTGAATCTTTCTTATACGGCGGTCCTTCTGTTCCCTCCGAGTATCAGGCACTTTCTGGTACTTCTGCGGGAGCATCTCCTCAACCCATTGAACATGGGTTATTAGCTGGAAACAATGGTAATAAACCGTTGGGTGTAGGAGACATTTACATGTTGTCAGGTTCAGTTCCCGGTTCTCAACCTCAAGGTGGCCAATTACCGCCTGGGGGGCAGCCTCAATTAACGCCTGGGGGGCAACCTCAAGGACAGTATGTACCCATAGTACAATACATTCCTCAAGGTCAACCCCAGCCTCAATATGTACCCCAAGGTCAACCTCAGTATCAGTATTTACCTCAAGGGTATCAACCTCAAGGTCAAGGTCAACCCCAGTATCAGTATTTACCTCAAGGTTATCAACCTCAAGGTCAATACTTGAGTCAAGGTTATCAACCACCTCAAGGTCAGTCATATGTTCAAGGTACGGGAACTGTGCCTTTCAGTTATCAATCCTATCCTCAATCCGGTTATGGATCTCAATATCCTCAACCTGTCATGGGTCAATACCCCGGAATGAACATAGTGTGGGATCCATTGCAAGTTCAACATGTATTGCAGCCAAGCGTACAGTTGTCATCTGAAGCTGGAAAAACCTTAGTTGTTGGTCCATCCCAGCAACGGGTCCAGTCTAATGTTCAAACTTTTGTACCTTCGGTAGTTACTCAGCCGCCAATTGCACCTAGTACTCCATCTCAAATGGCTGTTGCAACTACCGCAACATCTGCTCCTTCCACCACACTTGCTTCTGGAGTATCGACAGCTCCGGTTTCTACTATCTCTGCAACTACTCTGCAGTCATCTTTACCATTGTCTGGATCTACGATTCAAACTACGGTTCATATGCCTGTAGGACAACCTGGTTTAAGTACGGTTGTCACTAGTCAACCACAATTCGCTTATCAACCGTACCAGGGACAATAGCAATACGGGCCTGCTGTCCAACAACCGGTTTACCAGTATCAACTGTATCCTGGGTACACTTATCAACAACCTCAGCAACCCCAGTACGGTCTAGCTAATCCTGGTTTTCCAGGAGGATATAATATCTCGAATGTGATTCCTATTCCAAGTTATCCTGGATATCCTCCTCCTGGGACTGGCCTTGTGACCCAGAGTTTTAGGGATCGTAATCGGCAGTTACCGTTTTTCGCAACTTTGGACTTACCAGACTTGTCGCGCCTAACGAACGATCCAATACAATATCTTCCATTCTGGCCGCCAATGCCAAATAAGTTTCCCAGTGATATACCCAAGTTCGAAGGTAAGTTTGGAGAGGATCCGTCCAATCATGTGATGACTTACCACCTCTGGTGTGCTTCAAATTCCATCTCGGATGATTCGATCCGCTTACGTCTTTTCCAGCGTACGCTCATTGGTCTCGCGGCCAAGTGGTACATTGAGTTACCACAGGCCTCTTTTTACAATTTTAGTCAGTTAGCTACCTCGTTCCTAACTCATTTTCAGTTGCCGGTCAGGTATGATAATGGCACGGAGCTACTAACTTCACTAAAACAGTCAACGTCCACTTATATTTCCGATCATATACATGAATGGAGACGTCGACGACGATTAGTGAAATTTTTTATCCCGGACCAAATCTTAGCTGAATGGTTTGTTAAATCATTATTACCGAAGATTACTGAAGATGTAGCTAAGGCCGGAGTAGTTACTGAGGAGCAAGTAATTGCTCAAGCGTAGTACCTTGACTTAGTTTATACTCAGTCAGGTACGTTACATGAAAAGATCCCAGATCTTCCAAAGTCAAATCAAATTGCTGCTGCTCCTTCAGGATCTCATGCTGCTGATGACATGATTGGTACGGTAAATACTAAAAGCAAGAAGAAATCTTCAAAGAATTCTTCGCCCATTATAACTTTACCAGATTCCCCGACAGGAGAGTCTTCTCCTGAAATTTCCGCCGATATTCACGCTGTAGAGTCATCTACGGCTAAATCAAAAAACGGTGGGAAGAAGAAGGGTAAGAAGAAGGGTAAAGCAGACAAGACTCCAAAGGAGAAAACAGAAAAGTCGGAAACTAATGACGAAAAGCGAAAACCTCGATATCCTTGTCTAATTTGTGAAGAGGATCATTTTACAAGAGATTGCCCCCATCGGGCCGAGGTTGTGAAAATCGTCAAAGGTTCCTCAACTCCTGTTGTTTTGAAAGATCCATTTCCAAAGCAGGAGAGTAAGATGATAGGTTCTTCCTCAAGTGCCACTGAAGAACCCATATTAATGATGTCTCATGTAAGGATTGCGACTCGATCGCAAGATTATGGTAGTAAAAGTCCTGTTGATGGATCGAAAGAAGCAGAATCCTCTCGTTCAAATCCATCAACCTCAGCTCCCGGTTCCGATCCACTACAGATCGAGAAACCTAACCCTGACTTAGTAATAAAACCGCCCACCAAGGGTGTACTTCGAAGGTCTGCTTTCAATCCACATGCGAGAGCGGCCCAGAATTACAACATTGTTGAAGATTTAGTTGTTTCACCTTCAGCAATGTAGGCTTTAGAAGTGCTGCAATCATGCCCAGCACAACGAAAATTACTTTTGTTGGCTATAGGAGTTGTTGATGTTCAGGACCCGAACCTGATAATCTTTGATCTAGAAAATAGTACACACGCGTCTCCCTCATCAGATGGCTTTCCAGATTCCAGTGATAGTCAAAAACAGGCCTATTCATCGGACTGTGATTGATGAGGGAGCTTCCACGTGTATTATGTCGATTCAGTGTTGGAGATCGCTTGGTTCTCCTTCGCTGAACCAATCCCCGACAATTCTTAAGGCCTTTGATGGCCATGGGTTCCATCTGTTTGGCATTTTACAGGATTTTCCTATAGGGGTTGAAGGAAAAACCGTTAGTCTGGATGTGGAGGTGGTTGATGCCCCTCTGGACTACAACCTTCTTTTGGGTCGAAGTTGGTCTTACGCTATGACAGCGGTCATTTCATCGGTCTTCAGAGTTATAAAGTTTCCACATAATGGCAAGATCGTAACCATAGACCAGCTGGCTTATTTTTCATCCGACCCAGCCTCTTCAGAGAGTATCCAGCATGTCGGTAAAATGACTATCCCTTATAAGGATGTTGGCGTAGGATTAGTTAAAGATTCTGGTTTACTGGGAACTTTCCCTTTTCCTCCAATCAACGCAGACCCTTCATTAGCATTCATTCATATGATTACGTTAGACACTATTATTTACGATGATCCTTGGATTGTCCCATCTGAATCTGAGATAGACTCATTCGGTGATGCAATGCCTTTGAGTCCATATGAAATTGCTTATGAAGCCGTGCAGTCGTTTTCCGACCCAAGTTCAACCCAAATTGACCAAATGAATGTGGTCCGTGAGGAATCCCTTTTCGCGTCAACCTCGGAGTTAATAACGTTTCCCAAAGTTGTGTCATCTGACGAACAACTTTGTGAAATCCTGTGTGTAGACGATTTACCATGGGAAGATCTCCATCATAGATCTTCGTTCTTACCTGAGGATGATCGTTTTGAAAATGATTTCTCATCAATTTTTACAGCTGAATATGTCAAAGATGCTCAGAGTCCAATGAAACATCCTGATTCAGAGCTGAATTTGGGAAAGGTTTCTCGCACTATTCCCATTGACATTTCAGTGAAGCTTGGAATTGTTGAACACATTCATATAGGTGCCTCGTGTTCAGATGACGAAATTCAAACATACAAGGCCCTATTTCAAGAATTCTGCGAAGTGTTTGCCTGGTCCTATGAGGAAATGCCAGGAATTGATCCCTCCATTGTTGTTCATGAGATCAAGACTTACCCGGACGCTAAACCCGTTCGGCAACGTCTGCGTCAGATCCACCCTCAGAAAGCGGCTGCAATTAAAGCAGAAGTTGAGAAGTTGTTGAAAGCAGGTTTCATTTATCCGATCCCGTTAACAGATTGGGTATCGAATATTGTTCCGGTTAACAAAAAGCAGGGACAATAAGAATATGTATCGACTATAGGGATATCAATCGTGCTTGTCCCAAGGACAACTATCCAATGCCCTATATCGATCAAATAATTGATGATTGTGCCGGCAGTGAAATATTTTCCTTTATGGACGGTTTTTTTGGTTACAACCAAATCAATATTCTACCTGCCGATCAACTAAAAACAGCTTTCATTTGTCCATGGGGGATGTTTGCTTATTGCAAATTACTTTTTGGGCTTAATAATGCCGGAGCCACTTTTCAAAGGGCGATGTCTTATGCATTTCATGACATCAAGCACATTGTGCAACCGTATCTCGATGATTTTCCCGCTCACTCCTTACATCGAGCTGATCACCTTGTCCATTTACGAGCAATTTTTATGAGGTGTAGGCATTATCATATACGGTTGAACCCACACAAATGTGTCTTCTGCATCGAAGTGGGACGATTGCTGGGATTTGTAGTTTCAAAAGCCGGCATTCACGTCAATCCCTCGAAGGTCGAAGCTATCATCAAATTGCCTCCTCCTTCGAGTTTGCGCCAACTCCAAAGTTTGCAAGGGAAAGAAATTTTTTTACGCCGATTCATTCCTAACTACACCGAGATTACCAAGGGTTTTACCCGGTTGTTGAAGCAAAATGCTCAATTCTCTTGGGATGAGATAGCTTAGAAATATTTTGATGCGCTAAAGCACACGTTGACCCATGCACCGTTGTTGCATCCTCCCAACTACAACCAGGATTACTTTTTGTACCTCACCGCCGCTCATTCCACCATTGGAATGGTCTTAGTACAAGAAGATGAATTCGAAACGGAACATGTGATCTATTATCTTAGTAGGACGTTAAATCCCACTGAGCTCAAATATTCGCATGTGGAGAAATTGGCCTTGGCAGCTGTTCAGGCTGTCCAACGTTTTCGTCATTACATTCTTCTCCGTAAAACTACAGTCATTTCGGATTGCAACCCTATGATTTACATTTTGACTAAACAATTGCTAGGGGGCAAGTACTCTAAATGGATCGTTATCCTGCAGGAGTTCGACTTGGAATTTGAAAAATCTAAGTCTAAGAAATCTTTAGTTTTTGCAGAGTTAATGTGTGACTTCCCGCGTGCTGACACAGAAACTGTGGCAGAGGAACCCATTGCGGACGAATCTCTGTTTCTCATCAGCACTTTGGATCCGTGGTATGGGGATATAATCATCTATCTCCAAACCCAATCCTTTCGGCCCGAAGCTTCAAAGTCGGAACGTCGGAAAATTCGATTCCAGTCCCAACAGTACAAAATTATTGTAGATACTCTTTATCGTCGTGGGGTGCACTTGGTTTTTCGTCGTTGCTTAACCCATGAAGAGGCAGAAAGGGTTATGAATGACTGTCATTCTGGAGCATGTGGCAGTCATATTTCTGGGTATGCCACAGCCCAGAAGGTGTTGCGTGCTGGCTACTTCTGGCCGTCCATGTTTAAAGATTGTATCATTGCGGTCCGAAAATGCCACAACTGTCAAGTGTTTGATCGCAAGATGCGCGCACCACCTGCTCCTCTCCACCCTATAATTGTCGTTGGTCCTTTTGCTAAATGGGGTATCGACTTTATTACATGTAACCCTCACTCGGCCGGGGGGCATGCGTATATCATCCTTGCGGTTGATTATTTTACTAAGTGGGCCGAGGCGATGCCTACATTCGAGGATGACGGCAAGACAGCTGTGATTTTCGTATTCAATCATATTATTGCTAGGTTTGGTGTCCCACAAGCGATAATCACTGACCATGGGCGCCATTTTCGAAACATTATGATGACAGAACTTACAAGCCATCTTGGTTTGCGTCATGATAGTTCTACTCCTTATTATCCCCAAGCAAACGGTTTGGTTGAGTCCATCAAAAAAGTTCTAGTTATCATGATCCGACGAATCATTGGTATTCATCGGTCAAATTGGCACAACATGTTATTTTCAGTGCTTTGGGTGTACCGAACCTCAGTGAAAGCATCAACAGGGTTCACTCCTTTCCAACTAGTTTATGGTTTGGAAGTAGTGTTGCCCATTGAATGCGAAATCCCATCACTTCAAATGGCTGTCGAATTACTTCCAGCTACTTCCGAAGAGGAGAAGCATCTATTATACTTAGCTAAATTAGATGAGACTCGACGTGACGCTGCATTGGCAATCGAGACTCACGCAAAAAGGATGAAAGCTCAGTATGATCGTAACGTGACCCCTCGTAATTTTTCGGAAGGAGACCTAGTGCTATTATACGATCAAGCTAATGATAAATTAGGTGCTGGAAAATTCGTTCCTATGTGGCATGGGCCCTACATTGTCAAGCGAAAGCTAGCAAAAGGGGCCTATGAGCTGGTAGATTTTGATGGGGACTCTTTGGGTAAGCCCAGAAATGGACTTTACCTAAAGAGGTATTATGCTTAAACGATGGCTGTGGAGATCTTAGTTAGGTTAGTTAGGTTAATTTTTCTTTCTAGCTGGTGTGTTTGTTAGTTTAGACAGTGTGCTTAGCTTAGAAAGTGTGTTTTCGTCGTTATTCTGGCTTATCTTGGTTTTACTCTTGATATTGCAGATGTCGATGCCTCTCCAAACTTACATTGGATTTGCTGATGGTGCTTGTCGTAGTACATGGAATATCTCTTCCGCAGCTTGGGTTATCTATTGGCCCTCTGACGAGTTAGTTTCTATGCATGGGGTGAGCCTCGGTCAAACAACAAACAACATTGCAGAATATAGTGCAGTGATTGAGTTATTATCTGAATCTATTTCATTTGGGATTCGGAGTTTGATAGTGAGGTTAGATTCTGAACTCATTGTGTTACAGCTTAATAGAGTATATGCCATTAGAAATCCAGTGTTATTAAGGTTATTTTTGAGAGTGCGCCTCTTGGAACGTGAATTTGATTACATTGAATATCAGCATATTCCAAGGTCATTAAATACATTAGCAGATGCAATTGCTTCTCGAATGTTAGACAGACATTTGCGATAATCATAAAATGTAAATTTAAAAACATTTCATCATACATGTTTAACAAGATAAGCCGGTAATAATGATATATATATAGATAGGAGTGTGTCAAAAAATATACATCGTCTTCGATCATAGGTTGAAAAAGACCTTATGATCGGCAAAAATGATAAGTACAAAAAACCAAAAATGTCACATGTGTCTACAAAAAGTGACTAGCCAATCACTGGTGGTGCTCTCTGTACGAGACCACTGCCCGCGCTACCCTACACAGGAACCTCCTGAAAGGTCCTGGGACTGCGACCACATAGCGCTGAAGTCGGATAGGAATATTGTCTATATTCGTCTCTGGTATGTCCGCCGTGAGACGCTCTAGATCCTGTTCCAACTCGGCTAAGGTCTCTGCAGCCGCATCCTGTGGTGCTGGTGCTGGTGCAACTGGTACTCTTCTCTCGAATGGCCGGAGATTGGCCGGACGCTGTGGACCTACATCTGCATTTTGAAAATTGTCACTGTCAGTTTTGAGACGATATAAAAAACAAAAAAAAAAGTAAATAATTTAAAAACTTGTGAAAAATGAAGTACCTCTGTCGTCCCATTGTTCTCCCTGTGGAAGAACCATGTCCGTATCACCGCGAAAATTTACTGAGGCATAACGAAAATCCTGGATCGCAAAGACCTGGTCCTCCAACCAGTGAAAGTAACCCGCAGGAAATCAGACAACCCCCTGCTCCCTCATCAGGATGTCGGGCCATCACCGCAACCCATCGCATCAACTTTGGCTCCCAAGGAGGCCTAGCTGCAACAGTGAGATGCTGTGGGATCAGCATCAGAACCCTCTCTAGGGTAAAGCTCACAACTAGAGGCCCATACCCAAAGGTCTTTAACTGTCCGTTCTTTTCCCTAGTCAGTTGGCCCTTCATATTGGCCAACACAGCGTCACACCAATTGAAAATGGTGCCTCGGTAGCAATCTATCGCCATCCGCATTTGGGACCCGGTGGCAATATGCAAGGCGGCTGCACCGCAGAGTCTGGTAACTGTAAAGGCAATTACCATTAGTTCAGGCAGGGATATGTATTTGATTTCTATCCCTTTCTCCTGGTTTTGATTATTGCACCACTCTAGCCGGAGGCTAGCAAGGGATTGGCCACCCGGCCTAGTCCCGGACAGAGTCAGTTGCTCACCCCTATTAGGCAAACCAGTGAGAAAATATATGTCGGAGGGCTCTATCTTGAGCTGGTGCCCTCCGATGTAGAACCATTGATCCTGGACGTTCCACCTTTCAACCAGCCATTCTAAGAATCGCACCTGGGCCCTCATGCCAGGTATGGCCCAGTATTTGTAGAGACCGCATGCCTTCAAAGCATCAATGGAGGGTTGATGATCTATTGCAGCCAAATCGACATCTTCGTGTTCTCTTTCGCGCCAATCAAGCATGGTGGGCAATCTACACACCAGAAAACATTCATTAGAATTCATTAAATCAAAAATTAATGGTTTAGTTTTGAGATTTGGGGTTTTGAAATTGCTTTGCGCGGAGTACGCACCCCGCGTTCAGAAACAGAGCATATTGACGCAGCTGTTCTGAAGGTAGGCTACGTACTCCTGCCATTTTCCCATGAACAAAAATGTCGGGGGACGCAGGTCGCCCATGGGGTACCTCCGTACCCCGAAAAGCGGATCCTAAAACCCCAAAGCCCCCAAAAAATCAAACTAGGGCTTAAAATGAAATTCTAAATGGATGAAAACAAAGAGGAGGATGTTGTGAAATACCTGAAAGAGACGGCGCTCGATTCCGACGGTCGGATTCTCCGCAAAGTCCACGGGAAATTTCTTGCCAAAAGCCCTTTTCTCTCCCTCAACAGTAAAATGGTAAAAATGACATGGTAAAAGGACTTTTTATAGGTTTTTTGGATAAATGAATGCTAAGTTTTTTTATTTTTCACCATGGAAGGATATTTCTCAATGCATTTTTGCTTATCTTAAACAGGTATGAGTAATGTGTCGTTTTTGTGCAGGACAAAAAGACTTTCAGGGAAAACTATCATTTTTTCACGAACCAAAACATCAGAGTCATCTTTTAAGCCCTTTTCTGACTCCTAAAACATGAAAATATTGCCGAGCGTTTCTTTTACACTCGTTAAAACGGAATTAAAAGACGGTCCCCTTATAGCTCTTTTCTGACCGTAAAAACAGGAAAAGATTGTCGGGTTTTTGTCGTTTCAAACTCGATACTGGAAATAAAACGACGTGTCCTTGATCGCTTTTTACTTTTCAGGTCAGAGGCACTAATCATGAAAGTACTCCTTGGTCGCAAGACTAAGCGGTTCTCTCAAGTATTATTTTATACTTTTTCGGGCTTGGGAGACACAACTTTACGAAAAAGTTCAACCTGGAGTCTTCTTAAGTTTTTCCAGACTCTCTAAAAATGAAAAACGCCGAGTTTCTCCTATACTGGACTCGTTAAAATTTCACAGTAAAGGACCTGTTCGATTACAAACAGGAACGGACCACTCCTTCTTAGGGTTCAAATCAAAACTAAGTTGGACTCATCCGAAGGATGAGCTTATAATCAAGCATATGTTATCCTCGTCAAGATTGTAAAAAATAAAGAGGTACTTGCCAGAAATGGTGGGGGAAAAGAGAGGAAAATGAGCCCATTTGTTATCCTTTGTCTCAGAAGAAGCCTTATTACCACTCTTGAACACGACATTTTGCATTCACCTGGGTTGGGAAATCCTTTGCCTCACAGTTGATTAAACCACATTGAAAGTCTTCAGCCGGGTATTAACTTTGGGTCAAATGTCACCAAGCCATCTGTCATGTCATTATGTGTTCAAGAGGTCTCTGCAATAAACATTCATCTGCAAAATACTCGTCATCCATTTTGACCATCCCTGAGTCAGTCCTTACAGCTACATTTCTTCAACTTGATCTATGATTTCGTGTTGTGGGCTTGCCTGCAACGGGTCGCTTTCTATCGACATCAGCACATTATCTAGAAAGATGACCTAGGAATCGTCAGTACCTTGAAGTCTGCATGCATCAATGGCAGGTTTCTCGCCTTTGACAACAGTTTACATCATTGACTGTTGATCGAAGGATTCCATGAAATGTTCGACATCAACTCATTCATTCACATCTCATGGATTGTACTGGGTACTTTGAGAACCATTGACATCACTAGTGGTCTCTCTCACACTTGTTAACAGTTTACATCATTGACTGGTAATCAAGTGGTTTCTACCATGTTCGACATCCACTCATTTATTTGCATGGATAGAATCGTACCTGTTCGGGAAGTAGAAATGAAGACCCTGGATCTAGTTTCCACCATCCAGGCTGCGAGGAGTTTTGTATTCATTATACAGTAGACTAACTATAAACAGATGGCTGTGTCCATACTGTGTCTACAAAAGTCTATGATTATGATGTACTGCAGAATCATTCCTGTATCAGAGCAGTAGATAGTCAATTAGTTAAAGTTTTCAATCTGAGTATGGGAATTCCTACCTCAGCGATGATATGATCATATATATGTATTTTGTGTTGAATACTTGTAGGTTCCGACTGGGCTCTCCACAAGATAATCCTTGAAATGATAAAGTACTTCACCCTTCCTAGATGATATGAAACCCTTATCTACTACAGGCTTCGCACTTTAGGGGGCAATCTGTTACTCTAAAATTTGTCGCCATGACTATTTGCAGTTAGTATGGCTCCATCAACTATCATACTATCCTCCTTGGCAAACCTCATACCTCTGCTCTCTATGTCAAACTTCAAGAAAGAGAGAAAGTCATTAAAAATCTATATATCTCTGGGTACGTAGTTTCTCTTAACCTTACCTGCGTGTACGCACTCCAAATTCACAATACCTGCGTACTTGTACAATCTGTATGTAAAGCAATGGGTGCGTACTCCTGTAAAGGTCAAAAGGCGCAAGTTTCACGCCGAAAAAGTTACTTGTGGTCATTTCTAGAGCATTCTAGAAGCTTGTTTGACGTGTATGAAGCACCTCCAGATGGTTCATGTATCCCTACCAAAGAGGAACTTATCCCATCAAGAGGGGAGCTATCCCATCCAAAGAGGGGGTTATCCCATTGATGGTGGACCTGAATAACTTCCTCTAGAGCACTATAAATACAGGCATTGGGCCAAAGGGAGGGGAGGTTGAAAGTTGAACATTCCTAAGGGTAGATGTTGTTGGAATTAGGACTCCCTTGTAAAGCTTGAGAGGAGAGATTCCCATCCTTTCCTAGCCTTATTTGAGAGTGGGTGAGCTGATCAAAGTAAAGGAAAACTCTTGCTGGGCCCTAGGAGGGACTTGCACAACACCAAGGCTCAGGTTGTAATGGTTCCTTTTGTTACCTTTTAATGCAAATGAACTTATTTTTCTCAATAGATTGTTATTCATGGTTTGTTTCATATACTCCTTGGTCTGTATGATGGATATGTATTGCTTTATGAGTTTATCAGGTGCTATTTAATCTTTTGGCTTGTTAGTGAATGTAGGTTTCGAAGAGGAGGAGCTCATCCAGATCAGCGAGGCTGGACTACTACAAAGCGTTGGACTAAAGGTATGTTAAAGATCCCCTGATTACTTGTATTCTCAATGCATGTTTAGAGAAAGGTAGTGTTTATTTGTCTTGTTTGTCACTAGAAAGCTTTTGCTTCTAGGGAGGTCGGTTGTGTCCGCACTATCGACTCTTTCCGCATGACACCTCCCGAAGGTCCAATCCAAGTAGCCCTCTCGTTGTCAGAACGTACCCTAGTGGGTCAGTTTACAGGTCTCTGGCCCTCTCCTAAATCAACAGAGAGCTAGGTCTCCAGAAACTGGGCTCCGTTGATCCAGGGCAAGGTTACATCTTATTTTCTTGGAAGAGGATACTTTCTTTTTGAATTCTCAGATAAAGAAGACAAAGATCTCATATTCAGAAATGGACCATATTTCATGGGACCTCAAGGGTTGTACCTGAACAAATGGACGCCAGATTTCGATCCGGCAATGGACGTGCCTTCAGCAGTCCCAGTATGGGTAAGACTCCCCAATCTTCCGGTCCATTGCTGGAACTGGGATTCCCTGAAGCACATCGGGAACACCCTTGGGAAATTCATTGATAGGGCCAACAATAGAGACCAGTATGACTGCGCCAGAATTTGCGTGGAGGTGGATCTGGAGGTTGGTCTTCCTGAAGCTGTCAAAATAAGGGTGGGCCCATGGACACATATTCAGAAACTAGACTAGGAGCAGCTGTCGTTCAAATGTCCGAAGTGCCAAGTCTATGGACATTTCGCGAGAGACTGCCCGTCCAAAGGGGCTGAAGATAAAGGGAAAGAGGAAGGATGGAATCAGGTGAAGATATCTAGAACTGCCTCCAGGAAGGCCGCTAATGCTAACACCAGAACACCCCAAACAACGCCTGCTCAGAGGCAGCCCATGGAAAGTCAAGGAAACAGATATGAGATCCTGGGATCAGAAACCATAGTTTCCCAGGATACTGAAACCCCGAAAGAAGTCTCCCCGACTAAATCTAAAAGTGAACCAGAGATTCCCAAAGAAAAGACATCTGAAGACGAGGAGGAAACCCAGGAATCCGACGATTCAGAGGAAGAATGGGAAATAGGGGAATCGCAATCCACCCCTAGAAGATCTACAAGAGGCCGAATGTCAACAAAACAAAAAAGGGAACAAGAAACATACAAAGACAAGCTCCAGGGCAGCCAGCCTACGCTAGAGAAACTCCTATCAAAAACGCCAAAGATGAAGAAGGCCCCAATCCAGAGCTCCAAAGGAGCTCTCCACAACAAAAATAAGTAATGAAGATTGTCTCCTGGAACTGTAGGGGTATGGGAACCAAAGCCAAGGAAGAGGCGATGAGAATTCTGATAAGGCAGGAATCCCCGGACATCCTCCTCATCCAAGAGACTAAGATGGAGGAATCATCCTTCCTCCAAGCAAGTAGAATGTTTTGGAAAAAAGATGGCGCGCATGCAACTTCGGCTCGGGGAGCTTCAGGAGGACTTGGGTCGCTCTGGAATCCACATAAGTTGTCCCTCATCTCTAAAACCCTAAATACTCATTGGATATGGTTAAAGTTGCAACATTTAGAATCTAATACAATTATGAGTCTAGTCAATGTATATGCTCCAAATAATGCAGGTGAAAAGAAATTATGTTGGGACTCCATAAAAAATTTGGCAGACCGGGAAGACTTGGAGAACATCATCATTGCAGGAGATTTCAATCTCACCCTCCTGCCTTCAAAAAAGAGAGGAGGCAATATTGTCAGAGATCTAGCAAGATAAATAGTAGAGGATCTCATGCAAGGCTAGGATCTGATCGATATCAAGCCAACCATTCGCAAGTTCACATGGTCAAACAAAAGGGCTGGGCCAGGACACATAGCGGCAAGATTGGACTGCTTCTTGGTTCAAAGCTCCTTCCTACTCATTTGGCTGGAAGCTAGATCGCGCATCCTGCACAGCAGTACATCAGACCACAAACCTATCAGCCTGGAGTTGCTGACTTCTCCAGATCTGGGGCCTATTCCATTAAGATTCTTCTCTCTCTGGATCAAGGAGGCAGAATTCATGGATAAGTCAGACACTGCTGGAAAACCCCAGTCAAGGGCTCTACCTTCTTTGTATGGGAAGAAAAACTCATAAGAGTGAAAGCCATGCTAAAAAAATGGGCCAGGACCTTGCCCAACCCAGCTGAGGAAAGGAAAAAAACTCATTCAGATCTGGAACGGCATCACCTCCATTTAGAAACAACTAATATTTCAAATGAAAACCTGGAAAAGGAGGCCAAGCTTCAACAAAACTTCCAGAGATAGGAATACCTCCTTTTTTCACAAGCAAGCTCATGCTAGGAAAGGCTGGAAATCTATCAAAGAAATAAAAGAACAAAGCAGTGTTTTAAGGGACCTTGCTAGCATAAAAAAAGCAACCTCTAAGCATTTTGAGAATCTGTACAGAGAAGATATCAGAGCAGACCACAATCTCAGCCTCTTAGATGTTGTTCCTAAGATCATCTCACCCAAAATCAATCAGGCTCTGGAAAGCATAATCACGCCCAAAGAAGTCAAGGAGGCTCTATTCGCCATGGAACCGGATAAAGCCCCGGGCCCGGACGGTTTCACCCCAAGATTCTTACAAACATGTTGGCAGATTATTGAGAAGGAATTCATCAAAATGATCCAGAAATCACAGAACTGTCACAAGATTGGAGGCTACACTAATTCGGCATTCCTAGCCCTCATCCCTAAGGAAAAAGGAGCAAACACCTTCAGCAGATTCCGCCCAATTTCACTATGCAACATCGGGTATAAAGTGATCACCAAAGTGATAGCAAACAGGCTGAAAAGATTCCTCCCCAAAATCATTCCGGACAATCAAGGGGGATTCATCAAAGGCAGACAAATAGTGGACAACTTCGTGCTGGTCCAAGAGGCAATTCATTCCAGTCAGCATCGTAAGGAAAGAGGTATGGTCATCAAACTTGACCTATCAAATGCATTTGATCGTGTTAATCATAAATTTCTGTTTGATGTAATGCTTAAAATGGGATTCGGGCAAAGCTTTATAAAGTGGATAAAAGCCTGTATTGCGGAGCCCTGGATTGCTCCTCTAGTGAATGGAAGGGCCGCTGAATTTTTCAAAGCCACTAGAGGACTGAGGCAGGGGTGCCCTCTTTCACCCCTCCTCTTTGTCATTCAAGCCTCTGTTCTTAGTTTTTATCTGAACAAAAAGCAGCAAGATCATGCTATCAACGGGCTATGCATTGCAAGAGGAGTGAAGCGCATCAATCATGCACTTTTCGCTGACGATACTCTTCTCCTGGGAGCTGCAACTCTTCAATCAGCCATCAACTTCAAAGCAGTTTTGGATGACTTCTGCAAAATCTCAGGCAGTGAGGTAAACAAGGGGAAATGCCAGATCTTTTGTTGGAACACTCCTGCTTTCACTGCTTCCTCCATAGCTAGATGTTTGGGATTCTCTGCCTCCATTAGTTGGTCCTCTTTCAAGTATCTTTGGCTGCCAGTCTTCAACAAGAAAGTGGCAAGCAAAGACTGGAATTCCCTCATAGATAAACTCAAATCGAAGATGAATTCCTGGGGTTCCTCTTGGCTTAACATCACTGGCAAAGCTGTGCTCGTCAAAGCAGTCCTCAACAGCCTTCCGATCTTCAGATTTGCGGTCCTTCTGGCACCAGTGGGAACTATAAAAAAAATGGATGAATTAATCAGGGGATTTTTTTGGAGAGGAGGCAACCACAATGATAAGAAATTCTCTCTAATCAGTTGGGATATAGTCACAAAATCTTATCTCGAAGGAGGATTAAATCTCAAATATCTGTATGCCAAAAACCTTGCTATGGGAGCCAAACTTGCATGAAACATTATCGCCCTGAATCCTAGTTGGGCTCAGATTGCACTATGGAAAAAGTACATTAGAGGCCCAAGGCTCTAGTGTTTAGACCACCGCAAAGAATCGACCAGATCACACCTCAACATTCTCCTTAGCAAAATGGCGCCGATGATAAACAGTTGTGCCCATTGGGTTCCTGGTAATGGTAAGAAAATGCGGGTTTGAAAGGACAAAATAATGAATCGCCCCCCTTTGGTAGACGCAGGCAATTTTACAGCGCTTAGAAATTGGATGGAGGCAGCGCACATACACACGCTGTGGGATCTGTCGAATTAGACAGAGAATTACTGGACGGGCTGGAAGTGGTTGCCAGTGCCCAACGACCTGGAAAATGAATGGACGAAATTGAAAGCCCATCTCCATGGATTGGCTCCCCTCCACGCCAACAGAAAGGATGCAAGAGGCTGGGAAAACAGTCGCTCTAGTTACACAGTCAAACAGGGTTACTTCAAGTTCTTAGAGCGTCCAAACGTCCCTCCCAAACCAAGAAGCCCGCCTCCAGATCTTGAAGTTTGGCAAATCAGGAAAAATGAGATTGAATTTCAGGAATGGCTGTCCAAACAATTAATTCCATCTTTTTTTTTTGATGGAGCAGCTAAAGGGAATCCAGGGAAAGCTGGGGCAGGTGGTCACATTATCATGCCAGGGAATATTTCTTCTCATAACTTTGCCTGGGGGCTTGGTCATACATCAAGCATGCAAGCCGAGGCTCTCGCCCTCTTGCAAGGGGTAATCTTCCTCAAGGAGCTGGGAATTCGGGAAGCAAACATTCTCGGAGATTCCCAAGTTATTATAAGCGCTGTGGTGACCAACTCCAACCCTTCTGATCTGCATCTAGCCAAGCTTCTCTCCAGAATCAAAAGCATCTCAAAATCACTTCGCTTGACATATTTTCATGTCCTAAGAGAAAATAACAAAGCAGCAGACGCCTAAGCAAATATTGATATCCATCTAGAAGCTGGAACAGTTCTCAGAAACAAGGATTCTCTGTGGTCTCCTATTCCATGAAAAATATGTTTTATTGTTTATTATTAAATCAGTTTGTCTGCACTTTCCATCTAGGACAATTAGCATTCAAAGTTTATTTTGAAAATTGTAAAAAGAGAAAAAGGATAAGAGAAAATGCCAATCCCCTCCTGGCAGAATAGCATGTTGGAAAGTGCTCCTCACTCTGTAACCGAATTTGTGGCCATTGGCCAAGCAGATAATGAAACACCATAACCGTTCTTGTTAAAAAAAAAAAAAAAAATTCCTAAGGAAACTCTTCAAAAAGGAAAATACCACTATGGAGCACATTTAATATATTATTTAACAACTAATTACATATAGGGTCTTTGTATTCTCAACATAATTGTTCAGTAGTAACATCTTTGAGTAATTTTACCAATATAACAATAAGATAAAACATATATTCCTACTCCAATCCCTATAATAATCAAGTAGAGATAATAAAACTATAAACAATTTATAGTTTTTCATTTCCTTAATCTAATCTAACACTTGTAAGTTTTGGACCTTTTTTGGGCCTATATTCTTGTCAAGTTTCCCTGTAATCTGGTACGATTTGTTGGAACAAACTTGAGCTATCTATTCAACACAATCCTAGCACCATCGGCCATCCTAAAAAATTTTTAGAGTGGTAAATCCATTTATATATTTAAAAACACATTTTAAATAATAAAAAATTGTATCACTCAATTTCTATTAAAAAAATCAAAACATATAATAATTAAATTTCATATATTTCATTTCTCTTCTCTATATATACATCTTAGAAGTTTTTTACCATTTCATTACTCTATATATTCATCTAAGATATTTTTTACCATAAAATTGTATTTATTTTCAACTCAAACCTCTTATATTATAAAAGTTCATGAGAAGTAGTAGTACCAGGTATATGACACACCCTTCTCAATAGTTTATTCATGAAATAATGAATGGAAAATTCAAGTAATATCTTACCACTATAAGGTAAATACCTTCTAGCGGAGGTTATAATGAAGGTTTTTAGTGTTATAAAATTGGCAATAATTATTAAAAAATATCTACTAAAACATATGTTTGCAATAGTGAATGTTGTGGAGATTATAACATAACTTCGTCACAATTGGAAAAAATTTGGGTGACCAAATTTTTTACTGGATTTTTTTTTTGTAGCGTGCTTCATGGAAAAGTTAGCACCAGTGCACTACATATACAAAAGAACCAAGGCTTCATACATAGATAAAAGCACTAAGGTGTTGAATTCAAAGAACATTGGCTCCTGAAATGCATACATCCTCACTGTGGATATATCAAAAAATGTCTTCGGGCATTCGTTTAAGGAACAACACCGCGACATGAAAAATAATATTCTAGATCCGATGCTTTTATTTAAACTCGCAGTGCCAATAAGTATGATTTGTATAAATGCATCGGTGCACTAAGGATATAAAAGGACTAGAGATGTTAATTTTAATAATGTATTCGGACTGGAAATATTATTTTGTAGGACCAGGAAATTAGTTCTATGAAACCACTCGTGTGTTAAGAATTACAATGCATCAAGGCATTAATTGAAAACAATAACAATGCTTGAAGAACTAAATGCCCAGGTTTTGTCATTTTATGAAAAGGAACTAGCCATCCAAGAAAGATGTCATCACGGTGCTTTTTTATAACATAATGCACTAGTGTGTGTTTATGTTATTGGATGCACTAGTTTTTTGTATGAAATTTTCTCTTTTTTTGGAAACATCGACCTGTGATGGTGTAATTATTGGAATCTTTAAAATCCATTATTCATAAAAAAATCAACATATATATTATAACAATATTAATATAAATTAAAATTTGATTAGTGCATTTGTATATGATGTTTGGATTAATTTTTTAGATTATCATATTTGGCATCTCTTCATTATAATATTTAACGATCCATATATTTATTCAGTGGTGTAACGTTTCACAGTGACATTGGAGAACACAATCGAATAAATTAAAATGTATTTTATTAGATATCAATAAGAGGATCTTTGTCATACAAAATGGGATTGTTATTGGTAATCCCTTGTCTTTCAATTGGACATTATGTCCATTACATTAAACAAAATGTTTGATTTTAAGAGGCAATTATTTCAAAAACTACAGCAGATTGCATTGATATCCAAGTAGATCATCATTCTTCGTTGGAACTATTGTTAGTGCTGAACCTACTTCCATCACTTGTGTTATTTGGATGATTGTTTTTTTCATTGCAACATTTTTTTTCTTCTTCTTGACCTTGTTCCATCTGTAAAGATAAAAATAAAGTGCAATGAGTGTATCTACATTGGTGAGAATAATGAAAATTGAAATAAATAATATGCGTCATGGTAAATAAAATGACAATGGACAATAGCGAGAAGTGACTCATACACTGTACACATGGTTTCATAGCCAAGTGCCATGCCTTGTTGTAATAAGTTTTCTGTTGGCATAGTTCCACACTTGGTTTCCTACATCTTTTAAAGCCAATTATAAATCATAGGTTTAATATAAAGGATTTTTTTATTCTATTAATTATAAACTTAGAGAAGTAAAACAACATAGATACTTACAAATTCCACAATTTATTTTTGATGTGAAAACTTATACTCACAACCCATATTTAACCCAATGTCAATCAATTCTTTCAATGGCTCTTCTTTTTATGTTAGCACCTATTTGAAGACATTCAAGGATGGTTGCTGTAAAAAAATTTAAAATATAAAAAGTGAAACATTGAGATGTTATAAGGAAATATTAACAGTTACTCACAAACTTTGATATCAACCCTCTTTTCCTTGTCGTCATGTTTTATGTACTAAATGACTTCCATTTTGTTTTCTTTTCTACAAGAAAATACTTGAAATTAATATTTAATGCTAAAGTCTTTTTTATATGTAAAAAGTCAATCATGATTACATATATTTAAAGCACGTTTTTATTGAGATGACTTCTCTTCTTATGCAATTATGTCCATTTCTTTGACCATCTCCTCGTCCACTTCTTTGGACATTCCTACTGGCATGTTTCGCATATCAACTCATTGACCCTTTGGTATTTTCCTAATATTCTAGAAAAATAATAAACTATTTATATATTGATCTATGAAAACTAAATATAACAAAATTGATATTAATAAATGAATGGTTTTTAGTAATATACACATATAATTCTAGAAAATTATTTTAATTAGGAACAATACCCTTTGAATGATTCTTTTTTTGTTGTTGTATGTTTTTTTTATTGCAAGTCTCACATGTCTCATTGACGAATTCTCTAGAAACGCTTCCTATATTTTATATATAATTTGGTTCCAGGAATAATTGGATTAATTTTTTATTGTAAGTCGAAAGTACGACTATACATTCATTCCACTAGATCCCTCATAGTTTTGTTAAAAAATTTCCCCATTTCATTAACTTCCAACACCACTCCAAACGAACTAAGAACCAATATGTCATCATTTACATGTTCTATACTTTTTCTTTTCTTAGAATGAAATTGATATTTTCCTTCATTGTTGGCCCATGTAGAACATTAAACATATATGAATTAATATATTATTTGAATCTAATATTCTTAAGTATATTATTAATGAAAATTAAAAAAAAAAACTCATATTGACTTGTAAATTTTCATTCACCTGATTCATCGTTCTGCAATTTTTCTATTAGGATTTTACACTTTTCTGCATTTAGATTAGAAATAACCTTATCGACCTTCTTCATTTTATGGCTTTACATAACACACACTAACCAGTAAATATTAGTTAGACCTACATATAGTTCAAACATAGTAATGTTGTAATTAAATTACAAAGAACTTTTCTTCTCAACACTTTTCAATGTGTTATCATTGTGTCAATTAATATTTTTGTTACTTGACACCTTCTAAGACATTTTTTTATCAATACATAACTTGTATCATTCAATACATACGCCATTAAATATTTTTTATAGATAAATGAAATAATTTCCAGCCAAAAATATCTTTGGTAACTAGTGTGTTTCTTTGAATAAATGCACCAGTGCATTTAGGCCATTAAATGCATTGGGCATTTAATTATTTAGCACCATCAGTGATTTTTTAAAAATAATTTTTAATTAGGACTGTGTGATGTGTAATCATAAACACATCGCAATATATTAGCAGTGCTATTTGGCAAAGGTGTGCTGGTACGTTATATTACACCAGGGACACTGATAAACAGACTAGACAAAACTGCCAGGGTTGTAATACAATGGTGCATTGTATTACACAAGGTGCAAGATTGTGTTATATTACATTAGCACACTGCGAAACATATGTCGTTTAAAAAAAAAAAAACAGACAAGGCCTATAGGGTTTGGATCTGATTTAATAAGTGATCCCCCTATTTTACATGTCAAACACCCTATATACAGTAAGTATACAAACCCATTAAATCTAAAATGCCTAAAATGAAAAACCCTAATTTTAAAGTGGTAAAGTGAGTTAAACCCTAAGTTGAAATTTTGTCATCACATAAGCAAGAAGAAGCAAGGGTTTAAGGTAAGTACTATTAGTTTTTTTTTCTAAATTTTTATTAAATTTAAATGGGAAAAAAGAAAAGATTTTAGTAGTAAAATCTATAGTAATTTTTTTATTATATAGGGGTGTTATTTTTTTTTATTTCACTATATATATATATATATATATATATATATATATATATATATATATATATATATATATATATATACTATTATTATTATTTACTGAATTATGAATAAATCTAACAAAAACTGTAAAAACTCTTAAGAGTAAATTTGTTTTTTTCTATCCATCATTTTTAGCGAATTACTATACCTTTCAAATTCCGATCTTTCTACAGTTCCAAAATATTTTGCTGCTCCAAAATTCTCCCACTATGTCTCTCTTGAAAATTATTTGTCTTTTAATTAAACCCTAATAGAAATTGTAAAAACAATTGTTAGTAAATTCAATAATTAAGTTTAAAATTTTTACTATGCAGGGTTTTGAGTGAATCACCATACCTTTCATCTTCTGATCTTTTGAATAGTTTTGCTGCTCCAAAGTGTTATGCTATTGCACATTACTCCTGGTATGTCTCTCTCACAAATCACTCCCTTGAAATTTTTGGAAAAATAATGAAATAGTGAATAAATTTTCATTATTTAAAAGAATATATGAAATTAGATTTTGAAAAATCAATTGCAGCTCATTTTTTAATTTTGAGAGAGGAAGAAAAAACTTGGGATTTATGTTTCACTTAATATGAGCATCGGTGCATTTGATAGTAAAGAGCACTAATTCATTTACGAGTAAAGCACACTGGCATTATTGGGGCACCACATTTTTTCAATTCACCAACATGATACAATTATTTTTATTTTCATTTTCAAAATCGTGAAAAAGTGGGATTAATATTTTAATGCAATTGTGTAGTTTGTATTTAAATGTGTCGGTGCTATAATTGTTATAAGAGCACTTATAAGGTAGAATTCATTTTTATTTTCAAAATCCTGGAAACAGGTGCATACTAGTGTTGTTTTTATTTAAACACATTGGTACGTTTTTGTACAAGAGAATCAATATGATAACATATTTTATATTCTTGGAATTCTTGAAACTAGTGTGGATATTATTTGAATGTCGTGTTGTTGTTATGATTTAAAAGCATTAGTGTGATTTTTTTAGAAAAGCACATTGGTAGGGCTAAAAATTTATCTAAAATTTTATTTTCACATGAAATGACATATTAATCTTGAATTATCTTTTAGGACACATCCACCTGAATTACAATAGTTCATAGTATACATTTTCCACTTAAAGTCAAATTATTCTTGAAAAATGGTTTGAAAACTATATTGAAATATAGAATGTGGTTACATAGTTCTCGAAATTAATATTAGATATGCACACAAAATTTTGTTTTTATTTTTCTCAAATGCAGGGCCAAAATATCAATAACACCAAATGGCCAATTCTTCAAATTCCAGATTCTTCCATATTGCTGATCAAAGTCCTTCACAGAGTTCTCCCTTTCCATCTCTAGTATTTCAAATTTTATTTATATTTCAGTTATCTAATTGGTTTTTCTTAATTTTTTAATGAATGTCAATTTCATTAAAATGTATCCAAATTTGTAGGATCCTGATTCATAATTGAGTTCAAATGCAGAAAATATTCCTCCATTTCAAAAACTTCGAAATCTAGTATGAGGAGGAGCATATCACAAGTAGTAGGTAGATAAAAATGGACAACCTCTTCACCCTACCAATTAGAACATGGCATCTTCTTGCCACAATCCTGGATCAATGATGGTAGTAATTGTTTCATATAATGTATTGTCAACAAACCAAATGCATTGACATGCTTACTAATATCATTTATATTGTACTAATGTCATTCAATATTTTTTGATATTAGGATTCTATTGATGATGACTGATCGACTTACCATCTTCTGATACACCCCACTACAATGTCAACTCAAGAAAAGGTTGCATTAAGAGAAATAATCAGAGAAGGAGCATACACATGATGGTTGTCTCAACCACCTATTCAATTCCCACTGCATCTAGATTCACCAATTATGAATGACTACAAAAATAGATTTTCTTCATCACAATTTGGCAATGGAGACAATCAAATAGAGGTTGGTGTGGATGATTACTTACAGGATATGACTACCATGGAGGAAATGTTATTAGATGCATTCCAAAATGATGAGATAGGTAATGATGCTCATATCACTGATACCTTATTCGAAATCCTGAAATCTTCTTCCACCACCCATCTCTGTGGACCTAGCGGCAAGTGAAAGTATACTCATCTAGGGACAACGATGTTGTTGTATAACTTGAAAGAAAATTTTGGCATGTCAAATACATGTTTCTTGAAAATATTGAGGTAATTCACCTATATGATTGATCAAGTCCCTTATATTTTGATAAATATTGTCACACAATCAACATTTAAAATGGTCAATTTTACGAACATTAAATCTTGGCATTGTACAATTATATTGCCCACCAACTGGAGGTTATTCAAGATAAGGTTCTTCCAAGTGACAATGTCTTGTTGGGTAGCTATGAAGAGGCAAAGAAGTTGTTAAAAATGTTGGGTGTTGAGTACATATAATATCATGATTTCCAAATGATTGTATTCTATATAGAGGAGAACATGCAAACAAGGAGATATTTATGAAATGTGGGCATGACATGTATTGTAATTAAAAAAAAAATGTAAATCACATGACCCTCCTAATAGGATATTGAGGCACATACCTATAATCCCAAGGATTCAAAGGCTCTCTCATTGCAAATAATTAACTATGTTGCAAGGATGGCATGCCTCACACAGAAGTGAGTCAACAATTATGTGAATCCAAATAGATTCAATAACTATGAAGCATGTAGAGGATACATGGCTTGAAAATTTTAAGGATGATGTATGAAGTCTACAACTCAGGATGGCGATGAATGGAATTAACACATATTACCTCCAAATCACTAACTATTATTTTTGGTCTATAATAGTGATCAATAGCAATATCTCACCATGGCTTTCTGTGAAGAATGAACATGTTAGGTTGGATCTCATAGTCCCTGGTAGAAGACAAGTGAATAATATGTATGTATACTTACAAAAATTGGTATATGAATTGAAGGAATTATGGGAAGGGATACATGTGTATGGTGTATCATGGTCCATCACAATAGAGATGAGTTTTATGTTGTATGGAGTATGTGATTTCACCATACATGATTCTCCAGGCTGAGGAGTTTCCTATGGTAAATTATATTTTTATTGATTTGTTTATATATGTAATAATATTGTTTCACATATTAATGTAATTCACTACAATTTTCCTGGTCTTCATGGTAGCTAACATGTTGGACTGTATACAATAATTTCGCAGGTCTTGTAACAAAAGGGTATCATGGATGTAAATTTTGTGGACCTTTTCTAAAGGCTAGGTGGTCTGACCACCTATGAAAGCCAATGTATGACTACTCTAGGGTATTCCTCCTAGAATAACACCTTTACATGAGATAAACATTCGCTTTCAATGGTAAACTAGAGAGAAACCAAATGCATGCAATAATGACACCAACTGAAACCTTAAAGAACATGATAGAGAGAAGGAGAATGATTCTGAAAATAGTTTCGATTCAAATAGGGAGTCTATATTTGATGATGCATAATTCATTGATACCTATGTTGAGAAATTTCCCATTGGGATGAAAAAGAAATTTGTCTTTTATGAGCTCCCATATTGAGAGCATCTTAAGATTTCCCACTTACTATATCCCATCGATATATTTAAAAATGTTTTATCTTCTCTATGGAGGAATATATCACCAAAATAAAATGACTCATTGGTTGCTAGGAGATATCTTATTTCTTCAAAAACTAAAAAGAAACATTGGCCATGACAAGAAACTAGACGAGAGGTTCGTCCCTCTTGGTCTTTGAAATATGGTGATGTCCCATATATTTTAAAGAAAAATGATATTTATTTAGAAAATGAAGTTATAATGAGTGTGATGGTGCCTTCTTTATATGGGTCTTCACTATGACATTGCTTCATTGTGGAAGAGCATTTTTCTAGGTTGAAATCACATGAACATTTGAACATTCGAATAGTATATATGTCAAAAACATGATTTTATTATTACTTTTTAATTTTTATGCAATGTCATACTTTATAATTAATTTTTGTATAACTTACTATGTACTATGAAATGTCATTATCCTCTGCTCATGCAAGGATGTCTGAACAATGACTTGCCCCAAGATCTACGATATTCCATATCTAAATTATTTGCATTTGTACGTTGGATAACATCAAAGGAGATTCATATGGCGAGTAGTCCACGATGGTGTCAAGAGATACCTCAGATGTTTTTATGTTTGAGAAGGAATTGTCAATGAGTTTGATGGACTTGTAGGTTCATCCTCTAATTCACCTAGTAGATGAGGTTGAATTAGTTGGGGTGGTTTCTTATTGTTGGATTTTCTTCTTAGAGAGGTACATGAAGAAATTGAAAGGTTTTGTTTGACAAAGGGAAAAACATGAGGGGTATATGGTAGAGGGGTATATAACATATGAGTCTTTCTATTATGGGAGTGAGTAGATCAAGTAGATAGACAACACACCAGGTGCATTGATTCGGGATGACAAAAGGGATGAATACAAAAGAGAAGGGGAGCTTATCAAAACAAATGGAAAGAGGTGCATGATAAAAGGAAGTGGCTTATGATTTGTGAAATTTCTACACAGTAACTCTTCACACTGAACTTCATCTTAATGCATATTTTGAGCTCATACATACTATATATGTTGCTTTGATTTCATTAGAAAATTCAGAAATTGAAGCCATCAGCAAATTCGTTCTTTACAATATCGAAGTGATGCAACCGTGGGTTGCAATGTAAAAGCAGAAGAGGAGGAAATGGGACAGTGACATGAAAGAATTAAAATGGTTGAATGGTAGATGTATGACTTATCCTGACCATTTAAAAGAAAATATGCTAATGACATGCCCTAACAGCTGGGTTGATAATCAAGTTAGAGAGAGATATGGTGCATCTGATCATTATCCATGTGCTAAAGAGGATGCACTAAACATAGGGATTGGGTGTAGAAACTCGGTAATAATCTCTTTCTGTACATTTTTTACTTCATACTACACCTTTGAATTGTAACATATTTATATATTTTATATTTCTAATTATGTTCGGGTTATTAGACACATGACACTGTGATTTTTTCACTTTTTTATAGGTGCATTTATTTTCATCTATGTGGGTATATGGACATCATTTTCACATGAAGGATTCTGATGATGGATGCATGACACAAGACTGTGGAGTGGAAGTCGAGTTTGACCAATCTAATCGTGCTAGCCACTACGATCAAAACCTAATGCAAGGGACGCTAGGTTACATTGAAAAGATATAAGAGACAATTCAAGTGGATTTATATTCATTACAATGTGTTATTTTTATGTGAAAGTGGTGGGACACCTTTGATCAAAATAAAGTAAAGAAAGAACACGGTAGTGGGTTGACATCTATCGGCACTACAAAGATGTGGCATGAAGTTAGGAAGCCTCATGTTTTCCCAAAACACTACAACCAAGTGTGTTTTTACCCAGATGTGTTGGATATGTATTGGTGGTTCATATTAAGACATGACCCTAGATCAAAACATATGTTTTAGGAAAATATTGTTATCATGCCAAGCGAGGGAGATAATGAGGGTGATAAAAATGGAGAGTGATATGTACTTGTGGTATTTCATCATTTATACTATTATTGTATGTTTTTTTCTCTTTATTTTTCTAATTAGATTGTTATTTTATTCCTCTTGTTGTCATTTTATATAATTGGTAAGATTCAAAAATGATTTTACATGTTTTTTTGCAATGTAATTTTGTTTACACTTAAGACTAAGCATTTCCATTTGTGTACAATATCTATGATAATAAGGATTCAAGGTCACAATCCTTCTCAAATAGGAAAATGAAAAGAATATAACCAAAATGAGAAAATTGTGAATTTAGAAATATCATTGAATATTTATTCTCAATTTAGTGATAAATCTATGAGGACTTTAACAATGAAAATTTTGTGTATTAATATGTAAATTTAATTCTTGACATGAGAGGTAAAACCATGTTTACTATATTTTAATTCCAATTCTAGCAACATTATGTAAACTAAAAGGAGTTCTTATGCTTGCATAAAATGTTGATTACATCTTTTTATGGGCCATAAGGGAAACAAATGTGCCTACATGGATGCATGAGAGGATTTAATTTTTTCGTCATGTATAATGGACCAACTTTGACTTTTCTTTTCAATGGTAATTATAAATAAAAGTTGAATTAATAAATATTTTATGGCTAAGAATTAAATAATAAATAATGTGGTGGTGATTAAGAGGCATTTGTTTGACTTTGCAATAGATTTGGTGATGCCTTTTTCTTTCCTATTTAGATTATGTAACATAAATATCTAGTTTTATGTATTTATAGGTATATTATTTAAAATAGACACGTCTTTATCATTGTGAACATGATGTAATATTAGGAAGCAAAAATGTGAAAACATGAATTTCAGTGACTATCTTGTATAAGTATGTGGAAAAAATAACATTTCTTGAGTTGTTCATTAAGAAATAATCAAATATATTATTTGTCAAAAGTTTAAATCTAATATAGTATGATTTTTGTACTATTTAACTCATATTTATTTAAAAAAAAAAAATTTAAACGAGTACAATGACAAATAAAGAACCAAAATAGCATAAAAATGTTATATCTTTATTACTAGAAAAAATTTCACTCGCCTCTTTAAGGGAGAACTTCCAATATAACAAATCCCCAACTACAAGTAATTTCACAAGACTTGTTTTACATTTCTTGATCCTCAAGTTTAGAGAGAGAAATTTATAGCTAAAATTGGGAAGAATTTCTATAAATATTAAATTTAAATTGCTTGAAAATCTCATAACCTTAGTGACAAATAAAATTTTATTAAAATAAATTTTTTTAAGCTATATTAAATATAAATTAATTATAAAAAAGATGTGACTTAAGTTTCTTAAATTTAACAATAAAATAAATTTTATAAACAAATATAGATCCATCTTAGCAGAAGATCTACCAAGAGCTGAGAGTGATCGAATCTCATTATATGAAAATATGTTTTTGGAATGTAAAATGTGAAAAAAAGATGTACATGTCAGAACATTGATCTATAGTATTGGTTTTCTGTTTCTATATATAGATCGACCATAGTGTAAGTTTTCATTGCTTAAATTGTATTTTTGAATAATCTATTATTATTAATATTTTATATTAAGAATGAAATGAATTACACATTTTCGCCTTACTAAGAACTAATTAAATTATTTTACCTTTAATTATTTTTTCCTTTTAGGTATTGAAATATTTTACTAATTAGGTTATAATGAATATGAACTATCTAAGAAAATAGAAAAATATTTATCATAATTTTAAAATAATTTCAACCATACTAAACTTTCTAATTTTAAAAAATATATTTGCATAATATTTTTAAAGTAAGTCATTTTGCGTGCAATTTCATATATAAATTTCTGATATAAGTTCACCAATACATAATATATAGCAAATATTATTTCATAGAAATAAATATCACAATGATAACTATCTAACAAACATATACATCATATAAGATACGCTTTCAAGTTTACTTCCATCATTTAAATATATACACTTCTAGCACATATAAACTTTATTAGCTGGCACACAAATCTAATAATATAACATGCCATCATCATCGTGATCACATCTAACAAAACAAAATCATTGTAATCTAACATAATCTTCTTTTTGCTAAAGGAAGAGACAATCCTTCTATTATCTTAGGAAAAATAATGATTTACACAGGTTACATCAAATGCACAGAGGCGCAGACTCCCACAAAGGGAGAGAGAAAATACTCAAAGTACCAAAACAACCCTCCAAAAAACAAAAAGAAACAATGACAAGACAACCCTGGAACCGAAAGCGGGCAAGTAGAATCAAAGTCCGCTTCTCGAACCCACCATTGATTTGAATCCTAACAAACTGGCAGTCAAAAATCAACCTGCGTGGAGGCAAAGATGCATGATCAACGTTGACCATCGATCTCTTCATTTGATCCAATGGTTGGTGTCCATATCGTGCGGCTTAAAAGCCCGCTATTTACCGTGCGATGAAGGCGTTTTGCTTTTCCATTCCTCCGCCACGTGGTGCTTCCTGAGTGGAATTGCTGGCTTTTCATAAAAACTACCTTTGGTTTCGATGGTGCCCGATGAAGGTGGTAAACCATTAGTGGTTTTATCCTTTCGGGCCCACCAACTAGCATGCCAAATGTTGGCCGTTGATCTTCCACCTCCGGATCTGATGGCCATAGAACCAATTGGACAGCACATCTGCTCACTGCTTACCCAGCGATGAAGGCGATTATCACTGTTCATCCCCTTCCCCGCACCACTAGCTGAATGACATCGCTTGTCATCTGAGGACATCTCAAGCAGTGTTTTCCCCTGGTAATTTCTTTCTATGGCCTTCCCCGCATTGCACGAGGAAGACATAGCTGGAAGGGTGGCCTCCTGCGTAGAATGCATTATGAGTGGTGTTGGCGTGCATGTAATCCCCTCTCCTATGTGGAAAAATCTACTGTCTCGATTGCTACCTTTTTCTCTAGAAGCACCCTCAAAGAACCATCGATGCCTTTCCTCTTATAAACTGCATGAGGTGAACTTATTCATCATTGACATGAAGTAAGATTCTGATACTGTTGTCTGTCACTGAGGGCCCAGGAAGAGCATTCCTCCTTCATCTTTCCATCTGTTACCTCCTCCCACCTGCAGCATAAGTCGATATGCTTGTTTCGAACTCCCTCATTGGCAAGCCAGTCTGCCACCTTGTTGGCTTCCCTACGAACATGCACCAACCTAAGAGTTCACAGGACTCTTAGGTGTGATTGGATTCTTTGGTAGACTTCCAGAAGCCACCATCGTCTTGAGATTTTCTCAAGTGCAACACCAGCATTTATCCTCTTCACTGAATTAATGACTAATTCTGAGTCGGCCACTATGATGACATTGTGAATGTTGTACTTGAGCAGTATTTCCAAGCATAATTCCATCGCCATGAGCTCAACCATATTGTTGGTTGCTTTTCCTAGATAACTGTGGAAGATGACCTATATGTTTCCTTCCTCATCCCTCATGACCCCTCCATAACCTGCTTCTCCTGAATTTCCTTTTGAAGCCCCATCGATGTTAAATTTTAAAAAACCATGAGAAGGGGGTTGCTAGATAGCCTTATCTGTTGAGTTCTTCTTGTTGATCTGCTTAGAACACTGAGGGAGACGAACCTTGAGCTCTAACATTTCCAGGATTCTGGCCTCTCTTTGTCCAATGGGTTTTCTGGTATCAACACCTCCCAGGATGTGAACAGTCTCTTTGAGTTGCTTAAGGTTTAGCTTTAGGATGCTATTCACCGGGCTCACCTTGTCCTTGAAAATCCTATCGTTGCACTCCTTCCAAAAATTCCAGATTAAGAACCCTAGGGCCAGCTCCCAGGCGAAGGTTATTATCTCATTATCTGAAAAAAAATTCCGCCAGTTTTTCAATGTAGCAATGATGTCATTTACATGTCTGTCTGTTTGCTCAAAGAAATATCCAACCTAGTTCAAAAGTATTGTAGTGAAGGAGCATCTATTCAGTAGATGATTAGTGGTTTCTTCCTGTTTCCCACATAGGTGACATCTTGAGGGGCCAACAAAGCCTCTTTTTCTTAGGTTATCCCATGTCAGAATCTTGCCCTGTTGAACCAACCACTTGAACAGTTTGACTTTCATCCAATGAGGATTATCCCAGAGTTCTTTCCACATCTTATCAGTGTTTGGAAAGTTAAACCCTGTGTCTATCCTTTTGGCCTCCTTAAAGGTGAAGAGACCATCCTTGTTCTTTCCCCATCTTATTTGGTCCTCCAAGGTTGAGGTTAAGATTTGCCTCTTTTCCAAAAGACCACTAAGGGCTATAGCTTGAGTATGCATCATGCCCCTTTCACTGTAATCTGGAAGTTTCCAAATTCTCCATTTCCCATTGTTCCTTGTTTGATCCCAATAGTCACTTACCCTTCTTAATCCTTTTTTTATGGTGTCTGTGTGAATGTCTGCTAATTCTTCACTATGGATATTATCCTCTTGCTGCCAATTGTCCTCCCAAAACCAGGCTAGTTTTCCATTTCTAATCTCCCAGAAACTATGATTTTGGACTAGGGCCCTGTTATCCCAAGCCCTATTCCAAATTGATGATCCTTTTACTTGTCCTGTCATTCTTATGAGGTTCTTTTCCTGCCAATCTCTTGCATACTTTTGCTTACAAAGCTTTGCCCAGGGAGCTTGAATTTCCTTTATCCATCTCCACTAGATTTTGGCTCCTAGAACTCTATTAAGTACTCTTGGGTCATGGAGACCTAAGCCACCATGGGCTTTAAGTTTGCATACCTTGTCCCATGCCACTAGGGCCCATTTCCTCTTTTCTTCACCTTTCCCCCAAAGAAAGTCTCTTTGAATGTTTCTATTGGTAATTGCACCATTTGGTGGCAGAATGGATGATAGCATATAGATAGGGATACTTTGAAGGATAGCCTTAGTTAGGATCAGTCTCCCTGTGAGATTTAGAGCTCTATTTTTCCATTTGCTAATCTTATCTTTTAGCTTATTTAGAATAGGCTCCCAGATTTCCTTGTGTAATGGTTTGTCAGTGAGGGGAACTCCCAAGTACTTTGCGGGCAAAGACTCTCTTTGAAAGCCCAAAATTCTGGACAGATTTCTTTGAATCGAAATATCCATATTGAAAAAGAAAATCTTTGATTTAGTAAGACTTACCTCTGTGCCTGCTACCATGGCAAAGTCCCTCAGAATCTACTTAAATGCTTTGGCTTCCTTGATTGTGGGTGTGCCTTGCAGCATAGTATCATCCACAAATTGTTGATGTGTCTCCGTGTCCCCATCTTGAGTGAGTCTCAAACCCTGAATTCTCCCATCCTCCTTAGCAGCCCTGATTGCTCTCCCTAACCCTTCCACATGAGAATGAGAAGGAAAGGAGAAAGAGGATCACCTTGCCTGAGACCTCTAGTAGGCTTGAAGGTTTTGGAGGGAGAGCCATTCAGAAGAATTGAACAGCTGGTAGTAGTAACTAGCACCATGACCCACTTAATCCAAATGTAATCAAAGCCATAGGCTTTTAGAACTACTATTATGTATGACCAGCTAAGTTTTTCATAGGCCTTAGCTATGTCCAGCTGAATTATCATCCTTGCCTATTTATTGGTATTGAGTGAGTGAACCACTTCATGTGCTTGAATTATGTTATTAGGAATTTGTCTTCCTTCCACATAGCCCATTTGCTCCTCTGACACTAGGGTAGGGAGGAGTGGTTTGAGACGATTGGCAATTACTTTCAATATTATTTGGTATATGATCCAGGTGGATATTGGTGGCCACCTGCCAAGTCCACCTAGACCCCCACCATTGTTCTTCTCAGCATTTTCAGTTTCCTTAATTGTAGCACAACTTACTATTTTTAGCAGTTTTTTGGGTCCTGAACTTCCAGAGCCGTTTTGAGGCCCTAAACGACGTTTTTTGGGGAATCCTGGGGCAACATCGGTGCATGGAATGGACCGATGTTGCCCGTTCCAACAATGATAGTGCTCGGATAGATCTTTCTGACGAGTTATTGTATGCATCAAACGGAGATCGTATGCCAAAGTTACGACCCCGGGAAGTTGATGTACCAACTTACCCAAAACGGGGCCCATAGTTTGGCGTTTCATCTTCTAGGGTTAGGTTTTGGAATGTTAAGGGTTTTTCCACTGTTTCTCAACAATAAATAGGCCTTCGAGCCTCATTGTAAGACAGTTGAGAGGCATGTAGCCATCACATCTCTTCTCAGAGATAAGCTACCATCGCCCTAGCTGGTTTATTTCCATTTCTGATTGTAAGCATATTTCAGTATTTTCCATTAATGAAATGAAGTATTATTTCCGCTGCATCTTTGTGTATATGGTTATCTCTGTAATTTGTTGCGTTCCTGTTTAAATCCGGATCAGTGGTATCAGAGCGGTCTGCTTTTTCTCTGTTTTTCTTTGCATGTCCCCAACAAGGTCGGGATATAAGGAGTTAGGGCTTGAACTGGTTGAACCTTTGCAAGAATAGCCTCGCAAATCTCGACGGCCTCCCATGGCGGATGAGAAGAAAGACGAGGGGGCAGGAGATCCCATCAAAATCTTGCTCGAAGAAGCCCTCGAGCGACAACGGAATGCGATGATGGACAGCTTTGCCTAGATCCTTCAGCGGCTACCCAGAAGCAACGCATCGGCTTCCAGCAGCTACTCTGGAAACGCCACACCCTTTAAGGTACAAGTTAATTTTGAAATCCCCATATTCGAGGGTCAGATAGACGCAGATGCCGTAGATAAATGGTTAAATCTGCTAGAGGGTTATTTTTCTGTTCATGAATTTTCGAGTCGGGAAAAGATTGTTTTTGCTCTTCTCAAAGCAGCCCCCCACGTCAAGGACTGGTGGGAAACCTACTGCGAGCAGAAGGATGAAAGTACTGGCTCACTATTTTCAGCCGCACCCACCTGGGATTCGTTCCGGGATGCCATCAAGGAGCAGTACTACCCTGTTGGAAGCTATGAGGATGAATACATAAAGTGGACCACGCTGCGGCAGGGAAGGGACCAAGACGTGCCGGAGTTCACCAATCCTTTCCATACCCTTCGCACAAAGTTGGGTATCAAGGATTCGGAGCAACATTTGATACTCAAATACCGTGGCTGCCTGCACAAGTACATCCAGGAAGAAATACAATTCCTAAACATCTCCTCACACGGCGCCGCATAACAATATGCCGTCAAGGTCGAGCAGAAGTTTAAACAAAAGAAGCGAGACTTTCGATCTGCGAATCCAAAGCAGGGGAAAGGTGCCCCTAAACCACAGAACAAAGGACAAAGCCAAGGCGGGACAACCCAAGACAACCAGCCGAAGCTGCAAGCAAAGAACAGCACCGCGAAGCCGAGAAAGGACACTGGAAAATGGTGCGAGTTCCATAAGAGCTCCACTCACAACCCAAGTGAGTGTCGGGCCAAGCAGTCACTGGTGGCTGAGCTAAAGGTTTCAGAATCAGATGCATGTTCCGACTCTGAGTCAGAACCCGAGAAGGGGAATGAAAAAGGGAAGCAGATCATTGATGCGGATCCCAGCGCCACTGTTGCTACCGCAAAGATCCAGAAAAATGAACCCGAAGATCCAGAGGAGGAGGAGCGTCTCTTCCACTCCCAGATGTGGGTAAAGGGCTCCCCGATACAGTTCATTGTTGATAGCAGGAGTCAAAAGAACCTCATTTCGGCAGAGGTCGTGGAGCGGTTGGGCTTACCGACCACAACACATCCACAACCATACACCATTGGGTGGCTTCACCAAGGACGAGATCTTCGCGTAAGCCAGCAGTGTCGCCTTCCATACAACATGAAGCCCTTCACGGATGAGGTATTGTGTGACATTGCTCCCCTTGAAGTTTGTGATGTATTACTAGGACAACCATACTTGTGGAAGCGACATGCTGTGTATGAATCAAGGCCCCGTGCTGTTATTATTACATTGGGAAATAAGTTGTACAGGATACCAGAGGTAGCACCACCTACCGCCATCTCTTTGATTACTTCAAAACAATGCAGTAAGATCATTTCCAAAACCAGGAAATTTGTTTTCCTGATGATACGCCCTCAAGGAAAGAAGAAGACAGTGGCCGCGGCCTCCAGACGGGGTCCCTCTGCACGACAACTACAGATGGACAAGGTTGTGGAGGAGTACGAGGACATCTTCACCTCCCCTGCAGGGGTTCCTCTGCACTGTCAAGTCAAGCACTCCATCGATCTGACCCCAGGTGCGCCGCTACCCAATGGACCAATTTATCGGCGCTCCGTTCTGGAGAACGATGAAATCAAGAGGCAGATTCAGGAGCTCCTGCAGAAAGGTCACATCCGTCCGAGTTCATCGCCCTGTGGGAGCCCGATCGTGTTGGTACAGAAGAAGGATGGGACGTGGAGACTCTGTATTGACTATCGGGCGCTGAACAAGATCACTGTCCGTAATAGGTACCCGATCCCGCGGATTGATGACCTCCTAGACCAACTAAAGGGGGCGAAATATTTCAGCAAGATCGATCTGAAGTCAGGATATCACCAGGTACCAATCGAACCCTCTGATGTGTGGAAGACTGCCTTCAAATCCAAGGAGGGCCTCTTCGAATGGTTGGTTATGCCTTTCGGATTGACGAATGCTCCTGCAACCTTCATGAGGCTAATGGATGACATCTTGCGGCCATTCACCAACTCCTTTGTAGTAGTATACTTGGATGACATTCTGATCTTCAGCCAGAGTTGGGAAGAGCACCTCCACCACATCCGACAGGTTCTCCAAACACTGCGGCAACACAAGCTATGTGCCAATTTGGAGAAATGCACTTTTGGCATGACCCAGGTTCAGTATCTAGGATACATCATTGATGAACAGGGGGTGCATGTCGATCCAGCCAAGATCCAAGTCATTCGGGATTGGCCCTCTCCAACCACTCTAACAGAGCTCCGTAGCTTTCTAGGTCTTGCCAACTTCTACCGCAGGTTTGTGTTGGGGTTTTCTCATATTTCTTGGCCCTTGAGTCAAGTCACCAAGGGAGGGGCGAAAGCAAAATTCTTTTGGTCTGAATCTCAACAGAAGGCATTCATGGAGTTAAAGGATCGCCTCTGCACGGCACCAGTGCTCGCGTTACCAGATTTACAACAACCATTTGAGGTCGAGACAGATGCCTCTGACTATGCTATTGGGGCAGTCCTTACTCAACATGGACATCCAGTGGCATATCACAGTGAAACACTTTCAGACACAGTCCGGAAGTACCCCACTTATGATAAAGAGATGTATTCCATTGTACAGGCCTGCCGACAATGGAAGCATTACATTTTGGGGAAGGAAACGGTCATCCACACAGACCACCGACCCCTGCAGTTCATATAGACCCAAGGGAAATTGCAGAATGATCGCCATCAGAAGTGGTCTACATACCTGCAACAGTTCCACTTGAATATCAAGTATAAGAAGGGTAGCACCAATAATGTTGCAGATTGCCTCAGTCGACCATCGATCATGGCGTTAACCACCGTGCTCAACTCTTGTGGGCACGAGACTTCTGATTGGCCACTTCTCTACAAAAGCGACCCAGAATTCGGCCACACATACCAGACACTCTTGGAGGGTTGGCATGTTCCAGATTTTCACCTCCAGGATGCCCTCTTATGCCACCTCGGTCACCTTTGTGTTCCTTCAAGCGAGCGTGCCAAGATGATTTGGGAAGCCCACTACAGTCGGGCTGCTGGGCATTTCGGGGTCGAGAAAACAGTGGCAGTTCTGCAAAATTATTTCTATTGGCCGAATCTTCGACAGGATGTTGGGAAGTACATCAGATCATGTACTGCCTGTGCCATTGCCAAACCGACCATTAAGAAGCACGGCCTCTATACCCCGTTGCCTACCCCTAGTCGACCTTGGGAATCCATCTCCATGGATTACATGTCAGGCCTTCCTTCCACTAAGCATGGAAATGACTGTGTTTTTGTGGTCGTCGACAGGTTCTCGAAGATGGCCATTATGGTGGCCTGCAAGAAGAATATCACAGCAGAAGCCACTGCTAAACTCTTCTTTGAACGAGTGTGGGTGCACTTTGGGATCCCACAGTCTATCATCTCAGATCGGGACAGTCGGTTTCTCAGCACATTTTGGTCCAGTCTCTGAATGCTGGACACCAAACTCACGAAGTCCACAGCCTTCCATCCTCAAACTGATGGCCAGACAGAGGTTGTCAATAGGATGATTGTGCACATTCTGCGCATGTATAACTCAAAGCATCCACGCACATGGGACGAGAGCCTCCCCTATGTTCAGCACAGCTACAACCGAGCTCTTCACAGCTCCACTGGCCATAGCCCTTTTCAGGTGGGTTTGGGATTCCAGCCACTATGCCCCATTGATGTGGCCATGCCACTTGCAGCTACTCACATAAATTCAGCTCATGTCCAGTCCGAAACAGATAAGGCCACCAGCTTCATTGAGCGCATCCAACACATTCGCCAGCAGGTCCATGACATTCTTGAGAAATCAAATGCCAAGTACAATCAGCGACATGATCAACATCGGGTGCCACACAAGTTTCAGGTGGGCGACAAAGTCTGGTTGCATTTGCAAAAGGAACGCCTTACTAGAGCCTATCGGAAATTGAGACCACTCTGATATGGTCCTTACACCATTACTAAGGCTATGGGAGACAATGCATTTGAGCTCAGCATTCCCCCATTCCTTGGCCTACACCCAGTGTTCAATGTGGACCGCCTTCGGCCATACTTTCCACCATTGCTAGACACATCCGACATTGCAGAACAGCTCAAACCCACAGAATTAAATCCAGATTGCATGGAACAAGCTGCAGCTGATCGGATCATGGACACACAGATCAAGAACACTCGCCAACAGAATATCCAACTGTATCGAGTTGTCAAAGCAGGCCAACTCCTTCAGCAGGGCAAGTGGCTCACTAGGGAACAAGTTCAGCAAAAGTTTCCTCATCTCATGGAGGAGCTCAACGCAATGGGGACCATTGCTTCCTAAGGGGGGAGGAATGATCCAGGTGGATATTGGTGGCCACCTGCCAAGTCCACCTGGACCCCCACCATTGTTCTTCTCAGCATTTTCAGTTTCCTTAATTGTAGCACAACTTACTATTTTTAGCAGTTTTTCGGGTCCTGAACTTCCGGAGCCGTTTTGAGGCCCTAAACGACGTTTTTTGGGGAATCTGGGGAATCAAGGCCCATTGAATGGACCGATGTTGCCCGTTCCAACAATGATAGTGCTCGGATAGATCTTTCTGATGAGTTATTGTATGCGTCAAACGGAGATCGTATGCCAAAGTTACGACCCCGGGAAGTTGATGTACCAACTTACCCCAAACGGGGCCCATAGTTTGGCGTTTCATCTTCTAGGGTTAGGTTTTGGAATGTTAAGGGTTTTTCCACTGTTTCTCAACAATAAATAGGCCTTCGAGCCTCATTGTAAGACAGTTGAGAGGCATGTAGCCATCACTTCTCTTCTCAGAGATAAGCTACCATCGCCCTAGCTGGTTTATTTCCATTTCTGGTTGTAAGCATATTTCAGTATTTTCCATTAATGAAATGAAGTATTATTTCCGCTGCATATTTGTGTATATGGTTATCTCTGTAATTTGTTGTGTTCCTGTTTAAATCCGGATCAGTATACCACATTGCATAATGCTATAGGTCTAAATCTATCTAGTGAGGTAGCCTTTTCCTGTTTGGGGATTAAGGTTATGAAAGATTCATTGAGTGCCCTCAAGACTGTCTTAAATCTTTGAGAGTCTTCCACTACCTCCAGAATATCCTGTTTTACTATCCTCCGACATGTTTTGAAAAATTCCACATTAAAGCCATTCAAGCCTGGTGCTTTCCCATTCTGCATCTCTGTAATGAATTCCTCAATCTCTTCCTCTGTTACTCGTCTGTTGAGATTGTGATTGTCTTCTCTAGAAACTAATTTTGGAATGTATTGAGTAAATATTTTCGTAAAATGATATCTATCTTCTGAGGATTCCTCAGCAATTCTCTGAAAATACTGGACGAGAACCTCTTCCATCTCTTCATGAGTGTTTCTTTCTATTCCATGCTGATTTGTAAGTTTCATAATTCTGTTGTTGTTTCTGTGACCTATGGTGGACCTATGAAAGAATTTGGTGTTTCTCTCCCCTTCCTTAATCCAATGTACTCTGGATTTATGTCTCCAAAATATTTCCTCTTGTAGACATCTATTTTTCCATTCATGCTGGAGTGACTCTGCCATCTCTTTCCTTTCTTCTGTAAAGCCTTCTGTGATAAGAATTTGATTTATTTCCTTCAGTTTCTTTTCCAAATTTCCTTTAGCTTTGAATACATTACCAAATTCCTTTTTGTTCCACTCTTTGAGTCTACCTTTAATGTGTTTGAGCCTGCTATGTAGAAGGAACATCTTTGTACCTTGAAGGTGTAGTTCTTCCTTCCACCATTTTTCAATGCTTGTGAGGAAATCTGAATGTGTGAGCCAAGCATTCTCAAACTTGAAGGGGGAGTTCCTTGATTTACCAAAAAGAGAAGCTTCCAATTGAATAGACCAGTGATCTAAACATCCAAAAGGTAGGATGAGCGCATTCATGCTACTTCCCATGAGAAGAAGTTCCTCTGAAATAAGAAATCTGTCTAATTTTGAGGCTACTTGGGTAGGGCCACCCCTTTTTTTATTCCAACTGATGATTCCATTGCTAGTTTCCATATCAACCAATTTCATATTGGTGATGAAGTTCTGGAAGGCAACTGAATCCCTACCAAGTGTTGTAGTTCCTCCTTTCTTCTCCGTGAGTGATTTAGTCATGTTAAAATCACCTCCTAGAATCTAGGGTAGAGCTGGGTATCTCTTCTTCATATCCTCCAGTGTTGTGAGTAGTTGAACATTATCCTCCATTGGCTGAGGGCCATAGACATTTGTGATCATGTAACACTACCTATCACCTACCAGTTGGAAAATCAAAGGGAGGTGATGTCTAGATGCCTCCGCATCAATCACACCAAATTTCGGTGGATCCCATATCATGAGAATGCCACCAGCAGATTTGTTTGCCTTAACTTCAAGGTATTCATATTTTTTTAACCATCTAATATGTTTTTCCCTGATCTTCTCCACTGAGCATTTTGTTTCCTGTATGAATACTATGTCAGGTTTTTCCTCCTTGATCCTGTTAACTAAATTCCTCTATTTTCTTCTACTACCAAGTCCTCTAATGTTCCAGGTTGTGATCTTCATTGAGGTGGGGTTTTAAAGGAGTAACTGGACATGTCTTTCATCCTTCCTGAGTCAATCATGAGTTTTCCACACTCCAACAGTAGTTCTTTCTATCTTTTTCGTGCCTTCCTTTTGCTTGGGTTTTTTGTTAAATTGCATGTTATTAATCCTATTGAGGAAGTCCCTTTAGTAACCTAGTTATCATGTCCTCTTTTGACTCTTGTAGCTATTTGATGTGACTTGTAAATAAATATATGTTGTACCTTGTCAACATCCTCCTGAGGCGTGGAGTTTATTCCCAGGTTTCCTCCTTGTCCTAGAAACTTTTCCAGCTCTATGTTCTCCCTTTCCAGTATCTCCTGTAACTCTTGGTCCTCTGTGCCACTTTCACTTTGAGTCATTTCTCGGTATTTTTCTATTTCCATGTTACTAAAAGTGTCCTTCGATTGATCATTCTATTCCTGTGTGAACTCCATGCTGGTCTCTTTTCCTTTCTCCCTTGCTGTTTGATTTTCTATTCTATTTTGATCACCTCCCTCAACATCTTCTTCTTCTAAGATCTCAAAATTGTTGTGACTTATTGTTCTATTATCCTTCCTAGTAGGGTTCTTTTGTGTCTTCTTTCCCCCTCCTTTTCCTTTTCCTCCTACATTGGTGAAACCTGTATGATCTCTCCCTTTGCTGGTGTTTAGGTGTTCTTCCCTTCTTTTAAGAGGACAATCTCTAGATAAATGCCCATGCTCATGACATTTGTGACATCTGAATGGGATATGTTCATAGTCAACTATGTGAACCGATTCCTCATCATAGACTTCTAGAATGACCTCATCTGGAAGGGCTCCTGATAGGTCCATCTCCACACATATACGAGCATAGGAGGTATATTTTCCTCATAGAGTTGCCTCTGAAATCTTTAAGAAATGACCTAATTTATTGCCTATAGCTTTTAAAGACTCAGACATCCAATAATCTAAAGGTAAGGAGTAGAGTCTAATCCATACCAGAACCGAAGTGAAGGTTTCACGTTCTGGCACAAAGTTCATCATCCATGGCCGCATATAGAGACCGACAGCTGCAAAGAAGTATGGTCCTCCAAAAATCTTGTCTCTGTCCTCCATGTTCGTGAATACCATTGTAAAAAAAAGTCTTTGGATCCAAGATGTATTTTTAACTCCTCCTTTGGTTTCCAGTTGTATTTTATCCAAGTGTACAACGCTTTCTCTGATGGCCAGATTCCCATAAATTTACATATAATGGCATAGTTTGCCATGTGATTCATGTGCTCTTGTAGAGCTAGATCATTCAAAATAACTCGTGGTTTGGTAATGGTCTTGGGTTTACAGGGTCCCATCTTGTTTTTGTTCTCTATTCCCTGACCTCTGTCTTCCACTATCTTCTCCCGTCAGTCTTCTTCGTGGGTCCCTTGTTCTGCATGGGTTTTGCTACCTTCTGCCTTCTAAGTTTCAATGTTTTTTGTCTTGACCTCCAAGGGTTGTGGAGTATGTTTTTTATTCCCTACTCTTCCTCTGTTTGAAACCACATTACTGTAGGAGGGAGTGGAGCTCCCTCCTCCCTGTGCCTCCATGGGTTCCTATTACCCTCTCTTGCTCTCTATGTTGAACCCTAAACCTTGATTGCCAGTCCGTCTCCGTTTCTCCTTCGCCGGGGGTAGATTGCACATCATTGTAATCTAACATCATCACCACAAACAAAATCAAATTAATATACATCTCATGTCAAATAATTGTTATCACACACACACATATATATATATACACAAGCACATTAAATGAACATATCTAGCATGACCTAAGAATATACACATCAACACCAACATAAAAATTAAGAACATAAACATGAAAAAAAATGCACCATATATATATATATATATATATATATATATATATATATATATATATATATATATATAGTCAAACAACTACATTAAGTCAAATAAATGTTATTGAATATCTAATACAACAAATGTAGTAGTGGTACCCTGGTTTGTAGTCAAATACCGCCTCAACTATCGAACTATAAGGTGGAGCAAGTGGTGGCTCATATGCTCTCTTAGGAGAAATATGTGATGCATCCTCTAGCTATGGCATCTGACTATCAAGTGAATGGTGAGGAGGTGTACTACTAGAAGGATCATCGGCACCCTAACCATGATTCAATGGGGAAGTACTACAAGAAGCGTGATCACCACCCTCATGATCATGATCTGATGGGGTAGGACTGCGTGAAGTCTCATTTGATGTGTCTGGCACTGCATGCCCTTCATCCCTTTTCGTTGCTAGTAGCCTTCCATCTCCAATGATATGACACATAAGAGTCATCATATTGTGTGGACAATCCCTCAAGAGATTCGTGAACATAGGATCTTCGTGGATGTCTCGTGTTTGAGTTCAGCGTAGGGTGGACACCCTCCTCAAATAAAAATCTAGATAATATGTCGCAGTAGTCTATCCTAAATCTCAAACCATCCTTATGGGCCTGGATGCCCACGCCCCCCTCAATATGTACCTCACCCTCTTTGGACTCTCCCCTCTACTCATCTACTCCCTCTGGTGGGGGAGGGGGCATGTCCCCTACAAGGAGTCTGTAGATTATTGAAATATATTATATTCCTTGGAAGGTAATAATGTCTTTATATTATGTCGGAATTTGTCCATAATCTTATGTAAAAGAGTAATACATTATATCCCATATTTATTATGGCATAGTATACTCTTGTATCCATTTATTATATAAAGAGGTGTTATTTTGGAGAATTATATTATCCCACATTTAATATGTGAGAGTAATTCCTCCACATGTCTGGGTATATAATAAGGTCAAGGGAGCCTCTTAAGGAATATACCATTTTTTGATACCATGACGTCTTATCTTGTGCTCACATCATACTGCTATGTGTATCAGGTTATTTGTAGGTGCTCTCTTTGTAATATTGTAGCAGACTTCTAGAGATAATAGAAGACAACCTTCCTATGGACATAACCCAATTGGGTGAACCACATAGATTTGTTGCATTATTTTTCCTTGTTCTCTTTTTGTTCTTATTTACATGTTGATATATTGGTGGTTTCTCATATAGATAGCTAGTTTAGTAGATCTAATATTCTAACATGGTAGCAGGGTCATGACTACAATGATCTAGCATCTTCTTTGAATTTAAACATCAATTTGTATCTTCATTTTTCTTATCTGGGCACTCATTATTTTTTGTAGATTTTCTTTCTATCTAATCACCATTAGGCTTCTCTTCAGATGTGGGCATGATTCTACATATCTGAGTTTTTTTTCTCATAACCTTAACTTTGTTATGTAGTCTTTTGAAGATTTTTTTTCCAAGGGACTCTCGATTATTTTTCTATAAGATCTATATGGTTTTTGGATTCTTGTCAAGGATATCTATGTTCTAGTTGGAAGATCTATGATTTTCGTCTAGTTTTTTGGTCCTTTTTGGCAGGGTGAAAGATTGGTGGACTAAGGGTTCAGATCAAAATTTTGGCCACAGAAGTGGATAAAGAGTGGCTACGTCATTTCCTAAAACTGGTTATAATAAGCATTTGGAGAATTATTGAGTGTTTTTTGTTTTGACACCTGACATTTTTTGTTAGATATGTTACCTTCTATGTAGAATTTCCTAGAACATAGTAGATATTTGGGTTCCTCTCACCGAGCTACCAAATTAGAAAAAACAAATAATCTCAAATGGAGTACCAAAAGCAAAATTATCGTTGATTTAAGATGGATAGCTTTTGAAGTTTGCTAGTGATGGCAAAACAAACTGTAGAAATTTACAGTTTTCTATCCACTTTTTCTCTTATCAATTCTTGCATTTGGGTTTATATTTATTGTCAAAATTTCTATCATTATGTCTTCAAAAGTAACTTATGTTCCTCAACTTGTCAGTTGTAACTATCTTGCATGGAAAAGGAAAATGATTGATGTTCTCAAGAGTAAGAATCTATGGAGGCTAGTTATTGGTGAACACAAGAAACCTATAGATGCTCAAGCCATGATTAGATGGGAAGAAATGTGTCATCAAGCAAGAGAGATCATTAGTCAAATGGTTTCAGATAGTCCTCAGGTAAGTATTGAGGTAGAAGAAAACCCAATTGAGGTATGGATAATTATTTCTTATTTATTTGATAAATTTGATGATGTTTCTATTTATGACCTTGAAAAGAAGATTCATGAGCTAGATCATACTAATTTTGATAGAGTAGAATTATATCTTGCTGAATTGAAAACCTTAAATAAAAAGTTAAATAATTGTGGTAAAGATTACAAGAAGACAGGAACTGCTCTTATAATTCTTGTAGAACAAAAATTGTCATCTTGTTTTGACATGTTCATCCAAACTAGGAATAGGGCTCTTGAATTGTCTCAAAGTACCATGAAATATAATTTTGATGATTTCTGTCAAGGGTTGATTTCTTTAGGACAAGTCTCCTCAAATAAAGTTCTTATGGCACATAATAAGAATCCTAAGAAAAGTATTAATAATGCTAAAGGTTCTTATTCACACACTTCTAATCATACTAACAATAATGGCTATGCTTCTCATGCACATCATGAAACTAGTAAGAGGAAGAAAGTGTATGATCCTTGTAGGCAATGTGGTAAAACTCACCATCCTGAAAAGGATTGCTTTAAAGCGAAACTTTTAATGGCTAAAGCTGACAAGAAAAATTCTAATGAATCTCAAGTAGCTTTATGTGCATCTTTTGTTTCATATAGTAATTCTTCTTCTAATGTGGAATGGATAATGGATTTTGGTGATTCTAAACATGTGACTAGTAATGTTTCTTTATTTACATCTTGTGACACTAATAAGCACTCATGTCAGAAAGTTTCTATTGGTGATGGTAAACAAAATTCCGTAATTGGTTATGTTAATATTAATGTTGCTAATGGTCAATTGGACTATGTTTTCATGTTCAAAACATGCCCATCAACTTACTTTCTATTTATTATGCATGTCAGAAAGGTTTTAAATTTGAAGCTTGGCCTGATAAATGTGTTCTTAAATATATCAACCGAAATTACAAAGTAGTCTCTTTTGATCATGTTGATCATACAACTGGTTTATATAAATTTGTTGGTTTTAATTCAACTAAGAGTCAACCCTTTTATTCCTATGTTGCTCATGCTGATGAACTATGTCAATTATGACATGAAATATTGGGTCACTTGAATTATGGTAAAATGCAAATTCTAACTAAAATGGTTCATGGTTTGCCAATATTTCTTCTACTACTAGAGTTTGTGAAGGATGTGTTGTTGGTAAACATCATAGAGAAACGTCAAAGAAAGTTAAAGCCTAGCATGCTAAAGCACCTTTGCAATTAATTCATAGTGATATTTGTGGTCCTCTTGAAGTTCCTTCAATATATTATGTAGTTTAATTTATTACATTTATTGATGACTTTAGTAGAAAATCTTGGGTTTATTTTTTGAAGAATAAACATGAAACATTTGTAAAATTTCAAGAATTTAAATCCATGGTTGAAAATGCATCTGATAAGAGTATTAAAACTTTGCGATTTGATAATGGGGGGGATTTGTTAAGCAATAATTTGATGCATATTTATCTAAACATTGTATTCAACATTAAAAGGTTGTTCCTTACACAACTCAAGAAAATGGTGCTAAAAGGAAAAACAAAACATTAGTTGAAATGGCTAGATGTATGTTTTATTTTAAAGGACTGCATAAGAAATTTTGGGCTATAAGCATCTATTGTGCTAATTTTATTTTAAATAGAGTTCCTACAAAAATTTTAAGCATGTTACCCCTGAGGAAGAATGGAATGGACGTAAACCGAATATCAGTAATTTTAACATGTTTTGCTGTGAATGATGGGCTCATATTCCTAATGAAAAACATAAAAAGTTAGAACCCAAATCTCACAAGTGCATTGGCTATGATGAGAATTCCAATTCTTACAAGTTTTTTTATCCTTGTAATCAAAGTGTTAGAATCAGAGGGGATTTTCAATTTCATGAAGTCTCTTCCCCACCTGAGGTTGTAGAATCCCACATTACCCTGAATTTACCAATGCCACCTGTTACTCCTATTCCTGTTACTCCTTTTTCTATTTTTGTGCATTTTATTGATATTGATTCTTCCTTTCCTTCAAGTATTCCACCTAAAACTCATGAAGCTCCTGAAGTGACTCATGTTCCTTATACTCTTCCTGTTTGGGCTAGGAAAAATCTTGAATCTACAGGTAGTGAGGTCGGAAATCCTTCCGACACTCATCAAACTATAGCTAACTTTTCTCTTTTGACCAAATTTTTGGCCATAGATGATCCTACTACTTATGATCAAGCTAAGGGTAAGCCTCATTTGGAACAATCTATGTCTACTGATTATGAATATCTTTTCAGAAGCAAGACTTGGTCTCTTGTTCCTCTTCCTTTAGGAAATAATTTAGTGAAGATATTCATTGACTTCTTCTTGGTAGGACAATACTCCAGAGAAAGAATAACATCAATGACAAGACATAGAATATAATGAGCATCAAGGTCAATATGCTTCATCTTAGATTGATATACCAGATTATAAGCAAGTTGAATTACACCCTGATTTTCACATTTCAACATAGTGTACGATTAAGAAATAATGACTCCTTCCTTACTTAGTGTTATGATGGGCCCTTCTCCTAACCATTATTATGGGGTAGTGTTGGAATATATTATATTCCTTGGAAGGTAATAATTTCTTTGTATTATGTCAAAAGTTGTCCACAATCTTATGTAAAACTGTAATACATTATATCCCATATTTATTATGGAATAATATACTCTTGCATCCATTTATTATATAAAGAGGTGTTATTTTTGAGAATTATATTATCCCACATTTAATATGTGAGAGTAATTCCTCCACACACACACACACAGAGAGAGAGAGATATATATATATATATATATATATATATAATAGGGTCAAGGGATCCTCTTAAGGAATATACCATTTTGTGATACCATCACATCATATCTTATGCTCACAACATACTGTTATTTGTATCGGGTTATTTGTAGTTTCCCTATTTGTAATATTGTAGGAGATTTTTGCAGACAACAACCTTCCTGTGGACGTAGCTCAATTTGGTGAACCACGTATATTTGTTGTATTATTTTTCCTTGTTCTCTTTCTGTTCTTATTTATATGTTGATATATTGTTGGTTTCTTAGATAGATAGCTAGTTTAATAGATCTAATATAATAACATAGATGTCTACAAAATATATAGTACACAACAATAATTAGACATTTTCATTAAAAAATTTAATAAAACAAGTTAAAGAAAGTGATAGAATAAATTTTATTTTTATAAATTAAGATAATAAAAGGAAACTAAATTAATTTAAAGAAAACACTAATATTATCTCTATCATCTGTAGGCTTACCCTAAGTGAAGAGGACATTGGAACATTGTCTTCAATAAATACCCGTATACGGAAATGACAATAAGATAAACAAATTTTCATCCTCAATTCCTAGTAGCACTAGTTCCTTGGTTGAAATCCTGGTCGGATACTTCGATAAGCACTTCTTGAGAATCGTATGGCCCCACTTGCACATCTGCAGCTCACTCATTGGCCTAGGAGGGTGATGGTCAAATGTAGGCCTCATATCTTGAAACCTCTCAAAAATTAAAAATCAAATATCTAAAGTGAAATGGAAACTCATCCTCCCATGTATCATTCCATGACATCTATCTAAGGCCATGCAAAACTACCTCAAGAAAATGGTAGTCCATCTGATAGATCATGGCACTTGAATCAAAGAATCAACATAATATGAAAGAGGGAAACTAATCTATTTCCCATCACTAGTATATTGTGTAATGGTGGCTGCTAATAATGAGAAGAACCTAACCTCCCATGTAGAAAAATAGGCAATTTGTAGTTGTCCACCACACACCTTAAAATATGTTAGATGGACCACACCCGGACATATCTCTCAGATTAGACAAGTTAAATTTTTATTGCAATCCCATGGGCGACATCAAGGAACTAGGGAAAATCTTCCCCTCTCCTCAATAGGCCAGTGACAAAATATATGTCCTCCTCTGAGGGCATATACCACGCCTCAGGACCCACACGAAAAACCTACTACTAGAAAATCCACCGACGAATCACATATGCCAACAAAGATAGTGTGCACCATCACGGATTTAGCCTCCTCATAGTACTTAAGGAGGTCTACATTCCTCAAGAGCACTCGGGGCACTATGCTAATAGCGCAAGGGTATAAATTCATCTTCTTGTCTCAGGCCTCCCATGGTCAGAACACATTGTATTGGTTCACTATTTTCTCCTACTCCTACTTTTTCTCACTCTATTCATGTCCTTGCTAAATGATTAACATATAAAATGCATCAATGTCATACATAAAAAATAATTTATTTATTAAATGAAAAATGTATTTATAAATATGGAAACATAACTTTCAATTATATATATATATATATATATATATATATATATATATATATATATATATATATATATATATATATATATATATATATATATATATATATCCCCAATGCGCCCAAAAACCAGTAATGCACCAGATCTGGTGCAATATCAAACATAACTGCACTAGAAACAGTGCGTACATACACATGAAACAACACATTTGGTTCGCATATATACATTTTCATCATGGTGCATCTCAATTTTATGCATTGTTGAACACATATAACCTTCTCACATTGATATAGAACGTTCAGGTTATAAAACATACTGAGCTATATTTTTTTTATATTATGTGTGTAGTGAATTTCGTCAATATAAATGCATTGGGTGTAACTTAAAAATGTACACACTAACGTACAATTTATAGCTTTCCCAACACATTTTAATTTATAAAACGCACCACAAAAAAATGGTTTATTAGGTTGAAGCACCAAATTGCGATGCACCCTGTAAATCTACAGGGTGAGATGTTATCGATATGAGGCAAAGCTATCGAACACACCACACAATTTTTTTTTTCAAAAAAAATGGATTTTTATACCTATTTTGCAATTCTAATATGCTAAATAAATAAATTATAGAGAGAAATAGACATTGCCTAAACATTCGATCATCGGGGAGACATTGTTGACAGGTAATTAAAAAAAAATTACCACCATTTGAGAAAATTAGAAAGCCATGCACTGAGCCCAGTATGGATGGATGTTGAGGAAGAGAAGTACCAACATCTAGTTGTTTGCATGAGAAAAGAGTGGCACTAGTTCTTTAGAGCTCTACATCACTGTAGATGGAAAAAATGAAATTTATGGCCAGAAAGATTTCTTTATTTAACCCTTGTTCGATGCATTACTATAACCATATCGATGTGTTAAATATCTAAGAGAATAATTTTTATTTTTAAATTAAAAAACCTATAGTGATTCTCTTGTTAAGATGCATCAGGGCATTCTAGTGGATGTAGTACACTAGTGCTTTGTTGGAGTATAGAACTGCATTCTTTTAAAATTTAAAAATTGCCTAAATGTGCTATTTTGAAGACACATCAGGGTGTTTTAATACATGAACAAGACTGACACTTCTTAATAAGATAACACCTTAAAAAAAAAATGTTATAGTGGTGCTCTTGTTAAGAAGCATCGGGGAATTTTAAATGACTAACAACATCAGTGCCTCACGGAAATATAACATTGCATTTTAAAAACCCCCTAGTAGTTCTCTTCCTAACATGGACTGGGGCATTTTAATAAGTGAAGAACATTGTTGCTTTAGTGGAATATAACACCGATTTTTTTTTTTTAAATTAAAAACTATATTGGTGCTCCTTCTAACTATGCTCTAGGGCATTTTACTATAAGAAAGGCATGAGCGATGTGGGCATATATAGCACCGAAATTTTTTAAAATTTAACCTTTATCTATTGTCATTGATTATTCAATCATCAGTGGGTGGTATATTTTGCACACACTTGTGCATTATAGCATTGGTTTAGCACTAGGAGGTCATCACATTATAGCACAATACTAGGAAAAATGAATTTTATGACCAAGAATTTTGTAAATTTAACCCTTTTTCAGTTCTATCGAGTAGTATATGCATTGGTGCTCTTTGTTATTTACCACACCATGTTCTCATAATTTAAAAAAGATAAATTTTCCATGGTACACCATGCTCTATTCAGGAAGAATGTTTATATTTATAGTAAAGCAACAACACATTTATATATTCAGACTCACCATAAAAAAGAACATCCACTCACCCACCTCCACTACAAATAGACTTTTGGCCTATTTTTATAGGGACTTCCGTAAAAACCTCCTCTAGAAGGTCTTTTCCTTGTAGTGTATGTGTCTTTTAATTAGTTTTTTTAAATATTGAAAAGAAGCGATAAGTAGAAAACAATTTTTTTCCTTTTAAAGATCAGATAGACATTATGTGCAAAACTATCAGATATATTATATCATATTTTTCACCAATATATGTCAACCAACGTGTTCCATGTTACGTATTATATTAATAGTTAATATGAAAACATAAGTGGGAAATTTGATTTCACATCAGTTTATATAACACAATTAAAGTAACCAGAAGTTGAAAACGTAAATGGATTCGTCCATTTGGCTTATAAATATAATGGTAAATCATGATTAAAGGTACTGAGGTCAACCACCATTTCAGAAAATGTGAGTGAGAGAATTCCTCTTCGAAGATAAATATTTTGAATGCATAAAATAATTAATTATTTTTCCAAAAATCTTAGAGTTGCAGAGCCAACCTCTCACCCCTCAGCAAATGGAAATGACCTAAATGCAACAGAGAACTGCGGATAGTTAGCTACCCTAACGATGAAAATACCATCCCCCAGCATCCATCAAAAGTAAAAAAAAATTACCATCGAGCTTAACACCTTTCTGGTGCTTCTCAGACCTTGTAGAACCCTTTCAAGTACAAATATCTCATGTGGATAGTTTTCTCAACAAAGCTCCAAGTGTAAATCAATGCCGCAAGGACTCGGAGGTCCAGAACTTCCCTCGCAACCTTAAGTAAATAGATGTCGGCGTGGAGATGAGACATCAATGAATAGAAGAGTAAATAAATATATTGTGTGGGCCTTGGTATCCAAAGTCTAATGATATAATATATTCATCCTATATAACCATGCTTTGGCATGTTGAAGTAGGGTTGATCGCAAATATATTTACATACATTGGAAGTGCTTTGAGTATTTAAGAAATGGGTATATTGTAAAGATAACAAATTTAGCATTATTCCTTCTTTTTCTTATAAATTTATGTTAAGGGGTGATAACATGCAGCTGGGTTACACTTTTTGGATAAACGAGGGTATATTTGGTGAAAAAATATGCTCAATCTAGCAATTTTAAGGACTCGATCCAGAAATTTTCAAGCACTCGACCGAACAATTTTTAAGCACTCGATCAAGATATTAAGACACTTAAAAATAGTTTTATTGGGTGCTTAAAAAAACCTTCGATCAAACTCTTGGGTAACCCTTGGTAAGGAGCTTGATCGAGAATGGAGTGTTAAAGTTGGAAATTTTAAATTTGTGTAAATATCAATAATGATATGCAAACTTTAAAATTGTAAGTATTTGAAAGTTAAAAAAAACAAATTTAATTACTAATTCTATTTGAATAGGTAATTAACAATTGTGTGGATTAATTTCTCATTACATATCTAGTGTTTTGGTGTATAGATTTGAAAAAATAATCTACCCCACTTGCAATTGAAACTGTAAGATTCTTATATTTATAATTTAGTAATTTAAAAATTAGCTTTCATTATGATTTAAATTTTCAATCTTATAATTTAAATAACAAATTTATTAAGAATATAATTTAAATCATAAATTGATTAAACATAACACAATTTATCAATTTGTTTTCAATAAATATTATAATTTTTTATATGAATAAGTGTAACTCAAAAGTGTGATTTTGATGCTGTTTGGAAATGTAAATTTTATAGAATTCACTAAAGAGTTAATAAACATTCTTCCTGAACTATAATTTGATTTTGAGCAATCTAGATTTACAGGTGTGTATGAAATTATTTTTAAAATAATAATATTAAAAATTTTAATTTAGTTTATTTATTTATTATAATTTGATTTATTCATATTGGAAATTTCTACATAAAAAAGTTATAAAATGATTAAGTATAAAAATATGTTATATTTAAAATCAAAACAATAAATAGATTATCATTTTTAAGAATTTCAAAATTGAAAAAGCAAACTTAAAATCTCTTATAGAAAGTTATCTATATATTAATAAAGTTTTTTCTTGGTAAAACAAAATGAAATTTGAATTTATAATTAACGAAAATTAGAGCGTGGAATATATTTGAATATTTATAAAAATTATTGTTGTGGAATAGATAAATTTTATAATTGGCTTAAAGACAAGTATTGAGAGACTTTGTTTCTTTTTTTAGATAGTTATGATAGATCAATTGAGCTATAGGCTCGATAGAGCCTCTATTTAACTGTGTTAAGGGATCAATCAAGGGTTTCTTAAAACCTCGGTCGGGCTATTTGAAATTTGAATTTCAAACACTTGATCAAGCGTTTTAAGCTCTCAATCGAGTTGTTGAAGGCCTAAAAAATAGAGTTTTAGATCCTCTTCTGCAAATTTCTCTACAACACAATTTTGTACCCTAGCTAAATCCAAGCAAAATTTTCCCTTAAGCCGTGGAGTTGATTATGTTAGATTCGGGAAGGAACCCTCTATCCAATGGCATATGAGTTCGACATTTTAAAATTCATATGATATTTTTTATCTAAATTATTTTAAGCATTTTGCTTGAAACATTTTTTCACTCTTTTAAAGGGGATGAATAAAAAATTAATAAAATAAAATAGAAATTTTTCAAAAAATACCACTATCTTAATTTACAAGTCCTCTTTAAATGGGTAGTCTTGGTTTTTCAATTTATTTAAATAGTTGATAAAAATATTACATGAACACGTGTCTCCAAAATGCGATTGAAATATTGCTTTGCAAACTTCAAAAAATAATAAAAAAATATGATTTTGTTTAAAAAAATATTTTTCTAATATGAAAAATTAGTTCTTTGTGTAGATCATTCTCATATATATATTACAAATTTTAGACTAAGTTATGCTACCTGAATCCACACATACGCCTTAATTTTTGCCAAAAAAATTCAATGACATATATTGCATTTAATGAAAAATTGAGAGATTATACGACACTTTAGGAAAACATAATTTCCCATTTATTGTATTTTTAGTTGGAATAATAACTCATAATTCTTATATGAATTTTGAGAATTTCAACTCGATAAAAAAGGGAAAACTTGAAATTTTATGACCACATTTAATCCAAAAGTAAAAATAGTTCATGTGGATAGTTTTCTCAACAAAACTCCGAGTGTAAATCAATGCCGCAAGGACTTGAAGGTCCAGAACCTCCCTGGAAACCTTACTGGAAACCTTAAGTAAATAGAACTCGGCGTGGAGATGAAACATCAATGAATACACGAGTAAATAAATATATTGTGTTGGCCTTGGTATCCAAAGTCTAATGATATAATAACCTCCTATATTATCATGCTTTGGCATGTTGAAGTATGGTTGATCGCAAATATATTTACATACATTGCAAGTGCTTGTAAGTATTTAAGAAATGGGTATATTGTAGAGATAACACATTTAGCATTATTCTTTCTTTTTCATATAAATTTAGGTTAAGGGATGATAACATGGAGCTGGGTTACATTTTTTTGGATAAACGAGAGTATATTTGGTGAAAAAATATGTTTAATCGAGCAATTTTAAATGCTCGATCGAGAAATTTTTAAGCACTCGATGGAAATAATCGAGCAATTTTAAATGCTCGATCGAGAAATTTTTAAGCACTCGATGGAAAAAATTTTAAGCACTCTATTAAGCTATTGAGATGCTTAAAAATAGTTTGATTGGACACTTAAACAAACCTTCGATCAAATCTTGGGTAACGCTTGGTTAGGAGCTCGATCGAGAATGGAGTGTTAAAGTTAGAAATTTTAAATTTGTGTAAATATCGATAATGATGTGGAAACTTTAAAATTGTAAGTATTTGAAAGTTAAAAAAAACAAATTTAATTACTAATTCTATATGAATAGGTAATTAACAATGGTGAAGATTAATTTCTCATTACATTTCTAGTGTTTCGGTGTATAGATTTGAAAAAATAATCTATCCCACTTGTAATTGAAACTGTAAGATTCTTATACTTATAATTTAGTAATTTAAAAATTAGCTTTCATTATGATTTAAATTTTCAATCTTATATTTTAAATAATAAATTTATTAAAAATATAATTTAAATCATCAATTGATTAAACATAACACAATTTATCAATTTGTTTTCAATAAATATTATAATTTTTTAAATCAATAAGTGTAACTCAAAAATGTGAATTTGACGCTGTTGGAAATGTAAATTTTATAGAATTCACTAAAGAGTTAATAAACACTACTCCTAAAGTATAATTTGATTTTGAGTAATCTAGATTTAAATGTGTGTATGAAATTATTTTTAAAATAATAATATTATAAAATTTAGTTTAGTTTAGTTTATTTATTTATTTACTATAATTTGATTTATTTGTATTGGAAATTTCTACATAAAAAAGTTATAAAATGATTAAGTATAAAAATATGTTATACTTAAAATCAAAACAATAAATACATTATCATTTTTAAGAATTTCAAAATTGAAAAAACAAACTTAAAATCTCTTATAGAAAGTTCTCTATATATTAATATAACCTTTTCTTGGTAAAACAAAATGAAATTTAGATTTATAATTAACTAAAATTAGAGTGTGGAATATATTTGAATATTTATAAAAATTATTTTTGTAGAATAGATATATTTTATATTTGGCTTAAAGACAAGTACTGAGAGACTTTGTTTCTTTTTTTATATAGTTATGATAGATCGATTGAGCTATAGGCTCGATAGAGCCTCTATTTAATCATGTTAAGGGATCAATCGAGGGTTTCTTAAAACCTCAGTCGGGCTATTTGAAATTTGAATTCTCTATTTAGTCGTGTTAAGGGATCAATCGAGCGTTTCTTAAAACCTCGGTCGGGCTATTTGAAATTTGAATCTCAAACACTTGATCGAGCGTTTTAAGCTCTCAACCAAGTTGTTGAAGTAGTAAAAAATAGAGTTTTAGATCCTCTTCTGCAAATTTCTCTACAACACAATTTTGTACCCTAGCTGAATCCAAGCAAAATTGTCTCTTAAGTCATCGAGTTGATTATGATAGATTCGAGAAGGAACCCTCTATCCAATGGCGTATGAGTTTGACATTCAAAAATTCATATGATATTTTTTATCTAATTTATTTTAAGCATTATGCTTGAAACATTATTTTACTCTTTTAAAGGGGATGAATAAAAAATTAATAAAATAAAATATACGCAAGGAAAATTTTTCAAAAAATATGACTATCTTAATTTACAAGTCCTCTTCAAATGGGTAGTCTTGGTTTTTCAATTTATTGAAAGAGTTGATAAAAATCTTACATGAACACATGTGTCTCCAAAATGCGATTGAAATATTACTTCGCCAACTTCAAAAAATAGTTAAAAAAATATGATTTTGTTTAAAAGAATATTTTATATATATATATATATATATATATATATATATAGACTAAGTTTTGCTACCTGAACCCACACATACGTCTTAATTTTTCCAAAAAAAATTCAATGACATATATTGCATTTAATGGAAAATTGAGAGATTATACGACACTATAACTTTTTACAAAAAATATCATTAGGAGAAAAACATAATTTTCCATTTATTGTATTTTTAGTTGGAATAATAAATCATAATTCTTATATGAATTTTGAGAGTTTCAATTCGATAAAAGAAGGAAAACTTGAAAATTTAATCACCACATTTGACCCAAAAATATAACCCATCCTCATGAAGTCACCCTAAGCCAATAATTTATTATCACATTGGCTTACAACTTCAGAAAGAAAAAGAAATTAACTAAACATTTTCGATATAAAATTATGTTTGATACACAAACTGATAAATAAAATATGTTATTCCTAACTACAGCGGAAGCTAGTTAGCTAGTCGAAAGTCAGAATGTTGTTAAATTGAAGTTTATGTTAGTGGTGATCATGACCCTAACGTGAAGCGTAGTAGACGTAAGACGAATCTCGGTAGTTGAAAGGTGGATGTGAAGAAATTTCTTTCATTTTGCTCGAGTATGTTTCCTGACCCCACTGTAGTTAGGAGTTAGAAGGTCAGTAACCTATGTAATGGTTTTATGAAATACAAAGCCTTTGACCTCTGACCTCCAACTTCCATAGTTGAATATATTTTTTTTTATGTTTGGGTTGCAATTTTTTTCAAAATAATTATTTATGAGAAAAAGGCGGAAAATAGAGATAATTTTATATATATGAACTTTCTTGTTTTGGATAATTTATACCAATAATAAAAGATTGTCTTCATACAAAAATTCATCATGTTCAACTATTGTCAAGCATGGTCAAATGTCACAGAGGTAGGGTTTATATACATTCGCTTTATAATATTAGTTGCTTGTGTTCAATATTAATCCCTTGGGTTTGTAATCCACTTGGTTTTCTAGTATTGGTACCTTGGGTTTACTATTCCTTTGGGTTTATAATATCAATCCTTGGGCTTTATTAATATAAGGGTTGATATTCATAGGGTTTATAATGAAATTCATAGGGTTTGATATTATTCACATAGTTTATAATATGAATTATATTTGTTGAATATGAATCCCTTGGGTGAAAAAAAAATATAATCAAGGTGAATTTTCATGGCCAGAGATCGGGGAATACTTTATTCCAACATAACCAATTTCCATTAGGGAGTTACTTTATAGAAAAATAAAGAAATATAAAATAAAATTATGGTTGGCATGCAAAACAATAAAAAAAATGTTTTATTCCTAGTCGTAATAGAAACTAATCGGGTAGTGAGAAGTTGGCATGGTGTTAAATTAAAATTTCTACCAGTGGTGATCGCAATCCCGATGCATAGCATAGTCGGGGTGAGACAAAAGTCACTAGTCATGAGGTTGGGTGTGAAGAACGTTCTTTCATTTTGTTCAAGTATGGAGCCCAACCCTACTATAGTTGGGAGTTAGAACATTGATAACTTAAGCAACACTTTTATGAAATACATAGGTCTGACCTTTGAATTACATATTTTTATTATTATTCTATTTTTTTTTTTTTACTTTTTTATGTTGTATTTGTTTTAGAATTTAAAAAAATTAACTCTTTACTAAAAGAAGGTAAAAAAAAGAGAGAAAAATGTATAGAGGGTCCTTCTTATTTTATTTCTTTTATACAAATAATAAAATATTTTCCTCATATGGAAATCCGTCATGCTCAACCATGGATGACCATGCTCAAACGTCACATAGACAAGGTTTATATACGTTAGGCTTATAATATTAATCGCTTGGGTTTAATATTAATCCCTCAAGTTTGTAATGCATTTTTTTTTAGTAATGATCTCTTGGGTTTATTATTTATTTTGTTTTATAATATCACTTCCTTGGATCTATTAATCTAAGAGTTGATATTCGTAGGGTTTAACATTATTCACAAGGTTTATAATAAAATTCTTAGGGTTTATAATATTTTTTTATGTGTTTAATATGAATCCTTTGGTTTTTTTGATCCATTAAGTTTGAAATATTAATATCCCTTGGGTTTACAATATTAATCCCTTGGGTTCATTAATATCATTGTTGTAAATATCATTAATATTATTATAAGCATGTATCAATAATAATATTAATCTTAGAAGTTTAGTATATTAACATCTTCAATTTATTATTATTATTATTATTATTATTATTATTAATCTCAAAGGTTTAGTATACTAATATATTTTATTTATTATTATTATTAATTAATCATTTTTAATTACTATATATTTATCAATATCGATATTGTTAATGATATAGACTTAATATCGACATTGATAAATATATAAATATAACAACCAATAAATATCAATTAATAATGATAATAATAAATATGTAATAATAAAATTAATCTTATATAATAATAATAATAATTAATTCATATAATTGTTTTTCAACCACATTTACTATTATGGTTGTGCATGTGATTGATTAATATATACCTATTTGCGTATATCGACCACTTTTATTTAAATAAATGTGGTTGTGCTAGTTACATATATTGAAGGTGTTTTCCGTTATTTAAGAAATGGGTATATTCTAAAGAGGACTCATTTATCATTATTCACTCTCTTGCATATAGATTTATGTTAATCCAATACTTTATTATGCCATAGGCTTACAATTTCAGAAAGTAAAAGAAATTAGATAAGTCATTTGGGTATCAAATAAAAGAGGGAAACAAGATATATAAATTTAATATTTTGTTACACGTTGTGGTACAATCAATTTGTTCAAGGAGAAAAACCACAAAGATGATATTCTACAAATAGAATTAGAGGTCATCCTTTGCTGTGGAAATATTACAGCTGTTTTATATATATTTATATTAAAACAAAAAATATTGAGTAATTCATGGTTACCTTTTGAGTAATTAGAGGGGATGTTACTTTAACCAAAGATTTAGCCTAATACAGATCCCCTAAATTCTTCCAAATATATTATCTTTTTCCTTTTGAAGACTTTGAAAAGTATTAAATCAGCGAAATGCATCTTAATAAATATTTTTCCTTTCTCTCCAACATTATACAATCTTTATATATCGTACCAGCGGGATAGGTTATAGTCATTGGTATATAAGAATATCCTCCATCTTCAACTTCCACAACTTAAAGTTATTGGCATTAAGCTTCTCCATTTCCAATCTACACATGTTCACCATTTCCACCCATCAAGATTTTGTTTTTCTCAAGTTCCCACTCAAAAAATGATTACATCAAAAGGATTATAGTTAATAGTTTTGATCTAATATGATTAGTATATAATAACAAATGAATGAAAGTTGAAGTGTAGAATACACTTTCTACACTGTTTATGAAGAAAACTAAAGGAATAATGTTTGCAAGAAAGAAATAACAATGAAACATGGGCAACCAGATTTCCTAAGAAAGCCTTTCCAAAAAAAATTTCCACATTCTAAAGCACATTCAATTTATTATTTGGGAACTAATTACTTATAATATAGGGCCTTTATGTTCTTAACAAAAGTGTTCAATAATGTAACTTTCGAGAAATATCAACAATATAACAATAACTCAAAATTCACTCATGCTTCCTCCAACCCTAGCAATACATATAGATATAATAAAACCATAAACAATTTATAGTTTTCATTTAGTTGACCTAGTCTAACTCCTCTAACTTTTTCACCTTTCGGATGTATCTTATTATCAAGTTTACCTAAAATCTAATAGAGATTTGAGATTTGTTGTTAAAAATTTGAGTTGTAATTCTACACAATCTTTGTGTCCTATTAATAAATTATAAACCTATGATAATTAAATTGCACTGATTTCCTTCCAATATTCTACATATTTTCTCCTCTCCTAAAACTTTTTGCTCGAAGCTTGTCTACAATAAAAATACATTTATTTTCTACTCGAAACATTTCTATTATAGTAATTAATACCTTAATTCTTTGCTCAAGTAGTGCAAGGTATAAGACACACCCTCATCAATAGTTTATTTGTGAAACATTGAATGAAAAATTTAGGTAATATCTTATGTGTTTCTTTAAAAAAAATTTAAAAATATTCAAAGAAATTATGGGATAAGTATAAAACACGTATTAAGAAATTCAAATGGTTAGTAATAAACTTACATATTATAATATATGTTTATTAATTTTATCTTTCTTTAATCTATTCGTAAATCATTTCGTTGCTTACGCAAGTAAAGATTAGTCTAATTAATATGATAATAGCTCATAAATAAATTACAGTAAACATATTTTCCTTACCTTATTTTACTAAGCGCTTTGGAGAATATAAGAATTAATGTATCTTTTTTCTTTATGTGAACTAATGTTTTCTTAATTTAATTCCCACAATAAATCCTAGTAAATTCTTCAAACTATAACAAAACGTAAAATTTTACTTGTATTTCATGAGTGATTTTAAATTTGCATTTTCTAGAAAGAAGAGAATGAATTTTCGTTAGAGCTTTCGACGTTATTCAATGAAATTATTACAAAAATAAATAAATAAATAAATTTATGGGCTTGCTCTCAATTAATCCACATCTAACCATTCTAGTGGCATCTATATATTGATATCGAAATCCCATACCAACCACTGGGTCACATCACACATCAACTTTTTTGATTTCGTGCCCAAGATGTATTGGTAGGAAATTTCAAAATAACATGTTTATCTACTTGCTTTCCTACGTCTGACTACCTTCCTTCCTGGATGTCTGCTTTCTTACCTATCAGTCAGTGTAACTCTCTTGTTATTGCTTGAAAATAATTTCCTTTCATAGCCAGTCTCATTGGAAGCAAGGAGAAATAACCCTCATTCCAGTAACTATAAACCAATAGTAATACAAGAGGCAATCCAAGAGGTGAGAGCATAAGTAGGTCATACATGTGCTACTAGTACTCTTATTTTCTACGATCTGCTTACTTAGGATCATACCTTTATTAACCAATCACTAGAATTCACCTTTCATGACCTTGAAATTCACAGACCATATGGAGGGTCTAGCGTCGCTCTTCTCTCCTCGAAAAGGCACGATCTATTGCAACGTAGTCCATTGATTCACCACCATCATTTGAAATAGAAGAAGTGGTTTTACCAAACCGAGGTCAAATGAGGATTATAGCTCCATGAGCAAAGGATCTTGTCATAATGAACCTGACAATGTATTGATGATGAGTATATAATGTAGCTTGGGTGGTGAAGTGTTGTGCTATGTCATGAAGCAAGTGGTAGGTTTCCTTGGAAGTATTATGATTTTATGATTCATCTATATTGAGGGATCAATCCTTGATTTCTTTCCCTCAAAAAGCATAGCGATGAATTGGATAAATCGAAAGAAAGAGATCGATGCGACTGAACATGATCAGATAGAGTTCGAAAGATTAAGGGAAGAAAATAGGGTTCTTGCCGAAAGCATAGATCTTTTATACTTGACTAAGCCTGAATGCTTGCTCATTGGGTTCGCCTGGTGGATTCAAAATTCACTGCCATGGTCCACTTGGCTACATCCACCCCGAAAAAATAAATTTCTCTATATACAATCGTTTATGCTAAGAAGAGAAAACGAGGTAACACTTTTTTTTATGTGGGTCAGTGACCTTTGATAGGGGATCAAACCAAGATGGGATAGAAGGTGGTTCTTATGGGATAATAGGATGGATGGAAGTGATAGCCTCAGGTGCAAGAACTTTGGCCACATCTGGTTCGATTGGAGCTAGGATAGAGGCCCATAACCTTCATTTACTTAGTAGACGGGCTCTCAAGCCTATGGGTCCTCGTTATTCGGCAATTCCAGCGACGAAATCCTTGTTTTTACATAATAGATCGGTGAGTTGTTTCCTGCACATCTTCCTTGTTGTCATGGTGTATTCTCTTGTGCACATATTAGGCCAATGAACACTATTATATGGATGGGTGATTGGGCGGAGTGAAGGACACCATACTTTCGTTTCCTAAAAGTTAGATTTATATAGGTCTTATTTTATCTACTTGTTGGTTCTAATTGAGATTTCTCCTATCTTCGATTACAATCTACTCAAGAGCAAGTAGTCCTCCTATCCCTCCAACATTTGGAAAAGTTATTGTTCGCATTAGTACTCTAAAAGAGACATCAATCGATATAGATCAACGTATCCCTGATAGCTTGAATTAATAGTCTGATTAATACCATATAAATAAGTGGTTTTGAATATCGATAATGAGTATTTACCCTATTGTATATAAGTAAAATAGTGGAAGAACACAAATCCTGACAAAAGTTGCTATGATTTCGGAAAGCAGAAAATTGGCTATATTGATTGTTAGTGTAGGCTTGAGGATCATAGATTTTTAATAAGAGGTGGGTGAAAAGCATCACTAATGTAGTGCATATTAAGGAGGAATGACTCACCTGAGGGTGGGAAGGTGAGGAGGACATCATGCAAAATTACATTAACCTAGAGCCATAGTTTACAAGGATGTGTTTGACATAGTAGGGGCCCATAGTAGCCTTCATGTATAGTGCAAAATCATGTGTAGCAAGTAAGTCACTATCTATATGTAGGGAACCAGTGTCAAAGACGAAATTTTTACACCTTTTGGGTACTGTGATAATGTATTGGTCTTGTTAATAAGAGGAGGAGTACTATGAAACAAATTATCTATTAAGGGCTCGACTATTTTACAAAGAAATAAAAAAAAGTATCGCGGATAACAAGTAACGTATGGAAGGATTATAAAATGTCTCCTTTGAGGAGGGGAAAGGAAGGGAGAAGAACATAATTTGCGTCGAGCATGCTTGTGCATCCATCACTTGGGCCACTCAAAAACATGAGAATACAATAACTTAACTATGGCTGCTGTGATATTCAACTGGACTACTCCGCTTGGATTGGTTAATTTGTCTTAGATACAAAACATGGCTATTCAAATTGGCTTGGTTACCAATTATAGAAAATGGCCTCAATCTCTTGTTAAGCGAGAAAGGTGTTTGGTAATGCAAAGAAAGAAGAAAAGGGAGAAATCTTCTCCCAATATTGTATGGTTCATTAAATACCCTTCAAAACGTAGTGTGATAAAGCATAAGAATCATCCTGATTCATTCAAGAATGAATGAATGGATTCAGTTTATGAAGGAGAAAGAGATTTGAGTTGATCGAAACTAAGGAAATGGATTCCATAATAGATGAAAATAAAGCTCCATTGTGGAGGGAAGACCTGGGTATTTAGATAGAATCTATGGAATGATGGAACCTATGACTGCATAAGATCAGATAGGAATCTTAATCATACACTGGATAAGATGGTGAAATAAACCAAAAACTATTTTTTTTTGTTCAAGTATGTTTATATATATGTTATGTAGAAAATGGATGTTACTACACACTATTAGTAGAACTAGAGATTGAACTACAATGATAACAATGGAAAGTGAGAAAGAGAATAAGGCAGTAAGAATAGGTTATATACTCATAGAGAATATATACTCGAACTAGAACAATGAACCTACACTAACCACTACTGGTAGCCTAGGTAAATGAGCCAATCGAACATAACAACTATGGGAATGGGTGGGGTGTAGGGACCTCCTCCTTATTAAGGTGCTAAGGATCACCACTTACCTCTCCTTAAATGGAACTTGTTATAATGGAAAAGGTAAACCTCAACCTCATACCTTAGTTGAGTCCCCTCTGGGTCTTAGAGAATGTTGGCTTGTTGGGGCCTGACCTAGGTTCAGAGGTGATTTAGCCAAACAAATCCCAGTACTACTAGCCCTTTCGGCAACAGTCCATAGAGCATGGATTGAGGTCTCACCTGAAGTAGTATGGGAGGGTGCTAGAACTAGGTTTTTGCACCCTAGAGATGTCTGATGATTTCTGGTGGTCCGCGGTCTGACACTGCGCACACGTCGGTACGTGCACCTATCAGTACTACGCAGTCGATGATGTTGTCTTCGCAAAACCCTACACATAGTTCGATCCATGTCAGTACCCAATCCCTTATTATTAACCCGATATTAGTTGATCATTTAGCTTATCTGCACCTATTTAGTTATACTTAACACTATTCACCATTCATATCAGTGCACATGATAAATAAAATAGTATAATTGCAAAAGATATCAACCATATAATAACTCAAAATAGATACACAAGATTTAGAATCAAACTTCTCTTTATTATTCTTCTTCCTTGGTTATAGACTCGACTCTGTCTTGCGCACTCAGCTGTAGGGTCTGCGCACTCAGCTGCAGAGCCTCTTCCTACTACTACGACCCAAAGCACTTAGACCTTTTCTCTATGCTCGTTGTATTCTAGATTCCATTCGTTCCTCTATATATCCTTATTTATCTTTACAACTTAGAGCCTCGCTCTATTTATATAATCCCATGGTCTGCAGACCATGGGTAGGCTGACACTACATTCAAAACTTAGGGCGGACAACCCTATGCCTCTAACATACAATTTGAGCTCTGCGCCCATAATTCACAAAGTCTTTACAACAATAATACTCAAAACTTGGGCTTTGAGCCCCAAAACGTGCTATGGGGGGATTCCATGCCCAACAGGCCCCCAACACAAACATCGTGACTGATCCTCGAGTCACTCTGTCGGCGTGGCGATCTTGGCACGAAGTCCCTCTAGCTAGTCCCGAACGGCCTAAATGTTGGTGAGCCTGCCAAACTCTCGACCACTATTTACCCACCCACCCTAATCCTTGGGGCCTGGTAGGACCCGTTAGGGGGCTCACTATTCATATGGTGAGGGTGAGCCTGCCTGGTGAACCTGTTGCATTCTGTCTTCTGATCCCTCTGTTTCTGGTGTGTTGCGCTGCATCTGTGCATGCATCCCCTAAATCTGTACAAGCTTTCCTTCAATATCTGTTGTGATTGTGAAGGCTTCGTCAATTCATGGCTAGACACACGCTTTGAGAATGACTTCCTTACGACGCACCACGTCCATCTGCTACTTTAATGCCTTGTCTCGCTGGATCCATGCAAGCCATTGAGTAAGGACTATTGTTTGCGCAGTCCCTCTAATGTTGTCATATTGTTGCTAGAGTTCACGAGCCTCAGTCTCCAGCCGCTGAATGTTGGGGTCCTCCTTCAATGTCGTGAGGACCTCAAGCACCTGCTCCAACATGTTGGTATAGTTGTGCACTGCCCCTCCAATCTCTTCCATCCCTGCTGCAATAGCGCTGGCGCGATGCTTTCAGACCTCTATGGAAGTGGAAGGTTTCACCTTCAACCACGGCTCGGCAATATGGAGATTTAACTCCAGCTGCACCTTTGTTGTCTCTTCTCTGGCATCGTGGACTCCACTTGCTAAACTGTGAATCCGCACTTCTACGAGTAGATCTACTACGATAGCTAGCTTGGGACACGGTGGCAAGTGTCATCTACTGTCTGCATCAACTATTTTTCTGTGACACCAACTCGTAGCGTTGCAAGCTAAACTATTCTATATTAATCTTCTGCTCACTCAAAACCTAGATCACGTGGCTCTCCCTGGTGCGTAGCTTTGTTGTTATTCCATCCTGTAGCTGATAGAGCGTTTCCTGGGGAAGGGCAGCTAGATTAAGGCTAAGGCCTTTCATCATGCTAACTGTAATTCAGTCCATTGCATCTACTGATACCAGTGCTCCTTCTAGCAACACTATTGTGTTGGCCATCCACATTTGCAAAATTTGTTCTGCTGTTGAAGTGTCCACTGCAACGTGGGTAGATAGGATACCTTCCTGAGGGGGCCGCACCTTTAACTCCTGCAGCTGCATCCTAAGGGCCCCCAACACATTCTGTTGCTCCGTCATAAAGTCTTGGAGCGCTTCATGAGTGACATCACGAACCGTCTCACCGATGTCATGGAGGTCACCTTCAGTTAAGGTGACCAGGTCGATGGCTAGCTTCAAGGCCTTGACCTCTTTTCTTGGACCTAATATTTCTCCGATGCACGGCCGTTTGAGTTGGGTTAGCGTGGTTCTTGAGTCTGCACTCTCTTCTGCGAGGTCCATGTCCTCTACTTCCTATCCTACAGACACTGGTTGGCCCTCCTTTTCCTGCACTATTTCAGCCTCTACTGTCTACACTGTTGCTGCTACTTCGGCTACCTTCTTTTCCTTTGTAGCTGCCCTGACCTTGGCTGCCACTTTTTTGTTGCACCTTTTCTCGGCCAGTTGGGTGACACGCAACTTGGCATCATCCTTCTTTTTCTGTGCTACTATCTTCTCCATCTCCGCCAAATCTGGGGCATGCCACTTGAGAGGCCATGTCTCTAACACCGTAAAGATCATGTTGTCAGTGGCTAGGAATGGGAGCTTTGTCCGCTACTGCGTCGGATCCTTTCGCACTCTGATGTAGACATTGTCCATGTCTGCCTTGAAATCTGCAAAACTCTAAACTATTGTGCACTGTGAGGGACAGGTGCGCCCTCCTATTAATCCACATTTAGATGCTCACCTCCATGAGCACCCAGAAAATCTTGGTATAGTGAATTCGTTTCGCATCCTTGGTGGCCTAGAGCGAAGCGTACTTCGCGACCTTTGGTATATCTTGGTCGATGCTCAGGAATTGGTGATCCTCCGGCAGTTCTCTTGCTACCAGCAAGATGGATAAGAGCAACCATGCATAGTGGAAGGTCTCACCCTGTTCCTGAGCCCCCTGGTAGTTGAGAAAAAACTCTTCACGGAGGAACTTGGCCCAGTTGAACTAGACCCCTTCCGCACATTGTTTTGCCAATGCAACTACCAGCATTGGTACTTTATCGCTGCAAAATTTTCTCATTACTTTACTGGCTAGGAGTTGGGTGGCTACGTGCACCCATTTATCCTTGATACTAGTGATAGTGTAACCACTCTTTTTCTTCTCGAGCTTATATTTTTTATTCATGGCCTTTGCGAGAGCCAAGTTGGTGCTTTTCCCTACTATCGTTGCGGGGTCCTTTCCCTTACATGGAAGTCAAGAAATTCGATAGATGAGATCTATCGTGATGGGAATAGGCTCCTCCAGCCATAAGTACCCATCATGCACCAGGAAAAGAAGCTGCCTGATGACGAAAATGGTGATGGGTGCACAGTGGAAATGTGGTATCCATAGTAGATGAAGCAACCCAGCCTTTTCCACACCGCGTAGCCATTTTCACGGTGCTAACGTTATCATCGGCCCCTCCATATTCTGTTTCATTAGGTTCATCATTTCTAGGTGCAAGAACTTCTCATTGTCCGTGAAGTCCCAATCTTGAAATTTTAGGGTGGGCAGATGTCCTAGAAGCGAACCCTAAAAGGTAATTCCATCGGGGAGGAGCAGGGTCTGGAGTGCACTCTTCATTGCATCCAGATCCTTTGGTACTTTGGCTTTCCCTTTCTGTGGAGGGACATACGTGGGCAATTTTGCTGTAGAGCACAATGGTTGGATGTCTTCCTCCACGTCTTCTTCTTCCTCTACTGTAGCAATCTAGGCTTGCAAGTCTTCTTCCTCTTCATCGGTTTCAATGGTAATTGCTTTTCCTTTCTCTTCCATTGATAACTTACTGTGTCATGGATTCCTCGGGGACATATGTATTGGTCCCATTGCCTGCTTATCTTTCTTTGGTCTCAGCATCCGAGGTGATTTGGGGACTTCTATTATGACCCCAACGCATTCGAGAACATCCTGTACCATGGGGGTCTGTGCGGCCTCACCGACGATTCCTTCCTCAATTCCCAACCCATCCTTAGTGATCGTCATCATTTCTACTTATTATTTTGTCTCTTGCAAACACAGGGGCTCTATTATCGCTCGGCTCTTAACACTTTGTACTCTGCTCAATTGCTCAATGCTCAAATGACCAAGTGCTATTTGCTGGCTAGACCTTGAAGTTTTATAGCGCCTTTTGAATTCAAATTCAACCATTCCCCTTAATTTTGTGCCATCAATGCTTTCTTGGTGACAGATTTTCCAAAACCTTGCCCATACTCTTGTCTTAAATGCCTTCCGCCCGCTCCATTTGGCCTCAAATCGGACATCTCGTCATGAACAGTGACACCAAAGGTCACCTCCTAGCCCACCCGCACGGCAGAACATCCCTCCATGCGTGGGCGCGAACCTTGTGATAGGTTGTTCCTACGCGCACATGTTAGAGCGCACAGCTTCCAGGTAGGATAGTTTATAGTCCCGCACTCTCTTTCAGCTACTTGAAGTGCTAAGATTGTTCTTCCTACGGCTAGTTAGGTGGTTGCACCACCTGTGTGAGGCTCCATCTCGCCCTCTAGTATAGTGCACGAAAAATCCTCATCTGTCATTGTGGTGATCGGCACCGCGCGCTCTACTATTTGTAGTGCACTCCCTTGGTTACTGTGTTTGGTGATATATGGTCCTAGCCACGGTAGCAGACTAATTAATTCTTGGCAATAACCTTATAATTCATTAGTATGATCACGCACACCTTGCCTTGCGATCCTTGGTTAATCAACGAGACATGCTCCCTTGATCTCGTTTTCCAACCTCTTGACCTCTACGTCCATCAAAATGCTTTTCTTCCTTAGATGTACCTGGTCCTTTTCAAGTTCACAAAGTTTAAGGTTCCCTTGCCAAATGGCTTCTTGAAGTCTCATGTGTTCTGCTTCGCGTAGCTGTGTGATTCCTACATCTAGAGCTTTGCGCACTGTCACACCTATGGGTGCTATTTCGTGTGGATTCATCTTCACATGCTCCTCAGAGATAACGGTACTCACTTTAGTCCACCTTCTTGGAATTGTTTTCATGGTCAGGGTTTTGCATATTGTCCCATAGGCCCATTGAACCGTTGGTATGCATAGGTCCCATTCAGTGCGTCTCACTTGGTGAACCCCGTTCAGTGCTTCACACACCATTTTGAGTGCTTCTCTGTGGATAAGCCTTGGCGTGCTTCGCCTTTCCTACCATTACGTTCCATTCCGATTCTCTATTCTGGGAGTTGTGTACACTCCTATGAGCTGCATTTCATATGTTTGTACCCATCGGGAAAGGTGGGTGTGCAAGTGGTTTTTCCCCTCGTAACCAGCTCTCATCCTTAGCTTGGGTTTTCCAAATCGTAGGTGCATCATCCTTCTACATCTGTTCTAGTCCTCAAAACTTCCCTGATGTGTACCCACCACCTTGCGAGCATCGCGCAGTGCCCATTTTAGAGCATCGAACAATTGTTGTTCTGGTACTGCGCTTTCAAATTTACCCACAAATTCATCCACCACTGTCAACCTGTCATACATAAGCAGATCCCTTACTTTTGTTGTCATGAAACATAGTGATCTAACCATCATGTTGCAATTAAGCGAGGTTATCTTGTGTAACAGGTTCTACCATCATTCTATTTCCTTGTCCGAATCTGAATTGCAAGAGCTTTCGTGCTCCCACAAAATCCTACCATCTGCAGTTGGGTTCACACAGTCCTGTCCTTGCATGGTTATCTTGTATATGCAATCAATATCATCATCACTACCATCGTCGTGCACCGGTTCAATGTATTGCACTCCTTTGGCCGGATCTAGCGGTACTACTATGCGTAACGACTATTTTCCAAAAATCATTTTGCACTTCTTAAAATTTATGACTCTATTCATATCGGTGCCCAGTCTATTCTTCGTAGTGCAAGATAGGGATTTCTATCGTCTACAATCTCTATTACTTCAAAATCCGCCAACGTGCTCATACCTTCAATATCCACCGTTACGCCTTGCAATATCCCCATGGGGAGGATCTTCTACTGGTTTGCCATTTGCAACTGAATACAAGACCATTGTAGTGTGGGTCTGCCCATGCATTCCCATCTTTGTTTCGGCAGTACATTCACGTCTGATTTGAGATCCAAGATTACTTGATCCATTTCATACTCGTTGATTTGCGCAGTCAACCTCATTTCCCTCCCTATGCGCAATGCATGCTTTCCATGTTTCTGGACCATGCGTGGCTCTCCTAACCCTGTGCACCTAGTGATAAGTTCTTATAGTCCTTTTACTGCCTTGCTGTCGCACAGCAGTTTCATGCATGTCTCCAGACAGGTAGTGAGCATTGAAGGATCCATCCTTGGTTCTACTTGATCATTACTACATAAAGTGGAGACCTCCGTGAAGCTCTTCTTAGCTTCCATGAATGTCTCCTTTGTCCATTATAAATCAAATTTAGGTTCCTTTGTAGGAGCCTTGCGAACCCATGCACTTTCTTCTGGCTGATTCCCTTTATCATCTCCAGTGGTGATACTGCTTCTGAGCATTATGTTTACATTCAGGTCTTCTTTGCGCAGCTCAAACCTCATCATTTGCAAATTCTGATTCAGAAGAGGTTGGAGTACCCATTTTTCGCAGCCTCGCTATCAATGTTGGGCAGTCTTCTGCCTCATGATCAAACTGAGTATAGTACAAGCATGATGTCCTTGTCGGATTTGTACAATTGCGGGCATAGTGTCTTGGCCCTCCGCAATTGTAACAAATTAATTGTCCGTGACACCCTCCTGGTCTAATTCCTCCTTGACCTCGTTTGTGCCCTTGAAATCCAGTGCACACCATTCCTGCATTTGGGTTGAGGGCTCACGTTTTGTTCTGTACCCTATAGGCAGGAGTCCGATCCATCATTAGTTCGTAGCTTCTACACGTGTGTTCATCATGGCCCACCGACCTGCAGAAATTACAAAATAATTTTTGGGACGTCTGCGTATACTTCTGCAATAGATGACAATTATCTGTAGTGTGTTTTCCTCCTATCTGATAGATTGTGCACCATAGTGCAGGAACCGCACTTGGTCCTGCTTGTGCCTCAAGTCTTAACGGCATCGACCCTCCTCCCGCCAAGTAATTTGCGAATACTAGATAGTGATCCTTGTCATGCCCCTAGCCTTTGTATTTTATCCACCATAACTCCTCGTGCGCCTCTACCCGAGGTGTCCTGTCCTCTCTCAGACTCTACATTTCTAGACACATATTTTGTAGTTGTGCATGGTGTTGTTGGACTCCCAGACCAGGATATTGTATAGGGGTCTCATGCAATCTCATTGCCATCTCCAAGGCTTTAGCCTGGGTAGAAAGCTTTTTTTGTGACAACGTCGTCCTTAAATGCGGTGTTAATGACGCTACAAACCAGGTGTGGTGCTATCCATCCGTCAAAGTCATGTTGGATTCATGAATCATACTCTTCAACCTTTGGTCCAGATCCCAGGGGGTCTCGCTTGGGAGCATCACGATTTCCTTAAACTCGATAATTCACTATGTCTCCGACTTTGGCTTGCGAAATTCCCTATTCTGTGCGGCCTCGATTTCTGCAATTCCTACATTGGGATGGTCATTAGAATGCTTAATGTACCACGTTAATGCATGATCCTACAATGCGCTTACTAGTGTAGCCTTTTTTATATTGTCATCCATGACTCCTTGTGCTTCCCATACCACCCTTACCATGAACTAGAATTGGTCCGGATTTTCATTCCCTACTCCTCTAAATACCAGTAGTTTGATCACACTCACCACACTGAACTGTGGTGGTGGCGGAGGTGGGGTGGGTGGAGATGAAGTTGAAGAGGATGAGATGGGTGGCGGTTTATGTGGAGGGGTAAGCACGAACTTCCCTACCTTATAAGACTGACCATGCTTCTCGAGGAATCTTCCGCGAGCTCTTCCTTGCTTTCCCGCAAGGGTGAAATTAAGGTTCACACAATATCATCTTAATCCAGGTATTCAAAGATTTAATATACTTACTTCGCAGCACTTTGAGGAAAGGTCATTCCACCTCACTGTAGCTGATGGCCGTATCTGCTGCAAACTCAGTGATAAATCTTCCTATAATCCAATCAAGCCAATGGTCCACAACTCATGCGATCTTATATCCTAACGCTTCTAGTCTGAACACTAATTCCGGAGTCCACACGATTGGTTTGTCGCGCTTACACCTTCCCTAACTATCTGCTAGCTTCGCGATCAACTCATACAACTTAGAAGGAAAGGGCGTAAAGAAAATTTCGTGGATTTCCATATATAAGTAGCACTCCAGCCACTGTTCCTTAGATGCTTACAGATTCCTATTTTCCTGCACCGACAACTCGTGAATCTTCCTGTCCAACCACCCTTAAATTTCTTTCTTGGTTGGATTCCAGTGACATGACATCAGACATCCCTTATGCAGATCCCAGTCCCTGCAATGGAACCATTTGTTGGCTTGTTGCAGCCTGACCTAGGTTCAGAGTTGATTTATCCAAACAAATCTTGGTACTATCGGTCCTTTCGGCAACAATCCACAAAGCGTGGACTGAGGGCTCACCTAAAGTAATATAGGAGGGTGTTAGAACCAGGCTTCCGCACCCTAGAGATGTATGATGATTTTCGGTGGTTTGTGTTTTGACCCTGCGCAGATGTGGCTATGTGCACCTATTAGTACTACGCAGTCGGTGATGTTGTCTTCGTGCAGCCCTACTTGTGGCTTGATCCACGTTAGTACCAAATCCCTTATTATTATCATGATATTAGTTGATCACTTAGCTTATCTGCTTGTGTTTAGTTATACTTAACAATGTTCACCATTCATATCAGTGCGCGCAATAAATAAAAATGTATAATTGCAAAAGATATCAACCATATAATAACTCAAAATAGATACACAAGATTTAGAATCAAACTTCTCTTTATTATTCTTCTTCCTTGGTTACAGACTCGACTCCATCCTGCGCACTCAACTGTAGGGGTCCAAGCACTCAGATGCGGACTCTACTAGGCCTCTGTGCACTTAGCTGCAGAGCCTCTTCCTACTACTACGAACCAAAGCACTTAGACCTTTTATCAATGCTTGCTATCTTTTGAACTCCATTTGTTCCTCTATCTATCCTTGGTTATCTATACAACTTAGAGCCTCGCTCTATTTATACAATCTCATGGTCTATGGATCATGGGTAGGCCGACACTACATTGAAAACTTAGGGCGGACAACCCTATGCCTCTAAGATACAATGATCCGAATTGGATCCAAGAAGAGTTATTAGAGAATCATGATTGCATCAGGTCAGGACAAACTTCAAAGAATTAAGAGTAGTGATCAGAAACACACCTAAACAGTGGCAGTCAGTAGCCAACGTGGAATGACGAGGACCTCAGTCAAAGCATGCTAACCGAGGCCCATGGAGGCTGTGCAGGAGGCGAAACTCGCCCCTGGGAAGCCCGGATCGAGAAAATGAGGCAACTTTTGATGCGAGATTAGCGCTTAGTAAAACTCCTCAAGAAGGAGAGGCCCCGAGTGCTCGGTCGCATGAGAACTAGGAAAACCGTGGGGAAAAGGCTAAAGGCAAAGGGGGGACCCACGCTCCAAAAACCGGTGGTAGTTATTGAGGGCACCCTTGGGCGGTAAGCAGTTTTGGCAAAAATGGAGCGATTCCACTCAGCGCCCGACACATGGCAAGCAGAAGAGAGAGAAAACCGCCGCTCATCACGCGCTAACGGTCGAGAAATTCAACCGCATGAAATGAGTTAATGGCGTCAGATCTGGGGGATCCAGATCTAACGGCTGAGATCATGCCCAATGGGAAAGCCGGAATCGATAGGGGATTAAGCCACGATCTATGAGAATTTGATGTCCGATTTGGCCACCAAGGTGGAAGATGAATCATTCCATGACGTAACTGAAAAACCAAACCAATGAAGGAAGTTGGCGTAGTTGTGGGAGGATAAGTGGCTACTCCCTATGAGACTGATGATGACGCCAAGACAGGGAACTCCAAGCGAAGCTGTAGCAGGTGATCCGATGGGAGTGGAAGGGGAATCAAACAACCATAAGCTTGAATGGCTCTAAAGCCATGAACAGACAAAGCAAAAGACACCCGTAGACAGAAGATGTAGAAAGAGAAGAAAGGAGAGAAGACAGAAGACAGAAGAAAGATAGTGAAGAAAAAAGTCGAAGACAAAGGGCTAAGCTGACTGAAGGCAGCGTCAAGCACTAGAGAGCTTGATAGATTCAAGCCATCCCAGAGAGGATCTATCAAGACTGAGCACCACATTGTGCTCCTTCCATTAAAGACTAGAGAGGTCAAAGTGCTAGTGAGGAAAAGAGTCTGTGCACTCTAGTAGCTTGGGGAATCCAAGAACCACCTTGCCAAGAAAATTCTGTTTCAAGAGACTCATAGTGAGCTCCTTCATTATAATTCTTTTCTTTAAGACACAATAAAAGAAGGCCACCATTGAGAGCTGGACTAGAGATGTAGCCCTGGAGGATAGGGTAAACTCCTTATTAAATTCTTGTGCTCTTATATTTGCGTACTGCATTTCTCTGTTATTATCCATTTCAAGTGTTTGTGTATTTGCAATCTGATTGATCCATTGCCTAAATAACATAGACACATGCTAGCACATGAGTTTGTAATACCGTCGTTTAATAAATATTTAACTAAGATCACTCATAGGGTGATTTTCAGATTAGGTGGTATCAGAGCTTTAGGCTGTTAGGGTTAGAAAAGCTTGTGTTGATTTAGTTGTTGAATTCTCACTAGATCAAAGCTCAAATTAGGAAAAGGAGAGTTGGTCGAAACCAATCTTGAAATTGCAAGAGTCTAACCTTGGAAGACAATGTTAGAGGAAGGTTCTGTGGGGCCAGACCCATAATTCATAGAAAGTTTCCTAGCCATAAAGTCCATGGTAGAAGAAATGTATAGGGACTTTAGGAAGCATAAGGATGAAGATTCATCAGGTTCTAAACAAGACAAAGAAGAAGATGAGTCTCACTTCCATGACCACTCCAAAGTAAAAGGGAAAGAGGAAAACTTTCCCACCCCTCCTAATAGCCCTATGCATAACAAGAAAGCATCTTTGATCAAGCTAGATGTTAAATTCGATTTGCATATATATGATGGAGAGATAAATTCTGAAAAGTTGGACAATTGGATTAGACAAATTGATGTTTATTGCAGAGTACAGAACGTCAACTCAGACAATAGCAACATTTAGCTGGCAAGCCTATGGCTAGGAGGCACTGCCTTGGTTTGGTGGGAAGGCAAAACCCAAGCTGACATGAAAAGACATGGTAAGACCATCTCTGTCTGGAGTGAATTTGTTTTTGCAATCAAAAAGAAGTTCTATCCATTGGCCTACATGCAACAAGCCATGATGAGTTGGCAAACTCTTCGATAGTTGAAAGGGCAAAGTGTACAAGGGTACAGTCAAGAATTTAGAAAGAGAGCATTGATTCTAAGAATCTCATTAGACTCACCAAAGACTCTGTTGAAGTACATTGGTGGTCTACACAGCTACATGAGGCATACCATCCTCACGTTTAATCCCACTAGTATAGATGAGGCATCTGTACAAGCTACTCATCTAGAAGCTAGAGGAAAGAATGGAAATCTAGAAATTCAGGGATCATCCAAACCCACTGTAAGCAAAAGCAAGGAGAAAAGAAAGAAGAAGTGGAAAGCAAGGAAGGCTAACACTGCATAGAAAAGCAAAGCTTCATGCACTCACTGTAAAAAGGATGGGCATGATGATGAGCATTGTTGGATTTTTCATCCAGAGCTAAGGCCTAAGAAGTTCGAGGGAAACAAGAAGAAGACTGTTTCAGCTATTCAGAAAGATTTGGGGTCAGACTCGTGAGATGAAACAACCATTTCAGCCACAGGCATAAAAGGTAAGAATTCTAAAGCATCTACTAGTAATTCTGCTCAATCTATTATTGATGAAGAGAATGAGAGAAAAACACATGAGCTTTTCCATATTCGAGTTGTTTCCAAATATCAAGAGATTGATACTTTGTTTGATAGTGGCTCACAAGTAGATTTAATTTCTGAAGTAATTGTAAAGAAATTGGGATTAGCAACTACACCTCATAAGAAGCCATACCCATTAGGATGGTTGAATGATAAAGCACAACTACAAGTGACTAGACAGTGCAAACCCAAGTTTTCTTTTGGGTCAACATTTGTAGATGAGGTTGAGTTAGACATAATTCCTTTGGATATATGTGGAATTGTTTTAGGAAGTCCTTACTTGTATGATAGAAAAGCTATTTTCTATAGAGCTGATAACAAGTATCTACTTGTTAAAGATGGAATAGAATACTTTGTAAGAGCTCATAAGCTCAGGCATAATTATAATCTCATAAACTCAGGGCAGATGAAAAGAATGATAAATTCATGTAAACAATTCTTACTGATGGTTGTAAAGGAAGAGAAACCTGGTAAAACCAATGTATTTGAGGATTGTAATGCTAAACAACAATCTGATACAGAAAAGGTTGTTTCAGAATATGATATCTTGTTTCAAGAAACTAAAGGTTTGCCACCCAAAAAGGAAATAGTGCATGATATTATCTTGCAGCAAGATGCTCCATTGCCTAACATTGGAATGTATAGGTTGTTTTCTTTAGAAAAAGCTAAAATCAAGAAGCAGGTGCAGGAGTTGCTCGAGAAGGGGTTCATCAAGCCTAGCACATCGCCATGTGGGTCACCAATCATTTTGGTGAGAAAGAAAGATGGCTCGTGGAGAATGTGCATTGACTACCAAGCACTGAATAAGATAACAATCAAAAATCATTATCCTTCCTCGCATATATGATCTTTTAGATCAATTGAAGGAGGTTGTTTATTTCACCAAGATAGACTTGCACAGTGGATACCATCAAGTCAGAGTTGTAGAACAAGATGCATGGAAGAATGCTTTCCAAACAAAGCAGGGATTATATGAGTGGCTGGTTATGCATTTTGGCTTAACTAATGCTCCTGCTACTTTCATGAGATTAATGAATGATGTACTCAGACCTTTTCTTGATGATTTTGTTATTGTGTATCTGGATGACATTCTGATTTTTAGTAAAACATGGGAAGAACACTTAAAGCTTGTTAAGTAGACACTAGATGTCTTGAAAAGAGAAAAACTTCATGTTAAACTCTCAAAATTTGAATTTGGAAAAAAATCTCTAAATTATTTGGGTCATATAGTAGGGGGTGGTGAATGAAAAATAAATCCCTCTAAAGTGGCAGTCATTTTAAACTGGCCTAAACCCAAGTCCGCTACAAAAATGAGAAGCTTCTTAGGAGTAGCATAGTATTGGAGGAAGCTCATTTCTAACTCTTCCTCAATTGTAGCTCCCTTACATGCTTTAACAGGATTGAACAAGGTGTTTCAGTGGGGAGACAAACATCAAAAATCCTTGGACACCTTGAAAGAAAATATTAGTACAACACCTATACTAGCACTGCCTGATCTGCAAAGACCATTTGAGATCCAAACAGATGCCAGTGACTATGCCATGGGAGCAGTGTTGACACAGCACGGTAAACCCATATGTTATCATTATGAGACTTTTAATCCTGCAATATTTAACTATCCTACATATGATAAAGAATTGTATGCATTAGTTCAGAGTGTGAAAGAGTGGAAACATTACTTAATGGGCAAAGAGACAGTAATACATACTGATCATCAACCACTTCAATATCTACACTCCCAAACTAAGTTGCAGCAATCAAGACACTGCAAATGGATGGGTTTTCTACAACAGTTTCATTTAGTCATCAGATATAAAAAGGGCATACATAAAAAAGTTTTAGACATGTTATCTAGACCCATTATAAATTCATCTACTATACTTAAGCATAATTTTGTGCTACATGAAAGCTACATTGAACAATATGCTCAAGATATAGACTTTAGAGATGTATATGCAACTTTGAGTCAAGGAAAAAGAGTAGAAGAATTGGACTATCATGTAAAGCACTGACTCTTATACTATTGTGGGAAGCTCTGCATTCCACAAACTGAGAGAGTAAAGATAATTAGAGAAGCATACACTTCTCTCATATCAGGTCACTTTAGGGTAAGTAAAATAGTTGCACAGCTGCAAAGATTTTGTTATTGGCCAAAAATGAATGAGACAGTTTCTAGATATGTAAGAGGGTGTACTATGTGTGCTAAAAGTAAGCCCAGCAATAGAAAACTAGGCTTGTACATTCCACTGTCAGTTCCTTCTCATCCTTGGGAAACTGTTTCCATGGATTTTGTTGGAGGACTGCCTAAATCTAGGAAAGGTCATGATTATCTATATGTTGTTGTGAATAGGTTCAACAAAATGTGTATTTTGATACCTTGTAATAAACAGATTACAACTGAACAAACTGTAAAATTGTTCTTTGAACATGTATGGGTTCATTTTGGATTACCCACTTCTATTGTATCTGATCGAGACACCCGATTTGTGGGGAAGTTTTGGTCAAGTCCGTGGGAACTGATGGACACCAAACTAAAGAAAAGCTCAACTTTTCATCCACAAACTGACAGCCAGATAGAAGTAGTTAACATGACAGTGATCCAATTGCTGAGAGGATATTACAAAAAACATCCTAAGCTTTGGCATGAACATTTTTTGTTATGTGCAGCATACTTACAATAGAGTAAAACATTCTTCTACACAGAGATCTCCTTTTGAGACCTGTTTTGGTTTCACACCAAGGTCTCCTTTGGATTTTGTCTTTAGTAAAGATACCACAGTTGATGGACACAGTGATGTGGATAAGCCAACTAGTTTCATTGAAAAAATTCAGGAGATCCACCAGGCAGTACAGGAACAGCTGGAAAAGAGCCAAGCCAAATACAAGGCTAGGCATGACAAGCATCGGATGGAGCATAGTTTCCAAGTTGGTGACCAGGTCTGGCTTTATTTCAGCAAGGATAGGATGCAAGGTGAAGGTAAAAAGCTAAAGCCTATCAGGTATGGACCTTTCAAAATACTTAAGAAGATTGGTGAGAATTCTTTTCGCCTTGATCTACTAGCTTACATGCACATCTACTTGGTTGTAAATGCAGATTGCTTGAGGTTGTTTGAACCCTCAGTGATTGAGGATCCTGAAGAGCAAAGTCAGTTGCCTTATATTGATCACCTACTACCTAAATATCTTAATGAATTGCAGGAAGACACAGTGCTGGATAGGAAGGTGAGGACAATGCACAGAGGAGATGTTGAGTACCTCATAGTAGGGCTCAAATTTTCAAAGCTGAGCAATGCAAAGTGGATTGAGATTGGACGAGTGAGAAACCAGTACCATCACTTAATCGATGCTTGAAAACCAACTTTTGGTGGTCCAAAAGCTTTTTTAGTGGGAAGGCTGTGATGCAAATTAGATCCAAGAAGAGTTATTAGAGAACCATGATTGCATCAGGTTGGGACAGACTTCAAAGAATTAAGAGAAACGATCAGAAACACCTCTAAACAGTGGCAGTTAGTTGCCAGCATGGAACGACGAGGACCTCGGTCAAAGCACGCTAACCGAGGCCCATGGAGACTGTGCAAGATGAGAAGCGAGCCCCTAGGAAGCCCGTATCAGGAAAAGGAGGCAGTTTTTGAAGCGCTAATCACGCATCGCTGGAAAAAACCCTCGAGAAGGAGAGGTCCCAAGCACTCGGTTGCATGAGAGCCGGGAAAACCATGGGGAAAAGGCTAAAGGCAAAGGTGAGACCCACGCTCCAAAAACCGGTGGTATTTATCAGGGGCATCCTTGTTAAGTAAGCGGTTTCGGCGAAAACAGAGTGATTCCACTCAAAACCCGACGTGTGCAAAGCAGAGGAGAGAGAAAATTGCCACTCATCGCACACTAATGGTTGAGCAAGTCAACTGCGTGAAATGAGAAAATGGCATTGGATCTGGGGGATCCAGATCTAACAGTTGAGATCGCGCCCAATGGGAAAGCAAGAATCGACAGGGGATTAAGCCGCGATTTATGAGAATTTGACGTCTGATTTGACGGCCAAGATGGCATATGACTCATTCCACGACGTAACTGAAAAACCGAACCGACGAAGCAAGCTGGCGCAGTTGCAGGAGGACAAGTGGCCACTCCCTGTGAGACTGATGATGACGCCGAGATAGGGAACTCCAAGCGAAGTTGTAGTAGGAGATCCGACGGGAGTGGAAGGGGAATCGAACAACTATGAGCTCGAATGGCTCTAAAGCCATGAACAGACAAAGCATAAGACACCTGAAGACAGAAGACGGAGAAAGAGAAGAAAGGAGAGAAGACAAAAGACAGAAGAAAGACAGTTAAGAAAAAATTAGAAAGAAGACACAGGGCCGAGTTGACCAAAGGCAGCGTTGAGCACCAAAGAGCTTGAGAGATTCAAGCCATCCCGGAGAGGATCTATCAGGATTGAGCACCACATTGGGCTTCTTCCATTAAAGACCAGAGAGGTCAAAGAGCTGGTGAGGAAAAGAGTCTGTGCACTCTAGTGGCTTAGGGAATCCAAGAACCACCCTGCCAAGTAAATTCTTTTTCAAGAGACTCATATTGATCTCCTTCATTATTATTCTCTACTTTAAGACACAATAAAAGAAGGCCACCACTGAGAGCTGGACCAGAGATGTATCTCTAGAGGATAGGGTGAACTCCTTATTAAATTCTTGCGTTCTTATATTTGCTTACTGTATTTCTCTGTTGTTTTCCATTTCAAGTGTCTGTGTATTTGCAATCTGATCGATCTGTTGCCTAAATAACATAGACACACACCAGTACATGAGTCTGTAATACCTTCATTTAATAAATATTTAACTGAGATCACTCATAGGGTGATTTTGAAATCATACAATTTGCGCTTTGCAATCGCAATTTGGAGTCTTTACAACAATAATACTCAAAACTTGGGCTTTGAGCCCCAAAACATGCTCTGGGGGGATTCCATACCCAACAGAGATGTGATATTTGATTCTTCACTTTTCTACCCTTCCACCTATCTCAAACTAGGGAATCCCCTTTGATTGTCTAGGTGGTAATGGTAGTATCTTTTACTCCAATCGGTGGCTTAATTTTTCTTAGTAATGGGGAATAGGACTGAAACATGCCACTGAAAAACTCTACAGAGAAAAGGAAATATGGGTTGTCCATAACATAGAGAAGGTAGAGTAGGTAGTTGTTTAGATATAATATAAATCATACATGGGAGATAGTTGGAGTTAGAGGCTCTCCTAGGGTTACTTCATCAGGGATCCCTGGGGAAGAGGATCAAGTTGGCCCTTCCGAACAACTTTATGTACTATATCCGTTCAACCCTTTGAAAAAGTGTGGTAAAAGGAAAAGCCATGTCATGGACTGACCCCATCGTCTCCACCCTGTAGGAACTACGAGATCACCCCAAGGGTATAGAGACATCCAGGGGTCACAAACTGACCATATACCGACATTGGAAAGCATTAGTTGTCCACTACTATTGGAATTTATATTCCCCTGGATACTAAGATGTTTTAGTTCACTAGGTTGTCTCTTGCCTTCCCATGGATTCAATAGTAATGAAAAAGGTTAACCTATTTAGGAATCTCCAGATCTATGCTCATTTTCAACTCCTTGAATCCTTTCATCACTGATCATACACTTCCTCGTCTTTGATTGCTTAGGTATCCACCGTAAGACCAAGCTACCTTCCCTCTCTTCTTGGGAAAGACAAATGAATGCCCCCATTTTGCTATATTTCCCCCCTCTCTGGTGGGGAAAGACAAATGAATTCCCCCATATAAATCTCCTGCCTCTATGATTTGTACTACTGAGATGGGGGCTATTACTTATGATACCTGCCCTATGATGGATACCCTAGGCATACATACCTCTCTCCATTCTCATCCCACTGGTAGGATCCGTGTGACTGTTTTAATCATACTCAAAGGTGTTCTATTTGCCTGTATCTCTTGTTTAATACTTGATAAAGTGAATCTTGGTTTTGTTTATCCTTGTGATGGACTTGGGAGCGGAGGAAAATGTTAAGTATCTGACTGGGAGCACATCTTCCTTGGTTTATTTTGGATTTACAATGCAATTTCGGTAGTAATATTCCATTTCAGATGAAAAACACAGTCTAATGTTTGGCGTAGTATAAGTTTCCTCTCCCTTTGGTGGAGCTTGCTTGCGCGTCCTCGAAGAAATGCACACTTAAATTACTTACAGACCTTCGCACAAACACTAACCATAACCCTCACACTCACAACAATAGATTAGCGTTCCACGATGGATCCCATTACCATAATCATGGATATAGTTGGCTAGATGGGAGGAGTGGATCATAGCTATTTACTCACACCCCAAACACTCAGACACAAAAAGATCATTGGAACGCTAATGATAATTTGATGTTTTTCACCCGAGATGGTATTGTGCATTAATGGTGAAGTAGGGAATTTACCAATTTTCATCTACCTTTCTAATCGAGCACATGTTGTCCCCCACTTTATATAAATAATAAGGGGCCCGATATGAAATCTCTACATATGGATTTGGTAGATATGGGACCACTACCTTCTCCAACTGGCTCTGTCTCTCATGCCCTTGCTACTATTTGGTGGTTTAACCAGATCAACCGAACTAGATGTGATATCGTCATTTGTCGCTTGATTGAGCTCCTAAATAACCTTGGGTTAAACATGCACAAGATTGAGGGTTTGTCTCAAGGCTTGCTAAAGTAATCTTTAAGCTGGGCCATTCATTAGGCAGACGATCTGGCAGTAGAAGTTATGTTAATTTAGGATATTTTTTTCCCTGGAAGGAAGCCCTCAATTTATATGAGAGAATTGTATTATAGATGTGTATTATTATGTGTGAGAAAAAGGTAGGAGACTATGCGAGAGCGAAGAGGAAGTTACAACAAATTTAAGAGTTGTGAATTTTGGAGGGAAAAGAAGAAAACTACATTTTTAACTGTATTCTTGGATTCTCCATATAGGTTTACTCAAATTTCAAGTATAGATACCTGTTGTATGAAGAATTAAATTCCAGATCCAACGAGTTCCCATTATGCATACTTTTGAGAAGACTCACATTAATAAAAATTGAAGATATGTTAAAAATATGTGTTATCCTTCCAAATTTGTCACACTACGTCGCCATTACTCTATAACATTAAATTTTCTCCCTCTTTTAGCTCTCCTGCATTCACTACTCCACTATGCCTTGGTCTCAATCTCTCGCTCTTATTCTTATTCACTATCATGTCCAGGGAAACTCCCTCTAAACATATAAAGACTTGTCCTTTCTAGAACTCAACATCATACATTGCATCCTCGTGAGAAAAGACTAAGAGCAAGTTTTTCTTTAGCTATGGGACATATAACACCTATGACACTTCCATAGATCCTCATGATTCTAGCTAGAATAGTTTTCCACCATTAGGTTCAATCCCTATGAGTTAATATATGGAAAGAAGGCCTTAATATTGATTAAGTTCATATACAACACATTTAGAATGGAAACCCGGTTTGACATGGATCTCACCAAAGTATAGGATGAAAGGTTGCAACCATTAAATGCACTTGATGAATATAGGATGCATTTCTTATTGCATACCGGAGTTGTCTTGCTGTAAAGAAAAATCTCGCATGATAAGCATGTTAAAACTAGAGCCTTCCACAATCGATGTGATCCTTGCTTGGCAAGCTCTATCTCGCCTATTGTCACTAGAGAGCATGGGGGCTTCATTGGGAGAGAAATACCATACCACGTGCATTCATATTTGGGGATATATATTAAGGAAAAAATGACATAACAAATTGGGGGATATGTAGGAGTTAAAGGGTTTTTTAATTGGTAGGTATAAAAAGTGGAGCTCAAAGTTAATGAAAAAATATAGAGGGGAATAAAAAATGTTAAGGAAAAATGGTTACCTCCAATATCTAGTGAAAATAGGGATTTTTATAATTGGGGAGGTGTATTGGGTTTGTATTGGTAGGGGGTTAGATAATGTGATTTTTAGAGACATTTTTCAATATGTATTCAAATTAAGGGTATTTTTTAATATGCCATGAACACATGTGATATGTCATAGGTTCCTTAAGTGAAGCCCCCATGCTAGAGAGAGAGTAGTAGCTTGATCTCCCCTATGATGTCAAATTATTCTCCTTTTAGATTCAATGCATTATAGTTAGCTTACATTTTTGCACCAAAGCAATAGGTGTTTGTTTGCTCTATATTATTTTTCCTCTTCAAACCTTATCCTTTAGCCTTCAGAGTATTATCTTATATTAACATCATTGCGCCCCCTAAACATTTGTCATATTGTATAACATTTTTTTGTTTTTTAACCAAAATTCCAACCATATAACTTACTCTACTATTATCTTATATTAACATCATTGCGCCCCCTAAACATTTGTCATATTGTATAACATTTTTTTTGTTTTTTAACCAAAATTCCAACCATATAACTTACTCTACTGAACTGACTCAATACTACCAATTAAACTTAATAGTACTTGATTTCTTGATACAACAATAATTTAGCGTAATTTCCATTCAAAACATCATTCTTAGCTTTATAAAAACTTTTCTCTCTTCAATATTTTGTCTTTGCTTCGCAAGGCTACCAAATGTATTCACTTATTTTCTAAAATTATTCGAATCAATATTTGCAACACATATATAAGTTTATTAAAAAATCAAATGAATAACAATAAAGTGATGTTGTAAATATATATTTTTAATTAAAAATAACATAAAATAAAATAAAATAAAATAATTTAATTTAATTTAATTTCTTAATTAAAGTTACATAATATGAAGCAAAACTCTACATATTATATCATATTCCGCGTTAATTTAAGACGAACAATATCAATACTTAAGATTGAAACATAAGTGGGAAGTTCAATTTGATATCAATTTATATCACACAATTAAAGCAAACAAATGTTGCATTTGGCTTCTAAATATAAAGGTCAGCTATGAATTTGACATGAATCATGCAAAATGAAAACAGTACAGGCCCACCGTGTATCCGTCATGGTTAATGTAAAACAGTTACACGAGTGGTCAATGTTGGCTGTTGTGAGTTGAACCATATTTCTAGGGTCATTGAACATGCAGCAATCTTGTCAATTTTTATTACTTTTATTTTATAACATTTTTCATTGAAGGGAATTTTGTTAAAAAAATAGTGCTCCATTTATGATTAAATTTTTTTAACTTTTATGAGATATGGAGCTATTCAAGCAATTTATTTATTTTAAATAATATTACTATTTTACACTATATGTTATTTATATAAAGATTCCCACCTCTTGTAACCTCTCTGGTAGCATTAGCATTGAACCTGCAACACACTTATCAATTTTTTTTATTATCTATTTTTTATTATTTTATTTACTGATGCATTTTATGAAAGATAACATTGTTTAAAAGGTATTATTAATGCGTAGGTGTACACGTTATATGAATTTTGCCCACCACTTATCAACTACTTGGTAGCACTGAACATGCATCAAACTTATCAATTTTTATTTTTATTTTCTATTTTACGTTATCTTATTTAGTGAGACTTTTATGAAAGATAACGCTGTTTGAAAGAGTCATAGACATGTTAATTGGTAGGTGTATACTTATATTAAACGCTTTATTGAGTATGCAATGATATTATTCATTTATTTTATATTTTAATGATATTTTCCTAGCAAATCATTATAATATGAGTTTTTTTATATTTTAATATATTAAACTTATGGTAATTTAAGAATATAAGTCAAAGTTGAATAGTATAATTATTGAGAGGAGAGTCTCTCATTTGTTTGGCTTTTTGGTAATCGAAGGAGAATATTGATGTGAAACTTTGAGTATTACAAAGCAATTTGCTCACGTAAGGTATAGGATAAATGGGCAGCAAAAGCATTACTTATTTTGTGGAGAGATATTGTGTGAAGGAACTTAACGTAATATTTAATATGTTTTTTGTAAGTTCCAATTGGTGGATCACTCTAAATTTCTTTCTCCCCTAGAACGTGCTTTATAAGGACGACTGCCCTACAGAATTGAAAATGTCTCTTCATTTTATAAATAGAAGCGATAAGGCTGCTTATAAATGGGAAGTCTACCATCCAAAATTTGTCAACTCGCACGTTACATATTATGTGTCATAATTAATATAAAATTAGACCGATTTATAAACTGCATTCACGCAATTAAACAAGGGAACTGCAAGTCGTTGACATGAGTGGGAAGCTGATTCCACATTGATTTATCTATGGCAAATCACACAATCAAAATGAACAGAAGTCAGAAAAGTAGACTAGTGTCTCGATTTTGTTTCAGAAATTCAGACCAACACAATTTATCATGATTCATTCAGAATTTGTAGCCACTTATATGACTACACTTATCAAAACGCATGATAACTACAAACCTGTCATGGTTCATGTACAATATGTTGAATTTATGGTGAAACCTGTCATGGTTCATGTAAAATAGGTTGAATTTATGGTGAAACCTGTCATGGTTCATGTAAAATAAGTTGAATTTATGGTGATTGTAATGTTGAATTTATGGTGAAACCTGTCATGGTTCATGTATAATATGTTGAATTTATTGTGAAACCTGTCATGGTTCATGTACAAGATGTTGAATTTATGGTGAAACCTGTCATGGTTCATGTACAATATGTTGAATTTATGGTGAAACCTGTCATGGTTCATGTACAAGATGTTGAATTTATGGTGATTGTAGATTTAGGGAATATCTTTGAATTTGACTGTAGGAGGGGTAAAATAATTGATTTCTTTTTAATAGTTAGATTCCAAGATATTCTAAATCTACAGTTAGGAAATATTTTAAAATTTTAAATAATAATCTACTTCTCTTCTAATTTCAATTTCCAAAATATATTCCTGAAATCTACCATCAATAACCTAAAAAATTATGGTTTATATAATCATTACGTAATTATTATACAATTGTTACTTTTTATTTATTCCGGAAATATTTCTAAACCTCTTTTCTAATCTCAATTTCCAAAATATATTTCTGAAATCTACCATCAATAACATAAAAAATTATACTCTGTACAACCATTATGCAATTATTATGTAATTGGTCATCCTTTGTTTGCTGTGATTTACGGAATACTCCATTGAACTTGGAGCCATCTCAATTAATCATTCTATTAATTTATTTTATATGTTAGACATTTAGAAATACGTTCGTTGTTGGGCAGGTGTACAAATTTTATTACAATGTTTTAACATGACGAATAGTGATATTATTAGAATATTATTTCAACTTTATCAAGCCTAACTATATAGAGTGGCTATTTATTGAGGCCCACACCGCCATAAGCCAACAATAAACCGGAAAATGCATTAGACAGTATGAGAAGCCAAAAGTAAACGGGGAAATGCAGTAGACAGTATGAGGGACTTGGCAGCAAACTCAATCTTTATGGTCAAAAGTTATTTTTATAACGTTAATTTCGTTAATATATCTGCAAGAAATAAATAACGTTAATATGTTTGCAAGAAATAAATAAACAATGAAATATAGGCAGCCAGATTTTCTAAGGAAACATTTCCCAAAGAAAATTTCCACATTAATGTATTATTTGGAAACTAATTATTTATTTGAACAAAAATGTTTAATAGTAAAGTAATTTTGCAAAAATATCAATAATATAACAATAAATTCCAAATATCGATAATATAACAATAAATTAAAACTCACACATGTTTCTTCCAACTCTAATACTACGTAAATAAACATAATAAAATCACAAGCAATTTATAGTTTTTCATTTAGTTGACCTAATCTAACTCTTATAAGTTTTGGGCATTTGAAATGTTTTTTCTTATCAAACTTATTCAAAATATAGTAAAAAAATAAATTGTAATTATTAAAAATATAGTTAAAAATTGTTATTACAAATTTGAATAGTAATTATACATAATCTTTATATACTATTAAGAAATTATAAACATATGAGAATTAAATTACATTGATTTCCTTCCAATATTCTGCATATTCTCTCTCCTGAAACAATGTATTTATTTTTAGCTCAAAGATTTTCTAGCATAAAAATGCATTCATTTTCTACTCGAAACATTTCTATTATAATAGTTAGTGCCTTAATTATCTGCTCAAGTACTATTATAATAGTTAGTACCTTAATTCTCTTCTAAGACACACCCTGGTCAATAGTTTATTTGTGAAATATAGAATGCAAAATTTAGCTAATACTTTATATGTTTTTTTAAATGTTTTTATAAATATTAGTTTATTTGTGAAATACCGAATATAAATTTAGCTCATATCTTATAAGTTTCTTTACATATTTGTTTATTTGTGAAATATTGAATGCACAATTTAGTTAGTATCTTACATGTTTCTCTAAATAATTTTACAGCTGTAAAAAAAAATTATGGGATATGTGGAAAACACTTAGATTTATTTTGTATTTTTATTAATAAATCGTTAATATTAAACTTATATGTCATAATATATGTTTATTAATTCTTTCTTTAATCAATTCATAAATCATGTTTATTAATTCTATCCTTCTTTCATCAATTTATAAATCATTTCGTTGCATTACACAGGTAAAAATGAGACTTACTAATTAGATAATAGCTCATAAATAATTTGTAGTAAACATATTTACCTTACCTCAGTTTATTAATGTCTTTCGAGAACATAAGCATTCATCTACCTTTGCTTTTGCTTTATGTCAATTAATGTTTTCTTACTTAATTATCGCAGTAAATCTTGGTAAATTTCTCAAACAATAAAAAAAATTAAGCATTTTACGTGTGTTTTATGTGGAAAACACTTTTAGATTTATTTTGTATTTTTATTAATAAATCGTTAATATTAAACTTATATATCATAATATATGTTTATAATTTTGTCTTTCTTTAATCAATTCATAAATCATGTTTATTAATTCTATCCTTCTTTCATCAATTTATAAATCATTTCGTTGCATTACACAAGTAAAAATGAGACTTACTAATTAGATAATAACTCATAAATAATTTGTAGTAAACATATTTACCTTACCTCAGTTTATTAATGTCTTTCGAGAACATAAGCATTCATCTACCTTTGCTTTTGTTTATGTCAATTAATATTTTTTTACTTAATTATTGCAGTAAATCTTGGTAAATTTCTCAAACAATAAAAAAAATTAAGCATTTTACGTGTGTTTTATGATTGATTTTTTTTACCCATTTTACTCGTGTTTTATGAGTGATTTTAATTTTTTGTTTTCTATAATGAAAATAATGAATTTGAATGACATTTTGATGTTATTCAATGAACTTATTACCAAATAAATAAATAAATTTATGGGCTTGCCCTCCAGCAATCTGCATCTAACCATTATAGTGGCATCTCGCATACCAACCAATGAGTCACATCACAGTTGTTTGTGCCCAAGATGTATTGGCCCGAAATTTCAAAAAATGGCTCGGTCGAGCTCCTACATAACCTCGGGTTAAACATGAGCTCGATAGAGGGTTTGTTTTAATGCTCGATAGAGAAATATTTAAGTTAGTCATTCATTAAGTGGAAGATCTCGTAGTAGAAGTTATGTTAATTTAGGATATTTTTCCCTAGAAGAAAACCATCAAAAATGTATTGTATATGGGTATTATTATGTGTGAGAAAAATATAGAAGACTATGTGAGAGTGAAGAGGAAGTTACAATGAATTTAAGAGTTATGAATTTTGTAGGGAAAAGGAGAAAACTATTTTTTTAATTTATCTCTTTATAGGTTTACTCAAATTTGAAGTGTAATTGTATGTGGGATTAAATTCTAGATCCAATGAGTAACCATTAGACATACTTTTGAGAATACCCACATTGATAAAAATTGAATATACGTTAAAAAGACATATTTTCCTTTCAGATTTATCACCCTATGTCCCCATTACTCTACAACATTAACTTGTCTTGTTTGTTTAAATCGTCCACATTTACTACTCCACTATGCCTTGGCCTTAATCTCTCGCTCTCATTCTTATTTATTGTAGTGTTAGGACAACTCCCTCTAAACATATAAATACTTGAATTTTCTAGAACTCAACATCATACCTAGCATCCCCAGAGTTGAGACTAAGAGCAAGTTCTTCTTTAGCTCTGGGACATATAACACCTATGTCATCTCCAAAGATCCTCATGATTCTAGCCGGAATAGTTTTCCTCCATTAGGTTCATCCCCTACGAGTAAATATATGAAAGGAAGGCCTTATTATCTATTGAGTTCATATACAACACATTTATGATGGAAAATCTTCTTGACATGGATCTCACCAAAGTATAAGATGAAAAGTTGCAACAATTAAATGCACTTGATGAATATATGATGCATGTCTTATTGCATACCGAAGTGTTTTAGCTATAAAGAAAAATCGGACACGATAAGCATATTCAAACTAGAGCCTTCCAGGATGGATGTGATCTTTACTAGGTAAGTTGTATTGTCGCATATTGTTATTAATGAGAGGGTAATAGCCTGAGCTCCCCTATGATGCCGATTTTTTCTTTTTTGATTCAGTACATTATTATTAACTTTCATTTTGCACCAATGAACTAGATGTTTGCTTACTGTCTATTATTCTTCCTCTTCAAACCTTATCCTTTAGTCTTCAAAATATCATCTTGTATTGGCATCATTGCGCCGCCTAAGAATTTATCGCAGAATTATTTTGTAACATTTTTTTTAATGAGAATTTCAACTATATGGTTTACTCTAGTAAACTTAGGGTTTCCTCGATGTTACAAATTAAACTTAATAGTACTTGATTTCTTGATACAACAATAAACAATAATTTAAACGTAATTCTTTTTCAAAACTTTATTTTTATATTAGATATTCTTAGTGTTTACTCAATATTACAAATTAAACTTAATAGTACTTGATTTATTGATACAACAATAAACAATAATTTAAACGTAATTTATATTAGATATCTTTATAGATACATTTCTCTGTCCAATATTTTGTTTTTATTTTGCAATGCTCCCAAATGTATTCACTTATTTTTCAAAAATTACTAGAGTTCATTATTTGCACAACACATATAAGTTTATTAAGAAATTCAAATGAGTAATAATAAGATTATATGGTAAATATATATTTTTAATTAAAAAATAAAATAAAATAATTTAATTTAATTTAATTGCATAATTCGAGTTACATAATATAACATATTTCTCTTCTATTTATGTTGATCAAAATGTTACATTATTAGTCCCTGCCATCTGGCAATGGCCAGGGACTATAGTAATCGAAATGCGCTGCTATGACATTAGTTTAAGCTGCTATGTTATTAATTTAAGCTGATTATTGTGAGAGTAACCAAAGTTTTTAAATGCAACGTTGTTTGCCATTGTGGGAGTAACCAAAGTTTTTAAATGCAACCTTGTTTGCCATCTTATTTGGCCTCTTCCCGAGGCGGAAGAGGCTGGACCATAGGTTTGTTCTGCTTTTACCTGGTTCATTATTAGTGGTTGTCAAACAGTTGATATTAATGCTAACATTAGTTTGCCTACTTTGCCTAGCATTTTAGTTTGAGCATATTAGTTTGAGCATATTGGTTTATTTGCAGGTTGGCAGGTGTAGGTGTGCATGCAGGTGGTGTAGGTGTGCATGCATGGTGCAGGTGTGCATGCAGGTGCAGGTGTTCCTTTCCTCTTTTGCTGCCCTCCCTTCCTGGTTTCCTCTTTCTGCTGCCCTCCCTTCCTGGAATCCAAGGGCTTAGTTCCTATTCAGGTCAGGTCCAGGCTATTAGCAAGCAGGTCCAAGTAGTGGAACTGACTACCACTGACTATGTATTTCATAGTAATAATGTAGGGAAGGGCTGACAGTCAAGGAAGCGCTGAGAGTCAAGGAGGTACCATACTTCGCAAGGATGGTGCAGCAGCTAATCTCGGTCCAGCTAATGAAGGACAATCCTACCTTGGGCTTGCCTAACTAATTTCTCTGAGCTTGCTTTCCTTTTCGGTATCCATATCTACTCTGAGACTCTCTGAATAGGCAGTGGAGCTGACTATGTATCTCATAGTAATAGTGCAGGGAAGGGCTGACAGTTAGGGAGCTTAAACTGTTAAACAACCAACAGGGCATCCTTCTTTCCAGCATCCATATCTACTCTAAGACTCTCTGAACAAGCAGTGGAGCTGACTATGTATCTCATAGTAACAGCGTAGGGAAGGGCTGACAGTTAAGCAAATTAGATTGTTAAATAGCCAACAGGGCATCCTTGGCACCATGGGCTACTTGAGGAGGTGGGCCGGAAGAAAAAATAAACTAGCATTGGAAGAAGCTAGTCTGTATCTGCTCTGAGACTCTCTGAACAGGCAGTGGAGCTGACTATGTATCTCATAGTAACAGCGCAGGGAAGGGTTGACAGTCAGGGAGGTTAGACTGTTAAACAACCAACAGGGCATCCTTGGCACCATGGGTTGCTTGAGGAGGTGGGTCGGAAGAAGAAATGAACTGGCACTGGAAGAAGCTAGTCTATGCCAAGATCTAAATGGGGATAGAAAAAATGAAACCTAAATGGTGGCAAGCTTACCGAGATTGAAAGGGAGGTACCATACTTCTCAAGGATAGTCCAACAGCTAATCTCGGTCCAGCTAATGAAGGACAATCCTACCTTTCCCCTACTCCAATTCACATATCCCATCTCCGCGTTGCCTACGAGGGAGTCCTGGGGGGTTACAGTGAGGTAGGCATGACGAAAGCTTACCCTTCTTGCGAGCCCATACCCTGTGACCAATTCAAGGTAGCTTTTCAAATTTTGGAGCTCTGGATTGTAGACAAAGCAGTCCTACTAGTGGAAAATTCCTTGGGCGACAGAATACACAAAAAATATGCCAATATGATAATTTTTGTCTGATTTCTTGGTAAACGTTAAGAGTCTAACTGAAGCAAAGTGAGCCTGTCTTACAAATAATGCACTATACTGCCTCTCTTGCTCTCAGCCTAGAATAGAATGCATCCACTCGGGGTAGGAACCTGACAGTTTCGTCGTGGTAAGTGTCATCCCGTAGGTTCCTTATCAGTTGGGCAGTATGATAAGGACTCCCAGCTGGCAAGGACCTCCTGGCTATGATCGGGGAAATATATGACTGGACTATGACTAGTTGCACTAACTACTTGGCACTGACTAGAGCTTAAAGCAATGAGACTGTAAATGACAAGCTGCTATGGGAAAGACCGCACCCTGAGGCAATGACCAGCTATGAGAGGTGGAGATAGAGGGAAGTTTTGAGGGTAGAGAACATTCATAGAACTATATTAGCCCTCGATGGGGAGTGAGCTTAGACCTAGATGGGGCCGTGAGATGTGGAGTTGATGGGGACGTGTGCGCTAAGATCAAGTAAGAAGGCTAATTAGTACGTATGGGTATGACTGGGCTTGAATCTGGGAATGAGGGGGATGTGAGATAAGGATCGAGTAAGAAGATAATTAGTCTGTTAGTAAAGGATGGGGATGTGGTGAATAATGGATATACCTTTCCTGTAAGATGGGTCCTATCAATCAATCAGTCAAAAATCACTATTAAGCTCCACTTCACTCGCTTTGTGGCCCAACCTTCCTTCCTAGCATTAAAGAACCATGTGTCTGTCTGTCAAGATCGATCCTAAACAGGTGCATTGTAAGTAAGGCATAACATTGTTTGAACTGTTAATCCCATATCTATGACTGTCATGGTCTCCCTACTGGGATTGACTACCAACCTACTGCTGGGATCCACTACCAACCTGAATCGAGTATTGGTATCAAGTGTATCAACTCTGGGATCTACAACACACCTGGCATTGAGTGTCAGCATAGAGTACTTTCATGAAATCATGGGATTGAAACCAGTCAAGAAAATCAGCTAAACAAGGTAAATGCTCTCGAAAGGCAATGTTTAGTAAGAAGAAAATCCATTTGATTGGCTCAAACTAGTTTCCGGGTATCCATCTTGGGGTGTGGAGTGGAAAGGTTGAGAAGGTGCGTAAAGAATATGTGGAGTACCAAATTCTTATTTTCATTGTATCCAGTTTAGGGTTATCCATCTCTTCTTTCTGTGCACTCTGTTGGCAATATACCCGACCATTGGTAGGGAAGGGGATCACCATATGTGATTGGTAGATTATGGCTTTCACAGACAGAATCTTCCAACTACCATCTTTCCTTCCTTTCTTATGCAATACATCCATCTTTGTCAGCAGGTAAGGTTAAGCACCTTCTATGAAGGAATGAAGAGTCGGGACTTGCCGCATGCATTCTACTTCTAGTTGGATTTGCAGCTTGCTTAATGGAATAACCTATGAATCTGAGTGGAATGACACAAGCTCCTCTGATGAAATGGATAGCTCCTATGATGGGATCGATTGGTAGAGGTGTATGATACAATCTCACCAAATCTGGAAACCACAGATACCTGTCATGTTTCCTGCCGTTCAACCATGTTTCGATCATGCATTATGATGCATTACGTTCAACCAAATCTCTTGTTACATTCAACCATTGCTTTTAACAATTTTGTGTGCTCTATAACTTAGGATTATAAACCATGAAAGGCCCCTTGAGCTTGAGTATTTCGATTATTGGATTAGGAATATGTGCTCTATGCAATGGTTTCAATTCATGTAACTCCATCTCCAAAATCATTTGGATTACATCTTGATCTTTTCATGGTTCTCGTAATGCCTACCACATTTATTTGTGCATGCCCTACACCGTTGTCATTGTATTAGGACATTATCCCACTGCATCTCATTAAATACGATGCTACCCTCCTTCATCCCCTTACATTGTGATTGACTCTGGATATTTTCATTCTTTCTTTATAATCTACAAGCAACAGGGGTTAAACTGTGTATAGAGGCCACCTATACATGTGTTTACTTTATTGTCAGTCAGTTATGTCATTCTTTATTTATGTTGCTGAATATGTCTTGTTTCTTCTGATTCATGATAAAGAGTGTCATATTAACGGAGCTCTTGATAAAATATATCTTACCACCCTTATATTCCCATGATTTTACAGACTATGGTATATTGTTCTAGGTTCAACAGTGACTGAAATCCTAGGTAGAGGTTCTGTGAGGCATTTCCTTGCAAGGAATTGAACGGTAACTCGAGGCTTGTTTGTCTATTGTGATTGACCACGTTTTCTTTATGTTAATTATATTTGAAGTTGCAGGTTTTTGTTAAGACTGTTGGATTGACATTCCTGTGGTGAAGGGTTTTGTTAAGACTGTTCGATTGAAATTCCTGTGGTGAAGGGTTGGAAGCTATCTTGGAGTGGAAGTTACAGTTTTTGAATCATTGACAACAGTTTTGCAGTTTTACTAGAAAATGCCTCAATCTGATGAACCTAATCTTTCTAACCTCTATATTTCATTATGTAGAAGAAATGTTCCACTTTGGCGAAAAGATTTGGCAAAAATGTTCTATTTCCATCAGTCAGGTGGAACTATTGACTTCAAATTTCCAAGGTTATGGATTTTCCGCAAAGTGCGACTAGATCCTATTGCATTGGAGTGAAATTTTATGGTTTGACATAATTGATTTATAGGTGAAATATTGATTATAAATCCCTCTTGAATCAGATTAGCCATAGTGTAAATTGGCCACAAATTTGCCCCTGAAATTGGAAATCCAATTTCAGGAAATACTGGAAAGTTTGTTTGTTGAAATCTGGTGTTACATTGATATTGTCCTTCGTTTTGGAGTTTGCATATCCTTTGCTAGGATCCCATGTTACATTGATACCGTCGTTCCTCTATCATTAATATTGATAGCACTATTTGTATTTGATTTCTGTAATGGTGGCATATTGTGGGGGGATGGTATTTTGTCTTTGCTGCTTCTTTCCTCGTTGAGAACTCCTTTTACATTAATAGCCTCCTCCTCCTATGAATTTTGATAGCACTACCTTTTCTATTTGTATTTAATTACTTTCATGGCGAAAAATCCACAAATCTATGGCGGGTCGTATTTTGTCTTTGTTGCTTCTTTCCTCTCTGGATTCGGTTGGGTGTAATAAGAATTAAGGGGTTTTAAATTATATATATATATATAGTTATTTATCATGCTAGTCATTAGGATCTTGGAAATGGAGTAACTAAATGTAGTATCTTGATCTTTCTACACAAGTATTGTACTTTGCGTTTCATACAGATGTCGAGTACGTGAAGAATTAATCTGGCATTTGATAGTGGATTTGTCACCATTTGCCCGATTTTGAAAGTGGCTCGACCCTGGAGCCTAAATCTCTCTCCCCTGCTTTTAAATAATATCCCAATTTTTCTTTAGTTCTTGAAGACCATTAGGATTTAAAAAGCTATACCCAATCCTTGCAAATACTCTTTAACAGTTTACGATTTAACAAGTCCTTTTCTCTCAAGTTTCACCTTCTTCAATCTTATTTTTCTTAGATAGATTTGTTTGTTTATCATAAGATAATTGTTCTCTTTCCTGCAAAGCTCTATGCAAGAGATAATAAACAATTATAATATGGGAGTCAGGAGTATTCCAGTGGGAATTATTTTCCACACTTATGTGCAGTAGAGTTTATTGTTCTCTTTCCTGCAAAAGACTTTGTGAAATATAATCATGTCTTTTATTTGCTTTCCAGTGTTGGGCAACAGCTGAATCCCTGAAATACAACATTTATTAGTTTACCTAGATCCTGATGTTAGCTTATTGGAAGCTACCTAAGTATGTATATGAACTTGGAGCATCATTTTAAGCTCACTACATACATTTCTTTCTATTTATGATAGAATACATGAATCATATTTCAATTTGATAGAATACGTGAATTAGAGTTTAGTTTGACAAGGAAATCGAAGAGTTGAATAGAAGATAGACTACATTACTTCAAGAAGAGGATTACACATTTGCACAAAAAAAAAACAGATTCTTAAAACAAACTTTATGAAAGTCGATATCAGTCGACGCCTTATGGAAGCATTTAAGATAAAGGTGCATGATAACAATTTCACAGTACCATTAGTTCAGTCAGGTATTCAAAATTTTTACCTTAACTATCTGCAGATTTTAAATTTTTTTTTTTTTTGGTGACTTGTATTATCTGCATTCTGAGCTAGCATTTGATTTCAAGTTTATGTTGATTGCAAATTTTCTTTTCAGGTATCTATCTCAAACACAAGCTTGCTCTCCATAACTACCCCACTCAAGGTGGATGCCATTTTGACAATCATCAAGCACTGAAGATTGTAGCAAAAAAATTCGCTGAAACACTCACCTGCAGTCAATTTCAATTTTACATGGAACACAAGTTGACATATTTTACCCTCTGTAGGGTTTGATGGAATGACAGAGAGATCTAGTTGTGCATGCGAGAGCTATTGTGGAATTATTTGCCAGACTTATGTGTAGGAGGGTTTATTGTCTCTTTTATCTATGTTGATTGTTTTAATAGTTCCTGCGATTAGCACAACAATCTATCAGTAATGTCAGGCCAGGCAGTAACTCCATAAGGCAAAAATGATTCGACTGTTCTATTCCATCAGGTAGGTCTTCATTATATACATGAGGGAGAGACTATTCAGTTCGTCTCCCGATGATTGTTCATATTTCCTATTTATCTATTTACATAAATTCACCCAATCACAAGGATTAGGTGTCAACATTCCCCCCCTTAATATGAAGGGATGTTGGTGAGTCCAAGCATCATTCTGAATCGTTCAAGCTTTTCTCTTCCAAGCGCTTTGGTGAAGATGTCTGCAATTTACTTATTTGTGGAACAATGACGGAGATGGATTGTTTTGGCCTCAACATGATGTCGAATCAGATGATATTTAGTATTGATGTGCTTCGTTTGATCATGGAACTTTGGGTTCTTGGCCAACTTTATTGTAGAAGTATTGTCAATCATGAGTGGATTTGATTGTACTTGTTTTTCCTGCAAATATTCAAGAATTTTCTTGAGCCACACAATTTCTTTTGTTGCTTCAGCTATTGCCACGTATTCTGCTTCTGTTGTGGAATCTGTTGGAATTGATTTTTTGCGTGATCTCTAGGAGACAGCTCCTGATCCAAGACTCATAGCATATCTTGAAGTTGATACCCCAGTTGCTTTGTCTCCATCGAAGTCTGAATCAGAGTATCCAATCAAATTGAAGTCGTCCACCTGTGTATACTTGATTCCAAAGTCTTGAGTTCCCTTCAAGTACCTTAGAACTCTTTTTGTAGCAGACCAATGTTCCTCACAAGGCTTTTGCATAAACCTAGAGAGGATTCCAATAGAAAACGAAATGTCTAGTCTGGTAGTAGTTAGGTAGTTGAGAGTTCCTACAAGCTGTCTATACTTTGTTGCATCCTCAAATTCTTTTCCTTCAATAGATGTGAGCTTTAAGTTTTGTTCCATTGGAGTAGCAAGAGTATTGCACTCTGTCATGCCAAACCTGTTCAACAGATCTCCAATGTATTTCTTTTGAGAAAGAAATATGGACTTTGGATGTTGGGTTACTTCAATGCCAAGATAGTAATGAACATAGCCCAAATTAGTCATTTCAAAACTTTTCCCCAATTCCTTCTTTATGGATGCAATGTATCTTTCATTGTTCCCTGTCATCAAAAGATCATTTACATATAACACAAGATATACAATTGTTTTGCCAACTTTCTTGATAAATAAAGTTGCATCATCAAGATCAAAATGTTTGAAATTGAGTTTCAGAAGATGCTCAGTTAGTTTTTCATACTAGGCTCACAGTGCTTGTTTGAGGCCATACAAGGACTTCACAAGTTTGCATACTTTATGTTCATGTCCTTTCACAGCAAATCCTTTAGGCTGGGACATAAAAACATTCTCTTTTAGATCTCCATTCACGAAAGCCATTTTTACATCCATTTGATGGACTTTCCAACTGTTCTGAGCTGCTGGTGCAAAGAGTGTTCGGATGGTAGCTCATTCTGCTATGGGGGCAAAAGTATCCTCATAATTGACCCCTTCCTTTAGTGCAAAACCTTTTGCCACAAGCCTAGCTTTGTGCTTGTCAAGTGAGCCATCAGCTTTATACTTGTTCTTGTAGACCCACTTGCAGCCAATTGGTTTCGTTCCTAATGGAGGATCAACCAACTTCCAAGTGCCATTCTTTATGAGGGCATCATACTCCTTTTGCATCACATCTTTCCATTCATCATGAGAAGCAAATTATTTGAAGGAAGTTGGTTCAAAATCTGTAGACAAGTTCAATTCACAATCATAAGAAACATCAATATCAATAGGTGAATTAGTGTCATCTACATCACCTCCATTTTGCTGGTTTGAATTTCTGGTTCATGTCTTTCAAACTTCATTAGGATGAACACTTTCAAGTGTCTTTGTCAGCCACTTTGGGGGACCCTTTTTAGATGGTCCAGGCTGCTCCGTCGATTGATTTGGGACAGAATAAAGATTGAGTCTCCCAATTCTATCAATCACATCACTTAAAGCATCATCCATTGTTGGAGTTTCATGCGGGGCAGAGTGTTCTTCAGAAGAAGATTCCACATGTTGGTCTAGTATAGGAATCCCCCCTTAAATATGTGGAATCTGATTATCAAATTCTTGAAATTATTTTTCTTTTGCGAATCTATCCAAGTGATCAAGTTACCGCTCAACAAAATTGTCAGTTTTGGATGATTCAATAAAAATTACATCTCTAGATACAAAAAACTTCTTATTTACTTCATCATAGAGGCAGTATGCTTTGGAGGTGTTTGAATATACCAGAAAGATACACTTACGACTTCTAGCACAAAGTTTGTTTCTATGTACCTTTGGTATCAAGGCATAACAGGTGGAACCAAAGATCCTGAGATGCTTTACCGAAGGAACATGTCCATACCACATTTCATATGGGGTCTTGTTTCTTATAGCATTAGATGGACATCTATTCTTTATATATGCAGCACATAGAACAACATCAGCCCAAAACATTATCTTTACATTTTTGAAGAAGAGCATGGATCGTACCACATTTAAGATTGTCCTATTCATTCTTTCAACTACACCATTCTATTGGGGATTATAAGGCACAGTTGTTTGATGTTTGATCCCATGTTAGCTTTTCAGATTCATTTGATGTGTATTCTTTTCCATTATCAGTGCGAATAGATCCAATATGAGATTGTGCATCATTTTCAATCCATTTATGAAAATTCTTGAATGTTTGAAAAGCATCAGATTTGTTCTTCAATAAATAAACCCAACACAATTTGGTGTAGTCATCAATAAATGTCATGATATATTTATTTCCAATTGCAAAAGGATCAGGCATTGGACCACATAAATCTGAATGAATGAGTTCAAGTTTTCTATGTGCTCTTGAATGTGAATAATGAAAAGACTATTTGCTATGCTTTCCTAGAATGCAAGCATCACATTGCTTAAGTTTCCTAGGAATTGTAGGCAAACCAACAACACCATTTTTCTTCAACAAGCGGAGACTGTCATAGTTCAAATGTCCAAATCTAGCATGCCATAATAAACTTGATGGAAGTGTACCTTCTTCATGATGAGAATTGTATGAGAAATGTTGTGCATGAGCAGAGGTTCCTTGCAGTTTGAGAAGCCTTTCTTCTTCTATTCCCCTCATGAAAAGTGAGTGGTTAGATGCTTTTCTTACCTCAAGCTTGCCATCAAACATATGAATGGAGTGACCTTGTTGGCGGATGTGGACCAAGGACAACAAGTTTCTCTTGAGCTGTGGGAGATATAGAACGTGATGTAGAAGAAAGTCTGGAAGACCAGGCAGTTTAAGCCTGATTGTGCCAAGCCTTGATGGCTTGATTTTTGATTGATCTGAAAAGTATACTGCTCCATCAACAGTCAGTGAAATCTTCAAAAAAATATTTTCTATGAGTCATGTGGCAAGTTGCTCCTGAATCAAGCAACCAATCATTTTTCCAAGAAGCAAGTGAAGCATTAAATAAATCTTCATTTACTCCAATGTTACATTGTGCCACAACATAGTGAGCAGATTCAAGTGCTTTACCTTTGTCTGTATCTTCAATTTTACCTTTCTGTTGGTTTCTTTTCTGCTCAATTTTGTCCCATGGTAGCTTGCATGTAGAGGCATCATGTGATCCATTTCTTTTGCAGTGAATACAGTGCAAATCTGTCTTTTCTCCTTGAGAATGTCTGCCCCTCTGCCTCTGAAATATCTTCCTCTTCCTCTTCGACCTCTTCTTCCTCTTGAAGAATCTTGAGCAAGATGCTTTTCTTTATGAGCAAGGCACACAACCTCTGCAGAAGATTCAGGGGCTGTCTTCTTTCCAAAATCTTTCTCTCTTTCAGCAAACTTTTTCACAAGAGAGTCAAAGGTTATATCTTTGAGATTTCCATTTGCTTGCAATGACTCAAGATAATTGGTGTAAGTAGGATAAAGTGCCTTGAGAAAAGTGATAAGAGGAATATCCAATTCAACCTTAGTGGATTTGATATCATGCATTATAGACTTTATTTCAGATGCAAGAGCAAGAGGATCATTATTTTGCAGTTCAAGAGTGAAGATTTTAATCATGAGTTGAACAACTTCAAGTGCAGAATGTGAGTCATAGAGTTCTTTCATCTTTTATAAGGCTTCAAAGGTAGTTGAATATGATGAAATATGGCGACTCACCTCTTCATTTACAGATGCTGCGATTAATGCATAATCTTTACTATTCTTGTTTTCCCAAATGACGAGCTCTTTGTCTGAGGTAGGCTATATCGGTTCATTTTCTCCATCTCCGACACGCTCCTTTCCACAACTCATTGAAAATGAGGGTGTGTTTTATCATCTGGGACCATTCAGGATAATTCTCCTTGCCAGTGAGAACTATTCCCACCATGGATATGATTGAATGCATACTATAGCAAAAAAAACTTCTGTTGCAAAACTTTTACTCTTAATGGAGAAAAAGATATAGTTCTGATGTGACTAGACAACAAACTCATATGTCAATTCACATTCATCTGCACAATGTTAAAGTATATAATATGGCAGTATACTAAGTCCAAAGAAAATACCCTCAACAACATAAAGCATTGTGTCCACTAAAAGGCCTGACACATCATAGTCCAGGAGTAATTGAATTACATCCGTATCAAGAAGAACCTTGCATCATAGTCGAGGAGTAACTGAATTACTATTCAATATCTTGGATTGTCACACCTTTGTTTATATCAAATCATACATCTCAGATTTACCCAGAACTTAAGTCGTGTATTATATCTCAACTTTCAAGGGAGACTCCCATTTATGTTTTAATCATACCTTTCGAATGAACTTCGGATTTTGAAGCAGAAGAGTCCTAGATCTTAGTTATTGTGTATGAGAATCAAGTGTATCACAGTATTTCATATGAAGACAATACAAATTTCGGAACTCAGACTTCAAGAAAGGGCTTGTATTACTTGTTTTTCATATAGAAAACAATTCATACTTCTTAAATTATGATACAAAGATGTAAAATCAGAATTCATAGGGATTTCAAAGAGGACTTTAAATACAACTACCAACAAGAAGTGATCTTCACCCTTCTAACCTTAGCTCATCACCATGGCAGAAGGCCGCTTTCAGTGGCCGGTTTCTTCAATATCGGCCTCCACAGCTTGGTCGTAAAGCCTACTAACTTGCTTCTGTGAGGCTGAGCAACCGTGTGCGCCCCCATTGCCGTTGCCCAACCAGGTCAAATCCCACTCGGGTTCGAATCCCTGGGCCCGAAAAGGAAGGATAGGACACTAGTAGAAGCACTTCTGCCTCCTCTCGACTTCGACTCGATGGTTTATCCATGGGGATGGGCAGTCGAGAAGAAACAAAAGCTGGTAAATGTGGACGTCATGGAGAGAATGAGACAGATTGCCATTCAAGAAATGAACAGGAAGGATTGTGAAATAGATGGATTGAAAGAGTAGCTAGAAGAAGACTGCAAGGCGATGGAGAAACAAAATCGTGAGAGAGTAGAATCACAGGCCCTTCAAAAAAAATTTAATGCACATGGATAGTATGGACAACATGGATAGTGCTGGACAGTAGGGCAGCTACCATGTCAGGAGCAACTACTTATATGGAGGAGCAGCTCAGCTATATGGAGAGCAGACTAGGGAGTTACAAGGGACAAAAGAGCTAAAAAAGGAGCTGGCTCTGATACCATGTCAGGCTAGGCAGTAACTCCATAAGGCAAAAAAGATTCGACTATTATATTCCATCAGGTAGGTCTTCATTATATACATGAGGGAGAGACTATTCAGTTCATCTCCCGATGACTGTTCATATTTCCTATTTATCTATTTACATAAATTCACCCAATCACAAGGATTAGGTGTCAACAAGTAATAATGTTTGTTGATATCTTATTAATGCTTTTCACTATTATTGCTTGAAGCCTAAATCTCTATCCCCTGTTTTTAAATATTCTTTAACTGTTTGCGATTGAACAAGTCCTTTTCTCTTTCCTACAAAAGACATTGTGAAAGATAATCATGTCTTTTATTGCAGCAGCTGAATTTCTGAAATACAACATTGATCTAGAAAAATCTCTTGAACTTGCCAATGTACATCTAAATTTTGAGTGCAAGAGGGTGGTGTTTGATTCAGTGTACTTAAATTAAGATAACAGTGCTTGAATTTAAGCAGATATATTCCTAGATCCTGATGTTAGCTTATTGGAAGCTCCCCAAGTGTATACACACTCTCCTCAATCATTGTGCTCTTTCCAATCCTCTCATGTGGGATGCTCTGTGAACCCTAAAAACATTGTTGTTCATCTCATTCTCTCATCATTCCATCTCGTTGAACAAGTCTCATCTCCTCCATATGACTATTGATGAACTTGTAAGTAGCACAATCTTTGTACAAGAGGTAATATCAAATTTTCTACATTTCCTATCTTTTTCTTCTCTTGATGACTCATAGCAATGACTTGATTGTTTCATTATTGAGATATCATGGTGTGAGGGTTGTTTGTCACACTATGAATTCCTGCTAAAACTCAATTATGGAAATCCACAATTGTCATATTATGCTACTATTGTTCACCATTAAGGTAGCTTGTACCTTGTACCTTCCAGCCCTTCCAGCCCCAGGTGCAGATGGCAGAGCATTCCATCAATTCTGCAGTTATCAACAGTTCTTTTCTACACGAAATTTGTGTAATCATCCATGAATCAAAGTTCAGTTTGACAGAATACACTTTTTTTGGTGACTTGTATTATCTGCATTCTCAGTTAGCATTTGATTTCAATTTTATGTTGATTGCAAATTTTCTTTTCAGGTATCTATCTCAAACACAAGCTTACTCTAGCATCTTTTCATTGTTCTTTCTGAGTAAAAAGCAAATTCAAAGGCTTTGTCAGCTTACTTAACCCAAAGCTAATCTCACCCTTTCCATTCTTACGAGACATATGTCATTGTGCACACAGATTGACATATTTTACCCTCTGTAGGGTTTGAGCGAATGACTGTGCATGCGGGAGCTATTGTTCAATACCAGACTTGCTGCCTTGCAATTTCCCTTGTTATATAAATAATTAATATCAACATAAGTGAGAAGTTAAATTTCACATCAATTTATATCACACAATTGAAGTAAAAAAATGTTGCATTTGGCTTCTAAATATAACGGTCAGCTATGAATTTGACATGAATCATGCAAAATAAAAACACTACAGGCCACCGTGTATCCGTCATGGTTCATGTAAAACAGTTAAACGAGTGGTCAATGTTGGCCGTTGTGAGTTGAAACATATTTCTAGGGACATTGGACATGCAACAATCTCGTCAACTTTTATTAATTTTATTTTATAACATCTTTCATCGAAGGAAACTTTGTTTAAAGAAGTAGTGTTCTATTTATGATTAAAAACAATCAACTTTTATGAAATATTATTCAATCAATTTATTTATTTTAATAATATTATTTAATTTATATATTATTTATATAAACTTTCCCACGTGTGGTCAGCTCTCTGGTACATTAGCATTGAAAATGCAACATACTTATCAAATATTTCTTATTAACTATTTTATATTATCAAATATTTTTTATTAACAAATTTATATTATTTTATTTACAGATACGTTTTATGAAAGATAAGGTTGTTTACAAGGGTATTGTGAATGCGTAGGTGTACACGTTATATGAATTTTGCCCACCACTTATCAGCTGTTTGGTAGAACTGCAACAAACTTATTAATTTTACTCTTATTATCTATTTTATATTATCTTATTCAGTGACAGTTTAATGAAAGATAACGTTGTTTACAAGAGTCATAGTCATGTTAATTGGTAGGTGTACTGACTATGCAATGATATTATTAATTTATTTTATATTTTAATAATATTTTCCTAGCAAATAATTATAATATGAGATTTTTTATATTTTAATATATTAAACTTATGGTAATGTAAGAATATGAATGAAAGTTGAATAGTAGTCGCTCATTTGTTTGGCTTTTTGGTAATCGATGGAGAATATTGATGTTAAACCAGTTACAGCATATGTGTTGTAGGAATAGCTTGCAGGAAGTGTTATAATAAAGAGGGGAAATAAGTAATCCAACAGCAAGGTGATCGATGTTTATTAGTCCCTGCTATCTGGCATCCGGCAGGGACTATAGTAACCGTTCAGAGGGCAGATAACATTAATTCGCAGGGTTTTTTAGTGGTATTATTAGTTATATTCTAAAGTTTGCAGTTGAACTTCTGTTGGCCATCTTATTTGGCCTCTTCCCGAGGCGGAAGAGGCCGGACCATAGCTTAAACTGGTACTTACCCACAATCAAGTGGCCCTGACCGTGTGCGGTTTCGTTTTAATGCTGACATTAATTCCTTAATGTTTAATGTTAAGTGCGAATGGGATACATATGCTAAGTTGCTTGTTCTTTTGCAGGTGTCGGCCGTATGCTCAAGGTTTGCATGGCGGGAGGTGTCCGCCTACCGGCTCGGCGGTTTTGTGCGAAGCATTTGAAGGGGGAGGCAGAGGCAATTCGTTACCCAGTGAGATATTCAGATTCATTTGTTCCTGTTCCAAAGACTGCCATTAATCCCACCCACAAGCGTGCAGGAGATTTGCTACGTAACAGAGTCCCATGCTAAACGGAGAGAAGAGAGAGCCCTCACTAGGGTTTCCTGGTTCTGCAATGGAAGACTGCCATTAATCCCACCCACAAGCGTGTAGGAGATTTGCTACGTAACAGAGTCCCATGCTAAACGGAGAGAAGAGAGAGCCCTCACTGGGGTTTCCTGGTTCTGCAATGGGGTTTTTCGCGGGTTCATAGCTGAAAACGACGGTTTCCTGGTTCTGCAATGGGACAGAGGTCAAAAACCCTAGGTCAGTTGGAAGGGGCGGTTTTGTGCGAAGCATTTGAAGAGCAGGGGGGTTCATAGCTGAAAACGACGCCTGGGCCACTTCTGCGTTCAGGGTTCAAATATCATCTTTCTATGATGATGGCGAAGAAACAGAGTGGTTTTGTCAATTAGACAAAACCCCGTCGTTCGATATTCCTAGCGGCCAAGAAGGTGGAACCCTAGCTTCGGACTTGGGGGATGGTCTGTTTATTACGAATGTGATCGATACCTACAGAAAGGCATGGGGACGAGCGAACCAGAACCCCTAACCAGTTCCGAAGAAAGGCTAGTAATTACGAGAATTCGAAGTCGAGCAAAGAGACATGGGTTCGTGACCTTCTGCAGAGAAGGGCAGACAACGATGGATTTCAGGCTGGGAGTTGTGAGTCACGAAGCGGACTTCAATAACATTCCCCCGGAAATAGTTGAATGGGTCGAGCAAGCATGGAGGGATCGAACGCCTGATCAGTTACTTGTTTTTCTGGGGCCAGGTAGGTTTCTGATTGTGTACATCGGGTATACAGAGATTGAAACGTATGCTACAGAGGATTGGGAATTTATGGGAGTGCGCGTTGAGAAGCAGATGGTTGGAGTCGAAGGATGAGGTTGGCAAATGCGGTTGAGAAGGAAGACCTAGCGTTATAAGAAATTCGGAAGGTATTTTCATTGGACCATCAGCTTGGCTGATTTGATGTGGGGTATTTTCATTGGACCATCAGCTTGGCTGATTTGATGTGGGTTAGGGTGATTCAGGGGATATGCTTAACATCTGTTGCGCCCTCACATAGACTGATTTGATGGGGGTTACCTGTCTTGTGTACAGATTAAGACAGATTTCATTCCAGGTGACATTGTGCATGCAGCGTGGGGCTACGTGTAACGTAATTTTCTTCTTATATAAGAAGCTTATACATGATTTCGTCGTTACGGCTTGTTATTTCGCGCTTCCGCTCCAGGGTTCTAGGATATGCTACTGAACATTGCTTTATTTACAGTTTTTTGGCCTGTAAGTTCTGAATTCTTTTACAATTGCTTTATTTACAGTTTTTTGGCCTGTAAGTTCTGAATTCTTTTACAATTGCATGCCATATCCCTGTAACTTCGTTAAACATTTGTTTGCAAGGTATTGATTGTATTCCTAGGGTCATAGAGTGCTTTGCCTTTGGTTTCCTTCTTGCATTGCTATTGATAGCATAGTATTTCCAGTCTTGATATTAGGTTCAAGAACTAGGATATTTTTTGGAGTGTGCATATGAGTTTGTGAGGATATTAGATCAGAGAGAGGATATTTTCATTTATGCGTGCAGTGCCTCTTCAGAAAATTAATGCATTTGGTTGAATTAATAGCACGTTAAGCAGATCTGAGTCCATTCTTTTATTTTCTTGATTTTACAGAGGGTTGAGTGGTGATTATACATGCTAAGTAACCCATTAATTGAATTGATGAATACATTGAGTAACTTGTGATTTCTCTAGGAAGCTTCAGCCGCGTCTTTTTCCATGCAATATGGAAGGTTTATTGTACTTTTGTCAAAAAACAGAGAACTGTAAAAGATGCCAGTTTTCATTTTAGCTGAAAGCTATTTTTATAAAATTTCTTAGCAGTAGCATCATTTGGTGCAAGTGTGGCATAACTGAATAGGTAGCACAGTAGTGTATCCAAGCACACGATTTCAATAGTGATGGGCCTGGTTTTGACTAGCTCCGTCCAACCAGTATCTGGCATTCTTGACAACCTTGCTGCTAGAACACATGTTGCTGTCCATGTAAAATGCAAGTTGATAAACTGAACATTTTCTTGATGGTTAGTCGTTGTCTTTATCATTAATTGAAAATGGATTGGATTGAGAATTTCACCTCTCCTTGAGGTGGACTGTGTGCCAGTATGGTGATTGGTTCCCCTCTCTCTCTCAGAGCATAGCCGAGTGCTCATACTGTGTGCAAAAATATTAGGAGCTCAAATAGCCTTGAAAATTATAGCATATGAATAAAACTTTGCATTCTTGTTTAAGTTTCTTTTTAGTTTTTGGTGATAGTAATCACTGTGATACCACATTTGCCAGGGCATCCCAGTTTCCTTCCTTCTATCTCCCAAACAGTGGAAGATAAAGAGTAACTCTAAGGCTGAGGATGCTGATCCCAGTTCTGGTTGGAGCCATATATATTCCTACAAGGTCTTGGATTTGTCATCATGATTATGCTCTCATTGTTTTATGCCATTGACTATATATTGATATGTGTTTTCCTCTACTTTGTAGTGCGTAATAGACTAGAGACTTGATGGGGAATGTCTCCTCTCTTGCTCCCATGCCACTTGTAAAACGCTTTTCAAATTTTTCCACTTAATGAATATAATTTTAGTATACAATTTGAGTTTGAAATAAAATCAGTCTACGTATTTGCTGATTCCGGAAGCTATTTGGTGCTTTCTTCCGCATTTAGTCACCAGGGATGCCTTCTCTGAGTCAGCACATATATTAGAATGTCTCTGTTTCAGCTTTCTGTGATGAAATGAAAAAGCCCTGATGAAATGAAAAAGCCCCAAGAAATAAGCTGGTGTGGCCCATGTATGCTGATCCCAGTTCTGGTTGGAGCCATATATATTCCTAGAAGGCCTTGGATTTGTCATCATGATTATGCTCTCATTGTTTTATGCCATTGACTATATATTGATATGTGTTTTCCTCTACTTTGTAGTGCGTAATAGACTGGAGACTTGATGGGGAATGTCTCCTCTCTTGCTCCCATGCCACTAGAAGCTAATATGTTCTTGTACTAACTTAAGGAGCTATCAGATGTTAATGCCTTTAGTAAACTGCCCAGATTATGAATTTTAGACTTCTAATTTTATAAGCATTAGTCCTTGTCTCATACAATAACTGACCTCCGAGGATTTTAAAAACCTCTGAATTTCGGGATTTATTCAAATTGAAATGGTAATCAATCAAACACAACAGACTTGCAAGCTTCAGATGTACAATGAAATCCCGAAACTTCAATTCTTATCTTGTTATGCTGATGAAGGAAGTGCCACTAGAAGCTAATATGTTCTTGTACTGACTTAAGGATCTATCAGATGTTAATGCCTTTAGTAAACTGCCCAGATTATGAATTTTAGACTTCTAATTTTATAAGCATTAGTCCTTGTCTCATACAATAACTGACCTCCGAGGATTTTAAAAACCTCTGAATTTGAGCTTGGTCAAAAGGACGTCAACATACCTTAGTCACAAGCTCAAAAGAGGTTCCAGATCTGTATCAAGACACATAATTTGATCCAGTGATTTTGTACTTGAATTAAGCCCTGAAGCAAGCCTCAGGAGACTTCAAGATAATCATCAACTCAAGGAACAACCTTGGATGAAAGTGATAAACGTGGGAACATACTTCAGGAATAGTTCGGATAGTTGCTTCTGTTCGAATATTGTAGATCAGATCTAAGATACAAAAGATTAAACACCCTCTAATCAGTCTTGGTCAATGGTTTGAACTGCAAAGAGAAACTTTAGAATAGCCCATGAGTTTCTCCTTTAAGTCCTTAGGTAGCAACAGAGTTTATATGGTGCAAATATGATCAAATGTAGTCTCAGATACACCCTCCAAGACGTTGAAGTGCCTCAGGAAACCATAGAGATCAAAACTAGACTTCAATGTGACTGCACAGGTCGAGTTGTCTCAGAGAATAGGAACAGATTAATTCTGAAATTGGCCTCAAAAGAGAGGCTGAATACATTCAAAGAGAGACCTTGTTTACCAAGGAATAGCGATGAACAAACAGAATAAAAATACCCCAAACTGACATACTACAAATTTGCCATTCACTAACCAGACATGCCTACAATAACTTCGAACAGCAGTGCAAATTATTATTAATGTGTAGCTTCACATTAAATTCTTTTCACCATGCTATAGATTATATAGCAACTTTTGCACCCAATTTGGTCAAAGATAAAGTATAGCTACATTAAAATTAAGCTGGACTAATTTCTTTCATTTTCACTACCTCGCTTACAGCTCCACACTGGATTCTATCAAGGATGTGATGCTTCTACTACCTTGCTTAACTGCATCTTCTGCTATAGAAATTAAGAGCTTTAGAATGCACTCTCCGAGGTGTAATCTAGGCAATAAAGAGTAACAACGATTGCTCCTTCCTAACTGGAAAATATTCAACTTCTGTTGTTTGATTCACAGAGCTTGTACATTCACTCACTCTTTTGAGACAGTGATCTTAATTCATACTTGTGTCTTTTGGTAAACATTGACTATTGCATGAAGGAAAGTTAATCTCTAAAACCATACATTTATGAAGATTCCTTCAACAAAATGCCTACACAATCAATCGTTAACTTTATGATGCTTTCAGTTTACACAAGCAGGGGCTCTTAACCTTTTGCTTCGTGCACACCCTGGCATTGGAGTTTCTGGGCTAAAGCTGGGGGTTTTCCATGAGCTAGAGCTAGTGTCCAAGACAGACAATAGACTAGTTCTCTGAATTGGGTTTGCTATATGGGGCTTCTCTTCGTCTTTGTTTGTTCTGTCATCTCTAAATTTCGAAGGAAATATTGGCTTGGGCGCTATGAAAAGACAATCCGGCTCTTGTTTCTTTATCTATTTGAGTGGTTTGCTAATCTGCTGAGTGGTGTGTGTTATGTCATATTCTAGTGTGATAACTGCTGTGGTTTGACTTCTGATTTAAGGATCCTGTGTGTATAATTTTTATGCTTTGTCTCTAAGATTTACAGAACTCAGCTAAATTTGTTTTATATTTAAATCTGCAAATCCGATGGTTGTTCGTGTGGTAAATCTTTATGGGAAGCATTATATACTTCTTTGTGTGAACACTGATCAGAAGTTATAATAATATTCTTTCATATGCTCTGAGGTGTCTCACTCTTTCAACACTTTGTTTCTGAGCTTTGGTTTAGGGTTTCAATGTTGTTATCAATAGGTAATGTTTTGATGAAGTGTTGGTATAGAGATATCATAAAACGAGAGCTAGATCTACAGCTCTTGAGTCAATAACTTGTGGTTTCTCTAGGAAGCTTCAGCCGCGTCTTTTTCCATGCAATATGGAAGGTTTATTGTACTTTTGTTCAAAAAATAGAGAACTGTAAAAGATGCCAGTTTTCATTTTAGCTGAAAGCTATTTTTATAAAATTTCTTAGCAGTAGCATCACTTGGTGCAAGTGTGGCATAACTGAACTTATATAGTAGGTACTAATTGATGCAGTTACATAGATAGCACAGTAGTGTATCCAAGCACACGATTTCAATAGTGATGGGCCTGGTTTTGACTAGCTCCGTCCAACCAGTATCTGGCATTCTTGACAACCTTGCTGCTAGAACACATGTTGCTATCCATGTAAAATGCAAGTTGATAAACTGAACATTTTCTTGATGGTTAGTCGTTGTCTTTATCATTAATTGAAAATGGATTGCATTGAGAATTTCACCTCTCCTTGAGGTGGACTGTGTGCCAGTATGGTGATTGGTTCCCCTCTCTCTCTCAGAGCATAGCCGAGCGCTCAGAGCATAGCCGAGTGCTCATACTGTGTGCAAAAATATTAGGAGCTCAAATAGCCTTGAAAATTATAGCACACCTCCCCGCTTCACATAACATGGAATCCATTAGCATAAGCCAACTTACTGAACTCACAGCATTGTTTCTCTTAGCACTTATTCTCATGACTCTTCTGATCATTGACATCGTAAAAGTCGAAAGACAAAGGAAAAAGAAACCAAAAAAAAACTAACATCTCTTTTGGATTATCTTACGCATTGTCTTATTTCCCCGCTTCTTTCTCTATTACAGGTGTACAACGGATGCTTCAAATATGCATTTGGGTCCGCCATCACCGGCTCTGCTCAACTGCAGACAGCATGTATCTGTCGGCCTACAGTCAATGTCCGTGTCCTAATAACTTCATAAGTTAGATAAGAACTTGAATCAGATCGACTGCAGTGTGTAATAGTTTTGTCATTAAGGCTTTTGCCTACCTTTTGCTCTTAGGAAAGCAACTCGATGCAGCAAAAATCAATGTCAATTTGCTATCTCTGATTTCAACGATGCTTTTGTTAATGGGTGACACTTCTGGTATACAGAAGCTGCATTTTTCTTCTTAAAAACTCAGTTCCTTCCAATACTCTAAAAGTTTCACTTTCGGATGCACAGTATAAAATTTCTTAGCAGTAGCATCACTTGGTGCAAGTGTGGCATAACTGAACTTATAAATTTGAACTTATAAATTTGCTATCTCTGATTTCAACGATGCTGTATACAGAAGCTGCATTTTGCTTCTTAAAAACTCAGTTCATTGTTTTATGCCATTGACTATATATTGATATGTGTTTTCCTCTACTTTGTAGTGCGTAATAGACAGGCTCAACTTGCTTCTTAAAAACTCAGTTCATTGTTTTATGCCATTGACTATATATTGATATGTGTTTTCCTCTAATTTGTAGTGCGTAATAGACAGGCTCAACTTCACGCAGGGACTCGCTGCGTCGCAGCTCCCCTTGTTTATAATGAATTCCAGTGAGAGAGTGCACACAATAATCTCGACGAATTATCATATTAATACTTGCCATAGTATCAATCAATCAGATTTATTTTTGTTATAGTTTCAAAAGGAGATTGTTTAGAGAATGCAAGAATTCGTTGTGTCTATGAGGTTGATTCAACTTTGAGTATTACAAAGCAATTTGCTCACGTAAGGTACCGGATAAATGGGCACGAAATGCATTAGTTATTTTGTCGCGAGATATTGTGTGAAGGAACTTAACGTAATATTTTATATGTTTTTAAAAACTTCAAAGACTGTAAATTTCTTTGTCCCCCGGAACGTGCTTGTAAGGACGACTGCCATACAGAATTCAAAATGTCTCTTTATTTTATAAATAGAAGCGATAAGGCTGCTTATAAATAGGAAGACTACCATCCAAAATTTGCCAACTCACACGTTACATATTGTGTGTCATAATTAATATAACATTAGACCGACTTATGAACTGCATTCACAGCATTAAACAACGGAACTGCAAGTCGTTCATGTGAGTGGGAAGCTGATTCCACATTGATTTATCAATTGCAAATCACACAATTAAAGTGAACAGAAGTCAGTAAAGTAAATTGGTGTGTCCATTTTGTTTTGGAAAATGCAGACCAACACTGAATCTATCATGATTCATTCAGAATTTATAGCCACTTATGTGACCACACTGTTATCAAAAAGCACGATAACCATAGCTACCAGGTTCCGCCGTACCGGCAAAAAAAAATCGTAAATTCGCTGATTTGGTTCGGTACAACGAATAATTCGACATTTTCCAATTCGCTACGGTCACCGGTGCATGATTTTGGTTAATGCTTTCCACCGGCTTTTGTCCAGCATCCACTGTGCTGCTCCCACTGAGTCGACGAACAGTGTGCGTGTGTCGATTCTGAACCCGTGCTCAATAGCCTGCCCAAGCTAAAGCCGTCCCACTATGGGGCCGCCGCCAGAGCCAAACCCAATGCAGCCACCGCGTCGAGGAGGTCTCTCAGCCCGACACCGCCGTCTGCAGTCACGTTCATGGCCGCTTCATCTACCGTGATGTAATTCTTGTAATTTTGGGTACTGATTAGAATCCCAGCACCATCTCGCGAACCGGGGCAGGCTAACTTGGGAATTGTGTGCGAAAAGCCAGTGACCACCTTCATCCACAATTTCTTCCACGCACTGTTGGCCACCGCATGTAAAATATCTTCTTCTATAGAAGGGTAGATAACCATGGAGGCTTTGTAGGGGACTCTGTCTGGCCAGGTGCAATAGGCATCCGAAATCGTGCAAGAATTGTCAAAATTGTTGCAGGTAACCCAAGGCCGAGGTGGAATGCAGGCGCATAGAACAATAAAATGTAGCAAGAAACAGAGACGAATGACAATCGCTTTTCCTGGTAACGGTAGGACGACATGTCAAAATTTGAAATTTGAAATAATGCAGGGATCATTTAGCTTTAATGCTAGGATTAATTAGGTTTTATGATTTTTGTATGCCAAAAAATAGGGTAATTTTCTTATACGAGGATTAATTAGAAAATTGGAAAAAAAAAAACAATAACTTTTTATAAGAATATTTAAAAAACAGTAATTCCTCTATTATAAAAAAAATCGACAATTCTTACTAAATTTGGCTATGAAATGGCAAATATGGTTAGAAATTTGGTTGTACTTTGTTATTTTATTATTATTCCCAAATTGTTCCAGAACATATTAGTGTATAACCGAAAACAAATTGCTAATCCTAAAATGTATAAATCATTGAATCAAATACATATCTCAGATACATCATTGCCTAATTGGATGTGACTCGATTTTTAAGTCTACCCTTTGAAACAATCAATCAAGATGGTTTAAATGAGAGCCTTGAGTTAGTAATTTTTATATAATGGCAAACTGCAACTAAATAAAGATAACTTCTATTTTAACAAAAATTATAAAACAATGAATTGGTTGCAAACTAGTATCTCTTATATAAAAAGAAAAAAACAAAAACAGTGATTTCTATATTGGAAAAAATTATAAATTGAAAAATTTCATTGTTAAATGGATAACTAGTTAGTAATTTTTATATAATGACAAATTGCAATTCAAAACAAATGATAACTTTTATCTTAACAGTAATCATAAAATAGTAACCCGATCGGGATGTAGGCTGCCAGTTGGGACAGCTTGGATGCACTCATGTATAGTACCAGGGCAATTAATACTGTTGCCCCCCACATGCTCAAGGTAGGGAGTGCGGTGACCCTTGGCATGAATGCAGGCTAGGGAAGTGGGCAAGGTCGCGGGATGAGAGATAATGTTGAATACATGGGCAGGAGAGGGTATTCGACGTGCAGCGTTAGGAAGAAAGCTTGTGGTGAAGGGTGGCGCTACAATGCAGTGGGAGGATGCCGGAATGGGAAGAACGAAGGTCGATTATGGACAACTGTAGACTTCGGCTATATAATTTGGCTTCGATTCACCATTGAAATTATGTTCTCGTTGGGGTTTTGTTGGGGCAAAAGGAGGGGAATTAGGCAGAAAATTTGGGGCATAGAAAACTGTTGCTGGAAATGGGGGAGGCAATTGCTTGTCATGGCATGGTTTTGTTTCTATACCTTCTGCCAAATGGGTAAAACCGATGATTGCTAGGGGGGGAAACGCTTGTTGTGGGGTGGGGAAGCTCGACACGTTGTAAATAACGATGGGGGGAAGCTTGGTAGTGGCATTGAAATGCATGAGGGGAAGAGGTTTGTAGAGAGGGGCAGGGGGAAGTAGATGGTAGGGGGCTGGGGATGTCGCCATGCCCTGGCTCGCAAAGCAACCACTGGGGTAGCTAGAAACTTTACAGGAATGATGGCATGGCCAGAAATCTTGTGTTAGGGTCCCACTGTAGCCCCCTTATTTATGTAATAGGATCGAGTCATAGTTATAGTTAAGTAAAGAGTCAATAAAGCCCATATTAATAATTGTAAGTGGTTAACCCGCATTTAATGGCGGGACCACAGTTAGTTGCAAATGGGCCATGGTATTAGATAGAAGGTATTAATAAGAACCATGGTATTGCCCCATGGTATTGCGTGTATGAATCCTATATAAAGGATAGAGACTCCCTGCGAGGAGCATCGTGTCTTATTTTGTAATCGAGCTCAGATCTATTGGAGGTTTCCCCCTCGAGGAGGCAAGTGAACTTTGCTTTACGAATAATAAAATACTTGCTGTTATTGCTCTTGTTCTATGTTTTGGGTATATTTCTTCGCTATTTGGTATTTTGGTATCATCTTGCAGGTTAAGAGCATAACAAGTGGTATCAGAGCACTTTCTAGGGCCGGTGGGATCTCCATTTTTTAGCAAATTTTTTTTTGGCTAGAGATGTGTTTCGGCATCTTTAAACCAAGGGATCTGTTGTTGAGCGCATAAACCTGTGGATTTGGGGAGGCATGCATGCAGGAAATACAAGAGGTGGTCACGCTTGTTGGACTCCCTTGTAACCCCTGTGGGTACCCCTTCGAGTAGTAGCACATTAGACAAAACCGTGCACGGACTATCTTCCAAGTACCTTCTGGGTATATCAGAAGCCCCCTAGCTCCCTTGAAACCTCGCCATAGATAAACCGTCGGCCGTCTTGCTGCTATAGTACACCGAGAACAACACTTGGAGAGATTACTCGCCCGTACGATAGGGTAGTTGCATTGTATGGCTAAGGGTACGGATGATCCTCCTTGGTTAGTGCCTTAAACAAATGGGTCGAGTACTACTGTCAAACCCTTATGTATATTGCGATCTGTAGCACCTTATAGTCCTGGAGACCATAGTTCCCTTCTCTATCATGGGATCACGCATAATCTCTACCACATCAGTTCTGCTATTCAGATTTATCAGAACAGCTATTCAAATATATTAGATCCATTAGATCTACAGCAACAATCACTTCCACCATTCAGATCTATCAGATTTTCCATCCACATCTGAGTAGTTGTGTGGGTCGCTATACCTGGGTGTGATTTTTGCAGGACTTTTGGCAGCATTGACATTTCAGGGATTTGGCAACTACAGTATTCCTAAGCAAGGAGTAAAACTCCGTTAGGAGTAAAAAAAGAAAAAAAGAAAAAAGAAAAAAATGAGTCTAAGACCCCCCGGGGCGCTTATTGATGACTTAGCCCATAAGAATCAGGATGACGAGCTGAGCAAGGTGGTACCATTCAATTTTTAGTGCCAAAAAAGGTCAGGGGGTCCCAAATTTCAAGCAAATCGGCTCGGTGCATGGTATAAACTAGAAATCAAGCTATGGCGAATGAAGGGATGGACAACCTTGAAGCATCCTTGAAAGACATCCAAGACCAGCTGACGAAAATAACTATAGCACTCTCTATGGGCAAGGTGGAAGCCTGCGGGGAGGCATATATTGGCAATGAACATAGTGAGGGTGAGTCTAGCCACTCTCTTCGCCTCTGGGGCACCCACCAACAATCTCGTCCATGACCACCCAATCTGGACATGCATAAAGTTGATGGATCTCACCCGGAAGCATGGATAGCACAAATGGAGCAATATTTCAATCTAAATTACATCCTGGATAATGCCACTCAGCTTAGTGTGGGGATCATGTACTTGGACAATGAAAGATGGCAATGGTGGCAATGGCATCAACGTTGCTATGGAAGGCCCTTGACTTGGGACACATTCAAAAAATCTCTTATGGATCGCTTTGATCATGACTCTTCTTTTTTGGGTCATCTCACTAAGCTCTGACAGACTAGAACAGTGGATGAATATATTGCAGCCTTTGAAGGCTTAGATTTCCGCACTTTAGGTCTACAAGATGAGTTCTACATGGAATGTTTTATCAGTCATCTTAAAGAGGCCATACAAGCCCACGTCCGACTGCACCACCCTCCCTCATGGCTGGAGGCTTGTAGGATAGCTCGTGAAGTAGAACGTGCGTTAGAGTCCCAGTCCAATTGCCCAAATGTCACCCCCAAGGGTCACCCCCCACAGGCTCACAGCACTACCCAAACACTCAAGGTTCAAAAGGTGTCACCCGTAGAGATGGCGGAAAGAAGAAAGCAAGGATTATGTTACTACTGTGATGAAAAATACTCCCCCGGGCATAAATGCAAGGAGCCCAAATTCTTTCAAATTGATTCTACTGATCACAGCTCATTAGACTAAGCCCCACCACTTGAGGAACCAGAGGAGGAAGAAGAGGACAACTAGAAGGACAATGTACCTGAAGAACCAATTATTTCGCTGCATGCTTTGGCAGGAATTTCTTCACCTCAAACTCTCAAAATCAGAGGTTTTATTAAGCATTGCCCAGTAGTAGTCTTGATTGATAGTGGAAGTACACATAATTTTATCCATCAAAGAGTCGCGGAAGTAGTGCATTGTTTTGTACGATCAGTTTCTAAATTCCAAGTTCAAATTGCTGATGGGGGAATAATGAAATGTGAAGGCCGCCGTGAAAATGTTAAACTTCAAATGGGGTATTATTAGTTAAAGACCCACATGTTTGCCATACACATGGGAGGGTGTGACATTGTCCTAGGTGCTGAATGGCTTTGCACACTTGGCCCAATCATAATGGATTTCCAGGAGTTATATATGAGCTTTAAGCAAAAAAACCACAGACATACCCTCTGCGGACTCCAGGCAGGAGCTCCCTCTATCATCAGCTCACATCGGATAGAAAATTGTTAAAAAAGGGCCATCATGGAGTTATAGCTCAATTTAATGCCATCCAGGCCTTCAAACCCAATTCTCTTCTGATTCATCTTGAGATGCAACAGATCTTAAATAACCATTTTCCAGTCTTTGACAAGCCTCGTGAGATTCCACCCTTGAGAGGGGAACATGATCATAGCATCACTTTGGTCCTAGGGGCCAAACCACCAAATGTGCACCCATATAGATATCCGTTCACGCAAAAGAATGAAATAGAAAAAATAATCAAAGAACTTTTGGAAGCAGGCGCCATTCGTCCCAGCATTAGTCCTTATTCATCACCGGTGGTCATGGTGCTCAAGAAATATGGAGAATGGCCTATGTGTCCAAACTTCAGGGCCCTTAATAAGTTGACAGTCAAAGATAAATTTCCCATCCTAGTTGTTGATGATTTCCTGGATGAACTAAATGGGGCTCAATTCTTCACTAAGCTTGATCTTCGCTCAGGTTACCACCAAATTTGCATGAAAGAAGTTGACATTCCAAAGATTGCTTTCAGAACTCATGAAGGCCATTATGATTTCCTGGTCATGCCATTCGGTCTTTGTAATGCCCCATCCACTTTTCAGAGCCTTATGAACCACCTGCTCAAACCATATCTCAGAAAATTTGTCCTTGTTTTCTTCAACGACATCCTCATGTACATTCGCACTTGGGCCACACACCTTCAGCATGTAGATCTGCTCTTGCAACTGCTACACGAGCATAAATTATTTATTAAGGTGTCCAAGTTTTCTATTGGCATGGAAGAAGTTGAGTATTTGGGCCACATTGTGGGGTGTGAAGGTGTCAGGGTGGACCCCAAAAAGATCTAGGCAATGCAGGATTGGCCTCAACCTAAGACCTTGAAGAGCCTGAGAGGATTTTTGGGTCTCACGGGCTACTATCGCAAATTTGTCTACAATTATGGTCACATTGCGAGGCCCTTCACTCAACTCCTCAATAAAAATTCATTCCTCTAGAATGATGAAGCAAAACATGCCTTTATAGCTCTCAAAAATGCCATGTGTTCCACTCCAGTCTTACCACTACTCGACTTCACCAAATCTTTTATCATTGAATGTGATGCTTTGGGTATAGGTATTGGGGCGGTCTTAATACAAGAAGGTCAACCCTTGGCTTTCACAAGCCAACAACTAAGTGGGAAGAATCTGGGACAATATACCTATGAGAAGGAGATGATGGCCATCTTACATGCAGTAGATACCTGGCGACCTTACTTATTCGAGCAACGCTTCCAAATCTGTACAGACCATCAAAGCCTTAAATGTTTTTTGGAGCAACGCCTATCCTCACCACAACAAAATAAATGGCTCACCAAAATGTTAGGATATGATTATGAGATAATTTACAAGAAAGGGCGCGAAAATATTGTAGCAGATGCATTATCTCACTAATTTGAGGAGGAAAGTACCCTGCTCGCAATTTCCCTTCCCATTCCAAAATGGATTGAAGAGGCTTGCATGGAATGGTTTTCACATCCCTAGCTCTCCCAACTCATTACTCAATTGCAGGCGGATCCAAATTCCACCGAGGGCTACTCGTGGCAGGATGAGATTCTTCGCTACAAGGATAGAGTCATAATATCCCCAACATCCACCCTCAAAGGCCACATTTTGGTGGAGATGCACTCATCTCCAACTGTAGGACATTCAGGCTTTCAGAAGACGTATGCTCGCACTCGAAGATCATTTTTTGGACAGTCATGAAAAACAAATTTCTTACTTTTGTAGCTGAATGCGACGTTTGTCAGTGCCAAAAAGGAGAGGCAGTCAAAGCACCAGGCACATTACAACCATTTCCCATCCCAGCATCAATATGGATGGAGGTTTCTACGGATTTCATTACAGGTCTTCCAAAGTCAGGAAACAAGTCAATCATCATGGTGGTTGTGGACAGACTTTCTAAGTATGCTCATTTTTCTGCCCTACCCCACCCTTTTACACTGAATTTGGTTGCTCAATCTTTAATGGATCAGATCTTCAAATTGCATGGCATGCCCACTTCCATTGTGTTTGATCGTGACCTGGTATTCACCAGTAATTTTTGGTAGGAACTCTTCAGGCTCCAAGGTACCCAACTCAAACTCATTACTTCCTATCATCCAGAAACTGGTGGTCAAACTGAAGCAATCAACAAATGTCTAGAAACCTACCTTAGGTGTTTCACTTCAGAAAAGCAACATCTCTGGGTACAGTGGTCACCTCTAGCTGAATGGTGGTATAACACCAACTATCATGCCACCACCAAAATGACTCCATATGAAGCAATTTATGGTCAACTCCCTCCTTCCCCTACTTCTTATATCAAGGGGTGCTCGAAGGTACAAGCAGTGGATCAACTACTACAGAACCGCACAACTATGCTCACCCATCTTAGAGAGAATCTTCATCAATCTCAAAACCACATGAAGCAACAGGTAGATCAGCATCGGTCAGAACACCAATTTCAAGAAGGGGATCAGGTATTTTTGACGCTGCAACCATATAAGAAAACATCACTCAAAGACAAGGGTTGTCAGAAACTATCTCCAAAATTCTACGGACCGTATCAAGTACTTTAGCACATTGGAGAAATGGCCTACAAGCTAGCTTTGCCACCCACTGCAAAAATCCATCCAGTTTTCCATGTCTCATGCCTCAAGAAAGTGATTCAGAACAATTGCAGAATTCAAACTAGTCTACTTGAACTGGATGAAGAAGGGTCAATCTGGCTTCAACCTGAATAGGTCTTGGACATACAAGAATGACACCTACATGGCCGCATGATCAAGGAAGTCCTCATCAAGTGGAAAGACACCTCTTCGGAAGATGCAACCTAGGAACCAGCCACCATTCTTCAGCAGTTTCCACAGCTTCAGCCTTGAGGACAAGGCTATTCTTATGGGGGGGAATGTTAGGGTCGTATCCTGACCTCCTTATGTATGTAATAGGATCGAGTCATATTTATAGTTAAGTAAAGAGTCACTAAAGCCCATATTAATAATTGTAAGTGATTAACCCGCATTTAATGACGGGACCATAGTTAGTTGAAAATGGGCCATGGTATTATATAGAAGGTATTAATAAGAACCATGGTATTGCCCCATGGTATTGCATGTATGAATCCTATATAAAGGATAGAGACTCCCTGCGAGCAGCATCGTGTCTTATTTTGTAATCGAGTTCAGCTCTATTGGAGGTTGCCCCCTAGAAGAGGCAAGTGAACTTTGCTTTCCAAATAACAAAATACTTGTTGTTATTTCTCTTGTTCTATGTTCTGGGTATATTTCTTCGCATATTTGGTATTCTGGTATCATCTTGCAGGTTAAGAGCATAACATATTGAGTGGAAACCGAGTTGGGTGGACCTAAGAGGCAAAGCCACTACTCCCTAGGTCGAGGGGGCAAGGGACTGGAATTATCGCAGGCATGCTACTAGAATCAAGGAGGGGTTGCATGCATGGTTTGGGCCGGGAAGGGATGACTTGTATACAAACATTGCTGAGGGGGATGGGAACAAAGTCACTCCAAGGGGTAAAGGACAAGGACCTTCCCTTTGGGTGCTACAGGCTTCATCCCACCCAACATGGATACGGTGAGAGATGGCAGAGAGAAGAATCATGAACTGACGAGGTGGTGTATAATGAAAATTATGTGTTTTATTCTAACTTATTTTGGGTGTCATCAATGTTCTGGAAAATAGGTTATTCTCGTGCTGCGAGAGGTCAGCACCATGGCAGGAGAGGCCTGACACCCAGGAAAGATAAGGGAACGAGCACATCGAAAACACATAAGGGCGATAAATCAGTAGAAAACCTCATCATTGAAGCAGCGAAGGCTTACCGAGAGGGGATGGATGCTGGATTTCGAAAATTGCTTGAACATTGGGAAGAGGAGGTAAAACAAAGAAGCGAGACAGAGGAACATATGGATAATTGGAGGACTCTAGTTCCAAATCTGGGTAACACCGGCTAGAGAGTCACATAGTTGAAGAAAACAATGTACCTGTACTGGTTAATGAAGAGTTTACTAGGCAAGTTTATGGAGCAGATATCTGTGGGTATGGCAGTGACTCTACAGGGAATGTTGAACTATAAGAAGGGTATGGAGAAAATACTCTTCCAGCTGCATAAATAGGATATTAGGATGGACATAATCGACCACCACATCAACTGCATTCTAGAGCTTTATGTTATGCCAGGGGCATCCGCTGAGGATCCAGCACCCGTCGCATCTGCCTCAGAGTATCAAAAGGATTGGAATTCTACCCATGCATAATTTTGTTTCATGTGGTTAGCTTTTACTTTTCATGTTGCAAATGTTAGTTTTTTCAGTTATGTAGTGTATAGACATGAGATAGAGACATATCTAGCCTGGCTGGAAAGATTAAGAGATTATTATTTTTGGATGGCTTATAATGCTGACTAGTGGCCAACATACTTAGTTTCCCTTCAGGGAAAATTTAGGCCACTTGGTTAATCTTTTCACTGTAAACCTACTTATTATCTAATAGAAAATGGAATGGACCTGCTATGTTAAACAATTCATTTTTTTTATAAAATAGTAAATTCGTGGCAAATTGGTAGCTCTTGTATAAAAAAACAAGAAACCTTAACTTCTATACGGGAAAAACCTATAAACTAACAAATTTAAGTGTTAAATAGATAACTCCAATAAAAAAAAATAGAAAAAAAGAGAAATCAAATATTATAAAAAATTATAAAAGTTATAAAATGGTAAACCCGAGCTGCAAATCCACAACTTTTATACAAAAAATAGAAAAACAATAACTTATATATTGTAGATAGATGTCTTTTGGATTAATCACATTATTAGGATTTGGTCGATGTTTCAAACCAACTAATGTGGTCCATCCTTATGACAAGGTGAAGAAACAATTGATCTTAAGGAATAAATAGCATGGATGCATCATTGCCCAGAGTCCACTCTTGAAATCTACTCATTTGTAGATCAGTTAAATTAATTAATTAGGTAGGTAAAATATTATTGATAATAAGAGTTGTTTACTAAAATAATAGTATATTTGGTTAGAAAACTAGCTGTTAGGGGTCCACATTAGCTGGTTCGAAATGTCGACCAAATCTTGATAATGTGATTAATCCGAAAGACATATATCTACATTATTGATAAAAAAAGTCTTAGATCTAACTTCTATAATAAATGGAAAATCCAAAAATTTTATACAAAAAAATAGAAAAGTAGTGACTTCTATACTAAATGGAAAAATTTAGTTTAAAATGGATAACTCTTACGAAAAAATAGAAAAAAGGATAAATCCAATATTAAAAAAATAATAAAAGATATAAAATGGAAAACTTTAGTTGCAAATGCATAAATCCTATAAAATATCATAGAAAAATGAGAACTTCTATATTACAAAAAATCATAAAATGAGAATATCTAAAGATAATTTTGGACTTGTGAATAAAAAAAGTAGAAAAACAGTAACTTCTATATTACAATAAATTATAAAATGGAAAATTTTAGTTTAAAATAGATAACTCCTACAAAAAAAAAGAAGGATAAATCCAATATTAAAAAAAATTATAAAAAATATAAAATGGAAAATCTTAGTTTCAAATTCATAACTCCTATACAAAAGTATAGAAAAAGGGCAACTTCTATATTACAAAAAAAATATAAAATGAGAAATTACAATTACCCAAAGGTAAGTTTTCACTTGTGAATAAAATAATAAGTTTATTATGTTATTTTTATGTTGAAGTACAATTGCAAATAGTAAAGGTACATTTTGCTTAGAATAAATAATTAATTTTTCATAAAAAACTATAAAATAGTAATAAAGGTAAGTTTATATTTTTCAATAGAATAGACAATAAATTTACATTTTAAATTTTATGTATAAAATAATAGACTAATAAATTGCCTATAAAAAATTATCTAGTTACAAATGGTATAGTAAGATTGGTATACTTAGTAAATTTGCATTCGACTTGTTTTATATAAAAGAACAATAAACTAAATTTACATATTCAATTTTATATTAAAGTATGGTAGAGAATTATAAGTTTGCACTCATGATTTTTTTCCCATTTTAAATTATTATAAAGAATGGTAAGTTCTACTTTTTTTTAAATTGCAATAAAACTAGTTTATGAACTAATCTTATTTTTTCCAGAAACCTTCCACAAGTAGTGAGAACTAACATAGAATTATATCTTAATGTAGTAGCAATGCATACTTAGAAATTAGAATTAAAAACTTATTTTGTTCAATAAAAAATTCTTGGTAAATTTACTAGCAACATGTAGTTAGAGTTAAAAATTTGTTCTCTTCAAAAAGGAATTTTGGATCAATGCATCAACTAAGCAGCATTGTAATTAAAAAAATATAGGGAATTGTAAGTTTTATATTAAAAATTGCAAATATATTTAAAACACATTTTTGTTTTTATTGTCATGATTCTTTTTTATGATATCCATTGCAAGGTTGGAGTATAGTGATTATCGGGATTTCATTCCATTGTAAAACAAGGATCACTGGTGTGGAATTCAAATAGAGAGGTTCATTTTCCGTAGCCAACAGAAAGGTTAGACATTGACACATATTGTCTAATAAATTTGGATAAGATAGGACACATAACAAATTAAAATTAAATGAAGACTATTATTTGTTATTTGTGTTAAAATATTTTGCCTCAGTTGTTAATAGACATGTAAATACTAATTTCCTTGTATCTACCCAATTATCACTCTAGTAATAGTTTTGGAATTGTATATCATGGCCATATTTGTAATTTTCTACTAGATTCCTAGGAATTAATTTGTTTTAGCTTCACATAGAATGCCATGATTTTAATTCAATCATAGGTAATATCATAAGTATGCTTCTATGCTTTATCTCTTTTGTATTCTCTAAAGTTTGAAATTTTTTATTTTTCAAAATATGTACAAATACAATTCATTGAATTTGAATGAATTTTTTTCTTACCAACAGGATACTTGGAGACCCTCTAAAGAACATTGATGCAACCTAGATTGAAACTTCCTAAATTGAAATATCTTGAAGGAAAAATTGATCAAAAATTTTATTACAAGTTCTGAAATAATACTTGTGGGACATCAGTGACTCAAGCAATAGATCATTTTCTTTGCATTGTGGGTGGAGCTGGTGGAGGAGTGGCAACATGTACTAAGATTGTGAAAGATGTGAAGAAAATTTTAACTGAAGAAGACAATGCTCATAAGAAAGGAAAGGTAGTCCAAGAAGCAAGAGAAAAAAGAACACAACATACACTCATGGGAAGAGAAAATCTTATTAATTCAACACCAATCTCCTTCCCATTATTCACGGAATCTACAACATACTCTATGCCATAGGGATCACAAAGAAAACCTACTTTACCAAATTGTGATCCAACACAATAAACATTGAAGAAATCTTGGAAGCCATTGGAGCGAAATGACGTAGATCATGAAGTATATGATTTTTTTCATTGGTTGTAATATCTCTTTCAACACTATCAAAAGCCCATTATTTCATGATATGTTAAAAAAGATAGGCCATTTTGGTCCCTCATATCTTCTTTCAAGTTATGGAAGTCATAGGACCTGAGAGGCGCGAGTGAATAATAGAGGAAAGAGTTAAACCAATAAGAGATTCATGCGTTATTTCTAGAAGTACTTTAGTTAGTGATGGTTGGACGTATCGGTAGTCTAGACCTCTTATGAACACACTTTCTTGTTGTCCTCAGGGAGTGATTCATTTGTCTACTATTGATTGTATGGACAAAACAAAGACTAATGAACATTTATTTCAGATACTGAAGGACACCATATTATCTATAGGAGAGGAAAATGTAGTCTAAGTTGTCACTGATAATGCATTCAATTGTGTTCGTGTTGGTGATTTATTAATGGAGCATTTCCCTAAGTCATTCTAGACACATTGTACATCACATTTTATTGATCTAGCCCTTCATGACATTGGTAAAATAGGTTGGGTGCAGGTAAATATATCTCAAGTAAGGAAACTTGTCAAATTCATTCTTAACCCCCAATTAAGCTTAGGTATATTTAGAAAATGAAAAACCAGGAATCTATTGAGACCGGGTGACACTAGATTTTCCACCCATTTTATTGCACTACAAAGCGTGGTAGATGAAAAAGTTGCATTAAGATCATTTGTATGTAATGAAGAGTGGGTGAAATCTCCTTTTTCAAGGTAAGAAGGTGGTAAACTAGTAGAGAAAACAATATTCAATGAAATGTTTTGGTCATGTGCAGAAAAAATCATCTCTATTTGTGATCCTATTGTACAAATTTTGAGGATGGTCAATTCTAATGATGCATGTATGGGTTTTGTATATGAGGGCATGGATAGAGTAAGAGAACACATATCATTGATATGTAAGAATGATAGTTCAATATATAAACCAATATGGATAATTGTGGAAAAAAGGTGGCGTATGTTGCATACACCGTTACATGTTGCAGGGATTTTTCTAACACCTAATTACTTTCATGTTCCTAAGGATAAATATATCATGGAGGGATTTTATAATTTCATGGAGAGGATTTATCATGATCTTGAGATACAATATTAAATATGAATAGAATCAATATCATATAGGCAAGAGACTAGTCATTCTTTCACTATAGCTAGGGCAACATGAGATATGCACCATCTAGAGGTCAACCCTCCTCAATGGTAGTTTCTCCATGGATATGAGACACCTCAAATACAAACATTTGAACTTAAAGTGTTGAGTTAGGTATGTAGGCATCATAATTATTTATACTTTGTATGTACATTTGCAAATTATTCCATGTAAGTTATTATATTAATATAATATTATTTTCATGTAAAGAAATCGGTCACTAATGCATCAGCGTGTGAAAGGAGTTGGAGCACTCATGAGTTCATCCATAGTAAGAAAGTAAACCATTTATGAACTAGGAAATTAACAAATTTGGATAGAATTCATTGTAATTTACACTTGTGGTTGAAATCATTGGAGGAAAAGAAAACAACTTCAAATATAGTACAAGAGGTTCCCCCTATTTTTATTGCATCTAGTGCAACCTAACAATCACCAATTGTGTGATCATATTCTACATCAACGGATCACATCAATGAGAATGATGTCTTGCTCAGAGATATTCCATATGAGAGTGCTAGTAGTGAGAATGCCTCTCTCATGCATGAATACACTGATGTTGATGAGGATAATGGAGATGAGATGACCTACACACCTTAAGATAATTTTGGCCCTTCATTTATGGTAATGATCATAAAATTGTTATTTATATTTTCATTTTGTCTAAGAACCTAAGTCTTAAACTATGTTTTAACTTTTTGACATTTTATGATTGGATTGTTCTAGTTTGACATAATATGATACTTAGTTACTTTTATTGCATTGTTTTATAAGGTTTAAAAGTGTATATTTTATACATAACATTGTTTTAACTACAAAACAAAATGAACATGAAGTAAATTCTCTAAATTCATATTTCAACCTTAAATTAGATACCATTGTTGTTGTCTTTCAAAAAGATTCTCTAGAAATTTGTAGATATCTTCAAAAAGACCATTTAGGAGTGTTATCAATGTTTGTAGATGGCATGTACATTTTCACATAGATCTATTTAGTGATTTAGACATGAATTTCATGGTATTTAGAGATCACTTAAATCATATTTTTAATATCAAATATCTCAATTTTTACATTAAACTCTAGCTTTATGTTTTGTGACTCATATTATTAGATTTTACTTTTACATGTTTTTCTAGTGTACAATAATAATAAATTTGATGCATTTTGATCCTCATTATTTCTAAACCATTTTAGAGAGAAGGGGTGTATAGTATTTTAGACAAGAGAAATTAACAATGGAAAAAGATAAACAAAAATATCCTTGTTAGGGAAATATTTAATGAATTTTGAGATAATTATTCTTCATTTAAATTATAAAAAAAATAAGTATTTGTAAGATGTATAATGACGAATTTTTTTCATATTGAATTTTATAGGGTCGAATATTTTTCATATCGAATGAAATTAGAATTCGAATTTGATAGCTATGATGATAACCACAAATTTGCCATAGTTCATTATACATGAACTTAGGTTAATGATAGATTTAGAAAATATTTTTTAATAAAACAATCAAGAGAAACATAAAATAATTAATTCCTTTCCTAATCAACATATTCCAAAATATTCCCTAAATTTACCATCAAAATATATCTTTGAATATTGACATGAAATAATTTACCTCTTTTCTAACCTCAATATCCAAAATATTATTATGATAACAATAATGGGGAAAGGAGTTCGTCAGGTGTACAAATTTTATTACAACGTTCTGACATGACGAATCGTGATATTATTAGAATATTATTGCAACTTTGTCAAACCTAACTATATAGAGTGGCCATTTATTGAGGCCCACACCGCCATAAGCCAACAATAAACGGGAAAATGCAGTACACAGTATGAGGGACTGGGCAGCAAACTCAATCTTTATGGTTAATAAGTTATTTTGATAACGTAAATTTTGCTTTTAAACATATGCCCCCCAAAAAATTATATTTAAAATATTATACAACGTATAAAAGGAGAACGTAAGGTATTGAAGTCATATAATTTCGTTTATGGAAGCTAAGTCTATTTGTTAGTGTTTTTAAGTTTCATCCAGACAAAAGAAATAAAAAAAATCCGAAACCTAATTTTTTTTTAAGCAATATTTAAAAATATATGATCCTCAGCTAATTAAATGTTGGTAAGAGTATAGTAACTATTAATGCTAATGGGCATAAAAAGATGTGTTTGAAATTTTGGGTATATTGATAATTGTGTTGAGAGACATTCTACAACTTAGTATAAGGGAGATGTGTAGGTGTAATGTAAGAAAGTTTGTCAATATTTTTATATTTATGTTGAATTTACGTTAATATGTTCAATTTATAAGACGTAAAGGATTTGTAAAAATTTACATATCTATTAAAAGTAATATATATCCCATTATCAAGGAGATGTTGTAGCATCCATAAAACCATAAAATTCATAAAAATAATAAAATTCAATTTGTTATATTGTAATTTTTTTATTATTATTAAAACTACAAATACATTTTTAGGTAAAGGAAATCATAATACATATCACATTAAATCATATAACATCTACGTAGAAACTATAGGTAAGGCTCCATTTACCTTACAAATTAAGTAATGGTTCTATAACCATATTAAAATTTAATTGATAAGCACGTAAAAACTTCAATACTTACAATATAACAATATGTTTAACCATCAATATTTCACTTCCACTTTAACATAGATATTATTAACTTTTAAATAGGATATGTTATAAAACCATGGACCAATACCATTGTTCATCACTACAACACGTTTAGAAACCATCTCTCATTTCACAATTAAAATATTTTATTTGAATGTAATTTTATAACATTTTTTTATTAAATCAAAAAGAAAAAAGATTATAATTGATTGTGAGATATATCTACACCCTTTATCACATTAAAATATATCATCTTAAATTCATCTTAATTTCGGACCTAGCAAACACAAGGATGGATCAAATCTCTTTTCAGTCTAAAAGAGGTTTTCATTCATCTTAACTCTGGATCTACCAAGTGCAAAGAGGGATCAAATCTCTTTTCAGTCTAAAGGAGGTTTGCATATAAAGTGATTTGATCCCTCTAGAAGCTTGGTAGATCTAGAGTTAAGATGGATTTATGTTTGTCTAATTTCCCCTTTAAATAGGTTATATTCAATATGAATACCATGGGTTCTCAACACCATGGGCCATTTTTATTTTTGTAGGGCTATTTTTATTTTGTTATTTTATTTTATGATGACAAGATTAAAATGTTTACATTACATTAATCTTTTTATTTATTTGATTTTTATTTGGTTTGATTTAGTCAAAATGTTGAACATTACATTACAACATCACTACCATAATAGGATGAAGAGCACCTCTTGACACAATAAGATACAAATAGTAGCTACAAATTAAGATCGATTTTACCATATAAATTAAAATAATAATTTTTTAACCATATTTAAATTCCATTAATAAGCACATAAAAACATAATACTTACAATAAAATAATATTTTCAACCATGGATATTCACTCCACTTTAGCATATATATAATTAACCATACTATACCATGGGCGAATACTATGGCTTATCAAGACCACATGTCCAAAAACCATCTCTCATTTCACAATCAAAATAATACTTACAATATACCAAGATTTTAAACCATGGATACTCACCCCCACTTTACCATGGATATTATTAACCATACCATACCATGGACCAATACCATGACTTATCAATAGAATGTGCCCAAAAAACATCTATCATTTCACAAAACGCACACACACACAAACATACATATACACACACATATACAAATTGTTTTCATTTTGTGCCGAGAGACACTCTCCATCCTAATATGAAAGAGATTTTGTAGTGTCCTATTATGTTGTATTATCTAAAAATTTTGACTCAATAAAATTACATAAAACCAAAAATAAAAATAAAAATTAAACTAAAAAATGAAAGTAATAATTAAACTAGCCTAGATCCATCTTAACTCCAGATCTATCAAGCTCCAACAGGGATCAAATCTCTCAAGTAAAAACCTCTATTCAAGTTTTGCACTCATAAAAGAGGTTTGCGCCTCAAGAGATTTGATCCTTCTCAACGCTTGATATATTTGTAGTTAAGATGGATCTAGATTGATTTTAAAGAAATGTCTCTATATTGATCGAGAAATAAGCCACAAACCATTATAAAACTAAGTCTCAGTTAATCTAACTTTGAAAGATGTCTCCATTAATCATCAATGACACAAAAACTCTTAATTTATAAGAAAGGCAAAATTACTTGCATTGTGGATTCTATAAATCTATATATCAACTAAATCATTAAATAAGAATAAGAATATTACATGCATTACATAATAAATTTTTTTATATGATTATTTATTTTTTAAATCTATTTTTTATCAAAATTATTTTTAAAATGATTTAATTTTAATTTTAATATTAATCACAATTATATATTTATATATATATATATATATATATATATATATATATATATATATATATATATATATATATATATATATCCATCCTCAAATCTTGCTTATTTGTTTATCTTGTTATTGGTACATTAATCCTTATAAGCATTTCAAACTTATACACATTTATAGCATATAACATAATGCGGATATTATTCATATTATCATTAAATCAAATATCAAACTAATTTAACATATGGTAATTACAATAATAGTTAAGAGTATTATATGTACAAAAATGTAACAACATAGTTTATTATTCTTTTGCTTTTAATTATGTTGTGTTTTGAGATGTTCTACAACTGAGTATAAGGGAGATGTGTAGGAATAATGTAAAACAATATGTCAACATTTTTAAATGTCGGCTTAATATGCTGAATTTATTTGAATAAATTGAAACATAAAATATATTACTAGCACAATCACATTATTAAATGTGGTTGATTATTTATATTAATAATGAGAATAATAATTCATAAATAGATAAATATAATAATAATGCAATAAGAATAATTATATTACAAAGGAAATTTATAAAAATATGATAATATTATAATAATATGATTAAATTAATGATATTGTCAATAATAATAATAATAATATTGAGAGATTTATTTTCACAAAGCGACATTGGACCATGGTAGACCATGGTTTATTTTCATATTGAGACAATCTTTGCCACAATGCGACCATGATTATTGACAATTATTGACCATGATTGATGATGGTATATGATGGTTGACCATGGCTCACGATGGTTGAACATGGGTGACGATGGTTCACCATGGTTGATTTTCATATTAACCATGACTGACCATGGTTGACCATGGTTGATTATCATATTGAGACAATATTTGTCACAATGTGACGTTGGACCATGGTTGATCATGATTGGCCATGGTTGATTTTCATATTAATCATGAATGACCATGGTTGACCATGACTGAATGTGATTAGCATTGGTTGACCATGATTGATTTTCGTAGTGAGACAATCTTTGTCCCAATGTGACATTGGACCATGGTTGACCTTGGTTGACTATGATTGAACTTTGTTGACCATGTTTGACCATGGTTGATTCTCATATTGAAATAATCTTTGTCACAATCAGACATTGGACCATGGTTGACCGTGATTGACCATGGTTGATAACGGTTGACGATGGTTGTATATTGTTGATCTTCATATTGAGACAATCTTTGTCACAATGTGATATTAAACCATGGTTGACCATGTTTGACCATGATTATATACCAAGTGGATTTATATTAAACCCTAGGATTAATATTTTTTCTCTGTAAATACTAATTCTATTAAAAAAGGGGAAAAAATATGTACAATGAGGTCAAGCCCTCAGACGAGGCCAAGGCCATTCCTCAACCAAAAATTCAGGGACAATACAGTTTAAACTATCAACCAGATTTACAATACAGACCTCAGAGATTTGATTTCGGTCCCTGACATATTGACAAAATTTACCCGGACTACAGTTATCATAACCTTCAGTGACCTCAAAAACATAGTAGCGCCTAGCATAGCTGTCTTTAAAACAAAAATTGAAATATGTGTTGGCTGGAATTGCTACCTGAAGCATGAGACTGAAACAGACAAGATCAAAAAAGCATAACATGTGCACCCAGAAGAGTTTAATCCGCATGACTTGGAGAAGCTTGCATATCCTCCTTCGCCTGGCTTGGAGAGGCGACCCAAGTAACGAACCCGTCTTTGTCCAGAACCGACGCTCCATCAGAATCAGTAACCAATTGTAAACAACCAGTTGCTCTTTGAGATGGCTCGCAAACAATGTCATCTTCCTTAGTGGGGTCAGGCTGCTGAGGCGCTTCCGGGACAGGGGCGTCCTCATGCATACGGTCAACATGAAACACCAACCCAGTCATATCCCCAAGAAGAATGCTGTTATCCTGAGAATGTGTGGAAGCGGGAGGAGTCGAGCTGAGCTGGTTGCTCTCCTCCTCTGAGATAAAAACTGTGAAATTCACTGTCACCACAGGCCTGTTGAACCGACTTTAGAAAATAAATCTGGAGGTCTGGTAAGAGTTATTCAGGATGGTCCTCTCTTGGTTTGAAAGCGGAGATGAGGAAGGGACTAAGGCAATTGGGGCAACCTGCTGAGGAGCAGATTGAGAAGGGCGAGCCCTGATTCCAGACCGACCCCCCCGGACGCAGGATACCTCGACTGCGAGGCATTGTATCAGAGGCAAAAGGCCTGAGAGATCGGTTGAGACAGAGAAAACTTGAAATGGCTGGAGAGCTGCTGAAATCCTGATGATTCCAGAGCCGAGCGAATAAGTCGACAGGAAAGACCAAACAAGGAAACTGAAGCGGCTTAGCTTCATATAGAACAGAGTCATTAACTGCAGCAGAGGAATTAAGCCAATCCATGTTAATGAGCCGAATTGAGAACAGAGTAGCCATGCTCGCATTGAAATCCAACTCGCTTCGAGACTGAACAGGCTTTAATTCACCTGCCATGAACCTGAAACTACCTCCGATGACGCGTACCCTGTAGACCTTCCGCCTGCCATCCGTCAGGCCAGGTGTCTGCGTGGCATGCTCGATCATTGATTGCAGATGTGATCACCCGCATCCGGGTGCATATCCTTTATCTGAGATTTGTCCTGAGTGACAATTTCCTGGACTTTGGCGATTTGGTCCCTGGAAGCTAAGCTGGCGATAGTACCTTCAAAGTAACCATCCTTAGCATCCACTCCAATGTTGGCAAGAAGATCAGCGAGCTTATTTCCTTCCCTTCTGGTGTGTTTGAATGTGATTGCTTGGTGCTGAGAAAGCCAGTGATTTATTAGCTCAAGCCTCTGGGCCATTCTCCAGCTATTGCTTACCTTGTGAATGGGTGAACCGTGTTGAAGCTTTATGATCATTCTGATTATGATCTGCGAATCTCCTTCTATAATGAGAGGAAAAAAATCCCTTTCATGGGCTAATTTGAGACCTCGCCATAAACCCTCCAATTCTGTAGAGTTGTTGGTGTCCCATCCTATCGAGCCCATGAAGATGCATTGAGGATCACCATTATGGTCTCTGAAAGCCCCTCCGTATCCTGCTTTCCCTGGATTTCCTTTAGAGGCTCCATCAAAGTTGAGCTGGAGCATGTCTAAGGGCGGCGGAGTCCAATTGCTTGATTCCTGACTTTGCATATTGGGGTTCTTTTTATTGATTGAGTTTTGGTTTATCTGAAGCCTCCAATTGTCCCATACTGTTTTTTCCTGAGGTAGTGTGGGAAGATCTTCTGAATGCCATTCTCTGATTGATAGAGTCTCCATAATGTTCTGATGAAATTTGTTCCAGATTTTTTCTAGAGGCATAGTTTGATCTTTGAATATTCTTCTGTTACGCTCTTTCCATATGTTCCACATCAGTAAGCCAGGTATAAGATGCCACAAGGTGTTAAGGAGATTGCTTTGAAATGGCTTTTGACTCCAATTGCGTATGGTGACTTTGAGGTCTCCTTGCACTCTTCCCTCTTTTTGACAGCGGAAAGCAACCTTCTCCCATAGTTTCCTCCCAGTTTGACAAGTTTGCATAAGATGAAGGGCTGTTTCCTCCTCTTGCCTGCACATGTGACATATAGATGGTCCCGAGAAGCTTCTTTTCCTGAGATTATCCCACGTTAGAATTCTGTTGTGACAAAGAAGCCATAGAAATGTAGAAACTTTCGGCCAATTGGAAGTGTGCCAAATTTTTTCCCATAAGTTATCTTTGTTTAGCTGCTCTTGTATGATTATGTTGTACGCTTCCTTTGTAGTAAAAATTCCTTTCTCTTCATAACCCCATCTTTAAGTGTCCATTTCTTCCGAGACCATGATTTGCCTCTTTTGTAATTTTGTATTGAGAAGTTGCTAAGTTTGTGCAGAGCTATTCGGTAGAAATTGATTTGCATTTTTCCATTGCCTATATTCTTGAGCTGTAGCTGTGTTCCAAAATTGATTGACCTTGGCTAATTGATTTATCTCCCGCTCTGCAGTTGGAAGGTCTTGGAGAAGGTCTCTTATTTTTGGTAATTGCTGCCATGAGTCCTCCCAAAAAAGAGCAGTGGTTCCACTTTTGATTTCCCAAAAACTGTGTTCTTGTATGAGATTTCTGTGTTGTATGGCTGAATTCCAGATTTCCGATCCCATACTTATCTCTGTCATTCGTATTCTTTCTTCCATGGGGCAGTTGCTTGCATATTTAGCTGTCCAAAGGGAGGCCCATGGAGTTTTAGGATGGGCAAGCCATCTCCACCAGATTTTTGCACCCATTGCCTTATTGCTGTGCTCAGGATCTCTTAGACCAATACCTCCTGCTTTCTTAGGAAGACAAACTTTATCCCATTTAATTAAAGCCCATTTACGATTTTGGCCTGAGCCTCCCCACAGAAAGTTGCGCTGGAGATTCTTGATTTCTTTGAGAACCCATTTGGGGGCAGCCAGGATGGAGAAAAGATAGAGGGGCATGGAGTGAAGGACTGCCTTGATAAGAACGATTCTGCTTGCCATATTCAGAGCCCGATTAGTCCAGAGGAATAGTCGAGTCTCTAGTTTTTCCAACAATTGCTTCCAGGAAGAATGTTTAAGAGCTGAGGCCATTAGAGGGGCACCGAGATACTTGGAGGGAAGGGATGCACTGGTGAAACCCAGAATTCGACCTATGGCTTTCTGGGTAGGAACAGGGGTATTAAAGAAGAAGATTTGGGATTTGACTCGATTGATAAGGGCACCAGAAGCATCAGAGAAAGTTGACAGGATTGATTTGAGGAGGCGAGCTTCCTGCACCGAAGGATGGCCAAAAAGCATATTATCATCTACAAATTGCTGGTGGGAGTAGGCAGGGGAATTGTTAAAAGAAAGACCTCTTAATTGCTGATCGAGCCTAGCAGCGGTGATGCTTCTACCCAATCCCTCAGCCATTATTACGAAGAGAAAGGGAGACAAGGGGTCTCCTTGCCTTATCCCTCTGGAGGGACAGTAAGTAGCCGAAGGAATACCATTAACTAACACAGAGAAGAAAGCGGAAGATAATAGGTTAAAAATCCATCTGACCCATGAGTGTGCAAAGCCAAAGGCAATAAGATTTTTTTGTATATAGACCCAATTGAGACTATCAAAGGCTTTAGATAGATCTAGCTTAAGCAACATACCTAGCTTCTTGGTTTGCTTTAAGGAGTGAATTATCTCATGAGTTAAAATAATCCCGTCCGTTATTTGTCGACCTTCTACATAGCCTGATTGCTCGGGCGAGATAATAAGAGGGAGTAGCTCCTTTAATCTAGTTGCTATTACTTTTGAAGTAATTTTATAGATGATATTACACAGAGCAATAGGTCTGTATTTGTCAGGGGTGTTGGAATCTTCCCCCTTTGGAATTAAGGCTATGAAGGTAGCATTTAAGCCTGGATACATCCATCTGAGAGCTCTGGATTCCTCCATGACTTGCCAGACCTCATTCTTTATCAAGTCCCAGAATTTATGAAAAAAATTCGATGTAAAGCCATCCGGACCTGGCGCTTTCCCCTCCTTCATTTGTTGAACTGCCTCTTCAACTTCCTGTAAGCTAATAGGCTTAATGAGAAGACTATTATGTTCCTCTGTTATTATCCTGGGTATGTTCTTTAGAAGCTTGTTGATAGCCGGCATTCTGTTGATGTTGGGTTCCTGATGAGCTTTCTTGAAATAGTTGAGAAATTCCCCTTCAATGCCATCATGAGTTTCAATTTTCTCCCCCTGTTCATTTTTAATGTGAGTGATGTAATTTATCATTCTGCGCTGCACAGTAGTTTTATGAAAAAATTTTGTGTTCTTTTCTCCACTTTTTAGCCATCTGATTCTTGATTTCTGTCTCCACAATGTTTCCTCTTGTTTGTCCCTTTCTAAAATTTTTGATTCTACGGCTTGCTCCTGTTTGGTAAGTTCCTCCGTACGCCCAGCAGTGATAATGGTTTGCTGAATTTTCTTCATCTCTGCGTTGAGCATGGCTTGGGCTTTAAAGATGTTGCCAAAAGTGTTATGATTCCATTGTTTGATTGCCCCTTTTAGATGCTTGAGTTTTTGCTGGAATCTGGACATTCTAGTACCTTCAGCCAGAATGAAGTTGAGCCAGGTTGATCTGACTAGCTCTTCAAAGTCTGTGTGAGATAACCAAAATTCTTCAAATCGAAAGGGGCGTTTGAGATTGTTGCCTGGCCTATTCCATTGTAGCTCGATAGGCCAGTGATCTGATCCAGAGATAGGGAGAATAGATGTTGTGAATTCCCCTCCTAAGTGAGTTGCATTATCTGAGATGAGGAATCTGTTAAGATGTGAGGCGATCTGCTGCAAACTTGCCCTTTTGTTAGTCCAAGTGAAGAGGCCGTTGCTTGTGGGAATATCTATCAACCAGTTGTTGTTAATAAAGTTTTTTAGTAGATTTCCATCACCATTTGCTCTACTTCTACCTCCTTGTTTTTCTTCCATGCTGGCTGTCATGTTGTAATCGCCTCCAGAGATCCACAGAGGGGACAGCTTGTCTTTATTGAGTTCTGACAATGTATTTAGGATTTGAGCTTTTTGAGCAGTATCCTGAGGAAAGTATACATTAGTTATCAGTCCATGGGTATTAGTACCTAAGAGGTGGAAAGTTGCCTGGATGAAACTTTTCTTAGCTTGTATATTGTTGAGTTGGATGGCCCAGGCATCCCAAAGGATTTCCAGTCCTCCCGAGGCTCCCTGAGCATCAACAACTGTAACTAGCCCTCCTGGCCAAGCTTTCGCTGCTATTTTTTCCAAAATTGTTGAGCTGCATTTCGTCTCTTGCAAAAAGAGTATACTTCGTTTTTCTTGCATCAGCATATTTTTTAATAATCTACCTTTACGTGGGCCATTGAGCCCTCTGATATTCCATGATATCAAATTCATTGAGAAGGGTGGGGGTTTGCATTGAAATACTTGGTCAGTTTGGCATACCTCCCTGACTCCACTAATATCTCTCCAATCTTGATAGTTCTCTCCAGTATTGTTTTTCTACCTCTCTTCTTATTGTCCTTGGTGATAAACTTACCATCCCATGGACTTCCTATTTGGACTCCTAGAGAGTATTTCTTCTGTGCTCTGTTCAGGACTTCTACTAGGTTATCCACTTGCCGTTCTGGTATTTTTTCAAAATTCCCTGTCTTGCAAGCTTTTTCCAAACCTAGTATGTCCAGTGCCCCTATGTCTAAGGGCTCCGAATCTTCTTCCATGTTTTGTGGTGCTTGAGAGGTATCCTCTCGCTCATTTTAAGATTTTTCATTTGGCTGCGAGTATTCAATGTCCATTCCTTGTGATTGCCATGACAGGGATTTGGCTTGAGAAATCAAGTTTACTTGCTTTTGGGTTTTCTTTCCTGCTTGGCCTAATGTCTCGCCTGGTTGTTCTTGATGGACCTCTTTGTCCTTCGCCTTTTCCTTCTCCAGATCTTGCTCATCGTCCTTGTCCAGTGCTTCGAAATTATTGCTTGTTGTGGGCATTGCCTTATTGACTAGATTTACCTTGGGATTGCTTGTTGCTTTCTTATTTCCTCTCCTTCGATTTGTTACCTTAGTGAATCCATCTGTTGTTTGATTGTCAGAACTGTCTTGGGAAGAGGGTTTCTTATTTTGAGGACAGTCTCTATAGAGATTCCCTATATCATGGCATTTCCTGCATCTAAAGGGCACATGTTCATAGTCTATAACTTGAATCCACTCAGAGTCTTCATGAAAGAAACTTACCGTGTCTGGCAACACTTGCTTGAGATCCATGTAAACACAGATCCGAGCATAGGATGTATATCTGCATAGTTTTGTTTCTTCTGCAATCTTTACGAACTCGCCAATTGCGTTCCCAATCTCTTGTAAGGACTTTTCTTCCCAATATTCCCACGGCAGTGAATAAAGCCTTATCCACACTGGTGCAGAGCTCAGATCCTCCTTGTCTGGGTTGAATCTTTCGACCCATCCTTTAAGATATAATCCTGCGGAGTTGAAAAAATAAGGGCCCCCATCCAATATCCTATTGCGATCTTCCAGGCAGTTAAAAACTGCGGTGAAGAAGCCCTTGGCTCCTAAATGCAGAGAGATGTGCCCTTTTGGATGCCATTTGGTATTGATCCAACACCTTAGCGCTCTCTCCGTCGGCCATATTCCTATGAATTTACCGATCAGCGCGTGATCTCTCATGTACTGTATCCTAGCATTGATACGTTCACTCGGGAAGTCCACCCTTGGTCTGTGGGCCGCTACAGGCTTGCAGGTTGAAGAACTTGCCCTATTCCTTTCTTCTGCGTCGATGTCCTTTCCTTTCTACTGTCCGTGGTTCATGTTGCTGCCGCTGAGTTCATCTTCATTCTCCTTGTCGACCGTATGCCGTGATCGGTTGTCCGGATTGGGGGGAGGCTCCTGGCCCTCCCCCTGAGGGGGTTGCATTTTGCCCTGATCCTTATGGGCGCTTCTTCTGGATCGCTAGTTCACCATACTTTGCCGGTTGTACCAGGTTTGACAGGCCTGCCGTTTGCAGGTTTTGCAGAAACCCTAGGGGTTTGCAGGTTGCAGCAGCCGTAGGTCTATAAACCTAAGTCCAAAATCAACCCTAGGATTAATATTATAAATCTTATGAATAATATTATAACCTAGGCACATGAACCCTTAGATTAATAAACCCAATGGATTGATATTATAAACCCAAGGGACCAACAAACCCAAGGGATTAATATTTTAAACCAATGTTATGCAAATGCTAAGATAAATATCGTAAAACCTAAAATAAACATGGTTGACCATGTGTGATTTTCATATTGACACAATCTTAGTCACAAAGTGACGTTTGACCATGTTGGACCATGATTTCTTTTCATATTGAGATAATATTTTTCACAAAGCGACATTGGACCATGGTTGACCATGGTTGATTTTCATATTGAGTCAAGCTTTGTCACAATGCAACATTGGAGCATGGTCGATGATGGTTGAATATGGAAGACCATGTTTGTCACATGTGATGCTAGACCAAGAGATAATATTTGTCACAATGCGACCATGATTATTGGCCATGCTTGAAAATGGTTGATTTTCATATTGAGACAATATTTTTTATATTACAAAGTTGGACCATCATTTACCATCCTTAGCCATGGTTGATTTTCATATTGATGCAATCTTTGTCACAATGTGACAATGGACCATGGTTGACCATAATTGACCACGATATACCATGCTTGACCATAATTGACAATTATTGACCATGGTTGACCATCATTGATTTTCATGTTGACTAGGTTGACCATGGTTAACCATGATTGACCATGATTTACACTGATTGACAATGGTTTACTGTGAGTTATTTCAATATTGAGAAAATCATATGATTCCAATATTGAGAAAATCTTATGGTTGACCATGAGTGCCCATGATTAACCATGGTCGATGATGGTTAATTATGGTTGAAAATGAATAACCATGGCTAACCATGAATGAGCATGGTTGACCATTAATGAGCATGGTTGATCATGAATGATCGTGGCTGACCATGATTAATCATGGTTGATGATGGTTAATGATGGTTGACCATGAATGACCATGGTTGACAATGGTTGACCATGGATGATGATGGTTGACCATGGTTATCCATGGTTGATTTTCATATTGAGACAATCTTTTTCACCATGTGATGTTGGGGCTTGGCTGACCATGGTTGGCCATGGTTAATTTTCATACTAACCATGACTAACCATGGTTGACCATGATTTACCATGATTAACCATGGTTTACCATGATTGATTTTCTTAGTGAGACAATATTCGTCACAATGTGACATTGAATCATGGTTGACCTTGGTTGAACTTGGCTAACCATGGTTGGCCATGGTTGATTCTCATATTGAGACAATATTTGTCACAATGTGATTTTGGATCATGGTTGATAATCGTTAACCATTATTAAAAACCCAAGGGATTTATATTAAACCCCAGGATTAATAGTATAAACCCTATAAATAATATTATACTCTAGGAATATGAACCCCTAGGTTAATAAACCTAAGGGATTGATAATATAAACCTAAGGGACTAATAAACCTAAGTGATTAATACTAAAAACCCAAGGGATTATAAGCACAAGGGAATAATGTTAAACCCAAGGGATTAATATTATGAACCCGAGGTATATAAGTCGTAAGATAAATATAATATACCCCAAAATAAACATGGTTTACCGTGGTTGGCCATGATTATAAACCTAAGGGATCTATATTAAACCTTAGGATTAATATTATAAACCCTATGAATAATGTTATCTTCTAATAATATGAACCCTTAGTTTAATAAACCAAAGGGATTGATACTATAAACCCACAAGACTTATAAACCCAAGGGATCAACATTAAAATATGAAGGGATTTTAAATCGGGGAGATTAATATTAGAAACAAAAAGTATATAAACCCTAAAATAAACATGGTTGACCATGGTTCATTTTCATATTGAAACAATCTTTGTCACAATGTAACGTTGAACAATGGTTGACCTTGATCAATTTTCATATTGAGACAATATTGGTCACAACATGAGGTTGGAACATGGTTGACCATGGTTGATTTTCATATTGAGACAATCTTTGTCACAATAGGATGTTGGACCATGGTTGACAATGGTTGACCATGGATAACCATGCTTATCACAATGAGACATTAGACCAAGAGATAATCTTTGTCACAATGTGATCATGATTATTTATTGACCCTGGTTGACCATGATTGGCCATGGTCAACCATGGTTGGTTTTCATATTGAGATAATATTTGTCACAATGTGATGTTGGACCATTCTTCACCATGGTTGACCATGATGGATTTTCATATTAAGATAATCTTTGTCACAATGTGATGTTGGACCATTGTTGACCATGACTATAAACCCAGTGTATTTATATTAAACCCTAGGATTAGTATTATAAACTCTATGAATAATATTATACCATAGGAATATGGATGCTTATATTAATAAACCCTAAGATAGATATTTTAAACCCTAAAAATAAACCTGGTTAACCATGGTTGATTTTCATATTGACACAATATTTGTCACAATGCAATGCGGGACCATGATTGACCATGATTTATTTTGATGTTGAGACAATCTTTGTCACAATGTGACATTGGACCATTGTTGATTTTGATATTAACCATAGTTATACATGATTGACCATGGTTGACACATTGACCATGGATGACCATGGTTAATTTTCATATTGACCCAATCATTGTGACGTTGGAACATGGTTTACCATAGTTATCCATGATTGACCATGGTTGACTATGGTTGGCCATGTTTGATTTTCATATCAAGACATTATTTGTTGCAATGTGACGTTGGACCATGGTTGACCATAGTTATCCATGATTGACCATGGTTGGCCATGCTTGACTTCCATATTGAGACAATCTTTTTCACAATGTGATGTTGGACCATGGCTCACCATGGTTGAGCATAGTTATCCATGATTGACCATGGATGACCATAGTTATCCATGATTGACCACAGTTGACTATGGTTGAAAATGTTGGGCATGGTTGATTTTCAAATTGAAACAATCTTTGTCACAATGTGATGTTGCACCATGGTTGCCCATGGTTGATGATGGCTAATTTTAATATCAAGACAATCTATCACAATGTGAAGTTCGACCATGGTCGATCATGATGGATCATGGTTGATTTTTCATATTTACCATGGTTGACCATCATTTATTTTCATATTCGAACAATCTTTGTCACAATGTAACATTGGATTATGATTGATTTTCGTATTGAGACAATCTTTGTCATAGTATAATGGTGAACAATAACTAATCATGATTGATTTAAATGTATATAATTTTTTAGTTAATATTTTTTTTAAAATAATATCAATATATTAATATTAACACATCAATCTAAATTTAATTTAAACATACTTAAATTAATATTTAATGCTATTAAATATTTTTAAATAATATTTTAATGGGCACATTTATTTATTAAACAATATTTCAATATATTATTATTTTAATTAATATATTCATTTATGATTTATTACTATTTATCACAATTGATTTAGGATAATTTAAATACATTATATTTTTGGTATTAATTCAAATTATTAATTAATATAATTCAATATTAAAAAAATATATTGATTTTGTAATATAAAATTAAAATAAAATATTTGTAAATCGATATTTTAATTAATATATTAATATAAAATAATGTAAAATATTTATAATATAAAATAACATTAATATAAAACCACACTATTAATATAGAAAAACAGTACACTACTATTAATATAAAAAAAAACTTAAATAGCATTGTAATGTAAAACATTATAAGTATTGTAATGCACAATTAATGTAAATATAATACTTCAGTATTAATATTAATACCATCAACGAAATAGTTACTGGCAAATAAATGTTTTATTTGAAACATTTTATATTAATGTAAGACATTCATAATATATTAATATAAATTTAATATAAAAATAATAATTTAATATTAATATTAATATTAAGTAAATGAAACAGTCATTGACCAACAAATGTTTTTTAAATCAATATCTCAGTTGACTAAAATATATTGACTAAAATATTACATATAATATTACCTATTAATTATTATAAGTTCATTATAATAATTATAGGATTATTTATTGTAAACTAATGTTTTAGGTTACTAGATATTTTTAAATAAACATTTTAATTAATATATTAATGTATGTTTTATTACATATCATAATTGATTTATATATATTATATTTTTCATTTCAGGTAAAGCTATTAATAATGCAATTTAATATTAAAAAATGTATTGGTAATGGTAATGTAAAATTAATCTGTTTAATATTATTAAATATTTTCAAATCAATATTTTAATTAATATATTAGTGTAAAATCAATGTAAAATATTAATAGTATAAAATAACATTAACATAAAAGCATATTATTAATATAAAAAAATATTAATGGCACTGTAATGTAAAGCATTAATTGTATTGTAATGCAGATTTAATATAAAAATAATAATTCAATATTAATATTAATAAAATCAATAAAATAATCAGTTATAAATAAATGTTTTGATTAATTAATGTAAAATATTTTAGATTAATGTTATATTAATGTCACAAAATTTTTATATTAATGTAAAATATTAATAATATTGTAATGTGAAATAAAAATAATAATAATAATTTAATATCAATATTAATATGATCAATAAAATACTCATTTCTCAATAAATGTTTTAATTAACATATTAATACATTAATTAATATATCAATTGATTAAATTTTTTTATTGATATTGTAATATAACAAAATAATATAATACACTTAAAATAATTTTATATAATAATACTTTAATATGTTAATATAAATATGATTGTATTAAAATAACTTAATCTAACTTTAAAATTTATTCATTGCTTAGGTATAAAATAATTAAATCTACTACATGTGAGTGCATGCATTCGATCCTTATCGCGATGCTGCATGGCAGCCATTTGTATCATTGTGAATGTATATTGATATATGGTGTTTGATGTTGATTGATGTGACGGATATCAGCTTATATATATGTAAAAATGTTGTACATATGGACCTAATAAATGCTTCTTCAAGGGACTAGCCACCCCATTTATTTAAAATAATCAAATCTAAAGTGAATTGTATATTACAATTTAATATTGTAGCTAATAAAATCTAATTTTATATGATTGGTTTGGAATAGTTTAATTAACAATAACTATAAACTCTCAATTGAAATAGTTCAAATCATGTACTATCCTAATAAAGATGAGAAATTAAACATAATGAAAATATAATCTTATCCCACTTTAAAAAAATCTATATTAAAATTTAACGTTACACAATATTCACTTAAAAAAAATCTATATTAAAATTTAACGTTACACTAATATTCATTAATAACGGGAGATTTGTTTCTACGGGTACATACGTTAGTAAAGGAAGTAGAAATCGCTCCAATGATTTTAACCGTACAATAATAATCATTAATCACGAGATATTTGTTTCTACGGGTGCATGCGTTACTAAAGGAAGTAGAAATTGCTCCGATGCAAGTGTTGAATACACTAGCAATAGCAAGACGCGTGTGATTTTTTTTTTTAAACCAATTCAAGCAACGACATCATGAACAAAATCAAACATTGAATCAAGAATCCATTATCGTAAACTGGAACCACCGGCCCACGTCTCAACTATCGTCAGAGAATCCGTAAGGGCTATGGGCACATTACAATTTCTAAGTCAAAATCAATTACTTTGAATTGATCTTTTAGATGTTTTACCAATAGAATGGGTGTACATATGCTTTATGAAAGAAATAGTTGTCGTAAGTATTTTGTGGTGCTCTAGGTTGCAGATGCCAAAAAATTGTATTTTCATTATAATACTGCAACTAGCCTACTTATTATTACATCTTTCCTTGCTCTTGTAGTAGGGTTTGACCGTTTTTGTTAGATCGTGTAAATTAATTTGAAAAAAAATGCATAGAGAGAGGAAGGTGGGAAAAAGCGGGAGTGACAAGGGAGTGATGGAGAGAGAGTTATGGAGGGAGAAGAGAAAGAGGGAAGAGAGAGACAATGGGGTAGAGAAGCGGGGAGAGAGAGAGGAAGTGAGAGGGAGAGAGAGTGTGTGTATGTTTGGGGATGATATAGAGAGATAAATTGAGGGATGTAGATATATATATGGTGGGGTAGAGAGAGGGAGGAAGAGAGATATAGAGAAAAGGAGAGAGAGAGAGAGAGAGAGAGAGAGAGAGAGAGAGAGAGGAATCGGGGAGAGAGGGAGGGAGAGGTAAAGAGAGAGTCAGAGAAAGAGAGAGATGGCGGAGAGAGGGAGAGATATAGACACACAGATGGGGGGGAGAGAGGGAAGAACAAAAGGAAACATAGATACATATAAAAATATTATACAGTGTTATATAATATTGAATATTATTAACCATAGAGGAAGAGGAAGTAAGGATTTTACAAAAGGTAAAAGAAGTTGGATTTATAAAGCCATGAATATTTTGTTTTTCAGTGAAATAGATGCATTAATTTTAGCATAGATGATGATTCATATTTAACTTGATTGATAGCACTAGATGCATTGATTTTACTACAGTTGTTGATTTCTAAGTTAATTTGATTGCATGCACTAGATCCATTGATTTCAATGTAGATGTTAATTTCTAATCATATTTGATTCTTGCACTAGATGCATTAATTTCAGTGTGGATGTTGAGTTCTAATGTTATTTGATTTCTTGCACTAAATGCATTCATTTCAATGTAGATATTGATTTCTAATATCATTTTATTGCTTAGACTAGATGCATTGATTTGAGTTTAGATTTCAATTTCTGATTCGATGTAACTAGATGTATCATGTACATTATTTTCAAATTAATTAGATTCACTGTGTGTATTGATTTGAGTGTAATCACACAAAAAAGTATTGATTATGTACATTGATTTATGTGTTATAGTAATTCAGTGATAAATAAAATACTTGAATTTTCATCTTAAATCAAATGTTCAATTACCTAAAACCTTTTCTTTGTGAAATTGAAAACTATGTTCTTATTCTCATTTTCCATCATTCAATCTTTTTAGTCACTTTGTATTCAAACGAGGTAATAGAAAGCAACTAAATTTGAAACTTACTTGGGGTTTAACATTCCATAAGTCATAATCATTGACTTTGTAGAAGGACACTATTAATATTGGAGTGAAAGAGATGCAAGGTATGGTGTTTACTACAATAGTTTGAGTTAAAGATTTGAGTGGTCTACAATTCAACTACCCTCTTCATATGATCGATATGAAGAGATGGAAAAACTAACATGTGCAACAATAAGAAGTGTAGAAGAAATTTTTTGTATAATTATCACAAGAAGACTATTTGTAATTAGCTATATTCTTATTATTCACATTTTCTATCATTCGAAACTATTGTATGATCACTTTTCATTCAAATGCTTTATTCCATCATTTTTTATCATTCAAGTTATTAACAATCTCTATCATCTCAACAAACTTTGATAACTAAGAAAATTTAAAAATAAAATGACAATATTAATGTCAAACATATTTATCATATTTAAAATGAAAAGAATAATTAGATGTTCAACATGTTCTTTTTGTGCCCATGCATGACTAAAAACAACCTAGATTTATCTTAACCCGAGATATCTGAAGTGTAATGAACGATCAATTTTTTCGAGCTACAGACCTTTCCTCAAATTTTGCACTAAAAAAATTATTTTATACCTCGAGAGATTTTATCTCTCGATGCTTGATAGGTCTGAGATTAAAATAGGTCTAGATTAATAATAAACACTATAATCCATTCCTTTTTTCCTCCCAATTCCATTACAAACAATAATGTTTAAAATCATAGTTTTGTTTTTCCTTCATATACCACAATACCCATGATCACTATGAGGAAGGACATTGTTAAACACTCTATTCATAATTGATTTATTTTGTTTCCACTTTTGGATAGTGAATCTTACTATCATATTAGTTGTTGTTGTCTTTTAATTATATTGTTGGTTTCTAAGAATTTTCTTAACCATGCCAATTAAAATTTAAATGATTATAACTTTTTAATTTATAATAAACTTTTATCTGAATAATAAATAATTATTAATTAATTTGGTAATAATTTAATGTAGAATTTCATATATTGATTTAGAATTATTTAAATATATCATTTTTAAATAAAAATAATATTTTTAAAAAATAGTTTTCTAGGTGTAGTATAATTGGTCATTCCCATGATATGTAGTATTGTGTAATATAAGAGATCAAAAGTTCAAATATTTTAGAGTAGTTTATTGTACATAGAGGAGAATAAGTCATAGACCCAAAGGCATAATGAGAGTTGCCAGAATTCACTGTGTATCACATGAGTACAAGACTAACCTAATTATTGATTCCTCTAATTATAAAAATAAAATTATTTAAATAAATAATTAAAAAATATCACTAAACATCCTTTTTTTATTTTATATAATTAATTTAATTTATTATTACTAAAATAATAAATAGTTTTTAAATTTATTAATTAAAAAACTCATAAACAATGTTTTTTTCTCATAACTTTTAAAGATTAATTGTAATCCTAAACAAAAGTATACTTGATTTATTTATTTTGTTTAAATCCAAATTAAATTGTAAAATCTACATTATATTAATTCCATTAAACTCCTTTCTCCATTTTGATTTCATTCATATATATAAGCTATATTAACATTTAATAGATATAGATATATGCGATTTTTAAAATTATAAATGTAAATTAAATTTGATGGTTTATTGTCTATATGATTTTGGATAGAAGGTGATGGGGTGTTTTATCAGGGCATTTCTTGATGTGAAGTCACCAATTCAATCTCCTAATTAAAATAATATATTAGACGTGATAAAGATGTAATCCCACTAAACTTACCAAAAAAATAATAATTTGTTATAATTTTTATTATAGATTAAATACTCTTCTAATAGCTTTCAAAATTTTGAAGCATTTTGATGGTTATAATTAAACAATTGAAATATCCAATTTCACCATATTCTCACAAAAATTTTAGTAAAATAATTTAAAAAATATTAAAAATTAAATTAAAAAATTACATATATAAATATAAAATGCAGTGTGAAAGTTATTTTAGTTGGTTAAGTTTGTGTCATTAAAATGTTTTTGCTATTTTCTTGAAAATCTCAAATTAGGATGGTTATAATTAAACAATTGAAATATGCAATTTCACCATATTCTCACAAAAATTTTAGTAAAATAATTTAAAAAATAGTAAAATTTAAATTAAAATATTACATATATAAATATAAAATTAAGTGTAAAAGTTATTTTAGTTGGTTAAGTCTGTGTCAATAAAATGTTTTTGCCATTTTCTTGAAACTCTCAAATTAGGCTTCATAAAACCAATATTCTAAAAAAAGTGTTTATATATATATATATGAGATATTTTATTTTTATTTTTTTTATGATGATGATGATGATGGTTGTTAACGTCCACTGAGACCAAATAATGATCTATCGGACCTAAAAAGACGAATTATTTATTTTGATTTATGATTTTATTCCGATGCTCAAAAAGCTTGGAGAGAAGCCTCCCGAGTTCACTATATATCTACCTAATATAAACAAATACTCGCGAAAAATGACATAGGCAAACAATAAACCCCATATATATATATATATATATATATATATATATAATTATAATTTATTTATTCTCTAAATATATTATATATATTTCAATTATTTTAATATATTTTTATATTACTTGTTTATTATAATTCAATTTTCTTAATATTATTTATGGAATTATTCGAAGTTTTTATCATGATGTTGAATGGATTTGTAATTCCATGCATCAAAAAAATTCATCTGCATATCAAACTTATATAAAGGATTCAAAGAGTTTACCAAAACTATTATTATTTAAAACATTTAAATGAATATTAACGTTTTTTATATTAAAAAAAGGTTATATTATTTATGTAATTCTTCGAAGTACATATCACGACCTTCAATGGATTTATAATTTCATCCCTCTAATGCATGTCAAACTTATATAAAGGATGACAAAGAGTTAATCAAACTATTATCATGCTAGACATGTAAATGAAGTCAAATTTAAAAAGTATTTTAAATAAGCTATACATGTATCGTGGTAAGGTTTTAGGATCTATCAAAGTGTATAATAATCTTCTTTACATATTTTTTCATAAATAAATATTTATATCATCTTTTTAGTACATTTATAATTACATTTTTTATAAATATAATAATGGTTTTAGAAGAGGTTATACCAAAAAAAAAATGATGTGTTTTTAATTTTTAATTATCTATATCTATATATATAAAAGCTAAAAATGATGACATAATTTGAGGTTTAAATTTGGATTAAGAACTACTTTTTAATTATTGTCATAAAACTTGTGATCAATATAAAATTGTCAAAAGGAAGTGAAGTATTACTATTTCATTTCCTATTTTTATGCTTTTATTGTTTTTATGTTTTTAAATGACATTTGAATGCGAGTGAAATTTTCAAATAAAGAAGCATTTATTTTTATTGGACTTTGGACATCATAAAATATGTTGTTGTTGTTTTTTTGGGTTTGTTAGGATTATTTTATATATCTAAATTTAGGGTTTAATTTCGGTAGATAAATTGCAAAAGTTAGTTTTATAAAGTCAAAATTTTAATTTTTTTTCTAAAGATTTCTAGCCCCTAGAACACAAAAATACATAGAAAGTAGTTTTATAGGGCCATTTGGTTTTTATGGGTTGATCAACATTTTAAATCGTATTTGGATGTGATTTGTGGCTAACCAGTAATGAAAAATGGTTGTTGAATCCATGAGTTGTCAATTTTGTTGAATTTTAGACATCATACAGGTGTTAAGGGCACCCTTCCTTCCTTTCACATATTTATAGTTATTTATAGATGAGGTATACAAATAAATTTGTTATACTTTTGATGAATCATTCGAGTGTATTTACCAAATTTTGGAATTCTATCTTCTTTTGAATTATATAAAAAAATGGTATTTTTTCATTTTTGGTCTGTTATGATTGTAGGAAGAGTAAAAATAATTGATCAAGAAAAAATAAAAATATCACATTAAGATGATACTTTGGAGATTAAAATTATGTTTTATGTCTTATATATTACTTTAATATTAATAACATTCAACTAATAAAATTAATATTGTTAATGATATTAGCATTTTTAATATAAAAATGACTAATATTAATACTAATATTAATATTAATAAGTAATATTAAATTATATTAATTGGCATAGAAATTTTCATTTCATTTATGATAGGGGAATTTTCATTTGAACTTTGTCAGAGTGTGTACCCACAAAAGTCATTAAAAACATGAAGGAAGGAAGGATTGCAAACTAAAAAATGTACATGGAAATAATAGTAATGGCATTAAAGTTCATGAGAAAGTCTTGCTATTGGAGATAACATACATCTAATTTTGCATTAAGTAGACTAAGGAGTGGAGTCTTGCATTGAAACATATTTATTGTCACCAAGAGGGAACTCCACAAGTGCATGCATGAGTTATACTTCTATCCACTCACATGATACAATTAATTGATGAATGCATGAAGCGCTAACTAGGACTAAGTGTCATTTGTATTTAGTGCATGTTCACATCTCCCTAGATTCACCCCTAAACTGATTACTATATTAGTTTAGGCATGTAGAATATATTGTATTGAATTTCATTCTCTCATAATTTTATATTTTTGTAAATGAATATAATTCATTAGTTCTTCTTTCTATCAATTTTTTTTCTTCTTTTCTTGAAATTTTTGTTCATTGTTCTCCAGCTAGATCAAATCTATGCAAGCTCAACTACAATTTCACATGGTATTAGAGTCCATGAGAGCTAGGAACAAGGAACATAAACAAACTATTTTCAAGTACTCAAGATTGGACCTAGTAGAAATAATGGAGTTTCCACCTTTGATAACTCCCATGCAATATAACTACTTGGACTGCAAGTCCAATAATCTACTTTAGCTAGGAGGTAGAGACTTGTATTGAATATACATGGAAAAATAGATTGAACCAAATTAGGCAATTGAAAAATCCAAGTATTTCATCTGCATGGATGAGGCCTTCAATCTCCTATGCTTATTAATTCATCTAGAATTACCATTTTATGTTTAAGCATGCACCACTCAAAATAAAGTTTGGGCCACCTTGGAGACACTCTTTGTGTGGTAATATGAGATGTAGGGTCACATTCTTTAAAATGGTGCCCAACCCATTATATTGTTGAGTAGTCTAAAAAATATTGAAGGTTCCAAGCCTTATTACTCCAATTGAAATGATGCAGAATGGACAAATTCAAGAAAGAAAATCAGTCAATTTTTTCCATGTTGTGAAAATTAGTTCTAGAGGATGCTATATTTTTTTCCACTTTTAAAAATTCTAGGTTTGTAATAGGAGCAACCTATAAGATTCGCACATTTGATTCTTTTATTGGGTTTATGATACATGAACATGATAAGATCATAAAAATGGGAACATTTAAAAGTTACGAAGTTGATGAACTTGTTATGCATGAAAGTGGTAAGGCCAACTCAAGATTCAATTATAAATACGAAGGAAAAGGAAAGGAAAAAGAACCAAATGAGTGAAAGGGAGGCAATCTGAAACCTATGGATGGATCTACAAGCTCAAAGGGAAAGAAGGGAAAAAATAGGCAATCAAAATGCATCTATTGAAACTATGGTTATCATTCAAAATCGTCATGTATGAAGAAAAAAATAGATCTCATAGTGAATATTATTCAATAAAGAAATGTCGGTGATTATATTCCAAAGAATAGCAAGAAGAAGTAAGGAGAAAGACCACTTGAAACAAGAGGGAATGCTTATCCATTAGTCATATTCATTTTATCTCAATGCATGTATTACAGATTCTGTAGCTTCACATCACATGGTAGCCACAAAATATGTTCTCTCATCTATGTTGGTCCTCCTATTCTCATTGGACATGATTCTCTAATAGAGGAAAGTAGACAAGGGAGGGTATATCTCGAAGATGTAAGTTTCAAGAATGTCTTGCATATTCCAAAGCCTCCAAAAAATATTCTCTCCATGTATCAAAATGACACATAATAGCACTTAAAGGAGAGTTAAATTGACACATGAATAGATGATAATATATGATATGCATGATAACTCCAAAATTGCAATTAGTAAGGTAAATCATTAATCTTTTTTGTACACTTTTTCTAAGGTTGTTCCTCAACCATATGCCAATTTTCTACTAGCACATGTGAATGATCAAATTAGAATTTGAAATGGAAGGTTGAGCACTTAAATTTCTAATACATGAAATCGGTTAGAAAATAAGGGATGTTAAGAGTCATCTGCCATAGTAATTTTTTATGGAGTTTGTGATGCACGTGCTCTTGGAAAGCATCCACAAGAAAATTTTGGGAAGGGGCATGCATGGAGGACCTCCGTTCCCTTGGAGCTCATTCAAAATGATCTTGTGGGTCCATTTACAAACCCTTCTATACGAAAATCCATATATGTACTCACATTTGTAGATGATTGATTGAGACATGTGTAGGTGTACTTTATCAAACTCAAATCTAAAGTGTATGAGAAATTGAATATTTTCAATGTGCATGCCAAAAAAAGTCAACAAAATTGACTAACATACTCCATAAAAATAATGAATTAGAGTATGCAAACAAGGATTTCCAACATGTTTGTGCTAAAATAAGAATACGGTTGCAACACATAGGTCTTTACACTTTACAAGGCAATATTGTAGTTAGGAAGAAGAATAGATACTTGAAAAACATGGCTAGTTTCATCTTGCATACAAGGTCCTATGCTTGAAAATTCTATAGGTTAAAGAAATAATTTTTTCTTCTTACATACAAAATAGTTCTCCTCACAAATATATTAAAATAAAACTACCTTTCCCAACATCAACTGACATGTAACTGGAAATCACACATTTTTTCATTTTTGGATCTCTTACATGGGCCCATATTCCTATAGAAAAGAGGAAGGATGTGGAGCCTCAATGAAAATGACATGTCTTTATTGTAAATCCATATAGTGTAAAATTTTATAGACTATTATATTTTTCAATATAAAGGATATTCATTGAGAGGAGTGTTTACTTTGAAGAAATTCCCCTACATGCATCTAAGGAACAATGTGCATAAATTTTTGTGCTTCCTTTTATAATATATTTAAGAGATGATGCATCTTGTCATTCATATAAGATTTTAAATCTAAATTCCATTGTTGATTTAGAATATCATGATCATGCATGAAAATATTGATATTACTGACCACTTTCATCATATAAGTGATGCCTCATGAGTTATATCTTAGGTGATCCTACAACTAGATCTTAATTTGAAGAAGCACATCAAGAACAAAGAGTTGTAGAATTCATTATTCCCATGTATTGCTATATGGTTCCACCATCCTATCCTCAAAAATATGAATATGCTACATGGAATACTTTATAGGAAGTAGTTATAGAGGAAGAATACAACACCCTCATTAAGAACCAAACTTGGGATTTGGTTCCACTTCCTTCAGATCGTAATATTGTCAAATGCATGAGGGTCTATAGGACAAAATAAGAAGCAAATGGGCTCATGAGTAGATATAAAGAAAAAATGGTTCCTAAAGGATTAGTATGATCATATACCAATTATGTTAAAACCTTTTCTCCAGTGGCCAAAATGTACTCTATTTGGTTAACTCTTGCCATTGTAGCAGCAACAAGTTGGGAGTTTCACCATATGGATTTGAAGAACGCATTTCTTCATGGTGATCTCAAAGAAAAAATTTATATGGAGTAGCCACAAGGGTACATAAATATTTCATCCTTAGTTTTCTAAGTTAATAAGTCTCTTTATGGCCTCAAGGAAGAACCTAGGGAATGATATTCTAAAATGGATTCATATTAACACTCTCATTATTTCATCTGATTTAAATTATCCGAATTATTATTCTATAAGAATGTCTAGATATGTGTTTCTAATATTGATTTATGTATATTATTTACTAATCACATGTAGTTGAGCATTATCCATTGCTATAAATAAAATTTCTTTGTATGATAGGATTTCCATGATAGACATAATCTAGAATGATTCAGGGTTAAAAAATGGTCACTTCAATAATGTGAGAGATCTCTTAGATTTCTTTCACATAACTACCTACAAGCCAGCAACTACACCTTATTGATGGTACACCTTGAGGATGGAAAGGATACACCATTGGTTGAATGCATGATCGAGACATAACTTGCCAAGCATTTCCTATATCTCACTCACTCTCATACATATTTCTCATATGCAGTAGGCACAATTTCTAGGTACATGCAGGAGCCACATGAGAAACATTGGAAGGATCCCAAGCACATACTAAGATATGATTAGTGAACCATCAATTATAGGATTTATTATGCAACAGGATGTACTTTTTGATGGGTCCCATCAATAGGTATATTTTGAGGCCCGTTGTCCTATTCTCCAACTGTTAAACTCTCCCATTGTGGCTAATATGTAGAAAAAGAAGCATTTTTGGAGATATTTACCATGCAGGGGCATGTTGTATGAATTTAGAGAGAATATAGGAGGCTTTTCCAGTACATAACTCTCAATCTTAACTGGAATCTGAGGAAATCAAGTGCACATAAATATCCAAGGGAACCAGATCCACAAATTTCGATATTTTGGAGGTAAGTAGTCCTCCTCTCAAGGGAGATGCCCATCATTCACTTTTTGTATAAATAAACAAGCCTAAGGGCTCATTAGGATTCAAAATGTTGGAGCTAGGAAGAGCTATTGAAGGTTCAGTACTTCAGATTCTTGTCTTGATTTTACGACTATGTATTTGCAAAATGTTTTCTTTTAATGAAAGGTCCTTTTTTATCTTCATCTAAGTTGGTTTAAGAGAGATGACACCCTTGGGTTAGGGCCCAACCCATAGACTTTAATCCCTCTCATGTAATCTTTCTTGTTCTTGTTCAAGTCATCGTATTTCTTTCCATGTCTAAGTAGGCATTATATTGCAAAAATTGTAGTTGCATGTTTGGTAACTACCTCTCTTGTGGGAAGTGTGGTTGAAAAGTCTACAACAAAAACGAAGAACTATGTGTTTATGATTTCTTGGAAATTGCTAGGTTGGATTGAAATAATTTTTCATGCTTGGTTTTTTCAACATAGGATTTAGAAACATGATTTGACAAATAGATTAGATGCATGTTGTAGGATAGAAAAGATCTCGAAGAAATAAAATTCATCTCATTCTTACCACTTTGATTAATTTTACTGCAATATCGATTAGTAGATGTATGCTCTTGATTGATAGTTTGCAGAGGCTGCTAGTGGCTTGCATAGGTTGGCACAGTCATCCACATCCACTTAGACATCTCCATTCTCCAACTATAAACTGTTGGGTTGTGTTATATTGTTTCCACGACTAGCCTCCCTAGTTCACCGGGGAGTTAGAAGGGGAACGGAGCCCCCACTTTGTTGCACTGACTGTGCAGTGGGGGGGTTAGAGGGGGTTTGAGGGGGGTGGTTAGCCCCCCTCTATGGGGTTTGGGGCAGCTCCCCAGGGAAATTTTTTTTGGACCCTACATTAGGTTGGGTGGACCTACCTATGGTTTTGTGCATGGTTTTCACACATGGTTTTGGACGTGATGGATTTCAGTCCATGGTTTTGGATGTGATGTTTTTTGGTCCATGGTTTTGGATGCAATGGTTTTCGGTCCATGGTATTGGATGCTTTGGCATGTGTAAATATGTATTGTAACATTGAAAGTAACATAATGAAAATCAATCTGGTAGTCTCGGCTTTTGTATTGAAGGGAAAATCTCTATCTATATGTGTTTTATGTGTTATGCTCTTGCATTGTTTATTTAATGTTGTTAGAATTCATATGTAGGTAATTTCTGTACGGGGTTAAAACCTACAATAGGAATCAAAGTTGTTCTAGATTCAAGGGGATGCCTTTGTTGCTGAGGGGTTTCACTCGGGCCTGTGGTAGACCCTGTTTAGTGGGAGATCTATGGGATCGATTCTGGTGGTGAAAGAAGATGGTGAGTGCAAAGATAGAGATCAAGAAATTTAATGCTCAGAGTTTTGAGTTGTGGAAACTCAAGATAGTGGATCTGTTGGTGGATAAAGATTAGTGGATTGCGTAGATCTGGGTAGTAAGCCAACGGGAGTGTCCGATGAAGAATGGAAGAAGTTGGATCGGAAGGCAAAGAGCACAATACGATTGTGTGTCTCAGATTCGATATTGTTGAATGTATCAGCGGAACCTACGGTTAAGGCTTTGCGGGACAAGTTAGGGACTTTGTATCAATCTAAGTCTTTGGTGAATAAACTGTTCCTATGGAATATGTTGTATAACCTGAGGATGAAAGATGGAGACTTGGTGATAGAGGATCTAAATTCATTTAATGTTGCGTTAAGTCAGTTATTATCTATTGATATTAAAATTTCATATGAAGATAAGTGCTGCTGTTTGTTGTGTTCTCTACCAAATTCATGGGATAATTTGGTTATTGTAATAGGTAGCAATGTAATTGCCTTACAATTTGATGAAATAGTCTCATCCTTACTAACGGAGGAGATGAGATGGAAAAATATGGAGAGCCAGAATGGTGATGCCTTATATGTACGAGGACGGTCCCAGAACATAAACAAAAATAAGTCATTGAGTGGGAGATCTAAATCTCGAGGAAAACGTCTAAAGGTGGTGTGTTGTAAATACGGAAAGGAAGGGCACTACAAAAGGGACTGTAAATCTAAAGCTCTTGACAAAGGAAGGAGATCTGATGATTCTCCTTCTGTAGAGGTGAAAACCACCTCAGATGAAGGTGGGGATGTGTACTTGGCTTCTTTAAGTACACATGTAGATCATGAGGCATGGTTGATTGACTCAGGTGCATCCTTTCACTTCACTCCCCATAGAGAGTGGTTCTGCGAGTATGAGAAATATGATGGTGGTGATGTCTTCTTGGGGAATGATAGGAAGTCTAGAATCATTGGTCGTGGAAAAGTAAAGTTGAAGTTCCAAGGTGGAAGGGTTAGGACAATTCCAAGTGTTCTGCATATTCCTCCATTGGCCAGAAATATGATTTCCGTAAGCAAGCTGGATTATGTAGGTGTAAAAACAGTGTTCGAGAAGGATACCTGCAGGATTTTTTCGAGAGCACTGGTATTGATGCAGGGAGTTCGGATTGGAACTCTATACAAGCTGCAAGGCAACACTGTTGTTGATGGGTGCAATAGTTTTGTGGTTCCTGAAAGTGAAGCATAAAATCTAGTGGTCTCTAGAGAGAAGACCATGCTGTGGCATCAAAGGCTTGGACATATTGGAGAGAAGTGCCTTCAAATACTTCATGGTAAATTTATGGTAGAAGGTATGAGTAATATCTCTATGGATTTTGATTTCCATGAAAATATTGTATATGGGAAGAAGAATCGGGTGAGTTTCGCCTCTAGTGGTAAGAGGGTGAAACAGATATTAGAACTTGTGCACGGTGATGTTTTTGGATCTGTGAAGGTTCCATCACTGGTTAAGTTTGTGTAGTATGTATCATTTATAGATTACTTCTCAAGGAATACATGGATATATTTCCTTAAGAAGAAATATGAAGTCTTTGACATGTTTAAAGAATTTAAGGCTCTGGTGGAAAACCAAACAGAGAAGAAGATAAAGGTGTTGAGGACAAATAATGGTGGAGAGTTTTGGAGTAAGGAGTTGATCTAAAAATCACTTGTGAGTGACCTCGGTTAAATAATTATTGAATGAAGGTCTTATAGACTCATGTGCTGGTGTGTGTCTATGTTATTTTAAGCAACAAATCAATCAGATTGCAAAATACACAGACACTGGAAAATGGAAAATAGTAAGAGAAACACAGTAAGAAAATACAAGAACACAATAATTAATAAGGAGTTCACCGTATCCTCCAAGTCTACGTCTCTGGTCCAGCTTTTAGTGGTGGCCTTCTTTTATTGTGTCTTTGAAGCAGATATTTACAATTAGGAGCTCACTTTGAGTCTACTGAAACAGATAATGTTTGGTAAGGTGGTTCTTCGATCCCCCAAGCCACTAGAGTGAATAGACTCTTTTCCTTACCAGATCTTGACCTCTCTGGTCTTTAATGGGAGAAGCCCAATGTGGTGCTCAATTCCCAACAGATCCTCTCAGGGATTGCTTGAACGTCTCAAGATTTCTGTCTGCTCGGCTCTCTATTTTCTACTTCTTTCTTCACTATCTTTTCTTTGCTCTCACCCTCTCTGTCTTCGTTCTCCTTTCTTCCCCTTTTCTTTTTTCTCTCTGTCTGTTCATGGCTTATATCCAATTTGTCTTCAACTGTTGACTTCCTCTTATGCCCCTTCGGTTCGCCTACTATTGTTTGCTTGGAGTTCCCTACCTCTGTGTCATCTCCAACGTCTCACAGGGAGGTGGCCACTTGTCCTCTCTCAAACTACACCAGCTCTTCCTTAACGGTTCAGTTTTTCAGTTACACTATGGAATGACTTATCTACCAACTCAACGATCAAATCAGATGTCAAACTTCTCTATGCCATGGCTTAATCCCCTATCAAGTCTGGTTCCTCCAGTAGACGCAATCTCCACCATCAAATCTGGAGCCCCTAGATCCTACGACATTTGTTCATTTTGCGTGGTTGACTTGCTCGACCATTAGCGCATGATGAGAGGTGGTTTTCTCTCTCATCTTCCAGACACACGTCGTGCGCTAAATGGAATCGCTCGCTTTTAGCCAAATCTGCTTACCACCCAATGATACCCCCGATATACCACCAGTTTTGGAGCGTGGGTTCTGCCTTTCACCTTACCGCCTTCCCCACGGTTTCCCAGCTTCCCATACGACTGAGTGCTAGGGGCCTTTTGTTCTCAAGGGGTTTTGCCCAGCAATGCGTGAGTTTCCCGATCTAGGCTTCCCAAGTGCCAGTTCTGCCAACTGCACGGTCTCCATGGGCCTCGGTCAGCGTGCTTTGACCGAGGTCCTCGTCGTTCCTTGCTAGCTACAAACTGCCACTGTCCAGAGGTTTTCCTGATCGCTCTTTACCCATAAATTCAAAGTCTGACCTGTTTGGATACAATCATGGCACCTTGATAATCTTCATGGATCTAATTTGGATCACGACCTTCCCACTAAAAAGGCTTTTAGACCACCAAAAGTTGGTTTTCAAGAATAGACTAAGTGAGGGTACAATTGTCTCACTTATCCAATATCTATCCACTTTGCACTACTTGGATTTGAACCCCTGAGCCCAATTCTGAGGTACTCAACATCTCCCCTGCGTGTCATCCTCACCTTCCTGTCTAGAACTGTGTTTTCCTACAATTCATTAAGATATTCAGGTAGCAAGTCATTAATAGAAGGCAATTGACTCTGCTCTTCGGGATCTTCAATTAGTGAAGGTTCAAACAATATCAAGCAATCCGCATTTACGACTGAGTAGATTTGCATGTAAGCTAGTACATAAGGGCGAAAAGTATTTTCACCAATCTTCTCAAGTATCTTGAAGGGTCCATACCTGATAGGCTTTAGCTTCTTACCTTCACCTTGCATCCTGTCCTTGCTGATATACAGCCAGACTTGGTCACCAACTTGGAAACTATGCTCCATCCGATGCTTATCATGCCTTGCCTTGTATTTGGGTTGGCTCTTTTCTAGCTGTTCATGTACTGCCTAGTGGATCTCTTGGATTTGTTCAATGAACCTAGTTGCCCTGTCCACATCACTATGTCCCTCAACTGTGGTGTCATTACCAAAGACAAAATCCAAAGGAGACATTGGTGTGAAACTAAAACAGGTCTCAAAAGGAGATATCTATGTAGAAGAATGTTTGACTCTTTTGTAAGCATGTTGCACATAACACAAATGTTCATCCCAAATCTTAGGACGTTTGCTGCAATAGCCCCTGAGTAACCGGATCACTGTCCTGTTAACTACTTCTGTCTGGCCATCAGTTTGTGGATGAAAAGTTGTGCTTTTATTCAGAGTTTGGTGTCCATCAGTTCCCACAGACTTGACTAAAGCTTCCCCACAAATTAGTTGTCTCGATCAAATACAATGGAAGTGGGTAATCCAAAATGAACCCATACATGTTCAAAAAATAGTTTTGTAATTTGTTCAACTATAATCTATTTATTACAAGGTATCAAAATACACATTTTGCTGAACCTATCCACAACAACATACAAATAATCATGACCTTTTCTAGATTTAGGCAGTCCCCCACCAAAATCCATGGAAACACTTTCCCAATGGTGAGAATGAACTGGTAATGGAGTGTACAAGCCTAGTTTTCTATTGCTGGGATTGCTTTTAGCACACATGTACATGTTCTTACATATCTAGAAACTGTCTCATTCATTTTTGGCCAGTAAAAAAATATTTGCAGCTGTGCAACTGTTTTACTTACCCCAAAGTGACCTGATATTAGAGAAGTGTGTGATTCTCGAATTATCTTTATTCTTTTAGTTTGTGGAATGCATAACTTCCCACAATGGTATAAGAGTTGGCCCTTTACATGATAATCCAATTCTTCTTCTCGTTCACCTTGACGTAAAGTTGCATATACACCTTCAAAGTCTATATCTTGAGTATATTGTTCAATGTAGCTCTCATGTAAGAAAAAATTATTCTTAAGTATAGTAGATGCATTTATAATGGGTCTAGATAACATATCTGCAACTTTATTATGTATGCCCTTTTCATATCTGATGAGTAAATGAAACTGTTGTAGAAACCCCATCCATCTATAGTGTCTTGATTGCTGCAACTTAGTTTGGGAGTGTAGATATTGAAGTGATTGATGATCAGTATGTATTACTCTTTCTTTGCCCATTAAGTAATGTTTCCACCTTTTCACACTCTGTACTAATGCATACAATTCTTTATCATATGTAGGATAGTTAACTACTACAGAATTAAAGGTCTCAGAATGATAACATATGGGTTTACCATGTTGTGTCAACACTGCTCCCATGGCATAGTCACTAGGATCTACTTGGATCTCAAATGGTCTTTGAAGATCAGGCAGTGCTAGTACAGGTGCTGTACTAATCTTTTCTTTCAAGGAGTCGAAGGCTTTCTGCTGTTTGCGTCCCCACTGAAACACCTTGTTCAATCTTGTTAAAGCATGTAAGGGAGCTGCAACTAAGGAAAAGTTAGAAATGAACTTTCTCCAATATTGTGCTTCCCCTAAGAAGCTTCTAACTTCTGTAGCAGATTTGGGTTTAGGCCAGTTTACAATGACTGCCACTTTATAGGGATCTATCTTCAATTCACCACCCCCTACTATATGACCCAAATAATTCAGAGATGTTTTGCCAAATTCACATTTTGCGAGTTTAACATAAAGTTTTTCACTTTTCAAAACATCTAGTGTCTGCTTAACATGATTTAAGTGTTCTTCCCATGTTTTGCTAAAAATTAGAATGTGATTCAGATACACAATAACAAAATCATCAATAAAAGGTCTGAGTACATCATTCATTAATCTCATGAAAGTAGTAGGGGCATTAATTAAGTCAAAAGGCATAACTAGCCACTCATACAATCCCTGCTTTGTTTTGAAAGCAGTGTTCCATACATCTTGTTCTGCGACTCTGACCTGATGGTATCCACTGTGCAAGTCTAGCTTGGAAAAATAAACAACCTCCTTCAACTGATCTAAAAGATCATTTATGCGAGGAATGGGATAATGATTTTTGATTGTTATCTTATTCAGTGCTCGGTAATCAATGCACATTCTCCACGAGCCATCTTTCTTTCTCACCAAAACAATTAGTGACCCACATGGTGATGTGCTAGGTCTAATGAACCCTTTCTCAAGCAACTCCTGCACCTGCTTCTTGATTTCATCATTCTCTAAAGCGGACAACCTATACATTTCAATGTTAGGCAATGGAGCATCTTGCTACAAAATAATATCATGCACTATTTCCTTTTTGGGTGGCAGACCTTTAGGTTCTTGAAACAAGATATCATACTCTGAAACAACCTTTTCTAAATCAGCTTGTTGTTTAGCATTACAGCTCCCAAATACATTGGTTTTATCAGGTTTCTTTTCCTTTACAACCATCAGTAAGAATTGTTTGCATGAATTTATCATTCTTTTCATCTGCACTGAGTTTATGAGAGTATAGTTATTCTTGAGCTTATGAGCTCTTACAAAGTATTCGATTCCATCTTTGACAAGTAGATACTTGTTCTTAGCTCTATGGAAGATAGCTTTTCTGTCATACAAGTAATGACTTCATAAAACAATTCCACATATATCCAAAGGAATTATGTCTAACTCAACCTCATCTACAAATGCTGACCCAAAAGAAAACTTGAGTTTGCACTGTCTAGTAACTTGTAGTTGTGCTTTATCATTCAACCATCCTAATGGGTATGGCTTCTTGTGAGGTGTAGTTACTAATCCAAACTTCTTTACAATTGCTTCAGAAATTAAATTTACTTGTGAGCCACTATCAAACAAAGTATCAATCTTTTGATGTTTTAAAATAACTGGAATGTGGAAAATCTCATGTCTTTTTCTCTCATTTTCTTCATCAATAGTAGATTGTGTAGAATTACTAGTAGATGCTTCATAATTCTTACCTCTTATACTTGTGGCTACAATAGTTGTTTCATCTCCTGATTCCGACCCCAAATCTTTCTGAATAGCTGCAACAATCTTCTTCTTCTTGCCCTCGAACTTCTTAGGTCTCAGCTTTAGATGAAAAATCCAACAGTGCTCATCATCATGCCCATCCTTTTTACAGTGAGTGCATGAAGATTTGCTTTTCTCTGCAGTGTTAGCCTTCGTTGCTTTCCATTTCTGCTTTATTTTTTCCTTATTCTTGCTTGCAGTGGGCTGGGATGGTTCCCCAACTTCTAGACTCCCATTCTTTCCTCTAGCTTCTAGATGAGTAGCTTGTACAAATACCTCATCTATACTAGTGGGATTAAACATGAGGATAGTGTGCCTCATGTAGTTGTGTAGACCACCAATGTACTTCAACAGAGTCTCAGGTGAGTCTAATGAGATTCCTAGAATCAATGCTCTCCTTCTAAGTTCTTGAGTGTACCCTTGCATACTTTTCCCTTTCAACTGTCAAAGAGTTTGCCAACTCATCATGGCTTGCTGCATGTAGGCCAATGAATAGAACTGCCTTTTGATTGTAGAACAAATTCACTCCAGACAGAGATATTCTTACCATGTATTTTCATGCCAGCTTGGGTTCTACCTTCCCACCAATCCAAGGCAATGCCTCCAAGGCGTAGGATTGCCAACTGAATCTTGCTCTTCTCTGAGTTGATGTTCTGCACTTTGCAATAAAAATCAATTTGTCTAATCCAATTGTCCAACTTTTCTACATTTAACTCTCCATCATATATAGGTAAATCAAATTTAACATCTAGTTTAACAAAAGATGCCTTCTTTTTGTGTTCAGGGCTGTTTAGAGGTGTGAGAAAGCTTTCCTCTTTCCCTTTTCCTTTTGAGTGGTCATGGAAGTGAGATTCATCTTCTCCTTTGTCTTGTTTAGAGCTTGATGAATCTTCATCCTTGTGTTTTCTAAAGTCCCTATACATTTCTTCTACCATGGATTTTATGGCTAGGAAACTATCTATGAATTAAGGGTTTGGCCCCATAGAACCTTACTCTGACATTGTCTTCCGAGGATAGACTCTCCTAATATCAGGATTAGTTTCGACCAACTCTCCTTCTCAAAGCATGTGGTATCAGAAATTTGATACATTTATATGAGGACTTGGCTTCACTAGAAGCAAATCAGATCAATGTGTGTATTTTAAATTAATTGGTGACCTTTATCTAGTCTTGTATGTGGATGATATGTTGTTGGTTGGAACTGAAAAAGAAATTATCCAGGATTTGAAGACCCAATTATTGTCCAAATTCGACATGAAAGATCTTGGTGTTGCAAACTATATTTTGCGCATGGAAATTAAAAGAGATCAAGCAAAGAGGAAGCTCTGGTTAAACCAAAGGAAGTATGTCGAGACAATACTGCAGAGGTTTAATATGTAGGATAGTAAACTGGTGAAGGTTTGTATTCTTGTAGGTGTAAAGTTATGTTTCGAATAGTGTCCCAAGGCACAAGAAGTGGAAGAGGACATTTCTTGTGTTCCTTATGCATTTGTATTCGGTAGCCTGATGTATGCAATGGTTTGTACTAGACTAGACATTGCACATGTAGTGGGTGTATTGAGCAAGTTTATGTCAGAACCAGGGAAGGAGCACTGGATAGTAGTGAAGCGGGTTTTCAGGTATTTGCGTGCTACTAGTGATTATGGTTTGTGCTACCAAGGAAGACCAGGATTGGACAGAGTGTTGGATTTTCATTGCTTTTTTGATGCAGACTGGGATGGAGATTTGGATTAGAGAAGATCTACAAGTGGGTATGTGTTTAACCTATTTGGAGGTGCAGTCAGTTGGATGAGTAAGAAACAATCTGTAGTGGCACTATCAACTACAAAGGCAGAATACATGGCAGCCACTCATGCAAGCAAGGAAGCAGTTTGGTTGTAGATATTGTGTTCAAGTATGGGGTTAGTACAGGCAGGTATAAGGATAGACTATGACAGCCAAAGTGCAATGGCAGAAAAAAACCTACTTATTATTCAAAGACAAAGCACATTGATGTTCAATATCACTTTGTGAGGGATATGATAGAAGAAGAAAAGTTGTTTCTGGTAAAGGTGGACACTTTGAAGAATACTGTAGATGCATTGACAAAATCTATGAGCTCTGAGAAGTTCTCTTGGTGTAGAGAAACAATGGGTGTTTCAGGGCTGGATAAATGACTAAGCTCTCTTGTGGCCCCCTATGGAAAGAAAACAACAAGTGGGAGAATGTTAGGTTGTGTTATATTATTTCCATGACTAGCCTCCCTAGTTCACCGGGGGGTTAGAGCGGGGGTGGAGGCCCGCCTTCGTTGTGCCGACTGTGTAGTGGGGTGGTCATAGGTGGGCTACCGCCCCCTTGTATGGGGGGTTTGATGGGGGGTAGTTAGCCCCCCTCTACCGGGTTCAGGGAAATTCCCTGGGGAATTTTTTTTGGACTCTATATTAGGTTGGACGGACCTACCTATGGTTTTGTGCATGGTTTTCACACATCATTTTGGACGCGATGGTTTTCAGTCCATGGTTTTGGATGCAATGGTTTTCGGTCCATGGTTTTGGATATGATGGTTTTCAGTCCATGGTATACATGGATAAATATGTATTGTAACATTGAAAGGAACATAATGAAAATCAGTCTGGCAGTCCCAGTTTTGGGATCCAGGGGAAAATCTATATGTATACATGTTTTATGTGTTATGCTCTCGCATTTTTTATTTTATGTTAGAATTCGTATGCAGGTAATTTCTATACGGGATTAAAACCTACAACAACTAGATACCCCTACTGAGTAAGAACTACACCAATAACATAGTCGAAGGAATCTATCTCAATCTCAAATGGTTTTTGCAGGTCTGGTAATATGAGAATTGGTGCAGAGAAGAGGTGATGCTTCAAATTGGAAAATGCCTTCTGTTGGGTTTAAGACCAAAATAACTTTTCTTTCACTCTTCCCTTGGTGACTTGACTAAAAGGCCAAGTGATATGAGAGAAACCCAACATGAACTTGTGGTAGAAATTGGCAAGACCCAGAAAGCTGTTGAGCTTTGTTAGACGTATTGGGGTTTGCCAATCCCAAATGAATTGTATCTTGGTTGGGTCCACATGCACACCCTGATCATTAATGATGTGCCCCAGATATTGAACCTAGGTCTTTCCAAAAGTGCATTTCTCCAAATAGGCAAACAACTTGTGTTGTCGTAGGGTTTGGAGGACCCGTTGAATATGGTGGAGGTGCTCTTCCCAACTCTAGCTGAAGATCAAGATGTCATCTAGACACACCACCAAAAATTCATTAGTGAAGGGTCACAAGATGTCATCAATCATTCTCATGATGGTTTCGAGGGCATTTTTCAACCCAAAAGGCATGACCAACCATTAAAAAAAGCCCTCCTTGGATTTGAAGGTAGTCTTTCACACAGTAGAGGGTTCGATAGGCACCTAGTGATAATCAGACTTCATATCAATCTTGCTAAAATATTTGGCCCTCTTGAGCTAGTCCAAAAGGTCATCAATCCATGGGATTGGGTACCTATTTCATATAGTGATATTGTTCAGTGCCTGATAGTCAATACAGAGTCCCCAGGTCCCGTCCTTCTTCTACACTAATATAATCTGGCTCCCACAAGGTGATGAGCTTGGCCTGATGTTCCCTTTCTACAACAACTCTTAAATCTGCCTCTTGATTTCATCATTCTCCACAATAGAGCGTCGATAAATTGGTTCATTGGGTAGTGGCACACCCGAGGTCAGATCAATGAAGTGCTTGACCTGAGAATGCAGAGGCACCCCCGTAGGTGACGAGAAAATGTCCTTGTACTCCTCCACTTGTTAGAAAATTATATATTACAGAGCAATGGAACACATAAAATATTGCAGAAATATAAACACAGAAAATGCATAAAACAAGAGAGACACATATATACGTGGTTCACCCAATTTGGGCTACGTCCGTGGAGAAACAACCAATCCTTCCTTTTATATTATCCAGCAAACTGAAGAGATACAACTTACAGTAGATCCACTATAATTCCCTCTTCGCTTTCAATCTCCTCTCTCTTCCTCACTCAGAATACAAATATATATATAGATGAAATACAATTCCCCCATATATAGTGAGGGGTTGCCTTCTAGGGCAAAAAACCCTAAATTAAACATAACTTATACCATCAGATCCCCGCCTAATGAATGGCCCAGATTGACTACGAAATTACAACATTTTACAATGCAATTTTACATCTATTCTTAGCTTCGGGGGTGCTGTCCTTGATCCCCTACCAAGGGGGGCTTCCCCTTGGACCCCCCTACAATGAATATTTTACAAGTGGCAACGAACTAGGGTCCAATGCGGCGATACCTTTGAATACAGAAGATAATTAGGCTCCACACCCAACAATCTCCCACTTAGAGACTGATTATAACAACTCCATCGCTGCTTCATTTGTTGGACAATCCACTTTGGACCTAACTGTTTCTCATCTTCTTCATCATACTTGAAGACCAATTGAAACTGAGCAAATTCTCAGTTTCTCCCTGGTTACAACTTTTGTTAACATATCTGCATGATTCTGGCTAGTGTGTATCTTTTCTAGCTTCAATTTTCCATCTTCCAACACTGACCGTATCAAATGGTACTTGAGCTATATATATTTAGTCTTGGAATGAAATGCAGAGTACTTTGCAAGATGTATGGCACTTTGGATGTCACTGTATAACTTGCCCAACTCCTGCTTCTTACCCAATTCATCCAGAAACCTTTGTAACCAAATCATTTCTTTACTAGCATCTATAGCAGCAACGTACTCTGCTTCTATTGTTGTGAGTGCAACAACACTTTGTAGTTTTGAGACCCAACTGATAGTTGTTCCACCTACAGTAAACACATACCCTATTCTGCTCCTCCTGTTATCTCTATCACCCACCATATCTGCATCAACATATCCCTGTAGAGAAATGTTTGAACCACCAAAGCATAATGCTTGATTTGTGGTACCTCTCAAATACTTGAGAATCCACTTCACCACTATCCAATGTTCTTTTCCTGGATTGTTGATGTACTTGCTTACAACTCCCACTACATGTGCAATATCAAGCCTTGTGCAGACCATTGCATACATTAAGCTTCCAACTGTGGATGCATATGGAACTTTAGACATGTGATCCATTTCTTCCTGAGTCTTGGGACACTCCTCCTTACTTAATTTTAAATGGCTAGCCAAAGGTATACTAACTGGTTTTGCATTCTGCATATTAAACCTTTTTGACACCTGTTCTATGTACTCACCTTGAGACAATGTTAATTTGCGATTCTTCCTATCTCTAGTTATTCTCATACTAAGGATTTGTTTTGCAGCACCCAAATCCTTCATTGTAAATGAGTTTTCTAATTTTCTTTTGAGCACATTTATTTCCTACATGTCAAAACCTGCAACAAGCATTTCATCTACATACAATAACAATATAATATAGCTACCATCATTTTTCCTTTTGAGATAAACACAATGATCAGAGTGACATCTAGTATAACCTTGTCCAGACATAAACCTGTCAAATTTTAGATACCACTACCTTGGAGCTTGTTTTAAGCCATACAAGCTCTTCTTCAATCTGCACACTAGTTTCTCCTTCCCTTTTACCTCATATCCCTGTGGCTGTTGCATATATATCTCTTCCTCCAAATCCACATGGAGAAAGGTTGTCTTTACATCTAACCACTCAAGATGCAAATCTTCAGCTGCTACTAGATTTAAAATAGTTCTGATTGAAGTCATTTTAAAAACAAGAGAAAATATCTCATCAAAGTCTATACCTTTTTATGTGCAAACCCTTTAACCACAAGTCTAGATTTATACCTTTTTCTGCCTCCATCTTCTTCCTTCAACTTGTAAACCCATTTATTATGCAATGTTGTTTTACCTGTAGGCAACCTTAGTAAGTCCCAAGTCTGGTTATGTGCTAAGGAGTCCATCTCTTCTTTCATGGCTTGCTCCCACTTCTTCCTAGTTTCTACCTGCACTGCTTCTTCATAACATTCTGGTTCACCAGAATTAGTCAACAATACATAATATAATGAAGGAGAGTATCGTTCAAGGGGTCTACTTATCCTGGTAGATCTTCTAACACCATTTTTAGGTGTTTGAGGTGCTTATTGTTGTTTTGGTTGTTGTCTTAGCTGTTGATCATTATGATTTTCAAGCACCATCACTTTTCTTGTGATCTCATCAAGCACTGTGTATTCTCTATTTTCTTTTTCCTATTTCTTTTCCTGTAGCTGATCCTTATACAAAACATTTTCATTGAATATGACATCTCTGCTCCTAATGATTTTGTGTTTTTCATAATCATAAAAGAGATAACCAAAATCATTAACACCATATCCAATAAAGGTACATTTCTTTGATTTTGCCTCAAGCTTTGTTCTATTTTCTTTATTAATGTGGACAAAGGCTTCACAACCAAACGTCTTTAAAAAGGAGTAGTTTACCTTTTTACCTGTCCATGCCTCCTCTGGAATACCGCCATCCAAGGAACTTGAAGGCCCTTTGTTTATTAGATAGACAATAGTATCTACAACATCTGCCCAAAATTGTAAAGGAAATCCTACATGCAATCTCACGCACCTTGCACTCTCCATGATTTTCCTGTTCATCCTTTTTGACACACCATTTTCTTTTGGTGTTCCTGGAGTTGTCTTCTCTCTACGAATTCTATTCTTTGAATAGTACCAATCAAACTATTTTCTGCAATATTCACCTCCATTGTCTAATCTGAGACACTTCAACCTTTTTCCTGTCTCATTTTCAACCAATGCTTTCCATTTCTTGAAAGTATCAGATACATCAGATTTATTTCGAATACAAAAAATCTAGGGTTTTCTAATTGCATCATCAATAAAAGTAACATAATAATGAGGGCCACCGAGAGATGATACCTAAGCAGGTCCCCATACATCTGTATGCACAGGCTCTAATTTTTCGATCTTCTTTTCTTTCCCAACTCTGAGGAATCTGACTCTCTTCTGTTTTCCATAAACACAATTTTCACAGAATTTTAAATCAACATGCTTCAAACTTGGCTACAAATTTCTTGAGTCAAGAATCTGCATCCCCTCCTCACTTATATGCCCAAGCCCATGTGCCACAATGTCATATCTTCTCCTCTAGAGGTTAAATCATTGATAAAATTAGAAATACCATTTCATAAATACAATGTACCAACCTTTCCTCCTTTTGATATTACCAAGGATCCTTTAGTGACCTTCCAGGTTTTATCTGTGAAAGTTGTTATGCAACCTTCACCTCCCAACTTCCCTGTTGAAATTAGATTTTTCTTCAGATCTGGAACATGCCTTAGCTCCTTCAATAGCCACTGATTTCCATTTTGTTTTTTTATGAAAACTGTACCCATTCCAATGATTTTACAGGGTTTATCATCACCCAATCGAACCTGTCCAAAATCTCCTTGAACATAATCATAAAAATGTTTCCTATTAGGTGTGGCATGGAATGAACCCCCTGAATCTACCACCCAAGCATCAATAATATTTTCTAATGAAATAATCAAAGAATATTACAACACATCACCTGTTACATTCACTTCATGATTAGTTTCTTGTTGTGCATCTCCTTCTTTTCCCTTTTGAGACTTGAAGTCTTTCTTCAGGTGTCCTTTCTTCCCACATTTCGAGCACACTATCCCAGATCCAGACTTGGATCTGCCTTTTCTTGACTTACTGTGATATCTAGGGCTCTTTCTTCTTTCCATTTTTCTTCCCCTAGTCTCTGCAGTCAAAGCATTACCTGATTTTTCACAAGATCTTTTCCGTCACATTTCATCACTAATGATTGCATTGACAACATCATCAAACTTTAAAGTACCATATCCAGAGATAGAGTTACTAATGGCCATAACTAAACCATTCCAATTTTTTGGCAATGAGCACAGAAATAACAGAGCCCTAACTTCATCATCAAAAGTTACCCCTACAGAACTTAACTGACTGGTAACTGTATTAAACTCAATTAAATGATTAGCAATAGATCCACCTTTTGACATCTTCATATTAAACAAACGCTTCATAAGAAATACCTTATTTGAGGCTGAGGGCTTTTCATATAGTTTTCCAGTGTCGACATTAAACCATTTGTTGTCGTCTCCTTTTAAATATTGAACACTATCAACGTCTCTAGGCACAACCGTATTGTTCCAAGTGATTTTTGGTCAAGAATATCCAATTCTGTGTTTGTCATACTCTTTGGCTTCTTTTCCTTTCCGCTGAATGGTTGGTATAGATATCTATGATACAGATAATCTTCCATCTGCATCTTCCATAGCTGGTAGTTTTTGCCGTTGAATTTTTCAACCCTAAACCTACCATCTTCTACCATTGCTCCCACTCGAACCAAGAACCCTTCTCTCCTGTGATTTTATCACCAAAATAGACCTTTGGCTCTGATACTAGTTGTTAGAAAATTATATATTACAGAGAAATGGAACACATAAAATATTGCAGAAATATAAACACAGAAATGCATAAAACAAGAGAGACACAGATATACGTGGTTCACCCAGTTTGGGCTACATCCAGAGAGAAACAACCAATCCTTCTTTTTATATGATCCAACAAACTAAAGAGATACAACCTACAGTAGATCTATTGTAATTCCCTCTTCGCTCTCAATCTCCTCTCTCTTCCTCACTCTGAATACAGATATACATAGACGCAATACAATTCCCTCATATATAGCAAGGGGTTTCCTTCTAGGGAAAAAAAACCCTAAATTAAACATAACTTCTACCATAAGGTCTCCACCTAATGAACGACCTGGATTGACTATGAAATTACAACATTTTATAAGGAAATTTTACATATATTCTTAGCTTTGGGGGCACTGCCCCCGATCCTCCCGCCAGGCGGGGGCTCCCAAAGGTTGCAGCTGCCCCCCTGGACCCCCCTTGTAGCAAATATTTTACGGATGGCATTGCCACCCCATTATGAACTGGGGTCCAATGCGGTGATATCTTTGAATACAGAAGATAATCAGGCTCCACACCCAACACCACTACCTTGTGCATCTACTATTTTTGTGTGAAGGAGCCTTGTTTAGAAGTGATGGCCATAATCTTCTTCTTTCCATGAAAGAGAGTCATAAGGAGAATAAAATTCCTGGTTTATGAAATGATCTTACTGCATTTATTTAAGGTGATAAAAGAGATGGTAGTAGGCAGGGCTACCTCTCGTATCATATGCAACTTATTGCCCAAATTAATAAGAATAGATAGAGGTCGTGACTCATATACAACATGTCACTTTCACAAGTATAATTTTCCCAATAATACATCACAAAATTCAAGAGGGGAAACATCACATAATACCTCATCTGTGAAGGGCTTGATGCTGTAGGGATGGCAACACTGTCATCTGACACGAAGATCTCATCCTTAGTGAAGCCACTCGATGGTGTACAACTACGGATGTGATGTAGCCAATATACCCACCTGCTTCATGACCTCTACTGAAATGAGGTTCTTTTGGCTCTTACTCTTGACAATGAATTGCAACAGAGAACCATTCACCCACATTTGTGAGTGGGAGAGGAATTCCCTCTCCTCTGGATCTTGAGGCTCATTCTTCTAGATCTTGGTGGTGGCCACGTGGCACTGGGATCTGCATCAATGATCTTCTTACCCTTGTCATTCCCCTTGTTGGGTTTTGACTCAGAGTCAAAACATGTGTTTGATTCAAAAGCCTTCATCTCAGCCACCAGTGACTGCTTGGCCTGACACTCACTCGTATTATGATTGGTCTCTTATGGAACTCACACCATTTTCCTATTGTTCTTTGCTTGCAGCTTCAATGAGTTGTCCTGCCTTGGCTTTATCCTTTGCTCTGTGGTTTGGGGGAGCCTTTCCCTTGCTTTGGATTTGCAGATCCAAAGTCTCTCTTCTTCTGTTTAGACTTCTTCTCAATCTTGATAGTGTATCGGTATGTTGTGCTGAGCAATGAGATGTATAGGAACTCCATATCGTCCTAGATGTACCTATGTAGGAAGTCATGGTACTTGACTATCAAATGTTGCTTAGAATCCTTGATACCTAACTTCATGTGAAGGGTATGAAAAACATTGGTAAAATTTAGCATGTCTTGGTCCCTTCCCTACCACAGCGTGGTCCACTTTATGTATTTATCATCATAGCCCCCGACAAGGTAGTACTACTCCTTGATGGGATCACAGAACAAATTCCAAGCGGGTGTGGCTAAAATTAGTGAGGGTGTACTTTCGTCCTTCATCCCACAGTAGGTTTCCGACCAGTCCTTGACATGGGGTTGACTTTGATAAGTGCAAAAGTAATCATTTCCGAGCTAGAGAAATCATGAACAAAAAAATATCTTTCAGGTAGATTTAGCCATTTATCTATGACTTCTGCATCTATCTTACCTTCAAATATGGGGATGTCAAAGTAAACTTGTACCTTAAAGGGTGTAGCAATTCTAGAGTAGTTGCTAGAAGGAGATGCATCACCTTTAGGTAGCTATTTAAGGATCTTGGAAAACTTGTCCTCATCTCATTCCTCTATCACTCAAGGGCTTCTTCAAGAAATATTTTGAAAGAATCTCATGCCCCCTTGTCTTTCTTCTCTTCCACCATAGGATGTCGTCGGGATTTGCGAGGCTGGTCTTGCAAAGGTTCGACCAGTTGAAGCCCTAACTCCTTATATCCCGACCTTGTTGAGGACATGCAAAGAAAAACAGAGAAAGAGAAGACCGCTCTGATACCACTAATTTGAAATTAAATAGGAACATAACAAATTATAGATATAACAATAAATAAAGACATACAACAGAAATAATGCTTCATTTCATTAATATAAAATAGTGAAATATGCTTACAAACAGAAAGGAAATAAAACTACCTCGGGAAATGGTTACTTATCTATGAGGAGAGATGTGGTGGCTACATGGCTCTGAAATGTGTTACAATTAGGCTTGAAGGCCCATTTATTACTAAGAAATAATGGAAAACCCTAAACATTCAAAAACCTAACCCTAGGAGATGAAGCGCCAAAGTATGGGCCCTGTTTGGGTAATTTTGTACATCAACTTCCCAAGGTAATAAATTTGGCATACGATCTCTACTTGATGCACACAACACCTCATTAGAAAGATGTATCCAAGGACTACAACTTTTAAATGAAAAAATTAGAAAAAGCTTTCCAAAAAACGTTTTTTAGGGCCTTAAAATGGCTCCGAAAGTTCAGGACTTGGAAAGATGCCAAAACTACTAAACTATGCTACAATTAAGGAAACTAAAAAAATGAAAGAGAGTGGTGGTGGCCCAAGTGGAATAGTTGGGTTTCCACCAATATCCACCTCGATCATCAAGGTGATGTGGAGTACTTGTCTTTTAAATAAGGTCAACTCTCTCTTAATCTTGGCTAATTTTAGCAAGCTTGTCCTCATATCAGCATGAAGTCATTCTTAACATTCTAAGGAGTTGGGTTTTTTCTTTTACAAAAGAAATGATTAGTTAGGTTTTTTTTTCTAGGGTTCTTCTTAGTACAAACATTGCTAGGGTTTACAAATCATAGAAGCCAAAATATTCAAGATCAACCACTTTAGGAAATGAAAATTCTACAAGCATGCTATTGAGTTAGTCATAAATCCATAGAGAAATTTTTGAAAATCCTTTTATACAATTTATTTCATTTGTTGAACATAAAACCTAGTCCTTATATGCAGGGAAAGGCTTCAAATCCTTAACATACATACATATATATTCATAATATGACACTAACTTTCAAAATAGCATAAGATTCATTAACATTTTCCTTATGTGAGTTCACCATGATCTAGAAATCATAGCCTTATATGCACAATAGTTTGCAAGAGAACTAGGAATGATACATACCTCTTTTGACCTTACCTTTTTCTAACAAATATTTGAACCTTTGACTTATTTTAAGTTGTCATGTTCCAAATTTATTTCAGCAAAGGCGTCTCAATCATTCAACCATTGCACGGACCAAAAATAAATTCTCTGAGTTGTTGATTGTCTTAGCTTCATATATAGGTCAACTTCATTATGTAACTCATCCTCCTTTCAAATATAAGTATAGTTGCTTCATGTACAAGTGTCACATAGATTAAACTTCATATGCCTAGTCATAGTTCTTTCACAGAGCTCTCAAATTCTTCAACCTTCAGAGATGATTTATATAGATTTGGTTTTCTTCCATTGAATGATTACTACAACAAGGGGTATTTTGTAGAAACTTCTTTTCGTTATGTCCAAACTCAGAGTATCAACCATCAAATCGTTATACAGAACAATGTTACCTCATGACTTCACATATGATCACAACATTAGAAAATTATATATTACAGAAAAATGGAACACATAATATATTGTAGAAATATAAACATAGAAAACATATAAAACAAGAGAGACACAGATATATGTGGTTCACCCAGTTTGGGCTATGTCAATGGAGAAACAACCAGTCCTTCCTTTTATATTATCGAACAAAATGAAGAGATACAGCCTACAACAGATCCACTGTAATTCCCTCTTTTCTCTAAATCTCCTCTCTCTTCCTCATTCAGAATACAAATCTACATATACGCAATAGAATTCCCTCATATATAGCGAGGGGTTGCCTTTTAGGGAAAAAAACCCTAAATTTAACATAACTTCTATCGTCAGATCTCTTCATAATGAATGCCCCAAATTGACTACGAAATTACAACATTTTACAAGGAAATTTTACATTTATTTTTATCTTCGAGGGCATTGCCCCCAATCCCCCACCAACTGGGGGGCTCCAAATATTCATCGTTTCCCCCCGTGGTGGCGTACATTTTATGGGCAGCGTTGCTGCCACATTAGGAACTAGGGTCCAATGTGGCGATACCTCTAAATAAAGAAGATAATCAGGCTCCACACCCAACACATAGAGCTTCATACTTGCATTGAATATAGAGATGATGATCTTTTCCTATAGTTCACATAGTACTCCTATAACATTTTCAATATAGCGTGACATCAAATCTAGATGATATCACAAGAATTTTATATTTGTCACAAGTTTGTCTTTGTTCTAGTAGAAACTTCACTATCCTTGGGAATTCTTGGTATATAATTTTCTTCTTTTGAAATTAGATACTATATTATACTTGTTGTTTTTAGCAACATAATACCTTTATACTTCAATGATTTCCACATGGAATTATTCATAAAAAATTAATGATTTGAATAACTCAAATCTAGGTGTCATCATGAATTTCTTGATTGTTCGAGTTTTAAGTCATGACAAGTTTATAAGATTCATACCTTTGATTTGTAATCGAATTAAATCATGCTCCTTCACTTGATATATATGCCCAAAACACAAGATATTTTGATTGTCGCGTATTCATAGATAACATTTTTGCATGGATTGAATGATAATGCCTCAAAGATGTATTAGTTTCAGGATTTTTTCTTTTATAGAGAGAATACTAGTTACCATTAATCCTTCTGAATTTTAGCCTATATCCTTTATTCTATCCTTCATAGATTACAAGTGGAGGAGACTAGTTGAATGTGAATTCCATAAATACATTTAGCCACAAAGACTATATCATAGAGATTCAAACTATAATTTGAGATATATCTAATGATCTTCTTGTTTTTCTTGAGAAAGGATTCCTAGATTCATCCTAGTCTTTATATACATTGTTCAAATTATTCTTCAGTGATGGATGGCATGAATAATTTTTCTTTATATTTGATGTTAACAATAGATTTTTTCAACTTTCTTCTCCTTTGAGGGCTTAGCCTAATCATCATTTTCACAAAGTATAAAAATACTTTGATATCTTTGACCTTCAGATGAATTTTGGATAAAGATAAAAGCCTCCTATAGTAGCGTTAATTTCATACTTTCTATTGTAAGCTTTTCTTGAGTTCAAACTTCAAACAAAGAATTCAGATCATCTAAATTTCGGATTTCCTTGAATGTATGATACAAACCGAGAGAGGAAAATAGACTCCTTGCTTAATTATACCCCTTATTTCTCCTAGGATATTCTTTCTTACAGAATTCTGGTCCTTTCCATAATCTTCTTAAATGTTAATAGTAGATATCCTACTGTAGAGGTGTCTTTAAGTACGTTGAGGTTGATGAGAAATATTGTTGGGCGAGTGAGTGAGAACTTGATGATGGTGCTAAGACCCTTTAATAATGTCTTTGAGAGAGAAGGAGAGAGATGCTAACATAATATCTTCTTCAAACCTTCCTTTGGGAGGGATGATTGTTGCAATATTATCTCTAAATATGCTAAGTTGAAGTGATCTTCATAATTCCTTCCATTCACATTAGCTTTGATACAATGTTGAGAAATCAAGATGATTAAATATTAGGGTAGATTTATATTAACTTGATAATTATTTGTTAATATTTTTTGTATTCTTATTAAATTTACATTCTCATCATTAAGCAGTTAAAAAAAAATCATGAAGATCACAAGAGACAAAGAACAAACGAATTAGGCTCCAAGCTAGGGAAAAACCCCACAAGGGGTAAAACACAAGAAATCCTCTTCCTATAGAATCATATCAAAGTGATATATCCAAGACCCAAGACTCCAAGACCATGGCTGCCATAAAGAACTCAAGTTATCCCTTCTCGAAGCCATCTCCAACAAGTCTTACTCAACAAAAGTCAACACTAGTCAAATCTCTAAATTCTAGTCAATCCATGAAATTTCGAGCCCTTAAATTTCACCCTTGAAATAATTTCAAAAGACCGCAGAAGAACTCACATGTGTGAACATAATTATGGAATACATATATTCATATTTCTCTTTCGTTTTACTTCCTTCTCTATCCCCATACTTCGCTAGTTTTCTTCTTGTCTTGCCACATAGTAGATGTACATGAGTGAGCGATCAATGAGGTCGAACTTCCTTGTATTTATACATGTCCAAGAGATCAAAAAGTATCCCCTAGGGATGACCTTGACTATGGAGGACATTTTGACTCTTTAAGTCAATACAATTTTTTTTTTTGTTTCTTACAAGAAGTCCAAATGGAACTTTGACTCAAATATATTTCTTTGACTCATAATAAATTTTCCTTTGACTCAATTGACCCTATAATCATGGAAAACATTCTTTGACTAGAAATAAAATAATAATAATGAATATAATAATTGAATAAATAAATACATAAATAGTATATTTGAATTACATTAGGAAGACTGAAACTAGTTACATTTCTAACAACAGGAAATCCTAATCCTATAGTGGAGTATTCTCCCCTACCTAGAAATATGTTGAAACTTGAGAAAAAAATATTAGAATTTAGTACACATTCTCATACACTATGGGGGTGGATTCAAGATACGAAATCCAACTAATACTTCTAGGTTTCATCAATATCTTGAAGTTATGGCAATCCCATAAAATATCATTGGTTGGGCCTCCTTGAAAAGCTCATAAGATATAATCACGAACTTTCCTTAGACTTTTCCACTAAATTATAACACCCTGAAGGCCAATAAATAATGATTACAATCAAAGGGCTAGTAATATATGTTGATGGAAACTCAATTAGTAGGATCACCACTCTCCCAAATGGGGTACATTGGAGTAAATATGAAAGATAAGAAGATATCAATGATAATAGAGGATTCTTTCTCCTTAATGAATAACCAGATGAGGATAAGAATGTGATCAAGAGGGAAATTGTACCTTACCCTTGGGATGAGATAGTCTACCATGATCTGAAATACATTTTTTCTAAGAGAAGGCTAATCATAGTGTGTTCTTACTAATTTAGACTCCTCTATTAGTTGAGAATCTACGCTCACATACCAACTCATGAGTGTTTAAGAATACCATACTTCTCCACTATCTTAAGGATATGATCACAAAGGTCAAGGAGGGTATGCAAAATTACCTAGCCCATCATGACCTAATTAGATTGGTAGTCATAGATGCATTAGAAAATGTTTATCATTTTATTTCCTAGATGTACTTTGTGGATATGGATAAACAAATTTTCTTAGATCCCTAGAGAGTATTTTAAAAAGCCTAGGAAGAGGTTGAAAAACCCCAAAAGAGGCTAGCTAAGAATAGGAAAAAAAGGAAGTTGCCAACCCTGTAGAGAAAAGAGAAGGAGAAGAACCCCTGAAGGAAGAAGAGAAGGAAATTATTGCCACATTAGGAGGAATCAACACACCAAAATATCCAAATACAAGTATACATGCTCAACATGTTGTTTACACTATCTAATAAAGAACAAGGATAAGGTATAGTGGCAATCCAAAGCATCCTTCTCCAACCCCTATGATTATTAGGGAGACCCCCCGTCTAGAAAAAAAAAGTGCTACATGATGAAAAGAAGAAAAATTAAAGGCACTAGAGGCACAAATAGCATAAATGGTATCACCTCTTCAGGAAATAAGGAAGAAAATACAACCACATGAAAAAGTTTCTCACCTATAAGAACAAGGTTCCATACTACATGAACAACTTGCAGAATTGTAAAAACTTGAAAAATCAGCCAAGCAATTAAGAAATCCCCATTGCTACATTTCTCGGCCATTAATAACTAATCCTCTTCCTATGGAAACATTAGGAAAAATGATTTCTGAGAACCTAGTGCCATATGCCACTCAAGGTAAAAGGGAAAATGTTGAGACTCACTGGTGGAAAGGAATAAATAAATCTAAAGGAGTAGTTGATATTTCTAGAATGGAGGATGAGATGAAGAGAATGAGAGAAAAAAATGAACTCCTAAAGTTGGATTGATAAAATTGGAGGGAGCACCTATAGAAAGAAAACTAGTAATTTAAAAGTGAATTACGAAAGGGACAAGGATTATTACTAGAAAAGGACACCTAGGTTGCAAACTTGGAAATAGCTCTGGGAAACTATTTCCCTGCACTCCTTAGAGGAAATAAATTTTAGATAACCTTCAAATATTACCCATTATTATTGAAGGAGAAATGGTGTTGAGTGTAGATAGGCATGATTTTATTGAAGGGGACCATCTCTCTACAATATACCAAGAACTTCATTGACTTCTGTCTATAATGTAGTATAGAAGTCAAAATCAGGGTTGGTAAATTTTACCTTCACAACATTGTTCTTACCTATCTAACCATATCAGACCCAAGCCCTTATTTGGGAGATGCACCATTATTGTCCCTAACATCTTGGCTAAGCCATGAGGAGGTCAGAGCTAAAGAAGTAGAAAATACCATGGATTGAGAGCTGAAGGAGCCATTGTAGATGAAACCTAAACACCCAAATCCATCAATCATCACCTCCACTCATGTAATCCTGGAAGAATATCCTAATGTAATGGAAATTTACAAGAAAATGAAAGTCGAGACCATCATCAACTTTGATGATACTTTCAAATTATTGGGAGAAGAAATATCACAATCTTGTAGAAGGAGATGGCAGGCGATACCTTATAGCATTAAAATTAGAGAATACCATTCTCTTGAAAGATTAAAAGCTACACTTTCCAAGACACCTTTGTATGAGAGGATTATTTAGAGGCTTAGGTTCAAATGGATTGGGCTTAGATTAAATCAACCCCTACTGATAGGGCTCCGTGAAAATCAAATTTAGGAAGTGGATTCCATGTAATGGTAGTACATTAAAGAGAATGTTGGTTTATACTAAGTAGACACAACCAAGTCTAGCCTAACATGGAATGCCAAATAAGTTGTAAAATAAATAAATGAGGAAGAGCGTATGAGGGAGGAAGAGTTAGTTTCTCAAAGGGTGAGAAATAGTTTTAGTACGGGGGTATGATGGGCCTCCCAAATAGGTAAAACATAATGCCCATCTAACCACTCCTAGTAACATCAATGCTACAATAAACCTTCCTTTTATGTACTTAATAACACTTTCCTATTTTATTGAGTTCTTAGGAGGTTCAAAGAGATTTTTCCTACTTTTTGTTCCTAACATGAAAATTGTGCAGAATATTAAGGGGATTTTGTAGATTTTGAGTAGATCTAGACAAAGATATTTGTGGGGCCTTCTCCATACTACAAAATACTTTCGACTCTACTAGCTAAGGGTAATAAATACTCCTTCTTTCTGCTACGTGGTGACCCATTAAACATGATCCATCTTCTTAGCGATTTTGGAGGGAAAAAAATTCCTCCCCTCAAGGATGATGGCCCCTACCCATTTTGTATAAATATAGGGCTTGAGTAGCCTAGTGGAAGCACTAGGAGTAGTAGAATAACAACGTAGATCGTTAGGAGAAGCTAGAGTTCAAGTTCTATAACTTTTTCCATGTGCAAGAAATTCCTCAGTTAATGAACATAATCATCGATTTCAACTCTTAGTCTAGAATTTTCCGAAGGGTTTTGAGCTTCCTTGGGTTAGGGCCCACCCTAGGTGCTCAACATCCCTCTTGTACTATTATTATTTATGTATTTGTTTATCACTGTAGCTTATTTTTGAACATTACTTTTATGCATGATTATATAGATGGTTTATGAATTATCTTTCCTTACAAAGAATATTAGAATTAAATGATAATATTGGTAGAAATTACATGGGTAAATAGCATTCTTATTTATATATTTAATTCAGTTTATTTTTTGCTATCCATTTTTTCCATCATTCAATGTTTAGTTGTGTGAGCAGAATCCAGTATTTTACAGTTATAGGAAACCCAACATCATTGTATCTTGATTGGATAAACCTTCCAATCTAATTTTATGACTTAGGCATGTGTGCCTTATCATGAGACAACCTCCTCTTAGCTTCTTTTCCTTCACAACCTTGGATTTAGCATATTTTCCTACTCATTGGATTATCTCCTGTACCAAAAAAGGTACCCCTATAGAAGTTTGCAATTTTCCTCCAAAACATGATCATATTTAGACCAAATTCATGATTTTCCTTCTTTGATGTATGCAATTTCCTTGGAACATTGAGAAATAATTTTATAGGTAGAGAGACTAAGTAGATGCCTTTGCTTAGGTGATGTAGAAATTGCTCCTTTCATGCAAAATTAGGGTTTATTGTTTGTATGTTTTTATTTTAGTAATGTGTTTTCTTTCATTAGAAAATAGAATTGGTATGCTTTCACTTCATTAAAATTAGAATAATTTTCCTTCCTTTGTTGCAATTAATCTTTCTTTTTCCTTTTATATTTCATTCCCAACAATTTCGTTTTTCTTGCAGGATAGAATAGTCGTATTGATCCATATTTCATTTCAGTTATTCCAACTACATAAAAGTAAGAAAAAAGGAAGAGATAATTTTTGTGAAACATACAATGCCAACCCCTGTTAAGTTTGTAGAAACCTCGAGTTGACAGTTAAAGTTGAGACCCTTGGAAGTTGCAACATTGTTGTTACAATATTGAGGTCCATCACTTGTTCCTCTTTCAAAGAATATTCTCCATGCTTTGAATTAATGAAAAGGATATTCATCAGTTACCAAATATATGTTAATGATCATATTATATGTAGTAGGATCCCACAATCTATCCATTATTATCATCATCATAACCAATGAAGGTATATTTATTCAATATAGGGTCTAATTTAGAACATTGATTCCTAGGAGCAAGAATGTAAGATTCATAACCAAAAAATTTAAATTTGAATAATAACATGGATTACCATCCAAACCTTTTCATGGATTTTAAAATTTACTATGACCAATTGTGATCACTTTACAAGATAACAAGTCATAGGGACTACTTCTTCCAACAACTCTTGTTGCAAATTAACATTGTTGAGCATGATTCTTGCTTTTCATAGAAGAGTCATGTTCATGCATTTTTTAATACCATTTTTCTAGGGAGTATATGCAGTTTCTTTATGTGTTATAATCCTATATTATTTGTAATATATTTTTAATTCTAAATAAGTGTAAATGATTCTATTATGCATTCTTAAACATTTGATTTTTTTTTCTGGTTTTCTTTTCCACGATTGCACTAAATTGCTTAAATGTATTAAACACATCAAATTCTTTTTTTTTGAAATGTAAGATTGCACTTATATATATATATATATATATATATATATATATATATATATATATATATATATATATATATATATATATATATATATATATATATATATATATATATATATATAAATGACCTATAATTGTCATAAAATATGATGATCGTCCAAAGGAAATAGTAGAGGATTCCCCCCAAACATTAGAAAGAATATAATCAAGAATTTATTTATTAACATGATTTCCTGCATTAAATTTATGTCTACACTTATTTCCAAAAATAATTTTTTTTGCAAAAAATCAAATTTAGAGATTTCAAAGTTGGAAGTCAATTGTGCTTCATTAATAATTGTAGTCCTCTCCCACTCATATGACCTAGTCACTAATTCCATAAATGAGTGGGTTTAGCCACCTTAGTAGATTCTACCATTTCTTTGTTGACATTATTGCTTCCATCCATATTGTAAAGGTTTCATGTCCTAGCAGCCTTAATGACCACCAAAGTTCCATTATGCACTTACAATGCTCCACCATAACCTATAAACTTACAAAATCCATTATCCAAAGCTCCCAAAAGTTATTAAATTATTCTTTAGTTCAAGAACATGTTTAACATTTGTCAATGTTCTTGTAATAGCATCAAACATTTTAATTTTGATGCTTCCCACCCCAAAAGTATTACAAGAAATTTTATTTCCCATAAAACAATTTCACAATCAACTTTTCGATATGAAGAAAACAAATTTATGTGTGGATGCATATGATGAAAAGTGCCAGGATATAACATCCAATATTCCAATATTCATAGTATTGAGGAACATTGCTAGTAGAAAAATCCCTGTCAATCATACCTTAGCCTAATTCAATTGGGTTTTCCTCCTTTTTGGATTCATCTTTGGATTCCTATCCTTCCAAAAATCCTTTTGGGATGCCTAGCCTTGTTGTGGTATGAACATATGAGTTTACTCCTTTTTCCCTTTGACTTTAATCTAGTTGTATCTCTTGATTTTCTCCTATTTCCATGAATTGACCTCTAGCCTCCCTTCGCTCTAGCAAGGAAGTTTGAATAATTTATTTCTTAACCTCTTAAGAAAACAATGTTGCAACAAAAAAATCAAATCATTATTTTTAGTATTACTAAAGTGAATGCAAGCTACAAAATGACTCCTAAATTCAGGAAATAAACATAACAACTTAATTTCCTTATCTTCACCATTTATTTTAATATTCATACTATTCAATTGGAAATGAGAGTGTTAAACAAATAACGTGATTTGGAATTTTCCTACCTTATTTCAAACTATATAACTTCCTCTTCATGTAGATCTAATTCGTCAAGGACTTTTTCTTGTAAAAGCTTTCTAACTTGGTCTACAATCATGCTATTTTTCCTTCCCCATTGATGCCAAAAAATACATCATCAACTAGACATAACTGAATTGTACTGAGCACTCTAGCATCCATGTCCTCCCATTCTTCATCAGTCATCATTGTAGGGTTTTCCATCTTTCCCATTAATGCCTTCTATAACCCTTGTTGTACTAACAAATATTGCATTTTTAATTTCAATAATTCAAAATTACTTTTTCCATTATATTTTTCAACTTCAAATTTAGTATTTTTCACCTTCACCCTTATCCTCTACATAAGCTCTCCCTCAAAATATTTTATTTTTATTTTTTTAGTTAAAAAATAAACAATTTCACAAAACCCTATTTCTAAAAAATCCATTTAGAAACCATGCTCAAAAGCCTATATTTTCAAACTCCGAGAAACCGTATTTCATTTTGTTGAAAGTTTAATTGTGAATATCTATACCATATAAAAGTATATATATATCTTCTAGGAAAATGAGCTTAGAAATTTATACTACCACAGATTGATACAAAAAAGAAACCCAATTTCGTTTTCCAAAATCTCTACGAGAGTTTCTTTCTCATGAAAATTAAACATTATTTCCATCAGTTGATTCATTCTCCTTCGAAGAGGATGACATGAACTTTGTTGTATACCATTTTTCATTGCATCAGTTTTAGGTGGCTTGTAATCAGATATTTGGTTAAAACTTAAGATTCCATGATCATTCAAATGTTGAGTCAATGGGGGAGGAATACAGTATCCATGTTAACATCCAATCTATGGATTTAGATGAATTTGTATTCTGGATCCATTTGTAACATTCGAGGTGGGATAGTTTCCAACAACAAGAAAATATTTAATGATGGACTTCTAGATGAAAAAATCATGGTTTATCTATTTTTTAGGAGATCTAATCCAATCTATTATATGTATGGGGATTATATGTTTTTGGCAGATAAATTGAGTCCATAGACTTACACATTTTATGTGCATCCAAGCCCCTTTGGCTACAATACCTTTTGAGAACCAATGGAGGGCTTTTAGTTGCCAACCCATAAGATCTCTTGGAATGGCTATCTTATACCCAAATGTGAGAGTACACATTCTTCTTCCTCTTTATCATTCCCATAATAGTTATGAATATAGATTTATGATTTTATGGAAGCTCCATGTAGGAATCTAACTCAATGAGGGACTAGATTCATATTCACTTTTCTATCCTTTCAATTATCCATTGCCAATTTTATGATAGTTGTTTTGCTTTATCCTGAATTCCATGGATTTTAGTCCTCGACAAGATACCTCCTCCACTTTGATAGAGAAGAGAGTTCTAATATGTTATATTACTTCCAGCCTCAGATGCTAATAGTAAAGGGAGGATTTTTTGAGGTTTATAAGCATTTTAGTGGCCCTTCTGAAGGTATAAAGGAGGATTTTAAAGTGCTAAAAATAATCCATATTTCCATCAAAGAAGATAAAACATCATCCACAAACAAAAAGTGAGTCAAGGGGAAATGTCCGGAGATGTAAATGCGTTTGAAAAAGGTATTATATTTTTCATCTATAATGGGATTTCCTAGGTCATCATTTATTAATAGAAAGAGAAGTGGTGAAAAAAGAAATCCCTGAAGGATACCATGGTCCATGTTGAACAAGGAGGAGATCACACCATTTATTAGAAATGCAATGGAGGAGGCACTGATGTAATTCAAATAATAGGTGAAAAAAGAGCTAAGAAAACCCTAGATGGATAAGTAGGAGTATAATATATAAACAACTTACCTTGTCACAGGCTTTGGAGAGATCCACATTTTATAAGACATATTTTTGGTGTCTTGTATAGATTGAGTGGAGTCCTTCCTTAGCAATCCAAATAACTTCATCTATTTTACATCTTGCAAGGAAACCAAATTACTTAGAGTAGTTTTGGCCTAACAAAATATCTTACAAGTGATTTGCAATGATTTTTGTAGATGGAATAATTTGGGAAATAACTGAAAGGATTTTAGGTGGTAAAATTTAGGAATCAATGTAGTAAATGAAGTGTTGAAAGGTGCCAAATTCTACCCATAAGTATGATATCATTCAACTATTCTCAACAGATCATATCTTAAGAAGTTAAAATATTCCAAATAGAATTCCATGGGGAGGTCATCTAGTCTTAGGATCTTCCCTTTTCAGATATATACAACACCCTTTCTTTGTTAGGTTTTATGACCTTGGCCATTATATTGTCATTTTCCTCTTGGTTTATAAACATAAGGAATAATATAATGATATTCAAGGCATGAGAAACCATTGCTTTTATTTTCCCATTGAAAAATATCCTTGAAATGTCTACAACCTTCCTAGGGTATGTCATGAATGGAGGTGATATAAAACTATTAAATATTTTATTAGGTATGTGTTATGTTCTTTCCATGACTAATTATACGTGCTATATGTGTTGAGGCCTCATAAATCCATGGCAACAACAAGGGGGATAACCAACTGGTTAGGACCTTAAAGTGGCTCCTTTTCCATTTCAGATAGTGGCTCCGATTGGGGATGATGGGACTAGTTTCCTAGTGTTTTTGGTTTATATGATTTGTGGGATTCTTTCAAACGATTCGCAAAAGAATAACTAAAAACTAACACATCTTTATTCTAAGATGCAAAACTTTGAATTAAATCTATTTTAATCTAACCCGGGGTATTGTTGGTTTTATGTGATATAAAAAGATGTCTATGTAATCTATGATGATATAGATCAATCGTAGACTATATATAGTTAATATATTGTAAGATAATTCATTTGAGAAAATAGCTAATCAAAAGAATTGTGAAAAACATATCGCATATTCTAATGATCATATATAAAACAAACCATTCTCTATTCTAATATTGTACAATAGTGAAATTGATACTTCAAATAGAGATGATAGATTTCATACATAATTCATGAAAGATAAACTTATCACTAATTCTAGAAAAAAGATTTAGCAAACATGATAATAGTACCAGATGTGTATCATTATTCTCATTTGATCAGTGACAATAGGCCACAATAAATCTTCTGCCAATGAGTATATCAAAGAATACAATAATGCATCAACAGTGATCAACAAAAATATATGTAATTGAAAAGACCATGTTCCATGATTTCATCAAGGCATCTACAAACTTACGATAGCGCATTCTTTGTAAATGTCCTTAATAAAATTCTAGACCTTTCTCTAAATGCATGAGAAGGGTTTAAATACTATTCTAATTAACTAAAAACAAATCATACAAAATATCTATGAGGAGGTTTCAAACAACCTTCCTCATTCCTAGTATCCAACTTTCCAAAAATAAAACTACTAAAAAATGACTCACGTCTTTCTCGATGAATCACCACTGCTCGCTTTGCCTCTCAGCTCACAAATGTTGGACATTGGCCTAACTTGTGGTGTCATCCCAAATTGTGTTCTCAACTGCCCTACAAATATAGTGCCGTGTAAAGGTGGCAACATTCTTTGTACTGAATCCAAGGAGTAATTCAAGGTCATGATCTAAATGTGTGGTTTGACCAAAAGTTGCCACACTGATTTTGAGTTGGTTTTTGATAGCCTCTCAATTGTTTCTTTCTGTAGCTGAATTTTATTCTTCTAATTCTCATCTAATGCTTTATGATCAGGAAGTGATTTTGAATCACTTTCCTTTATGAGGTTGGATGTGTGCAACATGTGATTTACTGTTTTGATCATGCTTTTTGAAATACCTTATGCTTTGGCTATTGTTAATTTGGCCTGTTTAACCTGTGAGTGCCAATTAGTGAATAGAATATCCTTGTATCTTTCCTTGATCTTCGGGAGACTTGACCTTTTCCCCTCATCTAAATCCTGCCATTCAATATAGTCAGAGATCTTAGAATTGAGTTCATTGAACTCAATTCTTTGATTAATGATCATGTTTGTTAATTCTTCACTAGTATTCAGATGTGGAATGATATTTGATGTATGTTGGAGGAAGATCTGTTGTTGCTTTGACAGTGTGCTAAAACCTCATTAATAAATTCCTCTACATTAGGAATATCCTTATACCTTGCTAATTCACTCTTTAGCCACTAGATTTGTTTGTTTTTAGCAGATAAGTCATTTTCATAACTTTTTCTTAGTAGTTCCATATCCGGTTGTAGCTTGTGAAGCTGCTCCTCTGCTTGATGGTTTACGCTGGCTCTTTCCTCATCTAACTACCACTGTAATAATGTGATCTAGTCATCTTTTTTCTTTAATCAAAATAGGGACTTCGGTTGCTTTGTCAATTCTTGCTGTAGCATAGGCTTCGGCAAATTGAGATAGCCAAGTCAAGTGTTCAGTCAGATTTATTTGTGTGTCCTTCCATAGGACATCCACAAATTCATTTTCTACAGGAGTTTCAACTCTCCTTCTCTTTCTCTGTCTATTTACAACAGTTTTATGAAGAGGGCTGTAAAAGACATCCAGAGGAGGGATATCTGTTACATTCAAGACAATTTAAGTAGTTGGGTCTATAGTAATTACCTCTGTATCTTGGAAACTTGTTTTTGGACCTTTAGTGGTCCCTGTTGCTGTAACTATTTGCCCTGCTAGGGTGTGAAATCCAGTGAGATCTTGTGTTGATGATACCTTAGGGGTATCCTGTAGTTTGTCATTGAATGCATCCCACAATTTTTCTAGATCATCTGGTTCTGCCTCCTAATCTTGTGACATTCCTAGCTTAGCCTACTCCTGGGACTCGGTTTCAATTCTATAATTAGTAATCCAAAAATCTTGGGGAAGGTGATCTAGTCTCTGCTCTCTAAACTCCTGGATTTTTTCAATTTCTCTAGATTTAACTTTGTCTTGACCCAATTCCAAATCTGCTCAAAGTTCTCAGCTGATTCCAGTAAATCTTCAAACTCATCTATTGCATGAGTTATAGGTTTGATCTTAACTGAAAGGGTGAATTTCTTTGCTACTTGTGGTGGATCAAAAGACCTTGATGAAAGAGTGGGGAACTTTAATAACTGCAAATTTTGATACTCTTTATATGCATGACCATAACTAACAAGGGTAAATGACCCACACTAAAGGGGAAAATTTGGCCATAGGGATTTCTTCATTTCCCTCAATGTTCTTGTGAGGCCATTTCCTACTGTTTGGTATGCTACTTCCCTTGCCAATATTTTATCCGAGACATACATAGGGAGGACATGTGGGGAATATTGGCTACTAAATATCCTGATATAAGAGAAAGATTCTTCAAGAAAATGCCTTCCAATTGCTTGGAGGTCTGGGATAGCTTCTTTTGTGAATCTCAGACATCTTCTGTTGAAAACTAACTGATGTAAGGGAAGAACAACTCCATAGCATAATTGGTGAAAATGTGGAACAAAATTTTGTTCCCACATTTTCTTATAATTGAAGAAGATAGGAGTAGGATCATTTTTAGTCCATTTCCAACCCATGGTTGGAAAATGAATGCAGAAAAAAATAACATCGAAGACATATGCAGACATGAAGAATTGGGGAACTGCTCTAGAGGAGGTAGCCCTGGTTTGGCGATATTAAGAAATTCCTTTGGCTAAATTCTCAGACAGAATGGTTGCCCAATTCATAATGTGAGAATTAACACAAGCATCAATTAAAGGAACCCGGTTGATTGAGAACTTAGTATTATCGGGGAGAGCACACAACCTACATAGCATAGAGGCTACAAAATTATAAGGGTTGGCTAAAGAAGCAATGGGGTACATACCCTCTTTATCTTGTTTAAACTTATTGTCTCTTCTCCTCCATTCCTATATCATTTGAAATGGGTCTTCATTTTCCTTTACAAACATTGCAACAAATTGTTTGTCGTAAATGTCCTACACACCGGGTAGCTTGTACATTTTGTTATAAATTTTCAACTTTGAAAGAACCTAAGACTGTGTTTTTCACTGTCTTGATAAGTCTATCTTCCACTTCTATATTTTCTACTACCCATCTTATCATATCTGTGTATGGAAAGAGCCTAGCCCTTGTTGCTATTCGGTGGAGGAAAGAGCATGTAGCATCTTTGAACTATACTCTTAATGGTTTTGTACTGTCAACAGTTGGTCAAATATCCGTTACTTCGGGGTTTTCACTCTCCATTGTAGTATAGATGGTTTTCCATGCAGTGGCGCCTTTATCTATAGTGCATCTTGTGTCTGTAAAAATGGACGGCATATTTGTGCTTTCAGTTTTTGCGATAGACTGCTTGGTATGATTTTGCATCACCTTCTGAATGGACATCATTTCAATGGAGTTCTTATTCAAATCAACAATAATTAATTGTCGCATAAAATGGAAGATTTGATGAAATGACTGAACTTTTTAAGAAAATATCTGGGGAGTAGGTTTAGCATTAATCAAGCATAACGAACACCATTATTACATTCATAGGGATGATAAGCATATTAAATCATTCTAACCTAACTGATGTCCAACTTAAAACCTCTATTTAAACATTTGTCAAATCCATCGTATCGCATATTTAGAATACAACACGAATGAAACTTGTTAATGGATCATGCGATATGTGATATCGCAATAGTGCAAGATCGCACTATCGGGATATTGCAATATCGGAGCTTTGATAGGTAACAATTAAGCTCTTGCCATAATATCCTCCGATGTGCGATATGTGATCGGGATGTCGCATGGGAAGTTCAATCACAAGTCACATATCGATATTTTTTGAATGTGCTTAACTTTGTTACTAAGGAATTATGTGATTTGCAATTTGCGATGAGGACTTTAATATGTTTTAAGTTAGATTAAAAAAGGGCTCTTTGAAAAGTAACAATTTTTTGAGAGTTGGCATTTTATTCAAAAAAATGGGGAAAATTTTAAAAGGGTCCCAATTTGTATTATATATAATAACTATTTTAATAATAAAAAATGGGGGGGTTGTTGTATAGCACAACAATTAGCGATTCAATTGGGAGAACTAGTTATCTCTGATTAGTTTCTTTGAAATTTCTCAAACTTTCAAAACAAGAAAAGTTTGTAGGAATAAGAATTGTATGATTCATACATTAAAAGGTGTTTCTATGGAATATAAAGTATTCACCTATCTCACTTCTTTTCTTACTCAACTCTTTAACTAATAGAACATAAATGTTTGTATCAGTCAATACTTAGATTTAAAAAAATAAAGTAGGTATTATCTTAAAATTGGCTTTATAAGTTTTTACACATTTATCATAAGTAGAGCCCCTGCTGCCAGCATACATTCATAGCCTCAACAGGGTTATCTTTTAAGCAACAATGATTCATAGTCCCATTTGATATTGATTCCTAATTTAAAAATTTAATCAATTTTTTTTCAATTTCCTTTCACTTGGAACTTGTTTCTTTTTCATGGTACTTTTCACTTTAAATTTTCTTAAAAGCCATTGTCCAAGCTTGGTAACCTGATGGTAACAATGTCATTCACTGGTTGTAATTTAGACTGAACAAGTTGGCTGATGACGAGACCCCTTGTCTTTTGATTGTTTTAATCATTAGCTATTACCCTATTGTGATATGCAGTATTGGTAATATCAGTCTAAATTATTTTCCTATGATCATGATAAACAAGCTCATGATGAGACTTGTTATCTTTTAAGTTTTGAATGTTTTTTAATTACACTATGAAAAAAGATGATTTTATCAGATGCGGTGAATCATTGGCTCATTTAAGAGTTATGGATGATAATTATAGAGTTGGTAAATAGCTTTTTATAGAGAGTCCTTGCTAAGTTATAGGTTCTTTTCTTGACTGGTACAAAAACATCTATACTTTATAAAATCTAGAGTCTTTTCATAAACTAAATGTCTTTAGTAAATTCAAAATTTTCCAAAGAAATAAGCTTTACTTAAATCTCATATTTATAACTGTCCATTTACTCTTCTTATTTATAAAAGCCAGAAAAAATAAAGTAAATTATCAGAAATTTAAAATTTGAACAGCTGAAAGAGATACTATTCAATCCTTATCTTCCTAAAACTGAAATTTAAAACTAAAATTTATATCCTAAGAAAAATATTTTTTAAGAATTTGCCTGTTATAGGTAAAGAGTCTTTCCTACCTGACAAATCTTGTAACAAAATGGTGGATGGGCCTAATTTCTCTATGATTTGAAATGGACCAAGCCACAGTCTTTGGAATGTTGTATGTTTACCTTTTTCCTCATGTGCCTTATCCCACCTCAAAACAAGATCTCCAATTTCAAAAGTTCTTGGGCTGGTAGATGTTGTATCAAATGAAGCCTTAACTATTTGTTGATGATGAGCATGTATTGCCTTGGCTTACTCCCTCTGTTCTTCCAATTTAAGGATTTGATCATGTCTAAGATGAAGAGAAGAAGAAGGGTTTTCATCAATAAACTGCACTAAAGCAAGAGATGGTATTGTTATGTTTGTTGGTAGAATTACTTCTTTCCCATAAACTAATTCAAATGGAGAAGTACCTATTGAGGCCTTTTGAGTGATTCTATTTGCCCAGAGAGCAAATATTAATGCTTTATGCCAATTCTTATGATTTTTCTCTACAGTTCGTTTGATCATTCTAATCAGGTCCGTGTTTGTAGATTCAGCTAATCCATTACCTTGTGGATAATAGTTAGTTGAGTATTGAAGTTTAAAACTTCTTTTCAAAGCAAAATCAACCATAGAATTTCTAGAAAAGTAAGATGCATTATCAAACATTAAAGCTGATGGGAGACCAAACCTGGTAATTATAAACTGATCAACAAAATCCGTAATGTTTATGGTATTAACTACCTTTAATGGGATATATTGTACCCACTTTGTAAAATAATCAGTTGCAGTTAGAATATACTTATGCTGTTTGGAGGAGCTTGGAGTCATTTCACCAATAATATCTAACCCCCATTATTCAAATGGTTGTTGTATATTTACTGGCTACAATGGGAGTGCTTCTTTCCTTTCTCTTCCTGCTACAGTTTGACATACTTTGCATTTCCTCGCATATTCATGTGCATCTTTGAAAAGGGTTGGCCAATAGTACCCGACATGTAAAATTTTATGTGCTATGGTATTTCCTTCGAAATGACCTCCAGGTGGCCCGTCGTGCATTTCCTACATTACCTTTTCAGCTTCATGCTTCTCTAAACACCTTAATAATACAACACCATAATTTCTTCTAAATAACACATCATCAATTAACTGATACTGATTTTCTTTAAGCCTTAGAGCATGCTTAGCTGTTTAATTGAGATATAATGGAGCATGTCCATTTTTCAAGAAAAAATTCAGATCAATGTATTGTGATTGATAATTGTTGAGGCTTACCTCGGATAATTGCGCTTCACTAGATTGATCGTCTTCTGTTGGTAAGTGAGAGGCTTCGGTTAGCATTCTACAAAAACCTTGACCTCTAATAATTTTAGCAAGATGTATTTCTACATCATATTCCTGAAGTGTAGTAACTCAATTATCTCTCTTCTCTCCTACTTCTCGTTGGATTAACAGTTTCCTTACAGTGGGGTAAGGTACTATTATCTTAGTGTGTGTTTTTAGGAGAAAAGGTATGAAATGCTTTAAAGCTTTAAATACAACAAAATCCTGTTTCTCCACAACTGAATAATTTAACTCAACACCTTGTAAGTTAGAACTAAAGAATGAAATAGGTGCTTCAATGTTCTGATAATTTAGCTGTGAAAACTATTGTGTAAGAAGTATCATAAGAGAATGTGTATAATACAAATGGTTTAGGAAGTCGGGAGTTATTAAGGAAGGAGCCTCAATGATGGCTTTATTTATCAACTAAAAAGAATCTTTCTCATCTTTTCCCCATTTAAAAATTGAACTTTTTCGGATCATTGACTTTAGGGGTAAGACAATTTGAGAAAAATGAGGAACAAATCTTTTTTACAAAAATAATTTGTCCTAAAAATGATTGCATCATTTGTTTGTTATATGGCAGGGGAATGTTTTCAATTCCTTGAATCCTATCGGGATTGATATAGATTCATTTCTTAGATACCACCAATTCTAATAATTTACCTTCTGCCAAGGAGAAATAAGATTTTTTAGGATTCAAAGAAATGTTGAATTTCTCACATCTCTCAAAGATTTGTTTTAGGTCACTGATATGGTTGTTTCTATTTTTAGAATAGACAATGATGTCATCTAAATCTATTACAACTGAATTGATGATTATTCCTCTAAAATATATGTCCATAGCACGTTGAAATGTAGCGCCAGCATTAATCAATCCAAATGGCATCTTTTGATATGCATATGTTCCCCATTTTGTCCTAGATGTAGTCTTTAATCTATCATCTAGATGAACCATAATCTGATTGTAACCTGAAAATCCATCAAGAAAAGGCATCAATTAAGAACCTGCAACTAACTATAAAATCTGCTCAATGGTAGCCAAAGGAAACTTATCCTTTTGACATGCTTTATTCAAATTTCTAAAATCTATGCAAATCCTAATGTCTCCATTCTTTTTCCTCACATGAACCATGTTTGACACCCATTTTGAATGTCTTACAGGGAAAATGATTTTGGCTTTAAGAATTTTATTGAGTTCAAACTTAATTTAACTTTCTAAGTTTGGGTGGATCTTCCTAAGTTTCTGTTGGACAGGCTTGTCATTTGAAATCATGGGTATAGTATGCTGAATTACAGAAGTATCATATGTTTTGAGATCTGAATAATCCCAGGAAAATATACTTTTATATTTTCTTAGAAATTTAATGAATGACATCCTTTCCTCAGGTGTGAAGCTCAAACCTAGGTTTATGTTTTTAGGTTTATTAGGTATACGAAGATTAATCTACTAAAATCTTAGAGTAGAACTCTGTGTTTTTGAATTGGTGGTCTTTTTAAACCTATCTTTTAAATCAGAGATATCTTCCATCTTGACTACAAATTTGGGAATTGGATTTGCATCCAGTTTATTTTCGATCTATAAGTCATGTTCATGTTCATCTACGATTTGACCTTCATAAAATACATCCGATGAAACAAAGTCGATTATATCTGTATCATCATTAAACACTCTCCAATTCATTATGTTATCAGGAATGGAAGGCCTAAAAATCAAGTCAATCAAAAATCTATCTGGACTAAATTCCTATGATGGTATCAATTTAGATGCTACATTAGCAAGTAAATCAACACTTGAATTTTGTGATCTAGGGACTATTGAAATATTAAATGTAGTAAAATGAGAAGTGAGGTTTTGATTTAACGCTTGATAATGTTTCAAGTGTCCAAAAATACAATGGATTGTGTTCCTGAGTTGCCTAACAATTATCTCAGAGTCCCCATACAGCTGCAAATATTTAACGTTTAATTCAATGGCTTTGTACAAGCCTTGTATCAATGCTTCATGTTCGACAGTATTATTCTTGCACTGAAATTCAAGTCCGCAAGCTAGCATTGTTTTCTCTCCTTGTGGATTGATTAAAATGCAACCTTCTCCTGCACCATCATTTGATTTTGAACCTTCAAAGTATAGTGTCTAGAACAAAGAATGATATAAAGTTTCATTACTAAGATTAATACATTTAGAAGTGTCTAATTGGGAAAAATTCTCAACCTGAGAAGTAACAATATTTTCTGGGAAAGGTGAGATTTGCGCATTGAATGATCCAAGGAATTATTTAGCAGAATAATTTCCAATAATATTGTTAGTGAAAACTACAGGCTCATTCGTTCCTTCTAATTCAGTGACTGTATGTTTCATAAATTTTTAGTGATCAACTCTAATTTGATTTGGTTTACCATTATATGGTAACCACATGTGTCACTAATCGGTTGCGAAATATCCATGTAGTTCCTCAGACCAATCCCTACTTAAAATAAGACCATAAAATCAGGGATGTCTACCACTAAGACATCAATCACTTGTAGTACCTTTGGGTTGGATGATAATCTAATAGATACTGATAAAATTTCTCCAACAACCTCTACTTTTGTTTTGTCCAATTGAACTATATGCACAACAAACTTTTGAGGAGTAACGCTAAGTTTTGCGCACATAGATATTGGCATGATATTCGAAGAAGCTCCTAAATCAATGAGACAATTATGAACATTTTTATTGAAAATTTCATAAGCCAAAAGGAAAGGAGGAGTGTGAGAAATAGATCTATCACCAATTAGAACAAGATCATTTGGATTCACCTTATTTGAAGGTGATGGGGGTTTTCCCATATGGCTGATAGCTTGGGCTGTAACTGGTGGTGGTATGGGAGCTACAGGAACTGCCTTGAGTTCTCTCAGTAAGATTTTTCGCTATTGTTTGAGTTTGCTCATTTCATATAATGAAATGTTTGCTTTGGTCTTTTTCATGTCTTCAACTATATTTTATTCCACTGTATTTGAAATTATCAAAGTTTTGGAAGTTTTGGAAGGATCTAGGGGAATATGATCAATTTGAACAGTTTTAGATTTCTTACTCATTGCTTTCTATTTTGTGGGAGGGGATTTCTATTTCTAATTTGGTATAGTTGAGTCAACAAATGTTTTTCTCCTTGTAGATGCAAGCATAGCCTCTCTTTCTTCTTCGGTGGGGAGAATAAAGTCCCATAACCCATCTAATTCAACTTCGTCATCAGGCTCTGGTTATTCTTCAGTTGCTAAGGCATCTTCAACATCTTGATTGGATTCAACACTTGAAATCACATTTGGAGGCTGAGATGGCGAAGTAGAACTTCTATTGTATGGGTGTTATGCTTTCTTAGGAACTGATGATTCAGCTACTTGTTTCTTTATTTCAATCATATCATTTGACATAGTTTTTAAGACTTTTTGAAGACCTTCAAGATTGAATGGATCCATTGGGGTTTTAATCTTTGATTCTTTACTAAAAGTCACCTTTTAATATTTTCTATCTTCCATCTCAGATTGTTTTTCTAAAGCTAGAATTCTCTTTTCTACAAACAAGGCTTCTTTCATGTTTTCCAAAAGAGTAGCCTTACCAACTCTATCTACAAAAATGGCTATATTAGAAGGTAAAGAAGAAATGTAACACTCTATTTGTACATCAACAACAGGTTTAGAAGTAGTTGGGATCTTGTTTAATAAATTGTTAAATCTAGAGTTGAAATCTTTGATCCTTTCACCTGAATTTGTTTTCATATTAGATAGAGCATTGATTAAAGATGCCACAGTTCTATTGTCTCCAAATTTTGCAAGAAACAGTTGTTCAAAGTTACCCAATTTGTTATAGTTCCTGTTGGAAGAGAAAAGTACCAGGATCTTATAGATCCTTGTAGAGTATAGGGAAACAACCTTACTACAATATCTTCATGCGCAACTCCATTCAAATTCCTGGTCAAGATAAAATTGTTGATGTTTTCTTCAGCAGGAAGACCATCATATAGATTTTATTTGGGTAACCATTTCTCTGGATGATCAGGAAGAGGATGTGGATTTGCAACAAACACAGCACCAGGACTAGTCCAAGGCTAATTAGCCATAACTTGAGTTGGGATTTGAGAAGATATTGAAGAAAATCCAAAGGTAGTAGGTATGGATGTAGAACTTACAACTGGACTAGTACTACTTGTGGTAGCACTAATTATTTGAGTAGAATAAATGGAAAGATGAGAAGATGTAAATGGACCTGTAGTGAATGAGGGAGTGAATGGAGGGGAATTTGATGTGACCTCACTCGTATCTGACTTAGATCTAGACACAGAAGCTTTCTTACGTTGTGAATGTATTAGAAACTCAAAAGGAGGTATTCCAAGTTTATCACTTTTTGATCACGTTAGGATACCCGTTTCTCTGAATAGTGAAGTAACACTTTCTTCATAAGCTTCAAGTTTATCAGGTTTCTCTGAAGAAATAGATATTTGTTCTAATTTAGGAACTAAAGACTAAACTTCAGGATATTCTGGAGTATATTCTAAAGAAGGTAACTGCCTAGATACTTCAAGAGATGAGGGGGAAGTTTCTATAACTTCTGACTTCTGAGTGGGTGACTTAGAATGTGATTGAGAAGCTATAGGATTTTTCGAGGGAGATTGACTCTTGTGAAGGCTTCAAGTTTGAGATTTAGATTTATATGCCATTCATAGTCGGGGCACTCCTTCTAGCACCAAAAATGTTGAGGCCTCAGAAATTTGTGGCAACAACAAGGTGGATAACCACCCTGTCCAGATCTTAAAGCAGCTCCTTTTCCATTTGGAATAGTGGCTCTGAAAGGGGATGATGGGACCAATTTCCCAATGTTTTGGGTTTATATGATTTGTTGGATTCTTTCAAATGATTCAAAAAAGAATAACTAAAAACTAACATAGCTTTATTCTAAGATGCAAAACTTTGAATTAAATCTATTTTAATCTAACTCGGGGTATTGTTGGTTTTATGCAATATAAAAAGATGTCTATGTAATCTATGATGATATAGATGAATTGTAGACTATATAGAGTTAATATATTGTAAGATAATTCCTTTGAGAAAATAGTTAATCAAAAGAATTGTGAAAACATATCGCATATTCTAATTATCATATATAAAACAGACCATTCTCTATTCTGATATCATACAATAGTGCAAATGATACTTCAAACAGAGATGATAGATTTCATACATAATTCATGAAAGATAAACTTATCACTAATGCTAGAAAAAAGATCTAGCAAACATGATAATAGTACCAGATGTGTACCATTCTACTCATTTGACCAGTGACAATAGGCCACAATCAATCTTCTACCAATGAGTATCTCAAAGAATACAATAGTGCATCAACAATGATCGACAAAACGATATGTAGTTGAAAAGACCATGTTCCATGATTTCATCAAGGCATCTACAAACTTACGATAGTGCATTATTTGTAAATGTTCTTAATAAATTTTTGGACCTTTCTCTAAATACATGAGAAGGGTTTAAATACTATTCTAATTAACTAAAAATAAATTATAGAAAATATCTATGAGGAGGATTCAAACAACCTTCCTCATTCCTAGTATCCAATTTTCCAAAAATAAAACTGCTCAAAAATGACTGAGGTCTTTCTCGATGAATCACCACTGCCATCTTTGCCTCTTAGCTCACAAATTTCAAACATTGGTCTGACTTCTGGTGGCATCTCAAATTGTGTTCTCAACTTCCCTACAGATATAGCGTCATGTAAAGGTGGCAACATTATTTGTACTAAATCCAAGGAGCAATTCAAGGTCATGATCTGACTATGTGGTTTGACCAAAAGTTGCCACACTTCCTCCCAGTCGGTTTTTGATAGCCTCTCAATTGTTTCTTTTTGTAGATGACTTTTATTCTTCCAATTCTCATCTAATGCTTTAATATCAGGAGGTGATTTTGGATCACTTTCCTTTATGAGGATGGATGTGTGAAACATGTGATTTACTGTTTTGATAATGCTTTTTGAAATACTTGATGCTCTGGCTATTGCTAATTTAACCTATTTCACCTGTGAGTCTTAATCAATGAGTAGAATATCCTTGTATCTTTCATTGATCTTCAGGATACTTGACCTTTCCCCTCATCTGAATCATGCCATTCAATATAGTCAAAGATCTTAGAATTGAGTTCATTGAACTCAATTCTTTGATCAATAATCATGTTTGTTAATTGTTCACTAGTATTCAGATGTGGAATGATATTTGATGTATGTTGGAGGAAGAGTTGTTGTTTCTTTGAAAGTAAAGTATTCAGTGCTAAAGTCTCATTAATGAATTCCTCTGCAGTAGGAATATCCTTATAGCTTGCTAGGTCACTCTTTAGCTCCCGGATTTGATTGTTTTTAGCAGATAAGTCATTTTCATGAATTATTCTCAGTAGTTCCATATCCCATTGTAGCTTGTGAAGTTACTCCTCTGCTTGATGGTTCACGTTGGTTCTTTCCTCATCTAACTGTTGTTGTAATAGTGTGGTATGGTCATCTTTTTCTTTAATCAAAGCAGAGACTTCGGTTGCTTTGTCAATTGTTACCGTAGCATAGGCTCCGACAAATTGAGATAGCTGAGTCAATTGTTCAGTTGGATTTATTTATGTGTCCTTCCATAGGACATCCATAAATTCATGTTCTAGAGGAGTTTCGACTCTCCTTCTCTTTCTCTGTCTTTTTACAACAGCTTTATGAAGAGGACTATAAAAGATGTCCAAAGGAGGGATATATGTTACATTCAAGACAATTTCAGTAGTTGGGTTTGTAGGAATTACCTCTGTATCTTGGAAGCTTGTTTTTGGACCTTCAGTGGTCCCTGTTGTTGTAACTATTTGCCTTGGTGGGGTCTTAACTCCTCTGAGTTCTTGTGTTGATGATACCTAAAGGGTATCCTGTAGTTTGTCATTGAATGCATCCTACAATTTTTCTAGTTCATCTGATTCTGATTCCTGATCTTGTGATGTGCCTAGCTTAGTCTGCTCCTGAGACTTAGTTTCAATTCTATAATCAGTAATCCAAAATTCTTGTGGAAGGTTCTCTAATCTCTGCTCTCTAAACTCCTAGAATTTTTTCAATTTCTCTAGATTTAACTTTGTCTTGACCCCATTCTAAATCTGCTTAAAGTTCTCAGCTGATTCTAGTAAATCTTCAAACTCATCTACTGCATGAGTTATAGGTTTGATCTTAACTAAAAGGGTGAATTTGTTTGCTACTTGTTGTGGATCAAAAGACCTTGATGGCAGAGTGGGGAGCTTTAATAACTGCAAATTCTGATACTCTTTATATGCATGACCATAATTAACAAGGGTAAATGACCCACACTGAAGGGGAAAATTTGGCCATAGGGATTTCTTCATTTCCCTCAATGTTCTTGTGAGGCCATTTCCTACTGTTTGGTATGCTACATCCCTTGCCAATAGTTTATCTGAGACATACATAGGGAGGACATGTGGGGAAGCTTGGCTACCAAATATCCTGATATAAGAGAAATATTCTTCAAGAAAATACCTTCCAATTGCTTGGAGGTCTGTGATAGCTTCTTCTGTGAATATCAGACATCTTCTGTTGAAAACTAATTGATGTAAGGGAAGAAAAACTCCATAGCATAATTGGTGAAATGTGGAACAAAATTTTGTTCCCACATTTGCTTATAATTAAGGAAAATAGGAGTAGGATCATTGGTAGTCCATTTCCAACCCATGGTTGGAAAATGAGTGTAGAAACAAATAGCATCGAAGACATAGGTAGACATGAAGAATTGGGGAACTGGTCTAGAGGAGGGAGCCCTCGTTTTGCAATATTAAGTAATCATTTTGGAAAAATTTTCAGACATAATGGTTTCCCAATTCATAATGTGAGAATTAATATAAGCATCAATTAAAGGAACTGAATTGATCGAGAACTTAGTATTATCAGGTAGACCATACAACCTACATAGCATAGAGGTTGCAAAATTATAAGGGTTGGCTAAAGAAGCAATGGGGTATGTACCCACTTTATCTTGTTTGAACTTACTGTCTCTTCTCCATTCCTGTATCATTTGAAACAAGTCTTCATTTTCCTTTACAAACTGTTCAACAAACTATTTGTCGTAAATGTCCTTGGCACTGGGTAGCTTGTACATTTGTTGTAAATCTTCAGCTCTGGACTGTGTTTCTCACTGTCTTGATAAGTATGTCTTTCACTTCTACATTTTCTACTACCTATCTTATCATATCTGTGTATGGAAAGAGCCTAGCCCTTGTTGCTATTCAGTGGAGCAAATAGGATGCATCATCTCTAAACTGCACTCCTGATGGTTCTATGCTATCAGCAGTTGGTCGAATATCCATTACTTTAGGGTTTTCACTCTCCATCATAGTATAGATGGTCTTCCATGCAATGGCACCTCCATCTGTAGTGCATGTTGTATCTATAAAAATGGACAGCATATATGTGCTTTCTTTTCCTACGATAGATTTCTTGGTATGCTTATGCATCACCTTCCAAATGGATATTGCTTTAGCGGAGTTCCTATTAAAACCAACAACAATTAATTGTTGCATAAAATGAAAGATTTGATGAAATGATAGAACTTTTAAGAAAAGATGTAGGGAGCGGGTTTAGCATTAATCAACCGTAACGAACACCATGATTACATGCATAGGGATGATAACCATATTAAATCATTATAACCTAACTCGTGTCCAACTTAAAACCTCTATTTAAACATTTGTCAAATCCATCATATCACATATATAAAATATAGCGCGAATGAAACATGTTAATGGATCTTGCGATATGCGATATCACAATATCGCATGATCGCACTATTGGGATATCATAATATCAGAGCTTTGATAGGTAACAATGAAGCTCTTGTCATAATATCCTCTGATGTGCGATATGCGATTGGGATGTCGCATGGGAAGTTCAATCACAAGTCGCATATCGGTATTTTGGGAATGTGCTTAACTTTATGAGAGATTTTTCAGCGTAAATCACAAGATCTATCATTCGTCGACGCGTTTCGGACCAACCAGTGTGGTTCATCATCAGGACAAGTTGAAGAACCAGATCCAGCTTTGCATGTTAAATAGCTTGAGCAGATCCTCCAATGGCTAGCTAGGCCAACAGCTAAAATGGACTAGGGTCCTTACCTCGAAAATAAATATATAAATAATATAAATAATTTAACTTAATAAGGGACTAACTAAAAATAAAAATAAAAATAATTTAATTTAATTGGTTGTTAAAAGGAATTAGAAACTATAAATATTAGAATAAATTGTATAATTAATTATATATAGAGTCATTAACACATTAATAAATACATAGCAAATATAAATAAGGAATAAAACATATGAATAACTATTTAAAGAGTTAAAAAAAAAAAACATTAGAATAAAATCATAAAAATAAATAAAAAAATATAAATACATTAAAAAAGGGAGATGAGGGAGGTAGTGTTGAGAGTTGTGTTTGTCATAAATGGGTAGTAGGCTGTGATAGGAGTCACCTCGGAGATAGGTTGTGAGTAAGGGAGGGAGGCCATTGATGAGTATGAGGGAAAATGATGGGAAATATGCATTAGATATCTTGATGGGGAGGAGTGAGGTAATTGTGGAGGACACTTTTTTTCCAATGGATCATGGGAGAAATCGACTAAATCATATTTCATGGATGGAATGGAAGGTTGGATCAATATGAGAAGCATAGATATGTTATGGGTAGCAACACTAGAATGGCTTATTGCAGTAGGTTCCATGGCTCTATTACTATAAATCCTTTTTTTCATCCTTTGAATATCTTCATATAATTTATTATATAGCAAATAAAATAACATATTCTATAAATGAAGAAAACTATATGATAGATATTGTAGTCTTAATATTTCTCTTGATATATATTTGAATTTTATTATCATTAAACTTATTTGTTTAAATTTTTCTAAATTGTCTACATATTTATTTTAGTGTCATCTATGAAAATCATTGCCCAACATTTTTTATATCTTATTCCTGTTCACGGATTTTTAGCATTTGTAACAATGTTGAAATTATATGCTTAATTTGTGTATTTTTCCTACTAAAAACATATGTTCATGTTGAGGAGATGAAATGAGCAACATTGATTCATAGTAGATTGCAAACTTATAAATCTAACTAGTAAGACAAATATCTACTTGTTATTTTCATGGTCATTACATTTTCAGTATGTGTATATAAATACCATCAAAGTGACTCCAACCTAATAAGTTTGAGAGTAGTGATATCCAAGGATTGAATAACATAAGTAGGATAAAAGGGATTATTGTAAATGAATGGTGGTGGTGAGGGATGGATAGCAGGAGACAATAACACCCAAGAAGGAAATGTAGAAGAGGAAGGAAAAGATTCTAGCTCAAGAATGGGATGAGAGCATTGGATTGTAAAATTAACTTCATGTGTGAGTCATGGTGATGTTATAGCTATAGGATCAATAGTATGCATAGTTATAGAATATTAATGACAAGGACTATATTTGGATTGAACTAGATAGGGAGAAGTTGTTTCATAAATACCTTGAATAGAGGTCAAACCTTTATAACATCATATGGATAAAATGTTGGCATGAAATAATGACCTCAAAAAGTGGTGGGACTTCTATGATGGTTGATGCAGAGGAGGTGCACATTAGTAGTGCTATCATGCATTAGGATCACAATGAAGTGTTTATTATATGTGGGGAACTATTAAATATCAAATGCGTCAATGAGGATTTAAGTCTCACAAAGTTGGTGAAAACATAGCATATGAGGAGGGTAGATGAGAAGGGTGGACAATTTTGTTGTGTTACAAGGAACAAATTAATGGGGGAGAACAAAGTGGAAATAAAATAATAGATCCATGGATAATGAGAGCCAAGTTAACAAATATGAGATTAATAATTTCAAGAAGGCCATAAATTTAAAATCACAAAGAAAAACATTATAGGAAAATATATGTCATTTTAAATATAAAATATCTACATAGATTTAGTCTATATATATATATATATATATATATATATATATATATATATATATATATAAAATGAGCATGAGAGTAACAATAAAATATAATGGTTTCAACTCACCTAAAGATAAAGGTAGTTTCAAATGCTACTAAGGGATCATCAATTGTGAGAAGATTATGAGAGGGAGATTAAGAAAGTAATTTTTTTAATGTAAATATAGATTGGAGTGAATCTCATTGAAAAGTTAGATTAAAAAAGGGCTCTTTGAAAAGTAACAATTTTTTGAGAGTTTGCATTTTATTCAAAAGAATGGGGAAAAATTTAGAAGGGTCCCCATTTGTATTATATATAATTGTGGGGGGGGGGGGGGTTCGGTGTGCGGGGGTTGTTGTATAGCACAAAAATATGTTGCATAGGGCACAGTGGGGGAGTCACAGCGGGGGTAGACCCAAGGATGGGGGGCATACACAAAGATGGTGGGAAAACCTACCCATGGTTTTTTGTATGGGTTTTGATTATAGTTTTGGGCATGATGGTTTTCTGCCCATGGTATTTTGTAGATCTAGTGAAGGGAACAATGGTTATGTTCTAATCTAGGGTTAATGGATTTGGGTTCATGAATTCTTTGGCATGCGTATATAGGTATTGTAATATTGAAAGAAATATAATGAAAAATCAATCTAGTAGTCCTAGTTTTGGGATCCAGGGGAAAATCTCTATGTATATTTTTTTATGTTCTCGCCATTATATATTTTTATATTTTATGAATTCATTTGCAGGTAATTTTTGTAAAGGGTTGAAACCTACATGTTTTTATCTCCCATGTGGTTTTTATGGCTCTTTTTTTTTGTCAATCCTATGGAAATATTTAGTATTTTATCCCATCGTACAAATGGGCAAATGGAAGGTTTTGCATTTCACGTGTGACTCTTTCTTTTATATTAAGGATGATTTTATTTCCTTTTGCATCAAGGTATAAGTAAGTTATTGCTGTTCAATACATAAAAAATCATAAGTATTTTAGTTAATATTGGCTTTTATATTTTGTTTGATATCTACCATAGCTTGTGAGCATCAGGCCCTTTCTTATTTAGCACAATTTAATATTTTTTATTTATATTATTTTAGGTTCCTTTGAAATTAGATTGATGGGGATTCAAGGGATCCCCGATTGTAGGGGCACCATGCTTATTTAACAACTCCATGTAGAGGGGGGATCATCAAGCCAATTCAAGTTTAACTTGGAATGGATGGAATGATTTGGGGTAAAAGAAGCATGTTTAAGGAGGATAGGGTTATGATTCAAGTCTCGACCTATAGAAATCCATTAGCACATTCTAAGGTTATGATCAACCGTGTTTGTAGCACTCATTAAATTCTCCAATAATTTTGAAACATTTTCCCTCCCAACATTATTTTTTCTCCAAGTCAGCTATATATTTATGGGGATGAGACCAATGAGAGTAGAATCGTCAAGAAGTTATGCTAGGAAGTCTAAGAGGGGAATCATAGTGGTCAATGGATCTAATATCCTTGATTCTTTTAGGGTAAAGTCAAAATTTCCTTAAAAGTAGTATTGTGAGGAGAAACCATATATAATTTGAAGAAATTCTCATAGTAGGATTTCCTATTAGATTAGGGTCCATATATATTATGAATTACGAAACAATTATCAAGATCAACAAAGAAGAATTCAAGGGCTAACCTTGAGTGAATGGACAAAGATTATTTTTTTAGATGATAATATTTTTCCATCCCACTATGCGCCCCCATGAGAATTTAAATGTGTCCTAGGTGATAATTTCCTAGTGAGGGAGGAGTTTCCTTAATAAGGATTTTTCCCGCAATCCCTTCATCATCATTTCTTAAAGAAAAATAATGTGGGGATGACACACCTCAACTAGTCTTTTGAGGGCCAATTTCATATAGGGATTGGTCAATCACCTATAACTCAAAGATAGAAATATCATTTGGAAACAATTAGGGGGATGATGATCTAAGGGTCCCAGTGATATACCCTTTTTTTCCTGATCCAATTTCATAGTTCAACAGTTGCTGAGTTAGGGAGAGGAGCGACATTTGTACTTAATTGGGAAGATTCTAATCGCCAACCTCCAAATAACCCAAGCCAAAACCAAATTCTAGAAGGAAGTCCATGAATAGGTAAAATTTTAGATGATGAAAGGGTTTAGTGTGGGAGTGAATTTTGTAGTGAGGGGGAGAGGTCTACAAAGTAGTTTAAGTGACCACCTTTGGGAGAATGGAGATATTGGAAATGGGAGACAGCTGGGAAGAGAATATATTGGAGGATTGAAGGAGACTGATGGAGATGAGATGGGAGGAGAAAGAGCATGTATGGAGGATAAAACATCTCAAAGGTTTAAAGTATAGGGTGGGATATTAGAGGTGAATGGAGTAAAAGATATAGTTGAAGAGGATCAAACAATGCAAGAAATGAAAGGGGGTGGAAGGTGGGGATTTTTATGGCTAGAGGGGGATGTCCACTAGAACAATCTAACTACATTTTAGGTTCACCCTCTTAGTGTGCAATGAGAATAGGAGGAAGTTTCTCTCAATGAAACTCATAAATGGAAATCCTAGAAGTAGACATGTGCTTTAACCACTTATGATACTTGAAGGGGTAGGGACAAGAGGTGGTGTAGATAACTTGGAGTGGAGTGGAGAGACTGAGAATAACTTGTTGCTATGAACACACTTTTTTTTCTTTATAGAGCAAATTCCTTTCCCAAGTGACCACGAGTGTAAAAATAGCCACGTTTTAAGGGAATACCCTTTTACTCCCAGCTTTGGTGCTGCAATAGTTCCCTTAATTTGATGGAGATCAATTCTGGTAGATCTAGAGTCACATTTATCCCCACTAAAATTCAAGCCAATCCTATTTACCGAATGTGTTTGTAGGAGTGGTCAGCTTCATAAAAGAAGCCTTAAGTATTCCCTATCTCCTTAAATACATCCTTATACTATAAGATCATGGGTAACCATGGTATCAAAAGCCAAATTGGCACAATTTCTTTTCTAAGTGGGAAGAAAAGTTTATAAAAAAAATTCAGATATAAATCTTGGAGGCCTAAGATATAATATTTTCCTCACATCTTTAGCATAGTTAGAGATCCATTCCATACATTTCTTAGGAAAAATCAAGTAGAATGGTGAATAACCTAAAAGAGGGAATAAATTTATCTCTATTTGTTTCTGCATAATGGACACGAACATCATTTTTCTTGAAAACTTACCCATGATAGCAAATTCCTCCATCTTGTCAATGTCATTTGGCTATATGTGTTTTTCAAAAACCAGACTAGGATTTCTTATTTTTCATTTAATTCATTTTCAATAAAGATTTAGAGGCTCAACACTTGCAAGAGACACTAAAGGGGGAGGTTGGGTGGGATATTCCACAACCATTTACCATCTCTAATGTCAGTGTACCCATAAGGAAAATCAGGAGGGTAGAGTCAAGAGAGTGAAATCGGATGAAAATTGGCAAGGAAATTGAGGTAATATATAAGTGAAGGCCAATATCCAATTGTGAGTGAGTGGAGGGTGAGACAAAGGAGGATGTAGTCATGAAAATAAGAACGAGGAGAATGCATACATGGGAGATGAGGGAGGTAGTGTTGAGAGTTGTGTTTGTCATAAATGGGTAGTAGGATGCGATAGGAGTCACCTAGGAGATAGGTTGTGGGTAAGGGAGAGAGGCCATTGATGAGTATGAGGGAAAATGATGGGAAATATGAATTATATATCTTGATGGGGAGGAGTGAGGTAATTGTGGAGGACACTTATTTTCCAAGGGATCATGGGAGAAATCGACTAAATCATATTTCATGGATGGAATGGAAGGTTGGATCAATATGAGAATCATAGATATGTTATGGGTAGCAACACTAGAATGGCTTATTGCAGTAGGTTCCATGGCTCTATTACTATAAATCCTTTTTCTCATCCTTTGAATATCTTCATGTAATATATTATATAGCAAAGAAGATAACATATTCTATAAATGAATAAAACTATATGATATTGTAGTCTTAATATTTCTCTTCATATATATTTAAATTTTATTATCATTAAACTTATTTGTTTAAATTTTTCTAAATTGTATACGTATTTATTTTAGTGTCATCTATGAAAATCATTGCCCAACATTTTTTATATCTTATTCATGTTCACAGTTTCTTAGCATTTGTAACAATGTTGAAATTATATGCTTAATTTGTGTATTTTTCCTACTATAAACATATGTTCATGTTGAGGAGATGAAATGAGCAACATTGATGCATAGTAGATTGCAAACTTATAAATCTAACCAGTAAGACAAATATCTACTTGTTATTTTCATTGTCATTACATTTTAAGTATGTGTCTATAAATACCATCAAAATGACTCCAACCTAATAAGTTTAAGAGTAGTGATATGCAAGGATTGAATAACATAAGTAGGATAAAAGGGACTATTGTAAATGAATGGTGGTGGTGAAGGATGGATAGCAGGAGACAATAACACCCAAGAAGGAAATGTAGAAGGAAATGTAGAAGAGGAAGGAAAAGATTCTAGCTCAAGAATGCGATGAGAGCGTTGGATTGTAAAATTCACTTCATGTGTGAGTCATGGTGATGTTATAGCTATAGGATCAATAGTATGCATAGTTATAGAATATCACTGACAAGGACTATATTTGGATTGAACTAAATAGGGAGAATTTGTTTCATAAATACCTTGAATAGAGGTTAAACCTTTATAACATCATATGGATAAAATGTTGGCATGAAACAATGACCTCAAAAAGTGGTGGGACTTCTATGATGGTTGATGCAGAGGAGGTGCACATTAGCAATGCTAGCATGCATTAGGATCACAATGAAGCGTTTATTATATGTGGGGAACTATTAAATGTCAAAGGTGTCAATGAGGATTTAAATCTCACAAAGTTGGTGAAAACATAGCATATGAGGAGGGTAGATGAGAAGGGTGGACAATTTTGTCTTGTCACAAGGAACAAATTAATGGGGGAGAACAAAGTGGAAATAAAATAATAGATCCATGGATAATGAGAACCAAGTTAACAAATATGAGATTAATAATTTCAAGAAGGCTATAAATTTAAAATCACAAAGAAAAACATTATAGGAAAGTATATGTCATTTTAAATATAAAATATCTACATAGATTTAGTCAATATATATATATATATATATATATATATATATATATATATATATAATGAGCATGAGAGTAACAATAAAATATAATGGTTTCAACTCACCTAAAGATAAAGGTAGTTTCAAATGCTACTAAGGGATCATCAATTATGAGAAGATTATGAGAGGGAGATTAACAAAGTAATTTTTTTAATGTAAATATATATTGGAGTGAATCTCATTTTCATTATAAAGTGGATGTGAAACCTTGAGAGGAACATGGAACTAAAAGAAAAAATGTATGAGGTGGAGGAATAGCCCTCAAATAAAAATAAAATCCAAATAGTAGTGATATACCAAGGAGAAAGCCTCACAACAAGTGTATATATAAATAAAATAGATGTAGTCTATGAGAAGTGCACACAAAAAAAATCACCTTTAGGAGATTTTATGCTCTAATACAAACTGATGAATGGTAACTTAGAATAGACTCTTCAGTTGTATGGTGGATGGATTCTTTTTAATTCTTCTCATCGTAATTGTTAAGGTAGCCCCAACAAGTGAATTTTAAGCACTTAAATATCAAAACTTCAAACTATAGAGAATATTGGAGGTAGTTTTTCATCAATAGGAAATTGAGTTAGAGACACTAATAAAAGATAGAATGAGGATGAGTGTGAGCATGAGGGTTGGGGAAAATATTGGGAAATACATATTTATTGAGTGACTGTGAGGATGGCAGTGTTAAGAATTATGCGACATCCCCACTAAATATATTTTCTAAGCATCTTCCCATTTTTGCAATTTTGACATTAGAAGAATGTTTTGGTGTGTAGAGACTTAGGAAAAGTGGGATTAGTAGACACCATTTTATTTTTGGAGGCTAGGGAGTCCATGAAAACTAGAGAAAAAGGGAAAATTACTTATCTAGTGGAATGTGGGGACAACCGAGGAGTTTGAACCACATAAGGAATTCACACTAGAGGAGAGAGGAGAGAGGAGAGGAAGAGAGGATTAACAGTTGTAAATATCACAAGGAGGCCTCCATTTTGGAATATTTTTGTCTATCTATACCATGATATTGAACTCTCTCGGAGATGTCGAGCACAAGAAGAGAAGTGTTTCTTAGCACTAGAATTGCAAGCGAAAATTCCACCCTCATTTCAGAGAACTTCAGGTGTCTCCCTAGTGAGGAATTTGGGAGTCAAATTGAGGGTTTTCCTTGAGCTGATTGCAAAAGTTTCACTTAGTTCTACGTGTTCTTTTAGGTGAAAAAGGCATTTTACATTAGCTATTTGGAGCAGCTTCAGTTGGTAGGATATTCAGTGCACTCGTAGCAGGCTTTCCCCTGGTTGAAGTTAGAGATTGGAACCATTTTGTAGAGTTGAAGTAGAGGGTATTAGCTGGGCTAATATTTTTTTCTAGCTATGCACAAAGGTTATTAAGAAGAGGTTGTGTAGGGTTTGGAGGAGTAGAGATTGCAAGAGTTTGGTTCTAAAGATAGGAGTTGTTTCCAGAGAGGAATTTGCAATGATTTCAAATGAATTTATGTGAAGGATTTGGGGTTCATTCAACATTGATTCTCTTAGATTGTGAAAATATGGATAGTCTAGGTAATTAACACTTTTTGGGGGTCTTCGTGTTAGCTAGAATTAGCCCAATATCTTTATAGGTTTTTTTGGGTTTCGTTTGAGCATCTCTAGGATTATTTTATATAATTTTCTAAGGAGATATGATAAAAAAAATTCTAGTTCTTCTTTAGTAGCAGTGGCATTATATATTAGGAAGTTTGCATATTTTGTGGGGGACAGTTCCAACACCTAATCCATCACTTTCTAACCTAGTTTTTGCATAGCTTTCAATAGTAAGCCCATGTTATACATTTCTTGTTACATTATGTACTCATATTCTAGATATTAATAAAATGACTCAGTTTCCTTGCCCAGTTTATTGAGTTATTGATTGTGCATGCATGTTTAAATTTTTTATTTGTTGTAGCTAGTTCATTTTTCTCGAAGCTCATTGCCATTTCCTAGCTGGAATATTACAGTTGTATCAAAGCACGTTCTTGGCTAGCTATGGGAAAAATAGGAGGTGATTCCACCTAGGTACCAAGGAGTAGTGTTTTACATAAGAAGAGGTAGAGACAAAGGAAAAGGTTGTGGTAGAGGAGAGGAGCTCAACCATTTCTCAGATATAGAGCTTGAGCACAAAAAAGAACATGTGGAGAACCAAGAAGGAAATGAGAAGCCTAGGAACAATAACCAAGGATAGTTTTTAGAGGAGTTGGTGAGGAAGAACCAATAGTTGATGGGGCAGGACAAGAAGGTTCTAGAGATGATGCAACAAATGATGGGAATGCAAATCCATAACTAAAAAGATCAACACAACAATGGAGAAGGTGGTTCCCATATTAGAGAAGGAATCCATCGACATGCATGCACATTTCAGTAGAAGACCACCCATACATATGGCCAAACTAGTTGGCTCACCATGCCTCACTTTCTGGAAGAACCAAATCGAGGGAAAGAGTTCGTCACGTTTGTATATTTAAAGAGGTCATTAGCAGATGGGATTGATGAATATTATTCCTTGGACCCTAAAATTATAAGGGTTTTATTATTTGGATATTTTTTCCATTTAAAGGAGAGACATAAATCAAGAGTTGGATCATTGTCTAAAGGGGGTCAACTGAACCAGAGTTAAGATACATAGAAGCTCATGGGGGAGGTCACACTTCCCAACTTTAATGGGTTAGCCAAGAGTTTGACCAAAGAAAGGATACAAAATTTAGAAACCTACCTCTATTCAAACCCCATGGATGAGACAAATGCTATTATATTTTCCACTATACAGTTGGATGAAGATGTGCAAGAGTGGTGGTACCACATGTTGGTTATGTTGGGGCATGCTAGAATCACATCCTACAATGAGTTCAAAAGGAGACTTATAAAGTGATTTGACCATAAGGTCCCAAGGCTACACTTTCGGGAGTTGGCTAACCTAAAGAAGACAGGAAGTGCTAAGCCATATGTGGAAGAGTTCCAAATATTAGCCATGATGGTTTCTGACTTTTCACAGTCAATACTGATCATGTTATTGATTGAGGGAATGGAAAAAACATTTCATGGTTGGGTGAGGGATTAGAAGCCTGTATCCTTGTAGGATGCCATTAACTGGATTAGGGATATGGTTGATGCGGTTGATAAGGCTAAAGAACTAGTTCCTTCCAAACCTAGTTTTACTAGGAAAGGTAAGGACACTAGACCTCCTCAAAAGGAGTGGGTCAGACATGAACAACTAGATGAAAAGATAAAGAGATACTTTCATAGGCTGACAGAGCCTGGGGGAGGATGAGATGTTAATCAGAGGAAATATCTATGACCTTGAACCTAGAGAGATGAGGAATCATTGTGAGCATGAATAGAGGGCAGAGGTAATAGGTAACATACAAGGAATATCAAAACCAAGCAACAAATAGGGTCAATATGATGCATGGGTAGGTGACAATGTGATAGATTAACAACTGGAGACATAAACGAATCATACATCATTGATATAGAGTAGGATGGTAAAGGAGACGAGGAGGAAGAAATACCTGGTGATGCAGTAGCAGGATGTTGCGATGTCTTTGTGCCAATGTCATGAATGTGCCTGCTAGCAGGTAGAGGGACCTCCTTAGCAACCCATCAACCTACCTTTGAAGAAACTAGTTTGGATGAGGCTGATATACCATGGGAGGAGCCTACCATAGGAGTCTGTCTGTCGAATCCTTGAATGCTCGCTAGGCTATTTTCTCAGTTTTTCTATTGAAGTGGACAATCCTTATAAACATGACCAACCTGATGATAATGATGACACCTGAAAGGTACCCTATCATAGCCTAATATTTTATTTATGATATGCCCCTTATAAAGTAATATATTTTCTCCGCAAACCCTTCATGAGTATCCATAGAAACCAAAATCCTGGAATAATTCATTCTTTGAGTCTCTAGATTTGATTTATCATATTCTAGATATTGTCTTAGGTCATCCCCAATGAGATGAAAGACATCCTCGAACTAGAGTTGCATTAATAGTCCTAGAAGATGTACCCATACTAAACCTGTGCTGAGTTGCTCGTGTTGAGGATCAAATAATGGTTTCTGACAATTCAATAGTACTAGAGACATCTCAATATGCCAGTAGCAAGTGAGGATCGAGATAGCATGTTCTTCTTGTGAAAATATGAGGGTGAACCATCCCTTTTGGAGGGTTCGAATCACTGGAAGGGTTTCTAAGGCCTATCCCGATATTTCTTGTGCCCATTTTCTGAGTTGGGAGATAGAGTAATTCCTTCCCTTGATTCTTACAACCAATACCCTTGCGTATGTCTCCATGATGTCATCAAGGCAAATGTATTCACCTAGTAGCAATGCCTGATTGTTATCTCTAACCTTGCGATAATTTGTTTTCTTTGATTTTTTCTTGTGGATTTCTTCAGTATCTTTAGATGTTGAGCCCTCCTATGGAATCTGCTCATTGATTCGGTGAATGGGGCTAGGATGAGATCTTAGATCACTACATAAGCCCACCCCTCGGGATACCCTAGTCACAACTAGGATTGATATTTAGCCAGAGAGGCTGAGGGAGGATAGGTGGGCTTCAACGAAATTTTGAAAGGGACACGTTGCTTTAGTTGCAAAGAGACCAAAAAGGTGATTGGGGCTACTAGGGTTAAGATGGCATTCAATGAAGAGTAGGGTGACAGGAATGCAATGTCCAAGGAGAAAGGTTTAAGGGAAAGCATCCATGCTATTGGAGGGTTATAGGTAGAGGAATCAAAGACTAGTAAGCCATAGGAGGAAGAGTAAAATGATGGATCGAGGTGGTTGGTAGGGGAAATGGAGTTGGCTACCAAAAAGGTTGATACGGAGGCCAATATTTTGAGCTGAGGATCAATAGATGTCATGATATTCTCAATCCTGAGAGGCTAACGTGGAGGGATAGGCTAGATGAGAGACGATGGGATGGGATATTTCGCAGAATAAATGATTTTCTCATGCATCCTGAATTTCCACTCTCTCAATTCCTAAAATTCTTGAAAAAAAAGTAGATAACAGCCTACCTCCAAGAAACTAGCGCTAGTTGGTTACAATGATAAATCTGGAGACTTTTGAGGGCAAGAGGGACAGGAGTGTCAGGATGGTCTCACTAGGCGATGTCTAAAAGGTAAACCTATTGAGAAGGTGGGGAAAGTAATAACAGAGGGAGAATTATGTGTCATGGATAGAGAAACCCTAACCACGTTCCTAGGAAAAATTCAGACTGCATCGCAGAGACATCATCACCCGAATCCCTCAAAAATGTCCTTGCATGCATTTTGATATAGATCTTTATTAAATCTTTTAAAAGGAACTATTTCATGCCCTTTAATATATAATTTTCATGCAGTTTTTACATATCTCATCAAAACATTGGATATGGTTTTTCAATGCACTATTTGATATATCATTTTTCATCACATTATCTTTTGTTATGTGTGCAATGCATTGTTTATGTTATGTTGTTTGAATGGAGTCTTTAATATATTTGATATCCATTCAAAGTTCTACTTTTCTATCCCTTCTCATGCATTTAGTATATGATCTTTATATCATCTTTGCAACAATTATATGCATACTATTCACAATATTCAATAAATTCCATCATGGTAGCATATGAATTGTAGAATAATCTCCATGGGAATATTCATTGAACCCTTCATGTGTCATCATTTTAACGCCTTTTTATTAACCTTCATCTTCATCGTCCTCTCCCTATTTAGGTTTTGGCCATCAGCTTTAATGTAATATTTTCCATGCTCATCCCAATAACCTCTAGTATAACAAAATCCAAAAAGCTCTTCTCAATTTGACAGAAGAAACTTGTGTGCAGGTGAGTGTACAAATGCATAAAGCTAGTGTTCAGCAACAAGTCTCTTCCTCTTTACAGTTAACTAGCCTTAGTACACCTCTTTCCCTTGGGCCCAACTTAAATAAGCCTTTAAACCTAAGTCGACTCATTTTAGCTTCTTTGAGGTTGACCTTGTAGGATATCTTCACCCATATAAACCCCTTCCTCCTTAGGCAGTATTAGCATTCTTTAGATGCCATTACAACTCAATAAAAGGGAAACCAAAATGAGCACTTTATATATAATTTTGGATACTTAATTGTCGGAATAGTTTTGGACAACATGGCATGGCATTGTAGCAGGTTCTCCTATAATCAAATTCCCTTGTAAAATTCAAATTGTATATCCATTTTACTAATACCTTATCAAATCTGCAAAAGGGTGCCTGAAAGGGTTTTCTACCTACCAAAGATAGAAGCAATATGATACTATAACTGACATAGAAAATTAGATGTGTCAGAAACTTACCTAGAATTTAACGTAAAAATTCAACTCACATTCAACTCCATCTGTTGTGGTGACAAGGAAATTTGTTGCCTTTCCACTATTTTGGGTTGTCTTGGTTTGCAAATTGATAATACTCACTTCCCCTTGGGTCTTAATATAAACTTTTAAATTATAAAGTTGGTGCTCGATGCTTGAAGCGTTTATTAGTTGAACTCTTCCTGGTGTCTTTGTATGGAGTAAGGAATCCGCGAATAAGTTGTTTCTAAAAATTATTATATCATTTTAATACACTTAGAAAGGGTGATAGTGTTTTTTTACTATTTAATGTTCTCAATATATTGATTAGGAAATTCATTACCATATCTGTGAGAATGTATGAGGAACACCATCATATAACCTTACTATGTGTGTATTTTTAGATTTATGTTAAGTAGTATTGGAACGTTAAGAAAAAAAATCATCAAAGAAACCATGAAATTGATGTACTCTTTATAAGAAATCATTAGAAATTAAAATCTCAAATTATGTAATTTTTGTGAGAGAACCTAATTTGGAAGAGGAGTATAATTAGGTAATTTATTAGCGATTCTATAAAAAAGGATAGAACAAAAGTGACAAGAATTTCATGGTATGGGAAATCTCAGTTATTTTTAGTTTAAACTCTCCTTTTAAGACACTTTTTATTAAAAAATGGTTTTTGAGCATGAAGAATGTGTTGGTGAGAAAAAAATATTACATTCAGTGATATGTGTACATATGTATTTAAGTGTATTCTTAAATGTTGAACGATATAGGTGAGGCTGGTGAGGATTTAAGATGAAAGGATCAAGAAAATTCTTGACATGAAGCATGTGTTAAGTTTGGCACATAATTCACTTTTCACAAGCTAAATTTTAGATTTGGGAATGAAGGTATATAATATTCATCTTAAGATATATAATATCAATTTTAGTATTTAACATTAATCTTCGGATTTTTTGTGGGGTCTTAGATATATAGTGATCAGGTGCGTTGTTAAGGCACTTGTTAAAAAACTCCTAGATGTTAAGTTATCAGTTCAATTCCTCACCCTATTTAGGTGTTACATGGCCATGATGTAGCCAAACATTTTCTGAATTAAAAAAAAAAAAAAAAAAAAAAAAAAAAAAAAAAAAAACCTTAAGGTTTATAATATTAATCCTAGAGTTTGTAATATTAAACTTAAGGTTTACAATAATGTATGAGAGTTTGATATTAATATTCGAGTTTTTAATATTAATACTAGGGTTTACAATATTAATCCTAGGATTTGATATTAATCTTAGAGTTTTTAATATTAATCTTAGAGTTTACAATATTAATCTTTGGGTTTATAATCATAGCGTTTAATATATTAAGCTTATGCTATATAATATTAAGGTTTAATATATTAAAATTGGAGTTTAGTATAATAAGCTAAGATTTTCTAGGAATAATAATAATAATAGGGTTTATGTCAACTTCAACTAGCAAAACTGATTGAGGATGGGCGTTGTTAGCAAGGCGACTTAGGATCAAACCTCAGGAGGGGTGTTTTTGCCCTATGCTAGGGCGAGGAGACATGCTAAAAAATCAATTCGGCTAAGGGATGGTGTGGACCAGGTAGGGTCAATCCCTGGGTGACTTTGACAGCTTATATTTCCTCTCGTCATAGCTCCTCAAGCCATACGTCAACTGTGGAGGACCATAAACAACTAAAATATTAGGGTTTATAATATTAATCTTACGTTTTATAAAATTGGCTTTGATAATGTTAGTTTTTATAATATTTGGATTAATGATGTGATGTTAGAAAGGTACATAAATCTATCCAACCTCACATTATGATAAACATTGTTTCAATGCGATAATCAATCTGACAATCATTGCCACAAATGTTACGTTATATTTCAATTCAACGTCAAATTAAGACATTCTTCGTGTTTATAATATTAAGCTTAGGTTTATAATATTAATCCTAATTTTTGTAATCCTAGGGTTTATAATATTAATCCTAATTTTTGTAATCCTAGGGTTTATAATATTAATCCTAAGGTTTTTTAACTTAGGATTTATAATATTAATCATAGGGTTTATAATCTTAATCTTATGGTTTATAATCTTAGGTTTTAATATATGAAACTTAAGGTTTATTTTCTTAGGGTTTATAATACTAATATTAGGTTTTATAATATTGGGTTTTATAAGGTTAAGTTTTTATAATATGAATATATTAATATTAGGGTTAAAAATACTAGTGTTTATAATATTGGATTTTATAATGTTAGGGTTTAAAATATTCGGTCTAATATAAGGGCTTAGTAATGTGATGTCTGAATGACACAAAAATCTATTGAATGTCACATTATAACATTACAAATTTTGGGTTTAATATTAGGGTTTATAAACATTAATCTTAGGGCTTATAATATTAATCCTATGGTTTATAATTGTCACAATCATTATCACAAATGTTACATTAAATTGCAATTTATTTAATATCACATTGCTACATTTTTAGTGTTTATAATCTTAGGGTTTACATTATTAATCCTAGGGTTTTATAATATTAATCTTAAAGTTTATAATATTAATTATTGGTTTTAACCCTAATCCTAGGATTTAATGTATTAATCATATGGTTTATAATATTAATCCAAGGGTTTATAATATTAATCTTAGGGTTTATAGTATTGGGTTTTATAGTGTTAATCTTTATAATATTTGGTTTAATATTGTGACACTAGAATAATATAAAAATATATTTAATGTTTGATTGTGACAAACATTGTCTTAATGCGACAATCAATCTAACAATCATTGTTACAATGTTATATTATGATAATGAATCTAACATTAATATTATAAACCTTAATATGATCAACGCTAAGTTCAATATGATAAATGCTATGATTATAAACCCTAAGATTAATATTATAAACACTAATGTTAATATTAAACCGTAAGATTAATATTATAAACCATACGACTATAAACCATATGATTGATATATTAAACCCTAAGAATGTTGAAAAATGCGATTGAATAAATTGAAATGGAATATAACATTTGTGACAATGATTGTCACAATTACAAACCATATGATTAATATTATTAACCCTATGATTATAGAACATATGATTAATAATATAAATGTTAAAATTAATATTTATAAACCCTAATATTAAACCTTAATATCATAATCCAAAAGGGCATAGAATAGATGGTGATGGCATTTCCTGTTAAGTCACTCTGTAATGTGAAGGTCACCAATTAAAAACTCTGTGGGAAAAAATCTAGGCATGTTAAGTGTTGGTGTGGACTAGGCCAGGCGTGATCCTGAGGTGATTTTAATGGCTTAGATTACCGTGGGTCACAGTTTCTCAAGCCACATATCAAGATTGATATAATATCCAATGAACTTAGACCACTTGACAGGGAAAAAAAAACTAACAAACTCAAATGTTGTAATGTCACAATGAAACATTGAATCAATTGCAATGTAATGTAACATTGTGACAGTGATGGTCAAAGTGATCATCGCATTGAGACAACATTTATCACAGTACGTCATCTAATAGATTTATGTACCATTCCAATGTCACAACATTAAACCCTAATATTAAACCAAATATTTAGGACCCCAATATTATAAAAGTCAATATATAAACCCTAATATTAATATTATAAATCTTATCATTAATATTAAACCCTAATATTAATATTATAAGCCCTAGGATTAATATTATATACCATCAGATTAATATTATCATCCCTAACAATATAAATCATAGGATTAATATTATAATCACTAAGATTATAAACCCTAAGATTAATATTTATAAATAGTAATATTAAACCCTAATATTGAATGCTAATATCATAAACCCAATATTACAAACCAATATTAAACATTATTATTATAAACTCTAATATTAGAAACACTAATATTAAACCCCAGTTTTGTAATGTCGCAATGCAGAATTAAATAAATTGCAATGTAATGTAACATTGCAACCAATGTCACATTACGTTAAAATTTATTGAACATTGCATTATGACATTACATAATTTGGGTTTCTAATATTGAGCTTAGAATATTAGGTTTAATGATAAGTTTATAATATTGAGTTTATGAAATTAGGGAATAATATTAAGGTTTATAAATATTAAACTTAATGTTTATAATATTAATCCTATGGTTTATAATTGTAGTGTTGAAAATATTAATCCTAGGGTTTATAATTGTGACAACTATTCTTGCAAATATTACATTACAATGCATTTTTTTCAACGTTGCTTTGCGACATTATTAGGGTTTATAATCTCAGATTTTATAATATTTATCCTTGGGTTTAACATTAATCCTAGGATTTATAATATTAATATTAGGGTTTATAATATTAGTCCTACATTTATAATATTAATCCCATGGTTTAATATCAATATTAGGGCTTATAATGTTATTCTTCGGGTTTCTAACTTTAAAATGTATAATATTAATCTTAGGGTATATAATATTGATCATAGGGCCTATAATCCTACGTTTTATAATATTAATCCTAGGGTTTAATGTATTAATCTTAGAGTTTATTCTTTTAGGGTTTAATATATTAATCTTAGGGTTTATAATATTGTATTTTATAATGTTAGGATTTATAATATTTTGTTTAATATTAGAGTTTAATATTGTGACTTTCGAATGGTACATAAATTTATTCAATGTCGCATTATGATAAACATTGTCTCAATGCAATAATCAATCTCACAATGTTACAATACATTGCAATTTATTCAACAATGGGTTGCGATATTACAAAATTGGGGTTTATTATTAGGGTTTTTAATATTAAGATTTATAATATTAGGAATTAATATTAGGTTTATGATATTGAGGTTTAATATTAAGGTTTATAATATTAGCGTTTATAAATATTAATCTTATTATTTAAAATATTAATTCTATTGTTTATAATCATATGTTTTATAATTATGGAAATCGTTGTCATAAATGTTACATTATATTGCAACTTATTCAAGCTCTAGTTACAAAATTCTTAGGGTTTATAATATTAATCCTAGGATTTAACATTGTTCCTAAGGTTTTATTTTCCTTCATTTTTCCTTCAATTTGCTTCTCATTCAAATATGCAACCTTTCGAGGGAAAAACTGAGCTCTGCAACACTAATGGTAAGGCGGCCATGAGTTAGGCGGCACGGGAAAACCAAAAACTGCAGCAAGTGATAGACACAGAAACCAAGAACCAACAAAAATGATAGAGGAGGAGAGGAGGGGAGAGATCCCCTCCTATCGAGATGCAGTGGTAGGGGAAGGCCAGAACACCAGCAACTAGGCAAAAGAAACAGGAAAACCGGGACCTGTCCTTGGAGCATGATGGTAGGCAGGTAACAGAGGCAAGTGTTTACCATGTTCGGCGGAGAAACCAAGATTTATAATCCCGATGAACAAACTGGACTGATACAGAAGGTACATGAATGACCATGCGCTAATCTACAAATTCATCAGAGTTTGGCTGATGGAAAAAGACCTCACTAGATGGATCTAGCAAAAATGGCAACCCGAGGCCATATTGAGCTAAAGCTGGGAGCAAGAGGCTTCTTCATGGTAATCTTCTCGAACCTGCAAGATAAAGTAAAAGTGTTTGAAAATGTCCCATACTTTCATTATAATGCTGGACTATTTATGAGATACTAGGAAGAATGTTATAACCTTGATAAGGAAAAATTCTTAGCAGCCCCAGTATGGGTAAGGTTATTCGGGCTATCAATAGATTTCTACGATCCATAAATCCTAGAGGGTATAGGAAACACAATAGGAAGCTTTGTTAAAATAGTTGAAACTACAAAAAGGGAAGATACACCTCATATGCTAGAACTTGTGTCTACATGAATATAGCTAACCCTATTTTAGATACAGTCGAGCTAGAGTATCATGACGAAGTATGGTAGCAAACCCTTGACTATGAGCACATTCCATTTAGATGCAGAAGATGTCATGAGTATGGACATCTATTTAAGGAATGCCCACTCAGCATAGAAGAAGAGGAGTGAAGGAACAAACAACAGAGGAAAAATCAAGAAGACAAGGAAGGGTTTCAGGAAGTAAAAAGCAAAAGAAAACACACAAGAGAGAACCCCAGTAAAGGAAGGAAAGAACCACAAACCCAACCAAGTAATACAAACAACTTTGAAATCCTACAAGAAGAAAAATAAGATAATGGGACACAAACAATGGATTATCAGGGAGAAAAGGGGAAGGAAAGCAACACAAGTCAAGGAAAATCACATACTAAGAGAAAGGCACAAAGTGAATCAATGGAGAAGGAGGAAAAGGAAGTGAGGGAAAAGATGGACAACACAGTAATGGAAATTAACACAAGCAAAGGAGAAGAACTAAGCTCAGAAGAAGAAGTATTGCGGAAACTTCTAGATGAATAAAGACAACTGGATAAAAGATTCATTCCAGAAGAGAAAAAAAGAATATATAGAGAAACTTCTCAATAGTACCAAGCGAAGCAGGGACAAGGAAAGTTGGAAATGTTAGAACAACTAGGACTACAACAGGATAATACTCAAGACCATCAAAGAAAAGCAAAAGGTAGGAAGAAAAAGGTAGGAAAAATATACAGCAATCAATACAGATCATGGGAGAAATGTTAGCGAACACCAAGAGAGTAGTTCCGCTCTCAGTAGTATTCCACTAGTCAAGCGAGGCACCCTAATGATAATCACATCCTGGAATATAAGATGCCTGAATAGTAAAGGAAAACAGAGGCACTTAGCGGATAGGCTAAGAAAAGAAAAACCCCAACCAATTTTGCTACGGGAAACAAAAATCTCAGGAAGGAAAATGGAGGAAATCATAAACAAAATCAAACCAAAATATGAATGCATGACCACAGATATGAAAGGCAGTGTGGGAGGCATAGTAATACTATGGAATCTTGTAGAAATCACAATAGATTACTAGATAGGAATGAAAATAATACTAACGGGTTAATTTCGGTTAATCGGAAATAGAGTATGGTTTCTAGTTTCAGCAGTATATGACCCTCATACACTAGTTGAAAGAGGAAGCTTCCTCCTCCAACTTTAGTAGCTAGGAAACCTGCATGAAGAAAAGTTGTGGTTGATAGTAGGAGACTTTAACATGACAACATCAAAAGATGAGATGAAAGTGGTATTGCAAAGAGAAGAGCCAGAGATGGAGAGATTTAGGGACCCTTAGGCAGAACTGAAAATGGGAGATATCCCTACCATAAATGGAAAATATACATGGAACAATCGACGAGGAGGGAGCAGACAACTAGCATCAAGCCTAGATAGATTCCTAGCAACAAAATGCTTCATTGGAAAAGATATTTTCTATGAAGCAACAATCCTCCCGTGTCTAGGGTCAGATCACTGGTCCATCAAATTAGAAATTGCTATGAATCAGCAGAACCAGAATAGACCCTTCAGGTTTGAGGTATTCTCGTTGAGAGATCTCGCCTTCATAGAAAATATGAAGAATTGGTGGAAGGAAGAAATAAAATGCACACTCTCCAACTCAAATTAAAAGAGTTGAAAGGAAGGATCAAGAAGTGCAATAGAGAAGAATTTGGTAACATTCAAAGGGAACAAGAAATGCTCCATATAAAGATGAAACGAATACAACAAAAAATCATAGATGAAGGGAGAAATGAAGAACTGGAAGAAGAAGAAGGATTGGTGCTAAATAAACTAAAGGAAAGAGGAAAACAAGAGGAAATCTTATGGAAACAAAAATTGAGAATCCAATGGCTAAAAGAAGGAGAAAGAAACACAAAATTCTTCCATAAGGCAATGCTATAGCACCGACATCAAAATATAATTTTCTCCCTAAAAGACAACCAAGGCAACAGGCTAACACAGAAAGCTGAAATGGAGAATTTGATGGTACAACATTTTAAAGAGCTCCTAATGGAACCCAATATCAGAAGGGAGGATGACATTGATAAAATTAGTCAACACATCCCAAAATAGTGACTAGAGACCAGAACTTGGCACTCCTAAGGGTCATAACGAAAGAAGAGGCAGAGGAGGTAATAAAAAAGATGGTGAAGAATAAAGCACAAGGGCCAGATGGATTCACCTCAGAATTCCATCAAGCCACATGAAACTTCATGAGTCCGGATATAGTGAATGCAGTAGAAGAGTCTTGATGCACCAAAAGAATGCACTTGACCTTGAATGCTACATTACTAGCCCTGATACCAAAGACAGAGAACTCAGAATAACCACAAGGATTCTGACCGATAGCACTCTACAATGTTATATATAAAATACTTGCCACAATCATGGTGAATAGAGTAAAACCAATACTACCAGAGTTGATATCCGAGGAGCAAACGGGGTTTGTCAAAGGCAAACAAATAATAGATTGCATAGTGGTAGCATAATAAGCAATTCACTCACTAAAAAATTCAAAAACCAAAGGGATGCTGATAAAACTAGACCTAGCTAAAGCTTATGACAGACTTAGTTGTGAATACCTCCAACAAATCATAAAGGCATATGGTTTTGATGACAGGTGGATAAACTGGGTAATTTCAATGATAACTACGCCAGTTATGTCAGTACTACTAAACAGGTCACCAACAGAAGCCTTCAATCCTTCCAAAGGACTCACGCAGGGTGACCCGTTATCCCTGTTCATGTTTATCCTTGAAGCGGCTGGACTAGGAAGACTAATAAAATCTAGAGTTAATAGCAAATAACTGAAGGGATTACGACTATGGGGAAATGACTTACCTCTAACCCACCAATGATTTGTCGATGATGTTATGTTATATGGATAGGCAGAAGAAGCAAAAAAAATAATGGAAATTCTCACAGAATTCACAAGGGTCTCGGGGACATAGATAAGTAAAGAAAAATTTGAAATTTATTTCTTCAATACCCAAGCTTCCTCTCAAGCCTTCTTGGCAGAAACCATGGGATTCAGTGTCGGGAAATTCCCTACAAAGTACTTAGGCATCCTGTTAAATGACAAGCAAAACAGAGTTTTTAATTGGGGTACCCTGATGGGTAAGATCCAAAGGAGAATGCAAAACTAGACATTCAAGGTGCTAAACATCCCGAGCTACATAATCTTTCTAAAATTGGTGTTCCAATCCATACCGATTTATCAATTGACCAGTGAAGCCACACCTAAAATAATTTGCCAAAAAATGGTAGATATGTATAAAAAGTTCCTATGGAAAGGGTCGAGTAAGATAAAAAATGGGCGCTACTATCCTGGAGTTGGCTAAATAAATCCCTAAAAGAAGGAGGACTAGGCCTGAGAGAACCATACATCCTGAACCACGTAATGGGGGTAAAGCTATGGTGGTGGTGGATACAGGGAGGGGATGACCTGTGGAAAAAAATATGGGAGAGAAAATACGAGATGCCGAGGTCTCCAGAAGGAAAGCTGAGAAGCCAAACCAAGAAGAAAGGCTTTGCAATCTGGAACTTGGCAAGAGCCAACAGGGATCTAGTCAGGGAGCATAGCTTCTGGGAAGTAAGAGAGGGGGATAAAGTGAATTTCTGGGAAGAGGCGTGGCAACTGAGAGAAAAACTCAACAAACAACCTCTACTCCAAGAGATCCACCAATTCACCATCCAAACTGAGGGTGATACAATACAAAACTATTGGAGCCTGGAGTTGGATGGATATTGGAGAAAGTGGAAAGAAAAGGAAAATTGGCCAAAAGCACCTGTAACAGCTCACTAGGAAACATATGAAAAGGAAATAGCAACAAAGAAAGTAGCGATCAAAGAAGGGACACACACTCTAAGATGGGGAAATAGAATCAAAGGTATGTTCACAATAGCATAAGGATGCCATCTAAAAGTAGGACACAACAGACACCCAGAAACAAAAAAAATGGGAAAGCATATGGAAAACAAAAACATGGCCGAAGGTAGCGTTTTTTACCTGGATCTCAAGCCACGAGAGAGCACTAGCATGGGACCAGCTGAGGAAAAAAGGAACACGAGTCCCATTGTAATGTGCCCTCTGCCGAGAACAGGAAGAAACCATGGAGCATTTAACCAAAGCTTGCAAAGTTAGCGACAATCTATGGAGACAACATCAGCAACTTTTTGAAATCAGTGACAGAGACATAAATAGCATGAAAATAATGATAGAGAATTGGAGGAACAAACCTTACTAGAATATAATCTTGAACAGGGCTTGGAAACTTTCAATAGGATTCGTTCTGTGGAACATTTGGAATGAGAGGAACCGCCTGATTTTCAAGGAGGATGGTAGAGCACATAACGAGATATGGAACCAAATCATCCAGAATATGAGAGATACCATTCTCACAGAGAGGTGGTACGAGGAGGATTAGAAAACTAACCAAACAGAGACAAGAATAATGACACGCCTGTAATTAAAGAATAGTATGATGAGAAAGATAGCATGGAAACACCAAACTAACGAGATGGAAGAGGTCAATCACTATAGAAATCCTCAACAGGGGTTCATTAAGTTGAATTTCAATAGGGCAGCAAAAGGAAACCCACGAGAGGCAGGGACAAGCGGAGTATTCAGAGATGAGAGGTGAATGATGCTCAGAATCTACTCGATAGACTACAGTAAGGCAACAAACAATGAAGCAAAGCTTCATGCAATGAAAAAAGGGTTGGAAATTGCCATAAGGGAGAAATACCAAAAGCTACAGGTAAAAGGAGATGCGAAACTGGTAGTGGATTTAATCAAATGGCTACAACAAGGAACACTAGTGGAAAAAATCAGTTGTAGCTAGAGAACCGCCTAGTTGGTGAAGGAGATAAGTAAAATCCTAAGACAGGTAGCCTACATCCTTCCCACCCATGTGAGAAGGAAGGGAAATGAATCAGCGGATAGTTTGGAAAATTGGGGTTGCAAGAATGGTGGAAGAACTCTAGATGCAAGTGAGGCAGAGCTAATTCAAATGGAGGAGATGGAAAACTTGATGCAACTCCTCAAAAAGGACAAAGAAGAAGAAAGGAATTCCAGATCTAAGAAAATCAGTGAAAATTTAAAGAAAATGGGGAGGCACAGCTGAGAAGTGGAAAGAAGAGGACAGGTGGGGGAAACGACAGATGTGGAGAATGAAGTGAGTAGACAGGTAATATGGTAGGTGACGGAGCAGGGAAAAGAAGGTATAACTCCTGAGAGTACGAGGGCGGTGACAGATGAGAATGATAGAGAGGAGGGTAGGGTAGAGGGTAGGAAGGCGGGTAGAAGAATGATACCAAGTGGCAAAACAAGGGCAATAGTAACGCGGCAAGAGCAGCTGGGAGAGAGTGTGGATTAATGAGAGGTGATGATAGAAAGGACAAAAGGGCAGCATCCCAAGATGAGGATGAAGGGATCCATGCCGGTAACAAAGCTAGACATGTGGTAGTAAAGGCAAGGGACCGAAGGGAGAGAGGAATAAAACTTAACGAAAATAAGAATATAACAAATTGCATGCAGATGAAGACGAGGAAAGCTGGTGAGAAGGAAGGTGGAAAAAGAGAGAAGACGCAGGCGACAGAAGAAAGAGGCAACAGATCGGAAGTTGGTATGTAGTCCTTTCGCTCCACATTCCTGCTAGACTCAAAATTATTTTCAGTAGGAAAATAGGAAGACTGAGTGGGAACATGTATAAGAATGTAAAAAAGGATAACAGAACTTCCCGTGATAAGGGAAAAACCAATTCCGCAGAGCATCTGAATTTCTAGTGTAGGGAGATTGGGTGGGAGGGTCTCGCACCTAGGAAGGGGGAGGGCCATCCTGGGAAGAAAGTCTGTAGTATTCCCCAAAAGGACATGACACTAGCGAGACTTCCGTGATTTGATGGGAGCGATCTAGTAGACAAGAGGGAAGAAACCTGGGAGGGAAAAAACAAAGGATTAGAGGGAACGAGGAAATCATGCAACCTAGGGAGAAGGGAAGGAGAGTCAACTCCAAGAAACCTATTGACAATATAGGGAGACCTTGGGAAAGGTGGAAACAAAACCAGACCTCATCTGGGGACGAACCCACGAGGTTGACAAAAATGGAAAGGCAGGGCAAAGATTGCTGCCAAGGGAGGAAAAATGGAAGAAACCCAAGAAAATGCAAACCCCGAAAAAAAATGACCGGCTCTAAACCCAATCTAACCAAAAACCCGAAGGTAGCAAATATAGGAAAGGGAAAGAAAATGAGTAAGTGGGAAATAGCTTTGATTCATTATTATAACTCTCATAAATGCATCGATTTTGTGATAGGTATATTAACATACCGGGGAAGGTACAGTGAATAGAACAGAAAACATTAGGAAAAATATAGTTGTAGCCAGGCAAGGAGCAAAATGGCCACTAGGAGAGGAAAGAGAGTAACCAAGACGGAAGAGGGAACAAGTGGGCCGACTAGGAAAAGGGGTAGGAAACCAGGCAATGAACATATGAAGACAATCATCGACACCTACATGAGAGGGAATATGCCAGACATTATAGCCCAGATTTCGAGTTAGGAGAGGGAACTGAATGACAGTAGAAAGCACTGGGACATCCCCATGGAAGGGTGGGAAAACATGGTGCCGAACCCAGGGAACACTCGTGAGAGGCATTTTGTGTTTAGGAAAACCATACAACAGTACTGGGTTATGAAGAACGTGGTGGCATGGGCCATGACCCTACATCCAGAACAAACTATGGGAGAAGAAGCAGAGGCACAGGACAAGAACAAGGAAAAGGACCCAATCAAGGCAGAACTACTCAGGGAGATAGCGACAATACAGATACAGACCTAAAGAAATAACCTGGCCCTGGGTAGAATTGAACAGACTCTGAAAGACCTGAAGTGGAGAATTGAGTAGCGAAGCGAGATTCCAGGATCCAGTGGCAAGGCACCAACCTTGGTAATCTCCTCAGATGAGGATTGAAGCAGTGAACCAATTTGATATCAAAAAGGCCACTTTTTATGAAATGCATTTACACGTTTAATTTGCTTTCTAGGAACAATAGTATTGACAGTCAAAACAGTGATGTTAGATGGGTATGAATAAACCTATTTAAATGTTGGACAGGGTTTAAAGCTGATAGGTGGTTATCTAGTTTCCTTTGGGCAAGTAAACCACCTGGAGCAAATGGTTGTTAAAATTTTTGAAAATGGAATATAAATAGAGGAACTACCAAGTTTACAAAAAAAACATTGTTCCTAAGGTTTATAATATTTTTTGTTTATTTGTCAAGTTTTCTAAGTTCTCCATCGATTAAGCTTGATGTGTGGCTTGAGAAACTATGGCACAAGGGCATCTAAGCCATCAAAATCATGAGGGGATCACACTCGACCTAAGCCACACCGACTCCTAACATGGTTGGTTTTTTTCTTACGGAGTTTCACACTGGTGAACTTCACATCACAGAGTGACTTAACAGTACCCCCCATCACTATCTGTTCTATATCTCATGGGCTAAAGTTTATAATATTAATGTTAGAGTTTATAATATTAATTCTAGCGTTTATAATCCTATGGCTTATAATATGAATCGTAGAGTTTAATATTAAGACTATTCTTTATATTATTAATCTCAGATTTTCTAATTCTGGGGTTTATTATCTTAGGGTTTGTATTAATAATATTAGGGTTTATAATATTGAGTTTTATACTGTTATGGTTTTATAATATTAGTTTATTAAACTTAGAGTTAATAATCTTAGGGTTTAATATATCAATCTTAGGGTTTGTAATGTTGTCTTTTTATAATGTTAGAGTTTAAATTATTTTGTTTAATACTAAGGCTTAATATTGTGATGTTAGAATGTAACAAAAATATATTCAATTTCCCATTGTTACAAACATTGCCTGAATGCGATAATCAATTTGACAATTATTATTACAATGTTATATTACATTGTAATTTATTCAAAGTTGTATTGTAAAATTATAAAATTGATGTTTAATATTAAGGTTTTTAATATTAGGCTTATAATATTGGGTTTATGATATTATGGTTTAATATTAGTGCTTATAATATTAAGATTTAATATTACAGTTTATAAATGTTAATGTTAGCATTTATAATATTGATCTTAGGGATAGATAATCCTAGGGTTTAATATATTAATCTTATGCTTTATAATATTTAATTTTACAATGTTAGAATTTATAATATTTAGTCTAATATTAGAGTCTAATATTTTGACATTGAAATGGTACATAAGTCTATCCAAAATCCAATGTAACAAACATTGTTTGAATGCAACAATCCCTATAAAAATGTCATATTATTTTGTTTAATATAGGGTTTAATATTGTGATGTTGGGTTCATAATATTAATCTTTGGATTTAGTATATTAAATCTTAAAATTAATATTATTATTATTGTACATTATAATAATAATATAATTATTTTAATTATATATTAATTAATTTGATTATTAATATTAATATTAAATTTTTAACATAAATATTTTAATTATTAATATGGATGTGTGACATATATCAACCATATTTACTAATATAATTGTGTATATCATTTATATAAATTTATTAAAGTAAATCAACCATACTTATTAATGTAATTATGGTAGTAATAAAATTCATAAAATAAATACATATTCACTATTACAGATAATATGATTCAAATCACACCGTCAAATAAAAATGACTACTAATTCTTCTGTTTTACATGAAACATGGTTCACCTCTGCCTTAATAACAGTGTTCTCTTATCATTGGCTACTTATTTTACATTAATCCTCATAGATTCATGGCCAGCCTGTATTTTTAAGAAGGAAATTGGACACCCATTTAGAATTTCGGTTTTGTTCAATTTAATTGGAATCCATTTTCCATTTGTATTCTAACATTAAGTATTAAAGCCTGTTGATCTCATTTCATTTTCCATTTTTATTCTAATATTAAATATTAAAGCTGTTGATTTCATTTGATGTGGAATCTATTTTGCCATGATTTCAATATTAATCATTGATAAAATAACGCACATGTTACTTTGACCAATTTTGCAGTCACCGTAAGTAATTTTGCTTATTTATAAAAAATAAATAAATACATAAAAAATCAAATATATAGGAGTGAACGTTATTATTGGCAAATTTGTTTTTTTTTAACCTGTAAAATAGTATGTCCCAGTTCTACACACAATATTTTTTCTACACACAATGAAAATTGTTTTATAGTATTTATAACTGATTGAACTTTTTGACTCAACGAAATTCTTGGCATCTTTTCCTGAGCTTATCTCGAGTCCATGATTGCCAAATATTCGTCAATCAGTAATCGAGATAAAAATACCCGGCATCTTTCAACAATCTCCTTTGAAAATAATGGATGGTTGAATACATGACATAACAATAAATAAAATCATTGTTAGAGACTATTGCGTCCGATACTGAAGTTAGTGGCATCATTTTCTATGAACGTCGTTCACATATTTCACAATGCTAAAGTGCAAATTGCTTTATAGGAATCATAACTGATTGAAGCTCTCATCTTTTCGCAATCTGCTTCGAAAATAATGAAGGATTCAGCCTATGAGAAAGAATAAAAGGATAATTAATGGACAATATCGCGTCGAGTGTACGTAATATCTAATACTATTCATTCGCATCATTTTCTTTGAACCTTGTTCAC